>JANXHW010000002.1:68160690-69553190 GCA_026170595.1 Plestiodon gilberti rubricaudatus
TGGTGTAGTTGACTTCTGCTGCAGTTACTTTTCTTTAAACATATGCACAGGGATGTGCAGGTCCCAAGTCCTAGACTGGCTGAAATAGGATGGCTCCAACAGCCGCATCAGATGCATCTGTTTCTACAATGAAGTGTTGGCAAAAGATGGGAGTTTTTCAGGATGAGGCCAGTAGTGAACAGGTGTTTTAACTGGCTAAATGCTTCCTGCACTTTTGGATTCCAATGAGGGAATCACTGTCAGGGCACAGGAAGAAAAGGGGGTGTATGAAGTGGTGGTAATAGAAACCCCCAGAAAACATTGCAAGTTTGTGATTGATTTTGGGGGGATTTAAATCCAACACTCTTTGGACTTTATGTGAATCCATCTGGAGGCCCTCTAAGGGGTGATGATGATGTAACTGAGGAACTCTGCCTGTGAGAGGTCAGATGCACATTTTTCTAGCATGGCAAAGAGTTGCTGTTCATTGGCTTGGCTTACTGTATAAGGCCAAGGGCCCATCTAGTCCAGCATTCGGTCTCCGACACAGTAGCCCATCAGCTGCCTCTGGGAAGCCCACAAGCAGGAGAAAAGAAAGCATATTTCTTTCTTGCCATCACATCCCTGAAACTGGTATTCAGCGGCATACTGAATCTGGAGGTAGTGCATAGCCATCATAACTAGTAGCTTCAATTCATGGAGTAGCTCTCCATTAATTTGCCCAATCGTATTTTAAAGCCATCTAAGCTAGTGGACATCACTATATCCTAGCAGTGAATTTTGCAGACTGTGTGAAGTACCTCCATTTGTCCATCCTAAATCTCCTGCCAATCAGTCTCATTTAATGACCCCTGGTTCTAGTATTGACAGACAGAGAGAAACATTTTTCTCTACCCTCTCTTCATACCATATGTAACATTATACGTTTCAATCACATCCCCCCTTAATCACCTCTTTTCAAAGCTAAAAGATCCCCAGCACTGTAGTCATACCAGTCCTCTGATCAATGTGGTTGCCCTCTTTTGCACATTTTCCAGCTCTACAATATCCTTCTGGAGGTGTGGTAACCAGACCCGGGTTGCACACAGTACAGTATTCTAAATGTGGCCACACCATAGATTTATATAGGGACAATATAATATTAACAGTCTTATTCTTGATCCTTCTCCTAGTGATCCCTAGCATGGAGTTTGCCTTTTTCATAGCTGTTGCAACAATTCAGGTCTTGGACACACAATTGGGTGATTGAATATGGAATACTGTGGAAAGTTCTGGTTATCCCCAGCTCAAAAAGAATATCCTAGAACTGGAAAATGCAGGGGGAAATCCAACTCAAATGATCAACTGGTTGGAACAACTTCCCTATGAAGATACACTAACAGCCCAATCCTACTCAACTCAAAGGTGCTCCTACGGTGGGGATGGTACTGTAAGTTGCGCCAATCCTAGTCCCTGTTAACAAGCCGGCACGAGGTGGCCCCGCCCCTTGCCGTCGGAGCCATTCCGTGAGGAGAAGGCCGTACAGTACCACTCCCACCGTAGGAAACCCTCTGACTCAACTCCCCATGTGGAAATACAGCTGTGCCAATACGGTCAAGGGAGGGGCTCTCAGTGACTGCACACTGATCCAGGGCAGTAGCGTTTAATGGATAGAGCATCCTTCCTTCCTTCCTTCCTTCCTTCCTTCCTTCCTTCCTTCCTACTCCCATCTCTCCCCTGTTTGGACACATAGCTGAGTGGGGGAAAGCCTTGATAGAATGAATCCACTGACATCAGTCCAGGAGATCAGGCTAGTCAGGTGGGCTCCCTGGCCTCCCCCCCCCCGAGAAATACTGAACATCAGGGTTTCCTATCAAAATAACTCTCATAGTAGCATCTGCAGAGTGAGGAGACATGACAATCCACTGTACTTCCCATACCAGGAACCAGACAGATGCAGGATTAAACTATAAACAGTTTCTTAAAAGTCTAATAAAAAGGGAAGGGTAAACAGAGCCAGCCAGGAAGGCAAATAAAGCTCAGTTTGGCAAAAAAAGGGTTAAAACAATGGAGAGATGCAATAATACTGGCCACCTGAGGTACTGTGAAACCTCATGTGTGTGTTTAACTCAGAGCTGCTACATGTTAATGCTGGGACTTTGAAGCTTTGTAAACTTCTGAAAGAACTACAAACACAAAATTAACATAACTCTGATGGTTGCTAACTAAACAGTCCTCTCTCTTAACTTACCTGCGCCACCAGCCTCCCCTCACACACCCCATTAGTGGGTGTTCTTCCAGAACATTAGTTCTTCCAGAACTCTGGACAGAGAGAGAGAGAGAGGAGTCTGTTTAGGGCAGGGGTGGCCAACCTTTCCACATGTATGCTCCTGGACCTTTTATGGCTGTATACAGTAGGTGAGGGCATGTCAGCAGGTACAGCTGTTCTAGCAGCACCATCAGCACTTGCAGCTGCCAGGATTCTGTCTTCTACACAACTGTTAAGAATGCAGAGGCCCTAATGGTGGAAGGTTAGCCACCCCTGATTTAGGAAGTTTTGTCACTTGGCTGGAATGATGTCACAATGTTACCTGATCTCTGCCTGGAGGAGAACTGGTACGAACCTGAGTCAATCAACTGGCTCATTCCTGACTCAAATGTTCCTGACTCCAGGGGAAGAGATATGCAAATGGAGAACAAAGGGACAGGACTGCCTGTGAATTTATATTTCATCAGAGAAGCTGAGGGGTGTGTGTGTTAAATGCCCCAAACCCTGAGGAAGCACACAGAGAATATATACAGAAAGAAACAGGGGGATACAGAAAAATACAGGGATTTACCACACGTGCACTGTAACCTGCAGGGGAGGTTTGGCCTCTGGAGGCCTCCTCAGGGTACAGCAGTGCTTCTCAATTATTTTTTGTCATGCCCCCCCTAGGAGGGGCATGACAGTTCGCGCCCCCCCGGTCACATGGTTTTGGGGGGTGCCGCCCCTGCCCCTTCGCGTCGCCCTCCGCACGCTCCGAGGCCGGCCCGGGAGCCGGCCTCGGAGCGTCCGGAACGGCCGGCGCTCCAGGGCCTTCTGGAGACCCAAGCGTCAATCCGGGTATTTTTCGTGTTTTCGCTCATGCGCAGACCGTTTTCGTCTCTGCGCATGAGCGAAAACACGAAAAATACCCGGATTGACGCTTGGGTCTTCAGAAGGCCCTGGAGCACCGGCCGTTCCGGACGCTCCGAGGCCGGCTCCCGGGAGCCGGCCTCGGAGCGTGCGGAGGTGGTTGAGGTTAAACGGGCCCCCCTTGACAGAGCCTTGCGCCCCCCCGGGGGGCGCGCCCCACTAATTGAGAACCGCTGGGGTACAGGAACATTTGTTCCCTTGCCCCACCTTGCCCCAGGGTAAGACCATACCAGACCACTGGGTCTACTTGGACCTGCTCCAACTATATAGCTGGCGCAAATCCATGTGGACCCAGGTCCGGGGATCAAGGCTGGGAAGAGGGATAGGTTATTGGCCTGCACTGTTGTCGGTGTCCACTCCCTTCCTGGACACAATCTGCTCTCCTCCCTGCCCCACCACTGCCCTGTCCCTCCCAGCCCCATTTTGCCTTGTCCTTACCTCCCTCCCACCCCCTGAGCTAAGTTACTGGCACGGGCAGGCGTTCCCGGTTCACAGGTATGCAGAACTGGCCGCTTGCCACTTGTTGCATTTTGCAACAGCCATAAAGGTTGTGAGCCCTTTTGGGACAGGGAGCCATTTAATCATTTGATTTTGTCTGTAAACCGCTTTGTGAACTTTTTGTTGAAAAGCGGTATATAAATGCTGTTAATAATTAATAATAATAAAGGGCCTTATGCCGCTGGAACAAGCAATCTGGATTGGGACATAAGTTGTTAGGGACATTCTAGGTTAGGGAAAAAATATGACTACAGGAGAACATGACAGATTTTATAAAATCATGCATGGAATGGAGAAAGTTATTGGATGATAGGTCAATTAGTGGCTATTGACTATAAAAGCTAAATGGAAATTAAAAGGAAATGGACGGTTCAGAGGTGTCACTGAATACCAGTTGCTGGGGATGGGAGGAGACTCATTGCAGGGTGGGAGGCTTATAGAAGGGAAAGGGGATACATCCCTTCCCCCTCCAAAGTTTCCCATTCCACCTCCTCCCCACTGGATACAGTGCATGCCTTTTTGGTGTGGCTACACTGGAGGCGAGGGGGAAAGGATAGGATTGGGCCAAAAGCGAATTAAAAGACAACTGCTATACTGTGTTTGCATTTTTTTCTCTCAGGGCAATTAGAAATTCTGGAACACAGGAGGAAAATTTAAGCATTTTTCACCAGTGATTGACTGTTGGATTTTTTTTTTGCACAAAAGGTTTTCTTGCACAGCAGGTGTGGGTAAAATTATGGTTTAAATAAATAGGAAGCAACTTGTGTCAGGGTCCTATCTCCTCTTTCCCAGTCTGTCATGCACCTTTCCTCTCTTCGGACTTACGCCAGCTCCATAGCTCTTGTGGTTCCAAGGATAGTAGCACCAACGCTCTCAGCAAATAAATTAATTTTCTTTGAGATATTTCCTATGGTACTTTCTGATTTGATGACATCATTGCTGAGGATACTGATGTCTGGAAGCACTTTAATGGAACTACCTGTGACACTGATAGTAGCACATATTACAAGCACAGCCTACTTCCAAGGTCACATTTCCTTTGTTGCATTTTAAGTGAAACAGTTTAAGGATGTCCCCAAGTAATCAGTGTTGGGTACAATCGAATGAAAGTTCAGTCTGCTGAAGTCTAATTGAAATGTCATAAACTGTCAGGTCTAGAACCAGAAAGCCACAGATCTTGGAACTTAACCCCATATGGTGAGCCACCAAAACTACTGATTGGAGCATTCCATAGACAATAAAAAGC
Source organism: Plestiodon gilberti rubricaudatus (assembly GCA_026170595.1). Classification (NCBI taxonomy): domain Eukaryota; kingdom Metazoa; phylum Chordata; class Lepidosauria; order Squamata; family Scincidae; genus Plestiodon; species Plestiodon gilberti. The sequence continues at coordinate 68,165,571 of JANXHW010000002.1, forward strand.
TCATGGGTAGAGGTGTTTGAAAATGGTGTCATTTTTTTTGAAAATGTGTTGAATTAAAATACAAAATGTGGTATTTTGTGTTTTTATTCACAGGTGTGAATTCTTAAGCAACAATATCAGGCTTAATATAATTACATTGCAGTCCTTAATGCAAAAACAACAAATTATTCAATTATTTCTAACTGTAAAAGTAATCAGTTTCAACTAGATGCATTTCACAACCACTAGAGAGTTGGTAATTTGGTTCCAATTCTGTTTGAAAATGTGGTGTTTTGTGTTTTTATTCAGTTTTAAAAGGTTGTAAAGACAGTGTTTTGTATTTTGTTGTGTTATCAACAAACACCCCCTCCCCCAGTTATAGGCTCTAGAATGACTCTGTATACCCAGGTTCCTCTAAATAGGGAGATCTTTAACCGTTTCCTGCACAATCTTAACTTTGACTGAGCAACAATAGTCCTACAGGCTGTGGCGTCCAACTCATGGCTTAAGCTGGGGGGACACCGGATGTGGCTCGAAAATCTCGGTGTGTCTTCTCTTTTGTCAGATCGCACCGCAATGCAGGAGAGCTTCCAAGGTTCTGCGTTGCAGTGTCAGCAAAGTTGGAAAAATTGAACTTTGACCGCGTTCAGCCAATGAGAGGCTGCATTTGGTGCTGTGGGGCTGGGATGTGGAGCAGAAAACGTTCCTGTTTAAGGAAGCCTTCTGAGTCCTTGCCTTTTTTTTTAACATCCTGTTGGTACAGGTGGAGTGCTGCTAGTTTTTTTATGCTCTTGTTTTAATTGTAATTTGATCTGTTTTTATCAATTTTTAGATGATGTTTTTTTACTAGTTTTTGTGAATTGTTTTTATTGTTTTAAATGTGATTATTTTTTGTATTGTATTGTATTCCTTTCCCATGTTGTAAGCCGCATTGGGTTCCTTCGGGGAGAAAGGCGGGGTAAAAATACTGTAAATAAATAAATAAAATAAATAAATGCTGCCGGTGTGTCCTTGGCTTTATTCTCTGGAACCTTCTGCAGGCAAAGCATGTCCTTTACCACTGAGCTACAGCCTCTCACCAACAGAGAACATCTATACAGAATGTACAGCATAACTAGGCTTACCAGATCTTCAACCGGGACAGAGTGCTAGACCTTTAGGAGAAGGAATGTGGGCAGGTGTAGCTTGTTAAGTCCTAGAGCAGAATCCTAGGCATGTCTACTCAGAAGTAAGCCCCATTGTGTTCAGTGGGGCTTGCTTCTGAGTAGACATGCCTAGGATTCTGCTCTAAGGTTTAACAAGCTACACCTGCCTACATTCCTTCTCCTAGGATTGTGCTCTAAGGTTTAACAAGCTACGCCTGCCCACATTCCTTCTCCTAAAGGTCTAGCACTCTGTCCCGGTTGGAGATCTGGTAAGCCTAAGCATAACAGTGTACTGTTCCCTTTGATGTGATTGAGAGGAGGAGGGAGATGCACACAGACCTCCCATTCCCCATAATAGCCTGACACAGGTAGTGCTTCCATGGAAGAGACAGAAAACAGAGCTCTGTTGTACTATAATATGAGGTTCACTCTTGGATGCTGCTCCTGAGATAAGACTAGATTGAGACCTAGCTAATTAGTAATGAACTCTGTCATTTAGTTTCATGAAATATCTTCTAAATAAGGGAATGACCCATCACACAATTTATGTAGTTAGTCAGAAATCACACTGAAACGTCATTAAATTTCATCAAGGGATTCTAAGTGAAGTGAAGTGGGTAAATGCAAAATTAATTAAGTTGTTAATTAGTTAATTAACTGTTATGGTTTTAAGTGATGCCATTAACAAACTGACATAAATTTCAGTTTAATTTCCTACAAGTAGAAAGTGTTTATGAAACTGTAAAAGCTTGAGGGCCTCATTCATCCCACAGAATTTTGAAACAATTGCTAAACCTATTCATATATCTTATAAGAAAATCAATATGGATTGCTTTTTAACACACACACACACACACACACACACACACACACACACACGATCTGAACTGAACAATGCTATTTTGGAAAATAAAAAAATATTTTTATAATCATACTTTTACAAAATAGTTCAGACAGCTTTAGTCATGACTTAAGGTTTATGCAATGGTATTACTTTAATGCTCAATGATTGTGGACGCAGTGGTAAAAAAGAGATGGGACAACAGCATTGGAATGAAAATGGGACACAACTTTATTAACTATTTAACTGAATCTGCAATGAAATACATCCTGCCTAGCATAACTCATGGTGTGGGTGCTTTGCCTGAAAGATCATGAAGCAAACAAGCCATTCCCTCATACAGTCTCTGGGTCAACACCACCTGGACTCTGAACCACCAGCAATTAGCTACTGCTCCTGTTTCCTCCTTGCCTCAACCCAAATGGTGTGATGAGGGAGGCCAAGTGTGAGGCTCAGACGAAACGTGCTGTTGTTCTGTGGCAAAATGCCTCCAGGATTGACATCCATGAGAGCCACTCCATCTGGGATTTGTGACCATACGTTCACTGCAACCCATTATTAATACATAATACCCCCCCATTATTCAGTTGTCTTTTTTAACCAAGAAAGCAGGGCTCCCTTGGGTTGGAACCCCTGTACAAGACTCTTGGCTCCCCTCCCTGCTTCTGAACAGGGAGGTTACCCATGAATTGGTTTGCAATGCCCGCCAATCGGTTGTGGTCACTGAGGTCGACTAACCCTGCTTGGAACCAGGGAGGAAAGCCATCAGTTCTCATGTAAGACAATCAATTGGTACAATTGGCACATCTGCATAGTGGCTGGACAAGTGCATCCCTATGTTATTACCCCACACTTTAAATTCTGGGAACTGCAGTCAAAGGTGAAGGTGAGAGAGGCATCCCCCCACCTCCTACTGTCCCTGATCTTGCTAATTGGCCATCCCCCAAACTTCCAAAGCATTAGTTTTAAATAGCACAGTGCTCATCTAATCCTTGATGTGGTCAATGCTGAAGGTGGGAAAGACACCCCCCCCCCCAGTCTGCATCACCCCCTGTCTGCATCACCCATGGCTGGGGACTAGTTGTCTAATGCTGTAGGTTGACTGAAAACTCACAGATATCAAAAAACATGTGAGTTTTCCTATCATACATTCAAAACCTATGTGGAAAATGTGAAACTCATGGAATAAAAAGTGAAAAAGGTACTTGAATATTCCATGGTGAAACATTTACAGATGTCTCATGGATATGGAAACCCATATAGGTTTTGCATTAAAACGTGCACTTATGCTGTGGCAAATGTCCATATCAACATTTGGGTCTGGGCAAGCGTCACTCCCCAAGCACCTACGGTAACTCAGGGTGAAATTTTTTTGCCTTAAAGTAAATATGGGTTAAGCTATTTGCTATAAAATTTCTCTAGGATTTAATTAAAAAGACACAACGTTTGATGCGAAGACAATCTTAGCAAGCAGAATAAGCTACCAAATCTTAATACACTAGCACAGCATTTTTCAACTGGTGGTACGCATACCACCGGTGGTACATGAGGTGTTGTCCAGTGGTACGGAAACCAGCTTCCCGACTGAGCACAGAGCATTCTGGGGTGTGTCTCAACCCTCGCCAAGGGGACAGGGAACCCAAGGGACACCTGGGAGCTGGTGTCTGCTTGCCCATGACGCTCCCTGCAGTTTTTTTTTGCCAAAAAAGCACACTAGGGGTGTGGGCAGGCAGGTGGGCGACTCCTGTTGCCAGCGCCGCATCCCAAAAGGCCATTTTTGCCACCCACATGTCGCCCCCGCCGCCAGATTGCCACCAAATCAGTGGCTTGTGGCCCCCCCCACATGTCGCCCCTGTCGCCCGGGGCCCCCGCCCCCAGTGGCGTTCCTGCGGTAGGGGCTCGACAGTAAGTCGCACCCCATCCTAGTACCGCGTTCACAAACTGGAGCGAGGAGGCCCCGCCCCTCGCCATCGGACCCATTCCGCGCAGCGAAGCCGAACGGGCAGGAGACCCTGCCCGTTTGGCTTCGCTGCGCGGAATGGCTCTGATGGCGAGGGGGCGGGGCCTCCTCACTCCGGTTCGTGAACATGGTACTAGGACGGGGCGCGACTTACTGTCGAGCCCCTACTGCAGGAACGCCACTGCCCCCCCCCCAGCGATGCCTCTGGGCAAGCCTGCAGCAACATGGTAGCAATGGGGGAGAGACACAGGGTCCAACCGCAGGCTGCACAGATGGCACAAACACAGGGAAGTTGGAGGGGGGAGGCGATGGGGTGGGGGTTTCTCTTGAGAGGAATACATTATTTTTCTCAATAATATCCACAGCATGATTATTTTTCACAATACGATTCTGTCTTACAAAAAATATTTACCCCTGATAACCTTTGGTATTGGTGGTACTTCGGATAAAAATAACATGAGAAGTGGTACATCAGAAAAAGGTTGAAAAACACTGCTCTAGCATCCTTAATGTATTGACCATAGTTGCTGTTTTCAGTGTAGCCAGCAGAGGAAGTATTAGATAAATTGAAACTCTGTTTCTGTTCACTCTCAACAACATGCTGACAAATAGTGATTTCCATTTTTTTTTGATTTAATGTGGGATACATGTGTTAATTCAGTCATGATTTTTGCAATGAGACCCGTTAAACTATTTTGTTTTAAAATGATTATGTTTAGAAAGGATGTTTGAGACCAAACGTAACATATTATTTAATTCACCTTTGTGCAGCATCTTGACAGTTTGTTCACATTCTGACTATAGCAAGTCATATCTAAGCAGAGAAGTAAGCAAGGGTTTAAATTGGGACAATGCTTACTACAAAATGCTTGGCCTTACAAGAGGGATCAAATTAGAATAACCTTTACGTTGGGAGGTAGTAGCTTCCCAATCCTATTCCCCACCATTGGCGCTGGTCGAGCCACACTGATGGAGCACACACTGCATCCAACAGTGGGAGGGTGATTGGACAGCCAGCAGGACTTACCCCCTGGTAGCCTGCTCGATCCCCTATGGGTCTCCTTGGACACACACAAGCCATTTTGCTGATGTAGGTTCGAGAAGAGAACATGGGTGGGGTGGCCTGGGAAAGTGTGTGTGTGTGGGGGGGGGGTTGATAGGATCTGGCGCATGCCAGTGCTGCTGAGATCCACTCCCTCCCTATGCTAGTTCCGCAAGGCCCCAGTGTTTTGACCTACTGCTTTTCCTGGTCAGTCTTGAAAATGGACTTAACTGCAGTTGATGCACATTATTCATGGCTAATGATGCACATTATTCCTAAAGAAATTCTTTATTCCTAAAGAAATCACAACCATTTTCATTCTATTACTACTCTCACTTATGGCCCAATCCTATCCTCAGCTGGCCTGCAGGGTGCAGTGGTGCTGATGCAATCTCTGCTGCATCTTGCGGGCCAATTGGGTCATTTTTTTATTACCTACTCTGATGTGCCGTGGTCCCCATTGGGTCTACTTGGATCTGCTTAGCTCTTTGGCTGACAAGAACGTTTAGGGGGTGGAAGGTAGGTGGGGGTGGGCAGAATGGGGCAGCAATGGGGGTAGGGAGGAAGGCGGATCACGTCCGGGAAGGGGGTGGTTTCAGCAGCAGTGGCACATGCCGAAACCTAATCCCCTTCCTGGCCTTGCTTCGCCTTCATGGATCCACACAGACTTCATGGCACAATTGATGGTGCAGCAATATTGCTGGTACAAGTCTAAGTAGACCTGGCAGGCCAGCAGCAGGGTCCTTTTCTGGGGAAAGGGAACAAATGTTCCCGAAGAGGCCTCCAGAGGTCAAAACTCCCCTGCGGGTGGAGAATTACGGAGGATTGGGCTGTCAGCGATTCTTTTACAAAGTGCAATGACACTAGAATACTGTGTAACCTGAATATTACCACTGTCTCAAGTTAATGGCCTTGTGACATTGTATGAACATATAAACGTCAAGCATTTTGTTTAAATATTACGTTTGAAAGAGCAGCATCAATTTTTAATGGGCCTATTAACTAAGAACAATTTCAATTTGTTTCCATGCAAATGTAAAGATAATAACGAGGTAATTCAGTGGCCAGGATGCTAAATGCCAGGAAGAGACAGGTCAGTAATAAGAAACGGAAATGGAGCTTGTCTGAAAACAAAGCATATAATTGAATCTGAATCTATTATTTGGGGAGTGGAAGCTAGAGACACTTAACATTGTACGCACTCTTTCCATTTCAGGAAAAAAAGGCACAGAGAGGAAGATTATGAGTATTTAATTACAACTGTAAAGTAACTTGGTATTGGTGCAGTAGCGTCACTAGGACGCGCGTCACCCTGGGGCAGGGGGCGCGTGTCACCCTAGTGACGCTTTGACATCGCGACGCGGGGGGAGCCAGCTCCCCCCCCGCGTCGCCCTCCGGACGCTCCGAGGCCGGCCCGGGAGCCGGCCTCGGAGCGTCCGACCCCGTCGGCGCTCCAGGGCCTTATGAAAGAAGGCCCATGTAGCGCGTTCATCCGGGTATTTTTTTGAATTTTCGCGCATGCGCAGAGACCGTTTTGAGGGCTTTTTGCAAAAAAAAAGTAGGGAAGGCCCTTTCAGAAGGCCCTGGAGTGCCGACGGGGTCGGACACTCCGAGGCCGGCTCCCGGGCCGGCCTCGGAGCGTCCGAAGGGTGGCACGCGTCACGGAGGTGGCGCGTGCGGGGGTGCACGCGTCACCCCGTGGCGTGAGTCACCCCCTGGCTGCCCGCCCCCCCGCCACGCTCCAGTGACGCCAGTGTATTGGTGTTTTGTCCTTCCAGAATAGAATTATTAAATAATCTCCTGAATTTTAAGGATATAGATTGTACAGAGTACTGTGTTCATTATGGGGGAGTTTTAAATCTTGAGTGATTTCATGTGGTCTGGTATATGAGATAAGGAGGGTCAGTATTCTTATCTGGTATGGAAATACTATCTGCACATACATGTTCTCAAAACTATTGTTCATCTTTCATCTGTTCATCCTTAACCATTCCCGGTGTTCTTGAATTTACTGGAACTAACAGGTATAGAGCCATGGCAAAAAAAGTTTTAAAACGGTACCAATAAAAAACGAGGAGACTCAAGTGCGACTTAAAAGTAGTAGTTTAAAATATAGAATATTAAACACATACACACACACACACACACACACACACACACACACACACACACACACACCCCTAAAATAACCTGTTAAAAATTAAAGCCATCAAATAAACATGATGATTTTAATAAAATGATGGTTTTAATTTTTAATAGGTTATTTTAGGTGTTAATGTGTGTGTGTGTGTGTGTGTGTGTGTGTGTTTAATATTCTATATTTTAAACTATTACTTTTAAGTTACACTTAGTCTCCTTGTTTTTTATTGGTACCGTTTTAAAACATTTTTGCCATGGCTCTATACCCATTCGTTCGAGTAAATTCAAGAATTATTGCGGGCCATGAAAACCTAAAATCGTTTTTGACTTTCCCAGTGTGTATATTGGGAATATTGGCAATACTTATATTGGAGTCATAAGTGAAGTCTGGTGTTCCCATCTCTCTTGGTCTGTGGAAAGAGAAAAGCAGAGTAATTAGAATGGGCCATCTTAGTTGTTCCATAAGCAGATGTGTCACTGATATCTTCACTATCATCTCTGACTCTCTCATACAGAAGTTTATGTTCCATGGACACTTCAAAGAAAATCCTCATTTTGATTCTGGAAGACTGATTAGGTATCACTTATAATATATCAAATGAAACAAACAATTTTTGGTGTGGCTAAATGAACCAAACACACTGCATGAAAATAAGAGCCCCCCCCCCAAAAGGAAATATGTTAGTACTATATTGCTTACTTCCCCCACCATTGGTGCTGATGCAGCTGTGCTGACAGAGTGCACACTGCATCCAGTGCTGGGGGCGCACGCGATTGGACAGCCTGCAGGAGGTAAGTAAAAATATTTTTTTTAAAGTAAAAATAAATATATTTTACTTACCACTCCCCCTGGTAGTCTGCCCGATTGCCTATAGGTCTCCTTGGACCTATATGTTAGCCATTTTGCTGGCATATGTGTGAGGAGAGAAAAGTGGCAAGGTGGCTTAGGAAAGAGGATAGAATCTGGCACACACTGGTGCCACTCACTGAGGGCCCATGCTCATCAGAGGGCCCATCAGTTGGGGCTGACCCTGGACCCTCAGTACTAGGCTTACCAGATTTTCCCGGTTTACAACCGGGACAACCTCCCCCGGCAATCAATTAATTAATTAATTAATGAAAAGAAATGTTAAAAAATTTGGGGGGGGGGTTTGCGAAATTTTATTTATTTATTTATTTCTGTTAGCAAATTAATTAATTAAATATGCTGCCGCCATATTGCCCGCCATTGCCACCACTGCTGTATTGCCCGCCATTGCCACCGCTGCCGTATTGCCCACCATTGCCACTGTATTGCCTGCCATTGCCACCGCCGCTGTATTGCCCGCCATTGCCGCTGCCGTATTGCCCGCCATTTGCCCGCCATTACCACCACATTGCCCGCCATTGCCCGCCATTGCTGCTGTATTACCCACCATTATGCCGCTGTCCATCCATCGTGCGCCCCCCAGTGATGACGCTGTCCATCATGCCGTCTGTCCATCGTGCCACCGCCCGCCATTGAAATCCCGTGAGATCCAAGATGGCGGCACACGGAAAAAAGGTAAGTTTTGTCATTTTAAAATTGGTGGTGGCAGCGGAGGCTTCCACCGGGCCCGGAACAGTCCGGGCCCGATCCGGGACTTGAGCCCGGGTTCCGGGATAGTCCCGGAAATTCTGGGATGGAAGGTAAGCCTACTCAGTACCAGTGACCAGTGCACTGTCAAGTGGTGCCAGTCTAGGGCTTTGTTCCAGGGCCTCCAGCAACTTGGTACTAACTATGACATGAAATACCATATTTCTTCGAGTCTAAGGCGCCATTGATTCTCAGGCGCATCTTTACTTTCAGAACCACCAGCAGGGAAAAAAAAATTCCATAAATTGTAAGACTCGCCTCCCTTCATTAAATCTATCTGCTCAGCACCAACTCTCCCCAGCATGTCTCCTGCAGCTGAGGATGACTGAGTGCACTGCCTTTGCATAGCATTTCTGGCCCCGTCAGAAAGTGCCATTTCCTTCATTACCTGGGCTTGGGGGAGCTTCAGGGAGGCCTGCACAACCCTCTGCAGGCCTCCCTGATCTTCAGTTTGGCGAAAAACAGCGGGTTTTTTTTTGCCATTTCTGGTTTTCGCGAAAACCGGAAATGGCTGAAAATCACCGTTTTTTGCCGAACTGAAGATCAGGGAGGCCTGCAGAGGGTTGCGCAGGCCTCCCTGAAGCTCCCGCAAGCCCCAGTAAGTAAGAAGATAGCATTTTGGGGTGCTTTTTGGAGACCTTCGATTCTAAGACGCACCCCATTTTTTGAAATGCTTAATTGGGAAAAAAACATGCGTCTTAGAATTGAAGAAATATAGTAGTTATCACATGACCCAAGAATGTGAACATTTTAACTGATGCTAGTTGAAAGACACTAATGTCTTTCAGTGTAAGTATTTAGGTTTATACTTATAAGAAACACACAACACTTTCAATAGAAATGATATAATAGCACATGTTGTCAATCCAGGTTATAAGTAGTGAATGCCAACCAACCTTAAGCATTCTTGGGATTATAGTAAAAAGCCAATGGCATTGGGAAAGGCACTGAATATAACAGGCAGTTTCATAATGCATTATATGACTCAAAACATTGAACACACATTTAGTATAGTATGTAAAGTTGTGGTTCATCTTTAAAAGCATATAATAGAGCTGCAGAAAGTTAAAAAAAAAAGACAATAGAGTGCTAGAGGCAGCCCAATCCTATCCTCCCCCGGCGTAGGCTCTTCAGCGTGGGTCATGTGGCCCATGTGCTGAATCCTATGGCTGAAGGCTGAAGGCCCTGACTGAAGGTTTACTCGGGGTAAGTGGGCATTGGGAGAATCAAGCAGCTCCGTGTCAGGGCCCGTGGCCTGGGAGGGAGGATAAGTTACAGCATCCAACACAGACACCGGTCCCACCCCCTCCCACCAGGCCTGATCCACTAAACTCTGCCCTTCCCCTTCCCCTTCCCCATTACACTCCCCACCCTCCGCCAGTCCCCTTGCTGCTCGGAGCCGCCTTAAGCCCGACCCACACCGCACGACTTCCGGCGTGGAGGCGAGCGAGTGTAGGTGCCTGGACGCTCGCCTCCCAGCGCTGACCTCGTCTCCAGGAGTGTCTTCCAGCCAATAGTCCCTTCTTTTGTCCCGCCTTCTTAAGAAAGCGCAGCTGTGATTGGCTAACCTGAAGAGCGCTCCGATTGGCCAAAAAGCTTGCAGCCTCGCTGTGAAGAGGAGAAATATCTAGGGTTTAGTTTATATATTAAAATATTTATATTCCACCTGCGAACCGCAGCTCTTGCAGTTGCCTGGTTGCAACCAGCAAATGTGCCTCTTGAATTTGTTGATAGAGAAAGAAAGAAAGAAAGAAAGAAAGAAAGAAAGAAAGAAAGAAGAGCGCTTCGTCTTCCCCCACTTGCAGTACCTTGCTCTCCTCTCCTCCCCTGCCTGCAGTCGCGAGTGGGACTCTCGAGCGCGGTTTCTCGACCAAAGGCAAGGGAAGCAGGCAGACAAAATTAGAGATTCATATGCAAGGATCTATTGATTGTCTTAAGTTAGTTCCAATTAGCAGACAACCACTCTCCTCCCCCTCTCATCTGATTGGTGGCTACAGTAGCTCCGCATCCCCGCCCCCCTCAAAATCATGGGCAACAAACTATTCTGTTCACGCCGGAACTCAGGAGAGCACAGCTCTCCCGCGTTCAGCTGCTCTCTCTCGAAATGATGACCACACAGCTCTGCACAGCTCCGCATGCGTCTGGGACGTGCCGGAACCCGTGCGGTGTGGGTCGGGCTTTACCTGCTCCGGCAAGTGCAGGGCCTGGATTCAGCGCCGGCAGGATGGCACAGGCCTTCCTGCCGGCACTGCTTCCTCTCCGGGTGTGAAAATGTGCCTTCTTGCGACACTTGGTGCTGAGGCCTCAGTGTCGGAGCCCATGGGGGATAGAATTGTGCCATAAATCCCATTCATTTCACTGGTATGTAATCATGGCAATGCTTATATTTGGATACAACCCAGAGTGTTGGACTTTCATAGGGAGATCTGAGTTCAAATCCCTGCTCAGCCATGAAACTCATTCGAAAACTTTGGACTAGTCACTGTCTTTAGCCTAACAACCTCAGAGTTGTTGAGAGGATGAGGTAGCAGGGTCTGAAGGGAGGGCCTGAAAATGTGTGCCTTCCTATGCTTCTTGGAGGAAGGGTGGGATAAATGTGTAATATAAAACAATAAAAACTTGGAGGTAGTTTTCAGATTCTTTCCTAAAGCACAAGGCTGCCAAAATATTCTGCCCCCTTTTAGATAACTGTTTATATTTTGAAAGCAATCAAATACTTTACATTAATATTTTTACATGCACAAAACATACAAAATGATCCTTCACCCCAAATCTGCACTGGATTACCCACATATATCAGACAAATCATCCAAAATTTGAGCTGAAATTCTGAACTGCAAAGGTGCCTGTCTGATTTATAATGTAAATGAATGAGATTCAGTTGTTATTCTCGGTTGATTCATGCACATAATTCCCATTGATGTTCAGGGAAGTTATGCAAAATATCAAGGCAAGATGCATCCCTTAAGGTTGAACCCTGGAAGGGCTGCTAATTTGCTTTGTTTACACGCATCAGAAAGGTGTAGTTTATTTATCAGAATAAACTATAACTATAAATTATAACTAAAAGTGCTATGAATCTGCTTGTTATCCTGTCGCATCAGTTTAAAGAGTCACCTGACTGCAATAATTGGTTTTCACCATTATGTATAATGAGCTGAGAATCAGCATTGTGCATTCTAACAAATTTACCATTTAGGTTAAGTTCAGTTGTATGTTTGCAATTAAATGGTGAATAATTAAATGACTTTCCTGCATAAATAAACACACATTTTTCTTTTTATTCTCTGTTGAGAGAGGCAAAGCTGATATGAGAACAAACCTATTTGATTTGGAAAGGGCAGTTGGGCTTGATTCTCTCCTAGTCCCTTTCAACCCTATGATTTCATTCATTATATAAACAAAATGTTTAAAATCTGTATTCTGTGGACAGGATTCTTTAGAGTGTGAGACCGTCTGCTTGCCCACTTGACCCTTGTCCGGCATGGCTGATTAGAGCTGCCCGGGCGGGGCTGGCTGAGTGGACGGGGAGGGTGGTAAATTCATCTCTGAGGCACTTTCTCTGAAGCAGGCGGTGGTGTGTCCCCTCCTGAAGAAACCCTCCCTGGATCCCACTATTTTGAACAACTTCCAGCCAGTCTCAAATATCCCGTTTCTGGGCAAGGTGATCGAGCGGGTAGTGGCGTCTCAGCTCCAGAGGGTCTTGGAGGAAGCTGATTATCTGGATCCATTCCAGTCTGGCTTCAGGCCGGGGTTCGGGACAGAGACGGCCTTGGTCGCCTTGCTGGATGACCTGCGTCGGGGACTGGATAGGGGGAATGCGTCCCTGTTAGTCCTGCTGGACCTCTCAGCGGCTTTTGACACCATTGACCATGGTGTCCTCTTGGGTTGGTTGGCTGGGTTGGGGCTTGGAGGCACTGTTTTGAGGTGGTTCCGCTCCTTCCTGGCTGATAGATCCCAGAAGGTGGTGCTGGGGGATGTTTGTTCGGCACCCTTGCCCTTGAGGTGTGGGGTGACACAAGGGTCAATTCTATCCCCCATGCTGTTTAACATCTATATGAAGCCGCTGGGAGAGGTCATCCGGGGGTTTGGGGTAGGGTGTCATTAGTATGCGGATGACACCCAGCTCTTTCTCTCCTTTCCACCTGACTCCAAGGGGGCGGTGGATGTCCTGAATCGTTGTCTGGAGGCAGTTGGGAGCTGGATGGGGACGAACAAGCTGAAATTAAATCCTGATAAGACAGAGGTTCTTCTGGTCCAGAAGTCTACGACTCAGGTACTGGATCATCGTCCTGCTCTGAATGGGGTTGTACTCCCTCTGAAGGAGCAGGTCCGCAGCTTGGGGGTTCTCCTGGATGTGCAGCTACTCCTGGATTCCCAGGTAGTGGCTGTGGCCAGGGGGGCTTTTGCCCAGCTTCGGCTGATGCGCCAGCTGCGACCGTACTTGGATCATGCAGACCTGGCCACAGTGACCCATGCCCTAGTGACATCTAGACTAGATTACTGCAATGCGCTCTACATGGGGCTGCCTTTGAAGACTGTTCGGAAACTGCAACTAGTGCAGAATGCGGCGGCCCGGGTGGTTGCCAGGGCTTGTCGGTTCGACTCAGTCGGACCGTTGCTTCGGCGGCTACACTGGCTGCCGGTTCGTTTCCGGGCACAATTCAAAGTGCTAGTTTTGACTTTTAAAGCCCTGAACGGCTCGGGTCCAGGGTATTTGAGGGACCGCCTCCTTCCTTATAATCCGACCCGTACTCTGAGGTCATCAGGGGGGGCCCTGTTGACCGTGCCGCCATTGGTGGAAGTGAGGGGGATGGCGGCGCGGAATAGGGCCTTCTCGGCGGTGGCGCCCCAATTGTGGAATTCCCTCCCCTTGGAATTAAGAACGACTCCCTCTTTAGAGGCCTTTCGGCGGGGCCTTAAGACGTTTTTATTCAGGACTGCTTTTAATGTCTGACATGGTGGGCTGACTTTTTAACAAATGGTTTTAATATATGTAAATGCTGGTGACCCACTGGGGTTGTTTATTCTTAATCTTAAGTGTTTTAATTAATTTTAATGTGTTAATTGTTTTAACGTGTTTTTGTTTTAATGTGTTTTTATGTATTTTAATATGTTGTAAGCCACCTTGGTTGCCCTGGTGGGAGAAAGGCGGGCTACAAATTCTTTAAATAAATAAATAAATAAATAAATAAATAATAAAATAAACATTCTTGATTTTATGCAAGATTTTCTTTCCCCCTCAGTTTAATCTCTTTATACAGGGTTATTCAAAAAAGATGGTGCAAAAGTAAAGCTGTTTTATTCTTAAATGAACTGACAGACCACAGCCATAATGACATGAAAAGACAGAAAAAACTGTCCAAGTTTCACATGCACATTACAAATGTTGGATGTGGGCACTTGTGTAGCTACAATGGGGCAAGGGGTCAGGGTGTGTGAAGACCCCTCCGACCTGGGAGCCTCCACCTACATCTGGGTCTCAGGGAGGAGGCCTGCCAGCTGTAGCTGGAGGAAATGAATGGAGGGCGAGCCCGTCCCATGGAGAGGGAGATAAAAGGAGGGCTGGGGACTGGAGGAACAGGCATTGAGCCTGGCTAGAGAGCATCTGGGAAGGCGGGCTTCATGCCTCCTGGGCCATCTGACTAGTCTCCGGGCCACCTCACTCCCTTCCCTGGCGCTCCTGATGGCAACTAGACCAGAGGACAGTTTCATGTTTTGTCATTAATAAATGCCGAGCCTAGAGTGTTTGTCCCCAGGAGAGTGCAACGGTGTGCTTGCTCCAAGGTCGTTCCCTGCCGACGAAAGTAAAACAGACAAGGCAGATTTCCACCACCAAGACTGTATTTACAAAATAATTTCAGATATAAGCAGCTTCAGCGATGCAATACAATACCAAATTCCAGCTCCACTCCAGCTCTCTCCAACTCCACACAACAACCCACACAGGTAGGCTCTGCCAGCCTCCTTATATATTGTTCTGCACCAATCATAGTTGAGTTTGATGCATCTCATTACCCATTACATCAACTCCCTCCACAGGTGCTGTGTCATGGTGACTCGGCATTTTTCATGCCCGTTCATTTCCTTTTCTTCATTGCATTACTTTACAGAGAGATATACATAATACACGGAGTCTATGGCAGCTATGCCTGCCCAAACATCAGACTGGAAATTTCAGATCATTTGGTGAGCTAACCCTGACAAACTAGACCAGAGGACAATCTCATCTTCTCACCAGTCAACAGGGACATCCACCTACTAACCCACCCCAAACCTGCCCTGAGAGCCCATAGCAGAGCCTTCTACCCGTGCTGGGACCCCACCTCCCACTGACCAGGATGGCAACACCCCAGGAAATCACCATTACCAAAGGAAGGCATTGGTGCCCCGCCTTCTTCGGGATGGAGCTACATTCCCACATTGGCTCCCTCTTTCCCTTGGATCAGGTAGACCGTCACCCAGAGGACTCCCTCGAGTGAAGTGAACTTGGGGGGAGGGGACAGGGGGTTCTTCTGTTGTTACTGGCAAGAATAAAGCCTACTTTTGGTTTGAAGCAGCCACCCGCTTCGCCTTTTCCTCATATTCAGATACAGGGATTGGCAAGTATGTCTCTCCCTAACCCCTTTGATGTCCCTCTTTCCCCCTGGGGCCCTATGGCAACTGCAGCAGACACCGGGGGGGGGGAGAAATGCCCCGGGTGACAGCCGTGGTCCCCTCACAAGGAGACCGTGGCTGTTTGCCCCCTTGCCCCCTTGTAGATACGCAAAGAGACCGCGAATGTCACCAGGGGCATTTG
Source organism: Plestiodon gilberti rubricaudatus (assembly GCA_026170595.1). Lineage (NCBI taxonomy): Eukaryota > Metazoa > Chordata > Lepidosauria > Squamata > Scincidae > Plestiodon > Plestiodon gilberti. The sequence goes on from JANXHW010000002.1 coordinate 68,181,091, forward strand.
CCCCTCCTTGCCCCATTGTAGCTACGCAAGTGCGCACACCAAACATTGGTAATGTGCATGTGAAACATGGACAGTTTTTCTGTCTTTTCATGTCATGATGGTTGTGGTATGTCAGTTCATTTAAGAATAAATCAGCTTTACTTTTGCACCATCCTTTTTGAATAACTCTGTATGAATGTACATATGTATGGTGATACATAAATACGCACACATGCACACACTTCATTATGTCAATTATCTAAAAATTCAAAAAAAAATTATCTAAAAATTCACCACAATCTTTAACTTATTATTACCTTTTAAGCTTGCCTTTCCCCCAAGGAGCTCAGGGCAGCATGCAAGATCCCTTGGTTGAACCTCAGAACAACCCTGCAAGGTAGGTTCTGTTGAGAGATAACAACTGGTCCAGAGTCGCCAAGTGAGCTTCATCAGCTAAGCAGATACGTGAACCTGGATCTCTCAAATACACTACATCACATCAGAGATAAAGCAATAGAATGATGCTTATAAAAGCTATCCTTAAGAAGTTCACAAGGAGCTTCACACTTTGGTGCTGGGGACCATGGCAAAAGGGCACCTGGCACACAACAGGGGCACTTTGCACAAACAACAGAGGAAGAACAATGCATCCCACACAGGTAAACAAAGGAGAGAAGGGAATCCCATCTTGCATTGCATTGAGGCCAGAGCCCCACCCTATGGCTGCTTAGCATAGACCCAAGGGGTCCTGCCAGAAGCACAGTGGCCTCTTCCACAGGCAAGAGCAGGGTGTGTGCCTCCACAGGGAACCCCTGGGATTCCAACCATTGCACACTCACTCAGACCACTCTTTGTTTATTTATTTTTATTTTCCACATTTTTGTACCGCCCTTCCTCCAAGGAGCTCAGAGTGGTGTACATATTTCCTCCCCTCCTTTTTGTCCTCACAACAACCCTATGAGGTAGGTGGGACTGAGAGATAGTGACTGGCCCAAGGTCACCCAGGAAGCTTCGTGGCTGAGCGGGGATTTGAACCTGGATCTTCCAGGTCTAAGTCCGACTCCCAAACCACTACACCATCGCTGTCTCACTCTTGCTCTGCAGAACTGCAACAATGCCACAGGGGGCTGAATAGTGATCCTCTGCAGAAGTCCACTGCAGCCCCCTGGCAATGAAAGGTAAGGATGCACCAGGCTCCTCCCCCCCCCCCCGGGCACCACTGCATGCACACTCCTGTAGCACCACTCTCCCTCACGAACACTAAGCATGCATCTGAAGCCAGGGAACAGGTATGACAGGTGCCATTGTCTATGCCTTGTTATTCTCTCTGTAGTCCCCAAAGGCAGCTGTCCTACAGGTGAAGACATCATGAAGACCCCAAGGGAAATCTCCAGCTCACAGTGACCAGTGAGAGCCTAGCTGCTGCTCAGCAGGGTTGTTGACCCTCTACTTCTGGTCAGCCCCCCCCCCCCCCGTGGCTTTGCAAATTGCACGGCAGACAGTGAACCAACCAGTGCAGTCAGACTTTATTGGCATCTGTTACTGTTGGATAACTTGCAATTGCACAACAGTTCTGCTGGGAGGAGACAGTTCTCAACCCCACCTCTCTCTCTCTCTCTCTCTCTCTCTCTCTCTCTCTCTCTCTGTGTGTGTGTGTGTGTGTGTGTGTGTGTGTGTGTGTGTGTGAGAGAGAGAGAGAGAGAGAGAGAGAGAGAGAGAGAGAGAGAGAGATGCTCCATCATGGATAAGGTAAAGGGATACAAAGGTTTATATAAACTTCACTATTTCATTTAGAACCATGGAGTACATTGTTCAAAGAATACATAAGAAAGAGGCACCAATACAAAGCAGGATCCAAGGAATTACATTTTGACACAGCCAATAAGATGTTGGATTCAGACTTTTCCTCCAATAAGATGCAGCATTGACATTTGTAACCAGTAAACCAATAACAAGACAAACTTTATTAAGAAACCAATGAAAAGTGTGATGCTTTGTGTTACTGGGAACCAATGGGATGGTGGGTCTGGGCTATTGTGTGGGAGAGGTAATGGGATTAGGTCCCCACCGAAGACATCCTGCCTAAGGTGAAGTGAGGTTTCCTGTCTTTATGAATGGGGACTTTTGTGAAGCCAGCTTGACACAAAAGACAGTGATTTCAACCATATAGCCCATGGGTGCTTGACAGAGGAGCCCGCCCCTGTGGCACCATGTAACCTGAGGTAGAGACATGACAGACATTTGAATTACAGTGAAAAAGTAAGGCAGAAACAATGATTCCAGGATGGGAGGGAAATGGTGGTGTTTGCAGGAGAAGACACACAAAGAGACAGGGCTGAAACCAAGGAAATGGTGGCAATCTGAGTTCTCACTGTGTCCCTGGAATTCCCCTTTGTCCCTGCCCCCAGCCAGCGCCCAGGTAGAAGGCAGCCGAATGGAGACATCACAGAGTAGGAGCCGCTGTTAGTAGGCACAGGTTATGCTTTGAAATAGTCTCCCCTACTCCCTGCAGCGCAGATTCTGGCAGGAGGCGCACCCCCGGTGCTGCCTTCGTTCAACCTATTGTGTCCTCGCTGAAGGTGGGTGGAGGGACTCGAACCACTCTTCTCCCCATGCTCCCCGGGACCCCAAGTAGGGTGTCTGGACTCGAACCGGACTTTTTAACAGCTGCAAATCTATTGCGCTGCTTCCAGGAGCCTCTCCGCACTACGCAAGACCAGCCCTAGTAGAGCGGGAGGATCGGGACCCTTCTGTGTAGGGACCCCTCCCTGGGGAGACCCTGATGATCCTCAGTGAAGATCCGGCAACATAACTCTCAAGGGAACTCTAAAAACACAGCGATTCTACAGAGAAAAGCCCCATTTCCAAGAATTAAAGGATTAAGTAGGTACATGGTGAACTTTGCTGGTTGCTGCTTCTCTGGGAGCTCGGGAAGGCTTGTGGCAGGCGCGTGCCGGTGAACTCTTGCCCTCTGCTGGCACGCGCCGGCTGTCAGAGAGCGCGCAAACCGGAAAAGAAGCCGAATTTTAAATGCGGTTAACTTTAAATGGCTGTATCTCAGTGATTCCTTGACGGATTTGGATGGGGGAAAAGGCAGGGGGGTCAGGGGAGGGTGCTCTGTGAAATAAAAATATTTTTTTGGGGGGGGGGTCCTTTGCATACAACAATATGAGAGACCAGGCCGTCCTGCAACGCAGTAAGACATAACTTGGAGATAGGCACCATGGGGGGGGGGAGCACCTGAGGCACATCCGAGCAATGTCCAAGTCACTGGCAGTGACATTGTCCTCTCATGTGACAGGCTCTAACCTCACACAAGAATGTCTGCAGCACCAGGACTTTGTCAGCACTGGTCTGCCAAAGCCACTGGGGCCCTGGTCATGTCAGGGCAGTGGAAAAGAGCCCTCACTTGGCCATGCTCATGGAGAGCACCACAGTCCCCAATCAGGCTGCATGGGTGGTTGTGGGGCAAGCCATGAGTGTTCACGGGGCTGGCCGCTAGGTGGGTCAGCTGTGTGGCTATTGGAAGTTGACAACCCCTTGTGGGCCCATCACCACAGGTAGCCCAGTGCCACAATGCTGCCCTGAACTCCCACATGCTCTGCCTGTGGGTGTAGGTGGGGCAGCTGACATTCAGGGACTGCCACCACATAGGTAGGCAGCTGTAAGGGCTAAGGGATTGGTGGGCATGCTAGAGGCTGCTTGGGGCTGCTGGCTTGTTCCTTGAAGCATTGAGGTCTTCACCTGCTCCCTTGAACATCATTGTGTGCATCTTTTATAAACTAGCACCAGTGACAGATGATAATAAGTGTAGACTTAGTGTGGTGTAGTAGACTTGAACTATGGAAATGTGGGGTCTTCAAACCCCTGCTCAGCTATGAAGCTCACTGTGTGACCTTGTGCTAATACCATCTCACAGAGTTGTGAGGGTAAAAAGGGGGAAAACAAAAGCGGGGGCTGTAAATGAGATAATAATAGTGGAGTTGAGGCTCTGTGCAAGTAGAACAGAACATCACTAAAGGGGCCTGAACTTTTGATTGAAGGTAATTAGGTGACCAGATTCAAAAGAGGCCAGAATGTCTGCACCTTTAGCAGTTGTGTAGAAGACGGAATTCTGCGGATGCAGCTTGCCAAGCAAGGGCTGAGAAACACTAAACTTGCCAGAATTCCTTCTACACAACTATTAATAGTACAGGAGCTCCTTATACAAAGGACAGTAGATCTCCATCAAATTCAATGGAAGTCTGCCTATGACTTTAATGAGACGTAGATTGAGCATCCAAGGCACTAAGTGCATAGAAAAGTCCAATCCCCATTCAGCCACGAAGGTCGCCAAGTAGCTTCAGGCAACTCACTATCAGCTTAACGCACCTTTCAAGGTTGGTGTAAGAATATGCACCTTGTGCACTGACAAATGTTACAGAAATTATACATAATTCATATTCATATATTCATATACATGAAAAAGTTATAAATATCTAGTGCTATAATCTTCATAGCTGGTTATAAATTAATTAAAATACATGAGTGCTGCAAAAACTAATTCTATTATTCCCATGATCTTTTGAATGTACAGTTCATGTAAGTTCCACTGAAATCAAAGAGCCTTCCATGTGTTGGCTGTGATCCTGAGAGCCACATATGCAGGGATTCTGGTTCTCTTCCACAAAAGGGGAAATTTAATGCATGAAGTGGGAGATAACCCAACAGATGCACTTTTTCCTTTTCATAGAAGACACTCTGAAGCTATACACATACAGTACATGGGTCTGTCGACCCTTTGGATCATACTTGGTGCACTTTCAGCACAAGCCTATGCATGTCTACTGAGGAGTAAGTCCCATTGTGCTCAATGGAAATTACTCCCTAGAAAGTGTGTATAGGATTGCAGCCTTAGATCAGGTGCCTATATGCTCCATTCCATTGTAAATCCTCTTGCAAGAAAAGCACTTCATTGTTAAAAGAATTGTCTGCTCTTTCCAGAGACTCTTTCTGAAATTCATAAAACTGAAATTAAAACCAGACAAATACTTAAAAGATTGAAATTTCCCCTTTTTTGGTGAAACTACTGTGCTGCAGTTCAAATTTCCTGCTTCAAGGAGTTCTATAGAATACTGTACAAGCACACTGTCAGGTAGAGAACAAAATGTTTCTGATAGGCAGCTCAATAACATGATCTACAGAATACCAAGCACTGCTAATTCAAGTGGGAATGATGTAGATCTTCCTGAAAAGGTTGCTAATAAGGAAGCAAATGCTCTGGAGCATTGCTGTAATATCTTCAATGAACTGTAAAATAATGCAAGTGAGAAAAAAAAATTCCCAGGACCTTGAAACACATGAAGTTTATACACAATGATATGCAGCTAATTTATACACAATTACATGCTTATTAATTCATGGGCTAATTTATACAGTATATGCTATTCAGCCATTTTCTCTTTGGTTGGTTTGTGGGGACATGGTAAAAATGACCAGATTCATGTGGGAAGGCTCTGCTCACAAATAGATTTCTGTTGCACTCCAGACCACTCTCTGCATGAATCAGGTCAAACTCCAAAATGAAGTGCAATTTGAGGAGAGGATGTCAGTTTGGTGATTGCACACTTAGGTCAGTTCATAGTTTGGAGGAGAATAAAACAGGGTATATATTACTGATAAAGCAATGGAGAGAATCAGATATGTTTTAGTGTTTGTGCCATCTGTATTGATTTTGCTTTACTGGAAAAGACATGTTTTATTACCTGGCATCAATTCAGATCTTTAACCTCTTGTTGTTCAGGTCAGATTTCTGTAGAAAGGACATGCTAATCCTTATATTTAACTTAACTAGTAAATAGCTATCATTATGAGGGGTAGGTCTATGTAGTAGAGGGGGGGGCAGTATATCACAGTATGTGTGCAGCATACAATGCACCTCCATTTGCTTTCTGGTGAAAGCTGGCTCATCTCCAATGTCAGGGCTGAGGGGAAATGTTTACTTCCCCCTGCCAGCAAGTCCAGATATCATTGATTTGGAATATTTTTGTTAAGAAAGAATTTTGGAGTCAAGGGGCCACTACCCATAAAGTCAAATTCCCCATCATGAACAACTTCACTTCTGTTGAAGGTGGCAGCTGCAAAAGGGTTCATTCAATCATTGCCTGATCTCAAAAGTGAAGATCCTGATGTATCCAGGAGGTACAGGCTTCAAAGATGTGAAGATTAGTCTGGAAACTAACTGGTAACCAATGGAGCTTTTGTTACAGGTGAACCATGCTATATACCAGCTGCATTCTGGACCAGCTGCAGTTTCTTGAGTGCCTTAAAGGGTAGCCCTGCATAAAAAGTGGATTGTAATCAAGTTGAGGGGACATGCAAAGCAAGGCTTATAGTATCTTTTCCAATGGCTGGTTGTTGGTTTCTCTTTTGCATCGGTTTTTAGATTGTCAGCCCTCTGGGACAGGGACCATCTTTTTATCTATTTTTATTTATTTCTGCTATGTAAATTGCTTGGTGAACTTTTTTTGTTGTTGAAAAATGGTATATGAAGATGTTTTTATGACAATTTTTCATAATTGTCCAGAAAGGGATGCAACAGGCATACCAACTAAACCTGGTTAAAAATACCCTGGACCAACACTGCCACCAGACAGCCCAGGAGAAGACTCAGATCCAGGACACGAACAGCCCCAGTTCATGATCCTGTTCCTTTATTTAGTGGGGGTGTGCAACCACTTCTAGGACAGCATTCCCCCCCCCAGTTAATGGGCCACATGCTATTTCTGAAGTCTTGCATTCTCCATAGATGTTGACATTCAAGGGGAAAAATATTATAGGAAAGGCAAATCATAAGAACATAAGAAGAGCCCTGATGGATCAGGCAAAGGGCCCATCTAGTCCAGCTTCCTGTATCTCGCAGTGGCCCACCAAATGCCTCAAGGAGCACCATAGACAACACAATACCTATATCCTGTTGCCACTCCCTTGCATCTAGCATTCAGAGATAGGCCACCTCTAAAACCCAGAGGTTGCATATAATCATCATGGCTTGTAACCTGTGATGAACTTTCCCTTCATAAATCTGTCCAATCCCCTTTTAACGGCATCTAGGCTAGGTGCCATCACAATGTCCTGTGGCAAGGAGTTCCACAGATTGATTACTCACTGTGTAAAGAAATATTTCCTTTTGTCTGTTCTATCTCCCCCACCACTCAATTTTAGTGGATGTCCCCCGGTTCTGGTGTTGTGCGAGAGGGAAAAGAACTTCCCTTTATCCATTCTATCCATCCCATACATACTGTTATTTTATATGGCTCAGAGCCAAATCCTGTGTAAGGATCTGGTGGGCAGCCCAGGGCTGCCCGCCGGATCCCATCCCCCACCGCGGCCCGGCATGCGGCAGGCCAGAGTTCTACTCAGGGAGGGGAACATTTGTCCCCTTCCCTGGGTGTAAACCAGGGCCAGTCCTATCGGCCTCCTCGGATTTCCGCCAGCTAAATAGCTGGCGGAAGTAGGAGGAGGCCATGTAAGGAGGTCGCCCAGAGGGGACGGGGATATGGCTGACGCCATCTCTGCCCCTTCCCAGGCCAGCTCGCCCAATGGCCCCCCTCCCTTGCCGCCTGGACCACCCATGTGGCCGCTGGTGGGAGCCTTACCTGCCTCCGGCGCCCACATGGTCATCCCAGCGGCAGCGGGAGGGAGGCTGGCCTTTGTGCCGGCCTCCCTTACTCTAAAGTAGGAGCAAACATGTCTTATGGCATGTTTGCGACAGCTTCTGCCGCCGGAGCGCTCGCTCCAGCTCTGGACGTTTAGGGTGGATTTCACTCTCAATCATGTACCCATCAGACACCTTCTTTCTAGACTGAATTTTGTGCTACCTCCTATTTTTTTAAACTGCACAGAACTCATCAGGCAGAAGAGCCTGATGAAGAGTTCTGTATAGCTAAGATACTGTTGTTACCTCCACCTCCTATACCAACCAACATTAGTATAATAAAAAATAAGACTTATTTTTATCTCTCTGATTTTTGGGATGAACATAATAATCATTTCTGCACCAAGTTATGTTATTGCTACTCCAAAGCAGATTTAAAATATGAGCAATTAGGACATGGTTGTTGTTTTTCCCTTTCTTCACTTAGCAATGCAAAGCTCCATATCTTGGCAATGTCTTGAGCTATTTATAACCATATCCTTCATTTGTCCAATCAGTAAAATGAGAATGGGTGGTGGTGCTGAGAAGATAATGGGTTATTTCACAACATTACTTCAGAAGTTTGTGCACATCCCAAATGTACATTATCAATGCTGATAAACCTATATGTGTGTTCATTGCTGCATATTGTCAACATGGCCAGATCACCACATGTAAAGATATAAAAAAAGTTTGCACAATGTCCTGCACAGAACTGACTTCTCTGTAGAAATGTTGTCATATGTGGACTGTTCCTCATGTCTCACTGCTTGGTCAGGTCGGATGCTGGAAGGAAAAAATGAACCACCACATGTACAAGTATGCTGCTTGTCTTTTGGAGGCTGGACACTTCAGCATACTTACTTAATAAGTCCCACTGACTGACATCAATAATATGTACTTCTTTGTAAACATAGAAAGGAAAAGGCTATTGTGTAATATGTGGTTTCTCATCTCTGAAAACACTACTACAAGAAAGCAACACCTGTATCAGACTTTAAAACAAACAAAACCAACCAAGAAACTCCGCTCATATCGCCCCCAGCAGATGCACCAAAGCATGCATCCAAAAAGTGCCCAGGCAGCAGCACTCTGTCCTTCCTGTTTATCAGAACTGGCTGCACCCCCCACGCGAACTCTCTGCAGCAGCTTGTAGACGAAGTGGAGAGCGAGAGAGCTCTCAGCTGCTGCAGATCTCTGCATCCTCTCACTTCGTCCTCACTTTTGGGCGCTGTCCATGGTTGCAGCAATTGCCTGCGTGACGTCAACCCACGCGAGAGCCTCTGCGATTGGTGGAGTTGCTCGGCCGGCCTGTGGAGTCGCGTAAACTCTTCCCTTTTCTCCCCCTCGCCCCCCGTCACGCCCTGGGAACCCGTGTCCCGCTTTGCCTAAATAGGGAGAGGAGTCAGCCGCCCGCGCTGGACTGCTGGGAGACGGAGCTGCAGAAGAGGAGGCAGCGCTAGCCCTAGCTGCAGGAGGCAGGAACCGCCCTACAGAAGCAGCTGAGGGCTCTGGCATGGGACTTCGCTCTGGCTGAGTAGAACCTGCAGGCCAACGAACGACATGGAAGAATTTCTGCAGCACACCAAAGCAAAGCTGGTAAGTTCTGCACGAAGCAAAGGCTAACTTTGAGGGAGTTGGTGACTGTGAGTGAGTCTTTGTACATCGTCTTGTACATGTTTGTTTTACTTTTGGAAGGAATCCAGACGGTCCTGTGTGAATCGGCATTGAATAATAATAATATTAGTATGATTATTAATAATAGTGATATGTAATAGATGTAATAGATGTAATAGTAACTAATCATAATCTTTAAGTGCTTTTGTTGTAAATTACAACTCCACTGTTATTGCTGGGATCTCAATGTTTAGCACATTCACAAACATTGCCACAAGGGAAATACTGTAGCAGTGAATCTCCCTTTCAAGAATTCACTTGTAAAGCACCCCTTGCCCTGAGCATGTTTCTGTGTCAATCATTTTGGAAAACCACATACATGCACCCAGAGTTTAGTGATATAATATCCTGTACACATTCTGTTTTTAAGCATATAAAATAGGGCCTAGAACTCTGAAAAGTTGTTTGTTGGTTGATTTTTGAGATTTCAGACCATGGAAGGACATTGAAATAGAAGTTTTAGAAATTTTGGATCGTATGGGATATTTCCCCATGTGGGGGGTACATTCTGGTGCAACTTCTTGGCTATCACGTGTTTAACACAAAGTGGAGGTGTGTTGATTTGAATCAAATTAAGCATGGCTCAACATAGTTATGTGAGCATTTGTTTACCTTAAGGATGTTCATGTTGTATTTATAATTGCAATGAAAACCAAGGCAGTAATTGTTAATGAAACATCAGTAGGCCAGCTGCCTAGTCTTCTCTTTCTGGCAGTTTCAACTAAAACAGAAGCTCTTTAAACATTTTAGGTATGGTTTAAAAATGTATTACTAAATGTTTCAGCTGTTAAGTGCTGGTTAAAACTCATTGCATATATATAACATGGCTACTTTTGACTCCCTGTAGTCATGTTTGATGTATAGTATACAGTTATTGATACACATAAACAAGAATCACTGAATCGGAGAGGCAGTGCTCACTAGATTCATTTTGTCTTAGTGCTGTATGTAGAAACACACCCACACTCACACATGCGGCATGCGCACCTATGAAGAATAATAAATTTGTCCTTTGCTGCAAAGTTCTTTATTTCTACACCTCTTTCTAATCTCTGAAGACAGATGATCTTAGAAAGACCCATTTAACACTTTTTATTGGTAGAATTTAAAATTCCCATATTCCCAAATATGATAGTATTCTATCATACTTGCCGATCGTGGAAGCTTGAAAACTTTTTATTGGATTCTTATTTCACCATGTGCTACCAGTAATTTTTATATATTTGTTAATATATGTGCTTCAGGCTGCAGCTCTTTACACACTGATCAGAGAGTAATTACCATTAAAGCGAAGGGGGCTCATTTCTGAGTACATATACCCAGGATTGCACTGCAAGTTTAGTTTCTGTTTAAAAGCAGTGCTTTAATGGAAAGGAAAAATGATTTAAAAAAATCTGTGATGACAAAGCACAGGAAGAAATACATAATTGATGATCCTCCTCTTATCTCTAAACCTTAAGTAGAAGAACAGACTGAAACCTACATTAAGGATGATGTCATGATCACATGGCAGAAAATGAGCAATGAGTTTTGATTTCTGCCTTTAAAGTTCTGTTTGCAAGATGTTATGGTGCTATCTTCTAAAGATATCAATATATTTAGCTGATTCTTTAACACCAGGTCTCCCTGTGCCAATTTTGGATTAGGGATGAGGGTAGCACAGTGTACCAGATCCTATAGTTACTTTGCCCATTTAAGTTAGCAAAAGGGCCTGATCGGTAAGTTTCTTGTGCAACACCTACAATTACTTGAGGATGCTGCACGCCCCATCTTTCTAGTGGATTGGACAAGTAAACAGATCAAACAGCAATAGAAACTTGGATTTCAAGTACTCATAAACTGTATCATCAGCTTCTATTTTGATATTATATAAGAGCAATGTGTTTTACAACAATGAATTACACAATCATTTTGAATTTTAGGTAAATTCAAATGTGGTAAATGAGAATGTGTTAAAAGACACATTCCAGAAGAATTGCTGCATTAGCTTGTTTCAACAAGAAGTAAAGAACCGTAGAGGTAGACTGATTTACTGTGGCATGAACTTTCATAAGTAATGCCCTACATCAGGGGTTCTCAACTGGTGGTACGTTTACTGCTGGGACTACTGTGGTACGCAGACTGCCGGGAGGTGGTACGCGGGCTTCTGGCTGCCAAGATGGCGGCTGCCAGGGTGGCCGTGCGGTGTGGCGCTGGAGCCAAGATGGCGGCCGAAGGATCCGTGTACCACCTCCCAGCGGTCAGTGTAAGGCACTGGAGCTCTAGAAACAGTGGCATGAGCTCTACAGAGCTGGCAGAGCCCGAGTTTCCAAGGACTGGAATACCCCCCCCCCCGCCCTTGTCACCTTACTTCTCCTTTCAGGTCTATGGTGCAGCTGTTCCATTGGGAACAGTAGGACTTGCTTCTGAGTAGACATGCACAGGATTGCACTGTTTAAATCACTGGTATATTTTTAATGCCAGTGATTTAATTAAAGTTTTTTAATAGCACCAAACTGTAAGGGTACGACTTATAATCAGGTGTGTCTTATACTTGGGACAATACGGTAAGTGGCAATGACGTCCTCGCCACTTCCGGTGGTTGTACGCCACACTGAAGGGGTTGAGAACCAATGCCCTACATCATCAGATGCAAAAAGACAGTCAGTTATTCATGCTTTTCTCTGTTGATGAAAAAGCAAGACATATATACAACACCAGTGTTCTTTCTTTTAAACTGCTACTCTTTTAAATTGCCCATTAACTTTCCATCATTCCAGAAGCATAATCTTTTTGAAAATTCAGGAAAAATAATAAAGGCAGTGTTCTCCAAAGGACTGGAGGAGCAGCAGCACACTTTAGTCCTCTCTGCATGTGGAATAGTACATTAATTAATTAATTAATTAATTAATTAATTAAATTAATTAAGGAAATGGAATATTTTAGGACAATTACATCCCACCTTTCCTTTGAAATAGTGCTGAAGGTGGCTTACAAAAATATAAATCAACTGTACAAATATAGGGAACAAGCCATGTAAAAAGTTGTTAAAATAGTACCTCCGAATTAGTAAAGCAGTTACAGCAGTTATACAGCAGTAGTAATTCAGTGTTAATAGCCCAACGAGGGTGGTCTTCGACTGGTGCTTAAAACATTGCAACCTTCACCATCAAATTATATGTCCAATCCACTATTTGAGTTTTCTTTAAAAAAAAACTTTGGGCCAGCCCCATCATGGAAGTAATAGTATGCACGTCTGAGATGGTAGCTATTTAAGGAGCACTGTGCTACGTTTCGCTAGTAGATTCTATCACATCTCCTCCTGGTTAGGAGCTTTTTCCTGGAGATAGAATACTATCCATGGTAAATATAATACAATTGAGGTGACCCTCCCTGTTAAAGGAGGATACAAGATTTGGGGTACATCATAATAGAAACACGGCTGTCTGTTTTCATCCAGAGTTCCCACATAGACAGTATTTGTTCAGCTGTGGCTCTACGTAATCCAGTACTCTGGAAGGGAACATAGGAAAGACATCTCTCTGGACATGAATCATAAATGTATCTGACAGTGTATAATAGGGCTTAAGTAGAGGGTAATTAATTGAAAACTAAGCTTTAAGGTGGGTTGCACACTGTTGCACATTAGAAGCAGGATATTGCCACCTATACTTCTGTAGTTATTCAGTTATTTTGGTGTTTTTTAAATTTGAATAGAATTTGTGATATAATGTCACAGGTATGCAAGGTGTCACAAGCTAGAGAGGTATAAAAAGACACCATATAGAAAAATTAGTCAGCTGAGTTTAAACAGACAATCGAACACGTACAGTATAGACACCACCCAGCCACTAGAAATGAGAGTACCGGTAATTTTAAGTCATCAGTTTTATGCGATGAGGTTGTAACACAGTTAACCCTAACTGGAAAACACAGTTTTCAAAAAGAAATATTTATGAAGTTACAGTATGTTGATTGGAAAGTGGAAGTAGTGCATCCAAAATAAATGTGTAAACATTGTTTTAAATATTTATTTATTTTATTTATTTTTCACATTTTTATACTGCCCTTCCTCCAAGGAGCTCAGAGTGGTGTACATATTTCCTCCCCTCCTTTTGTCCTCACAACAACCCTGTGAGGTAGGTGGGGCTGAGAGATAGTGACTGGCCCAAGGTCACCCAGGAAGCTTCGTGGCTGAGCGGGGATTTGAACCTGGATTTTCCAGGTCTAAGTCCAACTCCCAAACCACTACATCATCCTGTTGTATGACAAATATGACCATTTGTTATAGCAAGAAATTCTGTGTGAAAACAATTTGAAAAGAGTCCTGAGACAAATATCTCTGTCCAGAAGTGATCCTAAAATTAACAGCTGTGTTTTTAAACACTACTGCCACCTGCACGGTTCGGATGCATTCAGGGGGAAGTGTGTGTTTATTTCTACTATGATTGATGAGCAGATTTTAATTAGGCAGCAAACCATCATCCTAAAGTCACAGTGTCTTCCATTTTAATAGCTCATTCTATTATGCAATGATTTATTAGTTAACGTTTAAAAGTATGGCAGTCTAATGTGCCCTTGATTTTTTTCTAACTGTGGCTGAAAATGGTCTTTGAGGGCGCAATCCTGTCGAAGTTTGAAATGGCGACACGATCGCTGTTTCAAGCCGTCACGAATGTGCCGTAAAGCACGTTTGCGATGACTTTAGAGTAAGGGTGACTGGTGCAGAGGCTTGCCACCCTCACTCCACTGCCGGATCGCCCATGCGGCCGCTGGAGAAGGTAAGTGCAGCTCCGGCGGGTGCGGGGGTGTTCCAGACAGCGAGAGAGGGGGGCAATTGGCTGATCCGGCCTGGGGGGGGGATATTGGCAGCATGCTCCGCCGATATCCTAACCCCCTTTCCGGGCCTGGCCAGCCTTACACAGCCTCTCCAGATATGCTCCAGAAAAATAGCTGGTGCGCATCTGAGGAGGCTCATTGGGGCACCAAGGTCTGGGTCTTACACTGGGGGAAAGGGACAAACGTCCCTTCCCCCCTGAGGTGTGCCCTGGCTCCACAGGCTGCATCCTACGCAGGATTGGGCTGTAAGAATAAGAACTATAAAGGGAGGCATTTCTAACGGGATTACAATACAGTATTTCTAGACTTTCTACAGTGTTACAAGGGGTGGAGCACATATCTCTACAGCCAGTCTGCTCTTTGTTTATCCTCAGCAGCCTGTGGCTGTAAATTAGTAGACAAATGCATTCATGGGAGAATGACGTTCTAGAATTATTTATGCCAGTTTAATCACTATGGCCTTTAGACTTTTAATATATTGTACAAACTGAATCAAATCGATGATTTCTTCCATCATGTCATAGTTTATGGAAAACTACAATAATACTGTTTCTTTGAAGGATTATTTATTTCTGTATCCTGTCTTATCCCTGCAGAGCATGATGGATTTTATTTAAATCCATATAACTTAAAAATATAACTTATAATTTAAAAATATAACACATAATTAAATATATACTTAAAAATATAACAAATTAAATACCAAATATCAACATAAAGGGGAATTCAGTTTGTTCAGGAAACACTTCCAGTGGATTTTGCCCTAGCACTTCAGTTAATAATTAGCTAGGCGAAACTAACAAGGAAGTGTAAGAACAGAATCTGAGAGAATGCACTTTGTACCAAAAGACAAAGTGTAATGTGTAAATACCGGTAACTAGTAAAATTAGCAATGTGGTCAAAATCAAGCTAGTACTGCGCTGTACTTTTAGCCTAAGACTTAAAAATGATATAAAAATCAATTCTACTATTGTTATCTTCCGTTATTTAAAAAAAAGCATGTGAAATCTCACTCTGTGAATCATGAATCGTACATGAATCCTAAGAATCACATGAAGCATGTGAATCATATATTATATTTTAAATATGGATCTGGAAACTGTTACATGTACTGTACATGTAAACATGTATTGTATGTATGTGACAAACATATGTTGGAAATATGTATACACTAAGTCCCCAAGATATGTATTGGTTCTGTTCCGGAGTTGGAATGTACTGTACATACGTAGGTCACAACAGTTGGCTCTTGCTGGCCTAGCCCTTCTGCACCTGCGCAAAAGCACCACAACGGACAGACTGCACCTGCGTGAGCACGCCTTCTATAACTCAGGCATTTGTAACTCAGGTGTCTGTAACTCAGCGACCCAGTGTATGTAACAGGTATACTGTCCAGAGAACTGGGATTGGATGCAGTTCCCCCACAATGCGAGAACACACAAGATGACAATAATTTGTTGCCTAGTAAGAGATATGAAGCTGTAATTGTGAAGCAGCTCTCAGTTTGATGCAGAGGTTAAATGCAGAAAGGTGCCCTTAGGTATCCTATACACTCTTTCCTGGGAGTCAGCCCCATTGAATACAATCAGACATTGAATACAATCTGAGTAGGCATGCATAGGATTGTGTGTTAGACTTCCAGTTTTTACAAACTGGATAATAACTTTAAAGGGTAGTGATGAAAGCATCCTGCACTGGGATTTCACAGTGTGCATTATTGATTGATGCTGCCATAACAGCTTTAGACTCTTCTAAAAAAATGGAGATTATTGACCTAATGGACTTAATGGCTTCACAATGCCCTATAATGGCCAGTGTTGTATATTTATGTGGTGCCTTAGCTTTGCCAAGAAGATACTTTTGCAAAACTAATTCCTATATAAGCTTGAAGTACTGGTAGCGGACTGCAGAACCTTCCATCCTCATGTCTCCTGGCTGCTTATTTATTTTCAATAAAGCAATATGTACACTTTCATATCTGGAATGCTGTTGGCTATGTGGAAAGAATACATTTGAGGCCCAATCTTATCCGGGCTTTGCACTGATGGAACTCTAACTCCGTCCGTGCAAGGCCTGGGCCGCTGGCGTGGCAGCTGCTGCGATGGTGCGCAGGCTGAGGCTGCCAGTGGAAATGGATAGTGGCTCTGTGTGCGTGCCAGTGGAGTACTGAGCCACCATTGGAGCAGGTAGATCAGCAGAAAGGGAAGATTGGGGCAGGGATCATGCACGGGTGGGGGGGTGTTGAGGGTGGACCGTGGTGGATATTGGTGGCAATAGTGGCTCCTGGCCTGCGCCAAAGAGCTGGCACAACTCCGAGTAGGCATATTGGGGGACCAGGCAAAGGCAGAGTAGGGAAGTATAAAATACCTTTACTTACCTTTCCTTTGCTGCCTGGTCCCTGGTCAGCCCACAGCATGCAGCAGAGGCTGTGCCAGCACCACTGCATGCAATACTGCCCCCTTCCAGCCCTCATTCCACTCCCGTTTTGTCCCGTATCCTCCCCCTTCATCCCCTCCCTGCCTCATTCTGCCTCCTTCCCCCCTCCCTCCTGCCCCTCTATCTATCCAGTGCTGGGGACCGTAGAGGGACCACTGGTGGACCCTTGTCACTTGTGGCGGTGGCCCGGCTGCTCCCAATGGCGTATTGTGCTTGCAACCACCGTAAAGCTCATTATGCCTCCAGAATGCTAGGTCTGGTGGTGTAAAGGAAGCCTAGAATTGGGCTGCCCATGAATTAAAGCTCATTAAAATTTGTGTACATTTTTTGAGGCACCCTGTAGATAAGACATGAATTCTGGCCTTTGACACGAAGATGTTGAAATAGGGATACTCCCCCTACCTTTCCAGCCTTGTATTTTCACACACACTGTTTCTCTCTCTCCTCTCCCCAGTTTCTTTAACAGTAAATTGCTGTTCCTCAGACACATGCATGCATCAGTCAGCTTATACCTTCTCCACCCCCATCACACACAGTGTATGTGCACTGATTAACCTGCCATCATGTGTAATGTGTCTCTGGGCTCGCTGTCCATGATTAATATAACCTCTGCACAGAGAGAGAGCGAGAGAGCTGCTACTTACTGAATAGAAATGACAAGTATGCTAGCCCCAGTCCTATGCTTGAAGTAACATCTAGTTTGTCCCTAGGTGTGCATTGGATTGCAGCCATGCGGAAGAAAACCCCCAGTGTGTTCAGTATTAATTCTTAGTAAGTGTGTTTGGGATTGCAGTGTTATAGCGCAATCCTATGCATGTCTACACAGAAGTCAGTCTCACTGTAAACAACAGGGCTTACTCCCAGGTATGTGTGTATAGGATTGCAGCCTGTAATTATAGAGGG
Organism: Plestiodon gilberti rubricaudatus; assembly: GCA_026170595.1. NCBI lineage: Eukaryota > Metazoa > Chordata > Lepidosauria > Squamata > Scincidae > Plestiodon > Plestiodon gilberti. Next base: position 68,198,579 of record JANXHW010000002.1, read on the forward strand.
TTTCGCTGATGGATCACGAGTGAGCTGCCTGGCCGCCAATGGGTCTCCTCGGATCTACACCAACTATTCAGCTGGCGTAGGCCTGAGGAAGGTCAGGGGGTGGGTGTGTCAGACCAGGAAAAGTTGGACAGGATCTTGGTGTGTGCAGATCCACCCCTTCCTTCCCTCAAGCCACTCCCTGCCTGCCCTGATCCTCCTCCAAACTGCCCATGAAGTACCCCTGTTGCCACCTTACCTGTTCCAGAGCAGACTGGGTGAGGTGCTGGTGCATGCACGAGATATCTTGAAAGCTCATTAATGAAGAGGCAATTGCATTGACCTCAGTTGCCTTTGCAAAAGGGGTAAAATCCTGACTTCATTTGATAGGAGGTGAAGAACATTCAACGAAAAGCACAACTCTCCATACTGTTTCAGGGCAACTATACAAAGTGTTGTGGTGATCTGAAGTAACGTTTATAGATGGGAATGGCATTTCAGAAGATCTGTATTATGACTTCCGTATATAGATTATGTTTGATAGCTTGATGCTTGAAAGGAACAGTAAAGGACAGAGTGCTTTTATTCATTACTTGTTTATGAATCTCATTCCGATTCTAAGTGGGCGTTCTTCATCATAATGCTTGTCTGGTATTTTAAGTAACGTCGCTCATTAGTATTATACACATTTGAAAGAATTGTTATGAAATTAGGTAATGGGTTTATGACTAAAGGTATTAGCTGATGAGCCACTACTTAGAGAAGTGGTGCGAGCTCATAACAATGTCTTTAAAAATATCTTAAAAGACTGGATCACACTAAATACTGTAGGAACTAAGTTTTTTGTGGTTGGCCACCCCCCCTTTTTTTTTAACCTCGGGACACTGAATACTGTTTTCCCTATATCAGTTCTATTGTTGCCTAGAAAAATCTACCGGTAATTCATGTACTGAAATTAGTGCATATGCATTCTCGCCAACACATGAGATGTCGTCTTTCTGCTACTTTAGTGTTTCAGTAACTTTTATTTGGATAATGGACACTGCAGATATATTCTCCTGTTTGGCTAGTTCAACTTAAAAAAGGCTTTTTAATAAGTTTTATTTTTCTGAAAATTTTGACCCATAAGAGAGTAAACATGTCTCCCAACATGCCAAATGCAGTAAAAATTTGACTATATAAGAACATAAGAACATAAGAAGAGCCCTGCTGGATCAGGCCAAAAGCCCATCTAGTCCAGCTTCCTGTGTCACACAGTGGCCCCACCAGATGCCTCAGGGAGCACACGAGACAACAAGATACCTGTGTCCAGTCGCCACTCCCTTGCACCTGGCACAGAGAAAACCCACTTCTAAAACCAGGAGGTTGCTTATGGCTTGTAACCTGTGATGGTCTTTTCCTCCATGAATTTGTCCAAACCCCTTTTAAAGGCATCTAGGCCAGGTGCCATCACCACATCCTGTGGCAAGGAGTTCCACAGATGAATCACACGCTGGGTAAAGAAATATTTTCTTTTGTCTGTTCTAACTCTCCCTCCACTCAATTTTAGTGTGTGTCCCCTGGTTCTGGTGTTGTGCGAGAGGGAGAAGAATTTCCCTCTATCCACTCTCTCCATCCCATGCATAATTTTATAAGTCTCAATCATGTCCCCCCTCAGGCGCCTTTTTTCTAGGCTGAAAAGCCCCAGACGCTGTAGCCTTTCCTCGTAAGGGAGGTGCTCCAGCCCACTAATCATTCTGGTCGCTCTTTTCTGCACCTTTTCCAATTCAGCTATATCCTTTTTGAGGTATGGTGACCAGAACTGGACACAATACTCCAGATGTGGCCTTACCATCGATTTGTACAAAGGCATAATGATATTGGCCGTTTTATTCTCAATCCCCTTTTTAATGATCCCGAGCATGGAATTGGCCTTCTTCACAGCCGCCGCACACTGGGTCGACACTTTCATCGACCTGTCCACCAGGACCCCAAGATCTCTCTCTTGATCCGTCACAGACAACTCAGAACCCATTAGCGTATATGTGAAATTTTGGTTTCTTGCCCCAATGTGCATCACTTTGCACTTACTTACATTGAAGCGCATCTGCCATTTTGCTGCCCATTCTCCCAGTTTGGAGAGATCCTTCTGGAGCTCTTCACAATCCCTGCTGGTCTTTACCACCCGGAAAAGTTTAGTGTCATCCGCAAACTTGGCCACCTCACTGCCTATCCCCAAGTCCAGGTCATTTATGAATAAGTTGAAAAGCACCGGTCCCAAGACCGATCCTTGGGGCACACCGCTTTTCACCTCTCGCCATTGTGAAAATTGCCCATTGACTCCCACTCGCTGTTTCCTGGTCTTCAACCAGTTCCTAATCCACAAGAGGACCTGCCCTCTTATTCCCTGACTGTGGAGTTTTCTCAGGAGCCTTTCATGAGGGACCGTGTCAAACGCCTTCTGAAAATCCAGATATATAATATCCACGGGTTCACTCGCATCCACATGCCTGTTGACCTTTTCAAAAAATTCTAACAGGTTTGTGAGGCAAGACTTCCCCTTGCAGAAGCCATGCTGACTCTCCCTCAGCAGAGCTTGTTCTTCTATGTATTTTAAGATTTTATCCTTAATGAGACTTTCCACCATCTTCCCTGGAACAGATGTTAGGCTGACCGGCCTGTAGTTCCCCGGGTCCCCCCTCCTTCCTTTTTTAAAGATTGGCGTGACATTAGCTATCCTCCAATCCTCTGGCACAGTGGCCGTTTTAAGGGACAAGTTGCATATTTTGGTCAAGAGGTCAGCAACTTCATTCTTGAGTTCCTTCAGAACTCTTGGGTGGATGCCATCCGGGCCTGGTGATTTATTGATCTTTATTTTGTCAATTAAGTCTGAGACGTCTTCTCTTTTAACCTCTATTTGACTTAATTCTTTAGTCAGGGGAGAACGTTCCGGCAGCGGTATTTGCCCGAGGTCTTCTGCCGTGAAGACAGATGCAAAGAACTCATTTAATTTCTCTGCAGTCTCCAAGTCCCCTTTTATCACCCCTTTCTCTCCCTCACCATCCAGCGGACCCACCGTTTCCCTGGCAGGTTTCCTGCTTCTAACATATTTGAAGAAGCTTTTATTATTCCCTTTTATGTTGCCTGCCATACGTTCCTCAAAGTCTTTCTTGGCCTCCCGTATCATCTTTTTACATTTCTTTTGCCACAGTTTGTGCTCCTGTTTATTTTCCTCATTAGGGCAAGACTTCCATTTACGGAAGGAAGCTTCCTTGCCTTTTATAGCCTCCTTAACTGTGCTTGTTAGCCATGCCGGCTTCCTCCTGGACTTGGTCGAGCCCTTCCTCCTTTGTGGGATACACTCCCGCTGGGCCTCTACGACTGTTGTTTTAAACAGCCTCCATGCACTCTGGAGCGATTGGACTCCTTTTACCTTCCCTTTCAGCTTTTTCTTAACTAGTCTTCTCATTTTGGGGAAGTCTGCCCTTCGGAAGTCAAGGGTTTTCGTGTCAGATTTGCTCGGCACTCTCCCTCCGACATGCATGGCGAAACAGATCGCAGCATGGTCACTGTTCCCCAACGGTTCGGTAACATTTACCTCCCTGACCAGATCTTGAGTGCCACACAATATCAAGTCCAGAGTCACCTGTCCTCTGGTCGGTTCCGTGACAAGCTGCTCTAAGGCACAGTCATTTAACATATCCAGAAATCCAGTCTCTCTTTCATGACCTGAGCATGAATTGACCCAGTCGATGTGAGGATAATTGAAGTCCCCCATGACTACAACCCTGTCTCTCGTTGACACCTCCCTGATTTGCTTCCTTATTTCAAGGTCCCCTTCAGGTTTTTGATCTGGAGGACGGTAGCATGCCCCTACTATTACATCACTCTTGGAGCCTGGTAATCTAACCCACAGTGATTCTACGGAGGAGTCAGAGCCCCCCTCCAGCTCTACTCTGGTGGATTCTACCCCCTCTTTGACATAGATGGCCACCCCACCTCCAATACGCCCCTCTCTGTCCCTCCTATAGAGTTTATATCCTGGAATTGCAGTATCCCACTGGTTCTCCGCATTCCACCAGGTTTCTGTTATACCTACTATGTCAATGTTTTCCCTAGCCACCAAACATTCCAGTTCTCCCATCTTTGCCCGTAGACTTCGGGCATTTGCATAAAAGCACTTATATACCTGGTCCCCCAAGAAGGGCTGCATGTTTGCCCCTTTATTCCTGCAGCCTTCTGTTTTGCTAGACTGGCTGTCATGTCCCATCACGCTACCACTCCCAATTCTTATTCTGTTATTACTTGATTGTTCCCCATCCTCTGCACCCTCATTCCCGAGGAATGAGGAGTCCCGAACCGGATGCCCCTCGGCTCCTGTCGGCTTTCCCCCAGGAGTCAGTTTAAAAGCTGCTCTGCCACCTTCTTAATGTTACGCGCCAGCAGTCTGGTTCCGTTTTGGTTCAAGTGAAGCCCGTCCCTCTTGTACAGGCCCGGCTTGTCCCAAAACGTTCCCCAGTGCCTAACAAACTTAAACCCCTCCTCCTCACACCAGTGTCTCATCCACGCATTGAGACCCCTGAGCTCCGCCTGCCTAGCTGGCCCTGCGCGTGGAACAGGTAGCACTTCTGAGAACGCCACCTTTGGGGTCCTGGATTTGAGCTTCCTACCTAGCAACCTAAATTTGGCCTCCAGGACCGCCCGGCTACATTTCCCCACGTCGTTGGTGCCAACATGCACCACAACCGCTACCTCCTCCCCAGCACTCTCTACCAGCCTATCTAGACGAGAGGTGATGTCCGCAACCTTCGCACCAGGTAGGCAAGTCACCGTGCGGTCCTCACATCCGTCACAGACCCCCCTTTCTATGTTCCTGACTATAGAGTCACCCACAACAAGAAGCCCCCTTCCCCCTCTCCCCAGAGGAGTATCCATAGTGCGACTGGATACGGGCCCATCACCTGAAGAAGGGGTCCCCACTGTGGGATTGTTTCCCTCTTTTCCAGAGCAATGTCCTCCAGCCCTGAGACTCCCTTCCCTGGCAGCTGAAGTGCTGGCCAACTGAGGGTAGGACGATGCCTCCACGTCCCTAGAAGTCTCACCCTGGTTCCTCTCTACCTGTCTCTGCTTCTCCAGGTCAGCAACCGTGGCTTCAAGGGAGCGAACCCGTTCCCTGAGAGCCTGGAGCTCTTTGCACCGAGCACACACCCATGACTTCTGCCCAAGAGGCAGATAGTCATACATGTGACACTCAGTGCAAAACACTGGATAGCCCCCACCCTTCTGCTGGCTGTCTGACTGCATAGCTTTTTTTGTAAGTTATGGGTTTAAAACAGTTTGGGTACCTTAATGTTATTGGAGCTCTCCTCTCTTCAAGGGACGTGCCGGGCAGTGTGTGGGGCCTGGCTTCCTCGCCCCGCTGCTGAACTCGCCCAGCTGCTTAACTCGCTGTGTCTTTTTTTATCTTGCCACTTCGTTCCCGTGAGGCCACTCGCTGCTCCTGAAAGGGCTCACTCGCAAACCAGCCCCAGATTTAAACTGTTGTGTAGCTCCTCCCCCTGCCTACCTGAAAGTTTGAAAAGACTGGCCTCTAAGGGGGGCAGGGCCTGATGTGGTTTACTGGCAGGAAATTCCTGTTGCTATTGTTCCTGCTGCTGCCTCAATTTACATCTGACCTACTCAGCTGGCAGGAATGTGTGTTGCTATGGTTTCTGAGTCACCCTAATTTACCATGTGGCCTTCTATACCATGCGGTCTGTATGTTTTAAACTGTAGGTTTTAAATTCTGCTTAAGTTTAACTCTGCTTAAGGTGCAGTTTAGCTTGCTTTCTCCCCTTCTTTTAGCCTCCTCTTGTTTTGTTTTAGGCTCCTACTCTAAAGTAGACTCAGGTCTCTGCCCTGGGCTTTTTACTCTCGAGTAAACACTGGTTTTACTCAGACTATGATGATACATGAAGCATTTTACCTCTTACTGACAGCATCAACGCTGTGCTGCCTCAACGTAGAGTAGCCATCCTTTGTTTTGGACAGTTGTCGCATCTTTCACAATTGCATTATAGATAAAAATGCAGCATGTGCAACTTTCTTTGACATGGAGATATGGTGCAGTGGAAAAAGGTCACCTGTGGAATTTCTACGTGTCACACAGTTTAAATGTTCAGGGGCCTTGGCAGAGCAAACACGGGCAATTCTACTTAAGATGCTGGCAGTTAGCCACTTTCTCCAAGTGTATTTTAATGGGAACATACTGACTATTTTCTAACCCCTTACCTTTGCTTCTACGATTTCTGGTTACCTAAAAGCAGTAGGAGGTCACATTGGCGGTGACTAGTAAAAGGCCAGGCTTGGCCTGCCATGTATGTAGTAACTTGCAACTGCTACTGGAAAGAACAAGGAGAGATTGGGAGCATAAAGGTGTTTCCCCCAATATGTCTTCCTAGGTACTCCCCAGATGGGCACAAGAAACTTTGGTAGGATTGAAAGAAGCCCCAATAGTTCCCTTGCAGAAATCTACAGTCTTTTCTTATTTTTTAATCAAAACACTTACACTTCTAATGATCAGACTAGAATAGTTGACTTTTGGACAGACCTATGCATTGTACTGTGCACCATCGAAACTCAGATTTGCATTTACTGTACATGCACAGCCAATTTACGAGGACTCATTCTTGACCCAGGATATGATATGCATGTGGAAACCTGCTTACACACATGGCTCTCCTTAGCTGGAGCAGGATGATTGCAAAGTTGCATCTTGCAGAAAAACTTCATTTATATAGTGTATTATTTCCATTTGTTTTGGTAACGCCAAACTATTCTGGTAACGGAATACCAAACTATTTGGTAACGGAAACTATTCTGTCAAGTATCCTATAATGCAAGGATACTATAGGGCCCAACTCGGTTGATGTCCCTGTATCACTGAGGTTGTCACAACTCCTCAAGGTGCAAAATATGCCAGCTCTTCTTTCCCAACTGGAGTCTTTTAAAATGTCCCTCTGTTCTGAACGTGATGGTAATTTTATTGAAGAACTTGCCATGGAGTGGTACTCAACATGAAAAGAACGATCATGCCTGTGGCAGATTTCATGCGTAGGGGAAAAGTTAAGGTGTGTGTGTGTGTGTGTGTGTGTGTGTGTGTGTGGTCTGCATATCTGCCTCCTATTTGTCAGTCATGGCAGTTGAAAGGGTAGCATAGAACTCTTTCCAGTGCTATGACTTACACAGAAAGGCGGATATAGAGACACAGCAGTCAGGCACACTACAGACAGACACAAACAAGCAAGCAAGCAAGGCAGACATGACATGCCTGGGTTTCAGATAATGATTCTGAGTAGTGCCCCCATTCATTCAACCCTGACCTTTGGTATATCTTTATGTCTAGTATATATAATAAAATTGCCAATATGGACCGAGACTCTATGGCTTTAACAACTGCATAACAGGCAGAAAACAACAAACCCATCACTAGATTTCTGTGCCAGGAAAAGCTTAGCCCATTTATTTCTGTATGTTTTACAGCCGTTAAAGGCACAGGGCCATAAAGCAGAAATGCTAAGGGCCGTACTCCACAAGACATGACGTGGAGCTGCTACTTAAGTCAACAGCAGTTTGTTGTGGTGTTCTCCTTCTGAGTGTTTTCTATCCATGCCACTGTCTGTCACACCCATTGATGTGGATTTGGAGCGGGGAAATGTATGAAATAATGACATAATGATGTAAATATGGGCCAAACTACATGTTATACTGTGACATCTGTGATTGATCTACCAATATTTCTTTCCATAAATAATTGCAGTATGGGATGGGGTGGGCCTGTGAGCTTTATTGCAGCAGTGGAACTGCGGAGAGGTGCTTAAGCAAAACCACCACCACCCCTGCTGATTTTCATCTTGTGGAGGGAAAAGCACAGGAAGGTATTTTTCCTCTCATGGGTAGGAAAGCAACTGGCAGGGGGGAGGGGAGGGGAGAGACTTTGATTGCACAAATGACCAATGGGGAATATATTAAGCAGCCCCTCTGTCTTAATCTGGACTTAATTGTCAGGGGTCACCTTTACCTTTTTAATATCCCAATGGGTGATTAGTAATGCCTGAACTGACATGTAGTTTGGCCCTAAGACTGCCTAAAGAAGTCAACATAGAACTGTATTTAGTAGCTGTCTCATGTCCAATGTCATATCTTGTTCGGCTCTAAATTATAGGAGGACTTGCTTGGTTGGAGAATAGTGAATTTCACAAACACTTCATTAAATAAGAGGGACAGAAAGCAAGCATAACACTAGGGGGGAGACAATGCTAGAACCCGTTTCCTTGACATGCTAGCTTTCCAAGGCAGGGAGCTGTCCTGTGCAAATTTACTCAGAAAAGTCCCACTGTGTTCAGTGGGGCTTATTCCCAGATAAGCATGCATAGGATTGCAGTGTTAGTGAACATTAAGTTCATCCAATCATGTGATTAATTCCCAACCCTGTAATCTGATTATGCCACGTTTCTTGTGCCATGCAAGAACTGTACCGTGTATCTTTTTCTGATTATGTGGATTAGCCCAGCGTTTCTCAAACTGGGGGTCATGATCCACAAGTGGGTCGTGATCTGATTTTTGATGGGTCATGAACAGCTGGCTGCCTGAGCCTCAACTTCTGGATTTCCATCTGTTCTCATTTTTTAACGCAAACAGCTGCCCGCCCGAGCCTCTCTGGCCTGCTCTGTGCCTCATCGCATCATGTTCTCAGCGAGCAGAGGCTCAGCCGGCTGACTGTTTGCCTAAAAAAAAAATGCGAACATCCGGCAACCTGGATGTTTTGGCAGTGATGTGATTGTGACAGGAATCTAAAATTCTATTAGGTTTGGTTTGACTGTTGTAAGTAGTTGCAGTATTTGGTCTTAAGAAGTGTTGAATTTTTTTAAATCTGACTCAGCAGAGTTAGATGAGCTCATGATTAGGGCTGGGAGTTTACAGGTAAAGTATAAAGGTCTATTTGAGTGTGTGATTAAGTGTTGGGGGAAAGGAATGAGGTGCATCTAAATCCAGTCTTCCCTTATCTAGCTACCAAAAGAGTAGATTAGCCTGGAGCTGGAACCTTGGTATATAGGAAGGTGCTGTGGAGTCCAAGGGCTGACATGCCTAGAGTCATTTAGTATCCCTGTGGCTGTAGTGACTGGCACTGGCATCACTGCAGGGGGGGGGCAGAGCTCTAAGTTCCTCCGTGATCCGAGCCTTCGTTACACGGAGGAACGAAGCGCCCTGCCCCTGCGCCTTCTGAACCAGTCAAAGCAGTGAAAACAATGCGCAGGAGACTCTCTGCCAGTCACCTCCCTGCAGTGACGCCAGTGGTGACTGGCAGAGTGTTGGGGTGGTGGCAGCTACCGTAAGTGGAAGTGAGAGTAGCCTTGATAGTGGGCTGCTCAAGTGAACTAAATGGTTGTCGTGTACCAGGCTGGCTGAAGTAGCCTGGTGTGAGACACCCCCCCCCCCCCCGGACTTTGGGTCTTGTACTGTTCTGGTGGGACTTGAAGACTGTGACAGTGATGCTTCCAGGTTGCTGAGCTCTGTGCTACAGGTGGGTTGCGGGGAGGCAGAGATTGAGAACCACTTATTCAAGAGCAACGTAGTCCACTTCAAACTTCCACAGAGCACCTCCCCATTGGTTCCACTTCATCCTTCAATAGAAATGATCAATTCCCTTATTTCAGACACAGCAGTGCTAAAATTTGTCCTATATTTGAACTTCTGAACTGATACTTGAGCTACTCAGAAGACTATGGGTGTCTAAAGGACTAGAAAGAATTCTCATCTTTCTGTATTTCAAGGTGATCAGTTGGAGAAAGGTTTTATGAGAGAAAGCATATATGACACTGTGACCAGAAGGCTGCTCTAGCTGTGACTTAAAGCAGCTTAGTAAAGTGTTGATCACATGCCAGCATCAATCTGTGACATAGTAAGCCAAGAACCATGGTTCTAGATTATAGTTGTGCATTAAGTTTAAATGGGCTTTAATTAAACTAGCAATTAATTGCCCCATAATACAGTATTATCAGTTCCCTTATCAATGTACTGAGCAAGCAGCACAGTGACAAGATAAGTTGCTCTGTCTTGGTCCATATGTCTGTATTCCAAGTTTTCCATAGTTTTAATTGGTTCCCTGTAGAATAACATTTACAAGCATATGGTATGGAAAATGCTGACTGCATTTGTTATCATATATTTTAATACATTGGTGGCATAGAGCACTTTGCTTTTAAATGTGATTATGAACTTACTTAGGGTAGACTATGGTGCACTTTAAAAAAAAATGACGACAACTTGCAGTGTGCCAAACACTTTTAACAAAGTGCATTCCAGCCCCTTTTCAATATTGAAAAAGAAAGCAGCCAGATTCCTAAAAACCTTGACATATAATGTTTTGCTGAAACATATTTTGTCTGCTCAAAACAGTCTGAAAAGCACATCCAAAGGTAGTTGCAACTGCAATGGAGGAACACCGCTAGGAAAATATGCAGTGTCAGATGCCTTCACAGCCTGGAATATGCCTTCGCAGCAGTATTAACGGTATAGGAGCATATAAAAAATGATGGCAATGAATAGAGAATTCTGCACTAACAGCCCAATACTATCCAAAGCTCCCCTCCCTGGCCAATGCAGCCATGCCACCAGAGGGTGTACTGCATCCTGGGGGGGAGGGGAAGTCCAGGAGGTCTCCTCCAGGTAAGGAGACATTTGTTCCCTTGCCTGGGGGTAAGCCGCTGCCCTGATGATTCAGATCTGCACCAGTTATTGCTGGCGCAAGTTCTAGTGGACCTGGGCAAATGAATGAGGCTAGGAAAGGGGGATAGTATATCAGCAGAGCTGTTGCTGCTGATACTGCCCCCTGCCCTCGACAGACTCCCCTTCCTGCCCTAGTCTCTACCCCAGAGGTTTTCAACCTGTGGTACGGGTACCCCTAGGGGTACGCGGACCTCTTGCTGGGGGTACGCCAAGCCCTGACATCTGCCCTATTAGCAGCCAATTAAGTGTTAATTAACATGGATTTTAAATTTTAATTATTTTTGGATAATTATTTTTAAAATTAAAAATTTTAATTATTATCTCTCTGATTTTGGTTTTGGGCTTATTTTTGTGCTTTGGAAAATGTACTGTACTTTGGTGGGGTGGGGGAGGGAGGAGCTGATTTTGGGAAGTTTGACTTGGAGAAAAAAGAGATCCTTGCAACTCACTCACTCACTCACTCACTCACTCACTCACTCACTCACTCACTCACTCACTCACTGACAGAGTTAAATAAGACATTTTTTCACTTTTAAAGTTGTTTTAGTACTTTTTATTTAATGATTAATTACCTAATTAATTGATTGATCCAATTAGCAGTTAATTAGCAGGGGGTACTTAAAATTGGACCATGATAGGGGGTACCCGGGCCTCCAAAGGTTGAGAACCCCTGCTCTACCCCATTCCTCTGCACCCCTCCCTGTTCCAGGCAGGATAGTTTGAGAAAGCGGAGATAAGATCTGGCATACGCTTATGCCACCAAAATCTACCCCTCCCTCCTCCTCCCCAGCCCTGCCCTCCCTGATCCACCCTCCCCTGCTCTCTCCAATCCCCACAACGACATGCCTCTGCCACCAACTTACCAGTGCCAATGGAGGCCTCTGAAGGGTCTGCTTTGTGCACCATTGCCTGATTGTGGCAGTGGCCTGGAAGCATGTGACAGCGGCCTGGCTTTTATGCTGCTGAAAAGTGCCCAGTGCTGTCAGAACCATAGGGTTGGGCCCTTATTTAATAAAATTAATAAGAACTAGATGGACCAATAGTTTGAGTCAGCAAAGGGCAGTTTGTTTCATTCATTCATTCATTAACCTTCTAGAGTTATTTGAGAATGTCAACGGGTTGATCTAGTTGACGCTGTACACTTGAACTTTCAAAAAGCTTTTGACTAGAACTACAGTCCTATACATATTTACTTGGGAATAAGGCCCATTGAACTCAGTGGGATTTAGTTCCAAGTAGACATGCATAGGATTGTGATGAAAATCCCCCACCAAGGGCTCCTGAATAAATTTAGCAGTCATGGAATAAGAGGACAGGTCCTTTTATGGATTTGTAACTAGTTGAAGGATGCAGAGTACAGGAATATATGGGCCATATTCACAGTGGAGAAAGTAAGAGGTGGGATCCCCTAAGCCAACTGTTCTCAAACTGGTGGGTCATAACTCACCAGGAGAACCGTTGGTTCCCATTGGCCCCTTAAGGGGTGGGGATAGTGGGATAGCGGCAACAGCGATCCCGGGGATCATGCCGCTGGTGGGGGGGAAAATGGTCATCCTTATCTCACTGGGGATCCTTATGGCTTCTGGGGGGTACAGGGATGCCTGTGGACCCCTCTGCAGTCCTCCCTGAGCTTTAGATCGCCACTCCATGGTGATTTATGACCACTTCCGGTTTCCGTGGAGATCTGAAGCTCAGGGAGGTCTTTGGAGGGGTCTGCAGGTCTCCCTGCAATCCCGGAATGCCGTCGGGACCCCTGGTGAGGTAAGGATGACCACTTTTCCCCCTGGCGGCGGCGTGATCCATGGGATCGTTGCCACTGCTGTCCCCACCCCCGCAAAGGCTCAGAGTTCTCCCCACCTTGCAGCGAGAACTTTGAGAACCAATGCTCTAAGTATTTGTCTAGGGCAGAGGTTCTCAACCTGTGGTACGGGTACCCCTAGGGGTACGCAGACCTCTTGCTGGGGGTACGCCAAGCCCTGCCCCTTATCTGCCCCATCAGCAGCTAATTAAGTGTTAATTAACATGGATTTTAAGTTTTAATTGTTTTCGAAGCCCTTCTGTCTCTCTGATTTTGGTTTTGGGCTTATTTTTGTACTGTGTGTGTGTGTGTGTGTGTGTCACACACACACACAAAGAGTTAAATAAGACATTTTTCACATTAAAATTGTTTTAGTACTTTTTATTTAATGATTAATCACCTAATTAATTGATTGATTAATCCAATTAATTAGCAGTTGATTAGCAGGGGGTACTTCAGAAAATTGGACCGTAATAGGGGGTACCCGGGCCTCCAAAGGTTGAGAACCCCTGGTCTAGGGACTAGTGCTTTTTAACTTATTTGTAAATGATTTGGAGTTAGCAGTAAACAGTGGGAAGGTCAATTTTCCAGATCACACATAACTATTCACGGTAGTAAAAACCAAAGCAGACTGTGAAGTATTCTGAAAGAACTTCTCCAAACTGGGTGAATGGGCAACTGAAAGAACTTCTCCAAACTGGGTGAATGGGCAACCAAATGCCACATGTAGGTCAATGCCAGTAAGTGTAAAGTGATTCAAAATATCCCAACTTTGTGTATATGCTGATGAAGTAATTAGAAAGGACTTCTCACATCATAATGACTCTGTACAACCCAATGGTGTACAACCTTGTGTTTTATAATCTTATTTTTGATAAAATAAAACTATTGTTATTGCACCTCATCCCCTTTAAGCGTTATCTGAAATTCTGAAAATACTGTATTTGGTCAGGGAGACTTTCAAGTTTTGTTAAGAGCCCCAAATTCAGATCATCTCATTCTTTTGCATCTCATTCCTAATCTTCACTATTTGGGGAATTCGTACATGAGGTTTTTTATTATTATTATTAATCTGGGAATTAGTGACTGCAAAAGGATTCCTGCTAGGCAAAATCAATTCCTTAGGAAGTTTTCTCCAAACCTGAAGAGAAAATCTCAAGTTTGACCTTACAATATTTTCTAATTGCTAATTGAATGTCTTTAGGCTACATTGACTAAATATATACTGTACATGTATATTGAAGGTGAGAAGACAAAAGTTAGTTGAATTACAGTAATTGTTCTCTGAAAAAGAGAAATAGTTTCTGTGACACTGGAGGGCATGAACAAGAGGTGTCTTCTGTGAGTGAATGATGACAGCTCAACTGGAACTCAAGGGAGAAGACCGATTTTTCCAGAGTGTCTGCTCCATCTGAGAAAGAAAGTTTATACACGTGAAACAGTTTGCACCATGGTGCTTTAGCAGAAAACTGGTGACCTTAATTGAAATACAGAAAAGAGGGGAATCATCTGTTCTAAAGGAAATAAAGGGCACAATCATTTCCTAGCCTGACTCTTCCAGGAGCATGCATTATTTTTGCTAAGGAAGCAAGAAATTTGATAACAGGAAGGCAGGTAGGATAATATATTAAATTTGTATCGCGTAAGTGCTGGAAACTAAAGGTGCAGCCTTGGGGGGGGGGAGAGAGCGTACGTGTACACACACACACACACACACACACACACACACACACACACACACACACACACACCTTGTACAGTACAGGTGAAGCAAGGGCGGCAAGAAGGTAAGTTAGAAAGAAAAAGGTCGAAAAGGCATAGGAGGTTTTTAGGTAGCAGTAGCACAAGGACTTGATTTCACAGGTTGTTCAGCTATAGACTTTTGGTGGAGTCAGGAAATGGGTCACTTGACCCATTCTGGCCTACCTCTGTTAAGGACTTCCTTGCTGGCCTCCCAACAGTTTCCTCTTTGGCCAAAGCTGATGACTGGTGTACAGGCTGATTCCCTTCTTTCAACCCCCGGGTCTCTGGTTCAAGATTTGCTGTGGACCAAAGTGTTGGCATCAGTATCATTTCAGTTTTCTTTCTTTTCTTTTTGATGACTGTGATGGCTATGCTTACACAACAGCAACATGTTTTAACTCCATTCACCCTCATGGGAAGGAAAGTAAGACAGGATTATATAACAGTAGCATCTTGGTTGTATTGTGTCAAACACATGGTAATAACATTTAAAGGGTACCGTCAAAGGCACATAGACAATGTCCCTTTAAAAGACACTTGAGCTAAGTGAGACTTATGGAAAAGTAGCATTAGCAAAATAGTTATCCATACATGCCACTTTTGTTCCTGGACGTTTCCAGAATGAACTTGAGAGTTGTCATATTTTTTTCCAGTACATTGACAAATGTCCTGGAAGTATTAAGCAAAAGTTATTTTGACTACTTGTGGCCTGCAAAATCACAAAATAAATACAGATGTAGCTTTATCTTCTGTACAATTGAAGAGAAGTTTAGGCATCTTAAGGCCCAATCCTATGGTTGCCCTGTGCTTCCAGAACTTGCATTCCTGCAGCGCATGGCGTTTCTGGCAGCGCAAAAGCTGGGCTGCTGTAACACGCTGCCAGGGCGCTGCTGCAAGTGGGCATTGGCAATGGTGCACACAGCAGAGTCTCCAGAGGTCTGCGCCAGTGTTGGTAAGTTTGCGGCGGAGGCATTTCTTGGGTGGGGAAGGGAGGGGTGGATCCCAGGGGCAGTGACTTGCACCAGGATCCTGTCCCCTCTTTTTAAACCCTTCCTATCCCTTTTTTTCTCCTTGGACTTATGCCAGCAAAATGGCTGGCGAGGGTCTGAGGAGACCATAGGCAGTTGGACAGCCTACCAGGGAGTAAGTAAAAAATATTTAACTAAATATTTACAAAGGAAATATTTTTACTTACCTACTGCAGGCTGTCTGATGGCCACCCACCCAATATAGCATGCAGCGCAGGCTCCGTTGGCGCAGCTACATGCTATAATGTGGGGGATAGGATTGAGCAGTCAGATTGGTTAAAAAAAAAGAGAGCTGGCGGACTTTATTGGGAGACATATGATCCTTCCCATGAAATCAAATCTTCTAAAAAGGGTGGTGATGAAATTGAATGCAGTATTCCAGTTAAGGCTAATTAGGACAGAATTGTTCTTCTCCTGTCTTCATTATACAACTTCTAATCCCGTAAGTGCAGAATGTCAGGGATGACCTGCTTCTGTGTAATGAAACTAGCCTTGGAACATATTAATTTTGCAAAATATTTACTTGTTTCAAAAGCTGACATACAACTTTTCCTTGTTTCTTGCTATTTGAAATCTGTCTTCTGTTTTTAGAGTCGAAATAAACAACTGAATAAAGTACACGTAGTTCTTGGGAAAAAATCCTGTGATTTGGACTCTCTTATTTCAGCTTTAGCATATGCTTACTATCTTGAAAAGGTAAATATTTTCTATTGATATATTACACTATGCTTTTAATAATTACAAATGCATTTTAATGTATTTCTCTTCTTAACTCAACGGTAATATTGTGAGCCAGGACACCAATAAAATATTCTGAGCAATTTTGTGACCAGTGAACTAATGCTGGGATATTGTTTCAGTCGTTACATTTTTTTTTATAGCTTAGGCTAGCTATTTTATCCTCCATAAGCCCAGGATTTTATCTCTATCTTCAGCTGTAGGCAATTTCCTTAGTTGCCTCATCTTTTCCATGCTATATCCCCATTGACATCTACCTTGATTGTCATCACCACAAATGATCGTTTTTAAAGACTCACCTCTTTGCTCAGGCCTTCCCCATATCTTTTCCTTCTTCCACTCCTTTCATTTCTTGCCCCCTTTCCTGCTGTGCCAGGTCTGTTCTTAGATTTTAAGCATGTGGACAAGGGCTGTTCTTTTCTTAACCTCTATAATGCACCCAGTCCATTTTTAAGTGATTAATAAATAATAATGAAAGCAATATACATAATATAGTTACTGTATATCGGATCATAGAAATAAATAATTATATATGATTATATACATACATTTATTGAAAAAATGTAATTTTCATGTAATGGTTTTTGGTAGAAAAAAGCCTGAATATGCTGTCAGATATGAAAATTGTTTGTCTGTATTGCTGCATGACCATATGTTTGAAACTCATGTTTCTAAACACATATCCACGTTGCAAAATAGAAATTTGTGCATTGGTCTCACATGACAGTGCACATAAATGTGTACTCCCCTCTCTCATGCACACACATGCCTCTGTAGGAAAAATCTCATGTGTAAAGTTGTGGTGGAGAAGAGTTTCACTGGAGCTCAAGTATCTAACTGAAGAGAGCTATGTCTCGGCCCAATCCTATCAGGGCCTCTTGCGATCCATCAGTGTACATTCTTCTGGGTCAATGACAGGAAAGCTGCTCCACTGTTCAGCAGGCCATGGCAAACGTAACTTCAGCGACCTGCTGAACCTCCACCATCCCTCGTCGTCGCTGGTAAGTCAGCAGCGTGGGAGGATCTTGGGCAGATTGGGGCAGGGAGTGGGCCATGCCTGGGATGGGAGGGGGTGGATCTTGGCAGCAGCTGCATACACCAAGATCTTATCCCCCTCCTTGCCCTGGCCCCGCCCTCAGTAGGCACCTCAGACCTACACCAACAAAAGAGCTGGCATAGGTCCGAGGAGACCCATTGGAGTCCAGGTGGCCTATGAAGAGGTAAATAAAAAAGTGTTTTACTTACTGTATCTCTCCTGGTCTGTCTTGTGCCCCCCACCCATAGCATGCAATGCATGCTCTGTTGGTGGTGCTACATGCCCTGGGCTGGTAGCGGATAGGATTGGGCCCTCTATAACGAAAAAAAAATATTCACATTTCTGAGTGCTTTCTATTTCATAGAAATGTCCTTGTTGTAGGTGAGTCCACCTGACGTTCTGTGCTTGCCCGTACTGAATATACCACGAAGAGAATTCTACTACCACACAGAAACTAGGTTTATTTTGGAGGAGCTAAATATTCCAGAATCTCTCCATGTCTTCCGTGATGAAATCAATTTGTATCAGCTGAACAGTGAAGGGAAGTTGTCTCTTACACTTGTGAACAGCAGTGCACTGACAAGGTATCATGCTGTGTATTTGATTACTAGGAAAACCAGCCTGAACTCTGCAAGCATTGATTTGTCCTTGGCTGCCATTGAAAATCCTCTCTCCATCCAAGGCTGGCTGTGCGTGAACGGAGATGCTATCATATGTGTGACTTGGCTTCTCTCTGGTCTCTACTGTGAGGGAGACTTTGCATCACACAATGTAACGGTTACACTTAGAAATAAAGAATGTATTATGCGGATGATGTGATGAATTAGGTCACAACCTCTTACCATTACTGAACATATTTACAGAGTTCACGTTTGCAAGGTTCGAACTCATTCTCTCTCACCAAGCTCTCCATACACTACCTGAATGCAGAGCACTGTCTTCTCGGTCTCGTCACATGCTCACAGAGCTGCTCCATGTGATGCATGAAGGCCCTTTGGCTCACTACCAACCTTCTCCTCCTTGCTTGGACTATGTACAGGACACGAAATTAAGTGCTGGTTTAGGACCGATGCCCCATGCAGCCGTATCATACTATTAGAATGGCAAAAAAGTGTCTAGAAATTGCATCATAAAGAACTGTGTAAGGGCTAAGGGGCAGTGTCTGGCAGCCCCTGGGGATGAGAGGTCTATATATCAGCTTGATTCAGCCTGTGTAGGTCTTATTTGAAGACGCATTGCCCTGCCCTTTACTACCATCAGTGCCTGGTGAAGCATTCTTGTTTTTACCCAAGATCTCAATTACTGAAGGTTTAACCAACTTATTTATATAGAGCAGAAACAAGCCCAGTGCACTGTTTAGTTATAGTCTCAATTTGAAAATCTTGGTTGGGCTAGGGTAGGGTTCTGAGAGCTGCACCCAGAAAGTGATGAAACTGAAGTGGATTTTTTTTCCAGCAGAACTGGATTTATTCCATAGCTGTAGTTAAGTGCTTATAGGAACTAGCTGACTCACTTAGCTCTTTTTGTTTTGTTTGCATTTTAGGTTTGTACCAGCAGAATTTTTATAGAATGTAATGTATACACATGAGGTGGTCACATGAAGTAGGTAAACTGTCACTGTGTGTCTCACACTTTTCCTTCTTAAAGAGGAACACGCCTTTTGCATGATTGGTGCATTTAGGAATTTGAAACCTGCTGGCAAGGGGAGAAGGAAGGATGAGACAGACTTCACCTCTTCCCCAAGTTTCTTCCCCCTATTCCCTCAGAAGATCTTTGGAGAGCTGCCATATTGGTCAAGCTACCAAATACCAAAGTCTTCTACAAAAATGTGTGAGAGAAGTGAGGGGTGAGGCTACCTCTCTTCTGAAGGACAGCACTCCGCAACTAGCTCCTCCAAAGATTCTCTGCAGGCTAAGAAGGAAGGAACAGTTTTGAGGAAGGCACAAAGGCTGTCTCCTTCCCTATCTCCTCACTGGGACAGGGACAATTAATCACAAGTAGTTCCTGCATTTTTGTGCATTTCAACGGCACACATACAAAAAGTTGGACTTGTTTGGATACAGAAAGGGGTGAATCTTGAAGTAGCTTGCCTCTAGGGGTACACATGTACTCAGGAGCCATTGTACATTACTGGAAGCACTACAAAGGAAGTTTGCATGAGTCACCCTTCCTCTTTTTTGTGTTTCTGGCGACATGAAGTGGAATTCATGCATCTCCCCTCTGGATCAAACCTGTCAGTGGAAGTAAGTGACAGGTATATAAGTACATTCTGTGGATTGTCATTTTCAGCAGATTTCAAATAACAGTTATTAAAATGCAATGGCATAATAACATTAGCTACTAATCTCACTTAAAAAAAACGTGTTGCTTAACTACATATCTGACATCAGTGTTGCATTTAGAGAGTCTAGACAAATGAGATAATGGAAATGACTGAAAACTTTGCTTTATAGTGAAGACAAAATTTTGGAGTCAGCTGTTGTCAAAGTCATCAACCCTGAAGAGCCATGCGATGACAACCTGGAGTTACTAGAATCCTCTTCCTCTCTAGTAGCAAAAGAGATTCTCCAAGAGGCACCAGAGTTAATCACTCAGCAACTGGCTCATCTCCTCAGAGGTGAGAGATTACTCTTTATATTAAATACTGAAAAGTTTAATGGAGTGTTTCTGCATCTGCTCATGCAGAGAGACTGTGATCCATTCTTTGGTTAACAGTCCTTTTAAAGACCATAGGAAACTGCATGAAAGAAGCAGGGTGTAAAGAGTTTGTCAAAGAGTAACATTATATGGGATATTAAAAATGTGCATTTAAAAATATGCATGACTGGGGTGTTTGCTGTATCATTAGACAGGAATATTAAGTGATGATGTCTGCATGCCAGTTGGGTAACACAATATCTCCTGCAGTTGTTTTAGCTTTGTTCTTGGGGCATGTGGGATTTGGAAAATAATGCCATATAGCAGACAGTGAATATGATCAAGCATATATTGATCTAATTTTGCCCACTCCTCCTCCTGCATTAACTCGTGTGGATCCCAGGTTGACAGTTTTCTTTCCCATTGCCTGAGTCCTGTGTGTAAGGCATAAGATGATGTGAGCAGAATAATTCCATTTAGGTTCTATATAGGCCAGTATTCTGTGTTGGATAGGGGCTAGCCTGATATTCTGTGGAAGCTCACAAGAACAGTGTGTTCAAGAAGGCCCTGGCTACCGGGTTGTTTGCTCCCACCATTTGGTTATCAAAGATATACTGTCTGAGCATGTGGAGGCAGGGTGGGCTGAAGCTATTGGACTGCCTGAGGCAGCACATAGCTCCACCGCCCCGCCCCCCTTACCTGGCTCCTTCTTCCACGTGGACTCTTAAAGCAGGAAACGTGAAGCATGCCAGGGTCACTCCCAGAATGCTCTATATTTCCTCCTTTGTTTAAAGAGCCCGCGTGGAGGAAAGAGTGATTTTGCTTCTCCCCCTACCTTTCCCCTTTGAAAGAACCCAGTGGAGGGGCTCTTTACACAAATCAAGCAATGTATTGTGCACTCTCAGCATTTCCTGCATTGATTAAGGAACTGCACAGAGGAATAAGTTGGCTCGTTCACGGTGACGGAGTGGGTGGGGGAGATGGCGGGTGTGTGTTCACTGTCCCCCTGCTCAGCCCTCAACCTGTCACCCAATGCAAATAGGCTCACTTGCATCATAGATGGGCCGGCTGTGTGTGCGGAGGTTTCATTTTTAGCTACCATAATTTACAGGCATTGATAATCATCCATGAATGTGTCTAATATTTTTTTTCAAAGTGATCCAAGCTATGGCCATCATACCATCCTGTGGCCACAAATAAGTTAACTCACCTTTCTCCTCTGTACCCCACTCTCTTCCCTTTCTGCATCTCTGCAGGTTTCAGTGAACCCTTCTCTCTGTTCACTCTCCCACCTTTTCTCTCTGTACCCAGCTGAGTGCTCCCTTTCTCTGCTCCACCACCACAGATCTGCATTCTCGTCTGGGTCCACGCGGACTTTCGCCAGGCCGGGGAATCAAGGCCAGGAAGACAGATAGGATATCGGTACTACTACCGATACTGCCCCTTCCTGGGACCAATCCACCTTCCTCCCTGCCCCATCGCTGTCCCGTTCCTCCTCCTCCTCCACTTCGCAGCTCAGCCAATGCCTCGGCAGAAGCAGCGCTGCTGAAAGGGCGGCCTGCATGATAATTAGGCTGTCCCAGCGCAGCTGCAGTGTCTCCCTTTTTCGCCCTTCTTGGTTTGCCTCTTCCCCTGTACCATTCCTTATCTTCTGAGGCTTTCTTCCCTCTCTCCCTCCAAGCACCTCAGCAGAAGCAGTGCTGCTGAAAGGGTGTTCTGCATGATAATCGGGCTCTCCCAGCTTCACCCTTTCAGTAGTACCGCTTCTGCCAATGTGTCACTTCACAGTTCAGCAGCTGAGAGAAGGTGATGGTGGTGCTAGGAAAGCTCAGTTATCATGGGGGCTGGATAAAGAACTTCTGCAGGATGTACCTGGCCCGCGGGCCCTATGCTTAACATCCCTGTACTAGGCTGCTCACATTCACTGAAATCCGCCTTTCATCCTCCTGCTACTGAGGCCCATATTGGGAGGTGAATGTGTCTGTGATGGATGGGATTCTAATCTCTTGGAAAGAACAGGTCGGCAGCCTGGGAGTTTTGCAAATGTAGCTTTGCTCCTGGATAGTCATGTGTTGGACATGACCAAGACTGCATTTTATCAGTTACAGCTAATTTAAAGACTGTGCTGCTTTTCTGGAGAATAGGGAACTTGTGGCTGTTAGCTATTCCCTGATAACTTCAATGATTGACTGGTGCGTGAACAAGCAAAATAAAAATATGAGGGAAAAATTAAAATACCGTGGGGAACCCTTAGGTGTTGCCTTGCCCTTCATGTCTTTGTCATCCATCAGGCCCTCTGTTCTCTTCACCACCTGCTGTTCCTGAACAGCAGAAGCAAATACATCAAGCCAGTACGTAGAGTGGAACATTCCTCACGTCTACTGTTGCAGCAGAAATATTCCCTACACAGGCAGAGGCAGCTGCCTAGAGTCACTAGCAATGAGGTCTGCTCTTTATGTACTTTTCTGTCTCCTGCAAATGCTGAAACACCCACTTTGGTTTTCCCATTTGCCTACAGCCCTGAGCTACCTGCACAACCAAGAGCAATTTTTCCCCTTTCTATTCGGTCACACTTGTAGTCTCTTTGTGTCCTCTGTTCTGATTTATAGAAACAAAGTCATATTTCAGAAGCTTGATCACAAGTGAGAAAAATTTTCATCTAAGTGTCAAGTGTAGATCTGTGCTGTTATACTAAATTGCCTCTAATTCTCCATGACAGAGGATATCGGCTATATTTGATATCTTTTTATGGTGTCTTTGAATATTTGACCAAAAAACCAGAATAGCTTTTTGTTGCGTTTATTATGTGTCGTGATTTTGTTTCCTTTGCTCCCCACTGTATACAATCCATGTGGCACTATGTGTTTAGCAGCTGTGACGTAATACCTTTACTGAGATCACCTGAAGGTCACGAAGAAGTGACCTTGTTTTCATGTGTCACAGAACTCTTCATCAGACTGCATGTTAGACAACAACAAAAAGGTGGGAAGGAGAAGAGAAAAAGCTGTTACAAGTGGAAGACCATCTGCAATATGGGAAAGTCTTAAGGTGGTGATTTAGGAAGTTCTTCGGACACGAATTAGTTTGTGCTAAGTGCAAAACAGGGGCAAATTTGGGACAAATAAGCCATTGTCACTCTCCCTATAGAAATATAATAGCCAGCCGTTATTCAGATCTCTCTCTAGCACTAATTAAAACGTACAGCCCCACTTGTAAGGCAGAAAGTAAAATTAAATAAAAACTTGGTAACCCTTATATTAGCAAAAGCCGCAGAGCAATGTTGAGGCTGTACTAGTTGGTTCCATGCGCAGAGTTCCACGATAGTCAGAGAGTCAGTTGAAGCCAATCCAAATGCATTGGCTAGTGATTGGAGGACATGTTGTTTCCTCTTTAGGGCCAAACGAGACGTGTCCATAAATGCCTGTTCCTGAGGCATGCTTCCAATTGGAAGTGCCTCAATTTTCTAAAAAGCAGCCCCACTGCGGTTGGGGTGGTCCTGACCAGAACTAGGGCACATGGGGAGAGAGAGGTTCATTAGTTTTTTGAGCTTCAGGGACAAATTCCCAGTTCAGGGGGGCAATTTTCAAGATAAAAATGCTATATGGGGGAAAAACGAACCTCTCTCTTCCCACATGCCCTGGTTTTGACTGGGATCACCCTTCCCCACAGGGCTCTTTTTTTAAGAAAAAACAAGTGCTTCCACTGGAAGGATGTCTTAGAAGCACCTTTTTTAATGCATGTGTGGTTCACCATTAGACAAATTAAGTGGTAGACAATCATCTTCTTCCTATTGTAGGATTCCAATCTGGCTAGATAAATTTGGTGAATTTGTTCTCCACTCTGCCCTTAGCAAGCAACAGCTTCTTCCCCTGCCCTCTCTTTTTTGCTTAATTTCCACCCTGAAACTGTTTGAAAATTTCTAATGGACCAATACAATTGCCTATATATTTTGTCTCTTTGGGATAGGTGTAATATAATAGTACTAGTTTCTAAATATATCCATAATCTCTCCTGCAAATTTTCCTTTGCCCACCTTTTCGTGGGTTGATGTTTGGCAACAGAAATATAACAGTTTTCAGAAGAGTAGTAGCATTGGGGTCAAACTAGGAGCTTAATGGCATGATCCTGCCTCCGCCGGCCTAAGGAGTCGCAAATGTGCCGTAAAGCACGTTTGCGGCTCCTTGCGAGTAAGAGCCAGTGCTGCTTACTCAGACGTGGACCCAGACCTGTGCCGGCCGCCGCAGGTAGGTCCTGCACCGGTTGGTGCAGGGGTGGGGGGAGGGCAGACGGGCTGCGAGGGAGGGGGCCATTGGCTGGCCCGGACTGGGAGAGGGCTGGGATATTGGTGCTGAGTTGCGCCGATATCTATGCCATGTTGCAGCCCGGACCAGCCTTACACGGCCTCCCCGGACGCACACCAGCTCCAAGGAGACCCATTGGGGCCTGCGCCACTTACACCTGGGGAAGGGGATGGGTGTGAGCCCAGGCCGTGCTGGTGCAGCTCACAATGGGCTTGGATGCAGTTGGCTAGACCTCTAGGCCGCCCGCCGCATCTTATTCTTTATTTGATTTATATCCTGCATCCTCCCCCCCCCCCCCCGGGGATCTTAGGCAGGATTGGGCTGCCCACTTTATTCCCAGGGGAGCAAAACATGGAAGAAGGGAAAGTTAAAACCTTCTCTCCACCATTGTCCTGCTTTTCATATAGGCTAGGGGTGTCAAACCCGTTTCATACAGTGGGCCAAATAGCATTCATTGTGTCTGGTGAGGGACAGAAATTAAGCAGGAACTGATGTCATTAAGCAGGTAATGTCCATAAATAAGCACTTTTTAATCAATTAAGAACTCATTAGTTGCAGATGACAATAGAAAGTATGCAAATATTGATCACATTTTCAAGATATAGGAGAGCCTAATTACTATGTGGGCCGCCCTTTCAGCTGCTCCACTTCTGCGGAGGCATCACTTCACAGCTCAGCAGCTGAAAAATGCTCTGCAATATTACACCTCTGCAGCAGCAGTGCTGCTGAAAGGGCAGTGCTGGGAGAGCTCAATTATCACGTGGGCCACCCTTTCACAGTGACACCTCAGCGGAAGTGGCTCTGCTGAAAGGGTCGCCTGCATGATAATTGAACTCTCCCTGTACTGGCCTTTCAGCACTGCCACTTCTGCCAATGGGTCACTTTGAAACTCGTCAGCTGATAGTGGTGCTGGAAGAGCCCAGTTATCATGGGGGCAACATAAAGAGCTTCCATGAGCTGTATCCGGCCCGTGGGCCTTATGTTTGACACCCCTAACATAGGCTATTTATAGAAAAAGCAAGCATGCCTGAATCAATTATGTGGTAAAAGTCATGATGAGTTTGGCCCAAGGTCTCTTTTATAGCAGAAAACGCAAAGTTCTGGCGCATCCTGACCATAAGGTTTCGTAAAATGAAGATTATTGTAATGCAGTTAAGCAAGTCTTGAATATGAAAGGTCATGCTGAACATTATTATTCTTTTAAAAAATGAGAAAATTGTTGCAAAATAGCTACAATGCTGCCTACAGGACATCAGGGGGCAGTGTATTATCCAAAGAGGCTACCTGTCCCTGACCTTTACTTTTGTCTCTCTTGCAGTGTAATCCTGTGTAACTTTGCAGGTGCAATCCTGTGTTACTGGTGTAAGTGCAATTACACTGGCATAAGTGCACTTACACTGGTGCATCTACTGTTACACCGGTGCAAGGTACACAGGATTACGCTGTTTGACCAGTGGCATTCTCAGCCCTCCCGGCGCCTGGGGGGGCGGGTTGGAGTGCCCCCGCCGGCTCTGCGCTCCCCCAAGGAGCCGGGCTCAGGGCTGAGCGGCGTGGCACCGGATCCCGGCTGGCGCGCCCGCGCGCCCACTCGGTGCGTCACCGGCTTCGGACAAGCCCTTCTCAGAGAGCGACCGCCCAGTTCGGCGGTCAGGGCCTTCTGAGAAGGTCCGACACGTCGATGCTCCTTTTATTCCTTTTTGCGCATGCGCAGAACCTTTCTGAACCTTTCTGAGAAGCTCGGCGCCTGGGGTGGAGCACACCAGCTCCCCCCATGATAGGACGCCACTGTGTTTGACATGTGGCAAAATAGCTTTTAGAATCCTCTGTACCATGAGTTTACCACTATGCAAACTACAACAGATGTACATGTTGTTGTTTTTTAAAATGTAATTGTTGTCTCTGAAATAATTTTCTCCCCCTGTTCCTATTTTATTCTCGGCAGCAGTCTTGGTGGGTTGCTTGAGGAAAATGGGTCTTCCACTCTATAACTCTGCTTTTTTAAAAATATAGATGCCTAGATCCCCCCTTTTCCATCAGGAATTGTACCCACATTGTTTGCATAATTGTAAATCAATTTGTAAATCACCAAATCAGCCGAAAACATGACTTAAAGAGGTGAGATTAACACAGGAATCAGCACTAGCTGTGTTGCAGAACAGAAAAATAAACACATCTGTGTAAAGATTAGAATTATTCTGTTACATTGTGAGATGGGCTGCGTAGAGTCAAAACTTCTTTTTAAGCTCTGCTTTTCCGTGATATCTTTGTCACGTCTTCGTGTACACAATAAATTAATTCTTCCCAGTAGACTCTAGCAGAACCTGCTTCAAGAATCAAAGTACTCTAAGGTAGGCTCTGTTGTTAGTCAAGGCCTGCTCTTTTTCTGGGTTTGTGCCAGAAGCAAACAATTAGAAAATCTGCCAGAGACTTGAGCCTGTATCATTTTATTTCCCAAGAGATGCTTACTGGGGGACTGTTGCCAAACTCAGGATCCATTAAATTGCTGAATCATTACATTTTTGGTTGGAGCCAGCTGGCAAGGGTGTAATTCAGTAAACTGATTGTCAGGTACCTTGGGTCAGTGCATTTTCAAAAACACCTCCTTCTGTTTATTTGTATAAGGCTTTGAAGGATACCACAAGGTGCACAGATAGTACAAGCAATGTTAAGCAAGGAACATCATTGTGATTTATGGTTAGGCACAGCCCACAAAATACCATCCACTGCAACGGATGATCCGTTGGGGCTTCCAGTGAAGAGGATCTGATTGTTATTTTCTCAGATCACATTGGCTTTTTTTTTTTTAGGATAAAACATCCTTTTAAAGAGTTTGGGAAGAAAGCCAGCATTTGAAAAATCCTTTTTGCAATATTTTGCAAGATGGATAATTCACAGTATAGATGGCTTATTTCCTATATATGGTCAAAAAGGCTGAATGGATTGCATCACCTACCATTTACAGTACAGTACAGATTTCAGTGTTAGAGGAAAAGGAAGCAGATATTTTCAAAACCATGAACGTAGATTTGGAATACTGATAGCAGTTCTAAGGTTTGGGGGAGAAAGGGCAGAAACAAAGAGCTGTTTGTTCTTTTTACCTAGCACTTTTAATAGAGGAAAGAAAACAAGAAGTTCCCAGTACAAGGAAGAGGGATGGAAATAATCTTGCAAAAGTTTGGAATTTTCTAGAATTGAAACACTACTGAAAACTTACATATTTTTCTTGTGCTGTTCTTTGGCAAGGAAGAGATGAGTAGTGGTCTCCGGGTCCAGGGTATTTGAGGGTGATGGCGGCGCGGAATAGGGCCTTCTCGGCCATGGCGCCCCAATTATGGAATTCCCTCCCCCTGGAATTAAGAAGGGCTCCCTCTTTAGAGACCTTTCGGCGGGGCCTTAAGACATTTTTATTTAGACTAGCATTCGATGTCTGACATGGTGGGCTGACTTTTAACTTTTAACTTCTAACTTTTAACAAATGGCTTTTAACAAATGTAAATATACGTGACCCACTGGGGTTGTTTGTTTTAATTGTTTAAAATAATTAACAAATAATTAAATGTATATGTTATTTTAATGTTGTAAGCCGCCTTGAGTGCGGGAGAAAGGCGGGATACAAATTCTTTAAATAAATAAATAAATAAATAAATAGAGTGTTTTTTTGTTTTTAGTATGGGGAGAAATCAGAACACATGATCTAAAAAAGAACCTGGCATGAGTTCTCAGTGCAATGATTCTGAATTCAAAGAGTCTGAGGACCATGACTACTGTAGCAAGATGCCTCACCAGCTTTTTAGGAGGCTGAGACATCACAGAAGCCTTGGAGAGGGAATTGAAAGTGTCCCCAAATAGGTGAAAATAGCAGGAAAATGGAAGAAAATCAGGGATTTTCACTATACCCTCCAGAGTGAATAATAAAAAAAAATATTGGCTACTGTGAGAAAGGCCGTTGTATGCATCAGACCTCAGATTATTAACAAGCTAGAGAGTTATTTTCAAGTTTTTATTCAGGATAGCACCTATATGTACCTCCTGGGGCAAAAATATTGTTATGGAATAATATTTGGGAGTCAGATATATGGGCATGCTGAGCTACTCCCAGATTACCAACATACCCATGACTGACTCAAGGGTAAATCTGTGTGTCTGAAAAGGACATATTTTCCAACAGATGTTCAAATTAGGTGCCTGCTAGTTCTGTTCAAGTAGTTGCGTCCTTTGTGAAAGGGTACTGTTATGCTTTCTCGATCAAACAGTTTTGCCTGCAGCCATGATATAGCATGTGTTCGCTCTTGAGACTTAGTGACTCACGTCTTGCTGTGAGATTCCCAATAGAAATGTTTTCTCGCAGTCTTATTTCCTCCCATTTACATTTTATTTCCTATACACATGTTTATATCCTTTTTATGCTATAACTGGAGTGGGTATATCTGTGGGTATATCAGGAAGTAAAGTGGTAATAAAACTGTGATTTTATAAGGGTGCCACATTTAAACCATACTGGTTACTAAGGTCTCAAAAATGTATTTTGTATGCACAAGGAACAATTGCAAACTATAATTGTCAGCCCAATCCTGCCTAAGAGTGGCAGCTGGCCTAAAGGGCTGGCCGCTGCATGCTAGGCCCATTGTGGGCTGCGCCGGTGCAGCCCGGGCTCATCTTGTCCCCTTCCCCCGGTGTAAGCGGTGTGGGCCCCAATGGGCCTCCTAGGATGCACACCAGCTCTTTAGCTGCTGCACTTCCAGGGAGGCCATGTAAGGCCGGCCCGGGCTGGGACAGGGCATAGGCTATTGGTGCAACTCAGCGCCAATATTCCCGCTGCTTTCCAACCTGGGCCGGCCAAAGGCCCCCTCCCACTGCACCGATCAGTGCAAGACTTACCTGTCTCTCACTGCAGTGGCAAGCGCAGGTCTGGTTCCATGATCAGTAAGTGGTGCTGGCCTCTGCGCTGGTGCCGCTTACTCACAAGGAGCCACAAATGTGCTTTATAGCATGTTTGTGATTCCTTAGGCCGGTGGAGCACGTGCTCTGCCATCCTTTTTTTTTTTTTTTTTTTTGCACTGGATTGCACCGTGTATTGAATGAGTGATATATGCTAATAGCACAGTGGGCAACCAATAAAGTGGGAACAATGGATTCTCTTAGGGTGTACCTTTCACTATAGCAGAACAAAGGGAGAATGACTAGGAAGAGTACTACTGTATATCATTGAGAGATGCGGATGGGACTTCTAGGACAAGAAGTGTAAATCACAGCAGCAGTGGTTGGACATGATCAAGGAAGAGGAGACTGAGAGAAGAATTTGGGCTTCAGAGGTATGGGGGTGGGGGAAGAGAAATCTGGGCACCTGTGGAGTTCAGTTAGAAACAGATTTTGTCTGGAAGTAGTTTCCTTAAAAGGCAGAACCTCAGCAGCCAGAACATCAAAGAACATAGATGGAAGCAGGAACTTGTATTGACTGGAAGACCCTTGGCTTTTAGCAAACTTGCATGGGGCACTTCAATTTAATTTATATTCTTCTCTAATATGAAGGGTACTGTTGGTATCAGTTCCCTAGCTCCAAAACCTCTTGCAGTCACACTAGAGCAGGGGTTCTCAACCCCTAACCAGCCGAGTACAACCTCTGGCGCCACTTTCCTCCTGTGTACCACCGGAAGTGACTGGTGATGACATCATTGCTTGTTACTTCCGGGTTTTCAGGTTTTTGGAGGCCAGAAAAGGCAGGTAGTAAGCCCGGGGCAGGTGAGAGGGCCTTTCTCAGTGTTCCCAAGAGGCTCGGCCAAAGGCAGGAGCCTCTTGGGAGTGAAAACACAGAGCCAAAAGCGCCATGTCAGAGCGGCGTTCTGATGGTCCGGCAATCCGAGTATCACCAGCAGTCAGCCGAAGTACCACTGGTGGTACTAGTACCACTGGTTGAGAACCCCTGCACTGGAGCTAGGCGGTTTGACTCTGTTGAGCCACTGCTTCAGCGGCTGCACTGGCTGCCCATTCGTTTCCGAGCCCAATTCAAGGTGCTGGTAATGACCTTTTAAAGCCCTTCATGGTTTGGGTCCAGGATATCTGAGGGACTGCCTTCTCCCATACATACCGGTCCGCTCTCTTAGGTCATCTGAGGGGGCTGTCCTGCGGGTACCACCTCTATCGCAAGTTAGGGGAGTGGCAACACGTGGGCGAGCCTTCTCTGCTGTGGCACCACAACTGTGGAACTCCCTGCCAGGGGATCTGAGAACCGCCCCCTCCCTCATGACTTTTCGGCGAGGGCTCAAAACGTTTTGGTTTCGTCTAGCGTTTGGGTGATGGGTTGTGGTCTGCCTCCTGTGTCTCAAGATGCTCTGCCGTGCTGCTTCTCTGCTCCATACTGTCGCCCCCCCCCCAGTGGATTTTATTGTTTTTAAATTTAGTTATGTATTGTTTAAACTTATTTTCTGTATTTTAAACTATGTATTTTAATTTTTGTTGTAAGCCGCCTTGGGCATTTGCCTTCGGTATAGGATAAGGCGGGATATAATGTTTTTAAATAAATAAATTAAATAAATAGAGTTTTAGGAAATACAATTGCACTCTTGAACTTTGCACATAACAGGTGTGTCCTCCTACCCTCCTGGATGGACTCAACCATGGTAGTGTGGGCCATTTGCCACCACATGGGGTTAGGAATGCTCTTTTTCTATCTCCCTTGTAGCTCTGCCTTCACTCCGGAGGAAACATATGACATCTACCTAATACTAGATAGGTATAGATATTTTGACAGATGATAAGTTTTGCCATTCTGAATTTTTAGGAAACTGACCATGATTGATTTGTAACAGCTGATTTTAAAGAAAGGGATACCTGATCCTTTACCCCAGTGTGGTGTAGTGGTCAGGAAGCTGACTCTGTAAAATAAAAATCCACTTCAGTTTACTTTTATGTAGTGTTGCTTTTCCAATCTGCAACATTTATAGTCATGTAGCCCCGATATTTATCTCTCAAATTAATTGAGATCCTGAATTGATTTGGCAAAAGCTGTTGTGCATTTATTGCTCAATTTGTTATCAATTGTTTAATTACACTGTGTTGACAAGTAGTACATTAAAATAAAATTAATCAAATAATGTTACTGTAGTTGTATTGAAGCATAGCCTTCTTGATCTTTTTTCTGTACAATTAAGCTCACAAATAAGTGCTGATCTTCTAGTCAGCTTTAATTCTAAACTAATGAGCCTGCATTGCTTTACAACTTAGCTGCTACCTATTACTTTCCACTCTAACAGCACAATTTTAGGCATGTCTACTCAGAAGTAAGTCCTGTTGAATTCAATGGAACAGGTAAGTGTGCATAGGACATAGCCCATGTCAAGTAAGCTAAAATATTTTCTAATGCATTTTCCTAGCATATTTTTTACCCCAGCACAAGTGAACCCTCAGCAATGCATACAGTAGCCACTTTAAATGTTGCTGTGTGGGACCGTTCCCAGTTCCTGGTGATCCACACATGGTGATGACTACCCACAAAACCAGTTAGTATGCCCCTGTGAACATTAAGATACCCACCTTAGAAAAGAAAATATACAATTTGAAGAAATTTCCTTCAAATGGCCTACAGTGAACAGGAAGGAGTGAAAATAAAGAAAATTATAACTGTGCCTTTAAATAATAATGAATCTTAGGGCTGATATGATTAGAATTCTAGTTTATCTTCTGCTGTTTTCCTCGTGGGTTAACTTTCTCCTTTAAACACCACAGGGAGCATCCTCTTTAAAACCATGGCAGTCCCTCCTGAAAGAATTACTGAAGAACAGGAAGAAGTGCTTTCAAGTTTGGAGAAGAAATTCCCAGAGCTGCTACCCCGTGAAGATATTATCACTGTCCTCCAGGAAGCTCAGTTTCACACAGATGGTACAGCTTTATTTTGTTCGTTCGTTGCTCTCTCTCTCTCTCTCTCTCTCTCTCTCTCTCTCTCTCCCTCTCTGATCCACTGAGACAGACTACTTCTAGACTAAATGGAAGACGACATTATATATCTCAGGAGACCTCTAAAATGTAAAAAAGTGTTGCCATCTAAGTGACAATTATTTATTGAGTAAATGGCTAGCACACATTTCTGTAAATTGCTGTGGTACTATATTGAAACAAAATGGGCATGGAAGTTTTCCTAGTGTAATATTTTATAATGACATATTTGCTGGGCCTAGAACAGTTTACAGGAGCTGTAAATATTTGTTCAGACCCTATTTTTCAATCCTGATATTTCAACCAGAATTTTAAACACACTCCAGAAAAAGTGAGACAAGTCTAAGGATAGCTAGTCTTTGCATATGAATTTCACTCCAACATTGAAATAATTTTGTTCTGCATGATACCAGGCCAACACCACCAGGCCATGTTACATCTTTTGCATAATGTCTTATTTGGTCCTTAGCTTGGGAAACAAGAAACAAATAAATTAGCATTCACTTTTATTCCCAGAATGAATAGTTTTTGTTATATTGTGCTTTGCTAATCCTAAGTATGTATCAGTAATTTGCATGTATCTGTCCACAGGGCTAGGAACTGAAGAGGCTCTGATCAAGGATCTCAAAGAAGTGTCAGATGGAGAAATTAAAGTAGCTGTTAGTACCGTGTATATGAATCTAGAGGTAAGGAGAAAGCAGAATGGGATGGAATTTTTGAACAACAGTATACTCTTAATGCTATTTTTCCCATGCTTTTGCACAAACTTGTTTTTAATCCTACATAGAGTACTTGTGACTTACAGCCCAATCCTAACTGGGCTGCCTGCCAGCAGAATGCAAGTGCTGCTGGCCTACTGGCGGATGTGACATTCTGCTGATGGGCCAGCACTTCCGCTGGCATCCACACGGAGGCCACATGCACAACCGCTGGTAGCTACCGTATTTCTTCGAGTCTAAGGCGCCATCGATTCTAAGGCGCACCTTTACTTTCAGTACCACCAGCAGGGAAAAAAAAATCCATCGATTGTAAGACTCGCCTCCCTTCATTGAATCTACCCACTCAGCACCAACTCTCCCCAGCATGTCTCCTGCAGCTGAGGATGACTGAGTGCACTGCCTTTGCATAGCATTTCTGGCCCCGCCAGAAAGTGCCATTTCCTTCGTTACCTGGGCTTGGGGGAGCTTCAGGGAGGCCTGCGCAACCCTCTGCAGGCCTTCTTGATCTTCAGTTCGGCGAAAAACAGCGATTTTTTTGACATTTCTGGTTTTCGCGAAAACCGGAAATGGCTGAAAACCACCATTTTTTGCTGAAGATCGGGGAGGCCTGCAGAGGGTCACGCAGGTCTCCCTGAAGCTCCCCCAAGCCCCAGTAAGTAAGAAGATAACATTTTGGGGTGCTTTTTGGAGACCTTCAATTCTAAGACACACCCCATTTTTTGAAATGCTTAATTGGGAAAAAACATGCGTCTTAGAATTGAAGAAGTACAGTATGTGCACTTGCTGGTGGTGAGGACCCTGGAGGTGGTAAGACCGTAGAGGGGGTGGGCAGAATGTGGCAGTGAGTGGATCAGGACGGAGATTAGGGCCTCGGGGGGCATGGCAGGTGGCCAACATGCCTCCTTGCCTCAACTCAGACTTGTGCCAGTTCTTTAGTTGGCACAGATCCGAAGAGACCCATAGGGGCCCATGTGGGAGTGGAAGGTAAGTAAAAGAAATGTTACTTACCCCCCCGCATGGTTTTTGACCGCCCATAGGATGCAGTGGAACCTGTGCCAGCACCGCAGCGGGCAGTGTTTAGTTAGGACTGGGCCCTTGATCTGTGTAACGGCAAGTGACAGCCATGAAAACTGCACAGAGTCCGTACCCTGGCCCCTTACCTTGCTCCTGGTCCCTCTGAAGAAAACAGGAAAGCGATATGAGCGTTTTGCACTTCCTGTTTTATTTAAAGAGACTGTGCAAGGAATGAGCAAAGTAAGGGGGTAGGGCTGGGGGTCAGATTGCTACCTCCCAATCTGTTTCCTGCTTGCAAAAAGTGGGAGTGGCTCTGTTAGTTTTCTTTCATTCTTTGGGCTTTTTCTTTTTTACAGCTTGTTTACTTGGAAATCTAAGCCTTGTTTTGTATTTAGTCTCTGTATTTTATTTTAGGGAGCCTGGTTTTGAGAAAGGGGGATGTTAGTGCTTTTCTCTGGCTAAGCCGACCCTATGGTCCTTTTCAGTTTATATACCAGTTTTTGCCTCTTGAAGCTTGGGATTAGTCTGAGTTTCTGGCTGAGTTTTACTGCAGCCACCAGCCAATCAAACCTTAACTGCTACAGCAGAGCTGAAATGTTGTTTATACACAGAATTAACTCCTTAGGATTCAGCTCCTAACAATCCATGCCTTTCCTTGCTGTGGTCCTTGTTTGAACCCCAGTTAGGCTACAATCCTATGCATCTTTCTTGAGATTAAGCCCCATTGAACATAGTGGGACTTACTTCTGATCAGCTCTGTATGGGATTGCACAGTGTGATAATTAAATAATTGGATAGTTCTTTGTCCTAGCACAGATGCTTAACTTGCCTGTTGCTTCCCATTTACCTCGATTCTTTGTCATTGGGATGCTTGGATACTGGGGCTCCCTTATGCTTATGTTATGAATATTGATTCTTATCAGTTTAAGAACTTTATGGTGCAAGGGCTGCTTGGCCATAGTGTGCTGGGTATACATTTAATACATGGGAGTATAATTTTTGTATTTGGTTTGAGTGTACAGTATATGAATTCCAGTTAGAACCGGTGGAGAGTTATTGTTGGATTCATTTCCTGTCTATGTTGATTGGTTTATGTTGAGTGTTCATTCTTGTGACTACAATTCAAAAATATCTGCTAAAAATGTTCAACTGGTGATGGGGGGAGTGATTGAAAAGGATGACATATGAGCCGTACTGTAATGTAGATCTTCAAATCTTTAAAAGAATGCATTAAAATATGTTTAAAAATCAAGCTGGAAATAAGTCAAGGATTAATGTTAACCCCAGATAATATGTGGTTTTCATCTATTATAATTTTTTCAGGCAAGGTAATTTGTGATCTCAAGGATTGTTTTGTTCTGTCTAACTATTCATCACTGTGGCATTTACTTCATCATATTAAATATGTGTCACATATTGTGACTGGCATATTTATTTCCCAAGCATTTAAAATTATTATTCGATATGCTGCCAAGTGTTGTGGATGCGATTGTGGGTTTTGCATCTGTCATTTTGGTTGACTTGTACTGTTTTGTTTTGTTTTTTAATATTCACAAGCTTGTCAGCCATGTCTGCCAGTGCCAATGTAATTGGCAGCATTAATGCTAAAAGAAATGGCAGCTAAGAAATGAGATTAACTGTACTATGGCATTTTTGTTGCCTTTCTAGGGCGATTTCTCCAAGTGATGTCAAAATATTACTCAGTCGCAATGTGTTGTCAAATTCCCCTCATGCATTTTAACTGTTTTGTCCTGTACCATGATACACCCTGAGAGTATAATTTTTGTTCTCTGCTGGGATTCCCTTGAAAGTGACAACCATTTTATCAATGTGACTTTAGAGAAGAGCTGGTTGACCTTGGGCCAGTCACTATCTCTCAGCCCCACCTACCTCACAGGGTTGTTGTGAGGACAAAAGGAGGGGAGGAAATATGTACACCACTCTGAGCTCCTTGGAGGAAGGGTGGTATAAAAATGGCTACGTTAAAAAGCAACAGGAATGAAGTCCTAAGTGCATGACTTACCCTGTATTTATCGGCGTATAATACGCACCGGCGTATAAGACGCACCTTCCTTTTGGCCCTGGGTTTCAAGAAAAAAACATTTAAAGCATTTTTGGGCCACTTGGCCACTTACTGCTTGGCTGCTTAATTAGCTAATTTACATAAATTGCACAAAAATACCAGGATCTCTTTTAAAACACACAGCAATAAGACACATGAACAAAATGCACCAGAACATAAATCCCAAGTACAAAAAAAACCCCAGACTCAACTCTTTTTCCCCCAACCCACCCATGCACAGTTTCCAAAGTAAACAACATAAAAGTACAAAAAAAAACCCAGACTCAACTCTTACCCCACCCCACCTATGCACAGTTTCCAAAGCCTCCCAACTAGGCCCAGTTCAGAAGCTTACCCAAGCTGCATTCATTCAGCATCGAGGAGATAATAGATAAAAGACCACGCCCTCTGCAGCTCAACTGAACTGAGGAGCACAGCGCACGTGCATAAATTAAACCCGACAAACAGCTGTAGATCGGATAGATTAGTCAGGGAAGAAAGCACAAGGGAGCTCTCCGGCTCCGGAAAAAAACCCGGTAAGCCCAAAAATGCTTTAAAACGGGCGGGGGGGGGAAGGGATTTTTTTAGTATTGGCGTATAAGACGCACCCTACTATTTTGGGTCACAAATTTAGGGAAAAAAGTGCATCTTATAAGCCAATAAATACGGTATGTTGCTGAACACAGTGCAGGGCTTACTTTTACCAGTGGCTGCAGGGTCCGGATGGTGACGGAGTGAGGGTTGCCAGCCTCCATGCCGGTGGCCCTTACTCCAGAGTTGTTGCAAACGTGCTTTATGGCAGGTTTGTGATGCTTTGGAGTGGCGTAGTGCATGCTATGCAAGTTAGAGAGGATTGTGGTGTTACTCATGTTAAGCCTTTTTTTCAATCAGTACGTCTTCACTTCAATAATATGTATTTAACTATAACTTGTATTTAACTTGAGGCCTAGATATATATTGTAATCTCATTGTTAGAAATTGATTTGAGAACAACTCGCTCAGTTCCATCCATCTTGATTTATTTCTCATAAACCTTTATTGAAATGAATGTAAGCTGTGCAATAGTAGCTAGCGGGTTAAGTCCAAGGAATGTTATTGCCCTTTATTTATTCAGGTAACTCTTTATCAGTGATGACTTAACAAAAGATGACTTAACTCCTGACTGTATCAGAGCTTCTGGTTTTGTTTGTTGTGGTTTTGCTCTCCCTATTTGCTTGCCCTATTATTGCTGGCTTTCATCTATGTAAGGCAAGGGTAGGGAACCTATTTGCGGTGGAGGGCCATTTTCCCATGAGGAAAATGTGTCGCGGGCCTGACACCCCTCCACCACAAACTTAGGGCTTTTTTATAGCGCGTGGACACCACCCACCCCCCCACCCACCCCCCATAGCATGCGCACACCTGCCCACCCCCATAGCACCCCCATAGCGCGTCCCCCCATCGCTGTACTTACCTTCAGGCTCCGGGCCACCGCCGCCGGTTTCGCATGTGCCCCGCGCCCCCATCGCTCTCCAAAAGTGCCGTTCACTGTTCGTATACATGTGCAGACCGTCGCTAAGGCCGAGAGAGGGCAATCCTCGGCCTCAGTGTCATTCTGCGCATGTACACGAAGGAGGTGACGCGTGGAGGAGCGAGAAACCACTCCTGGTTTCCTGGTTTGACGTTTTCCCGTCCTGCACGTTCATACGTGGGACAGCCATTTTATTAATAGGATAGTGCTTGTAATTAAATCTTGTACACCTATGGTGTCATATAATTCTTTTTCAGGAAGAGTGATATAGTAGGCATGACCCACCTGAGGTACATGTGCAGAAGGGCATCCTGTAGATTTCTACTGAGCCCTTTTCCCCCCTCTCCTCCTCCTTTTCCTTGCAGCCAGCCTGCTGCACTGCACCCAGTCATTACTTCCAAAGGGAGCTGATGTGCATGTTGTCCCATTGAAGAATGCAGTGCTGCATCCGCAGAGGGAACAGATCATTTTGAGAATTATTTTCGCCATTTTAACCATGCCCTCTGTTCTGTTTACTTGCAATTATAAATATATTATAAGAATGTGAGTTGAGGTTTTCATGGCCAGCAGTAATTCTCAAGGATGAAATGACGGGATTAGAAGCCATGACAATTAAAATCTAACGTTAAAAGTTTTATCTTGTTTTTTATCTTGTTTTTTAACGTTAGATTTTAATTGTCATGGCTTCCATCATTTTGTCCTTGAGAATATTATAAGAATATATCTTATAACTATAATATGTTTAGATGTGCTTTTACTTGTCTATCATTTGCTTGATTCAGACAACTTGTAACCTGCTTAGGTTAGTCAATACGAACATGTTGACTAACACGTTGAACATGTTGATGGGGAAAAGCAACCTCCTGGTTGTAGGAGTAGGTTTTCTCTGTGCCAGGTGCAAGGGAGTGGCGACAGGATGCAGGTGTCTTGTTGTCTTGTGTGCTCCCTGAGGCATCTGGTGGGGCCACTGTGTGATACAGGAAGCTGGACTAGATGGACCTTTGGCCTGATCCAGCAGGGCTCTTCTTATGTTCTTATATTTCTAAAGAACTGAATTGCTCTTGTGTAATTTTTGATCACATTATTGGTAGACTATTTAAAAGTTTACTGCTATTATACAAACACACATATGACATTTTACAGATGGTGTTCAGGCTGATTATAGAAATTTGTATTTGATACCAGCAAACCAAGTAAATATGCTGCTGCTTAATCTTCCAGCAATGGCATATAAAACAAAATTCTCAATAACTTGTGCAATATTTTTCTGATGCCTCTTATGAGGAGTTAGGGTATGTAAAATAAATGATGTATGGAGCTGTAGGAATGCGACTTTTGCAGACTACCTTATGTCTAAGGAACATTAAACATAGGGCTCTTGTTTAGCAAATAAATAACCATTCACTTCAATGGCTGCATAGTCTGGACTTTTGTGCATATTTTTGCAAAGATAAGGAGAGGCCATTAGGGATTTAATATAAAATAAATCGCCAAGGGGTCTTCTTGTAGTCCTAGTCTTTCTGCCACATGGTGTGTTACTAATGTGCATAAATGGGCTTAAATGAATTTGTTATCTGTATTACATTTGCAGTGTGTATATATTTATATATTATTTTAATTGCGTTGTCTATAAAAGAAGATTTGTCACATTTTTGGGTGTTGAAAACATTGCACTCATAAACAAATCAAACTTATTTTTTTGAACACAGAGATAATTTTTGCCTGTAGGTGACTTCATGATGTATCTGTTGTGCAACAGGAAGTGTACTTTGATTTTCGCTTCTCAGATACATTTCTAGTTAAGTAATCAACCTTCTAAGAATAAATGGGGAAGCCAAAGATCCATTATTGAATACACTTTGTTCACAAGTTTAAGTGATAAAGTGCATCACTTTGGAGAATGGAAGCTGTGGCATTGTTGATCCCCTAGGTCAAATTAAAACTCATATTTGTAATAGTAAACATCAGAACATCCATGCAGGCTCAACACATTTTATGATACTTCCTTTTTTGAGATTATTTTAGGAACTTGATCCTGCAAGCATCTTAATCATCTGAGATGGTTAGACAGCATCACCGATGCAACGAACATGAAAATGAGCGAACTCAGGAAGATAGTGGAGGACAGGAAGGCCTGGCGGGATATGGTTCATGGGATCACGAAGGGTTGGACACGACTTAACGACTGAACAACAACAACCAGTTCAGGTAATTACTAAAACACGAGCTCAACACTGGCTTAACTCCAAATAATTAACAAATCATTCTTCATTATAATGCATTGTTTCATCTCACTCAGTCACTCACACACACACACACACACACGTGATAATAAAGATCAGACTATCATCCCAATCATATTGGCATACTGTGCCACCGAAACTTGCGTTCTGGTGGTGCAGCATGCTTTACGGTGGTCGCAGAAGATGATGTGTAATTCAGGAGAGGGTGGTCCAAGCTGGGAAGGGGGTGGTATTGGTGGCGGCGGCGGCACTGCTGATATCCTATCCCCCTTCCTGGCCTTGATCCGCCTTCCTGGGTCCACTCAGAATTGCACCGTCAAAATCGCTGACGCAGGTCCAAGTAGACCCATTTGGGCAGCGGAGGCTTACCCCAGGGTAGAGCCTCTGTTCAGCTTTTGTAAAGCCGAACAGTAGCGTAGCCAGGCAGGGATGGGTAGGTGAGGGTTGCTGTGCCCCGGGTGACAGCTGTGGTCTCTGACTGCTGAGGAGGAGCCGCAGTAGCAGTTTTTTGCTCCATGGCTGCTTTTTTGCGGAGCTTTTTTGTGCTGTTTTTGGCACTTTTGATGGGCCGTCCTGCCCGCCCCAGGTCCTAGAAGTCTTCAAATGAAGCCTTCCAGGGGTGCAGAAGGTGCGCTAGCAATGCTACTGAAGCCTAGTTAAGATTGAGCCGTTGTTGGAGCAATGCAACTGTCCGGGGCCTGGCGAGAGCCCCGTACTTACCTGGAACGAGGACTGCCAACCAGCTGGTAACGGCGGCCGCGGCGTCTTGCCACAGATGCCCAGAGAGGCTCCGCCCGACGTGGCAGCAGAGGCTGGGACGGACAAGCGGCCATTGTCGCTGCCCGCAGCCCAGGACCATGGTCACTCAGCAGGGCAGGGCAACCCAGGCCCCGTCAAGTACCCACTGGCCCCCGAAGCCAGCCCAGGACCCCGCTTCAATTCACAGACGGCATCAGCTTCCGTGGCAGAGACCCAAGCGGCAGGAAGTCCTGCCCACCTCCAGCCAGACACCACAGCTTCGGATAGGCTCCCACCTCTGCCTGTCAGGCAGACATGGTGGGATTGGCTCAGAGCCTGGGAAGGCGGGACTAGGGAGCCGGGAGGGGTATAGAAGGGATGCCTGGCC
Source organism: Plestiodon gilberti rubricaudatus (assembly GCA_026170595.1). NCBI lineage: Eukaryota > Metazoa > Chordata > Lepidosauria > Squamata > Scincidae > Plestiodon > Plestiodon gilberti. The sequence continues at coordinate 68,239,185 of JANXHW010000002.1, forward strand.
AAGGATGAGTCAGTTGTGGGCTGGCTGGCTGGCTGGAGGACAGGAGCGACAGCCAACCAAGCCTTCTGCAGCAGACCTGAGGAGGAGGAACCGGGTGCCACAACCCCCTTCTCTCGGGTTCCTAGCAGAAGGTAGGCTCCTATGAATATTCAGTACAGTGTGATCCTGGTATCCGAAGGGAATAGGCTCCTGGCCCCCCGTGGATATTGGAAACCGCAGATATGGGGGAATGCTATCTCCGGGCCCCCTCTTGTCATTACCTTCCTTTATTTTCTTTAACAGAACGTGTTTTTCTTTAACAGAACACTGTAAGCATGCAAGCTTATGGTGACAAGCAGGCAGGCTCTAAATTTCACATTTAGAATTCAAATTTCAGTTTCAAACCTCAACAATTGATCACTAAAACTGGGTCAGCTACTCATGCAGAGGTACAAGCCATTTTCTAAGGTACAAGCCATTTTCTATAGAACTAGAATTCGTTTGTTGTGCTAAATCATTTTATATTAGCAAGGACTTAATGCTAAAACTCGAGTGTATCTCTGGCCCACTATTAGAAATGCAAAGAACAAGCATATTTTCAAATAGCACTCTGTGCTGCCAATGATGTATCAACACCCTATGCCATTACTCTTCTCCAAATGTGATAATAATGTGATCTGTTAACATAAAAAAAGTTTGATGCCACAAAAGCAGCTGGAAATGGACAACTGAAATATGCATATATCTAACTCCTATCATCAAAGGCACAGTTTGATGTATGTTGTTAAAAGCTTTTCGCATCTTTCTATTCCTCTCAAGCAAAAATATCTGCTTTTAAATGTAAATCAAGAAGTTTTCGAATGCTCATTTCTTAATGATGGATTTTTGGGACATGTTTTACCAGTTCTGAATATGTATTTTGGGGGCAAGGAAAACAATATTGGTTCAGCCAAGGTGCTGAAAGATTCTTATGGATGATGCTCACAAACAGTTGTCATGTGGAAGCCATTTTAAATTGTTCCCTGTAGTGATAGCCTCAGAGTGCCTCTTGCGTTGTATATTCTTTAGTTTAAGATCTGGGATAGCTTTTGAAGAAAAAAAATTAATATAATACTTATCTAGTATAAGTACAGCCCAATCCTATCCTGGGATGGCATGCACAGCTGACTCGGTGTCCTCTGAGGAGAAAAAATTATCTCCTTATCTCCTCAGCTGCTGCTTGGTCCCCTTTGGGACTATTCAAGTAGCTCTGAGGAACTTTGTGGGAGTGTGTGTCTGGGCCAGGATGGTTTTTTTGGATATGGTGGGAACAGGTGCTGCTGTGTTCTGCCTCTGTCCTGCCCCAGATCCTCCTTGATCAACCCCATACCAGCTCCTCCACTGGCAGAACCCCACCGGTGGCTGGTTTGCACGGTGCTGCAGGTGGTGCGAGGCCTTCCAGCCTTTGCGCCAGTGGCAGCACTCCCCAGACCGACAGAGCAGCTGCTGTGATGGTGGACCTCACGGTACCCCGAGGAAGGATTAGGCCCTAGTCTCATGAACCCTTGCACTAAGGCGACCTGCCTCCTGAGCACTCCCCTGAGAAGCAGGGTGCTCCCTAAACTGCGAGTCCTCCTGGTGTAACAGAGTGACCTTGGATCTACTGCATAAGTGCAATGCTACGCCCTCAATTTTTCCTGTAGTGTGAAGCATTTTTTTGGGGTGGCATATATATTTTTTTGTTGGGCATAATGGTTCTTGCCTAACTTAGTTGTTGTTTTTAGCTGCAGCAGCACAAGTTTTTGTTTTACCTTCAACAACTAGATAAAGCTGGCCAACTGTTACTAAGGAAACCCTTTCCCCATACATCCAGATGGGGCTATTCTCAGACTTGCGAGTACTGAAGGGAAATTACAATAGCTCTATTTATTGCAATTTATTGAGAGTAAAATTCTGAGGATAAAATCTAAAAGGTTTGCAGTTATTTTTCTTTAAAATGTACAGTATTGGAAAAACGGTGGCACCCTTCTGCAGAAACCATCACATTTGGTATTTGGTATCACAGTTGTCTCTCTACTTCCAATGATCGCCGTCTTGAGGCGATGCTTGCTGCCTATCACATTGAACTGATTGGCTACAAGGAACCTTGGATTTCATGAAATTCAGTGCTGGTTCACTGTCCACGCATACTCATCTTGTCATCTCTCATCTGAATGTGTAAAGTGCCTCTATTAAAAACTTTGTTTAATGTGGATATGAAACCTCTATCCGTTGTGGACCTTTAGTCACCTTGAAGATTTGCTGTAATCACCATGTGAACAGCATGCATGTGTGAACTGGGGCTCAGAACATCCATAATTTACAGGTTAGCTTTGATCTCAAACCTAATTATTGTATGTCACAATCAGAGAGCCAATGAGGCTAAGATGATCTATGCTGATGATTCATTATAGGGAAAAGAATAAGTTATGTGAGATAAGCTTTATGATTCTAGTAGTAGTAGTAGTAGTAGTAGTAGTAGTAGTAAAATAACATGTGTGTGTATACACAAAGGAAAAGCAAAACAATATCTTCTGTACAAACAAGATCTAGTGCTTCCTTGTTTACCCGTGTCTCTATCTCCTTCCCTCTCTCTATTGTCTCCCTTGTGTCGATATCTAGATTGTACTCCCTTGGGGCAGGGACCTGTCGGTACGTAGATTGTACTCCCTTGGGGCAGGGACCTGTCTTTTCAGTCTATGTAAAGCACCTTGTATGCTGGTAGCACTATATACACTATTATTAATAATTAATTAATAACAATAATAATTAAAAATATGTCCTATTGGTCTTATTTCATCAGCATCAGGCCACTCTCTCTTAAGCTTGATTTCCACTCAGTCATTTCTGATGCTCTGAAGGAAGGAAAAATAAGGTGGAAAAAAATTCATACTGAATGGAATTGATGTCTCCTGAAGCATTAAATGGCTCCTGCCAGACTGACTTCCCTAAATTATCCACTGCAGCTTTCTTCTGGCTCTTTGCCATTGTGTTTCACTTTGAGAGCTCTTCCAAAATCTGCCAACTTCAAATTTATTTTTATTACTGATCAGTTGAAGTTGGTTTGTTCTTCTATTTTCCTACCATTTAAATAACTTCTTCCACTGCATGAAGTCCATAATGCTTTTTAGAATGCACTCAGTCCTTCTCACATACTTTATGTTAAGTTTAGTGGGACATCATTTTATCCTAAGCCCATAAATATTTTCTTAGTCATCTGAAGAGCTCCTCTTTACATATGTTCCAGTTGGATTAATCTTCAGTGATGAATGATAATTTCAATGATACCCTATGTCTCCTTACTCCAGCTCTGTGGTTGGTGTAAGTCAGAGGAGAGTAAGCAGGCGGTGCAGGGGCAGAACCAAGGGGGATAGGAGTTGGCCTCAGAGGCGTAGCGGGGCTGGGGGGATGCAATGCCCCTGGGTGACAACCACGGTCTCCTCACGAGGAGGAGCCACAGTGGGAATTTTGTGCTCCGCAGCTGCGTTTTTTGCAACAGCGGAGCATTATTGTACCAAAAACGGCGCATTTTTCTGGCCCTCCCACCTGCACCATGTCCTGGAAGGCTTGAAATGAAACCTTATAGGAGCGCATGAGGTGGGGGTGATGAAGCAAAATGTGTCATAACCCCCCCCCCTCCAGGCAGGCCAGCAACGCTACTGGTTGGCCTGCATGTTTGTCGGCAAGATCCAGCACCTCCAGCCTGAGCCCCACCTCCTGCCCTCCCCTGATCTGCCCAGTAACTCCCTCTACCCTCTTCCTACCTGCCCATGACAAGCCCTCCATACCAACATACTGGCACTGGTCTGGTCCGATAGTTGAGGCAGTGCTCCTCTGATGCTGTTGCTGCTGCGGTGGCAGCTTGGACTGGCTCACTGGCAGCACACTGTGTGCAGTGTCGCAAAGCCATTTACAACAGTGGGACTCTGTCCTGCTGTCATAGGGCAGCCCATAGGATTGAGCTGATAATGTTCTAAATTGAAATCTTATTAATTTGTACCTGCTGTAGCAGCATACAGACATATATATGCAGACAGACATGTAATACTCCTGGGAGTATTATCAAGTTTATTATGGAACTACAATGATAGGTTATCGTTGTCTTGCATTTGACCAATACCTTCGGATCTGATTCACTGTTGTTTTCAGTTGACATATTCACAATCAAATTGCTAACATTATGATTAGCACCACCAGCAAGTTCATGATTACTCTTCATTTTTTTTCTCCTTATTTCATCAGTCTAGACAGTCATTCAGTTCATTTTGTATCTTTGTCTGCTCCTCATGGTATTAATAGCATTCAGTGTCATGCACAAAGTGCCGCTCTCATTGCTGTTGTCCCTAATTGTCCTTTTCTGTAGTTGGGCTTCTTCATGTTGCTGTCTGTACTTCTTCTGGAACACCAGAACATCTCTCATTAATAAGGTGCTTTGAGGCTCTGTATTGGTGGCAAAGGATTCTTTTGAGCTGACCCTGTCCTTGGTGTATCTTTGTGTCTCTCGTGTGCCACTGGTGGCAACAGATGAAAAAGCACCGTAAAGCACTTTCCGGCATTGCGCTTAGTGCGCTGCCAGGATGCTGCCAGGAAGGCTCAAGCCTTCCCATGCACATTGTTGGCTCTCCCAGTCCCGCCACAGGGAAAAAACCAGCGGGAGGGGTGGGGGGTAGGCATAATGGGGGTGGATAGGGGGCATAACAGGGGTGGAGAGGCTGCAGGAGGGAGTGAATCTGTTAGCAGTGGTGCGCTGGATCCTACCCCCTTTCCTGCACCCCCTTTCTCTCCTCGGACTTGCACTAGCAAAATTGTGAGTGTGGAGCAGCGCTCATTCCTTACTTTTTGCATGATTTTGGGCAGCATCTCAACTAGTGCTTTCACTGTCAGGAACTTCTTCCAGGATTAGAAACTCAGTCCAGGAGCAGAAGGAGCATTCTGTTCAAGCAAGAGGTTCTTGAATGACCCCTTGTGAGAGTGGAATGCTCCCACTGTTACTGGAGGGAGTTCCTGATGGCGGAAGCACTAAAAAGGATACTTCCTTGTAACTTCAAAATGTTATCTGTGAGCTTAGAAATGACGTGCACAAAATAAAATATTGTTCTAGTTGGGTACTCCTCTTGCTACCTTGTGAGTTGAGATCTACATTCATTATTGCCTCTTTGATGGTATTTTATGTAACTACAGTATGTTCCTCTACAGGAACATAGTAAAATGTTACAGAACTAGTAAAAGCTAGTAAAGCTTTTTTTTTTTTAAATCTGGAAAGTTAAATGCAATTATATTGACATATGGTGATACTGTGATAAATCTTAAGGGTTAAAGGTTGAAGGAACCATGGCTTGTCAATTAGCAATGTAAATGAAACATTCATTATCCAGCATGCTGAGAAGTTGATGAACTGTACAATAAATCTGAGCCCAAGTTGCTACTGAGATAAGTCATTTTAGACAATACAGTATTTATGAGGATCAGGGACAGTGGCTTGAATTCCCTGATGAAAAAATAAACAGAGAAAAATTCAAATGTCCCCAACTGAATCAGGTTATAGAATAGCACAATAGTGTCTTTTAATTCAGTTGTATTATCACAGGAACAACCAAGGCCACAGATACATTCTTAATACTGTATTTTATGTCCTAAATGTTGAAGGAATTACATGTTATCTTTTAAAAAGGTTAATTCTCAAATACAATCTGCTAAGAGCTAGGGCAGCTTAAGAGAAAGAATGAAGTTCTTTTTTCTGGTCCCTGGTGAAAGAGAAAAGAGGCAGGGTTGCGTGCAGTAGTTGTTGTATCATTACAACGAGACAAATCATGATGGAAGATATCCATAAATGAGTCCATTTGAACAGTTGCCCAACATGGACATCTATGGGTTGGGGTGCACACTGCATATGAGAATAACAGTTCAACATTGTCCACACATACTCTGTGGGTGATATTTTCCCCATCTACTGGCACTGTCATTGGCATTCAGTGCTAACGTTATGACTTATTTTGCCATTCTTCTGCTGGTGTAAGGGGTAGTGGTGGTGGCCGATCCTGTCAATATAGTTAAACTTAGCAGCATCACTTGTTAAGAATGTTTTAAACAGAAGCAAATAAGGGGAGGAGAGATTTGATAGGTGAATGGGCAAAAAGGGCTTAAAATAAGCGGTGCTAAAGGAAACTCTGTTTATTACAGCCTATGTCAATTTGGCCAAGGACTCAACGTACGGATATGCTTTTTTTGGTAACGTACGGATATGCTTTTTTTGTAAATGCTTTGTCAAACTTTGCTATCCAACACAGCAAAAGAAATAGCTATAAGATCTCCTCAATCCTACCACCATGCCCCTCCTATACCTTCATCTTACTCATGCTAGATGTTGCACTATCTTGATTTGCAGTCCCAGTGTGAAGTTAAATGTTTGCTACATCCATACAATGGTACAGATTCACAGTCCAATCCTAACCAACTTTCCAGCGCCGATGCAGCTGCAATGCAGCCCTGACATAAGGGAACAAATCCTTTACCTTGAGGAGGCCTCCATGACTACCCCACCACCACAGAACGTAGCGCGCACCCCATTGGCACGGCTGTATTGGCAATGGAAAGTTGGTTAGGATTGGGCTGTATGACATTTTCCATTGGTACAGTAGTAAATCTTGCAGTAAATCTTGCATCTGCTTTTAGTAAACTCTGAGATGTGACCATATAATTTTACGTTTTTGGTTTTGAAAAATAACAAAATTACTGCTATCCTTCTTAAGCAAATGCAAAGGAACATATTGTCTTGAAATGTTTCTCTGGAAAGTTACAGCCACCTAGTGGCCAGAAAAATGTGCTTTAAAAGTGAATGCGAGTAGATAAATAGGTACCGCTTGCGGGAAGGTAAACAGCGCTCCGTGTTCCAGCCCCATGCTACGCGCTGCGGCAAGGAGAGTCATGCCGGCCACATGACCACGGAGGCGTCTTTGGACAACGCTGGCTCTTCGGCTTTGAAATGGAGATGAGCACCACACCCTAGAGTCGGACACGACTGGACTTAATTGTCAGGGGATACCTTTACCTTTAATCTCTTAGGTAACCTTTATAGATCAGTTCTTTTTATATAGGTACTGTAAATAACATACTCATTGATTTTATATATTTAAATCAGCTTCTGTTACAAAAATTGTTATAGTTATTGAATGAATGAATGAAACCTTTATTGGCATAAATGTTATAGTTATTATTTACACATCTCTTATAGATATATCAATATTATTGAAATACATTAAAAACAAAATAATTCTCTTTCCATTGTGCTTCAATGGAAGTTTTTTTCCCCAATTAAAAATAATGGGGGGCATGCAATCGGGATCATAACCATAGTGGGGACAAAGAACTAAAGTCCCACTGCTCTAGTTTCAGCCCAGTTTCTAGCCCACTCCATGCACTTTTTACTTAAACCCTAACAACCCAATCCTGTTCTCTCCCCCACCCCCACGCCAGTGGAGTGATGCCAAGATGGCTATCACTGCATCCTGCAGGGGGCAGTTGTGGAGGCCTCCCCTGGGTGACATACCCTGGGGTAAGTCTCCGCAGCATGGATGGGTCTACTTGGTCTACTCGGACCTGCGCTAGCAAATTCGTTGGCGCAGGTCTGTGTGGACCCATGCCATGAGATCAGGTTTGGAAACTGGCTAGGATTTGGCTGTCACTGCTGAACCTGCCCCATTCCCAGACCTGATCCACCCTCCCCCCACCTTTTGTCTCCACTTCGTTCCGCTCTCCCCACCCCACCTCCTCCACTGTCCTACCTGCCTCGGCGGGTGGCCGGCGATTCTCCGGCATGCGGGGGAGGGCTCTGGCCTTCTCACTGGAGCTTCAGCAGCACACGGACTCACACACTGTCAGAGTGTCTTATACAACTGCCGTAAGGTGGGAGGCCCGAGTAGGATTGGGCCATAAATATGGAAGGACTGCTTACATGTTTAGGGTCATGTCTTTCATCTCATATCTGGTTAATCACCATTAATTAGGAATTCTGCAGAACCTGTTGGCATGAAAGTTATGTTTAAGAAACAGTGCTGGTATGCCAGCCTCTTCACTGTTTTGTGCGAAGTTGTGAAAGTTGCTAAACTGGTAATGAATGTTTTTAAGAGAGCATAAGTGCACTTCTATTTCTTGGCTGAATTGGAATGAATAAAAAAACCCTATATACTGTATGTATACAAACTAATGTGCCTAATGGTGGCTGAAACCCTTTTGCAATTTACATAGTGTTACAGCATACTTCTTGGAAGATTGCTCCCCATGTTCAGTGTGAGTTGCAGTTGGGTGAGTGAGAATTATCTGACCCAAACAGAGACATGGCCAGTGAGATGGGATGAGAGAGAGAGTACTTGGCCACTGCTGCTGAATGGTGACTGAATGGTTGGGGCCTTCCCAACAGATGTTGAGAGGCAGCTCAAAGGCAGAGGACAGCTCCAGAGGACAACTGGTTCATATAGTGCTCAGCTGCTGACTGGCTAGCAGTAACCTATGCATCCTGCTGATGTTTGTGCTCTCTGTGCACATACAGGCTGCTGCCCAGCTGCCCCAGCCTCTGACACTTGATGCTCATTGATAAGAATGTGGGTTGTCCTCAGTGATGGGCAAGGACTACCTTCCACTTCACCTACTACAGATTCCAGCACATTGAGAGATTTAGGGCGCAATCCTGTGTAACCCTATGCCTGTGGAGTGCACTCCGCAGATGAAGGGTGCCATAAATGTGCCATAAAGCACATTTTCGGCACCCTCTGAGTAAGGGCTGCCGATGCGCAGGCTGGCAGCCCTCACTCTGCCGTGATACTGACCTGCAGCCACCGGAGCAAGGTAAGGCTTATGCCGGTGGGTGCAAGGGCGGGGGGAGGGCTGGGCGGCAAGGAAGGGCGACCATTGGCCAAGCTGGCCAGAGCTGGCCCGTGTTATCCCTGTCCCCATTTCTGGGCATGGCGGCCCTTACCCCACCACCCTGAATGTACGTCTGCTCGAGAGCCGGCGTACATTTGAGGAGGCCCATAGGCCCCAGGCAGCCCTACGCCGGAGCGGCCTGGGAACGGCTGAGGACTGGCCACAGATCCTTATGCAGGATCGGGCTGCCCAAGACTAAACATTTCTCTTGGAAGAACCCTCCATGAGTGATGCAGCATTTATTTGTAGGTTGAACTAAATGATTATAAATGATTGAGAGTTCTCTCCTGGGATTGGACATAAAGGTCTTGTAAACTGAAAATTTTATAAACAAATAGCTGTTGGGAAAGCACCATTATGCTGTAATAGCTGCTATTAAAATCCATTAGCAATCTTGATGGCCTGTTTGAATTTGATGCATCATTTGCTCTGAAAGACTTTTCTTCCTAAAGATTTTAGGAAAATGTTACTTAGTTTACAGAAGATGTTAGTAATAGACCAGCACTCATTATGTATTTTGAGATGAAGCCTCATTGTGCTTTTTGCATAGGACACCCAGTTACACTGACCAGAGCACACTCCAGGTACTTTTCTGTTCTTGGCTTGCAGCATCCATGACAACTTCTAATAGGACTGCACTTCTCCTTCATTCCCACCTTAATTCTGCTTTATAAAACTAACATTCCCTTTTTAATTTTTTTTAAAAAATGGATTAGTTGCACTCTCCCAGAATTCTTTAAAAACAAGAGAAAGAAAAGAAGGCAAAATAGCAGTGCACTCTTTACTAAGCTGAGATATGCAACTCAAGTACATTCTGAAGCTTTCCTTGCTGCAGCATAAATGAGAAGCAAACACAATTTAAGCATTGTAGTAGTTAATGCCAGTCGCTAAACAGCTGTTAGGTAGCTTTTGGTTGGAGAAGTGTGAGAGCAATCCTAGAAATAAACAAACGAGAAATAAACTTCAGCTGATGAGTTAGCATTGGAGAAGTATAGGTAGATTATTTCAGACAAATATTTATGGATTTTATAAGAATAGCGAAGAAGCTTTCCCAGCTTTTCTCGACAGCTCACACCAGTGAGTGAGGGTTCTCTGTGGGATCTGTAATATTTCTGTATTTAAACAGTACCAGTTAGCTAAACAAACTGAACTGAACAAAATTATGATGTTGTTGAAATTAGTCAACTGTATCAGTTTTTCCCTCGATTATTACCACTTCACTGCTAACAAACTTGCTGAAATACAAGCTTCCAAAGCCATTCCAAGAGGGAGGGCACAATTTCTTCCATGCCGTCTAATCATTTGTGGGAAAATATACATGTAGAAAATCGATGGCAGGAACATTCCACTTAAAGAAGGAATTCATTCATATACCAGAATTCAAGCTTGATTCCCATGAAAAAGAAAGACTTTCATGATACTCTTACTGATGCTCTGAGATCGCCATCTGGTGGATGCAATTGTCCAAGTATAAATTTAGTTCCTTCACTTTTTACATCAGTTAGTACTGAAAATAAAACAGCCAGTACCATAATGCCTTTACATAAATTCGTGGTATAACTACATTTGGAATGCTGTGGACAAATCTGATTACCCCTCAGAAAGATGCAGAATATGGCAACCAAAATGAGTGCACCTTCCTTATGGGGGCAGGGTAACATGTTTCACCCTATTTAATTATAAAAAAGACTCTGAAGGGTAAGAAATAATGATAAAATTAAGCATGCCGTGGAGAAAGTGATAGAAATGTTTTTCCCTTTCTCATAGCAGTAGAACTCAGAAATCACCTGTTTAGATCCACATAGATTCAGCACGCCGGACGCTCCTGGACCATGCTGGAACGTGACCAACACGAACGCATGCGGTGTGGATCCACCTTTAGGCTCAGAAGACGTTCCTGAGGAGAAAAGTCTGGCAGATGTTAGGGAAAATAGATAAGACCTTAGGACTAGATTTCTTGGGGCCAGACAAAATTCCCAACTAACTCGCAGTTGCTTTCCTTTCCCCACCTCTCTTCTCCCACAAAAGGGATGCTTTCCGGTAGAGCAGAAACACATTGGGCAAACTGATATTTGACTGAGTGGCAAACTCTTGTTCTGTGGCCCAATAGCAAGTCCAGCTTGGTACTGCATCCCTGAAGCATCAGAATGGTACAGAAAGGTACAGATCCTGTACCTTTACCAGGACAATCTAGATGTATTGCATTGGCTGTGAAAAGTCTTGGGCATCTTAGTTTAAGAGGTAAAGGTAAAGGTGACCCCTGACAATTAAGTCCAGTCGTGTCCGACTCTAGGGTGTGGTGCTCATCCCCATTTTAAAGCCGAAGAGCCAGCGTTGTCCGAAGACGCTTCCGTGGTCATGTGGCCGGCATGACTCTCCTTGCCGCAGCGCGTAGCATGCAGCTGGGACACGGAGCGCTGTTTACCTTCCTGCAAGCGGTACCTATTTATCTACTCACATTAACATGTTTTGGAACTGCTAGGTTGGCAGGAGCTGGCCAAGCAACGAGAGCTCACCCCGTCGTGGATTCGAACTGCCGACCTTTCAATTGACAGCTCATGGTTCAGCGGTTTAACCCACTGTGCCACCCCCTGGCCTTTAAGAGGAAAGGTGGCATATAAACATTTTAAACAAAGTATACACATTCCTACTCTACCTGAGAGCTCTTAGGGTGATCTTAAGAAAATCACTATCTCCCAGCCTAACTAATCTTTCACTGCAATCCTGTGCACTTCTGCTTAAAAATAAGTTCCATTGTGGGGCTTATTCCCAGAAAAGTGTGTATAGGATTGCAGCCTTAGAGATTCCTGTCTTGCAGTTTGAGATGGCAGAGCAAAAATGTCAGCAGTGAGTGATGGAGGATGCTTGTGTATCACTACATTAGTGTCCGAGGGGGTCTAGCTCAGTTGGGAGAGCTGCCGCCTTGCAAAAGCCCGAAGATCAGCAAATGGCAAGTTTGAGACACGCCACCGACAAAAAGCTGTGAAAAGCCTCTGTGAGGAGAGATAAGAGCTCCCAGCTGCATCTGTCGAGTGTGGGAGGCGCCAGCCAGCAGAAAAGCCAGGCTGCAAAAGGATACCACCTGGAATGTAGCTGTTCATGAAAGATTGGTCATTTACCATATTGGTCTGAGTATAAGACTCACTTTTTTTCTCCTAATTTAAGTTTTTTAAACTAGGGGTGCGTCTTATAATCAGGCATAAAGTTAATGCCAGTGATTTAATTAATTTTTTTTAATAGCACCAAACTTTAAGGATGTGTCTTATAATCAGGTGTGTCTTATACTCGGGACAATACGGTATATATTGTAAAACCTCTCATTAGGGGGGTTAGGAAAGCCTGCCCTTGTACACCACACCAAGTCGGAGAAATCCAATGACCAAGAAAGGCGGTATATAAATACTGTATATTATATATTTCTAACCAGATTCTAACCATAAAGGCTACCTCTAGAACAGTGGTTCCCAAACGTTTTAGCACCGGGACATCCTTTTGTCGAATGACAATCTGTCGGGACCCCCCTAAGACCTGGGCAGGAAGTGATATCAGTAAGCAGGAAGTGAAGTCATTGATTTTAATAAACTACACTGTTTAATAACGAATAAATCACACTTTTAAAAATAAATCACATTTTTAAATTTGTACTCATAAGCAGTCCCATGGAGGGGGGTGAGGAGTAAGCTAATATTAACAGAGATGCTAAAAGGCAAGCAGAAAGTAACACAAGGTGGGCAAACAAGTCCCAAGAGAGCATCGGACACTTCTTTCTCTGCAGTGGGAGGGGGGAAGAAGGGGGGAGCTGCCATCTTGGGTGTGGCCATCCAGCCAACATCCCGCGACCCCCCAGAAACCGCTTCGCAACCCCCTTAGGGGTCCCAACCCCCAGGTTGGGACCACTGCTCTAGAAGATCCCCAGAGTGTCTTCCTTTTGCTTGATACCAACTTTTTAAAGCTAAGGAACATTATTGAGTTCCACAAAGGACCTTATCTTCAATGGTAACCAAGAAAGCATCAATGACCTGGCATTGAAGGCTGCCAGGTTAGTTGTTCTGGCTTCCAGGGTGGACTAATAGTTCTCCATTTGAGCAGCATGTCTGCAAAGGCCTATATCGAGCACAAGAGAGGAAAAATATTATTTGATTCATTCTCCAGCAGGAAGTCAGCAAGGTTATTGTCAAGATAGAAGTGCTTCCCCCCAAAAAACAATATGCACTGCAGAAATTAGATTATCTCAGCAGATTGGTTTATGATATGCACCCTCAGCCAGTCAGAGTAGATGCTCAGTCCTCATATATTCAAGCAGGTAGCATTAAGCTTCTGCTAATCTAATGAAGACATTTCTTCTTTTGCCAGAGTTGGCTATTGGAGCTGCTCCTAGTTATGATCCAAAAAGTGACTGATCGTGCAGCAGAGATTGGTGTGAAGATGTGAGGACAAGAATTGAACTGGCTCAGTCAGTGCTGGCTTTAAAACTGAAAAATAAAAACTATGGTTCAGCACAGAAACCTTAAAATGTCATTCTAGTACCCAAGGGAGTAGGGAGAGCCTTTTTTCTCTCTCCATACATCCCCCACATGTGTCCCTTTCGTTCCTAAACATAATTCTATGCTTCATATGTCTGCAGAGATTGTATTACTCTTTTTGGGCTCGGAGTTATTCTGCACCAGAAGGCATTACCGCCGTTTCCTTGAGAGGTTCTGCTACTTCTGCAACTTGCTGGTATTGCCTTTTGAGTCGGCGTGTAGGGCAGCAACCTGAAAATCTGTCCATGGGTTTGCTAGGCACTATTGATAGATACATTTGTCTTCTTTGATTTAGCCTTTCATTCAGAAGGTTGTTCCATCAAATATAATCTCACCCTTAGGATTTTCTGCCTTTTGACTCCTCAGAAATAAAGAATTTCCCACCCTGGAACCACTGGAGAAAGGACAATTTGAATTTACCATACATTTTTATTCTCAGGGGGTCCAGGATAGGGCAGTCTTCCAAGATAGGGTTCCTTGTCATACTCACAGTACCACTATGCTGGGCCTCCTCCATCCATCCATCCATCCATTCTTTCTGTCTACCTGGAAAGGATCCTGCTGCCTGGCACGGAAAGCCTTCCTCTTTTACCTCCCTTTGGCTTGGAGAGGGGAAGGGGTTATGTAGCACCTGCTTCCTCCTCCTTTCCCCAGGACATCTCCTCAGGCTACTGTCTCTTTAATAACTGTGGAGACAGAGCCTTACATCCTGCTGCTACTGCCTCATCCATGACACTGACTGAATCCTTTTATAGTGGGACCTGCTTTATTGGCATGTGTGACCCTACCCCCTTTCCAGCCCAGAATCTGCCTTCCAAAGCCTGCCTCCGGAGAGACATAAGTCACAGGACTTGCCTGCGGCTCATTTACTGGGAAGTTAGCAACTTGTTGGGTAGCAATTCACTCCTTAATTGTCTAGGTAACCCTGGCAAGGGGCTCACTGGCGGTACATGGGGGCAGGCACTCTCTTCTGGGGGGGGGGCTTGGTGGGCACAAGAATGGGGGAGGCAATGCTGCTCCTGGACAGTATCATTCTTGCTGATGAACTGAAAGGAGGTATTTCCCACGAGTAAAGACTGCTTCACCCTAAAAGCCTGCTGAACAGAAAGTTCAGATTATGGTGGGTTCAAATTTTCTTTTTCAGTTTGCTTAATTTGCAAAAATTCACACCTTTTTCATAACAAAAAAAAAGTGTGTGTGTGTTGTTGTTTTTTGAAAGAGTTGCTATGGTATCTCTTTGTACCAAAGTACTCTTTTTGTTCAGGAACCATGTTGCAGTAAAAACAATGAGTCTCGTAGCACCCTAGAGACTAATGTATATAAAGAACCATTTATGTAGGTCTTCCTGTTCATGTTATTTCTAGTACTAGTACATACAGTACTAGTACTAACAGCCTCAGGCCACAAGAGGATAGCGTCGGTCAGGGAAATAATTATGTAGGAAGTGCCTTAAGAAACGGCATCTGGAGGTTTGGCTGAGATCAGAGATGGGACCCTCAAGAAACAGCTGTGTGCCCACTGCCAGTCCCAGACCACCTGTGCTCATAGCCTTCATACAATCATGATTCTCTTGGCTGAGAAGGAGAATGGTCCATTGTCATCTCTCTCCTGTCATTCCCATCCTTGTGATGATGCAGGGGTCTCTGGGGGAAACATCCATTTGCAGATTGGATGGGTGCGAGAGAGGAAATAATCAACCTTCTCCCAACAATGTCAAAATAAGTCCCACCATGAACCTTAGGGGACCCACAGAATATACTTTGACAAGAGCCCCCTCAAATCTGGTGCCAGCCCTGGTTAAGCACTTCTCAGAGCCCATCCTATAGCATGCATTCACGCCAGTGGAGTGCATGCTGCATGCTATGGGTGGGGGGGGGGGGAACCAGAAGGCCAACTAAAGGTAAGTAAAAAACTTTTACTTACTCCTTGGCAGGCTTTCTGTCCGCCTATGGGATCCACACTAGCTATGTAGCTGGCATGTAACCGAGGAGAGGAAGGGGCAGGGCAGACTGTAAAATGGGGAGTAGAATCTAGCTTGTGCTTTTGCTGCCAAGACCCACCCTCTTGAGCCCACTCCCTGCCCTCCCCCCACCCCAAACTTTCGCTGAACCTCCCCACCCATGGTCCACTCCCGGTGCTGACTTGTGTGGGTTGGGCTCTGCAGCATTGGGCGCATGGAGCCTCTGGCTCCGGAGCTCCTGATGGTGGCATGCCTTTTGTGCCATCATAAATGGATTTATGGCAGAGGATTGCGAGGACTGGGCCGTTAATCTCATTCCTTGCATGAGAGAGTTAATAGTACCAAAATCTTTTTCACTGACATCAGTGGGGTTTCAGAGTGCTTAACATTGACTGGATCATGGGAAATGAGGACAAGTGTGTCTTGCAAAAGGCTTTTTGGCAATTCTCTTCCTTTGTTCTTGGTTTCAAATATTTCATTGAAACTTACTTCCAAATAGGCATGCCTATAGCTTTCAATCCATATTGAGTGCTGATGGCTATTCCACGGCTGAACTGCCTGCACCACTTAGCAAACATGACTGTACTTCCCCCCCCAATAGAATTGCTTTAGCCAGTATAACTTTCAGACTTGCCTATTTTAATTGTAAAGCAAGAATGTACAGTATATGCTGTTGCTGAACGTCCAGTGAGAGTGGCTGAGTATTGTGTAGACAGTGGGCAACTGCATTTTTTCCCCTTACTTGGTAAGATAATGACTCTTAACATCTCCTCTGAAGGAACTGACTGTTTAACAAATGAGTTGCTGAAGGCATCTCACAACGCACATATCCATGAGTGCTTATTAGTATCCTTTGCACAACACCAGCGGAATTACAAGAATGTTTAGAAGCAATCATTGTATTTCTTTACAAATGTGCTTTCTGCCTCATGGTATACAATGCTGCCCTGGAAAATTGTGTATTCTGTAAATCCGTTGATCAGATGCTTTGAAAGATTTCCCCCCCCCCCTTGTCAGTTATAGAAAGAAGGCACGCTTTGACAATATCTTTCCGGAGACTGTGATAACCTTCAAAGCAGCAGGCTGAGTTCAGTGTATATTATTTTGATCCAAATGTTCAGCTTCAGTAGAGATAATTCAGTTGACTCTAAGATTTTTAGTCAGAATGGTATACTTAGGTACTTAGAAGGAAGAAATCAGTAGACTTAAGGAACTTTGGTGAATTCTGAATGCTTTCAAATATTAATTTCAGCTCTAAGAATGAATTGCTTCATTGGGAAGACGGAAATAAAGCATTCAGTGCTTAAGGTGGACATAGCTATTGTCTATTAGCATTACAGTTTCAATAACCACTGAGAAACTTATGGATGAGCTAATGGAAGGTTTGTTATATGAATTAATACCCATATATAAATACATGAATAACAAATATTCATGATGCTATATAAATACTAGTAGTGTAAATAGAAAGGGTAAACATGCGCAAGCTACAATTTTCTCTTATTTGTGACTAATATTGTTTAGTTAAAACAGCCTATCATTTTAGGCTAATGTCTTTCTCTCTCAGATCGGCAGTGGTTAAATCAATAGTTAATGATGTTCATCATGTAATTTGAGCATCTAGTTTGTTTATGCTAGACCAACTTTATCCATACTCCAAACAAATTATCTCTTATAATCACCAGCCTGAAGATAAATCTCTAAATGTTTTTCTGATGATAGTGCCGTGGTTGGCAGGTGTTAAAAGTGCCTCCCAGGGACAAGGATTGAAGATAGGCTTCTTCCCACAAATCCTTCAGGCGAGGATGTTTAGCTCTCTAGCCTGTCATCTGCGAAGGAGCCTGTATGGTGCCCTGCTAATGAAATCTAATGGGCAAAGGTCATATATCTTTATGAAGAGAAATGCAAAGCTGGTGAGTGATAAATGGGCTCTGTGGGGTTCAGTGGACGCTGTTCAGGGATAAAATCCATGTTTAAACAGTGTTGCAGGCAGCTTGGCATTCTGCATCTTTTCCACCATAAATACCCCTTATAGGCATTATATCTACCTAGTTAGATGTTTGAAACACATCGGAAAATAACTCTAGCCTGAATACAAAGTTATATACTCAAAATATTTAAAAGAACAATCTCAGCGTTAAGAGATGCATTCTGCAGAGGGACAGAGAGAAGTAGTTTAACACACTGATGACACTACCAATCGTACAAATGAAGAATACGTGTCAAGCTGGGGTTAATTTCAGATTTGATATATTGATGCATTGGATAGTCAGATATCCAGACACTTTGGAATCCTGTAAATCAATAAGGCTTCATTGTGGAAATGTAGAGTTTTGAGCACTAAGTTGTTTTGAGACATTGGGAAGTACTGTATATAAATCAGGTCCTTTAAGAATCTATAATCTGAAGTTGGATGGAATTAAACCAGATACTGTTGAATCATTACTGGGTTGGTTTTTTTTTTTTTTTGGAAATGTTATCAGTTCATTTGCTGTAGTTATACTGCTGTGCCAAGAGACAGTTCAATAAATCAACACAGGCTTGATGGATTCTACAATCTATTGCAATGGGTGCATGGAAGAGGAAAGAAATCTCTTAGCGTTCCCTCTTTGACAAAAGGGTATGCAAAGAGCCTGAATGGATGAATGGTTGATTAATTTTGCTAGACATTTTCTTGACAGCAAGAAATGTGTTTTTGTATTACCATGTTTGCATGAAAGTTATACTGCATGGTAGAAATTACTGAATATAAATGTACACCTGAGACTATTTTATTATAATAGACAGCTCGTGGTCAGTAGCTATGCCAGACATTTTTCTGCACAGTTTAGTACTTCATTACCTGCAGAAAAGGTCAATGACGTTTTTGCTGGAACTTGTTTTCTTATCTTTCAAGGCAAATGTCGCATATCTCACATGATTCAATATTAATTTCACATGAGTGTGACTGGAAGCTCTGGAAGTTTTTCAATAACTTTTAAAAGTGTAGTTTTAGTTGTTGTTGTTGTTGTTGTTCAGTCGTTAAGTCGTGTCCGACCCTTCGTGATCCCATGAACCATATCCCGCCAGGCCTTCCTGTATCGAACTTCCGTCCATAGTTCTTCAGGCACTCTGTCTACCAGGTCTAATGCCCTAAATCTATTCTTCACCTCCACTGTATACTCATAAGGGATATAGTTTAGGTCATATCTGACTGGTCTAGTGGTGTTCCCTACATTCTTCAGTTTAAGCCTGAATTTTGCAATAAGAAGCTCATGATCTGAGCCGCAGTCAGCTCCAGGTCTTGTTTTTACTGACTGTATAGAGCTTCTCCATCTTTGGCTGCAAAGCACATTATCTATCTGGTTTCGGTATTGACCATCTGGTGATGTCCATGTGTAGATTCGCCTCTTGTGTTGTTGGAAAAGAGTGTTTGCTATGACCAGCGTGTTCTCTTGACAGAACTCCGTTAGCCTTTGCCCTGCTTCATTTTGCGCTCCAAGGCCAAACTTGCCTGTTGTTCCGTTTATTTCTTGATTTCCTACTTTAGCATTCCAGTCTCCTATGATGTAAAGGACATCTTTTTTGGGTGTTAGTTCTAGAAGGTGTTGCAGGTCTTCATAGAACCGGTCAACTTCATCTTCTTCGGCATCAGTGGTTGGGGCATACACTTGTTTTAGGCTAACAAATTTATTTATTTATTTATTTTATTTACAATATTTCTATCCCGCCTTTCTCCCCAAAGGGACCCAAGGCGGCTTACACAAAAATAAAATACAAAAATACAAAAAATACAAATAGATAATTACTTTTTAAACAGCAAAAAAAGTTAATAAAAACATCTAAAAATTGATTAAAAAATTACATTTAAAACACACATAGACCCAAATGAAAACTAGAATGGAAGTTCCACACGTCAGGCCCTAAAATAATATGAAATGTACTATATGTCAATACCGTGTCAAAATGGAATAATCACATAAAAGTAAACACTGCTTGTTTCTGGAGGTTTTCAAAAACAGTTTTGAATATTCTTCATGAGACAATGACTCTTCTTTTCAGGAATTTCCTGATGCATGTTTCTGTAGGATAATAGATGTGGAGGAAAATATGTAGCTGCCTTTCATGTTATGGGAAATAAATGAGTACACACTTATTTTTTGTTACCAATTTCCACTAACTGAAGTGTTTTCATGCACAAGGCTTACATTGATTTGTGTTTAATTGGATCTATAATGTGACTGTAAAAACTTATTTTGCTATAATGAACTTTCCGTTTCCTCTCTGTAGTTTATCCCTCATTGACAAGTGTTCACATGTCACAAAGCATGAGAAAAATTCAAGTGCATGTTTAGGTACCACAAGTGAAAAGTGTGTCTGAATTTTATTCAGTTTTTTATTTGTATGGATATTTGTGGAATATTTGTAATAGATATTTTTATTAGCACTTATCTGTGAACACATAGGAACTGGTCCAGTTCATCCCTTATCTGCATCATCAATTCAATTCCATTTCATTTCTATATTAGCCATAAAATACAACAAAATATAAAATGCAATATAAAATAGTAAGGAAAGCCAGTGCCATAGGAAGTGATGGGGCGATGGGGTTGTTGGCCCCTGGGCAGTAAGCGGGGGGGGGGACAGGACAAAGTGGTTGGCAGGGGTATTAATAGAAAAATGGCCACGCCGCGGATTGGCCTGCCCACCCGGGATCCTTCGCTGTCAAACAGTGAAAAACCGCCGGTGTGTGTGTGTTTCACCACAACACAGTGGGGGCAGGGCTTCTGCTATTCCACATGGGTGAGCGATGGGGAGGCTGTTGATGGGGCAGATAAGGGGCAGGGCTTGGCGTACCCCTAGCAAGAGGTCTGCGCACCCCTAGGGGTACCTGTACCACAGGTTGAGAACCTCTGCTCTAGTAGCAAAAAGTTGATTATAAGGTCACAGAAGCATCACAGTGAACAACTGGTAGCGCATTGGAAAGAGCAGGGTAGATCAGTATTAAAGGAAGATGGATTGGGACTGAGAGGACTGGACTGATTGGGTTATAGGTACCTGGAAGGCTGAATAAGTCCCGAGTAACAGCCCGATCCAGTGTAAGGCTAGAGTGGCGGAGCGTGTGCTCCGCCACTCTAAGCCATCGTGTACATGTCTTAAAGCACATTTGCAATGACTAGAGTAAGGACCGCCTGTGTGGAGGCTGGCAGCCTCTCCCTCTCTCTCTCTCTCTCACACACACACACACACACACACACACACACACACACACACACACACACACACACAGAGCGAGAGAGAGAGAGAGAGAGAGAGAGAGAGAGAGTGCAGTGATTGTAACAGCCCGATCCAGTGTAAAGCTAGAGTGGCGGAGCGTGTGCTCCGCCACTCTAAGCCATCGTGTACATGTCTTAAAGCACATTTGCAATGACTAGAGTAAGGACCGCCTGTGTGGAGGCTGGCAGCCTCTCCCTCTCTCTCTCTCTCTCTCTCACACACACACACACACACACACACACACACACACACACACACACACACACACACACACACACACACACACACACACACACACAGAGCGAGAGAGAGAGAGAGAGAGAGAGTGCAGTGATTGTAACAGCCCGATCCAGTGTAAAGCTAGAGTGGCGGAGCGTGTGCTCCGCCACTCTAAGCCATCGTGTACATGTCTTAAAGCACATTTGCAATGACTTTAGAGTAAGGACCGCCTGTGTGGAGGCTGGCAGCCTCTCTCTCTCTCTCTCTCTCTCACTCACACACTCACCCACAAACACACACACACAGAGCGAGAGAGAGAGTGCAATGATTGTGTGTGTGTGTGTGTGTGTGTGTGTGTGTGTGAGAGAGAGAGAGAGAGAGAGAGAGAGAGAGAGAGAGAGAGAGAGAGAGAGAGAGAGAGAGAATTATGATCCTTGAGAAATTAGTTAAACATAAAGATAGCTTACATTAAGTATTCAGTAGCCTTACAACAGGCCAGCGGGTGGCGCAGCGGGTTAAACCGCTGAACCATAAGCTGTCGATCAAAAGGTCGGCAGTTCGATTCCCGCGACGGGGTGAGCGCTCGTTGCTTGGCCAGCTCCTGCCAACCTAGCAGTTCCAAAGCATGTTAATACGAGTAGATAAATAGGTACCGACCACGGAGGCGTCTTCGGACAACGCTGGCTCTTCGGCTTTGAAATGGAGATGAGCACCACACCCTAGAGTCGGACACAACTGGACTTAATTGTCAGGGGATACCTTTTTAGCCTTACAATAGACAAGCAAGCATCTTGTGTTGGGAAAAAAAATGAATTCAGTCAAACAGGTTACAATGTTGGATCCAACTAATAGCGCTGCTTTACAATTTACATTTTGCTAGGTAAATGCAGCGCATGCATGACAACAAAATGGTATGTATCTCATACAAAAGACAGACATATATGTCATATACAGTATATCCATCTCATGCATTATGCTGCATAACACTAGTAGACAAGGTGATTCTATAATACTGTATATATGCCGTGCCAACAGCCTGTATGCCATTTGCTGAAAAAAATTGAGCTACTTACTGCAAGCCCCCTCCTGAAAACAGGCATGGGCTATTTTTTTAAATACTGTAAAAGTTTCAGGTACTGTCATCTCTCTCTCTCACACACGCACACAGAGCGAGAGCGAGCGTGCGAGCGCAATGATTGTGTGTGTGTGTGTGTGTGTGTGTGTGTGTGTGTGAGAGAGAGAGAGAGAGAGAGAGAGAGAGAGAGAGAGAGAGAGAGAGAGAGAGAGAGAGAGAGAGAGATGACAGTACCTGAAACTTTTACAGTATTTAAAAAAATGGCCCATGCCTGTTTTCAGGAGGGGGCTTGCAGTAATTAGCTCAATTTTTTTTCAGCAAATGGCATACAGGCTGTTGGCACGGCATGTGTGCAATAACATTGGTGTTTACCCTATTATATTGCAATTTAAAGATGTCATAAAGTTTGTCAGTGAGTTCATAGAAAGATACAACCCCCCCCCCCCCAGAAATACTGACCATGCCATATGAAGAGGTTATTCATATACAGATTACAGAGTGAACTTCAACATATCTCGGCTTGTGGATCATTGGGGTTCATGACATAATTGCCATTATGGGGGAAAAGCACAGTAATGAGGAAAGAAATATATTCCTCATTTGTACTTTGTGATGGTTGGGTATTTTTAGCAAATGAGTTGTCAGCAGAAAGGCTTCATTAGACCCATCAGGATATCTGCCCATGAATAACGAATCCCAAACTGTACTGACAGTTTCCTTGAGCCAAAATGATGGAGCACCTCTGACAAAAGCCATATTGTGCTCTCCATGTGAGAAGTGTGAAGAACAAAAGATGCGTCTTATTCTTAATTTGGTCAGGTTAATATTGACACAGTTAGCTCCTCTAAAGAGTTAGATGTATGTGTAATGTACAGGGCTCACTTGAGTAATCAACTGTCAGATGCCATAAATCAGAAAGTGTAACTATTGAGAAGGACAAAAAAAAAAGTATTCTCAAAGCTCTGTTTAAAATAGTATTATTTATTCCATGCTACACATGTTTGCAAATATAGCTAAGGTAAAATAGCTTCATTCCTCCAGGAAGAATATATAATATCATGGTTTCCAATAGTTTATAGTAAATGGCAAACAACTTCCACATCTTGTACTCAAGATGCATGTTGGCTGAATTTGTCCAGCCCATAAATACTGCAAGATTATTCACATTTCTCAAACATAAAATATACCTCAATGGGAAATGCGAAGTATCACCCTGATTCTGAGCACAACTTGAGGGAAGAAAGTTTCTTTAAAAACAATGCTAACTCTGGATCAGAACCAATGTGTTTTTCAAAAAATATGTGTTCCATAAATGGACACAATGGAAGCCTTCAAACCCATTTTGCTGGTGAATAGTTCAAAACGTCTGCAAAACTCTATACATTATTTAGTTGACCAGTATTGTTAAGGTGTGTAGAGAGAGACAATTTACTGATCTTCATTTACTCATTTTTAAATTTTAGAGTACGGGGAAAATATTGATCAAGATTCTCCCTTCAGTTCTATGATGGTTTGTGCTCAAAGTTCTGTATATTTATATTCATCAGTGGTGCGGAGGCTTACCCTCGGGTTCCCTTACCCGGAATGTTCCCTTACTCTAACCCTTACCCAGAAGAGACCTCCGCGACTCCCCCCCCCTTGCAGGATGCAGCAGTAGCCTTTTTGGTGCTGCTGCATCGGTGGGGGAGAATGAATAGGATTGGGCTCTTAGAGCAAGATGGAATGCAGAGCTTGACCATCCTATCTTGAATAACCAATGGAAAATAGTTTTAAATAACATCCGCATTATCTATGGCTCTTAGACTGCATGTAATTCAGCAAAAAAAAAATTAGGTTCTTTTGAACACTGCAGCATCTTTATTAGTAAAGAGTTAATTAAAAAATCTAAATGCTGGCATTGTAGTACCTCAGATGCATTTCTCGTGAGAATTTAGCACCACCATCTTGGATATCGTGAGATTTCACAAGATCCAAGATAGTGGCACCCAGAAGAACAGGTAAGAGGAGCTACTGGGGACATCTTGGGGCCTTTTTTCCAGTTTGCAGCGCGGACGGGCACCCATCTGCGCCACAACCCGGAAAAAATCCCTTTTAGCTGCTGTCCCTTATAAGAGACAGCGTCAGATAAGGGACAGCGTCTCGCATACCCCCGGCCTGCGGTCCACATACCCCTAGGGGTACGCGTACCACGGGCTGGGAACACCTGTCTTCGAGTATAACCCAAAGTTATCAGGACTTGCCTTTTGCCTGCTCTTGCTGTTGCCTTACACACATCTTGGCCAGGATCCAAAGAGTGATGTTGCAACCAGCTGTGTGTCTTGAAAGGGACCTTGAATTGTGTTTCTGAAAAAGTTCCACCCCATGCTGCAATGCAACCCACTTTTGAGAGTGACAGGAGCGTCAAAGGCAATTTGAGATATGGCATGACTCATATGTTCTTTAAAAAAAGAAAAGGTCAAAAATCTCACTAGGTATGCACAATTCCTTGGGCTAAAGCAGTTCCTGTAGCACTTGGATAACTGGTGTAATTTAATTTGCACTCCATTATAGTCCCAACTATATTTTGGGCATGTCCCCTATCCACAATGTGCAACACAGGAATGATAACATCAGCTCCCACATGCAAAACAAACACAACTCTGAAAAAAGCTCTGTTTTTTAATGCAGAAAAAAAAATATTGTTTCCCTTTCTAACATTTGATGAAGTGTTTTTCATTTTAATTTTAACTGAAGGGGAAACAAAACACATTTTCTGGACACGTCTGAGTAGATTAATACATAGTATTTGTACACATGCAAGCTAAAGAGTAATTTATCAGGTAGAAGACAGATGTGTGCAGTTGAGAATGGGGGGACCGAATAAGATGCCCACCTGAATATACATTGTGGTGCATTGTTAATGAACTGCTGTTGATTTAGGGAGAGTGTTGCTTGATAGCAGTAAAAAAGCCAATAATGTCATATGATAATGTGCTTAGCCAGAAGTCAAAAATAATTGTCTCAAATATAAACAGCAGAAGAAAAATAAAGAACAATTCAATTTCTTTTTTACAGTACTGAGCTCTTGCAACAAGTAGAAACAAAAAAAAAGTATGTTGACGTATGTATTTACTCACAATAATAAAAGAAAGTTCTGATTTAGACTTGCCTCTTATATGAGAGAGAATGAGCCTTTGAAATTACTTGAGGTGGGATGCCTGAGCATTCTTCCTAGTCTTCCAGCAGTTTTCTCCTCAATCAATATGGTGGCTGTCCCATAACGCTAGTGATGTATGAAGTACATGAGAGAGGAATATCAGATGGGACAGCACTATCCTTTTTCTAGAGGTGCAAAGTTGGTGTGATGGCAACTGTTATAGTGATGTTACTGAGATTTAAAACTGAGAGGATTCAAAAATGACCCCAAACCACAATATGGAAATGATATGCTTATTTAATATCCAAGTCAGAATCTCTTAACATATTGATTTGTCTCATAAATAATCTCAGTATATTCGGACCTGCTCTCTATCCCTAAAATTTACCTTCCAGCTGCAGCAGTGTTTATGTGTGAAGGGGCAGACTCTTCTGGCCTTCATTAGACCATAAAGTCTTACCATCCAGAAATCCGAGAACAGTGATGCCTGGAAATTGTATAACAATTAAAAAAAATGCGGGCTTTAAATTGTAGTTTGCCAAGGCTTCTCGTTCTTAGGAAGGCCTTCCCTGCAGCTCATTCCCCTCTTCTCCCTTTCTCTGCAAGGTAAGCTTGGGAAAAGAAGGAAGGAACCTCTGTCTGGAAGACTGGGGACAGCGGAGAGCTGACAAGGAAATATTCGGAATGGGTCATTGGATCTTTTCAAGATTTCAGTGAACTTTTGAAGAAGTCTGAGCTGTTCACAAGAATTATCTGAAAAAGCTAGGAAGAACAGGCCTGTTCTGAATGAAAGTGGTCACCCAAGCAGACCTCTTTACCACCATATAGGAAACATCACTTGGTCCTATTTTTAGTATACAAGAAAGCATAATAACCACCAGTCATGTTCAAATAAGAAAGTGAACTCATTCATTCTTTAAATTGCTCAACATGTGTCTGTCAAAGTAGGCCTAAAATGTATTTCTGCTCTGCCCCAAACTGATAATAAAAAACTGGAGCAATAAGTACAGAAAATTCTTCAGAAAAAAGGATAGGTATCGATGGTGAAAACGCACAAACGGATGATTACCAGCACCAAGCAGCTACCTTCTTGTGGATTTTTCTGTTGCACCATTTTCAGAGGATTTTGTAGTTAACTGCATAAGGTCTTTTACTCAAATGTAGCAAAAGCAATGAGCAGGTGCCCGGGAACAGGGGTAGAAGACATGGGAAACCATGCAGGACTCACCTGCCTGAGGAAATTATTTTTTGAGTCTATTCTCTGTTTCCCCCTTTTTATTGGCCAAGAGAGAGGAATTTGCTGCTAAGGAATTTCTGACTTTACTAATAAGCGTTAGATGAGCTGTGCTTCCTAAACCTGCAGCTGGGTCAGGGTGAACTTTTTGAGGTGATGGGGGATTAAAGAGCCAGTGTTAAACACTCCATTAACCACATTTACGGTTTTTAAAATGCTTGCATTTCAGAAAACAAGATCGTTATCGATGGTGAAAGTACATAGGCATGATGAATATATTAATCACTGTTTTTTAATAGTGCTTTCTTCCCTCTGTCTTGCCACCCTTGCTCACTCTCTTCTCCTTTTTGCCTTGTTCTCCCATCTCGCTCCTTTCATTTCCTGACTCCTTCTCTGGGTTGCCTTTTATGGGCTAAGACCAGTCTCTGGGCTTCACCTCCTCTCTTACATTTCCCCTGCATTTCCCATGATGGCCTCAGTGTGTTGGCATGGCTGAGCTGTGTCTGATCCAGCTATGTTCCTCCAAGCAGTTGGTGCTAGAATGCAGGTTGGATAGGTCAGCTCCACGTACTGGCCAATATAAGTGACTACAGTAATTATTTGGATTCATGAAATCATGCCAGTATGAAACCATACCTGCTTTTAGACTGCTGCTTTTAGACTATTTATATTGTATAGTTGTTACTTTTTATTTTTATTTATTTATTTATTTATTCACATTTTTATACCGCCCTTCCTCCAAGGAGCTCAGAGTGGTGTACATATTTCCTCCCCTACTTTTGTCCTCACAACAACCCTGTGTGGTAGGTGGGGCTGAGAGATAGTGAGTGGCCCATGGTCACCCAGGAAGCTTCGTGGCTGAGTGGGGATTTGAACCTGGATCTTCCAGGTCTAAATCTGACTCCCAAACCACTACACCATCCTGGCTCTTATATAATCTTATATGGCTCATCCATATAATTTATGGTATTATATGTTTTCATTTTTGTTAGCCAACTTTGTGTGTGTGTGTGTGTGTGTGTGTGTGTGTGTGTGTGAAAATCATTTAAACAAATAAGTAAGTTGATTAGCTCTTCCAATAATTCTGGATGTTAAGGAATAAAAATGGTTAATAACTTCAGCAAGTAATAATGTTGTCACATTTCAGGAATTCCTGTTTCACAGAGACATGACTGGATACCTAAAACCATTTGTAGATAAATATGGTTTTGATGTCCTTGTCATTTTGGCCAGCTACTTATCAGATGAAGGTCAAGAAAAAAGACAAGTAGCAGTTTATTCAGACAATATGGAGCTGGGAAATCAGGTAAGTATCCTGACAGCAAAGTAATTTTTCTGTGCCCTAGTATAGGATATTGCATTACATATATTTCTATAATAGCAATATTACAAATATTTCTATTTTATATCTATCTGTCTTGACACATGGTATGCGAGTCTTCAAAATTACTGTACCTGTTGTGAGACTCTGGAACAAATAACTTCCATGATTATCCATAAGTAGGCTTACCAGATCCATACCAGACATGACATACATAGTCATGTCCTTGGCATAAAATATGGGTTCAGATGTCCAGTCTTACGTTCTCTTGATTAGGACCCAGAATCCTTCATACCTCACTCTATGTCTTGTGATAAGGTTTGCAGCTGCAAAATTATCTCTCCATCATGTCCATCTACTGGCACCATTGGAAGATGAATCTGAGGGAGAAGACGGCCTGAACTGTCAGGGCAAAAAATTAACAGCCCCTTCTGCCTTTGATGTAGACCTACAATTCCAGGGAGGTTCTTCCCATTTGGTTAACTAGCATGGCAATGCTATTTCCCCTCAGCACTTTCTTCTACAGAGTCGTCCTCCTTCAAATGAAGCCAGTGCCCAGCGGAAAGTCTCCGCAAATCTGCCTCTCAAATAGGCTTACCAGATCTCCAACCGGGACAGAGTGCTAGACCTTTAGGAGAAGGAATGTGGGCAGGTGTAGCTTGTTAAACCTTACAGCACAATCCTAGGCATGTCTACTCAGAAGCAAGTCCCATTGTGTTCAGTGGGGCTTGCTTCTGAGTAGACATGCCTAGGATTGTGCTCTAAGGTTTAACAAGCTACACCTGCCCACATTCCTTCTCCTAAAGGTCTAGCACTCTGTCCCGGTTGGAGATCTGGTAAGCCTATCTCAAACCTCCCAGTGTGTTTAATCTTAGAATCTCACTTCTCTTGACAAGAGAATTGAATCAAATGTTTCTTTGGATCTGGTACTGACCCTGTAGTCCTCTGATACGTGCCTAATCTGTGCAAACTATAACCAGATTAGTATTCTCTCTCTCTCTCTCTCCTGTTCTCTGCTGCAAAGGAATTGATTGAAGATCTAATTGATTGAAGATCTAAACCTGTAATTGATTGAAGATCAGAAAGTGAAACATAGTGTTTTAAAAATAATGAACAGTTAGAAGGGCAACATTTACAGCGCAATCCTGTGTAACCTTGCACCAGTGTAACAGGAGATGCACTGGTGTAAGTGCACTTATGCCAGTGTAATTGCACTTACACCAGTGCATCTGCTGTTACACCGGTGCAAGGTTACACAGGATTGCACTGACATTCAAATTAAACATACTTTGATTGCATGTAAATTACAACTGATTTTTATGAACCACTATTCTTTCTCAACAGATTTGCTGTGAGTTAGAAGAATGTCAGACTCCTTGTCTGGAGTTGGATCCTCTCGAATATGGATCTGACCAGCTCCTCATTTATCAGCAAGAAAATGCTGTAGCAAATGGTGATGAAATTTTTCTATTAATGAAAGACGTTATCAGCAGGAGACATCCAGAAATGGCACCAAATAGTAGAACGTCTTCCACTGAAGCTGTTGCTGGAAGTGCTCCACTTTCTCAAGGGTCTTCTGGTATTATGGAGCTATATGGTTCTGACATTGAACCACAGCCAAATGCTGTCAACTTTATAGAGAACCCTCAAGATCATAATGAGTCTGCCCAAGCCCATGCCGATGTTAACATAGATCTTGTGAGTCCAGACAGTGGACTGGCTACTATTAGAAGCAGTAGGTCTTCCAAGGAGAGCTCAGTTTTTCTTAGTGATGATAGTCCAGTAGCAGAGGGTGCTGCATCTCATCACAGTTTTCTTTCTGGTTTTGACTCATATAGTCCTATTCCTGAAGGAGCAGTAGCTGAAGAAGAGAAACCTCAGCCTAGAAATGGCAGTGACAATTTTGATCTTTTCAACTTTGATTTAACACCGATGGCTACAGCTCAGACTGAGTCTTCTCATTCTGTGGACTGTTCCCCTGCTGATGATTTCTTCCATGACAGTGGTTCATCAGAAGGACAACTGCCACATGACTCAAAAGCACTTGATGAAACAAATCTAGCAGAATGTGACAATGCAAATTATTCAACTGATTTACTAATGGCAACCAGTGAAGAAGATGGCTTAGTAAAATTTGATGAATGTAGCCATACTCAAGAAAATCCTGGAGAGTTTTCTGAAAAAAAATCAAGTTTGATTGACTTGCAAAATGATTCTTTCTCTTGCCCTGAAATATTGAAAAATATTGAAAGAAGAACCCCACCAACCCCCATGAACAGTCTTGTAGAAACTTCACCTTTAGATAGTGGGCCACCCTTATTTTATCCACAAGATATAATTAAAAAAATGAATGAAATCGATCATGTGAACGGTTCTCAGTCTCGTGTTAGATATGGGAGCTGGTGGGATGGTTTTGACTTAAATTCAAAAAATGCTGATGCATGGAGTCCAGCTGATCAAGAATCTGTATTTCAGAGTCCCAATTCTTGGAAAGATTATAAAGCGAGTCTGTTATTGAGACAACAAGCTGATAGAAGATCTTCAGACTCTGTATGTGTGCAAAAACAACCAAAACATATGGAATTTTCAAGAGCAGGCATTTGGGAGAACCGATTTAGTGCTGCCCATAATGAGCATGCCTTGGAATGCCAACAAAATGAAGATGAACAACAAATGGAGGACTTTGCCACTAACATGTGGCAATCAAGTCAAGTAGTTCCTGCAATATCTGGTTCATGGGATAGTGCCACCAAAAATGGAGGACACACCAACATGAGTTCATCTACTGTTTGGGAAAAGTTTGATCATGATGGCTCTGGACATTCAGAGAGCGCATGGAATGTTCCTCAGATAGATTTTGATCAGATTTCACTAAGGAATCTGGATACATGGACTATGTCTAAATGTAGTTCATCAGACTCACCAGAACTTTCTGCAGATAATGAATGCAAAAATTTAAACAATCAAGTAGATCTAGGATCGGAAAACAAAGGACACGATAGTACAACAGAAGAGCACAGAGCATATGAAAATGCAGCATCTGATATTGGCAATCTGCAGAAGAATGTTAAATTAGCCATGGAACACAAAAATACTGTACATAAACCAAAGCAGTTTGACAATTCAGATGGCTGGGGTGTGTATGATACAGACATCAGAAAAGAGGTACTTGAAAACCTAGTCCCTTGGGAAGACCCCTTTTTGTCATATGGAGATTCAGACTTTATTGCATCAAATGCACATGAAGATGTGATTGTTTCTCCACCGGATACAAATTATTCAACATCTGACTCCTATGTATCACCAACAGGAGCTGGAGATGAAAGAGAAAGTGAGGGCAAACATCCTGACAGAGAACTAGTGTTTGATCAGATGGTTAACTTGAGCTTATGTGGACCTGAAACATATGATATAGCAGATAAGAAATCATTACCACCATCTCCTATAACCCCATCCATCTCAAGTGACGGAAACAGTGGCCTATGGAAAGTCCCACCTAATAATGAGAAGCAAGTGGAGACTGTAAATTCTGAAGTGACTATGGTAACAGAAACGAATGTAGTTATACTTAATTCAGAACAAAAAGATGCTACATATTTTTCAGAAGACTACTGTGTTGATGAAAGTAGTCTTTCTAGTTCTGAAGATGGTGGAATAATGCTGATTTCCAAACAGAAAAACAATCACTCACTTCAAAATAATATCATACTTGGGGTAGAAGAAAAAGCTGATATCTGTAGCAAAAGCATCCTTGAGGATACATGGTGTCCTCATTTGGAAACAAGTGACTTGGAAAGTGTAATTTCAGTTGGTGATGAAATAAAAGGAAGTGAACAGTCAGAGAAGTGCAATGTACTTCCAGATGAACAGTGGAATGAAGAAGATGCACAGCTTCAGCAGAATCAAAAGGCCAGAGGGGAGAACAATGATATCTCCCCCGCCTCATTGCAAGAAATCCAGAAAGTTAAAAGGACAGATGAAAGAAACAGACAGGTTATCCTTAATATTCCAAATAGTACTGGGAATGAAATCACACAAAATGACAATATTTCACTATCACTTTTGCTCCCTCTGTCCTGTACCAATAGTTCACAGGGAAGCAGGGCATCTCCCGACTCTCCCAGCTCCCCAGAAAAAACAAGAAGTAGTGGAAGTCCAGAAGAAGTAGCATCAGAAATAAACTTCCCATTTCCTAATCAGGCTCATTCTGCCCATGAAGAAATGAAGAAAATGTCTTTAGATAGCAATGCAGAATGTTTTGCTATTTCCCCTAGTGAAGATAACATGCATTTGGTACAATTTGCTATAGATGGTCACCCAGAATATGGCTTTAATGTTGCATCGCCATCAGTTTCTGAACATTTTGATAAGGATCTCTCTCCAGAGGACAAAAAATTCTCAGGAAAGGAAAGTCTTTCTCCAGGTTCTCCTAGAGAGGCACACAATCAAGGCAAACATTCTCCAATAATGGGTGAAAGTCAAGATGCATGGAATGAATTCAAGAAATGCCCTAAGTCAGAGGCATCACATTCTTTGCTACATGAAATATCAGAACCAACAGGAGAATATCAAGAACATTTATTTGAAGAGTCGATGTCTAACTTGAACATTTGTAACTTTGAACTAGAACCTATTGAAAACATCTCAGAAATGAACAGTAGTCTTGAAACACCATTGGAGGATAAAAATAAAGAGAGTGAAATTCTGCAGAGTCCACATGTAGAATATGTTGAGTCACTGGATACTACAAATATGTCTGCAACAAATAATTCATTGTCAGATGAAATGGACTCTTCTGAGACAACTGAACCTTCTGAAAATTGGCACTCTGAGAATAAGCTTTCAAATGAAAAATGTATTAATATTATACCTCACCATGAATTGTCTCAAATTCTAGATGCTTGGAATATATCAGTGAATGAACAAGAAAAGTCTATTGCTCTAAGTCCTGAAATAAGTGACTCTCTTGAAAGGTCAGTGAGTAGTTTCCCAGAAGATATTCCACTAAAAGGTATTTGCAAGGAAGACAGGGAGGACAACACCTGTAGTGGTTCCATTCATGACTATACGCACTCAAGTTCAACGAGTCCTGATATAAGTGATTCTTCTACAAATATCCATTTTTGGGACAATTTGCAAGCAGCTAATAATCAAAAAGTAAATGAAGGTGTTTGGGATATCACAAATAATGGCAAAGTAGAAGTATCTGGGAAAGAGTCCTCCGAGAATAAAAGTCAAGAGGATTCTGAGACAAGTACCGATCACAAAGTTCCTAAAAACCTAGATCTTTGGAACACACATGTGGAGGATGATACAGTGTCATCTTTATCAAGTCCTGGAATAGATGAAGTTTCAGAATACTTAAATGGACATCAGTCAGATTTACACCTTGATGAATTGGAGAATAATAGTAATAGTGTTAGAAAGGAAGATTGTTTGCAATTCAGTGAAACAAATATTGCAATTGATTCAGGAAGTTTAAGTGCTCAGTCCAATTTGGAAGAAAATATCCACGTGACCACATTAAATAAAACTTCTGAAAAACTTAATGCTTCAAGGGAGGGTTATGTTAATGACATTTCTGAACACTTAGAACATGGGGAAACAATTCAAGGCGAAGTACATGTAAGTACCTCCAATGAACAGCCACACAGTGCATATACTTGGAATTCATATGTAGTGAATAACCATATAGCACAAATTACTGCGATAGATGATGAAGAAAAGAATGCATCAAATAACTCAGATGCATGGGATGTCCTGTTGCAAGGTCATTCAGAAAGTACATTAGGTAAAGAACAAAAGTATGTAACTGAAGCTCTTGGATTTCCAGATGATTCTTCAGAATGGTGGAATTTTCAAGTCCAAGATGAGAGTCCCATAGAAAGTCAGCAGTTTGATTCTGATGATGATTTAAAAACTAATGTTACAGAAGTCACTGCCCATGAAGCAGTACTCATAGAAAGAAATGAGGAACTAAAAGAACCAAATCTCACTGATTCTGCTTGTGATGAAAACGAGCCTATTCATCATAATAGTGAAGGTGAATGCAACCATGAAGAACTTTCATTGGCTATCCAAAGAGATGGTTTAGATCAAGGTACTGCAAACATTGAGGAATGTGATCCATTGCCACCACTACATAAGGATGAAAAGGATATAGAAGACCCCTTTGTTCCAACTGGTAGAGAACAAAAGACTCTTATACAAGCTGTTCCAGAAGACTGGCAATCAAGCTTGTTGAATGCCCTTGCTCAGGTAGATCCAGCACTTGGACTGTTAAGAGATAATATGAATGTAACGTCCAGCAATCCAAATGAAGTTAACATAGTAGGTCCACTTGATCAAAAACTGTTAGACACCAGTGAAAAATCTCCAGGTATTCCCCCTCTACCTTTAAAAACAGTAAGGAAATCCACTCCAACATGTGATGAAGACAGCATTCCACAACAAACTGCATTTGTTCCAGATATATTACAAAATAACACCCCTGGGGACTGTCAGGCATTCACTGTTGATCCTGATCTGTGGACTGATGTTGAACAGCCTTTCATTTTGAGAACAAACAGAGAAAATCCTGATATATTAAGTCACTGTGATCACGACAGCAGTTCACAGGCCTCAAGCAGTCCTGATGTTTGCCATGAATATGAAAGCAAGCAAACATGTGCACCATCTTCTGTTCTAGCTGAGCCCGAAGAAGCTGCTCACATGTCTCCCATGCTGTCATGTATATACAAAGACACAGACTTTGGTTTTAATCAGCAGCTGGCAATTGAGAGAGAAGAGCTATGTCTTGAAGGGAACAGTTCATGTCTCCCAAATAATGATGAGACAAGGTTTGATGAATTCTCCCAACTAACACCACCTAGAACTGAAGAACCATCTAAAATTGGAAGGAAAAGTAGTATTGTACAGGAATCTGACATAGCAAATAAAACTATTGAACTCGTGGATCTGCCAATTTCTTGTACTGGAAGTTTGGAAGTAGCGTCTATCAATCTGGGAGACAGTGCATTTGAAAATAAAAGCTTTGAAGAACAGGAAGACTCTGCTTCTACAGATATAATTAAAACTATAGATCATGACGTTGCTCCAGTTTCTCCCACTAATGGTTCTGCATGTAGTAATGTTTCTGATAATGATCAAGTTTTAGCCTTTGATCACACAATAGAGGTGGTTGATCAGGTGGAAACACCAAACATCAATGAAGTCAAAAGAGACCATAGCATCAATAAAATATCAGTTAGTAATAACCCATCCACCATATTGAATGAAATTGATCATGTGCCAGTTTTAGACAATGAGTCGGAGGAAGTAGAAGTGGATTCAATACTCACAAAGAAAAACTCACTTCAAGCTTCTCTAGAAGAGGAGGGGGAAGATTTTTTATATGGTGCAGGAAGTCAATATGCTACTGACATGGTACAAGAATCTGAAAACTTGCGTGAGAATCATAGCCCATGGTTTATAGGATCACCAAATATACAGTCACCATTTGTGTGTACTTCCCCATTTGATGCATCATTTGACACAGAATTCACTCTTCAAAAGGGTGACATGAACCTGTCAGAATCTGATATCAAACATGAGGTTGCAGAATGTTCTCAAGGAGACCAAGATTGGGGATCGCTATTAGTAGAATCTGAAGTTACTCCTGAATCTTCATATATTTTGAAAGAATTTGAGTTTGAAACAGAATCAAGTAATATTGATTCACCAGCTGGTGGAAATGAAATGAATCTTTCAGTATCTAATGCTTGTGATGTCAGAGGTGAGGTTGCAGAATGTACTCAAGAAGATCAAGGTTGGGGTTCACTTTTGTTAGAATCTGATAGTCCAGAATCTTCATGTGTTTTGAAAGAATCTGAACGTGAAACAGATTCAAGTAATATTGACTCACTGGCTAGTAGAGGTGAAAATAACCTTTCAGAATCTAAACCTAATGATGTCTATGGCAAGGCTGTGAAATGTTCTCAGGAAGATCAAGACTGGGGATCTTTATTATTAGAATCTGAGGAGACTCCTAAATCCACAGACTCTTTGAAAGAATTTGAGTATGAAACAGAATCAGTTAATATCGATTCACCAGCAGATGGAGTCATAAGCATGACCAATGGTGAGTAATTAATGCACTTACTAATAAAACAAGTTTGCTAGACAAATAAAAACGTACATGTAGAAGATAAAATATGATACTGAACTGCAGGTCAATGTTATGTTTGTATTCCAGGACATCAGAACTCTGTTTGAATGTTTCCATTGGAATCTCTGTCGAAATCAGGATTATTGCTTTTTATTTCTTGACAATGAAGTAAACAGATTTTGAAAGGTTCTCTGCTTTACCAGAATATACAATACAGTGTTGTATTGTGTGTTAAGATATATAAGACACACACACACACACACACACACACACACACACACACACACACACACACACACACACTGTAGTAAATCACCTAGATTACCTTGGTTAGGCAGGATACTAATTCACTAAACAAACAAAAAATAGAACAGAAGCTGTTTAAGTCAAATAGAATTTTTTTTGTATTTAAAATGAATGTGAAAAGTAATAAATTAACTTCTCTAACTATTTTTTTTAAAATTAGAAGTGGCCTGTGATGCACTTCGTACTGAAGATAAAGAGTGTAAGTCCACTGACAGCTCAGACACGATAAGAGCAGAAAGCAGAGAAGATACAAAGTTAAAGGAGGCTGAAGATCAATCTTTAC
Organism: Plestiodon gilberti rubricaudatus; assembly: GCA_026170595.1. Classification (NCBI taxonomy): domain Eukaryota; kingdom Metazoa; phylum Chordata; class Lepidosauria; order Squamata; family Scincidae; genus Plestiodon; species Plestiodon gilberti. The sequence goes on from JANXHW010000002.1 coordinate 68,275,560, forward strand.
TAGAGATGGATTATGTCCTCATTACTGGAGAAGAAAATGTATCTTTGAGGAAGGATATCTTGGTAACACGAGAAAGTAATTTCACTTCACAGGAAGTTACAGCAGCAGCAGAACAAACAGATTCTCTTGAAACCTTTTCAGCAGACTCCTCGGATACATTTCAGTCAATCTCCATAATAAATGAAAGTGAAGGGCAGACGACTGAATGGGATTCTTTTTATTTAGCAGAGAAAAGTTCTGCTGTTGTGCCTCAAAAACTGGGAGATGAAAAGAAATCACCCAGAAGCCCCATACAAGATCAGGAATGGACTGTGGTGGGCCAAAATGGAGTGGATGATATATCACCTGAGGAACGCTGGAGTAGGACAGACACAATAGAGTCACTGTCTAGACATTCTACTAAAGAATTAGAAGATGTTTTAAGCCAGGAATTAATCTGTGAGACACAAGTTGAAACTCGATTAGAGAGAAGCCCTCACAAATCATTGGAACAAGAGGACAAGAATTCGCACAATAGAAGGACAGATGCTCTTTTATTGCAAGTTGTTTCTGGTGATGATGAATCGGATGTCCATTCAGAACAGCATTCTGGAGGTGGCATGGTAGCAGAGCAAGAAATAGAAGAGGAGACCCAATTTGTTGGCAGTGAAAGAGAAGTCAGTCACATGCCAAGGTAAGTACAGGCTCATACATTTTATTTCTGATTGTATTCTGTAAGAATATTGGCCAGATAGTGACAGAACATTCCAGAATTAAATGCTTATTTCTCATTATGTAGAGTTTATACCTTCCTATCTTTTTCAAATTAAAAAGTTACAAAAAAGCAGGGAAAAGTTGTAAAAAGTTACAAAAAAGCATCTTGGGATTCGTCTCAACATAACACATTTTCATTTTTCATCAATAGTTACTACTATTTCATCCTCTTGTTGATTGCATCCATATACAAATTATGATGTTCTGCTCCTGAACCCAAAATAAGTGTTTGATGTTGCCACTAAAAATCCTGAACAGAAGCCATAGAAATCAGAAAGCGTCCACTGGGGTTGAGATGTAGAGCTCACCGGGGATCTCATGGATTCTTGGGCGCACCCTAGATTAATTTCCCCCTACCTGAAAACAGGACTGATTTAAAATCCTACTGGTAGCTCTGATCCTGAACCTGAGCAACCAACAGATTTGTAGGTAACGTTTGCCAGTCAACAGAAAAAACTGAGCTGTGAGTCAGAAGTCACTAGTACAGAAATATACAGATTTGTACTTCATGGCAAAGTGACAGAAGTCACTTTGCCATGAAGTACAAGGTAGACTTATGGCCTGATCCTGTTAGGGACTTGCGCCACTGGGACTTACTTCAGAACAAGCATTTTGGTGGCATAAGCAGAGGCGTCTCTCCAGTAGGGGCGGGGCTGTAAGTATCACTGCGGTCATAGTCTCTTTACCGAGCGAGGAGGAGGCAGCCCCGCCCCCTCACTGTCCGAGCCAGTCCCCTACGGAGAAACCGGCAGGGAAGAGACCCTGCCTGCTGCTTTCTCCGTAGGGGACTGGCTCGGACAGTGAGGGGGCGGGGCTGCCTCCTCCTCGCTCGGTAAAGAGACTATGACCACAGCGATACTTACAGCCCCGCCCCTACCGGAGAGACGCTAGTGGGCATAAGATGCTTTCCAGCTGGCACAAAAAGTGACATGCCGGACTGCGCAGCCTGGCTGCCGCCACCTCGAGTGGCAAGCAGCTGAGAGGAGAACAGACACCCGATAGCACCAGTAAGTTTACGCAAGGGGTGGGAGGGAGATGGGGGATGAGCAGAATAGGGCGGCAATGGGGGCGAGGTGGAGGGCGGATTGGGACTAGGAAGGGGCAGGTTTCAGCAGCAGCGGTGCATGCCAAAACCTAACCCTCTTCCCAGCTTCAATTCCCGTACCCTAACTGACAGCCAGCTTGGTGAATAAGGGGAAAAAAGATTATATGGACTGTTTTTTAAAAAAATCTGATTGTTTTAAAATCTGTATATTTCAGTTGCAATCTTATACACACTAACAGCGCAATCCTGTGCAACTCTAGGTCGGTAGAGCGAGTGCTCCACTGGCCTAGGGTGCCGTAAACGTGCCATAAAGCACATTTTTGGCACCCAGGGAGTAAGTGGTGTCGGAGTGGAGACTGGCACTGCTTACTCCGTGACCTATCCGGACCCGTGCCAGCCGACGCAGGTGAGTGCTGCACTGGTTAGTGCAGGGGGCATGGGGAGGGTGGGCAGGGGTGGCGAGGGAAGGGGGACATTGATCGGCACGGGCTGGGAGGGGGCAGGAATATCGGCACTAAGATGTGCTGATATCCTGAGCCCCGTTGCAGACCGGGCTGGCCTTACATTGCCTCCCTGGAAGCACACCAGCTTCAGAGGCCCATTGTGGCCCACAGTGCTGACACTGGGGGAAAGGACGAACATCCCCGTGCGTCTGGGCTGTGCTGGGGCAGGCCGCAGTGGGCCTAGGATACAGCAGCCGGCCCTTTAGGCTGGCCTCATATAGTTAGGCAGGATTGGTCTTTAACCTGGAAATAAGTCAGCGGGACTTACTTCAGAGTGGACATGCAGTGTATGGTGTTGATAGTAGTCTAAACATTGAAGCAAGTACAAAAAAGTGAGAACACAATCAGTGAGGCTTTTGCTATTTCCTTCAATAGAATATGGATTGTACCACTGATTTTTGCCAAGGCCTTGGTTGATCTCTGGCATGGGGAAATTACCTGGGCCATTGACACAATAGCACCTGAGCATCCTCTGCTTAGCGGTATAGCCATGATGGCTCCCTGGTTTTGGGGGGAGCTCCTGGCAGTGAAGCGATTGGGCAGAAGTCTTGAGCAACAGTGGAGGAAGACTCATGAGTGCAACCCAGCGTGGGCTAGCTAGAGCCCATATTAAGGCCTACTCCAAATTCTGTCACCAACAGAAATTTGGTTGACAGTGACTTGGAAGAAGGCCCCCTCCATGATGGCACCCTGTCTGTAGATAACTAGAGATCAAGTTGCCTCCTTCTCGGCCTATTTTTTTTGAAGGCAACTGTAAAACTATTTCTTTAGCTTTGAGGGTTTTCAGGGGTTTTTTTTCGGTTTGCCTGTTTGAGCAATTTTTTTAAACTACCTCAGTGATGGCGAACCATTTGGGCTTGTGTCATTGTGACACCATTTGTGTCAAAATTTTTGAAAATGCCTAACTTGACTCTGCTGGTGTCCCCCCCCCAACATTTAATAGTACTTTGACTATTGCTACTTTTAATAGTAATTTTGAATTGAACTGAACTGAAAACAACTATAGAACACATTGCATTTTATTTAACATCAATTAGTGACTTTTTGGTTGCTGAGTTTTACTAGATAATAATTTGAAAGAGGTCTGTCAAAATCCCTGCCCTAAATATTCAAGACAAGCCTGTAAAACGTTTGCAGAAATGTAAGGTGTGTCGGGGCTCTGGGGGAAACGCTACTGTGTCACCCAAAATTACCTCGCGTCATGACGGAACTACCTTGACTATTTGCTTTTTTGCTGTTCTGTTGTAATTGTTCGATTTTGTTGTTTTGATTTGTTATTCTATTGCTGTTTTTTAAAATGTTGTTGTTACCCATGTTGGGTGTCTCCCAGTGGGGGAAGGGAGGCAGAATAAAAATATTTCAAAATAACGACACTCATTAGATGCCCTTAGGCAAACAGCTATATCCCACTCACCAGGGTTAGTGAAAAAACAATATCCTCGTCCACCACGTGAGGCTAATAATAGTTTTGTAATATTGATGGAATATTTTGGAATATTGAGAAAGTAAATGTGAAGTGCTTGTGCACTTAGAGAAGAATGCTTTATAATACTGACAGCCCAATCCTATAGGGCTGTATCGCTGGCTGAACTGGCAAAAGGCACTCCGACAGCACGTGGAGGCGCTTGCTGCCGGAGCACCAGCAGGAAGACCACAGCCGCCCATCATGTGGTAGTGGCTCTGTTGGGACCTGCCAACCAAGGTAAGTCAGTGGGGGAAGTGGAACAGGGCAGGGGGCGGCAACAGGAGCAAGGGAAGGGTGGGTCAGCTCCGGAAAGGCGGTGGGCTTGGTGGCAGCAGCAGGAATCCTAGCCCCCTTCCTGGACCCGATCCTGCAGCCTGGGTCCACATGGACCTGCTTCAGTTATTTCTCTAGTGCAGATCCTAGTAGACTCCTCCATGCTGTGGAGGCTTACCCAGAGGAGACCTCCCAGACTGCCCCCCCCCGCAGGATGCAACGCGAGCCATTTTGGAGCGCCTGCATCAGCAGGGGAAAGCATAGGCTTGGGCTGTGTGTAGTCTTTGGCATCTTATTTTGTCATATGCTTTCATGGCTTAGAATCTCCTTCATCCACTGTCCCTGATGAAGTGGGCTCTGGGCAGGCCCACAAAAGTGTGTGCCAGAATATATTCACTACTCTTTAAGGTGCAAAAAAACTTTGAAATATGGCATTCAGTATCTGCAGTAAACTACTGAAATCAAATTAAATACCGTGAAATGTTTGTTAATTAATAAAAATGTAATTTTGTTTAGACTAACTTCTGTCTATTTAAATAATAGTTGGCCCATTTGGATCTGTTGCTTGATAGAATGTCAAGCAATGTCTGTTTAGCTGTTAATGCAGGGAATGATCTTGGGCAAATCATAGTATTTCATCTTGGCTTCAGATCTGTAAAATGTTATGAATAGTAGATTTGTCACAAGAATTACTGTATAAATGAAAGTGATAAGGATTGCAAAACATTTTCTGCATTGAAAAGCACTATAGCCCTGTACAGGAAATAATTTTTAATCAGAAGGGATGACTTCCTAACCTGACGATTTGGGCTCTGTTGTGTTAATGTAATGTTAGAATGAAAAATGATGTTAAAGATAGCCTTCTAACGATGGGTTTTAAGGTGAGTGAGTGAGTGAGGCACTACTGTCCCAAGGTGGAATTAGCGCAGAGGCTACCTAGGTCAGGTGGTACAGGGCAATACTACACAGATAAAGGTAAAGGTGACCCCTGACAATTAAGTCCAGTCGTGTCCGATTCTAGGGTGTGATGCTCATCCCCATTTCAAAGCCGAAGAGCCAGCGTTGTCCGAAGACGCCTCCGTGGTCATGTGGCCGGCATGACTCTCCTTGCCGCAGCGCATAGCAGATAGCCATGAACATTTATAAATCAATATATGCTAGTCTGTTAGAATGTGGGTGGAGTTTAGATGGAGTAACACCAAAGAACTACATTTGTGAACCACTGTAACATTTGGCATTCAATATCTGCAGCAAATTGCTGACATGAAATTGAATACTATAGTATTTTTCTAATTTAGAACTTGACCATCCAGAAAATATTTTGATGACCACCATGCATTGAAGTTAATTAAATCTGAGGTTCTCATTTACATATAATAGCCAAAATACCACAGGGGCAGCCCAATTCTGTGTAAAGATACGCGGCTGGCCTAAAGGGCCGGCCTCCGTATCCATCGCCCTTCCTGGGTCACGTTGGCACAGCCCAGGAACACCTCAGGAGGTGCAGGGCTGCCCAGCCCCAATGGGCCTCCTCAGATGTACATTGGCACTGGAGCCGGTGTGCATCTCGGGTAGCGGGGTAAGGGCGGCCCAGGCTGGGAACGGACTCGGGATATCGGTGGAGCTTGCTGCCGATATCCTCGCCCTGGCCCAGTTCGGCCAATGTCTGCCCTCCCTTGCCACCCGGCCCACCCTCCCCCCACCCCTGCACCAAGCGGTGCAGGATTTAACTTGCACCAGTGGGTGCCGGGTCCGGGGGTGTGTGTGGCAGAGAAAAGGCTGCCGGCCTCTGTACCGGCAGCTATTACTCTCCGGGTGCCAAAAACATGCTTTATGGCATGTTTACGACACCCAGCGCCGGCGAAGCATGTGCTCTGCCGGCGAATACTTGTGCAGGATTGCGCAGGCAGTCATCTAATCAGGATGGGTCTCAAGAGGGATGGGTGGAATGCTGGGTGAATAGGATCAGATCACTAAAGGAAAAGGAAAAACAGAGGGAAGAGCAAAGAGCCCTGGTGAACTGGGGCATTCAGAGATTAGTCAAATGAACAGTGTATATTGGGAAGCAAGAAATATGAAAAATAAAAGTGAGTGATCATTCTAGCTATCACGCACAATTATCTCATTTTCTCCACTGCTAGATTCCTGCGCAGGATTGCACTGCCTCTGTGCCTCACTACATGCCTTTTAAAATACTTTAACTGAAAGAGATCCTGTCAAACACTTCAGAATATTTATGCCTTATATAATCCAGAAAAAAATTATGTTTTGATCTTTTGGCCCACATGAGACTTCCTCTTATTTATGCCATCTCAGAGCAGATAGTTTTTCCACTGACTGTTTATTTTCTTATTAAATTTTGAAGATATATATGAGTCTGACACAACTCCAGAGAGGATAAAATTATCATGATCTGCTGATAAATTCCAGCGTTCCTCAGAGCTGCTGTGGCTTCTGGTACATACAGCAGGGTATCTAAAGGCAGGTGATCACCCTTATTTAGAAGTACCACTAGTCATGTGACCAAAAAAATGGTGGAGATCTGTATTCCTAGTAAGCTGCTCCGGAAGGGAGATGCTGAAGTGAAGTAATAAAGCATCTTTATTATTTTCACACTGGAAAATAGCCTTCTACGCATATAGAAGGTAAGCACTTCATTTTTGTGTGACGGGATAGATATTTAAAGCGCTTTTCTAGTTAACAGCTCTATTGTTGCACTTACTACGGAAGGGGGTGAATAGAAAAAGGAGTGAGAAGAATATTTCTCAGCAGGATGCAAAGCATTCACTGCCTCATTACGGGAAATTAGGCAGCTGTGCTTTAATTCTGTCGCATCTTTTTATGAAGGGGACCGTACATCCATTTGAAGGATTTGTAATGTCAGGAAGTGGATGTGGTTTTTGTAATTAGGGGACAAAACTTTACTGTGTGTTTAATTGCATAACACTCTTCATTATTGTCATTTGGTTCTCTGCATACCGTTCTCACTATGGCAGGCAGGAACAAAAATAAAGGCACTGTCAGTGTCTTTCTGGGTTAAAAGCTTGTTTAACTAAAGGAACACTATAGCCATTTGAGATCATAACATCCTTGCAGCACAGTAAGGGATTTTTTATTTGTTATCAAGTGAAGCATGTGACATTTCTCCCTTGAAACATCTTCTTAGCTCATAGCAGTGAAATAAGATCCTGTAACTGAGAAAGAACTGAGTATCAGATGAACTAAGAACATGCTGAATGCGAGACTTAGAACACTACTAACCATTTATATATATATATGAATAAATAATTTTGGGCTAATTTATGTGGTTGCGATTTGCGAAACAACATTGTAAAATGTGTATCCGCTAAAAAAAAAAAATCCCGTGAGAGAGCATTTAAAGAAACAGTATGTAGTTAAACTCATTATAATGAAATCACTCATGCCTCCATAGCTACACATATAATTTCCTAGATATGAACTACTTAAAACTTGAAGGGGATAAGTGTGAGGAGACATGCATAACAGCAAAGCTTTGTGTTTCATGTGGGTAATTGAATGAGTTTTTGTTAGTGGTGGATGATGTGGGTGAAGAAATAGGTGAAACAACATTATCCCTTTCTTATGCCACAAGACTACTTGGTATGATTTTTAGAATGTTTTATCTTCCTGCTGACTGGATTGCTTCAAGTCCCCCCCCCCAAAAAAAAACCCCCATGAATTCATTGAATGGGTTGATTAACTGTCTCTCAGTCTTAAATTCCTAATCTGTAAAATGGAAACAGTAATGCCTTACTTCATGCGATGGTATAAAAACAATGAAGAGATTGTAAAGCATGCAATGAAATGATTAAATAACAGTCTCACAGGGAAGAGCGCTGGGAGCAAAGCTTTCATATCTGCTTTGACAAATCAGCACATGTCCTGGGGTATATTCCTGAGCAGGGTTCTAGGGCTAAATAATCTTCTCCCTTAATTTCTCCTCATATCTTCACTCTATTTGCAAAGAAATGTCTTCTGTGTGTTTTAGTGCTATATACAGAAGACCCTTGTATCCTTTCTACTTTGACTATTTTGCTATGACTACTGTGCTGTAACGGGTAGTAGGTCTGAAAGGCCTAAATATTTGCAGCCATATATCCTTTTATATATTGGCTACTAATCTTACTCTGGATTACTCTTACGCTGGAAAATTTTTCTATTTTTTATATTTCATTTTTTAATAATTTCCACCAATAAAAGCTGTTTGATTCCTGAATAAAATACATTAAGATATCAGTTTGCACAGTAATCTATCTTCAGAGTCTCCATATTTTTAGCTTTGGTAAATCCTAACTTGACCCACTTATAGCCACTGAAAACGCTGTTGCTAAGATAATTTCACTGGTTAGTGCAGTAAGGCTACAATCCTACTTATACCTTCCTGAGAGTAAGCCCCACTAAACACAATGGGATTTACTTCTGAGTAGACATTCATAGGGCTGCACTGTTAGTGTCTTGACATCACTTACTTTACCATCAGCTCAACTCCTCCAATTCCAATTCCAAAACCTTTATTGGCATCTTACATGTATACACATACATTAACATAGACGTAAACATAAACGTACATACATGAGCCTTAAACAATAATCTTGGTCAATATTTTATACATTAAAATATTATAACATCTCATAAATTAATAAAAAATCTATACTGTAGAAAAATGCTTTTCTCTCCTCTTAAGTATAGCACTCAGATAATAGGCCACCTTTTCTGTTAGCTCCACTTCAGTCCCCCCGAGGATAAACCGAATCTTATCAGGGTCAGCACAACCTGTTTTCTTAATCAAAAGGTCCTCAAGGTAAACCCTGCGCAAGTCTGAATAGAAAGGGCAGTACAAAATAATGTGCTGCACTGACTCCACCCCCCCCCCCAACAGAGCAGGTACAAGTCCTACTTTCAAGAGGAATACCCCTAAATCTACCAGAAGTCACAGCTGAAGGAAAAACATTGTTTCTGGCTAGGGAAAATGCCCTACGCTCATTAGGGCATTTCAGAATTAACAAATATTCTGCCATTTGTCCATAGCTGACCGCAAGATGTAACGAGAGAGGGGAACAGGTTTTATCAGCGTCTCCCCACAACTCTTGCTGATCTATGTCTTGCAGTCTAGTTTTAATCTGATGAAATGCCTGCTCCAAGGTACAATTTCCCAGGCTTTCCAGATCTAACCCAACACTCTTAATTTCCTTTTCTAAGAGCCAAAGTTCTTTAGATGGAACTGAGTCGGATACAAGATATGGAAGCAAACCCTCAGTGTTGGTCCTATAATAAACAGTGAGCCAGTATTTAAAGAATCGCAGCCAAGCCACTAGCTCCAGCCGACACATCCCTGCTTCCAAACAAAGGGCGGCATAAGGGACACATCCTGGTAGGTCAAGGATTTTACGGAGGAACATCCCCTGAATCTGTTCCAGGGAATAATCCCATGCCCTCATCCAAATTGGTATTCCAAATAACACTGAGGGGATAATCTTAGCCTTAAAGATCTTAAGAGCACCTGGTATAAAAAAAATCCCATTACAGTAGAAAAAGCGTACAATGGACTTAGCTGTATTATAGGCAATGTCTCTAATTAATCTGCGCTGGGGGATCCATGATAATTTGTGATGAAAAAGAACACCAAGGTACTTGAATTGTCTGACTTGTTCTATTAGATTGCCTTTGATGTTCCAAGGGTGGACCTTCCTAGATTTACCAAAAACCACAATCGCTCAACTCCTCCTTTCCCCCAACATTAACATAGGCTGCAATCTGGGAGTAAGCCCCATTGAACCCACTGGGACACTTCAGAGTAGACATGCCATAGGATCACATTCATATATACTTTCCATTTTAAGATTGTTTGATGTATATCTTCAACCAAAACTATACAGTTTAGAGTGCAATCCTATGTAGGTATCTGACGGGTGGCCCAGGGCAACGGCCCAGAGGTCTACCCGGCATAGAGTTGGGAGGCCGCAATGGTCCTCCTCTGATTTCCACCAGCTAAATAGTAGGCAGAGAAAAATAGTAGTAGGAGGCCTGTAACGGCCAAGCCGGCCCAGTGGGAGACAGGGATATGGCGGACGCCATCCCCAGCCCCCTGAGCCGGCTTGGCCAATGGCCCACCTCCTTCACCGTCCAGACCACCTATGCAGCCGCCGGGGGATCTCTTACCTCCTCTGGTGGCCACATGGACGTCCTGGCGGTAGAATGAGGGCGGCCGGCCTTGCGCCGGCTTCTCTTACTCCCGAGTCATCGTGAACGTGTCTTTCGGGACGTTTGCAACGGCTTCCACGGTGGAGCACTCAATCCGCTGCTGGAAATCTATGGAGGATTGTGCTGCCCCTCTTACTAGCTAGGGTCAAGAACCTGGAACCTGTTAAAATTGTATTGTCCTCTAATTCCTTTGGTTTTCTTTGTAGAGTCTGACTTTTAGTGCTTTGCTCTGTTTTTATTTTATGTCTATTTTATCTTGTCCATGACTGCTAAGTACTATCACCAACGTATTAATAAAATACTGTCCCTACTAACTGAGTACTACTTTTAGTATTGCTGTTCCATCTCATAACGATACCACAATAACTATAGATCTCTGCTTCAATAAAACTCTTTGTTTAACTTTAGACTTTGAAAACAAAAATTACAAGACCGTGATAGCTACGCTTACCAGATCGCTGATCGTGCGCGTTCTGGCCCCCTCCCCCGCCCCGCCCCGCCCCGCCCCTTAAGGGCAAGAAGCTCCGTCCCGGTCGGCGATCTGGTAAGCGTAGTGATAGCTAACTGTGGAAGATTTGTTATCCAGCCATTGGAAATAAATATTTCTGACGTTGTTCAACTGGCATTTGCCATCATAGGATCCAGCAGGGCAAATAAACCTGAGACCATAGTGTGATAGATGACATACCACATAGTCTGAATTCTTACTTCCTTTTTCAATCCACAGGGAAATCCTTTATTTCCCTGTTAACTTCAGCTGTAACAATACTTTCTATTTATCTTCAGTAGTTATTAAATTACTCCTGTTCCTCATTACATTGTCTTCACTCTAAACCTAAACTTAATGGCTGTCTCATATTCCCTTAATTGGCATTAATTTAGGAAGAATGGAAGAATATTGAGAATGGAAGATGCTTCCTTTCAGTAGCATACTCTATCAGGAGTACTTGCATTTCTATATACTGTGCACAGTGTTTCTTTGACCATCCCTGGGGAAACAGCAGGAAAGTACTGCCGAAATCTTCTAGCAGCAATTTAAGAAGAAAACAGTGCTGGTCACATGTGAACCCTGCTGTGGGAGGTACATGTTAATCAGTAGTTCCAATAATTAGCTACTCATATGAACTTACTCATTACAGATTGTTTCTCATTTGCATAGGCATTGCAAAGGATGCAAGGAAGAATGCTATAAACATTTTGAAATCTATTCTTTTGCCCCAGGTTTTCCCTTCACTAGTAGTAGGCAGTTTAAAATTTGCATTCATTTACATGATTTACTCCAAGAAAGTACACAATTGCACTCACACATACCTGAGAGATGTGAAATTTTAATATGATATATCAAGTACTTTAGATTAATGGAGTTGAACTAAGTTTCCCTGTGGGAAGCCCCCCAAACCCTTACGAGGCATTTCCAAAGCTAGGTATTATAGACAAGGCTTTTTTTTTTTAAGGTTTTCTGCAATGAACTAATTTGATTGTCTCAAATTAGTTGCTCATTCATCAGTTGGATAAATAGGGTGCCTCTGAAAAAGCTGCCATGGAATCAGCTATTGATTCCAGTTGCAGCAGCCATAGCTAGCCATTGGCTGATCTGCAGAATGGGAAAATTGGTTTTCCTTGCTGAGCCACCTGACAGTTTTCTCAAACTCAACTGGAGCTGGGCAGCTGCAGTATATCAAATCCATTGGAGCATAGGCCTACCAGTCTTATTTGCAGCTAAATATTGCCTTCCTGTTTTTGGAGTTTCAAGAGACTGCCCAGCTAGGATATTATGATTTACAACCCAGTCCCTTTGAGCATAATTTAAGAAGAAAACAGTGCTGGTCACATGTGAACCCTGCTGTGGGAGGTACATGTTAATCAGTAGTTCCAATAATTAGCTACTCATATGAACTTACTCATTACAGATTGTTTTCTCATTTGCATAGGCATTGCAAAGGATGCAAGGAAGAATGCTATAAACATTTTGAAATCTATTCTTTTGCCCCAGGTTTTCCCTTCACTAGTAGTAGGCAGTTTAACAATCATGTTCTTAAACCACGACTGAGGCTTCCTTGACTGGGATATGGTATATAATTTAATGACACTGTCTTTTCTGAGGCTAACTCTGAACATGTTTGTCTGCTTATGTATTTCGGTAGACACTGAATAAATTGTCTTTGGATCACTTCCCACAAGCCTGCTCTCTGTAGCTGATTGGTTGCATGCCAAGCGCTGCTGCTCTCTTCTGGGTTTGGTGCCACCCTTTTCACCCATTCATACTTGCATTCTTTTGACAGTAATGCCCCAGTGTGTGAGTTTATCTGTGGCAGTTCTGGCTGGCCCATAGCATCCCACGCTCTCAGTGACCCACTGTCGAGATCCTCTGCTCAGGATTTTATTGTGTGTGGCCGTTTTGCAAGCCACTTCTTGCCAAAGTAAGTAGCCTGCTTCGTTCCAGCTTTTCTTCAAAAAGTTCATTGCCATAGCCATTATTTTACCACAGCAAAAGAAGCTGATGCACCAGTTCTTCATTAGCATAGCTTCAATACTCTCAGATTTTTTTCATCCTCGTTTCCTTTTTTTGTCCGCAGAGGAACAATATGGTCTATGGAAGGGTGCATAGCTCAGTGGGAGTATACCGACTTTGCATATATAAGTTAAAGGAAAGCCAGCGAAAGCAAAACGAAACAAAACATAGGTTTCATGGCTGGAACCTCTGAGAGCTGCTGTCAGACAAGGCTTATATTGCTGGGCTAGATGGACCATTAGCCTTAACATTCTTGTATAGTTCTTACTGAGAATCACATTTGGTTCTTAAGTCTAGAGTAGAGGAATCATTAAGGGGCTGTCCTCCTGAAGTTTTAGATGGTGTTTTCTTTCCCCTGAAGTATCAGAAATGGAAAGTACACAGCAGGAGATGAAACAGTACAATCAATTCATATGTTTATTTGAGCAACTTCCACATGGCTGGAAGCACACTGCTCTGGTAATATCAGTATATAACACATGCACATTTTTCTTAGGTAAGGAAGAGCCATGTGTCCACATTCTATAGTTTATTCCATGACACCTGGCCCCCAGTGATGGGTGATGCTGGCTTGGGAAGGAACCACATCATTCATCCAATACACATGGTGGTGTGGAAGACCAACATTGTTACAGGTTTTTTTTTTTACTAAGAATAAATACCAATGTACAGAAGATACACTTTTGACATGAATTATTTTTTACTTATGTTTCACTAACTATGCCAGTATGTAGCCAAGGTGACTTACTATAATCAAATGCTTCAGAATATATGTGTTGACTGCAGTTTTCCTCTCTAGAGGTTGTAAAATTAATCAGCCATCTCAAGTCATCTGCCTATGATGTAATTATGATTGCAAAGTTTCTGTTAAGCTGTAAGTAAAAGTGATGGCTTTTTTCAAAACCTCAGATGAGCAGCCATGAATTTTTCTTAGTACAAGCTTTCCCACACTGAAGTCTGGTTAATATTTTATCACTGCCCCTTGGTCAGGATCATGCACTGCAGCAGCAGCAGCCTCTGGAACCTGGAATCATGTGGGCCAGCAGGATGATTTGGTCACTTCTCATCCAGTGTTACCATGATCACATCATATGCGCAAGTCACGTTTCCCAGTTCAAGTACCGGTATTTACTGCTGTGGCATGGAGTCCAAAGCATGTGGGAGACACACTATAGAGGTATACGGTATATAAAATAGGTCTGTAGAACCGGATTAATTAAATGGTTAGGGTAAGCAGGGGTGTCGTTAGAGGGTGGGCAAATGGGACACTGGCTGAGGGCCCATGCCCATAAGGCCCCAACTGGCCAGACTGATCCCTTCACCTTTGGTACTGATGGCAGTACTAGTGCCTGGTGCACCATCAGGGACTGGCCAAAAGCACCATGGAGGTCCCAGTGCAGGTGTTTGCCCCAGGGCCTTCAGCAACCAAGTGCTGAAACAGCCCAATACTAACTAGGGCTGGGCCAGCTTTAACACAGCAGAACATGGTTCTGCTGTCATAAAATGGCCTCTGGTGGCACATGCAACATGCCGCTGGTGGCCATTATAGAAGCACTCCCGCAAACAGTGGCAGTGCTGAAGGCTTACCACCAGACCCATTCACCCCTGCCACCGTGGATGGGTGGGCAGAACAGGACAGGGCTCAGAGCCTCAGGGGGTTGTGGTGGGTGGAGGACAGGTATCGGCAGTAATGGCTCTGCCAATATCTTCCACTCCATTTTGACCCTGACATGCCCCATTGTTCTACTTGGACTTGTGCCAGCTAAAGAGCTGGTGCAGGACTGAGTAGACCCATAGGGGTCCATGCGGGGGTGGAGTAAGGTAAGTTAAAGAAACATTTACTTACCACTCTGTCCCCGCATGGTCTCTGGCCACCTGCAAGATGCAGCAGAGACTGTGCCGGCCCTGTTGCACCCTGCGGGAACCCATTAAGTAGGATTGGGCTGTGAGGCTGTATAGTAGCTACAGAGGCGTCGCTCCGGTAGGGGCGGGGCCGTACGTTTCGCTCCGTCCTAGTCCCTTTACCGAGCGAGCAGGAGGCTGTCATGGAGGCCAGCACTGGCAGGCGTCCACTGGTGCAGGAGCAGTGCCTGCCGGAGGCAGGTGTGCTCTGCACCAGGCAGTGGGGAGGCAGGGGGAGGTCGAAATGGGGGTGGGGAGGGTTTTTCAAAACCAGTCAGGTTTTGAAATAATCTTCACTTATTGGACTTGTTCCTACTAATTAGGCTGTTCCCTGCCCCAGTTCTAGGTGTGCATATTCAGCCAGGTGAAGCGTACCCAGATGAGCATCACTGTGTGGGTGCGGATGTGCATTTGGATCTCAAAATCCTACTTTTGCAGGCAGATCTCCTTGCTGGTTCTCTACTCTAGCATTTCTCTACTGCTGGCTGATGTTATCTATAATTCAGCAGAGCTTTTCAAGGATATGAAACACAAAAGATTAACTCATTGCTTGTGTCTTGTCTGTTCAGAAGAATTTCTCTCTGATTGCCTAGGATTGTGCTCTAAGGTTTAACAAGCTACACCTGCCCACATTCCTTCTCCTAAAGGTCTAGCACTCTGTCCTGGTTGGAGATCTGGTAAGCCTACCCATTAATATACAGTTCTGTCAAGCACGTGAAAGCTCTCTTCTCAGTCAAGTCAAGTGCACTACTGAACTAGTAGAAACATAGGTCTGAGAGATCTACATTTTAGTGACAAATGCTTTCAACTACCTATTGTAGTAAATTGAATAATATGCTCTGTACATCTGTATGGGAACTGGTCCCCTAGGTGTATGGCGTCAAGTGCAAGTCAGGTCACTTTGACTCCTGTTCTGCTCCAGTGGCCAAATGGGAATGCCAGTCACACTGATTGTCTCTAGAGCAGGGGTGGCCAACCTTTCCACATGAATGCTCCTGGTCCCTTAATGGCTGTATAGATGAGGGCATTTCAGCAGGTACAGCTGCTTTAGCAGCACCATCAGTACTTGCAGCTGCCAAGATTCTGTCTTCTACGCAACTCTTAAGAATGCAGAGGCCCTAATGATGGAAGGTTGGCCACCCCTGCTCTAGAGAGTTTTGGACATATTTGTTTTGTAGCCATAGGAACCTCTTTTGGAACAATTTGTGGCAGTTGCCAGGTTGACGAACAGAAAGTCTTCAGAAATGATCTAAGGAGGAGCTTAGGAACAAATTGCACCTTGTTTTCTGTATTAGTGGCTTTGATTGATACAGTGGCATTGCTAGCCTCGCAGGGGGCGGCACCCCATCATACCCCCGTGATGTCACAAGCCCCGCCCCTCACCTGTGACATCATGAGCCCCACCCATGTGCCAGGTTTTCTGGTGAAAAAACACCCCCTGGCATTTTTTCGCCAGAAAACGGCCATCAGGCGCCCGCCCAGGCGGGTGGGGGGGCAAAAAACACAAAAAAGCACCGAAAATGCCGCTGGCAGCTTGTGTACCTGCCCCCCCATTCCTATGCCACTGGATTTATAAATATTAATTTATGAACTTGATTTTAAATTGAATGTTTTCATAATTCCATTTCAGATTTGTGACCTACTACTGTCAGAACTCTCTTTTCCTTTTTCTAACCAAGCAAACTGATGCTATGTTTCCACTTCTTGTCTCTTACATTACAGCTGTTAGAAGTTGTCTGTATAGCATATTTCTGGCTGACTCTGCAACATTTCTTCTGAATGCCCTAGTTAGATGATCAGCATCAAAGACTAGGAGTCATACTAATAACTAATGAGATTTCTTATTAGTCATCTATAGTTGTGAATACTGCTGAAAGTAACCATCTCATTACTAACAATGCTTAAACCATTCAGAAAGAAGTCATTCCACATTAAAAATTTATAGCAGTATGGATCTAAATGATGGTAACTATAGAGTGGCTATATATTTTATGGCATGTTGTTGAGAATTGGGCATCCCAATCCTGTCTAAGGCTGCCGCAGCATGCAAATGTACACTGCGCCAGATCCTAGTCAAGATTGGACCAGCGCTGGTGGAGTTGGAGCACGCCTCAGGGGAAAGGGACGAATGTCCCTTTCCCCCGGGGAGAGCCCAGCATCCCCTATGAGCCTTCTCAGCAAAATGTCCAGCGTAAAATGGCCAGCGTAAATGCAAGGAGCAGGTGCTAGGTCAGACCCGGGACAAGGGATAGGAATCGACGGTGTGCACCACTGATGATCCCTCCCTCATCCTTGGCCCAGTGGGCCAGTCACCCCCTCCCCTGCCCCTCCACTGACTGGCGGAAAATTACCTGCTTGGCGTGGCAGACAGGCTGGATGTCGGGTTGGTAGGCCAGCGCCGACCACAGTGCCGGCGGGCCTACTGTCCAGGTGTTAAATGTGCTTTATGGAACGTTTACAACACTCAGTGCCGGCGGAGCTATCGCTCCACCGGCGTATACTTTGACAGGATTGCGCTGTTAGTTTTACAGTTCAGGATGGTTGCAAATTTATGCAAGGACTACTGAGACAAAGCCCTCACAAGAAAATAAGAAAACCCTACTGGGTCAGACCAAAGGCCCATCTACTCCAGCTGCCTCTCGGAAGTCCACAAGCAGAAGAGAAAGGCATACTTCTCTCCTGCCATTTCTCCCCTGCATCTTATATTCAGAAACATACTGCTGCTGAACCTGGAGTTGTCTCCTCCCAACCACTGTCTACCAGCCTATCTAGACAATGCATGATATCTGCAACTTTCGCATCAGGCAGACAAGTCACCATGCAGTCTACACTCCTGTCATAAGCTCTGTGTCTATGTTCCTAATGATCGAATTACCCAGTACCAGCATCCCCTCACCTACAAAGGACTATCCTTGGTATAAGAGAATATATGTGCATCATCCAAGCAATGGGTCCCTTCTAAATAATCATTTTTCACTTCTTCAGAATGGTATCCTCCATCTCTGAAACTCACTCTCGTGACAATAATGGAGCTGTTAGTTCAAGAAAGGGATGCCTCTATCATGTCCTTGAAAGTCTCATTCTCATACCTCTCTCTTAGCTTCTCCAGGTCAGCAACTTTGGCTTCAGGGGGACAGACTTGTTCCCTGAGAGCCAGGTGCTCATTGCACTGAGGCTACACCTATGACTTATGCACAGAAAGGCAGACAGTAATATATATGGCACTATCCATTACACTGAAAAGCACCCAGCCTCCTGCTGGCTTTCTACTTCATAACTAGCTATTCTTTGTATTGATTTTCTTGGTGAAATTAGTGCTCTGATCTCCTCGCCCTGCTACTAAACTCACACAGATGCTTCACTCACCTGTTTGCTTCTCATTTACCTTGATGCTTTGTCTCTGGGGCTTCATTTGCTCACAGAGTTGGCTCCTTGCAAGCAAGCTCCAAATTTATACTCCAGTCGTATGACTTTTCTCCTTTTATACCAATACGCTAACAACTTCTTCAAGTTTGGAATTAGTCTGGTGTTCTAGTTGGGTTTTACTGCAGCCAATCAAACCTTAACTACTGCAGCACAACTAAGAATTTGTATGTGTCTACCGGATGAACTCCCTAGGATTCAGCTTCTGACAGTTAACATCCTTCCTTCCTTTGTGCTCATTTAAACTCAAGATACAGCCCAGTCCTATTAAAAGCCCCACACTCAGATGCAGCGGCACTGGGGCAGGCTCCACTGCATCCAGTGCAAGGCTGGCGGTCTCCTTGAGGGAAGGGGACGATTGTCTCCTTCCCACATGTCGAGCCCCATCAGCCCCTATGGGGCAACTCAGAGGCACACTAGCAAAATGGCTGGCGCAGTTTCAAGAAGCCCCGTGTCGGAATTTCAAGCCCAGGATGGGCAACCATATATGGGTAACCAGCAGCATCTATTCTCCTTGTGTGCCAGATAGCAAAACCTTTATACTGTGTTTACCTTCTCCTTGTGCAGATACTGGACCCGCCTGTTTGCTTTCCATTCACCTTAGTGCCTTGTTGCCAGGATGCTTCATCACTGGGGCTCCTTTTGTGCTTGTTTCATTCACACTGAGTGGAAACAAATGGGGGACAGCAATGGTTACGTTTAGTGGTAAAAAGCAGTGTGCTAGTAAGAAGCAGTTTCTTGTAAAAGGAAAAAAATAGCCAAGCAACTGTCATTGAATAGCAAATATTTTTCTGTGTCAGTACACAGAAAACTTAACTTCTGCAAGAGATATACCAACCAGGAAGGAAGCACAGACTGTAATTTGCTCTGAGATTCAACTTGAGAGGTTATCCAAGGATCATGCTGTGGAACTGGGCTAGCACTGGGAAGTGCTTCTTGTGAAGAATTTGATGAGACAAACTGAGAGACACTTTGACACGAACACCTATCCATTCAGATAGCTTTAAAAAAAAGGAGACAGAAGAGGCACAAATAATTCATTCCTAGAGTTATGCCTTTGGAGCTTTCTGGTCACAGAAATAGACTGAAGTCAACAGAGAGAGAAACGGAGATTTTTGACTTTGGCCTCCTTCAGCTAGGGGAACAAGGAATTAAGATGTCCTTGTGGAATCATACACCAGGCACTTGGTTAGAGAGTGCGTATCACTCCAAGCCACTCCTTGTGACATTCGTATAATGTTATGCTTATCTTCAAGCTGCATTCTGAAAGCTGCCTGTCAGAGTTGATCTCTTGAGATTTATGGGGTCACAGTGTGAATGAATGTGTCTCAACACCATCAATGGTGAGGACTGAGAGCCAAGATAGCAAATATGTCTGGCAGTATGTTCAGGTAGAAGCTGAAATTAATTAACTAACTAATTATCTAAAATACTTATATCCTGCCTTAGCCCCTTTTGATCAGGTGGTGCCCAAGGTGGCTTACAGTATTCCCCCCCCCCCCCATATATATTACTAGAATACAGAAGTAAGCGGGAAGCATGTCTCTCTGGTTTCTTTTTCTCACAGGGCAATTGGTGTTTCTCTGGCACAGTTCAGCTTAAAGGCTGATCTGCACCAATTCCGTTTGCCTTTGGGGACTTGCGAGCGTAGGGGACAGGACGCCCTGCCCCGAGACGCTGCCCTGGGCTCCACCAGTTTCTTCATTGCATTGTCTACCCGCGTGTACCTCCTGATTGGTCACTTGCTGCCTCTTGTGATAGGTTCACTCCACGTCCCTCACTTTCTTCTGATTGGTTGAAAATGGCCAAACATGAGCATGGTCCACGACTGATGGCAACAGAACTCGGGAGAGCACAGCTCTCCAGCGTTCTGTGGCGATCGGCTAAAAAGGAAGCTACACCGCTCCGCACATGCCGCGTGCGCCCAGGACGCGCTGGGATTCGTGAAGTGTAGATCAGCCTTAAGATACCAGCAGATGGAGGCAGAGATGGTGACTCTCAAAGTAACCCAAATGTGAACATTTAAGGATTGTCTGATGCACTGATCGCCGTTATCCCATTTTTTCCTCAAGCAGTACAAACCCAGATCCTGGCTTCAATTTTGGAGCAACAAAATATAAATGGAGTTGTGGAATAGTTTTCCAACTACCCTGATGTATAGTCCAGTTAAAAGTTCAAAACACATATGCATGTGAACATTATGATATGAATTAAAATATTAGGGGTTAAGTTTGTCCCATATTAGCAATTGCTAACGTTACTAGTGAAATAGAATGAGAAAGGCCCCAATCCAACACAGAGCTAGGTACATTTCAACATAAATTCTGGATAATGGAATTGGTTTTAGTGTTTTTAATTTTATGTTGGATGTTGCTACAGCCTCCAAAATATATCCTTATCCTTCTTCAGTTCCAAAAAAAACAGATCTTTTTAGTGTAGTTCAACAATGCACAAGCAAATACTTAGTTTGAAGTGTGTGAATGCTACTTTAAGCAGCAAGTTTGCATAGATTAATAGCACAATTCCTTATACAGTGGTCCTCAGTAACAACATGGTCTCTGTTAAACATTACCTCTGGCATCTTGCATGATGGTTAAAATACATACATATACAGAATGTCTACCCTGGTTACGTAGTGAACAAACAGAACTGTAGCATTTTTGGAACTAAGTAACGCTACTCCTTACCCACAGTTAAATGTATCTGCCCTCCCAAAGTCCACCATTCAGTCACAAATGTTTGCGACTTGACTTTAAGATTACAGTACTCTTTCTAGTATAATTTCTTTCTCTTTACTCTCTCCACATTGCTAATACTTATATATACCTCCAGCATGTTCTGCAATAATCTTTTGCTAAATCCTAAAAAGAACCAGTTTTTTGTTGTTTTTTAGAGAGAGAAGATCCTTCATTTCCCCCATTGAAGCTTTGGCGTAATTTATTTTGCTTGTAGATAATCTGCTACATTGATTGCCCATTAATCAGCTTTGATTGACAAATCATTCCAAAAACAGAACAAGGTGAATGGTGAATCATAAAATGACAATAATCTCCCAAAACACAAGTCACGGAAGCCTGAAAAACACAGAAGTTAATGGTACAATCCTGGTGCTGGCTTAGACTAGCGCAGCAGTTGCTGCATTGGCCTAGGGGGGTGTAGCAAACATGCCATTAAGCATGTTCGCGACACCCCGTTGAGTAAGCAGTGCTGGCAGGAAGGCCTGGGCCATCCCGCCGGCCCTGAATCCAGAAATCTATGCACTGGCGCAGGTAAGGACTACTCTGGGCGGTGCCGGGGTGGGAGGAGGGCAGGGGATTGGAAGAACAGAGTTTTTAAGGAAGTTCACTTTTTCAGAGGGCTTTGTCTCCTTCATCTCCCAAAATATTTTCTCATTCTCTTTTATGATTATTCATATGTAGCTGCAAGATTCCAAATGCATGGCAAGTAATCTGGAAACTGTAGCTTGCAATAAAAATTATTTTTTTCTAAATTTAATTTTGTTTTAAAGTGTTCTCTGGTGCAAAATTGAAATTGGGTTTGCTGTGAGTTTCACATTCAGGCTCTTTATCTCCTGGAAAGGCTTCTGCAGTTATCCAAGTTGCTCTTTTTTTTTTATGCTGTCGATGCATAATAATGAAGAATTTTATGTTTCTCTTGGAGCCCAATTCTATCCTCTACCCACCCCCCGCTGGTGCAGCCATGCTGAAAAGGCTCACGCTGTATCCAGCAGGTTTGTGTGTGTGTGTGTGTGTGTGTGTGTGTGTGTGTGTGTGTGTGTGTGTGTGTGTGTGTGTGTGTGTGTGTGTGTGTAAGCCATAATCCTCCCACTCTGCAATGAGTCTCCTTGGACCTGCACCTGTTAAAGGGCTGGCACAAGTCCATGAGTCCGAGGAGAAAAAGGGGGCAGGGAGGCTGCGAAAAAGGTGAATTGGGTCCGGTGTGCACCATCAGATCCATCCCCTCCCACAGCCTCCCCGCTCCCATTCCTCCTCCTCGCCCTGTTTCACCCTCTCCCCGTCCCCACCATTGCCTTACCTGCTCCAGCAGATCCAGGCAGGCCTGGCGATGAATGGCCTGGCAACACCTCTTGTTGGCAGCACTCCCAAAATAGCTGTGCGCTCCCTTGGCAGCCATTTTATGACAGCAGAACTCTGTCATAAATGGCTGTGCACAACCACCCAAATCCAGATAGGATTGGGCTGTTGGTGTCCAAAGATCATCTTGGGGTGGGGTGGGGGGTTGTTGATGGTTTTGTATTAGCAGCACACCTGAAATGGGTATAGTCTGTCCTTCCATGCTGTATGGACTAATAAGGAACTGGTGGTGAAGGGAAGAAGTGTCTCTTTCTTCAGGCCATGTTTCCTTCCCTTCAGGGCTCCCCTTTGCTTTCCTGCCCAGGTCATTAGGATGTGAAGAGTACATTCTGGAGTTAAGGGCAGGATTTTTTTTCCCCTTAACTGTCTGAGGATTCATTCTTTGTGGAGACTCAAAGACTCCTTTGAGACACACCAAACGATTTTACACCCAAATGGTAACTTTAGGAAGCAACTGAATTCTCCATAAAACTCAAATTTTGATATAAATATTGTATTCAAATATGCTAGTTCTAACACAGCTGCATTATTTTCAAACCTTGGCCAATTTTGCTTATCCCCACATTTCTCTCCCTGTCCTCAATGAAAATCGAATAAAAGATGCTATATTGCATTTGCTGTACTATGAATCCATTCTAAAATGCTTGTTTGCCTATGTGTTTCAGATTGCTATCAGAGCATGCAGGAATGGATATACCCTTTAATGAGGCTCTGCTAGGTTCCAGTGCTACAGAGATGAGACCTGGTAAGGCAACCTTTAAATTATCTTTTTGATCCTCTCTTTTTCTTCTTCTTGAGCATTCAATTATTCATTGAGAAGCATGTTTCTGTGCTGCTACGATATCCAGTGTTAGGATAAAAAGTGTTAACTGCTTTATTTAGTTAATTTCATGGTTCTCTTGAGAAATGTTCATCATTTCCAGCACACCATCCAGTTTCTCCTGTGCTTTGGTGACATCAGGGCTGTGAATGCACTGAGCGCATGTGATAATTAGCTACTCTGCATTTCCTTGCTAAATTTGTCTACAGCCTCCATGAGGTTGGCTTCCACATAAAGGCATACCAGTCAAAACAAACAGTTCCAATTGCTGCCTAAGATACAGTAGTTGGGAGAGAAACCTTTTTCCATATTAGACTCCAGTCCTCAACACTCCACACATAAGAGACATGTAAGGTGGATCTGTATGGCAGCTGCCCAGGCTTTAAGATAGGGGGATAGTATTATTCCAGGAATAGACAAGTCCCATTGGAGCAACAAGCTTTTACATGGGGACAGAGTGGTATGGACACCCTTTCTCTCCAACATGTATATAATGTAGACAACCAATTTCATGGGCATCCAATCCATGTGATTCTTCCCCCATAAAGGGGGGGGGGATTTCACTAGTAATGTGTAGTGCAGGGGGTGGCAGGTGAGGCAGAACCACCATGCCAGAGTCCTCGGAAGATCGCCGCAGCCTAACGTTCCATCCGCTTATTCGGATGCAAGCGGGTGGCGCGGGTGATCACAAGTTAGGTTGCATGATCTTCCAAGGACTCTGGCAGGGTGGTTCTGCCACCCCTGCACCGCATGTCCCTGCATTGCACCTATCAGGAGACCATGGTCAGAAACAAAATGTCATCTTGGCAGCATAGCTGTTGGCCTATCTCATCTTAAGCACTCTTCTGCTAGCACAGTAAGCCTAAGGACTGGGTTATGAAACTGCTTGCTTGCTGAGCAGTTTTGTGACTTCAAACTACTGTTTCAAGTTCTGCCCCAAAACTCCATTTGAATTCATCCAAAATTACAAGTATGTATGTTAAACTTGAATACCATATCAGCATATACATTGTATATAAAACAACCTCAATATTGTCCTCTTTGCTAATACTGTAGGTCCTACAAAAAGAAATGATGGTTTCTTTGCTAAAAGTAAGTGCTGGGAGACACGCACGCCCCCCCACGACCCCCCGTCGGAAGCTTCATATTTTCTTCAAAAGGAACATGATAAGCAGCCTCCTTGCATGCCCCTCCAGTGAGGCTAGGTGCTAGAGAGGCTCTGCAACCTTGAAGAAAAAATGAAACTTCTGACACTAAAAGTAAGTGCTTGGGGGGTGGAGCGGGGGGAGGGTCATCCGCTATCTGCAGATAACTGAATCAGCAGATAGCGGATATGGGTCTCCCCCCTGTATAACCTTATATTGTAAGGTCTTTGATGCAAATTTAAGTCCCTGGATGTTGGATATTTGAGTACAGGTTTTCTTTAAATGAATTTTATACCACTTTAAGTAAATTTCCTTTCAAACTTCAGATTAAATATTAGAGTTTGGTATGACTAGCTGGTACAGAAATTGTTACATGCAGTGTAATAGTTTTTATCTAAAACAGAGATTCTTTTATCTTCACACTTATTTAGAACCTCCCAATTCTCTAGATCTGAATGGCTCCCATCCCAGAAGGATAAAGCTCGCTGCTCCAAATATCAATCTCTCTTTGGATCAGAGTGAAGGATCCGTCCTTTCTGATGATAACCTGGACACTCCAGATGAAATTGATATCAATGTAGATGATCTTGACACACCGGATGAGGCAGATTCTTTTGAATATGCTGGACATGGTAATGAATTAAATTGGGATGGTAAAAGAGCACAGCTAGTGATGAAGTATGTGTTTTCCATGTTGTTTTTAGATAGGTTTAATGTTGGAAAGGCAATTATCCTTACACCCCCCAAGGAAGACACGAGTCAAGTCACTTCTTGGCGAGATGGTCACTTTATTTATTATTTACAGTAAAAACCTGCAGAGGCAAACGTTGGGGGTAAACTACCCCCCCAAAGGCGTGCGGGCACTGGTCGGGGGAAATGGGCCTAGCCATCTTCCTCCCCCTGCTTGTTTTGGCGTCAAACACCCCGGCTCCAGGCCCCCTCGGATACAGCCCGGGGGAGCCTATCACAGTCAACCCCGAAGGGCTGAGACAGCAGAGCAGGTTTTGAGACCCATACTAGCCAAGCCATTGATGGGCCTCCCCTGCTCCAGCCAGGAAGCTTGCCACCCTGCCTCACCGACCCGCGCAAACGTCATTAATGAGTGGTCGTGGCTCACTTCCTGCCCTTGCCGAGCTCAAGGTGTATGCCCATCCCTGTCAATCCTTACCTACCCTTACCCGCACGCCACCTGCCTGCCAGGTGACCCACTGGCTATATCCCTCTCCCCTATGGACACAGTCTGAGGTAGGGGAAAAAACATCCAATTGTTGCCAATCTATTGGAAGCCAAAAATTCCTACCTGGAGCCAGTGACTGGCCGGGCCTCACGTGACCCGCCTCCTGCCTCCCTCGGGGGGGCAGGACAATTTCCCCGCGCCGCGATGGTGGTGCAGGGGTTTTCTCACTCTAGGGGTTCAGCTGTCGATGTAGCTCTGCATTATGAAAATGATGACAGATTCCAAGCATACAGTATAAAGCTCTAATGAAATACATTACTGCTTTCATTCTATAGTAACAATTTTGGTTTCAGATTAAAATTTTATTGATTCTAGGATTTGATCGATTATTCAGTTAAATGAATTGATTAAAAGATACCACCAATTAAATGGGCAGCCATGTTTAGGAAAAATATTTTGAACACCAGTACTTACAAAAATATAGATTGCAAGAGTCATCTTAGAAGAGACTCTTCTCTCTCCCACAGAAAAGAATGCCTCTCTTAGATGGCAAACAGCATGTATCATCTAAAATAAAGTATGTGTTTTGCTTCAGAACTATCGTTTTTACTCATATGCAACTTTAATCAATTAGTCACAGTCAACAACCCAAATGGTTACAGTCTGCAGGAATGTATTAAGAATTGACCGTTTGAAGTTGTATATGTTTTTTTTTTAAAATATCATCAATATTTTATCTTTTCCACAAAGATTAGCAGAAGCAGATCACTCAAAAGCAGTGGTGTTTTTACAACTCAAAGACATTTTAACACCAGTTTAAACAAATTTGTTTAACAGACTCATTGACTGTTACCTGAAAAGCTCATGGCAGACTTTCCACTAGCAAAAACAGTCATTAATAGTTCATATTAAGCTGAAATCTTATACTGAATCAATCATTCACTTCAGGTGGAAGCTCCATTTTCTGCTTATAAGCCAAACACCAGCTATGCATTTTGCACAGTCGACTGTCTGTTGTGAGCACATGTATGAATGCATTGAACGTTTTTCCCTTTTGAATGTTCATCCGGAGACCCACAGTCCACAGGCTGATAGTGAAGCTATTCATGTGTTCACCATATTAACATACCCTGTTTCTACATTTGTCTATCATGGAAGTCATGCATAAATCCTGTAAATTCATAAATATAATGCACCGGGCTGATTCACACACATTCCCAGTTGACTGCCAATAATGGCAATATTCATAAGGTGATTGGCCTCATGCAGGACTTAAAACTTGTGTTTAGTGACAATACTACCAGACTGTTCAGAGGTGATTTTTTCCAGCATGCCACAGGAAGCCAGATAGGAGCAGAGAAGTATTTTTTTTTTTATTACTCTGTGCCTTTACTTAGTAATATTACGCTTTTTGTTTTGTTTTGTTTTGTTTTGTTTTGTTTCTTATTAGGCACTATGTATCCCAGTTTACATTATACCTGCAAACAATCAGTACTTACATGTTTGAAGCCAAGCATGTACCTAATAGCCCAATCCTATTGGGCCATTACGCTGCGGGAACGTGCGTTCCAGCTGCATAATGCACTTTCAGGCTGTCGCAAATGTGACAATGCCAGAGTGTGCGGCTTGGTCACTGCCGCAAGCGGTGAGCAGCAGGGTCCACGTAACAACAGACCGGGGATGACCACGACCTGAGGAAAGGCTGTGCAGGGAGTGGGAGAGAGGCAGGGAGGGGATTGAACGGCGGAGGAAGGCGGAATGGGGAGATGATGGACGGGGGCGAGGAGGAGGGCAGATTGCACCCGAGAAGGGGGCAGGCTCAGCGCCAGCAGCAGTTTCTCAAACAAGAGGAAAACCTCTAGAACAACGTTTCTCAAAGTCCTACAGGGGAGTTTACTCCTTTGTAAGTCTTTGCGGGGGCGGGGTGATGTCGGAGGCAGTGCTCCAGGATCATGCCTGCCGCCGAAGAAGCAACGCTTTTTCAACATACCTGGTTGCCCATCCAGCTCCCCGAAGAGTCTGGGGGGCCCCACTGCCGCCTCCGCAAGCCTTCCCAAGGTGCTAAACAGCAGCGATCGTGTCAAAAAGCCCACTTTCAGTTTTTGCCAAAAACCGGAAGTGAGCTTCAGAACGCAATCACTGCTGCTTAGAGCCTTGGGTAGTCCTGCAGAGACTGCAGTGCCCCCCCCCCAGACTCTTCGGGGAGCTGGTTGGGCAACCAGGTATGCTTAAAATACCATTTCTTTGGCAGTGGCGGGCACAATCCTGGAGCCAGCCACAAACCACCGCCAATGTTCAGGCTGGCCACCCCACTTAAAGGTATATCGGACACTTCCGGTAAAAGTGGTAGGTCACGACCCACCACTTTGAGAACCCCTGCTCTAGAAAATACCATTTTGCAAAGAACACCCCAGGCAGCGCTTTGTTGCTCAACACTAGCTAGTATACATCCAGATGTTGTTGTTTTTTTCTGTTTCTGCCTTAGCAATAGAATGGTTTCCTAAATTTAGCTCATAGCTATTTTTCCTGTTTTGTTTTGTTTTAGTGATTGGTTTCCTTTGCTCTTCTCAGTGTAATTGTGCTGTAAAATGTTTCTGTGAAAAACTGGCATAAATCTCTGAAATTGCCATATTATAATATTTGACCTCGTAACTGAGGACATATTTGAGTGGTGCTGATTCTGAAGATATTGGTGACACCAGCTTTAAAAAAAAATGTTGTTACTACTGTTGTTATTGTTATTGTTATTATTGGTTTCAGAAGAGCAGCCAGTTGTTAAGGATGCTGTCAAGGAGGAAACTGAATCAATACCAGAATATACTGCTGAGGAAGAACGAGAGGACAACAGGTTATGGAGAACAGTTGTCATTGGAGAACAGGAACAGAGGATTGATATGAAAGCAATTGAGCCTTATAAAAGGGTCATATCTCATGGAGGTAGGAAAAAATCTAAGGGCGCAATCCAAACCTACTTAGGCCACCATTGTAACCAGCGGCCCAGCGAAAATGGGAGGCCCCAGGATGGAAAGGGGATTCAAATCCCCTCCAAAAGGGGACTTCAAAGGGGATTTGAATCCCCTTTCTATTCTGGAGCCTCCCGTTTTCGCTGGGCCGCTGGCAGAGGGGTACCCTGCCGATTTTGCGTGTGGGGCCGTGTCCTCGCCGCCCCCCATAAAACTAATTAGCATAATTTATGCTAATTAGTTTTTCCCGCTTTTTTCGCCGATTTTCGGCGATTTTAAGCCTAAAACTGGGGTTTTTAGTAAGTATGTCTGCTTTTACCGGCACTTTAGTGATATTGGACGCTCCCTCGACGATTAATAGCCTTCTCCCGGGCCCGCAGCTTCTCCGTGCACCCGGCCCGGGTCTCTGTACAATCTTCGTAGTTTGCGCATGCGCAAACCCACGGAGTCTCCAGGGACATTCTGGGCATGCGCAAACTGCTCCCTGGAGCGTCCCTGGAGACTCCGTGGGTTTGCGCATGCATGTACAGAGACCCGGGCCGGGTGCACGGAGAAGCTGCGGGCCCGGGAGAAGGCTATTAATCGTCGAGGGAGCGTCCAATATCACTAAAGTGCCGGTAAAAGCAGACATACTTACTAAAAACCCCAGTTCTAGGCTTAAAATCGCCGAAAATCGGCGAAAAAAGCGGGAAAAATTCAAATTTTTCCCGCTCTTCCCCAGAGCCTCCCGCCCCCCCAGGAGCCTCTGCGCCCTTGCGCCCTGGGGCCCACCGCCCCAGGGCCCCCCATCTGGGGACGCCTATGGCCGCTGGTTACAACGGCGGCCTAAGTAGGTTTGGATTGCGCCCTAAATGTGTTAGAATCGTATAGAGAATAAAAGTTCAAACTGTGAAAATAGTCTTCCTGTAAACACCAAATGCAGAATAAGTTCTACTTTTTGAAGAAACAGGCCTGGATCTAAAGGGTTATGTGGAGTGCTCCACCTGCCCAGTGAATGCTTTGGCTGTTGAAAAGTCTGCTCACTGAGCTATAGGAATAATATGTTTGCCACATGAAATGTACTGTTCTATAATTCATTAATTACTTCTATTCTGTGAATGAAATGCTCCATTTTCCAGACTATTTTCCATTTTGCAATGTTCACAGTGCATCCCTGGGGTTTAAATACCACATGTACAATTGACTCACAATCTGGTGCTCAAGTTTTCCTGTTGTCTGGCAGCAAAAGTATGCAACCTTACTTTAGCAACCTGAACTCCTTAATTTTTAGTCTACTGGTCCTCTGACTCACAAAACCTAACCTTTAATACAGTATATAACAAGAGAAAATGAATTCATTTAAGATTATGTTGAACTCAATCTACTGATTATGGAGTAGTTCTACTGACTTTAATAAGGTAGGAAATACATGTATTAAGGATTACAGCCATGCTGACTTTCTCCCAGTGGGATTGCTGTGTCACAACCTGAAGATGCTGCATGCACTTTCCAAGTTCAAGGAAGCAAAAGACAATGCAGCAACATCTAATGTAGCAAGCAGGAGGAGGACAGGGAGAAGAATAGGGCAGAACGGTCAGTGTTCATTGAGACCTAGTTCTGGCATCTTTTTCCAGTGCTAGAGCTCAGTTCTGGAATATGAGAGGGCATCCCTGATAACTGTAACCTTGGTAGCCTTTGTTAATACAATCATTATAGCACGTAAAGCTGATAGTATTCCCTATGATGTTTAAACTGTAATTGTGTTGTGTTTGTAGTTTTGTTTGTTTTAGATGTTTGTAATATAAATATTATGTGTTAAGTGTTATATGTTATGTTTGTTTTTGTTTTTTATGCCAATAAAGGTTCCTATATCTATCTATGTCTATAACTGTAACCAACTACCGTACATCTTAGATTAGAGGGAAGGGGTTCCAGCAGGTTTGAGAACCTGGCAGTTCTAATGTTACCATTTAATTGATGACCATAATAGACAGTATGAAAAATCTATTCCCATAGATCTGTAAAGTTGCTTTCTGCTATATGCGAGTAAAGAAATGCCACGTTGCATGTAATGTAACATGCCATCACTGTCATGGGAATAGGGTCTGCTGAGTTTACACCACCACCCACATGGAGATTAAAAAAAAAGAACCTAGGAGCAGTTCCACACAGACCCAGAGGAATTCTCAGGTCTTTTTAGACAGCTATAAGAAATGCCAATGATCTCTTTCACTAGCTGAGGAAGCTTATTGGGGCAAAGCTGTAAAACGTCTCCCATGTTTAGGGGGATGTAATGAAATGCTCAGGTTGAATTATATGAGTTTTCTTTTTGGTCAGTGTTTTTTATGGTCAGATCTTACTGAAGAAGATGGAACTTGGATGAGTCAGAGTTTAAGGCAGCAGTTCATTTGAATCTCTCTGCAAAATTATATTGCTTACTAAACTGTGCTTAGAGCCCAATCTTATCTCCCACCATTTTACACCATGCATCCGCACTGAAGAAGCATGTGTTGCATGGTATGGTGTGTGGGGGCAACTATATGACCTGGGAGAGGTATGTTTCCTTGGACCTAAGTCAGCTATATTTCTGGCGTACGACCTAGGAGATATAAGGGGCATGTCAGGTCAGAAAAATGGAGATAGAGTCTCGGTGTGTGCTGCTGTTGCCGCCAAGATCCATTTTGAACTCCCCCTGCCCTCCCTGCTTTCAACTCAAAATCGCCTCCAAACCACCCATGACCGCTCTGGCTGTTTGCACCAGCGGCTCCAATGCGCATGACAGTGGCATGACATTTGCCACGCTGCTGTGGCACTTATGGCATTGGATTGCGCGATCCACCATCGTAAATGCCCAATAGGATTGGGCTGTTAACAAACAAGATTATCAAGTGTTGTGGCAACTGAGAACTAACCATGGCAATCTGTCTGGGTTTTTTTATATATGCATTTTTGTTTGCTCCACAGGATACTATGGTGATGGTCTGAATGCCATCATTGTGTTTGCTGCATGTTTTCTACCAGACAGCACCCGAACTGATTACAACTATGTCATGGAAAATCTTTTCCTGTGAGTGATGGGGTTGAACAGTGTGGGTCAGGTTTGGAGGGTTAATGCCTGTAACTGCGTAGTGATAGATAACCACTGCTTACTTGAGAGATAAATTGGGGATTTAATCTTGCAGGAAGAAAGTGATTTAAATGCCTCAAGAATAACTCCTTTGAAATATCATCTACTCAGATAGTAGAATCAGGTTTGCATGTGGAAAGAAAACATTTAGGGCATTTTAGTTAGATTCATCTCCTACTTTGAGTGTTCTCTGAGCTGTGCTGTTTCAGTGTAAGATCACTCAAAGCCAATAGATAAAGACCAAGACTAATGAGGATAGCCCCTTTGGTTGTCTTAAGATTTTAGGGGTATTTTGATTTGTTTCACTGCTAACTGTGAATGAGATTTTCCCTTAATTGTTAGCATTTCTGAAGGCTTATTCACACATTTTGCCATATGGTAGCACACACATCAAACCATTGAATGCTATCTTCCAGCCCATGGCTATATGCATCCACTACATGCAGAACCAACTTTTAGCACACTATTGAGCACTGGAAAAAACTATGTTGGTGGAAGCTTGACAAAAGTTGAATCCCATGCATGGCAAACTGGCTTACCACAAACTGAGAACCAGCATGCACAGAATTTTCAACTGCACCCAGTTGTCACATTAATAGCCCTTAGTTACTGTGTGTTACCGCAGCATGTGAAATGCACATTTGCCTCACTAGTTCTAGTTTAATAACCATTCTCAGTAGTTTATAACAGCAACCGAAAATGAGTAACCTGAATCTTACTCTTATTGGTAGTAGCCTACGAGCTGCTGCCCTGTGGCTTCTTCCTTTGTCACTCTGGTAATATAAGAAGTGGGAAACCATGTGAAATAAGTGGAATCTTCTGAGAAGAACCGTGCTAGACAATTTAGAAGTGGAACTTCTGAGTTCTTTCTCGGGTGATCCTGCCCCACTCATGTGGTTCCTGCATCCAAATGGTGATATAGGAAGAAGCCACAAGGAAGTGAATTTCATGGAACCGCTGATAAGTATGAACTGAACCTGGGTTGTTTCAAATAAGAAACAGCTGCCTTGAGCTGCTTCGTAACTTTCCAGTGCTAAAATCATAAGAGAC
This sequence comes from Plestiodon gilberti rubricaudatus, assembly GCA_026170595.1. NCBI lineage: Eukaryota > Metazoa > Chordata > Lepidosauria > Squamata > Scincidae > Plestiodon > Plestiodon gilberti. Next base: position 68,308,013 of record JANXHW010000002.1, read on the forward strand.
CTTAGTTTGGTAAAACTTGGTCACATGTGGACCATTTTGTTAATGGGCCAAATCTTCTGTTTGCATTACTAGGCTCTACCTCTGCCATGCCCCAGGGTACCTATAGTCACTTTCTCTTTCCCTGACAATGAAACCAGACCATATTTCCTTGAAGTGTGGTCCAGCTCTCCTATCTTGCTTAAGTATTTCTAATGGGGTCTACCCCAGCATTTTAAGCCAGGGGTTCTCAACCTTTGGAGGCCTGGGTACCCCCTATCACGGTCCAATTTTCTGAAGTACCCCCTGCTAATTAACTGCTAATTAATTGGATTAATCAATTAATCAATTAGGTAATTAATCGTTAAATAAAAAGTACTAAAACAATTTTAAATGTGAAAAATGTCTTATTTAACTGTGTGTGTGTGAGTGAGAGAGTGAGTGAGATGCAAGGATCTCTTTTTTCTCCAAGTTACACTTCCCCAAATCAGCTCCTCCCTCCCCCACCCCACCAAAGTACATTTTCCAAAGTACAAAAATAAGCCCAAAACCAAAATCCGAGAGACAGAAGGGCTCAGAAAATAATTTAAATTTAAAATCCATGTTAATTAACACTTAATTAGCTGCTGATGGGGCAGATAAGGGGCAGGGCTTGGCATACTCCCAGCAAGAGGTCCGCGTGCCCCTAGGGGTACCCGTACCACAGGTTGAGAACCCCTGTTTTAAGCCGTTAGAGACTCTCTGTGTGTGTGTGTGTGTGTGTGTGTGTGTGTGTGTGTGTGTGTGTGTGCGCGCACACACACACATAACAGGTTTTTTTTTATAAATTACTGATTTTCCCTGCTCTTTCTGATCAGATATGTAATAAGCACTTTGGAGCTCATGGTTGCTGAAGATTATATGATTGTCTACTTGAATGGAGCAACACCAAGGAGAAAGATGCCAGGACTGGGGTGGATGAAAAGGTGTTACCAGATGATTGACAGAAGGTGTGGGCTACTGCTTATTTTCTGCACAATCACTTTAATGCCTACCTAATTATTTTAAATCTGTCACTAACCACACTTCCTCCTAGACCTATATGCAGCATTCTGATTTTGGAATATCATCTAACACCAGAAAAACTACATGTGTGGTGGTGTGTCAAAAACTGAATTCTCTGCATAGCAGTTGGATGCACATGACTGTCACATGACCGACGTTTTTATTGTGCAATATGCTGCATGTTGAAGACTTGAATATGTTTCTTTTCAAACACAGGTTAAGGAAGAATTTAAAATCCTTCATAATTGTTCACCCATCTTGGTTTATCAGGACAATTCTAGCAGTGACACGACCTTTTATAAGGTAACTATTAGTTCAGAACTCTCAAAAGTTTCAAGTTAGTGCATGGCCAGAGGTTCTTCTAGGTTCTTTTGTTATAGGGAGAAGGAAAATGGACAAGGGGCTGGGCAAGGTGTCAGGAGCGAAGCTATCAAATCATTTCTTCAAATATATCCCAGTAAAAATAAATGAGATCTAATGTACAGTAATACCTTGCATGTTCATCTGGCTACGAACCAGAGCGTGGATGAAAGTTTAAAAAAAAAAAGATGAATGTCAAAGCATAGCCTTATTTAGTGAGCACATTTATTTTGGCCAGCGAAAAACGTAAATAACTATATAACGCATGTGAATGTGTGTGAAACCTAAATAAACCGAAATAAAAGAAAAATAAACGTAAGAATTTTGACAAATGTCATGGGAGGTTGGATGAAATCGGATGAAAGAGGAAAGCACGTGGACAAGATTTGAAATATGGTTATAATTGAAAATGGCCGAAAGAGCAAAGCAATGACAGTCTAGTGGATGAAAGTCAAGATATTGACTGTAGCATATTGGCATAGCATAAAGAGTATGAGCTAAGAAGTTTCTGTCCAAATCTTACCCCAGCCATAAATGTGATCGGTTGCTTTAGGCAACTCGCTATCTTTTCACTTCAACCTGTTTCCACCCCACCCTTTTTTTTGTACTATGAGGATAGAAATACTGATCTAGCTTCCAAGGTTTATGTGAGGATTACTGAGATAATATTTGAAGCACTTTGAATGCTTAAAAAAACATGTTGCAACTCTTATTAAAGTATGTCTAAGAACATTCTCAGGGAAGCTTACCTGTGAAACATATTACTGATTCAGCTCATTATTGCTGTGAAAAATATAAGAATTACCATGACATCAAATATCTTGGATATTTTAAAATGTATTCTTCTTCATTAATTTTGGTACTTTTGTGTTTCAGCTCAAAATTTAGCAGTAAGATACAATATGTCAGCACTTTGGCAGAGCTAAGTGAACTAATTCCAATGGAATATGTAAATGTCCCAGAAAGTATTGTCAAGTAAGTGAAGAATATTCATAGCTTAATGATGAGAAACCAAGCAGCTTTGTTGTTGCGATTCCAAACCAGTTTTTTGATATTTATTTCCATCACTTACAGCCAGCATACTCAAGATTCTGAGCATAAATGAGAATAATAAAGTTTGAGTGCAGAATCTTGAGCACTTAGAGCCCAATTCTATCCTCCACCATCTTCTGCCATGCAGCAACGCTAACAGAGTGTACTCTGCATGCAATGGTTGGTGTGTGTGTGTGTGTGTGTGTGTGTGACCAGATGGTCTGGGAGAGGTAAGTAAAAAACATTCTTACTTACCTCTCTGTAAACCACCTGGCCGTCAATGGGTCTCCTTGGACCTATGCCAGGTATTTTGCTGGCATACATCTGAGAGGCCAGGAGATTGTTTGCCTGGAAAAACAGGGGCAGCATCCCGGCATATGCTGCTGTCACCAGGATCCACCCCCTCCCACCCTTGAACCTCCCCTTGCCCTCCTTGTTCCACACCCTGAGCCGCTGCCGACCAGCTCCACTGACCCCTTACCTGCTCTGATGTGGGCTAGGTCCATGTGTGGTGAGCACACAAAGCCTCTGCCATTTCTGTCAGTGGCTCTGATGCGCACAACAATGGTGTGACAGTTGTGCCGCAATTAGAGAACTTACCACAGCAGATTGGGAAATCTGCTATCATAGGCCCCCTATAGGATTGAGCCATTAAGCTGTAAGCATTGGAAATAAATGATTTTGTAATGATTAAGAGCAAGTTTTAAATTTTTGTTTGTTTGTTTGTTTTTGCAGCCCAATCCTAACTAAATCCCTGCATGGCGATGCAGCGGTGCCAGCACAGGTTACTCTGTATTCCATGGGGAATTTTCAGCTGCTGGAGGTCTCCTCAGGGTAAGGGGGACATTTGTCCCCATGCCCCATGATAAGCCCCAGCAGCCACAATGGGTCAACTTGGATCTGTGCCAGCAATATTGCTGGGTGCAAGTCTGCATTGATCCATACAGGCAGATCAGGCCCCTAGAAGGGGCTTGTGATTCGGCATTTGCCACCGTCAAACCCTCCCCTCTCCGGGACCTGATCCGCCCACCTCGCCCCCATCCTCCCCGTTCCACCCTCCTTTGCCCCATTCAATCCCCTCCTCACCCCACCCAGTTCCACCCCCTGTTCTGGGATTACCTTCTGCAGCGGGCCTCCGTTGCTCCGCTGGCACTCCGTCTCCTTGCACTGCTGCAAAGCGCTTTACAGCACTTTTGCAGCAGCCTGCGCCAACGGAACACATGTTCCATGGTGCAGGCCTTGGATAGGAGTGGGCCATTGGTTTCTCAAGAATAGAATTTTTTGTTTCATTAAAATCAGTGTGCAATACACTTGAAAAACCTTTTGAAAATGCCATTAGATAGTCCTATATGCCTGTTCAATATTGAGGTTGCAGGAACCTCCAGCTATGTTATCTTTGTGTAGTGATTTCCATAAAAAACTGGGATCACCTGCCAAATGGATTTGAGATATACATAGACTTCAGATATTAAACATAAGTTCTGAGAAAGGGGGCGGAAGCTACAAAGATTCAAACTGCTGCTTTGGAAATGTTTCCTTGTAAATGCTTTCCTGTTGGGGAATAATCTAGTGCAACAGTCGCAGTGGGGAGATAACCAGGAGTGCATGTCACAAAATAGGACGTTTCATTGCTTGAGTAAATAAGATTAAAGATTTGGACGAAGAGTCATTTTTATTTCCATCTGGCAAATTGCTAGGCTAAGGAAGAAAACTTAAAGAAAAACCCACCAAACCTTAACATCTCCAAAATGTAATGTTTTGCAAAAACAGCGTTGGCAAAAAATATATTTTGTTTCTGGAGATACACATACATTCTCTTTCGGTTTCTTTTTTCTCTGTATTTCTCACTTGACAAAGGTCTCACAGCCCAATCCTATGCTGCCCTCCACCAGCGTAACTAGGCCCCGTGCCATCACAAATGTGCTTACCAGATCTCCAGCCGGGATAGAGTGCTAGACCTTTAAGGAGAAGGAATGTGGGCAGGTGTAGCTTGTTAAACCTTAGAGCACAATCCTAGGCATGTCTACTCAGAAGCAAGCCCCACTGAATACAATGGTGCTTGCTTCTGAGTAGACATGCCTAGGATTGTGCTCTAAGGTTTAACAAGCTACATCTGCCCACATTCCTTCTCCTAAAGGTCTAGCACTCTGTCCCGGTTGGAGATCTGGTAAGCCTATAGCACGTTGCGCTGTCATGGAGGTCAGCACTGGCAGGCGTCCACTGGTGCAGGAGCAGTGCCTGCCGGAGGCAGGTGTGCTCTGCATCAGGCAGTGGGGAGGCAGGGGGAGGTCGAAATGGGGGTGGGGAGGGTTTTTCAAAACCAGTCAGGTTTTGAAATAATCTTCACTTATTGGACTTGTTCCTACTAATTAGGCTGTTCCCTGCCCCAGTTCTAGGTGTGCATATTTAGCCAGGTGAAGCGTACCCAGATGAGCATCACTGTGTGGGTGCGGATGTGCATTTGGACGTTCAAAATCCTACTTTTGCAGGCAGATCTCCTTGCTGGTTCTCTACTCTAGCATTTCTCTACTGCTGGCTGATATTATCTATAATTCAGCAGAGCTTTTCAAGGATATGAAACACAAAAGATTAACTCATTGCTTGTGTCTTGTCTGTTCAGAAGAATTTCTCTCTGATTGATAAAGCTACCATGGGAAAAGGAGCACAGTGAACATCCCATGGTGATTTTTTTTTTTGCTACTGCAGGTTATCAACCATAACTCTGCTCTTTAATTATTTGACACGTAGAATAAATTTCTTGTTGGGTTTTTTAAAATATATTTGGGATAAATGAAATGATTGCATATCATTTGACCTTGTATGTTTTTGCCTTTCGCCCACTTTTATCTTGAAAGGTATGATGAAGACAGGTGCATTCAGAGAAGAGTAAGGTAACACTTGCTCTGCTGCAGATTCTGCTGATCTTTCTCACACGGTGAAGTTGTATGAATAGGGTTCCAACAGCTGGCACAAAAGAATGTCTGCCTCCACTTATGAGTTGTTGAGATCAGTCTTATTTATGGCTGAAGCCTGTTGTACTGGAAATAGCCTGAATTTGGACTGTTCTGCAGCTAACTTAAATCTCTTCTGTTAGATCACCTTTCTTTTTTTAGTTTTTTGTACAGCAAGCATGCTGCAGATCCCTGCTACCTTTACATGCCTGCCTCCAGATAAGCTAAATAAAATGATATGGAAGGAAATAAACACTATAAGGAACTTAAGATCTTCTATTAGCGCAGCATTTTAGAAGCATGTACCTTGCTTGATCTTTGCTCTGCTTTTGCCTGCTTCTGTCTTATGCTCTGCCTGCCTCTTCTTTTTCCCTTAAACATCAATAACTTTCACTCACATAGACTGGATGAAGAGCTGAGGGAAGCATCTACAAAGTAAGACAGTTTTCTGGCCACCACTGGCATTGTATTTCCATAAACAGTTAATTGAACTGTATGCACTTGTTAATATCTTCTACCCCAGTAAGATGATACAGGTTGATGACCCCTTATCCGGACATCCGAAATCCAGACTATTTCGAAATCCAGACATTTTTGGGGCTATGGCTTAAAAAACAACAACACTTTTTCCAGCATCTGACTGGGCACAAAATTATTAAAAATATTGTCTAGACTTGGGTCCCATCCCCAAGACATCTCATTATATTTATGCAAATATTCCAAAATCCAGACAAATCCAAAATCCAGACAACTTCCTGTCCCAATCAGTCTGAATAAGGGATACTCAACCTGTAATACCTATTGTGCGAAGATGCCACACTTAAAAAATCCTCCATTTAAGCAGTCGGTTCTCATTCAGTTTTGACACTCAAGAAAAGTAGTACAATTCTTGAGTTACTGAAATCCTGGGCCTGAGTCCTGGCTCTTCAGTAGGTGCCAGCTTGATTCCTTCGGTCACCAAACTAGATAAAATCACATTACGCCGAAACAGTTCCACTGAAGCTCCTTGTCCACACACAGTGTCCTAAACACGTTTCCTTGAAAATAGGTTCCATTGGTTTCCGTGAAACGTACCTCTTCATCAAATGCGTTCCGCTGACAACTTGAGATTTTTTCCTTAAATGACATCCTCTGTTGACTTTTAGTTACAGTGCTTTATCCTTTTAAAAAGGATACATTGTTGACCTTTCTAAAAAAGCAAACATGTTTAGACTTATTTACTCAGCTAAGCTCAGTTCTAATGTAACATCTGGCAAACTGACTGAAAATAAAGACTTTGTTAAACAACTAGATGATCCTACTGACATGCTCTAAAATCAGACTGTGACTGCTGTGCTGAAGATCATACTGAAAAGGCCCACTGCCCTCCAGGCCTTTACTTTGCCATCGGTAATCATTGTATAGTCTAGAGGAACAGGCTTACCAGATCGTCGACCGGGACGGAGCGATCTCCCCTTAAGGGGGCTGGGCATGGGGGGCCAGAACGCATCGCGTTCTGGCCCCCCATGCCCCGCCCCCTTAAGGGGAGATCACTCCGTCCCGGTCGACGATCTGGTAAGCCTAAACAGAAGTATATAACCCAATATGTTATAATATACAGTGTTTTACAACATAGATAATTAGATTTGTTGTTAATGGTAACAACCAGATGGATTAGTTGGTTGGTCTTTACATTGTAGGAAATAGTTTGGTTGTGGTTTGGCTGCCTGTAGCAGGATCTTTAGCAGTCTTACAGCACACTCCTGTGCAAGTCTACTCAGAAGTAAGCCCCATTGAGGTCAATAGGACTCCCACTTAAGTGAGTATAGGATTGCAGCCTTAGAATTTTCTTGAGGTTAACAAATGTTACCCGAGTGTTTCAAAGTAGCCATTTCAGAAAGCGTAAAGTCAAGGAACTGCCAGCCAGAAGTTTTCTGTATCTTACAATCTTGAACACTAATACCTCGGTTGTAAAGATGCATCTACCTGGAATGGTGCAGAGAATGGTTTATAGCAGTTTAACTACAGTGGCATCATGTGCAAGGAAAGTAGACAAGAGCCATTCTGTCTTGCTTCCCATCTGTTGTAGTCCCAGTACAAGAGACAATGATTACATACGAGGTTTGCTGATCAACAAACCTGACTCTATGGTAGCTGAATGTCTTTATGATAGAACACAGTCATCTGCTGTCATGGTCCCATCTTGTTCCAGCTTGCCTGCTTTCAATCCATTATGGTATATTATAGTTTTATGGCATGCTGCTATGTTGCATCTGGTGGTAGTGGCTAATGTTGGTACAGTAGCACTGATCCCCCAGAGAGATACAAATAAGAAGTCATCATATTTTAATATACAGAATCATTTTGTATGTAGCACATTCTCTACTCCTTTAATTCTGCCTTACAGCGCAATCCTGTGTAACCTTGCACCGGTGTAGCAGTAGATGCACCGGTGTAAGTGCACTTATGCCAGTGTAATTGTACTTACACCGGTGCATCTGCTGTTACACCGGTGCATCTACTGTTACACCAGTGCTAGGTTACACAGGATTGCGCTGTTAAAGATGTAGATAAAGATACGGTACCTGTCTAATAGCCTGACCTTATGTATGCTGGCTGAGAAGTACATCTCCTTGAGTACAATGAGACTTCCTTCCAGGTGACTGTATATGATTCAGCTGTTAATATATTAAAAATGGCAAACTATGCAGTATTATTTAAATTAATACATTTTGCATGCACCTACCTGAGACTTATGAAAGTGATTTTTTCCAGAGTGATAGCCATGTTACAGCGCAATCCCGTGTAACTTTGCAGCGGTGTAACAGCACATGCACCGGTGAAAGTGCACTTACACTGGCATAAGTGCACTGACACCAGTGCATCTACCGTTACTCCGGTGCAAAGTTACACAGGATTGTGCTGTTAATCTGTTGCAGCCAACAACAAAGTATCTTGGTGACACTTTAAAGACTAACAAATGTCTTGTGGCATACGTTCTGTGGACTATCTTTTTCATTTTTCCTTGTCTCTGTAGTTATAGTATACAGTATATGCCTAATACCTACCCACTTAGGTAAGCTCTTCTTCACAAATGAGATCCTGGCCCACAAAAGCTATGTCACAATAAATATAATCTCTAAGGTGCCACAAGACTCTTTGTTGTTTCAAGTGAATGAATTCTTTCCCCAGTGTCTGAGTAGAACACAATGCAAAGAAAATATTTATTGCTTTTCATTTTCCCTTACCCCTAGAGCGAGCTGTCTTTCAAATGAGCCAGAAATAACTTCAGTGCAGCAGGAGTAAGAATTTACAATTAATTATATCATTATATTTGACTATTATTTCATGATCATGCCGTGCTAAAGACACTGAAGAACTGGGTAAACTCCAGGTTGTCTCTTCTATTTCTGTGCTAATTTTTGAATTTTCAGGTCTTGTTCAGAATAAAGTTGGTTCTATGTTGCTCATTGTAAAAATGCAATGGTGCTCTTTAAGTGTTATGTCTTTCACACACAAAAGGAAGGTTTCCTAGTGTCAGTTGGTTCATACAACATTTTCAAATTAAAACTTAAACATAGTGGGTATGGTTTGCAGCATCGCATTGACATGGATGTAATTTTTGGTGATGTCTTTCTGGACTTTACCCAGTTTTCCTTTCATTTATCCATTCACACTCTTATATCCATTCCGAAGTCTTTCATCTAACTGCATTCTCATTTGCTTGTGGTCTGATTAGTAAATAGAAAATTCTTTTATGTCAAAAGCACATTGTTTTACATGTTGTGAATTTCATTTTGAATTTCAGAAAACATGTCTCCAAAAGAAACTTACAGCAATTGTTAGTTCTCAAGGAAAAACAAGCATGTCTGGTAATAGTTCCTTATTCCACAGAAAGTAAAAGATGGGCAGCCCAATCTTATCTGGTCGCTAGGCCAGCGTAGGACATCTGTGCTGGCCCAGGACCATTGCAAAAGCTGCCATAAGGCAGTTGTGCCGGCCCCAGGCTAGTGCAGAGACCTGCGCCAGCCCCTGCAGGCCAGATCCAGATGGCGTGTGGTACAGGTAGGCTGCAGCTGGGAAGAATGGTGCAGGGCCGGAGGAAGTTTCGATTTAAAAAGAGGAAAAAACCCAAAATAGACCGCAAGGGCAGGAGAATTCCAATACAGTAATAGGGTGAAGTGGGGAAAGGGTAGCAAAAAATGTGATACTGTATATTAATCAAGTATTCATCGGTAAAAATATTACCTATTAACATGGAGTATTTAATTAAGCAATAATAGGAAAAATAAAAAACTCGGCTGAGTCCAGTCTTCTATCCTGCATAGGATTGCTGCCTGTCTTTAAATAATAATTTTAAAAACTTGTGTGTGTATCAGAAGGGCGATACAATTGGTACCGTAGCTGAAAGAAGACAGCTCAACATGTGCGTATCTCATTATGAGTTACTTTAAAGTCATTAAAGGATTCTCTGGTTACCTTTACAGACACAGGAAGATTCTCATGAGTCATGTCATGCCTGAATAGGCATACAGTCAAACTTCTGTAAATGAGTAATAGAGGAAAAGGGCCTCCTGACAGATTGTGAACTGCAGGTCTCTGGAATATAACCAAGAGCTCACAGATTTGCTATAGAGCCATGCTTGTGAATTAATGCAAGACATATATATCTGTATGCAAGGCAAGAGCAACCTGCAGGAATAATTCCATATGGGAATCACCCATAAGAGACTTGCATAGGGACGGACGGACGCACGCATGCACGCACGCACGCACGCACACACAGAATAGTCAGGTCAATGGCCAGTGAATGTAAATACAGGTCAGAGGCTACAATGCATGGCTGATGAACTGCTTTCACCTTTGTGGGTCAGAAGTTGTATTCAAATAAATGTAGTACTGTAAGAATATTTGTGTGTCATCACTAGATATGCATAGTATGTTTTACAACCATATAATGATGATGATGATGATGATATCTATATTTATATACCGCATTTCTATGTCAGATTTCTCCTTGGACTTTATTCAAGGCGGTTTACACAGACAGGCTTTTCTACCCACCTACCCCCCAGGGATTTTTACATTTTTTTTATTTTGCATAGAACCCAACTTCTCCTGCTGTTTCCTTTCAACAGTGTGGTATCTTTTCTGGCTGCACACGGCTTCAGCTCAACCACTAGACCACACCTCCACACCTATATAGCTTATACTTGTAGTTTGTTTCAACTAGCCCTTGTGAGGACTTTCCATTCTTTCGCTGTGTGTAAGGTCTTGGGTATGGCTGGTCCTATCAAGCACATTTACATTGGTGCTGACACTTTGGCAAAAGTAGCCATCAGAAACGCACCAGAATTCTTCTTTTATGGAAATCATGATGTGCCTCTACATGTTTTATTTCTCTTGGCTCATGTATTTGTTCTTACTGAGAGACTGAACTCCTGACTCAAAGAGCGTAGCACTAGTATCCTCAACTCTAGCATGAGTGGATCATATTTTCAGACAGAGGGAAAGGTGAGGGAAGTATGTTTTCCTGGAGTATAGAAAACACTCTGAAGCTGTCTGAGGTAGTTCTCGTTTCAAAGTGAAGCACATCGGAGCCTGGGCTCGACCGGGTGGGATGCTGCTTTGAGACCCCATGTATGCATGCTGCCTTGTGCTGTTTGGAAGAAGTGCTGGCTGTACATGTTGCAATACATATAACACACGGCATTAACTGGTTTTCTTTTTCTTTCTTTAAAGCACTGACGGGAAGCACTGACGGGAAGCAGAAAGGAAATTCCTAACATGGCAGATTGACGAAGAGGATTTGTATCTGGTGATGTGCCTGGGCTTTGAGAATGGGGACAATTTGGCTTCTTATTTCAGCAAAACCTTCCAGGAATCTCTTGTGCATCAGCCTCATTTATTTCAGTGAGGCCTGTTTGTGCAGACACACACACACGCTGACATGCACACACACATACACATACACACAGAGTTCCCAGGGGATTGCAACCCTCGTTCTTTGATTACTGAATGCCATCCAGAGCTTTCTGAAGCAAAAGGAGGGGTTGCTGCTGCTGTCGCACAGGAAGTCATGATATGACCTCGTGTAGTATTATTACGTTTAGGAATGTTAAGGGCAATAAGGAAATCTTCATCTTGCATTTTGCAATTCAGAATTATTTTACAGTTTTGCCATCTATGTGCCTCACCTGTAATTTTCTAAGTTTGGTTTGTTGTTCCATTTTTTCTTCTTCAATGTATTAACATATCTGTGCCTAGTTAAACTGGAGGTGTTAATTCCTGTATAGCAGAGGTGGCCAAACTGTGGCTCCTGAGCCACATGTGGCTCTTTGTGCGGCTCTCAGAAATATGTTGACTGAGCTCCTTTTTGCATCACAATTAATATAAAAGGGAAATAAGAAATGTTCAAGCTTTATAACTATTTGCCAAGTATAAACTGAGAGTCCACTGGAGTTTAATGTTCATGGTGAGTAAATATATTTAAGAATTTAAATGCTTGTTAAATATTGTGGCTCTCAAACATCTGACGTTTATTGTATGTGGCTCTTACATTAAGCACGTTTGGCCACGCCTGCTGTATAGCAAATGGTGAGTTTGTTCACGCATGCATCCCAATCCCAATCTGGTGCACATTGAAGAGGCTCTGACATAGAGAACTGTGTGCCAGGAGACACTCCAGTTGCTCCCTTCTATTCAGTGTTCACAACTGCTCCCTGAACATGCAGAAATGGAATATATCTTGCCATTGAAGGCAGTGGAGCAGCCCCACCTACATGGAACTCTACATGTTCTTCGGAATCTCCGCAGAGCTTAGTTTGCCACCATTTGCTATAATTCCATTATTTAAAACGTTCCCTAAAATTCTTTGCATTTTTCTCTCATTATATCCAAATCACTGGCACTATGCAAGACTATCCTTGAATTCTTACTGTGCCATGAACAAGGATAGAATATTTGTTCTTTTGTTGGGAATCATAAATCATTAAGAAAACTGATGTGTCAGAAAGCTCTCAGATGAGCTAACACTTGAGAAGGGGGAGAGGTAGCCCTCTGTGTATGAATTAAAATATGTCTGGCCAACAATGGATCCTTGAACTGAAAGGATGCTGTAAGAGATAATGCTTATACTATGAAGTCCAGATAGTATACCCAAATGTCAGCCCAGTAAAAGAGAATAAAAGTTTGTTTTAATTTTGATAAATTATTATCAGCAAGAACCAAAATAATGCTCATTGTTGGTTTTAGCACCATACAGAGGTAGAGAAACATCTGTATACTGGAGAGAAAGATTATACATGCTGAAACACACAAATTACATGTTGATTTTTCAAATTTTGGCTACCAATGAATCTACAGGGCCTCTCAAGAAAAAGTATGTACAATTTATAGTGTCAAATTTATTGCGCTATAATTCACATATATACTATAACAATATAATTGACACATATACTGCATATGGTGTACACAGAAGCAGCTGCTTGAGCCAATTAATTAATTAATTAATTAATTAGAGACCAGGTGCTCAAAATGTTCCCCATTGGCGTCTATATACCGCTGACATAGTTGACTAACAGCGCAATCCTATCCAACTTACACCACCAGTGTAACCATTGGTGCAGTGAGAACGGGAGGCCCCAGAACGGAAATGGGATTCAAATCCTCACCAAAGGGGGATTCAAAGGGGATTTAAATCTTTCCTCCCCTCCAAAGCCTCCCGCCCTGCCCTCTCCCGCTGGTTACACCAGTGGTGTAAGTTGAACAGGATTGCGCTGTAAGGGATCTGGAGACATCCACCAAGGTGTGTGCTGGGATGGTTCCAAACATCTCTTCAATTGCTTCCCTTAGATCAGCGGTGGGGAACCTCCGGCCCCAGGGCCGGATCAGGCCCCCGAGGCCATCTGGTCCGGCCCCCGGAGAGATTGCCAGGAGGCCGCCCAACCGGCCCCTGGAGGCTCCGCCGGGTCCGCGCGTTACCTCCGGAGGCCGGGAGAGGGCCTTTTCATGTCCTCCCCCCGCCGCCGCCTCGACCCCTTCTCACCAGGCCGTTGGCCATTTCACACATGCATACCACACCGATGAGGGCAAGGTCTTGCCCTCTTGCCCTCATCGGCATGGTACGCCGGAGGTGACGCGCGGACCCGGCGGCGGCTTCGGACGGTGAGCACAGAGCCTCCGGAGGCCGATGGGGGGCGGGGGCAAAAATTAAGTAAATAAATAAAAATGGCACCCGGCCTTACAGCCGGCCCTCAAGCAAATTTCTAATATTTAAAACGGCCCTCGCCAGGAAAAAGGTTCCCCGCCCCTGCCTTAGATGTTCGAGTGTTGCAGGTTTTCTACAATGAAGTATTTATGAATTGGAGCTCATTAAAATGTGTGTACATTTTTTTGAGACACACTTTGTTTGATAGATTGAAATTGTACCTTTCATTTGATCTAAAAATGGGACATGAATAGGCATATAACACAGTCTTGATAATTCTTTATAATAAGCCCAGCAACCCACCAAGTATTGCAAACTTGCTTTAGAAATATAGCTTCAAGGAGACTTCAAGGAGACTAAAAATATAGCTTCAAGGAAACTGCCAGTCTTTTCTCTCAGTTTAATGAGAGATGTAAAGGCAAAGGGATTCATGGCTCTTTCTCTTCCCACAGATTTTCCCCATCTTTTGCAACCACTTGACAAACACTAATCAGTAATTGAGTGCTGATTCAGCTGTCTGTTTTGCTCTTCTGCATTGTTTTCTGGCTTTATAAAAATCCACTTATTAAAATATGTTTAAAACTTCTCTGAGAATGGGGGAAGTGACATCAGGAGTCAGCCAATCAGCACTCTGCATGGCTGACCTCTGATGCAAACAGAAAGAACCATGCTCCCATGAAAACTGTGGCTATGTACAAAATATTAGTGAGTGCACTTTCCCAGCAGGTTCATAATGTTATGCATGTCTCTTCGCAGACTTAAGGTTATTACTTGGTAGAAAAAATGAGGTAAAAATATAACGTATAATCAACTCTTGAGAATGTCATCCTGTTCAGTTTTGGGATCTACATCCTTGTTCTAGTATTTCTCCATTGTTATCTAACTTTCTGACCCTTTGACAGAACAGAAATTGCCAAATGTATTCTTAAATGCTCCCTTGCAATCCTGATTTAGCACCATGTTGCTTTATAATGTCAACTGTTATAGTGGGTATTATATTCCTCAGTCTAAGCTTGAAGCTCCTTCGAGGTGTCGTCCTGTGAGCACCAACTCCTGCACAAGTGTCAACCTCAGATTAGCACCCAGTATTACACTGTTCAATCATTTAGACTTTTGATATTTGGTTTATATATGTCCTTCAGAACTAACTCCTTTAGATGCCATTGTTTAGCAAAAAAAAAAGATAATACAGTATTTGAGTTACTTTCCAGATACTGAGATTGTTCTCAGTCCGAATTTTTCAGTGTGTCCAACACCACCTCTTGTTCTTGGCAGACATTCAGGCTATGCAACCCAGAGCAAGAGAGAGTCTCATTGATATGGTTACTTTCCTCTTATCTCAAATACATGTCCTCCTCTCTCTCAAAGGTATTTCTACTAGGAAATATAAGCATTCTGATGGATGGGGTTACTTTCAACTTTATCATGGGTTGGTCTTTCACAAGATCCATTTACTACATGAATACTGATAGAACCCTTGAGGTGGGTCTTCTGCCTCAACAATGGCCATGTGAATTTGTCCCCCAACTGTCAATGAAGCAAGTACTCTTCTGCTAGCACTACTTGATTTCTACTTAAGCCCTGTTTTGAAAACTTTAGGGAGACTTGCAGTTGTCAAAATATGCCCTTACTGAAACTCATAATCATTTTGTGTTGGTTCTCCAGTCAGAAAGGTAAATCAGAACTAGTTACGTTATTTAAGAATCCTCATGTGAGGGAGTGGTCCCAGTGAAGAACTATTTCCAATGACACCTACTTAATACCGGTAAATGTAGTACCTATCTCCTCTCCCCATTCAATTGTCTTCTGTTGCCACAGGGGCACCAGTGGCAGAAAGCTCATGTAGATTCCTCATCTGCCAGGCCATTCTCACTCCATTCAGTGGAGGAAGCAGCATTGTACACACATAGCATTGTGTGCTTCAAGTTGCCTGTCCCCATTGAAGTGAATGGTCACAAGAGCTCATGTATGCATTAGAGCGACTATGGAACATTGGACTGGAGTACACAGGTTTTTTTGTGTGTACTGGATTTATAGTATATTGGTTGACTGCATTATGTTGTCCGCCACAATACTATCTTTCTTGTTCAGCAAATGGATCTGACAACTTTGCTAGGGTTTGAATTCAATCTGAAAATGTTTGCATTTTGTTTTGGGAGGTGCTTTGAGTGAATAAAAAATTGGCATATTTATTATATTTAAATGTGAAAAATTATTTTATAAACATTTTAGCTACAATGTAACATAGAGTTAAGTGCACTTAATCCCATTGATTTCAATGGTGTTATCCAGGCCTAACTTTGTGCTGAACTGTTGCCATTGAGGTTAATCCTCCAAATAGGGTTACCAACTGACCAGAATGAAATGGTTTGACTTGTTCTTGTGCCTTTTATAGCAGCTTGATCTGCAGGAATCAAGATGTAAAGTTTTCATGTGTAAACATCACCCACCTATGAATTTCTGAGCACGATTCAAAGTGCTAGTCATTACTTTTAAGTTAGGGACTAGGATAGTTAAAGGTCTGTCTTTCCTCGATGAGTCTGCCTGCTCATTAAGATCAGTTGGAGAGGGCCTTCTGCATGACCCCATTATCTTCAGAGATTCATTTGTTTGTACCCCCTAGATTGTGGAAATCCCTGCTCCAGGATATCCATTGGTTGTGTGTTTAGATATATTTTGTTGTTTTATAGTGAATGAAAGATGCCTTGAGCTTTCTTTTGAATGGAAAGTTGGAATTCAAAAAAATCGTAATGAATTACAGCAGCAAACTGCTGTCATAGGCACAGCTAAGGTGCCAGTTCAAAGCTTGGCAATCCATTTTCAAGATATGATTTGACAGAACTTGCTACTATTCTAGTCTAGAAGTAGTTCTTCAGTCTTATGCAGAGGCGTCATTAGGGTTTGTGTTGCCCAGTGCGAGAGCTCATCGCATCACCCCAATGATGTCACTAGGGTTGGTGTCACCCCCATTAACTTTATTTATTTTAATATATAATAGTAAAGGTCACCCAACAAATCAGTAACCAACAAAAAAAACAGTGGTCAACTTGATGACACTCACACAACTGAACAAGAGTTCTAGTATTAGTTCTGATACATAGAAATGAGAGCTGACTCATACTAACACCTTGTTCATTCCATGCTGTGTCATAATAACACCTAATTGGCTCAGAACAATCAGTCTTATTGGTCAGTTTTGAGTTAAGGAAATCCACTTTTTGTTACTTAAGGCAGTTGTGTTTTCTTTTTCTGGTTATTTGGCCATAATGTTTGATAGAATACAGATAATTCAACATGATTTGTTTCATTACATTCTGCATTAAATGACCTTTCCAGTGATATATAACATGATGGCATTATTCATAAATACAAGGTTTCCACAATTTTGGTCACTAGTGGTGTCACCCCCCTGGTGACGCCACTGGTCTTATGACTCTGGCTTTCTTACAGCTTGATCCTCTGCATGCTTGGTCAGAAGTAAGTCCTAATAGGCCTTACATGCCAGGAAGTGTGCTTAGGATTGCAGCCTTACAACCCAGTCCTGTGCTAAGTTAGGTGCACCTCAATCAGTGAGTTCAATGGGCATGAGTGCCTGTCTCTGTTTAAAATTGGGCTGCACATGTCACAACTGTGATTACATATGTTATACTAAGTGTAACAGGATCTACATTGGGACTAATGGTTACTCAACATTTCAAGTGTCAGCCATTGGTGGTGAAGAAGGCATTGAAGAAAAATGCCTTGTTAAAATAAGCTAAGATATCCAATATGATGAAGCACTACTGCTTAAAAGAAAAAGTGTTCTGTGCTCACTAATATATATTTTTAGAATTTTCTTTTTTTAATGTCCAAGTATTGCAGTTGCACATTATGCCAACAATTATCTAGAAATATTCAGCTAAAAACTATTTCTTCTTCAAAAAGAAATAAGAAGACTTTCACAAATGAAAGCTCTTTTATACATATACAGTATATGAGGTTTTTTTTTCCCCCTGTCATATATCAAAATGCTCAGAACAAGGCATTAGGGCCTTTCTAGAATGATAAATGCCCACTTGTCAATTATATGCTGCGAAGAATCCAGATGTCATGCCTAAAAGAATTAAACATTTCTGTTGAGTTAAATGATACTGTAGCTGAGAAAAAGATATTCTCCTTCCCTAACTTGTGCACCAATTGCAAGTGCAAGTTTATGCAGTTTGGCATGGATGTTATGGAACCTATTGGCTAGTGCTTGTGACATCATGGGCAATGTTGGGGGGGGGGGACAACTTCCCCACTATGTCCAGGCCATTTTGTAACCTTTTAAATTGAGGGGGTATGATACAGCTAAAGTTAGGGACTTTTCATGGTGTAGAATAGATTAAAGAATGTCCTTTAACTCTTCCACTGCAATCAATGGGATGTAAAAGTGTTTCACTTTCATGATGTCAGGGTGGGATAGTTCAACCTGGCACTGAATAGAGGCTAGCACTAATAATCCCACAAATAATGAAATGTGTTTTTTGTCTTCTCATCTGGAAAGGCCCTAAAACATTTTCGTTTTGTTATATTCAACTTTGCTGACTAATTTATGTAGATTAAGCAATACAATATGTAATATCTATGTATGTGTGAATCAGAAATAAAAAGCTGTAATCCAATCATGAAAATGTTTCCATTCACATCTATTCCATGTTTTTACCCACCTTGTAGCTGAATCCAACACAAGTTTATTCAGAATAATGTCCTACTGACCTCAGTGGAATTTACTTTTAAGCAAGTGTGCACAGGATTGCAGTTGTGCAGTCTGAGCCAATGCAGATTTATACACGATTAAGATCACTGAAACTGCAGAGGACTTGGTTGCATAACTTGCTGTGAAATTGTTGCTTTTGCACAACTGGTTGCACAACTTGCTCTGAAACAGTCATCATAGTGCAAGAAGGCTGAATGTGAGGTAAAACCGCTTGGCCCAATTTTCCCGCTCTTAGGGTAGGTAGCATGTTAACTCCACACACACACACACACACACACACACACACACACACACACACACACACACACACACACACACACACACACACACCAAAGTGTGTGTTTTCTTAATTGTAAAAAAATCACCTCATAATGCATGGTAGAACTGTCACATGGGACACTCAGCTCATCTGACTAGTTCCCCTGCCTGCCAGCATCAGTGGCCTCAGTGGAGGGGTGACATTCATCTGGGAAGTGACCGCATGAGTCAGGCAGTCCACCTCAGCAGAACTTTCTTACAGTTCTGCTGAGTCTGGAATCCAACCATGGGAAAGTGAGATTTTTTTTTCAGTGGCTACCACCCTGCCCTACTAATATGTAAATTGGGCTTGTAAGCTCTCATGTAGCAATGTTTAATTACTACAGCTACTTCAGGTTTTTTTTTTTATCGCTGTACTAGGACACCCCCCCCCCCCAGATTTTCATGAGGATTTCTACAGTAGCACAACTGGTAGCACAACTGCTCTCTCTCTCTCTCTCTCTCTCGCTCTCTCTCAAGCTTTTTTGTTTGTTTCCCTGCAGGCCGCTGAATAATGAGATGTCTAGTAGAAACATGCACTTTTTTGGTGATACTTCACTGCTTGCAAAAAGAAAAAAAAGAACTATTTGAATATTAAAATGTCCTTTATCTAAATAAATACTTTCAGTTGAATTTTGTGAAGCTAATTTTGTGTGAGCTGCCAATGATAAGCAAGTCAGGAAAGCTTCAGGGAAGAAGGGTCAATAGGTGTTGTCAGGGAGGAAGGCACTGACAGAAGGGCTGGGTGGGACATGATAGCACAGCTGTGTGTGCCTGCGGGTTCTTTGTTCGCAAAAAGTGTGGTATTACAGGATACATCATGGAAGACTATGCATGCTTGTTTGGACGTAGGTCCCATTGGGCTCAAGGGGACTTACTCTCAGGTAAGTGCACATAGGAGTGTGTGTAACCTTATTCTACAACTACCACTGCATCCAACACATAGTCTTTGCCTACTCTTCCTTGTATCTGTTGCCTCCCCTTGGGTACATCTGTGAGCACAACTCACCCAAGAGGTGCTTAAATGCACATTTTTTTTACATTTTACAATTGCTCTTTTTTTTACATTTCTTACTCTGAATAAAACTCAAATTAATGTCTGCAGTTTAGAAGGGCAGTGTGCCTATACAGTACTTTAATTCAGTGGGTGGAACAAGGAATTATGGCAGGTGCAGTTTATAGCAGAACCTGTCAAAATCCCCTTTTCAACAGAAGTAATTTAACAGTCAGGAGCCTTGTGCTGCTTGTAATCTGGTCAGTCGTTACTGAGATGTGCTGACTGGCCACCTTCAATCTTCGTGTGGTCTTGAAGGGATCTCTTCAGCATCTGCTAGAAGCAATAATAATCAGCAGAGGAAATTGGGTGCTTGCTCTTTCTTTGGGACTCAAATCAATGTTGCTCTCTATGTGTTTTCTTAATTGTAAAAAAATCACCTCATAATGCATGGTAGAACTGTCACATGGGACACTCAGCTCATCTGACTAGTTCCCCTGCCTGCCAACATCAGTGGCCCCAGTGGAGGGGTGACATTCATCTGGGAAGTGACCGCATGAGTCAGGCAGTCCACCTGATTAGAGCTGGTAAAACCAGCAACCTCCTAGTTTTAGAAGTGGGTTTTCTCTGTGCCAGGTGCAAGGGAGTGGCGACTGGACACAGGTATCTTGTTGTCTTGTGTGCTCCCTGAGGCATCTGGTGGGGCCACTGTGTGACACAGGAAGCTGGACTAGATGGGCTTTTGGCCTGATCCAGCAGGGCTCTTCTTATGTTCTTATGGTTTATTCATGTATTTTTTTTAAAAAAAATCCCCTTTAATAATTCTATTTTCTTTTTATTGGGACTGACCAGTACTTGAATAATGGAGGAAAGGGGGAGGCTTAATGAGATCCAAATCCCCACTGATTGGTTCCACTCTATTCTAGACAAACCCTGACCCCACTTTAGTCTTCTAAAACAGTAACTAAGTACCTATGGTAAATAAAAACAGTAACCCTCGCATAGTTATCTCAAGCCGACTTGCTTTTTCTGGTGTAAAAAACCATAGATGGTCCCAACTAGCTTGGGACCATCATAGGGATGGGGAACACTAACCCTATCCCTGAGATCCTGATCCAAAGCCTGCCTCCCCCATGCATGTTATTTGTCCTGGGGAAGAGAAGCTCCTAGTAGAGTCAATGGGAGGCTTTTCCTGTTTTAAACAGTACACAGAGGGGATAGGGCACTTATGAGTAGGTTCACAACAAAGGATAGGGTAAAGCCCGAGCTACATTGTCCATGTCCGTGTTCCGTGTGTGTCTGGTGTCCCACCCCCAGGTCAAACAACAGGCTCTGATTGGCCGGATGTAGCGTCGACGCAGCAAAAATCGAGCTGGGGGCGGGACACCAGACACGCACGGAACACGAACGTGGACAATGTAGCTCGGGCTTAAGAGTCCCTTACCCCTATCATGGCCCCAATCCAGATTGTTCCCCCATAAAAGACCAGAAAGAAGATCAGCTAGGGCTAATGACCACCTCACTGACATCACATATAATTTGGCCCTAAGGGGAAAGGCAGGGACCCTCCCATTACAGCACTGGGCCAGACAAGATTTGATGTATAAATATTGCTTTCCAGTTATTAATGGCATTGGGACCAGATTAACTACTTGGTTTAGCTGGGAAAGTTATACCAAGAAGTCCCAGGGCTGGGTGTATTATTCTTAATGTCTGTGACTAGTACTTGTCACAGAACAGAAATCCGCAGGCCAACAGCATGATCCTAAATCCATTTAGCCAGAGACAGAAGTTCAGTGGAAGTGACTCCCATAGTCAGTATGGTAGGACTGCAGCCTGAAACTGTCAGCTTTTCATTTAACGTTTTCAACCCTTGTGATTGCAGAAAAACCTTGGACATGCATTCCCTTATTGCATATTAACCCATCTTCCAGCAACAGCCACATTTTCCATCAGGCTGGTTCCTGGAATGCTGCCATACACTCCTCGGGTCAGGGTCAGGTAGCAACTTAACCACTTCTCTGCAACGAGTTCATTTTCCTCTTCAGTGTTGTACATAAGGAACTGCTAAATTAACACCAATTTCCTGAGGAAGCTCCTCCATTTTCTGTAGCAAGAGATCTTTTGATGGGTTCATTTCCTAGTATTACAAATACCAGCTTGAAAGAGAAAGCAAGAAGTCAACTTCCTGTTTGCCTGTTGGTGATGAGAACAGTGTTGCCTGACTTCAGTAAGTGTTTCATTTCAGTGGATGATTTCCATCTTACAAACACACAAAACATAAGGCCTACTTTGCCTGCCTGCCTGCCTGCACCATCTGGTTCAGGGAATAGGAACACCTGCAGCTTACTTACTCAAAAGTCTAGTAGCATGTTAAAGATGAGCAGTATTATTATGGCAGAAACTTCCATAAACTGAAACGGATTTCATCGCATGCTAGTCCTCAAAAAAGTTGTTAGTTGTTAAGGAGCCACAAGAACAGCGCAATCCTATGTAAATTGCGGGCAGCAGACCCACCGTAGTTGTAAAGTGCCATAAAGCATGTTTGTGGACTACTTTTGAGCTGGAAAGGCCGGCGCAAGGCTGGCCTTCCTGGCTCCGCCGCCGGAGCCCTTGGCCCCCCGCCAGACCCAGGTAATCCAGCGGTCGGGTGGGTTGGTTGGCGGACAGGGGGAGGGACGGCGGAACCAGGAGGGTAGCCATAGGCCCAGCCGCCCTGGGCGGGGGCAGGGGCATGGTGTCCACCATATACCAGTCCCTGCTGGTCCCTGCAGGGTGGCTGGGCCATTACACGGCCTCCTCCGACTTCCGCCAGCAAAATAGCTGGCGGAAATCCGAGGAGGCCTACTGGCCCCAGCCACCGTTACACTCTGGGAAGAGGATGAGTGTCCCCTTCCCCGCATAGACTTTCCACCGCGGGCTGCCTACTGCAGGCTGCCCGCGGCAGAGAGCAGAATTGGGCGGATGACCTCGGCCCGCCCGCCCAATCTTTACGTAGATTTGAGCTGCCTGAGCACAATCCTGAGCCTTCAGCCTGTGACAGAATGAGCGTTTCGTTGCTGGGAGACGTCGTGAATGTGCCTTATAGCACGTTCGCGACGACTCAAGAGCAAGGAAGGCCGGCACAGAGGCCGGCCTCCCTTGCTTTGTCGATGGAGCACCCCTGTGGCTGCTGGACCAAGTAAGCAGGGATCCGGCGGGTGCGGGGGTGGTTCGCCAGGTGAGGGAGGAGGGCCATTGACCTAGCCAGCCCAGGAGGGTGCGTGGGATGGCCTTGGCCAAATCCTGGTCCCCACCTGGCGGCTAGGCGGTTCCACGGCCTCCTCCGAAATCTGAGAAATCTGAGGAGGCCAGTTGGGCTGGCCAGCATTTACACTCAGGGAAGGGAACGAGCGTCCCCTTCCCCAAGGAGACCCTGGCCTGGTGGCAGCATGGCTACCAGTGCACATTACACTTTAATGGGAAAGCTCACACACACACACACACACACACACACACACACACACACCTGCCCACTGGCGTTAAGGATGCTTGGAGCCACTTTGCACCTTGTGTACAGATTTAACACTTTAGCATAAAATAAGCATGCCTTGTTCAGTTGGGAATGGCACACACAGTCTTTCAGCAAAACACATGGAACTGGGAACATAACCCTTTCCCAACTACCGTTTCCATTTATTTTGCAAAGAAACACAGAGAGTCAAAGGTGAATGCATCAGTCCAAATAGTGTTGAGCTGTATGTATCTTGTTCTTGGGTATCTATACCTGGACTTCATTTGTGCCAGGGCTCATCACTGGCATTTTGTTTTCAATGCTAGGGCTGAACCTTAGAATATATGAAGTATGAGTAGCTAAGTATGTCTCAGAGCAACTGTTGAGAGCCTTCACACATCGGGGATTAGGCTATGGGCTGCTAGACCAGGGAGGACTGTTTCCGGACAGGCTCTTTTTTTTTTTCCCCCTAGAAATTAAGCACTATTCATACACAAGTACAAAATGTCAGGCTTTCCCCACTCTGGGAAGTGGAGCGAGGCTGTGTACACACAATGCAGGAATGGTTTGACCACACAGTCTCTGCCTTCTGAGACTTTTCTTTTCATGGCAGAAATGTTCAAACCCCTTCCACTAAACTTGGAATGTGTGCCCACCTTCACTCTGACAAAGCTATTTAGCAGGCAGTTTCTGAGACTTTCAGGTTTATGTTTTAAAGAAGAGAAGAGAACACAAGGGAAGATGGAGGTGGGAAGAGAAGTGTAGCAAAAGCACGGAAGGAAGCGAAAAGGTGACCAGAGGCATCTAGGTGGCCTGTTATTCATTCTTTGTGGTCAGCATAGCCAGCTAGTGAATAGTAGTTCACACAAGAGGATGACACCTAAAGAAGCTCAGAGTGTCTTGTGTAGTTGTTCTCCTACAAAGCAAGTAGTAATGGACTACTGAATTGGGCGTGCGGAGAGTTTTTGTATGGACATACCCCAACAGTGCATCTTTCAAGCTCCTGTAAACCTTAATTTAGTGTAGTCTTGTTGCTATATTGGAATTACAACCAAGTTACTGATCAGTAATCATCCTTTGAATGTTTACAAAAGAAAATGAGGGGGAAAGCACTAATGTGCCCTCTAATTTTCCCTTGGAGTGCGCTATGGTGGCTGCATGGGGGTGGCTGTGGAGCGGTTGGCAATGACATCATCATCATTGCTGAGCTCTGGAGCGTCAAGAGGGAAGCTACACGGGGTTTCAATAAAGTTGCACGACCATGCAGCCATGCAGCTTATAAGGAAGGTTGGAAAATCCACAGAAGCAAACTGGTAAAACACAAAAACAAATGGTGTTACGGCACCTTAAAGACGAATACATTTATTGCAGCAGAAGCTTTTGTGCACCTCAGACAGTCCACTTAATTGGAAACATCTGATCGAGTGGACTGTAGTCCACAAAAGCTTATGTGACCATAAATGTGTTAGCCTTTAAGGTAACACAAGACTGTTTCTTGCTGCTAGAGACACAGCTATGCCTCTGGCTCTAAAATACAGAAGTCTTGCTTGCTCTTGGCCCATTTGAAAATGGATGCTGAATTGGGTTCTTATGAATTGTCATTCTTGGATGGTGAACTGGGCTCTTATGGATCAAAATGGATGGTGTATCCCCGCCCCGCCTTAGCTATGCCACTGGTTGATGCAGTGGCGTCGCTTCGGTAGGGGCGGGGCTGTAAGTAACGCTCCGTCGTAGTCTCTTTACCGAGCGAGCAGGAGGCAGCCCCGCCCCCTCACTGTCTGAGCCAGTCCCCTGTGGAGAAAGCAGCAGGCAGGGTCTCTTGCCTGCTGCTTTCTCCGCACAGGAAAGGCTCCGACAGTGAGGGGGCGGGGCTGCCTCCTGCTCGCTCGGTAAAGAGACTACGACGGAGCGTTACTTACAGCCCCGCCCCTACCGAAGCGACGCCAGTGGGTTGATGGGTTATTCCATTACAAACAAACTGCAGATTGATGGCCCAATCCTATCCAACTTTCCAGCACCAATGCAGCTGCAATGCAGCCCTGAAATAAAGGAACAAATGTTCCCTGACCTTGTGGAGGCCTCCATGACTTTCCATCCACCACAGAATGCAGCACATGCCCCACTGGCATGCTGGAAAGTTGGATAGGATTGGGCCCTTACAAAGGGAATGCTGAAGTAAACCAAAGGACTGCTGCTCTGAGTCAACAACTTGACTGTTTGTTGCTTTGCATTTTGCTGTCTTTTTTCTTCTTCTTTTTGTTTTTGGCTGTGGGAGGGTGGCAGAGTACCAGTCAGGCTACTTTTACAGCAGTTCTTAATCTTCTTTGAGGAGATAATTTTCCTCAAGGCTAATTCCTGCCTATCCCCTCCCAGTCCAGGTAATCCACGTTCCCACAGTATCCAATGGATGGAATGGGCCTCTCTCAAAGTATACATCTTGCATTTCAAAGAAAACTTTTCCCTTCTCATCAGACCCAACAGCCAGTTTTCCTGTTCTCATTTCTTATTAGCTTCTGGGTTTGATAGATGACATTCCAGGGTTTCTGTGAGGCTGCTACAAATGACTCAAATGTTAAAAGTTCAGTTTTGCCTTTCCAGCTGATCTCCCTACAGGAAAAAAAAAAGCAAACATCTTAGCTGATCTTAGTGGCTTGACATTCAGTCACTTGGCTCATATGTGGGGGGAGGATGAAAACACATTTAGAGATTTCATCAAGGGTTTCTTTCAGAATACTACAACATTGGGTTTTTTAAAATTGTTTTTAGATTTACCTCAGAATCTTAATTTTTAATGCAGAATGTAACTATCAAAACTTAGGATGTGAAGATTATTTCACAGTACAGGTACAGGACTGCAATCCAAAACAGAGTACAACAATACATAGATGAAACGTTGGGCTGTGGGAATTACGTGGCCCATCTAGACATTGGACTCAGCCAGTCTGTGTGTGTTTCTAGTAGCAGCCAGGAATGTGTGTGGCTGCTTTGCAGAATACAAGCTGAATTTTACTACCATAGTATCAAAATGATTTTACTGTAGCAACCGACCATCTTCTAGTTAGTAGCTTTATTTGAGAGCCGGGGCATTCCTAAACACTGGAGGTAACATGGTAACAAAAAGTTACCATGGACACAGTGTAAACCGGTCTTCTTCTGCCCTGGCAACATGTATGTCAATTTGGCAGCTACCTTGGGGCACATGGTAATTGTTCCAGGACAAATAAAAATACAGTCTTACATACATCATGTGGAACTAGGTTTCAATAAGATCATGCTTAGAATGGGGTGTCAATAGTCTCCTTATCATACATGAAGGAACATCACTAATACACATGCATGTGTGAACTGGAACTCTATTTCCCAGAAATTCAGCCTGTCTTGGAAAGTAGAACATGGGGCACGGACTTCCGAAGCATTCATTTCAACATTTGTACCTTTTTTTTTCCAAAGCAGTTTACTTCTGTGCATTAGAGACCCAGCAACTAATTAATAAGTGTGACAAATCAATAATCAAGGAAAGAGTTAAACATCAGATTTTGCCTCTAAGAGGAGCTAATATTTTTATGTTGGCTTTGTAGCAATTCCAGCTGCAATCTTGAGTGAAGAATGCCCCCATTCATTTTGAATCACTCCCATTTATTAGCCTCTTAAATGTTTTCCATGATTTTAAGTTTCAGGACTTTTTTTTTGTAAAACAACCCCACCAAGCCCCTCAATGTTTTTCTTTTAAATTAATCTCATGCGTACGACCATGAAGTTTGAAATGTGAGTGTATCTGTGTCTTTGCAGCTGGGGTTACATCAATGTTTCCATTTTCAAATTCCATTGCTAGAGGTGCACAGCTCATTGGCAAAGGAAATTCATGCTCTCG
This sequence comes from Plestiodon gilberti rubricaudatus, assembly GCA_026170595.1. Lineage (NCBI taxonomy): Eukaryota > Metazoa > Chordata > Lepidosauria > Squamata > Scincidae > Plestiodon > Plestiodon gilberti. The sequence continues at coordinate 68,334,957 of JANXHW010000002.1, forward strand.
AATAGGAGCTGATTTGGGACCAAGAGCTATTCACAGGCGGAGGCTGGTTAACATTGATGAAGCCTTTTTTTTTCCCCTAAGGGAAAAATCAGGCTGTATGTGGCTCAGGCAGATTCCAAGCTCGACAGCAACCTGGTATTTAATTAAAAATATCAAGGACACAACCTATCCCCCTAAAAATACAGGGTCTCATTAAAGCAGCCAAAACACACACAGAGAGAAGCCTCTCTTACTTACTCATAGTAAAGATTTTCAAGGCTTTCCTTTAATGCTAACTTTATGTCTCATAGACAAATATACTTTGAGGGTAAAGTTAACTTTAAGGGAATACGTCTGACTGATGGATATGCCACATTGGTTAAGATGAAGGCCAAGATGAACAACATGCAGGAATGGTTGACAGCATGGAAGTCATAACTGTATGACAGTTTGCCTCTCTTTCATCCAATGCAAGGGTTACCTTATTCAGAAGTATCACCGGGGGGACGGGCAGTGGTCCCCTGGGCAACAAGCGTGGTGGTGGTGGTGGTGACAAAGTGGCAGCAGGGGCGACAACTGTGCCGTTTCGGCAGTGGAGACAGCGCTGGGTTTGGCCCACTCTCCCGCCCTGCGCCTCTGAAGCACTTTGTAGTGGTGGTGGCAGTGATGTCACTTCTGGTAGTGATGTCACGGGGGCACATTGAGACACCGCTGACCTTATTTATCTCCCACCCCCATTCTAATGGCTGCAACATCCCAGGACTGTAGAGGAATTCTCAGAACTAAGCTGCATTCTTCTTTTAAGTGAGGTCTTTACTGTTCATATAGTGTGGATCTAAGAATGTGCAGTAATGAAAGTTGTGGCTCTTTGCACATAAACTAAGATTTTGTCAATTTGGCCTTTCCTACACACAGCTGAATAGCCCTGAGAAACCTACTCTGGGCTGTGGTTTTCATCACAGAGTAGCTATAAGATTAGGGTGAGTCACCTCTTCAGTTCTTTGCTCTACTACAGGATATTCTTCTGGCCTATAGTAGCCTCTTAAGTTCTATTGTCTCCAGTTTTATTGTCATCATTCATATCTTAAAAGACATAAATGGGGAATACAGAGGGGGAAAAAACCTTGCCTAAATACTTATCTTTCTAACATCTGAAAAAATGAAATACAAGTCTGGCACATGCATTCCTGAGGTTGTATAACTCATTAGCTTTTTGATTTGAGCCATACAGTCAGTTGACCTATCATGCAATGCCTGGTAGCTTGTCACTTAAGCAGAGATGAATATACATTTAAGAAGATATCCTAATGAGTTAACAAATGCAAAAATGTTGCTGTAAATATGTCGGCAAAATATTTCTTCAAATAACCTACATTGGTCATCCATTTTGTTGGATGGCAGCGATCTGCATTGAGATTGCACATACAAAAACAACACTTCCTTGCTTTGTTTAAGACAATCCATTTCAGGAACCGAGGCTGCAATCCTTACTTGGGAGTAAGCCTCATTGAACATAATGGGACTTACTTCTGAGTATACATGCATAGCTGCTGTGGGAGGCAGAACCTGCACCTGTTCACAAAACAGGGCAGAAGCCACTTCTTTTCGTTGTTCGTACCTCCTGCCTTCAGGACCTTTTTCTGTGGCACTTGCACATTCTTTTGTCCAACACTGGGATCCAGGTAGGAGTGCCACCCAGAACACTTCTTATACACAAATGTGTAGCAATTTGTAATGGTGTAGTGGTTTGGGAGTCGGACTTAGACCTGGAAGATCCAGGTTCAAATCCCCACTCAGCCACGAAGTTTCCTGGGTGACCTTGGGCCAGTCACTATCTCGCAGCCCCACCTACCTCACAGGGTTGTTGTGAGGACAAAAAGGAGGGGAGGAAATATGTACACCACTCTGAGCTCCTTGGAGGAAGGGCGGTATAAAAATGTGAAACATTAAAAATAAATCAATTTGGCATGTGAATGGGACCGATCACACACATTACTCTGCCCCAAGCCAGCAGCTGCCCACAAATTATGGTGCTTGTGTAAAGCCATTTCACATGATCAACCCAACCACATGGTAAGCTTCTTAATATCACAATAGTTCTCAGAAGGGAGCACTGCCATGTTAAAGCTTTTTCTTTTTTAATGCTTACATGGAGTAATATGTTATGATGAACTCGCATTGGGTGATTAAAATGCAGATGCAGGTCACAACAGGTACTGCCACGTTTATTTTTGGAAACAGTTTCACAGCCACATATGCAAACACTGACATATACCGGTACTATATAAGCAACCATAGTGTGACAGAAGTGATTAAGTTTTCAATTCTTTTTTTTTGCCACAGAACATCAGTAATTAAGATATCTAAAGTTACGGCAGACAAACTAAAGATCTTTTTTTTTTCAAGTTAGGGACAAATTATTTGAATGTAGTTCAGGTATCAGCTACCAAACTGGAATTTCTTGAGTTCTGTTGGGTTGTGTTAACCTGTAATTTAGCTGAGCAAACTGAAATAGCCTCCCTTAAAAAGAAAGAAAATGCTCTACGCTACACTCTGAAAAGAATGTTTCAAAAAAAAAAAAAAAAAAGCATGGTATTGGCAGAAAACGTAATGGATGTGTTTGTATTTCTTTTACCATATCTGTACGGCAGTGTGCGCCTGGACAATCCTGCTTTTATTTGCATTAAAGCTAGTAACATGAGCTGTAGCCAAAGACCATAATTGGCTCTTGGCTCCAAGTAGCCAGGTGAAATGCAGGGAATATGTTTGAACAGCAACTGCTTTTGCATATTTACAGATCAATTGCTGGGTTGTATGTTGGGCTCTCTAGAAGAGAAGCCCTCTGTGAAAGGGAGAGGCATGTTTAAGTACAAAATTATCATTCAAATTATATGACTGAGGTGGAAGTAAGGAGCTCATGAACTTCAAAGTGATCCACAGCTAATATTTAAAATATCTGAATGTGTCCATTACCTTTCAGTAAGGGTCACAGTTTGAGCTTTGTAGACCTAGGCCAGTGTTTCTCAAACTGTGGGTCAGGACCCACTTGGTGGGTCGCAACCTGATTTCTGGTAGGTCCTGGGTGATGGAAAGATCAGATAAGTATTTGCCACAAGCCCTGAGACTAATAAAAAATCAGATAGCTGCTAATGAGCTCCTGTAGTTTGCAAGGTTGTGTAAATATAGGGAGATAAATGTTTGAGCATCTTTTGGGGGTGTTCCCCCCCAAGTCTGTCAATGACAGGTAGTGGGGGCAGGTGAAGGCTGGGTCACATAACTAAACCCCTCAAGCCTTGAGGCTATTCGTTAGGGCTGCATCATTACAAGAAATAGATTGAGTTTTTTGCAAATAAATATTACTTGTAAATAAATAAATATATTTCTCTCTTTCTAGATCACCCTTTTATTAAAGTCTTGTAAAGTTAGGTGTGTCATTTTAAAAAGTGGGTCCCGGTGCTAAAACGTTTGAGAACCACTGACCTAGGCAATAGCACTTGGGGAAAAAAATGAGTCTCTACAGCTGCAGCTGGCTAAACGAGGTGCACGTTTTCTAAAAAAAAAAAAAAGTTCATGTACCTTGACAGACCCACAGATATGAAATGCACACAACAACAAACCAAGCAGTGTCCAGGAAGTGCTCTGTATAACCTGCATGCTTATCCATTTGCGTTGTCTATAATATGCTAATTAGATTAACAGCGAGACCCTGTCTAAGCTGCCAGTGCTGCCGGAAGCTGTTGCAAACGTGCCGTAAGGCATGTTTGCAATCACTCTGGAGTAAGGGAGGCGGATACAAGGCCAGCCTCCCTCCCTCCCTCCGCTGCCAGGACAAGCATGCAGCTGCTGTAGGAAGGTAAGGCTCCCACCTGCGGCCACAAAAGCGGTCCGGGAGGTGAGTATTGTGCAAGCCAGCCCGGGAGGGGGCGGGGATGGCATCTGCAATATCCCCGTCCCCACCGGGCCGACTTGGCCATTACATGGCCTCCTCCTACTTCTGCCAGCTATTTAGCTGGCAGGAATTCGAGGAGGCCAATAGGGCCGGCCCCAGTTTACACATGGGGAAGGGGACAAATGTCCCCTTCCCCAAGTAGACCTCCGGCCCACCACATGGCGATCCGGAGCGGGAATGGGATCCGGTGAACGGCCCTGGGCTGCCGGCTGGATCTTTAGTTAGGATTTTGCCCTAAATACTTATTGGGATAAGCCTCTATTTGGGAGGTTATCTAGGAGATTCTTAGCAGAGTTTGTTCCCTCTTACACCCAGGCAGACTGCTATTAGTTAAATAAATACACAAGGCATAGGCTGAGTTAAGTTGCAAAAAGAAGAAGTTTACTCATGGTTCAGCTCATATATACAGCATCTGATTAAAGATCAGAGGATCAGTTCTAACTTAAGACAAAAAACCCCTACAGCTGGGGCTTCCTGCATGGTAGTGTGCTTGGATCATGGCTGCCATTCATCAGAGCTCAGGCAGGCCATGTCCTCTCTCTGCATCAGGAGAAGGAAGAAGAGAACGCATGGGAGGAGGAAGAGGAAATGGAGTCTGGGGCCACGCCCTTTCCTTTGGAACACAGAGGGGTCAGGTAACAGGTCCTTTGGTGACCGGATGACACATTGCCCCCCAGTGCTCAGCAGACGAACGCTGCCATCTCCAACAATACTCACCTATCATGAGCCTACTACAGCAGTCAGGAGGATGGCCATTTGCAGCCCTACATACACTAGGAGTACCTTGCACTGAAATCAATTACACATAAAGACACACATCTTATGCCTGCTTACTCGGAAGTAAGTTCCACTGTATTCAAGTGAGCATAGGACTGCAGCCTTACACATGCACAAGTGCTTGTAGGATTGCACTCTTTGTCATTTGAAAGTGGAAAAGCATAGAGTACATGTGGCATTTAATCTGATTGAGCATGCAGGTTATTTGGTATTTCGAAACGCACTTCCCTGAGTCCATTTTCTGGCAGTCTTCCCAATTAAATGGGATTGCTGTTTATTGAGCACATTGCCTGAGAGGATTTAGTTTTAATTTGCATTAACATTTCACAAAGGATTTCAGAAAAGGCTGATTCACTCTTACACACAATATTGAAAATATTTCTATAAAAGGGATAGGCAGAAGATAAATGCAGATGTTCATAATAATAGCAGATCATTATCTATTTTAGGTACAGCAATGACTGTTTAGCAACTGGACTTTGCCTTAATGATGGCACAAAGACAAGAAATAATATATTTGAACATCACAATTCTTTGTGATGAAATAAAAATACCAGAAATAAAAAAAAATATTTATTATCCTGCCTCTCCAATCCGAAAAAGGAAGCTCAAGGCAGCTTTCAAATTAAAAACAGATTAATCAATATACAAAACAATCAAAAATCACAAAGTAGCACAATAATACAAAAACCTCAACCAAAAGTCAGCTGGAATAAAAGTCTTATCCGCCTCCAAAATGCCAGCAACGAAGCCATTCTTCTCTCCACTGGAAGGGTATTCCAGAGACCAGGTACCATGACAGCACAGGTAGCTGCCAACTGCATCTCTATTGGAGGTGTAACTCACAACAGATCTTCCCAATATGTCTTCTCAGGGGAGACAGATTCATGTGGAGAGAAAGACAGTCTTTCAAGTACCTAGGTCCCAAACCGTGAATGGCTTTATAGGTCATCATCACCATCACCTTAAATTGTGCTTTGAAATGTACAGGCAACCAGTGAAGGTGATGTAGTGGGGATGTGATAGAGTTACAACTGCTGGCTCCATTCAGCTGCAATCTGCAGTTCTGGACAATCTTCATAGACAGCCCCAGTACAGCACATTACAGTAGTCCAATTTTGAGGTCACCAACGAATGGGTAACCAACCCAAGAAAGGATGCAGCTGGAATTGCTAAAGATGCTCTGGACTGCAGCCAACACCTGAGCATCCAGGTGCAAGACCATGTCCAAGAGCACCACGAGACTGCAAACCTGGTCTTTCAAGGAAAATGCATCTTTGTTGAGAACACATTTATAATCCAACTCCCAGGTCACAGATGTCTACACTAACAACAGAAAATCCAGCCCTCTGTCTTGTCCAGATTTAATTTCAGCTTGATAGCCCTCATCCAATCCATCACTGACTTCACACATTGATTCTGGATTTCTACCACCTTCTTGGCTAAAAATGAAAATAAGGAGGTAGAGCGGAGTGTCATATGATTGATGACACCCAACCCAAGCCCCTGGATGATCACCCCCAGCAGCTTCATGTAGAAGTGAAAAGCATGGGGCACAGAATGGAACCCTGGGAGATTCCCTGGGCCAATGGCCAAAGCATTAAACAGGTGTCTCCCAGTTGTTGTTGTTGTTCAGTCGTTAAGTCGTGTCCGACCCTTCATGATCCCATGAACCATATCCCGCCAGGCCTTCCTGTCCTCCACTCTCTTCCTGAGTTCGCTCATTTTCATGTTCGTTGCATCGGTGATGCTGTCTAACCATCTCATCCTTTGCCTTCCCCTTCTCCTTTTGCCTTCAGTCTTTCCCAGCATCAGAGTCTTCTCCAGAGAGTCCTCTCTTCGCATTAGGTGGCCAAAATATTTGAGTTTCAGCCTCAGTACCTGTCCTTCCAGGGAACAGTCAGGGTTGATTTCATTTAGGATTGATTTGATCTCCTAGCAGTCCAAGGAACTCTTAGGAGTCTTCTCCAGCACCACAGTTCAAAAGCGTCTATTCTTCGGCGCTCAGCCTTCCTTATGGTCCAACTCTCGCAACCATACATTGCTAGTGTCTCCCAGTACCATCTTCTAAAATATTCCCACCAGAATGGACTAAAGTCACTGAAAAATGGTACCCCCTAGTCTCATCCTGCTAAGACAATCTAGAAGGACACCATGACCAATTGTATCAAAGGTCACTGAGAGATTCCGCAGAACCAGCAGGGATGCACTCCTCTTGTCCAGTTCCCAGCATAGGTCATCCACCAAGATGACCAAGGCAGTTTTCCACCCCCAAACCTGGCCTGAAGCCAGACTGAAAAGGATCACCCAGGGATTCCTGAAGTTGGGACACCACTATTTGCTCAAGCACCTTGCCCCAAAATGCCAAATTTGAGACTGGCTGATAGTGATCTAAAACAGGGTTTCTCAACCTCTCAGCGGCAGTGTACCACCACTGCCACCAGGATCCCTTTTTTCAGCATGCAAAACCCGTATGCTTCACCTCTGCTCACCGGCTGAGTCTTGCTGGCACTTTCCCAAGTTCTGTGGTGTCCAAAAAAGCTGCTCCAGAGCTCTGTTAGAGGGGGGGTTTCAGGGTTCAGACTGGCCACATACTACCAGATGTACCCAAAAGTACCATTGGTGGTATGCATACCACCGGTTGAGACCCCTGATCTAAAACATAAAGGGGTCAAAGGAGGGTTTCTGGAGAAGAGGACAGACCCCTGTCAGTTTAAGGCAGGGTCCTCTCAGTCAAAGAGTAATTAATCTCTCCCTGTCTGGCTGCCTTCACAAGACCTTTGCCCATCCAGGCAATAGCACACACTGAGGATTGCATATGCCCAATGATCCAAGGACCCTGTCCATGTCCTCCAACTGAACAAGCTGAAAACAGTCCCAACAACATTGGGACTGAGCATCCAGATGCAAGACATTAGGCAGTTGATTGGTACCCAAAACAGAATCCAACCCATGTTTGGTTGGACTTGTCATGGTTTTGTGGAGTTTTTTTGTTACTGTCTTCCTAGTCATCTTCCCTGCCCCTTCATTGCTGTCAGCTGTCCAAACAACAACAGCAGCAACAACAACAACAGCAGAGCAAAGTAGCTCCATGGGAGGAAAAAAAAAAGCATTCAGGGACAATTGTGTCAATGGCTCTGGTCATCTCCCTGTTCCAGAGGTCAGCAAGTGCCTCTGTAGACGCAAAAGTGCCTCTGTAGACTCCAGCAAAAGTAGCAAGAAAATCCCTCAGAGCCATCAGGATTCAGAAGGCCCTGAAGGCAGCAGCAGACCTTCTGAATTGGTCCCCTGTCCCTGCAGATGTTAGCTTAAACCTTACCAGGTAGTGATCTGTCCATGACAACAGAGTGGTGTTAACTGCCTCCTGTAATCTGCCGGCAGTAAAAACCAGGTCCAAGATGTGCCAAGTCTAATGTGTACGAGCAGATATTACCTGAGACAAGCCCATAGCTGTCACAGAGGCCATGGTATCCTGAGCTGAACCACTACAGGGGGGCTTCAATGTGCACCACAGGGTGCACATTGACAACCCTAGTCTCACCTCTGGTAGGGTAACTGTTGAGCAGCACTGTGGATAGTACACCAGGAGAATCTCTATCCTATCTTGGCTACCTAACATGAGAAAAATACACTCAAATCCCAGCAACTACTGAGCAGGGCACTTGGACAAGGGCACTTGGAGAGAGATATGATAGGCCACTGTGATTCTGCCTCCCAGCCCATGATGCCTTGGCTGCTGCAACATCTTGAAAACGGGTGGACAAAGCTATCCAGGTCTCTGTAATGAAAACCAGATTGGCCTATGCACCCAGGATTAAATCCCAGAGATGATGGCTTCATTATTGACTGATCTGGCAATACAAAGCAACAGCTTCAGAGGAACGTCCAACAAGGCCACCTAGACTCAGAGGCTGGAAGAGGGCCAGAAGAGGGAATAGTTCAAATATGACAAATCTGCATTCCCCAGTCATGATCTGCCCACCTTTTACTGCCACCCCCCCCCATGTCCATCACTGTGTTAGTATGGGCACCCAGCTGCAATCCAATGTGAAAACATTCACATTGGGGAGGAAAACCATATCTAAAAAAGGTAAAGGTGACCCCTGACAATTAAGTCCAGTCGTGTCTGACTCTAGGGTGTGGTGCTCATCCCCATTTCAAAGCTGAAGAGCTGAAGAGCCAGCATTGTCCGAAGACGCCTCCGTGGTCATGTGGCCGGCATGACTCTCCTTGCCGCAGTGCGTAGCATGCGACTGGAACACGGAGCGCTGTTTACCTTCCCGCAAGCAGTACCTATTTATCTACTCACATTAACATGCTTTGGAACTGCTAGGTTGGCAGGAGCTGGCCAAGCAACGAGAGCTCACCCCGTCACGGATTCGAACTGCCGACCTTTTGATCGACAGCTCATGGTTCAGCGGTTTAACCCACTGCGCCACCCGCTGGCCTTAAACCATATCTAGCCCAGGACAAAATACCAGAAACAGAGCAACAAACAAATAAAGACCAGGGGGAAAAAGCCAGTCATCACAAACCCACAGACCAAAACTAAGTCAGGAAATAAGTATTTAGAACAGACATGTTCAGTCATCTCCTCCTCAGTTCCATGGAAAAGCTGAATTTATAACCACCACTCCCTGTTTCGCCCTCTGAATTTTTGCCACCATTTCAGTCATTTTAAGTAGGCTGTTTTGACACATGCAGCAGAATAAGGTGGGAGTGCAGCAGTAGAACAGACTGCATCTACTGGTGAGGAAAACCAATTTCCTGCATGTAAAAACTCCCTGCAAGTAGAAAACTACTTGGGGGAAAGCCATAGGACAGTCCTTTACCTTTATGATGTTTTTCTACTTGCAGGCAGTTTTTAAATTTAGAGTAAAATTCAGAAATATGATCCCCCATCTAACATCTATTACTAACTTAATATTTATAGAGCACTTTGAGTGTGCAAAATGCTTCATATGTATTATCTTGATGTTGTTCTTACAACCATCCTATAAGGCAGTGGTGGCCAACCTTTCAACATGAATGCTGGCCCTTTAAATGGTTGCATAAGTGAGGGCATTTCAGCAGGTGCAGCTGCTTTAGTAGCACCATCAGCACTTGCAGCTGCCAAGATTCTGTCTTCTACACAACTCTTAAGAAGGCAGAGGCCCTAATGGTGGAAGGTTGGCCACCCCTGCTATAAGGCAATGGTTCTCAAACCTTTTAACACCGGGACCCACTTTTTAAAATGACACTCTATCGGGACCCACCTAGCTTTACGAGACTTTAAAAAAAGGTGATCTAGAAATAAACAAATATTTATTTATTTACAAGTAAAGAGCTCAGCTGCTTGCAGGGTAGTTAGCAGCTATTTTGCAAACTGCAGGAGCTCAGCTCTTTGAAGGGCTATCTCTTTAGCAGCTATCTAATTTTTGAATAGCTTCAGGACTTGTGGCAATTACTTATCTGAGCTTTCCATCACCTGGGACCCACCAGAAATCAGGTCGCGACTCACCAAGTGGGTCCTGACCCACAGTTTGAGAAACACTGATATAAGGTATTATTATCCCCATTGCACAGCTGGGGTGTCTGTTGAGACTGAGAGGGAGTGGCTTGTCTAAGGCCACCTGGGAGCTGAACTGGGGAAACCCTGATTCACAAGTCTGTCTCACAGACACTACAATACACCAGGTCAGACCCCACCAGCCTCCTGCATGCACATACTGGGCTGAATCCTGCTATGAAAGTCTTGTTCATGTGTTCCAAAAAAATCATCCTGCATGGCAGGGCAACTATCTTCCTTTTTTTCCAGGTCCTAGAAACAGGAGGGAAACCTACTTACACATAGAGTTAACTACCCATACACATTTTCAGTACATGCCGACTAAAAAGTATACCTGTGCCAGCTTATGAGTCATGATATAGCTGTTGGATATTGTAGCTTTCACACATCCCTTAACTTGTGGGCAGCCCCTAGTTTCAGCCTTGGACTGGGTGTCCCAAATTTTAGAAAACTGTATCTAGACAGAATTCACCACCATCACTCTATTGTTGTTGTTAACATTAACAATGATGATATTTATATACTGTACCACTTTTCAACAAGAGTAGTTCATGAAGTGGTTTACATAGCAAAATAAGACAATATATTGATTCCCTGTCCCCAAAGGGCTCTCAGTCTAAAAAAGGTGCAGAAGAGACACCAGCAAGAGCCATGGGAAAAGACACCATGCTGGGATGAAGAGTTGCTCAAATATAGGACACACCACTTCAAAAGGTGGGTGCCCCTGTGCCCAGTTAGCAGAGGTGGTCCTTTGCTTTTCAAGTTTGATCTGGCACAGGAGGCAGTAAGGCACACTGAAATTAAATCAAAGCCCCCACCAGGCAGAGTGAAGAGACAGTTAGCATTGCAGCTACCCAGTTGTCATTTCGTCTTTAGCATTTGCTGATCAGGCCTCTCTGAATCCCCGCATCATAATCTTAAGGCACATGACTTTGGACGATCTTACAACATATTTCATAACACTCATTAAAATGCGGAATGGGCCCTTCAGCTGGAAAACTAATTATGTGTAGGCTGTCGAAATAGTTTTCATGTTTAATTCAATGCACCTTCTATTTGCACCATCAGAGGCATTTCTACGGTAGGGGCCCTACCGTAAGTTGCGCCCCGTCCTAGTACCATGTTTACAAACCGGAACGAGGAGGCCCCGCCCCCTTGCCGGCAGAGCTATTCCGCACTGCAAAGGCGAATGGGCAGGAGACTCCCTGCTCATCACCTTCGCAGCGTGGAATGGCTCCGCCAGCGAGGGGGCGGGGCCTCCTTGTTCCGGTTTGTAAACATTGTACTAGGACGGGGCACAACGTACAGTAGGGCCCCTACCATAGAAACGCCTCTGCATCAGAATGGTAACAGAGATTGTAAAAAGTCACATCTGTGTGCAGCACTGGATAACAGACTTCATCCAGTGCTAAATTTGTTCATGGCCGTTTCACATTCGCATGGCAGGTATGAGGACACAAGAACGTGGAACTGATAAGAAAGTTGAAAGGAGGCCAGCGACCAGACTACTACCACCATTTCCTATTGATGACAATTGTTATTTCCTGTAGAACTGCAGTCAAGAAACCTCCGACGCACTACTGTGAATCATAAAGAACATTTTTAAAATAGCAAACTGTTTCGACTGTTGTAGCAGTTAAAATGGCATGAAGATACAAACAGGATAAAACCTGTACCAGTGAGTTTTAAGAAATGCCCACAATTTAAAGCTTTACACCCTGACCCAATCACAATTATCAGAGCAGTGTTTTCAATATGACACTTCAAATACACTTCTTACAGCCTGTTCCTCTTCAGAGACCGTTGATTTTAATAGGCCCAGGTACACAGAAATAGGCAAAGGTTCAAGTTGGTCATTGATTAGGGCTATAATCCTATGCATACTTTCCTGAGAGTAAGCCTCATTGAATACCATGGGACCTACTTCTGACAGGCATACGATTGCACTGTAAGGCTGAAAGCCTTACCTGAGAGTAAGCACCATTTAATGCAATTTTATAAGCATGATGGGATTGTGATCTGACTAGCTTTCCTACAGCTTAATGTTCCAGAGTTTTGCATGGCTTTCCCTTCAAAGTAATACATTGCAGTAGTTTAATACAACAGAGCACCTCCTATTGACTATGTTATAGGTACCCAACACTGTAAATGCCTTATTCTTACTTGGAATGGCTTGTATTTAACAGGCAGTATACTGCAGTCTAGCAATGTGTGCCAGCTAGTGTGATTTGTAAGATAATACAGTAGATGGTGATTCCAAAGCTGATAGAAATCAACTTCATTTAGAGCTCCAACATCTTAGAAGGTGTATATTAATCTGCTGAAGAGTTAGTAACATATAAAGAGCACACCATTTCATCAACCTCTGAAGATTTCACTTATATCTCTGTCTTGCTACAAAAGAACCTGCTCTTTTATGTATAGGTGTAGCAGAGTAGGCAGTTTTTGGATCATGACAAGGCAGACATTTCACCATGAGCCACTCCAACAAGTACGAAAGGCTTGAACTCAACATCAATGATGTTCAACAATGATGAACTCAACATCAAGAGAAACCAAGGTCAGTACTGGATGACTCAGGATTCAAGATCTGGAAGTATGTCCAAGGGTCATGTTTCAAGAATGGGTGGAAAGAGCTGTGAACCAGTACTGAAGATGTAGTCAGAGATGCAATGGTCAATAGCAAAAATACGCAAAAAGGTGCTTTATTGCAAAGGACTGCTGAGCAGCTACTATATCCTCATATCGCTACTCTGTTGACTCTCAGAGGTACATAACAGTTCAAATACAATTGGATTTTTTGCTTTTGGTGTAGGATTTCTACTTTTAGATTTTGTCCACCACCTTAAGTACAACTTGTAGAAAGGCAGAATAGAAACCTTAAAATAAAATATTATGAACATCTTTTTGTTTCCAGCACATATTTTATATAGTATATGGTACAACTTGAGTAGAATGACTCACGATGCAATGATGTAGGATACATGGGAGATAGCTGCATAGGGGGCTCCATTCCCTCCTATACAACCCCAAAATGACATTTAGAAGTGATCTCCAATGGTATCTGGAAAGGAAAAACAGGCAAAACCTGAAGTAATGAGAGCATTTGTGCGTCCATGAATAGCTTTGGATCCCAGTCATTGCCAACTATGGTGCAGATTTACTGAGGACCCAAAATTGCACGAGGCCCAAAAGAAAAACATAAGGTACAGGAAGGATAACACAGTGAACAACATTGTCAACAATAGTCGACTTAACAATGTTGAAAGTTTCCATTTAGAGAATTAAAAAAAAAAAGATTGGTCAGTAATCATCACAGATTAGTTCTTTTGTTGATTTGCTTCATTCATGGGATAAACAGTCTTCATGCAGCTTTTTGGCTTGTGTTGAAGTGAAGTCTTCCTACTGCTAATATAGGTGAAAAGCCTTTGATAATTGCTGGGAAGGACAACAAGTTCTGGAGGCACAATCTGTATTGAAGGTGACAAACACATTTAACCCCCAACCTACTTTCACAGAATTGAAAAGGGGACTTGCGTTTAAGTCATGTCTACAGCACATTCTAGGTCAGCATAAAGCCTCACTGACATAGGTTTATTTTCTTACCCTTTAAAAAAAAAAGCCATTACTTTCCAAATATTCCATTCACATGCCAATGATTAAAAGGAACTGTCTAGTTTATGTTTAAGGTGTTTAGAAAGTCAGGGACCAGCATTCCTAAGTAAGATCTCACTTCAGCCTAGGTAGAAAAAAGTTCAGAAAAGTGTGTCAAAGGAACTTACAAAAGCTGACATGTTGTATACAACAAAGAGTTTATACTTACAGAAGAAGGCACTTAAAACATTTCCCTGAGAATATCTTATCTGGCAAACTTCTATTGTGCCACTTTGAAAACAGATACAAATTGCATTAAGAATACAGTCTATGCCTAAAGAATACAGTCTATGCCTAAAAGGTACAGTCTATGCTTCAAGGAAACCACACACAAAAAGTACATTAAATATAAGGCTGTGAATTTTGGTGATGCAGTATTTAAAAAGTCAAGAATTGTTTAGGAAAGGCAGTGCTGAGATGTCTCCATTCCATAACCAATAATTAAGCAAACTGTATATGTGAAACCTCTGCAAAATGTGTAGTTTTGGCATTTTGTCAATCCTCCTTTCCTTTGTTGATAATTCCTGCTACATGTTCCCTGAGTTTCTATCCCACAGTTATTGCTCAGTCCTACCTCCTCCTCTTCCTCTTAACTGTCCATCTATTTATTCTGATCATGAAAAAAAAATGTCTTAGCAGCCATACCGCAAAAGGATCAAGATTATTTGAGTGTACACATTATGACAAATGTGTTAGTTTGGTCCTTCTTTTTCTGTAAACATAGGGGCTGAAGTAAAAAAAGAGGCTTCCATTGACTTTCAGCTGAATGTTTTTTAAACCACAAATAGTACACAGGAAGGGGGGCATGCAAGTGGGACAGCTATCGGAATAGCTGTCATGGTGGGTGCTAAGTACTAAAGTCCCCTGCCCTCACTGTGGTTTTGCATGCCCCCCCCCCCATATTATTTACACCAAAAGAAAAAAAAAACTAAAACAGGCCAAACTAACAAAATTAGTGTGGTCCTAATATGATCCTTAAAGGAAGAGTGACAAGATAGCTCTTCAAAGTGTTAACCTTGCAAACCTGAGGTCTTCATTTCAGAGCAAGCGTTCTGTTCCCCTTGCAACAGTATGCATGTAATGGGGCTCCTTAAGGGAGAGTAGACAGGCAAGAGAAAATACATGGAACAGCAGCAGCAGCAGCAGCTTGTGAAAAATGAAGAAGAGGAGGAGACAGGTTCACTGCACTGTTAATCTCTCATATTGTTGACATTCTTATCAGAGGGAGATGGTTTGTACCATGCAAAAAGTTGCATTTTAACGCCGGTACTGATACAGAGCCTTGCCTCTTAAATACTCCTCCAAGCACTGAACTGCAAAGGGGTCAATGTCAGTATCAAACTTGTTGGCAAAGAAGTGATGTTTTCGTAACATCCAGTTCAAGTCTCCCACTCCAAAGACGCACACAGAGCGGACGTGAATTCCATTACAAGGTGGATAGGGGGCGCCCTTGGACACATCCCCCTCAAAGTAATGCCACTTCACAAACCTGGCAAGGGCGTTCATGTCAGAGACGTCGTATTTGTCGCTGGCAGGGACCGCACCAGGGACTTCAGGAATTCGCTGAATAGTAGCCCACAAGTACTCGTCAGGACTGTAAGTGTCTTTAGCCCATTCCACAAATGCAAGAATTTTGCTGTTTTCTAAAACATATTCGACAAACTGCCTGCTAACCACAAAGTAAGCACTACCTGAGAAAATGGGTGTATTAAGAGGTGGACGCTGCTTGTCTATTCCCATATTCTTCACCTTGCCATCAACAACTTCATGGTGCTTCTTCCACCGTACCTCCTTGTTCAAGGGCATTTTTTCTGTTTCCAAGCTGTTTTCCCCCTTCAGGGCTCTGAGCTTCTCTATTATTTCCTGATTGGTCTTGATAGGGAAATCCATCCCACAGAGATTAATCAGATACCTCCAGCTTGAACTCCTTCTGTACAGATCTTTCATGCAGTTGAGGTCTGCTTGCACTCTGCTCCATGAAGCATACACTACACTCTCCAATTGGCTAGCAATAAAGACATTGTCAAAACAGGAAGCAATCCCCTTAACTGCAGCCAAGAAAGATTCTGGGGACTTCTTATCAACATGAATGCAGTAATAGTTTTGAGGAGCATAGATGGACCTCAAAAGTCTATCGAGCATATTAATTTTGTGGTAAGCCACTATTGAATATGCAATGGGAAATTCTGCTTCTTCCTTGCTCAGCGGCTCCATGATGTATTTCCGCCTCTTAATAAAGGAGGCACAATCTGCCGTCATGTTAATGTAATCATTTGCAGTCAGTTTAGGGCTTTTCTTAAAAGACACTGTTAAGAGCTCCAGCTTTACTTTCTGAATTTCCTCTGGATCACCCTGCAATATCTTGGAGCAATTGATATTATGATTCACATACTCACCAGTAAGCTCCAGGTGCTCATGGGGCAGATAGCTTGGTTTCTGGTGAATTTTGATAAGAGAAAAGGTCCCTGCTGTAAAAACAAACACCAGGAAAAGTCTGGAGCGTAGGATGTAACAATGACGAAGTTTCCTTCTCAGCATTTCAGAGAGCATCAGAAACTGTCCACTCATTTAAGAGACTTTGTTTGTACACATGATCAAGTTCCAACTTCAGAGTCTTCTGTCTTCATTTCTCAGAAGTAGGCTGTGTCCCTGTAAACAAAAGGAAAATACATGTAAATTCAGAGAACAGCAGTTGCAGTTTTTTTCCCTGTGAGCTTTAAGTCCAGTTAAAACTTAAGGCTGGATCAGACAATAGGGGCCGAGTTAGTCTTCCTTCTCACTTGAAGAGCATGCATACTCCTCTCACCTCCTGGAATGCCAGAGCTTTTTAGTTTAATTGCAGAGGGGGATGCCCCCTACGTGCGTGTGCCATTAATGCTATATTTAAACCAATGCCATTAAGCAAAAGAGCCCCAGTGTTTCAGGAAGTGAGCTGGGCATGCTCAGACAGCATGCACGATGCAAATATGCAGAGGGGGGGGAGGTCTGGCTCAGTAAAGAATCATCTAAACCAGGCCATAAAAGATCTAATTCACTAGTAGTTAAATTATTAAGCAAAACAAATTTTAAAAATAAGTTTTGATAACAAGTTTGATAAAATGATAATCACTTCTATACAAGTTCTAACCGGTAACATACACAGTACTGGTATTATATAACCGAGGTTTACAGCAAATAAACTGCCAGAGCACAGAGAGGTAACATTATTTTACCATCAACTCAATAACCTGTAGCAAGATCTACTTCATGTACACCAAAGGCCACCCTTCTTACTAGGACCAGAGAATGATCTGAAAGTGGTGGCTGAGTCCCTCTCTGACTGAAGCTAAGTTGGTATGAACTGGTGCCCAACATGTGACTAGAACTAGAAGTACCCCATATATTCCGCTGTTCTCTTCCTTTGTGTTCAGGTTCACTTACAATGCTGGCTTCATGTAGGTTGAAGAATCCAGGAGCAAGCCTTAGATTTACCCTCCAACCCCAACCACTTGGAGAACTTGGAGTATGAACCAGTGAGTGCTTACAAATCTCAAGGGCTGCACAGACAGATCCAACACCATCCATCTGCTGCTGCTGCTGCTGCAAAAAGGGGCTGAATGGATGACTTAAGCTCTGATGCACGTAGCGCTGGTTCCCAGGCAAGGTTTTAAATGAGGAGGAGAGTGCATATGTTGAAGGCTCATTTCCACACCCACTGTGTGTTCCATTCCCACACCCACATGCTCCATGTGACCCACTTCTTAGGGGAAAAATAGACAGGCACTTACTTGCCTTTTTAAGAGGCATGCTTAAACCCAGGAGTGCCTCAATTCACAAACAAAAACAGCCATGGGGGGGGGGAGGGGCTGGCCAATCTTGATCAAGACCTTGGGAAAGGGAAGTTACCATAAGTCTTTCCCCTTGCATTGCTTTCTGGCTGAATCCTCTCCCCTCCCAACAAAGCTGTTATTTGTCCCCAAACAAACTGGAAAAAGCTATGAGCGCCTTCTGCTTTATACGAGGCTGGTGTTGCTGCTCAGGAAAATTGGCCCCATCATCTCAAACTGCTCCTATCATGCTTGTGAATGAATGGGATCCAAGTACAGTAACAAAAACATGAGGATTTCCATGGGACAATGAAATACAGTACCTGTGATTGTCCTGGGAGAACCAGGACACTTGGAGTTCAGCAATATTTCCCTTGTATCACATTTCCAATTCAAGGCACTAATAGTTCGAAGAGCTCCCCGTTAAAGGCTTTTTAAATAGCCCTTTCCATTCTGCACTGTCTCACACTATTTTCGAGATCTCTGCACTGCCTTACTTGTTGGTGATCCTGTAATCTTGCTCACTTCCATTGGACCTCACTTCTTTTTGGAATGTAGTACTCACCAAACATTTCCATCGCTATAACCAGAGTTGCAAATTATTGCAGGCAGTTGGAGTTTCCTGTCCTACAATATTCAAAAGTCTACCTTCTGTGGATCTTTTCTCTCTTTTAGCTTCCCTGGCTGGCAAAGAGAGGCTGATGTACTGCTTAAATTCTTCTCAGTATTCCACTGACATTACTAGATAGCTTCGCTTCTGCAAATACTCTCAAGTGCACTGTACTTTTTTCCTGTTATTCATACCTTTTCTGGCACCCTACTCCTTGTACCACATGTACAGCGCAATCCTCAGAGAAAAGCTGGCGACGGAATGAGCGTTCCGTCGCCGGGAGACGTCGCGAACATGCGTAAAGCACGTTTGCAATGCCTCAGGAGTAAGGGAGGCTGGCACAAGGCTGGCCTCCCTCCCTCTGGCGCCAGACCAGGACATGGACGGCGTTGGACAGTAAGTACTCCAGCCGCGTGGGCAGTCCGGCCGGGTGAGGGAGGGGGGCCATTGGCCTAGCCAGCCAGGAGGGGGCAGGGAATGGCCTCGGCCACATCCCCGGCCCCGCTGGGCCGGCTAGGCCGTTACACAGCCTCCTCTGACTTCAGCCAGCTATTTAGCTGGTGGAAATCCGAGGAGGCTGATCGGGCCGGCTGGAATTTACACCCAGGGAAGGGGACAAGCATCCCCTTCCCCGAGTAGACCTCCAGCCCGGTAGCAGCATGGCCCCTGGTGCACAGGAACCAGCGGGCAGCCGTGGACCGCTTGCTGGATCCTTACAGTGAATTGTTCTGCCCATTGCTCTGCCCAAGTAATAAGTGATGCTAATTGCACAAGGCCCTTAAAATAAATAGTTTATTACCATAAAATTGAGAGATAAAATGTAACATATAACTGCAGCCAGCAATGCTGACTTACACCCAGCTCCTCCTAGCCTTGTCACAGTTCCCTCCTGGTGCTGGTGCCAAGTAGCCAGGGGACCTGGGGCAAAGTTCTGCATGGGGTCCCCATAACATTTCCCACACACACCCTGATGGCACCCTTGGAACTCTGCCATGAGTGCTGAGGGTTCATGGTTTAGCCTGACTGGATGGACACTCTCAAAGGCATGGGTCTTTGGCCAGAGCAGCAGCGTAGCTGCCATTGGGCGGGTGGTATGCGTGGTCTACTGCCCACTTTTGCTTTTGTTACCTCCAAATGGAGCCTTTCTGGAATTGGTGGTGGTGGTGCTACACCCGGTCCCAGGCAGCGGGGGGGGGGGGGGGGGGCTAGCGACGCCACTGTGACAGAGCTCAACCTGGCTAGTCCCCAACCATGTAACCCCCCAAATCCTAAATCAATGTAGCAATAGTGTGATGAAATTAACTCTTAATTTTGTTAAAGCTATATAACTACCAACCCCATGCATTTAGAATTAAAGACCAGAGTTATCTTCCAGTACACAGCTAGGATCTCATGCAGGTCTGAACCCCAGAACCTCCTTTTCTTTCTTCGCCAAAATTAAGCACCTCCCTTAGCTCCATTCACAGCATCCTATGAACATATTCCAAGTTTTATTTTTTAAACTTATAACTTAAGATGGAGTTTTGTAGCTAAAGTTTACTTTGGTACTCCATACCTGCTTGCTTTCGCCACCAGAAGAACTAACAAGCATTAAATTTGCGTCCATGCTGAAGTGGCTTCCATGCCATGAAAGTTAAGAGAGAATGAGAGATTTCTGTTCGAACTGAGAGAATGCCAAATACTGTAACCTGTTGGTTATTTATTTTTGGTTTTGTTCTGCAACGGAAACAATGCATTTTCTAGCTCCATGGGAGTGGTATCCTGTTTTAAAAGCTGAACTTTTTAACTATTGGTGAAGGAAATCAATTGGGCAGAATTACCAATGTATTTCCCCCATTTCATCATAAGCAAGTTTCTCAATCCCCCAGTAAACTGTATGTGGTTAACTTATTGTCATCTCATGTGCAAGGCAAGCCATGCATTCTCCTCACTGTGGAGAGGATGGTGGAAGACATGTAGGTGGACCCTCGTTTAAAAGTCTCCTTTCTCATCAGCCTTTGCATTGTTTTCCTGTCTGGGGTGCACTCTAGGAAGTGAAATACTTGTAGTAAGTGATGGGCATCAACAGAAAGACGAGGATGGAAATGTATGGTCCTGAAATCAAGATGGAACAGACTGGACTGACAAATCATGGATAGATGCCCTGGCTGTGTGCTGAATGAGGTACTGACCCTCCCAGCACACTTGGGTTTTATGTACTCCATTGCAGCAATAAAGGGATTTGAGATAGAGACAGACCTTAGCAGTTACATTCTCTTTAATTGGGTTTTGTTTTTGGTTTTTTGCATGGTTTTGGGATTTTTAAGAGGCATGGCTAGTAACTGCCAAAGGAAGAAGCCTGGTGGAAACAAGAACTGTACTTTGGAGTTATGCCCTCCCCATGTGTAAGCCATATGCTTAACATTCTGGCCAGTTTACACTGAAGTGAGAAGAAAGCTTTAAATATTAGAGATGCTCATCACAAGACAGAATGTAATTAAATTAGACACATGCAAGAATTCAGGTATAAAAAGGGACCCTTAGGGACCCTTTCCGTTTCTGTTGCTGCTATATGTTTTTTACTTTCAATCTGCTCTATACCATTCTTAATTGTAATTTTAACTTTTAATTTTAATTGTGAATTGTTTTGTTTTTAATGACGTATTAACTTGTTTTGTTTTATATGTTCATTTTTGTTGTACACCGCTTTGAATTTTAGAAAAGCGGTATAGAAATCGTTTAAATAAATAAATAATCACCCTGTGTTATTTATGTAAATAATTTTTATTCTGCAGCTTTTTAACCATGCCCTTATTCTATAGAAAAGGTGTTCACTTTGGCCCTAGTATAGTAGGCTCAATTAACCAAATTATACATGGGGTTACTTAACTCTAATGTCCTTATGTCTAGGAGAGAAGAGCTTCCAGCTGCGTCGGTTGAGTGTGGGAGGCGGCAGAAAAAAGCCAGGCTGCAAAAGGATACCACCTGGAATGTAGCTGTTCATGAAAGATTGGACATTTATATATATTGTAAAAAACCCCAAGGGGGGTTAGGACAGCCTGCCCATGTACACTGCCTTGGATTAAAGTCGGAGGAGAAATCCAATGACCAAGAAAGGCAGTATATAAATACTGTATTTTTTATTATTATTATTATTACTACAGATTAGAAGGCTCTGTTCAGATTAGCCCTATGTCCAACTATGTCAAATCTTAAACTCAGAAAAGGCATTACTTTAATCCATAGTCAGCAGCTGTGTAGTAGAAGCATTGTGGGCGGTTAGTCATTTCTAGCATGGACTTATTTAAAGAAAAAAAAATATGGAAAATGAGATGAGCTCTATAACAACCTTGATTTCATTATTAAAAGCATAGCTCTCCCCCCACCCCAAACCATCTCGTATACACAGAATCTTGCAATGTTGCAGGAAGAAATAGAGACCAGAACTATCAAGGACTCAGTTGTGTTGAAAAAACAGTGCATCTTTTGGAAGTGACTGCTGGTTCACCACCATAGTGTTACCTTACACACACAGATATCCTAAAAGCCCTCTTAGCTCAAATATAAATTTAATATTACTTGCTCATTTCCTATCCAGCAGGTGAAGTTTGCTTTTGGACAGATGGTGTCCAATCTGTATGGTCAGCTTCACTGCAGTTTCTGAGATGGACAAGCTCTCTGCTGAAGGCTGCTATCAAATGCTGCTGCTCTTCGCTGCCTCTTTAAGGAAGTTTGGCCTGCAAAGTTGTTGGCAGTTCAAAAAAAAAAATCATAAACACCTAGATTTTGCCTAGATCCCAAGATTTCTGTGGTGGGTTACAATTCTGAACAACAGAAAAGCCAATTAAAATCCAACTCTACACTGAAATGGGGAAGTGGTTTTTGAAAAGCAATTTAAAAAGTGGAATCTTTTTGGAAGCTGCCAAAACGCAATGAACAAAAAGTAGGAACCCCTGGACAATTGGGAACCCCAAACCCCTGGACAATTAGAACGGTTTAACAAAGTTTTGGTTCTCATATAAATGAAGCAGATTCCAAGCAGATTCTCTATTGGTAAGGGAAAGATACTAAGGGATATTTTAAAGATATATGGGTACCATTTGCTCATTTTTTGAAAATACCAAGCCAAAATTGAACTCCTAGCTCCATAGTCAGCATGGTTCACTTAACAAATTCTCTGTTGAAGTTAGTTGTGCAAGCCAGACAGGTGGGGTATAAATTTTTAAAATAGTCTTCCACAACTATATGCTGTACACTGAACCGAAGATGTTTGCACGTTGTGCCCACTTTGTGAGCACATTTCAAAGGGATGTTCATTCAGTTTTGAAGGTATCTCAGTAGTGACTTGTATCAACTCTCAGTCACCACTCCCTGAACATGGGTAGGAGCCAATGTGCCAAACTACATGTTACTTTCATAACATGCTTGGCTCTTACATGTTGAAACTTATTCTCTAACAAGCATCTGTGTGCATGTAGAGATCCAGGCCAGAACTGCAGCATGGAGGGGGAGTTACCCCATGGTTCCAGTTCAAATCAACACTGCCCCCCTCCCCCTACAATGGATATTTGTTCTGGAAGGAAAGCTCCCATTGGTGCAAAAAAGAAAGAGATGAATGAACTGAAAAGCAGAGCAAGAAAACTAAAACTGACTCAGGAGTGAGCAAAAGAGGACATTTAAAAAAGACGGAAAAGGAAACCAGACCAAAAAGAGCATGAAGATTCCTAAAAGACTTTGAATTGGAAGACAAAAGGAGCATGAACATCTGTAAATGATGATCAAAGAGTGGGAAGGGCAGTCCAAAGGAGTCCATGAGGCTGAAATAATAAGGCCCAGGATGTGGCCAGCAGAGGAGCTGGCGAGAGAGCTGAAAGAACAAGGCCAGAAGATCTCGGCAAAGCATGAAAATATTGCAGTGTAGGCTTGGAAATCTGGTCTCTATTTAAAAAAAAAAATAGCCCTCCCAAAATAAGACAGGGAGAAAGACAGAAAAATGGAGAGCCAAGATTCAAAATCAAAGAGAGATGAAAACAAGGGACTCGGAACATTTTCCAGAACAAAAATGAAGGGCATGAAATTCAAAATATGAAAAAGAATATGAAGGAAAAAAGAGAGGTAGCTGATAAAAAGGCAACAGACAGAGAGAAGAAAAACTGCTCCACTACCCTGATCTGAGGAGTCGGAGTGGGGGAAATGAGAAATATAAGAGTAAGTTGCAATCACGGAATCAGTGATTTGTTTTTCACAGTATGAAAGAAGTTGTGGGGAAATCATGCGTTTCCCACAATCAATGCACATCTTCTTGCATTGATGCCGCAATGCAACCCGGAATGCCGCAATGCAACCCGTGCCGCAACCCGGAAAAAAAGTCTATAGCCCTGCCAATGTCCCCAGCAGCTCCTACCTGTTCTCCTGGGCGGCGCCATCTTGGACCTCGCAAAATCTCGTGAGATCCAAGATGAGGGTGCCCAATTCTCATGAGATATGAGGGTGCCCATCTTGGATCTCACGAAATCTCGTGAGATCCAAGATGGCGGCACCCAGAAGAACAGGTAGGAGGAGCTACCGGGGACATTGGCAGGGCTGTAGCCTTTTTTTCCGGGTTGCGGCGCAGGCGGGTGGGTCCTCTTGCTCGCACCGCAACCTGGAGGGAAAGGCATTGGCAGGGCTGTAGCCTTTCCCTCCAGGTTGTGGAGTAAGCGGGAGGACCCACCCATGCTGCAACCTGGAAAAGACCACTAACAGGGGGTATGCGAGGGTAGCCGGTCCAGGGGTACGCGGGGCAACCGGAAGCCCACATAGGGGATACGCGGGCCTCCAAAGATTGGGAACCCTTGCTCTAAGGAAAAGGTGATTATGTAGCAATTGAAAAGGACTGTTTTACCACTAGTTACTACTAGTCTTATGTTTGGTATTAATTCTAATAAGAAAACACATTTGCTGCATTTGCCTTTGAATTTCAGTAGCAGAAAACCACTAGCTTATTTAGCAAGCAAGTGTATATTCCTCATTTTCATGCACACACACACACGCACTGTGAGCGTATCCATGACTAAGGGGAGGAAAGTACCAAACTGAGAGCATTCCTTCACCATTAGTCACAAGTGAAGCCATAAATTGCGGCTGAACTCAAAAAGTGAAACCAAGGGTGAAAGGTAAACCCCCCATGGCTATTTTACTTCACTCTTTCCAAACACAGAATGTGACAGTTTTGATTCTTGTCAGCATTGCAAGGTGGCCTTGTTACATTCTCCTTGTCTGACACGGAGAAAGGAGGTAAGATCAGAGAGGAAGGCAGCAAATGTCAAATACTTACGCAGTTTGATGGCATTCACACACAGAGACTGGCTCAGTGTCCCAGTTCTAAGCCACTCATATCTGAGAACTTATGAATAACTGGTGTGAGCCCAGAAGCCTGTGAAAGAGCAAATGCATTTCAAAGAGTGGAAACGAAGTGAGCCAGATACTTGATTTGATGCCAGCCTGGGAACACCAATGAGTACATGGGGAAAAAAGTCATTGCTAGGACTCAATAAGATTCATGAACAATCATTGCAGATTTAGGAAGATCTGTTTGGTAAAGTATCAATGGGGACAGCACTCACTGGCGTCACTGCAGGGGGGGCGGAGCTGTAAGTTCCTCCGTGATCTTAGCAAGGCAACCTCATTTAAAAAAAAGTTGGAAGAAGTCAAACTAGACAACACCATTCTAGAAGGTGAGGTTGAGAAGCTGGTTTTAAAAGAATGTATGTAAAGGGTGTTAGTAATGGAAAGATAGGCAGGAAAGATTACCAGCAGGCATTCCACAGATACGAGTACTGGTCAGTGTTTCATTAGTCACCTGGACAGAACTGATAATACGCTGATGTATTATCAATGATAGAAAGCAGAAAGATTACAAATGTAATCTAAGCAGTTTTCAGTCTCAAATTGAAAAGTTAGCAGACAGCAACTGAAACTCAAAAAGGGTGAGAGTAGCCTGTAGGAAGGAGAAACCAAATAAGGAATGTTACTTATAATGTTTTGCATAAGTGCTCAAGGCACTTTGTGTCCATT
Source organism: Plestiodon gilberti rubricaudatus (assembly GCA_026170595.1). NCBI lineage: Eukaryota > Metazoa > Chordata > Lepidosauria > Squamata > Scincidae > Plestiodon > Plestiodon gilberti. Next base: position 68,360,315 of record JANXHW010000002.1, read on the forward strand.
TTCTCAGTAATCCCTACAGCAGCCCAGTAAAGTAGGCCAGGATTATCCCCACATTGCAGATGAGAGAGATTGTCTTGACCATGGTTTGCCAATGACTACCCATAATCATATGCTTATGGCTGTCCCATGATCTGAACCAGGGCATTCCCAGATCATACTCTTAATTAATATAAATACACCTAGTAACAAGCTATTGTATACTGAAGCATTTTCTGGAAAGATATAGAAGTTACAGTGGATCACAAACCTAAGCAGTACAAATTTTATTTTATTTATTTATTTTTCACATTTTTATACTGCCCTTCCTCCAAGGAGCTCAGAGTGGTGTACGTATTTCCTCCCCTCCTTTTGTCCTCACAACAACCCTGTGAGGAAGGCATGGCTGAGAGATAGTGACTGGCCCAAGGTCATCCAGGAAGCTTCGTGACTGAGCGGGGACTTGAACCTGGATCTTCCAGGTCTAAGTCCGACTCCCAAACCACTACACCATCTTAACCAGTACACATCTTAAATTACAGTACATCAACAGAAGCATCAATTCACAGAAAGAAAAGTATTGCTAGATCTGCCCTGGTTAAGATCTGACATCAAATACTGTGATGGGTATGATTCGGATATGACTGACAGCAGCATGGAAGCCACCTCCCTCTGGCTTCTTCCCATGCTACACTGCGATTAATCTCTCTGCAGAAACCAAATTGATGGGACCAATGATATGTTCCTTTCCAGAAGGGCATCTGTAGGAGAGTCAGAAACACATGTTACTGGTCGCTCAGCGTATGTAGATCCTGGAGGGACACAGTATCAGAACAGCAAGGCAAGAAGCCATGTGAGAGCAGCTCTCATGCTGCAGCCAGTAACATGAGTCATCATTAATTAAGTTTTGCCATCGCAGTAGAAATGCTGACCCCTTCTTTCTTACATGCACAAACAACATCACTTCTCCATGGTCCTATCCTACAATGGAGGGATGTTGCTCATCAGGTTGGAAAGACCCGCACAACTGGCACTATCATATCGCTTCAGTATTGACAGATATAATGCAAACAGATATAATGCAGTCATGTGGAACAGCACCACAGAAAAGTGGGTCCCCTATGGTTGTGTGGGTGGGTGAAGAGACCCCTTGCCAAGTGGGAAAGGATTCAAAGAAATGTCACGGGCATCGATCGCTATCGACAGCGATATCACTGAAATGTGTATTGTCTGGCTCAGATACACAAATCTGGGCTTCACATAATGCTCGTCTCAAATACAAGGTGAGCACTATAGCCTCAAAAGTTCTTCCTCAGCAGGATCTCTGCTTGCCTGCCTGCCTCCCAGCCATCTGCCCACTTCCAAACCCCACCTTCCTCACTTACCTTCTTTGCTGCTCCAGCAAGCAGTGGAATGGAAGAAGGAAGGGGAGAATCTCTCCACTTCTCCTCTCTGATGAACAGCATGCTGTGCAGCAAGAGCACTGAGAACTGACCGTATTTACTGTCTTCCTAAACATGTTAGTCACATGGGTTAGAAAAAGGTTTAATAAACTCCAGCATTAATTTAAAAGGTAAGATTATGAAAAAAAAAATTTCAAGCTAAGGTCTACATGCACAGAAACTGTCTGTAATTAATAAGCAGCATGAATATACATTCTGGTGTCCAATCTTTATTCATGTTTCTTTTTTCCCTTGGGGCGAAGAGGAAGGACAGTTCCAAAGAACTGTGCCTGCCATTAGCAAGCCATAAAACACCTATTGCTCAGCTAGATCTGCCCCAGGTTAATAAGGAACATGCACATGAGACCAGTTCTGGCAAGGTACCACACCACTGTCCCAAATAATGCAATCGGAAATTCACACAAAAGAGCTTACAATGGAGAAAAACTCTGGGAAACTCTTGCAAACAATGTGCTTACTTAAGATAAGCAGCAGTCATATAGATTGTGAATACAGAGAGCTCCATGGCAGGATCTCTTTCAAGAGCAGACACCTCACTAAAAAAGAAAGACCATAACAGTAGCTACTTCAAAAGGCAACGTTCTGAAGTCTTTCACTGTGAAGGGTTGCCTTACAGTACTTCAGACCAGCCCTTTGTGATTTTCCACAATATTTGTCTCCAAATAACTCTGTCCTGTGGGAGCAATCCATTACCATGCACTAATGGCCTGCAACCTCTATTTGTGTCTGTGGGGCTTGCCTGGCCCCTCACACAAGTTGCCGTGAAACGAATGGCAGTTGCTCCTTATGACAACCAAGCCTTCCACTGACACCACCTTATTAAAGTTTCTGAAAAGAAACTTAAGCTTACCTTCACCATCCTGTGATGGCAGGATAATTACTTCTTACAAATTAAAAAAGAAGAGAAGAGAATGAGAGAATTTCAGCAGAAAAGGAGAAACCTGCCAAGAGCTACCCAAAACAGAAAAGGCCTTTGTAGGCCTGTACAACAGCTACTATTGTTCTTGGTAAACTTGAAATCTGTTACCTATAGCCTTCTTTAGAAGACTTGTCTGGAACAGCAGGGACTCCAAATGGGTAACTCACACCCCTCTTTAAAAGCCCATTAACCCTCCTCCGCCCATTAAACAAGCATCCTTTTCAGAACAGCCTAGAAAAAGAGGCATCAGGCCAGGTCAGTCCTGAGCTTCTCCCAAACACTCATCATGCCCAGATGAAGAGATCGCCATTTTCCATCGCCCTAGAGGGACTTGCTGCTGTCAAGTGCCAAGGAGCTCATCACAGCAGGACTGCCATTGAAGACTGGGGTGGAGGCAGATTTCAGTCATGTGATCAAGGCTCAGCAAAGGTCCACTTTTGGCTGCACTCAAGATGAACAAGTGAAAAGGCAACGTGAGTATTTGTTCCGATTATAGTCAAGATTAAACTGCACAAAAGACTGCATTTTGAGAACATTTGTTATAACTGCTTTATATTATTGACACGGACAAATGAGCACCCTTTTTAAAGGAACAGGAGCCATGTCTTTGGCAGACATACCAGGACCCAGACCCAGATACTTTATAACAACAGATATTCAGCGTGGAGAACCTGCAAACTGGCCAGATGTACAGAACCTCTTAAGACATCATCACAAGGGCAAACATACTGGGGTGGGGGAGATATGAAGGGACAGACTACTGCCCTCTGTCCTAATTGGCAACCCAGGTTAATCAAAGGTTGGGTGCTCAGGACAGCAAAATGGGAAAGGTCCCTTTAACATGTAAGAAAACTCTCTGGTTACACAAAGGCTCTAGATTATGACCCATATTTTTTAAACTAATATCAGAAGCATCCAGTTTTGCTGAGAGCTGAAATTACTGGGAACCCCCATGATAGAACAAAGCAGAAATATCAGTTCCTTAAAAAAAAAACTTTATTAAACAACTAATAAATTATTAGCATCAGGAAGAGCAGTCCTGCCAGGCATTGTTTAGTCATGGGTGCCAATCTTCAGAAAATATTTACCATTGTATCAGATTTAACAACAGGATACAAGCTGGCAAAAAGTCTATCCCAAGTGGGTTTTGCTTTTAAATACCATTTTGCATTCGCACACATGCACATTTTCAAGTTACACACAACTTTTCCATGAGGCAGAATCGGAAAACTGCTAGTTCTCAGCCATATAAAGAACAACCTTGCTTTATTACATAGAAAGCAGAATGATACACATACACTTTGGCTACAGCTCAGTACATTACATACAGTATAAATCTCACTTTAAATCAGTGACATGCGCATGTGAATTGCTAGGTGCCAGATTGCAAGCTTTATCTAATCAGTTCTTCAAAATAACAATGAACATAAAAAGCTGCCTTAGACAGAGACTGAAATCTGCTAGAGTTTGGGTGATGGGTTGTGGTCTGCCTCCTGTGTCTCAAGATGCTCTGCCATGCTGCTTTTGTGCTCCATACTGTCGCCCCTCCCCCAGTGGATTTTATTGTTTTTAAATTTAGTTATGTATTGTTTAAATTTATTTTCTGTATTATTTTAAACTATGTATTTTAATTTTTGTTGTAAGCCGCCTTGGGCATTTGCCTTCGGCATATGATAAGGCGGGATATAATTTTAAATAAATAAATAAATAAATACACTTTCCTGGGAGTAAGCCCCATTGAACACAATGGGACTTACTTCTGAGTAACCATGCATAGAATTGTGCTGTAAGTCAGACCATTAGTTCCACCAGCACAAGAGTGTCTACATCAGGGGTGACCAACCTTTCCACATGAATGCTCCTGGCCCTTTAATGGTTGTATAGGTGCGGGCATTTCAGCAGGTGCAGTTGCTTTAGCAACACCACCAGCACTTGCAGCTGCCAAGATTCTGTCTTCTACAGAACTCTTAAGAACACAGAGGCTCTGATAGTAGAAGTTTGGCCACCCCTGGTCTACACTGACTAGCAGGGGCCCTCCAGGGTTTCAGACAAGGGTCTATCTCTCAGCCCTATCTGGAGATGGCAGGGACTGAACTTGGGACTCTCTGTCTATGCAAACCACATGCTCAGCCACTGAGCCACAGCCTCTCCCTGGTGAAACCTACTAGGCAGTGACGTGGGGTGGAAAATTCCTGCAGCATATTTTCTAGTTCTAAAAATGCCCCGTTTCATAACATTAGTTAGCAACATAATGAATGGAAACAATTCCGGTCAAGATGGGCAATTACAAAGCTGCAATTAACATTTTTCAGATGCCTTTTACTTAGTCGTACTCTTCTTATGCTTCACCACCTATTCAGTGTGTGGAAGGAGAGGAGGAAATGCTCTGCCCCTGGGCACCATAAGTCCAAAAGATGATGCGAGAGCCAGTTCTGCACAGGTACAGCCTGTTCTCATCCTCTGCTGAAGGCAATGGAAATCCGGGGCACAGCTAGAAGTCAGGATCCTCCTCCACCGATGGAATACACAGACAGAACAGGAGAAGAGGTTGATACGGATGATGAAGTCTCTACACTGCATAACCCCTAATGTGCAGTTTTAATGTGCTCCAATGAAAGGACTTGAACTGAAATTTATTTAGAAAAAATATTTAAAATTTATTTAGAAAAATATTTCTAAAATTTATTTAGAAAATTTCTAAAATTTATTTAGAAAAATAAATTTCAGTTCAAGTCCTTTCATTGGAGTACATTAAAACTGCACATTAGGGGTTATGCAGTGTAGAGACTTCATCATCCGTATCAACCTCTTCTCCTGTTCTGTTTGTGTATTCCATCGGTGGAGGAGGATCCTGACTTCTAGCTCTGCACATTGACAGTGCAACCCTATGCATGTTTACTGTGATATGCTCACTATTAGATTGAAATCCCCTTTCCCTTCCAAATCCTCCTGTTCTGCCCTACACTACTGCTGCACCAGTGGAGGAGCTGGGTAGGATTATGCGAATAGTGAGACATATCACAGTAAACATGCATAGGATTGCACTGTCAATGTGCTTCATTGATTTATTTTTCTAAATAAATTTCAGTTCAAGTCCTTTCATTGGAAACACTTTTGAGACATCCTGTGTAACTTGTACTTGCTGAAAGAATAAGCGTATTGTTTGGGTTATTGAACACAAGATAAATCTCTAAATCGGACTTCTATCAATTTAGGGCATTGGAACACTTTTTTCCAGAAAAATAAAATCATTGTTACTATTAGCTCTTCGTGGTACTTTTCCCACAAGATGAAGAGATGGAATAGATGGTACTCCTAGTCAGTCAGTCAGTATTTAGAATATTCTGAAGATATCATAAAGAGAAGTGACCAACTACATATTAGAAGGCATGAAAAAGGAAGCAATTTTAGCTTCATAATTGCATTCATAAATATGCACCATACATGTTTAATTGTGATAGTGCACAAAATGGGCCTCTAGATTTTCACACCTAATTTGCCACCCCACTTTAGATTTTCAAACAACTAGGTCGACACTCTGAACCCAATGCAATTATTACACAGAGGCAATTTAGGCTGTAATCCTATACATATTTACCTGGGTCTAAGCCCCACTCCTCCTGCCAACCTAGCAGTCTCCTGCCAACCTAGCAGTTCCAAAGCATGTCAATGCGAGTAGATAAATAGGTACCGCTTGCGGGAAGGTAAACAGCGCTCCGTGTTCCAACCGCATGCTACGCGCTGCGGCAAGGAGAGTCATGCCGGCCACATGACCACGGAGGTGTCTTTGGACAACGCTGGCTCTTCGGCTTTGAAATGGGGATGAGCACCACACCCTAGAGTCGGACACGACTGGACGTAATTGTCAGGGGTCACCTTTGTTGTTGTTGTTCAGTCGATAAGTCATGTCCGACCCTTCGTGATCCCATGAACCTTCCTATCCTCCACTATCTTCCTGAGTTCGCTCATTTTCATGTTCGTTGCATCGGTGATGCTGTCTAACCATCTCATCCTTTGCCTTCCCCTTCTCCTTTTGCCTTCAATTTTTCCCAGCATCAGAGTCTTCTCCAGAGAGTCCTCTCTTCGCATTAGGTGGCCAAAATATTTGAGTTTCAGCCTTAGTACCTGTCCTTCCAGGGAACAGTCAGGGTTGATTTCATTTAGAATTGACTGATTTGATCTCCTAGCAGTCCAAGGGACTCTCAGGAGTCTTCTCCAGCACCACAGTTCAAAAGCATCTATTCTTCGGCGCTCAGCCTTCCTTATGGTCCAACTCTCACAACCATACATTGCTACTGGGAACACCATCGCCCTGACTATGCGAACTTTTGTTGGCATGGTGATATCTCTGCTTTTTATTATGCTATCTAAATTTGCCATAGCTTTCCTTCCAAGGAGTAAGCGTCTTTTAATTTCATGGCTGCTGTCTCCGTCTGCAGTGATCTTGGAACCCAAAAAAGTAAAATCTGTTACTGCTTCCATTTCTGCCCCTTCTATTTGCCAGGAATTGATGAGACCAGATGCCATGATCTTAGTTTTATTAATGTTGAGTTTCAAGCCAACTTTTGAACTTTCACTCTCATCAAGAGGCTCTTTAGTTCTTCTTCACTTTCTGCCATTAGGGTGGTATCGTCTGCATATCTGAGGTTGTTGATGTTTCTCCCGGCAATCTTGATTCCGGCTTGCGATTCATTCCGCCCTGCATTTCTCATAATGTACTCTGCATATCAGTTAAATAAGCAGGGTGATAATATACAGCCTTGCCGTACTCCCTTCCCAATTTTGAACCAATCGGTTGTTCCATGGCCGGTTCGAACTGTTGCTTCTTGACCCGCATACAGGTTTCTCAGGAGACAGGTAAGGTGGTCTGGTACCCCCATCTCTTTGAGAATTTGCCAGTTTGTTGTGATCCACACAATCAAAGGCTTTTGCGTAGTCAATGAAGCAGAAGTAGGTGTTTTTTTGGAACTCTCGTGCTTTCTCCATGATCCAGCGCATGTTGGCAATTTGATCTCTAGTTCCTCTGCCTCTTCGAAACCCAGCTTGTACTTCCGGTAGTTCTCGGTTCACGTACTGCTGAAGCTTAGCTTGTAGGATTTTGAGCATAACCTTGCTAGCATGTGAAATGAGTGCAATTATGCGATAGTTTGAACACTCTTTGGCACTGCCCTTCTTTGGAATTGGAACATAAACTGACCTTTTCCAATCCTTTGGCCACTGCTGAGTTTTCCAAATTTGTTGGCATATTGAGTGCAGCACGTTCACAGCATCATCATTTAGGATTTTAAGTAGCTCAGCTGGGATATTATCATCTCCGCTAGCTTTGTTGTTAGTAATGCTACCTAAGGCCCACTTGACTTCACTCTCTAGGATGTCCGGCTCTGGGTCAGTGACCACACCAGCGTGGTCATCAGGAACATTCAGATCTTTCTTGTATAGTTCTTCTGTGTATTCTTGCCATCTCTTCTTAATCTCTTCTGCTTCTGTTAGGTCTCTGCCTTTTTTGTCCTTTATCATGCCCATCTTTGCACAAAACGTTCCCTTGATATCTCCAATTTTCTTGAAGAGATCTCTAGTCCTCCCCATTCTGTTGTTTTCCTCGATTTCCTTGCACTGTTCATTTAAGAAGGCCTTCTTATCTCTCCTTGCTATTCTCTGGAAATCTGCATTCAGTTGTTTATATCTTTCCCTTTCACCCTTGCTTTTCGCATTCCTTCTTTCCACAGCTATTTGTAAAGCCTCATCTGACAGCCACTTTGCTTTCTTGCATTTCTTTTTCTTTGGGATGGTTTTCGTTGCTGCCTCCTGTACAATGTTACGAACTTCCGTCCATAGTTCTTCCTGCACTCTGTCTACCAGGTCTAATGCCCTAAATCTATTCTTCACCTCCACTGTATACTCATAAGGGATATGGTTTAGGTCATATCTGACTGGTCTAGTGGTGTTCCCTACATTCTTCAGTTTAAGCCTGAATTTTGCAATAAGAAGCTCATGATCTGAGCCACAGTCAGCTCCAGGTCTTGTTTTTACTGATTGTATAGAGCTTCTCCATCTTTGGCTGCAAAGCACATAATCTATCCGGTTTCAGTATTGACCATCTGGTGATGTCCATGTGTAGAGTCGCCTCTTGTGTTGTTGGAAAAGAGTGTTCGCTATGACCAGTGTGTTCTCTTGACAGAACTCCGTTAGCCTTTGCCCTGCTTCATTTTGCGCTCCAAGGCCAAACTTGCCTGTTGTTCCGTTTATTTCTTGATTTCCTACTTTAGCATTCCAGTCTCCTATGATGTAAAGGAAATCTTTTTTGGGTGCTAGTTCTAGAAGGTGTTGTAGGTCTTCATAGAACCGGTCAACTTCATCTTCTTCGGCATCAGTGGTTGGGGCATACACTTGGATTACTGTAATGTTGAATGGTTTGCCTTGGATTCGAACTGAAATCATTCTGTCGTTTTTGAGGTTGCACCCCAGTACTGCCTTTCCCACTCTTTTATTGACTATGAGGGCTACTCCATTTCTTCTAAGGGATTCATGCCCACAGTAGTAGATATGATGGTCACCTGACTTAAATTCGCCCATGCCCGTCCATTTTAGTTCGCTGATTCCCAAGATGTCAATGTTCAATCTTATCATCTCATTTTTGACCACATCCAGCTTGCCTTGATTCATAGACCTCACATTCCATGTTCCTAAGCGGTATTGCTCCTTGCAGCATTGGATTTTCCTTTCAACCTCAGACACATCCACAGCTGGACGTCCTATTGGCTTTTCTGGACGTCCTATTGGCTTTGGTCACCTTTACCTTTATCTTAAGCCCCACTCAGGTCAGAGAGGCTTACTTCTGAGTAGACATACATAGGTTGGTACTGTTAATTATAGCAACAATCCTATACACACTTTCCTGGGCGTAAGCCTTGTTGAACACAACAGGACAGGAGTTACTTCTGAATAGACATGCATAGGATTGTGCTATTAATTAAGAATGATTAGGCAGAGGAGGGAATTTTATACAACCCCCTGAAGCATATAAACAGAAGATTTTCAGCTAATCCATGCTCTCCTTGAATTGCCTTCTAAATGCAAAATGTGCTAGGCCCTCTTGGCTAGCTTTGCAATTAGAAATACACTGTCTTTTCCTTACACTCACTCAAAATTAAGTTATTTTGGTTGCTATTAAGTCCCACTGAACTCAATAGGATTTCTTTCCAAGTAGCTGTGTAGACACAGTGCTATCTTGTGCATATTTGTTTTTAGATTCAGTAATCTATTCAATAATTTAGATTCAGTAATCTTGAAGGCTGCCAGCTGTGCTTTTTTAAAACTCACTGCTTCAGCTATAAAAGGGCAAGATGTAGGAAGGGCAATTGTACACAAACACACACCCCTGCCCCAAACTACGGTGCACCCATATTTGTCTGATCAACCGCTTTATATGCTGCATTACAATTGTAATTATGTATGTTGAATTACAACCAGTATAAATGAGATGAGTCAATGTGTACCAAACACACACAGTTCTTGCTTAAGAAAACATGACTGTTTGACCTGTGCTGATAATGTTGCTAAGGTCAAGAGGCGCAAAAGAAAGTGTTGCTAAACGTACAGCATGTAGCTAAGCTCCCTGCTAACTGGGCAAGAGGCACTGTTTCAATTGGTGCTCCTCTTATATTTAGCAGGGGGAGAGTAACTGCTCCCCTTTCACCCCAGCACAGAGTCTTTTCTGGTGGCTGTTTGCTGGTGTTCTTCTGCATCTTTTTTAAGATTGTGAGCCCTTTGGGGACAGGGTGCCATTTCATCATTTGATTTTGTCTGTAAACCGCTTTGTGAACTTTTTTTAAAAAAAGCGGTATATAAATACTGTTAATACTACTACTACTAATAATAATAATAATAAACTCTCCCCCACCCACACAGGGAGCATCAGACCGCAGACAGGTGTGTCTCCCAAAAAGTAGCTTACCTGTCCCCGAACCCCTGTGGTAACTTGAAGGAAAGACACTTCTCACTCACAGAGAATGATAATAAAAGAAAAGCAATCACTATATAAATAAAGTATTGAGAGCAAGAGTGAGAGAGAGAGCGCAATTCCCCCATGGGCTCGCTTCCGTTTACATGTAGGGTGGGAGTATCAATGTGAAGTGCACCATTATTTTTTTTCAGTAATCATCAAGTGGGGGCATCATTCACATATGAACCCCCAAATATACTTTGTCCTCCCCCTTTTTTTCCCTGGTGCAGCCAGTGCTTTTTTTTTTGCAATTTAATTTTGAAAACATTTTCTAAAGCAGAACTGCAAACCTTGTTGAAAATCCTACGTGTGTCCCTTGCCTGCCTAGACACTCCTCAAACCTGAAATGCGCCCTCTGCCCCCAACGTGAAATTTCGAAAAACAGTTCCTTCCAGGAGGGTCCTCCTGGCGATCGCTCAAATTAGCACTTCACTAGATCTACTAAACAAGAGTTTGTACCTTTCCCAGGCAAATTACTTCTCAGTTCTTATCAGACCGCTGACAGCCAGGAAAATTAAGTTGTTACCCCCCCCCCTCCCATTTATTTATTTATTTAAACACTGAAACTTCACGACAATACCAGGAAAGACAACTGCTGTCATCGCAGTGAGAATCTCGCTCTCAAAAGGAACCAGCTGCATCATGCGCCATACCTGACTCCAATCCTGCTGGCGAGCCCGAGCCAAGGGCGGGGAGGAAAATACTATCGAGCCGGAAAAAGAGATGCGGAGAGCAGCACATTCAGCTACTACGCCGCGGAGCCCAGTGCCCTGAGTGCCGAGCGAGCGCTACAGGTGAAGGAAGAAGCGGGACTGGAGTCGCCCCAGGCTGCCACCACGAGGAAGAGGAAGAAGGGCGGCTGCCTCGCCAGGAGCCCTCCGACTTCGCTCTGAACGGAGGGAGGAGTAGGGCGGTCAAGGGGGCACCGCGATGCAGGGGGACGTGCAGCCGGGCGACTGCTGGTGGCCTCCAGCCTCACAAAGAGGGCAGGAAAACGCCAGCCTGCTGCCCGAGCAGAAAAGGGGGCCGGGGCAGCCCAAAGCCGGGGAGTCCCTACCTGTAGGAGCGAGCGAGCGAGCCGGGAGCGGGGAAACCCTGCAGGCGAGCTGGCTTGACTACCACCGACTCCCTCAGGCAGGAGAGAGGCGCGGGACTGGCTCTCTCTCTCCGCCCGCTCTTGCACTGGTCTCGCCCTCGCCCCCTCCCCCTGCAGCCAGCTCCGGCCAGGCGCCTCCTTCCCAGCCCCCAACAGGCACATATAGCTTCCTCCTGCTGAGCTGTGGCTTTTGCTTCCTTATGGGGAAGTGGGATCTAAGGAAGCACCAGAAGACGCTGCCCCTGTGGCTGGACAACGCCGCTGTGTCTCCTTCGGCTGGGGCCAGACTACCTGCCCTCTACCTCACCGCGGCTTGTCCTCGACTAGGCGTATTTCGTGGGGAGTAAGTTCCTTGGAAATCGGTGGTACTTGTCTGAAGCGTACTGAGTGACCTTGGGCCATGTTCTCTCTGTCTCTCTCACTCACACAGCGTAGTAGCCTACCTGTCAGGGTTGCTGTGAAGCTCAAATGAGAGAGAGGGAGGGATGTACACCACCCTGAGCTGCTTGGAGGAATGAAGAATCAAACAATTTTATAAGAAGCAGTTCAACCCCATGATCCTACTAGGTTTAAATATTCTACTAGCATTGTAGTAAGGTAAAGGTGACCCCTGACAATTAAGTCCAGTCGTGTCCGACTCTTGCCGCAGCGCGTAGCATGCAGCTGGAACACGGAGTGCTGGAGATGGCAGGGTCTTCACTGACCGCAAGCGGTACCTATTTATCTACTCACATTACCATGCTTTGGAACTGCTAGGTTGGCAGGAGCTGGCCAAGCAACGAGAGCTCACCCCGTTGCAGATTCGAACTGCTGACCTTTTGATCGACAGCTCATGGTTCAGCGGTTTAACCCACTGTGCCACTCGCTGGCCTATAGCATTTTAGTAAAGGTAAAGGTATCCCCTGACAATTAAGTCCAGTCGTGTCCGACTCTAGGGTGTGGTGCTCATCTCCATTTCAAAGCTGAAGAGCCAGCGTTGTCCAAAGACGCATCCGTGGTCATGTGGCCGGCATGACTCTCCTTGCCGCAGCGCGTAGCATGCGGCTGGAACACGGAGCGCTGTTTACCTTCCCGCAAGCGGTACCTATTTATCTACTCGCATTAACATGCTTTGGAACTGCTAGGTTGGCAGGAGCTGGCCAAGCAACAAGCGCTCACCCCGTTGCGGGAATCGAACTGCCGACCTTTCGATCGACAGCTTATGGTTCAACGGTTTAACCCGCTGTGCCACCCGCTGGCCTACCCCCCCCCCAAAAAAAACACGTTGCATGCATTGTTTTGACAACCTGTTATCTTGTGGATAGCTGGCAATGCTCCACTTTCCTGGGAGGAAGCCCCACTGAACACAGTGGGACTTCTTTCTGAGTAGACATGCATAGGAATGCACTGTAAGTAGTAGTCTTCCCCTCCCCCCCCTCCATTAGCTGAGGCTGCGTGGCTTGCCTAAGGCCACTAGTTCATGGCAGAGAACCTGGAGATGCCAGGAACCTAACCTGGGACCTTTTGCACGCAGAGCAGGTGCTCTCCACTGAGCCAAGGTTCTTTGATAAACATTTCAAAGGCAGCACTTGTGTGCTCCTGCTGATGAAGTCACCACTTCTGCTGTCGCAAAAGTGTCAGAGTTCCATTCCCCCTTGATGACACTGCTAGACAGAAGGCCTTACATACAACCATCCACGTGTCCTCCAAAGAGAAGTAACAAGAGAGTTCCTTCTCCTGAGGAGTTCTGCAGGTCATGTCTCTGCCTGCTGCTGACCTACACCGAGTTCAGGAACTCAGCAAGCAAGAAACTGAAAACACTTTAACAGTGCAATCCTATGCATGTCTACTCAGAAGTAAGTCTCATTGAATTCAATGAGACTTACTCCCAGGTAATTGTGTTCAGGATTGTAGGTTACCCTTTGGATTTTATAATTAGTATAAGAGAGAGAACTCATACGCATGGAAACCAGAGGCGAAGAGGAAGAATTTTGAGTGAGTGAGAATTGCTTAAGAATTGCTTTCAGGAGGCTCAAAGAGGAAGGTGTATGGGAAGCTGAGTCCATAGGGATGACCTGAACCCCCCACCCCCACCCCGGGGAGATGTCAGCAAAAGAGCAACTTGCTTAATATATAGAGGAATAGCTAGGACTAACAGATATCTGACGTTGGGAGATCTTACACAGGAAACCTTGCCCAGATGTAGGTCCATGTAGAAATAACAGTTGTGGGTCAGCTGAGTGAAAAGATAAGTGTAAAAATATATCCAATTGAGGCCCCGATCCTATCCCCCCCCCACCAGCACCAATGTAGCTGTGCCAAAAAGGCGTGAGCCATATCCTAGGGGGATGGGTGACCAGACTGGAGGTAAGTAAAAACATTTTGTACTTACCTCCCGGTAGGCTGCCCAATCACCAATAGGTCCCCTCAGACATTCACCACCTATTTGGTGGCATATGTCTGAAGAGAGGAAAGGGGTGGGGAAGTTTTAAAAGGAAGGGATAAGATCTGACGTGTGCCATTGTTGCCTGATCCACCCTTCCCGCCTCCTCCCTGCCTCCATTCTTCCTCCCTTCCCTCCCAGAAATGCCCTGTTCCTCCCACTCCCTCCCCATCCCTCCCACCACTGACTCACCTGCTCTGGCATACAGTGCTCTTCTGACTGCGCTGGCAGCCTCCTTGCACTTGCCAGCAGTATCAGCAAGCGCAATGATGTTGCGTGATGTGCTCGGAATGTGCATTCTGCTGGCGGAGGCCAACAGGTAGGATTGGGCTGTCCAAAACTATTAGGTAAAAAGGTAAAGGTGACCCCTGACAATTAAGTCCAGTCGTGTCCTAGGGTGTGGTGCTCATCCCCATTTCAAAGCCGAAGAGTCAGCGTTGTCCGAAGACGCCTCCGTGGTCATGTGGCCGGCATGACTCTCCTTGCCGCAACGCGTAGCATGTGGCTGGAACATGGAGCGCTGTTTACCTTCCCGCAAGCGGTACCTATTTATCTACTCGCATTAACATGCTTTGGAACTGCTAGGTTGGCAGGAGCTGGCCAAGCAACGAGAGCTCACCCCGTCACGGATTCGAACTGCCGACCTTTCTATCGACAGCTCATGGTTCAGTGGTTTAACGCACTGCGCCACCCCTATTCTTCAAGATGTCAAAGGACTATAAAGACAACAAGCAAGATTCCATCCAGCAGAGAAGACCTTCATCAGAAACAAGAATCAAGGTCGCAGTGTACTGCCAGCTTTTCGGCCTTCTATCAGACCTGCTCAAGTAAAGCAGACCACTTACCTGTGTGCATGTGCATGTGCATGAATATAGGGAAGCGGCTGTGATTGTTGTTGGTTGTTAGCCTGAAACTGACTGTAAATAACAATCGGAATACTGTAAATAACAAGTTGATTTTCTCTTTTAATCTTTCAATTTTTAATCAGTGAAGACCACTTATGGTTGTCGCCTTTTTAGCTGGTACCTTTAGTTGTCCCTTTAATAGGCTGATTGCAGCAGTTAGCAGATAATATTTAGCATCCTACCCTGAAAAGCTTTATCTACTGATTTCTTCAGATCAAACTTCTGGGACAAAACAGTCAACTGGTGGGCCACGGAGGGAAACAGGATGCTGGACTAGACAGGTCCTTGGCCAGATCCAGTAGGGTTTTTCTTATGTTTGTATCTTGCACATATTGGAATGAGGTT
This sequence comes from Plestiodon gilberti rubricaudatus, assembly GCA_026170595.1. Lineage (NCBI taxonomy): Eukaryota > Metazoa > Chordata > Lepidosauria > Squamata > Scincidae > Plestiodon > Plestiodon gilberti. Next base: position 68,375,443 of record JANXHW010000002.1, read on the forward strand.
TTATTTTTATTTTTATTTTTGTCACAGAATAAATATTTTGTTCTTTGGTTCTTATATGGGCTTTTGATGCCAAGAAAGAGACTGTAAGGCCTCTCTCCATGGGATCTGACCAATTGCATAGAGTCCACCATGGAGCTTGCATAAGTATGAGGAGAACCCGGGGGGGGGGGGGGATTCCAGGATGGGATTCCAGGATAGAATCTGGTGTGTGTGACTGCCGCTGGATCAACCCCCTCTCTCCCCAACATACCCCTGTCTCCTCCCCTGATCACCCCAATCCTTCTCCTCCCCGCCCATGGCCCACCCCTGCCACCAACTTACTGGCACTGGAGGAGGGTCCAGCTGAGTCTGGCGCATGCACAGAGCCACTGGCTGTTTCTGCCAGTGGCTCTGTTGCCTGCAACGGTGGCATGACTTTTCCACTCTCACTGGGCCTTTTGCATCAGCAGATCGCAAGATCCGCTGATGCAGAAGGCCCATAGGGATTGGGCTATAAGTCTGTCACTGCCACTGCCTCCTTCCGGCCTTACGTGGATGCCGCCTGCACTGATCTGTTTTCACCCACTAAAAATGAACAGAAAGTGGATCCCCCACCATCTTACTGAGGGGAGGGGGACATGATTGAGACGTTTAAAATTATGCACGGGTTGGAGAGAGTGGATAGAGAGAAGTTCTTTTCCCTGTCACACAACACTAGAACTAGGGGACATCCACTCAAATTGAGTGGAGGGAGTATTAAAACAGAGAAAAGAAAATATTTCTTTACCCAGCATGTAATTCATCTGTGGAACTCCTTGCCACAGGATGTGGTGATGGAACCTGGCCTGGATGCCTTTAAAAGGGGATTGGACAGATTTATGGAGGAAAAGTCCATCACAGCTTACAAGCCATGATGGGGATAAGTAACCTCCTAGTCTTAGTAATAGGCTATCTCTTAATGCCAGATGGAAGGGAGTGGCGACAGGATACAGGTATCTTGTTGTCTTGTGTGCTCCCTGAGGCATCTGGTGGGGTCACTGTGAAATATAGGAAGCTGGACTAGATGGGCCTTTGGCCTGATCCAGCAGGGCTCTTCTTATGTTCTTATGTTTATGTTCTTATGGAAGTGCAGGGCTTCCAGTTTGATTTACAGGGACCACGCAAAAGAAGGAGCTCCTTCATTCGCGAAGTTCCTTTACATTAAAGGCCGTGACAGACCTCACGCCGAGGCGAGCGAGTGAGCCCCGAGGCGAGAGAGGCTGGTTGCTCTCCTCTGCACTCTGAGCTTGTCTGTAGGAGTGTCTTCCCACAAATAGTCCCTCTTTTTGTCCCGCCTTCTTGGAAGAAACCTCCACGGTGATTGGCTAAAACTCCTCCCCCTCTCATCTGATTGGTGGCTGCAGTAGCTCCGCGAAGCAGCCCCCTCAAACATGGGCCAGGAACATTTTCAATTTCGAAATCGATTTCGATTTCAGTGCCGGAAATCGGGAGATCGCATCTCCTCCGCTCGCTTCCGCTATGGTAACCAGACACCTCAGCACAGCTTGACAAAGCTCCTCGGGCGTCCGAGACGTGCCGAAATTCATGCGGTCTGCAGCGGCCTTGAACGTGTAAGTCCTGCACTTCCGCAACTGAAGAACTGTGCAAGGAGTGCAGTAAGTGGCAGCTTGCTTTTTTTTTTTTTTTAAACTGTGCAAAGGCGGCAGGTCCAAGGCGGCATTGGGCAGCATACTGGGTCACACTGCCACTGCAGCTATGTGCTTTGTGAGCACATTCTCTTTGTGCTTCCCAAAGGGGATACTGAGATTGGGAGTTGTCCCAAGCTACCCAGTCACATCAGCATGTCACCAAGTGTTCAAACAGCTTTACTGAAACTCCAGCAAGTTTCAAATAAAAGGGTGCCAGTTCTTTAAGCATCGGTATTTCCTGTAATGCACCTATGCTTAATTAGGCAGCCAACTTTCAGAAACGAACATTAAGATTTGCAAGATGTCAAATTTCAAAAATGTGTTCTTTGGCTCTGTAAGTCTGCTTTGCCTGGCTTAGTTTCTGTTTGTGTCAACATTGCCAGCCTTACAGTACCTTGTCTGTATATCTTAAATGCTTACTTCTTGTAAAAGCCAGATGTGAAGAATTAGAAGGGTTGTATTAACACTCTCCCTGATAGTTACTGGGAGGAAGGCATATTTAGTTACTGGGAGGAAGGCATATTTATTTGCCAGAAGTAGTGGACCTGATGGGGATCAAACCAGTCATAAAAGTCCGCTATGCCCTTGGAGGTCATGTTTATATAAGTAGTAACTTCAGTACTGAGTGTGCTGTAATTCCTGTGTTGATCACACTGACTAGTGTTAAAGTGTGAAAAGAATCCTATGGATTTCTTTTTAAGAAAGCGTAATACTCTAATGGAATGTAATAGAGTTTGAAAGCTGATGCCCAGAGTAAATACAGATAGTGATTAATGACCTAGATGCATAAGGGAATTATTTTGCTTCAAGGTTTACTTATAATATCTTGCTATACTTTACATTACAAAGATCTGCACCTGGGCACTTTCAATACCCCAGCCATTTTGTAAACCTGCTTGTTCTTTTCTTTCCTGCTTGTATTATTCTACCTCCTCTTTTTAATAATCTCTTTTTTATGTTTTAACTTTTCACCTGCCTGCTGTTGGTTGAACTCTGTCAGAGCATTGCCCTAATCCCGTTGGACCACTAGCTACACACGACATGGTCAGCCGTTGGGTATCTTCCATGCAATTGGAAGGGATACAATCAAAGGTGGCCTTTCTGCTTGGATTTGTCTGGTAGTGGCAGCATAAATTACCCATTTTGGCCCTAGGATATGGACAGATAAGGAGGGAGGGAGGCAGTGGTGTAAAGAGCACCCTCCCCCAATCACCACACATCTACTTTCCCTAAAGCAGTGGTTCTTCCTCAAAGTGGTGGATCGCGATCCACCATTGGAACCAAAAGCTGTCCCCTGCCTTCTTAAGGGGCGGGGACAGCATGGCGACAGTGGCGATCCATGGGATTGCTGCTGGTGCCGAGAAAAAAGTTTTAAAAGGTGATTTGTGCACTTACCAGGGGTCCTGGAGCCCTCTGGAGGGATTGGGAGGCCTGCACTACCCCTGAGCTTCAGATCGCCGCTGTGTGGCAATTTACGATCACTTCCGGTTTTTGCAAAAAATGAAAGTGGTTGTAAATCTGGGGGGGGGGCTGCAGAGGGTAGCGCAGGCCTCCCCAAACCCTCTGGAGGGCTCCAGCCCCTCCGGCACAAATCACCTTTGTTTCCCAGCACTGGCGGTGATCCCAGGGATCGCCGCCACCGCTGTTCCTGCCTCCGCAAGCACTCAAAGCTCTTCCTACCTCGTGGGGAGAACTTTGAGAACCACTGCCTTAAAGTAATGAATGCACCATTGTTGCTTATAGATTGAAAACTTTCATGGCCCGCTATAACGATCATAGTTCCAATATTTACAAGTTTAAGAGCCATGTGAACAAATAAAGTTTAAAAATTGTGTTTTAAAAATTCACCTGTAAAACCACATTAAAATCAATGTTTAAAAACGTTGTGCAAATCCACACATAAAAATACGTTAAAATTAACAGTTAAAAAGTGAAAGTTAAAATACATCCAAACAATAAGCCAACGTTTCGTCCAGCATCCGTGGACCTCTTCAGGTATAAGCCCCAACAGGCTGCCGAAATGTTAGCAAGGATCCTTGGCAGACTAGATTTTAAGGGAAAAAATGCGCATGAAAACCAGAGGAGAGATCAGCGTTGCAGCTAATTAGTGCCGGAAATCAGAGTGCCTCTGCTCTGTCCGCAGGAAACCCAAGCAGTGCGTTCATACTGTTGGTTACAACTGTGTTTCTGTGGGTGACCTGTAGGGGGAGCAAAACGACTGGGATGTTTTCAATTTTTTTTGTAATTTTATTTCAAATTTTTCAAATTTTATTGTGTGTCCAGTTTTTATTACATGTTCAGACAAGGCTGAGGATGTTTGGATTGCATAAAAGTTGTGATAATTTGCTCATGGGTTTAAAAATTGTGCTCACATGGTATTTTTTTTGAACACCCGAGCCATTCTGTCTGTAGTGCCTTGTATAAAAGGCAACACTACCCAGGTTTTTTCTTCTCTTTCTGTTGTGGTTATTTCTTTCTTGTCTTTCCGTTTCTTGTCTTGATTGGACCACACTTTGTTGACCTGTGTGATGCTATACCCATTCGCTTTCAGTGATTCTGTGATGATATTCCTCTCCTGGGCGACTGAAGCCTCATCACAGATATTCATAGCACAGTATACCAAAGAATTAATTAGTGATTTATTTTTTTTGTGCTGAGTGATGATTTGATGTCCGGTGTAAATATCGTCCCATGTTTGTAGGCTTCCTATATACTGTATGAGCACATGTCAAATCTTCCCTTCTTGTCACTAGTACATCTAAGAAAATAACCATTTACCACTTTTTCGATGGTAAACTGTATTTCTGGGCACTGGCTGTTTAGGTGGTCCAGGAAGCTCAGCAACTCTGTATCCCCATGTTCCTAAATGCAAAACATGTCGTCTACATATCTCAACCAGATATCTGGGCGTTTGATAGCTGACTGCAATGCTGATTTCTCGAAGTATTCCATATCTAAATTAGCCACTACTGGGCTCAAGGGATTTCCCATTGCCACTCCTTCCTGGGGATTTCCCATTGCCACTCCTTCTGGGAACAGAGGGAAGGAGGGGCAATGGGAAATCCCTTGAGCCCAGTAGTGGCTAATTTAGATATGGAATACTTCGACTTACCTGGGTCGGCCAGCGCAGGTTGTTGCAGATGGCAGAGTGAGCAGCGCTGGCCTTCACACCGGCATCGCTTATTCTCCCAGCAGAAATGACGGAAGCCCTCCCGGCACCCGGAGCAAGGGCGGGGCCTGCATGATGTCACCCCACCGGTTTTGGAGTCATTTCGGAGCCAAACGGGCTCCAGGGAGGGAGGGAGGGCCAAAATGAGGACAACCGAAGATGAGGTAGCGCATCGCGAGGGTAAGTACGCCCCCCACTGAATGCACCCCCCGCCCCCGGAGCAGCTCCACGCGCTCCGCACAAGTTCTGCTTCTGTCTCCCGGTGCCGCAAAAATGCCTTATGGCACTTTTGCGACACCTTAGGCTGGCGGAGCACTCACTCCACTGGACTAAATCTATGCAGGATTGTGCAGACAATGATCCTAGGGGGAGGTAAGTGCTAAGGACTCATTCTCAGTGTTTTATGAGCAGCACATAAGTTAGATAAATCCTTCTGTAGGGTCAGACATCATTCAGGTGAAAAGAAACAACCACTTCTGTAGGTTTGCACATGTTCATAAGAATGCAGCCTAATGCAGTTTCAGATGACTGTATTCCCTAGAGTGAATGGCATCCTTCAGTCCGTCTGTCTGTCCAGGTTGTACAGCATAGCCCTCCTACCCCAATACAGCTTTAGGCTTGCATTTTGCTCTGAGGAAAAGGGACTTGGCTTGCTTCTGGTTCTTCTTCCATTGTCATATCTTCACATCCCACTCAGTCTTGCCCCTCCACCTCCAAAGTGGCAGGAGTAAATCTAATTGGTAAAACTTTTCACCATTCTTTATATAAAAACATACCTCCCTGTTCTCTTTGGTAATTATGGCCAACTTTCTTCTTCCTCCTTTCATTTATTTAAAGTCATTCTTTTCTTACACTGTCTCTGTAAATGGCCTGTCTTGCACAAACCTTGAAATTATTGGTAATATCATTTCAACACTCAGTCCCAGGATTGTCAATTAGTCCCAGAAATTGCCAATTTTCTCCTAGGATTGTCAATGACAGAAATATTTCTACCATTGCTTTGTTCTCAACTGAGCACACTGTGACTGCTTTAGAGTAGATGTGTAGGAGAAGGTGGCACGGGTGTCAGGTGAGTTGACATTGGAAAGTGAGACTGGGAAAAGAGCTTTTTAGATTGTTATGGCTGTCCATCAGGCAGTTATTTGTTAGGGAGATTCCTGGCTAATAGTCCAGGAGGTCAATAGATGTTCCTTATGAGGGGTTAATGTTTGGGAGATATAAAGAGAATCTGGATTGTGGAAAAAACCAGCAGGCCACAAGGGCAGGAATTCCACTAACTAAAAGGGCGAGTAGTATAAGAAACAGCAGTTTTGCAGCTTCTGGGTAAGTCAGAGTCAGAATTGACTGCTGACTGAATGCCCCTTTGAGGTGCAGAGAGGTACAGTACTCCCCCCATATCCGCTGGGGATATGTTCCAGGCCCCTCCTTGGATACTTGAAACCGTGGATAAGAGCCAACCCCCCTTCCATGGTTTCCTGAGGGCCCGCTGCCCTGCCTCCCCTGCGGGTAGGCGTGCGCGCACCACCAACTCTTATTTTTCTTTCAGCAAGCTTTGTTTCTTCCTTAAAACAAACAGAGAAGCAGCCTCCATTGCAGGCAAGTAGAATGAGACAAAGTCCTAGAGAGGCTCTTCAAGGTTTCTGTTAATCTTGCAGAGCCTCTCTAGGACTTAGTTTCATTCTACTTGTCTGCAATAAGCAGCCAGAGGCTGCTTCTCCTGTTTGTTTAAGGAAGAAACGAAGCTTACTGGGGAAAAAAGTAAAAGCCTGGGGGGGGGGTGTCCCCGTGATCCGTGGATAACTGAAACCGTGGATAGCAAATCTGTGGATATGGGGGCCCACCTGTATGAGAATCAGATATGATTTGTGCTGCCTGACGGGTGTACATATGCTACTTGCCTCCACCCAATGCTCAACCTGTATATGTGTAAATAAACCAAATATGACAAAGACATCAGAAGTTTCCATCGATCTTCAGAGGCAGACAAAACCCGGAACTTCTTATCACTGTGTCGACCACAGGAGTGGAAAAGGCTTGTAGGAAGGTTTGTAGAAAGCTTAGGGAAGTGGAAATCTCAAACCTTTGCATAAGTTTAATTAAGCGATCTGCTGCTTAACCTTCAAAGCTGCATTGACATTGCCAAATGAGTCACATAGCAAGCATGACTAGCTGGAGCTGGCTGCTGTTGCCGGGTTTCATGCAAGTGGGAGATTCCAGATCGCTTCTCACTAATTGCTATATACTGTATTGATGTTAAAGGTTCTTGTTGCCACCAGTTTTCTTTTGTGAAACTAGATATCTCAGCAGGGCCAAATCTGTACTCCCCAAAAGTACCAGCTGTCCCCTTTCCAGTTGTCCAGCCTGAAGCAAGAGAAGTGGGTGAAGGGCGGGGTGCTTGTGTCAATGGGACCTGCTGGTAGCCTACTTTGTGGGATAAGGGGAGCTCTGGCCCGTCGGTTCTTCAAACAGGCCCTGTTGTATAAACACACATTGTAGGGCTTCTTTTTCTCCATTGATTCAATAAGTATTTCTAAAAGTGAAGGAGACTCGGAGGCTGATAATGCCGCTGCACCAAATTTAAACAATAACAAATGTTGTAATTGTAAGTACTGTACTGCCATTCACCCGATAATGGTAAATCATATTTAGCCTTCAACCTGGAAAATAATAATAATAAAAAATCTCCTTGTCTTGACCAATTAATTGACCCAAAGTAAAAATTGCTCTATCAGTCCAAGTTTTCCACAAAAAGGATTCTTTCCCAATGTTTAATTCAGGATTAACCCATAATGTTAATTTAGCATGTAAATACCAGGAATGGGGACTCGAGTCAAATGACTCGACTCGCAAGTGCGACTGAGTCATTTTTTTCCCTGACTTGGACTCATGACCGTGACCAGTGATCTACACTTATGTTAAATAACAGCTATGGGATGGGACCAATCAGGGACCAAATTATGAACCAATCAGGACTGGGACTGCAGCACGCAGGGAGGGAGTATTTAATCTTTATCCACTGTGCCATGATGGTATTTGTCCACTCAAAACTGTCCACCTGAACTGCTTTCCCATCCACAGGGAAAAACATGTAGGGATACTATAGTTTTTCTACTATGGAAAGAAAAGCAGCTTGGGGTAGCGACATGATTCTGAGTGGACAAATGAAAAAGGAGGTTACGTTGCCCCACACCCTGCCAGCCCCCCAATTCTAATTGTCTCCCATGACAGCTTTTTATTGAAAAATAAAATCACACTGGCAACAAGAATTACAGAAATGCATATCACATGTAGTTTTACTCTAAAACCCTGTTGAAATCTTAGGGACAGCCTGGTAACATGTATATTAGGTACATCATGTACATTTTATTGATAATTATTTGAGAGCCTTGCAGTGAAGGAGTTACACAAGCAAGTGATATGTAGTTACATGTCTAGTCTGCGTAAAGACAGTATTTTAATTCTATACATGAAATTTTAAAATGATATATTTATTAGGGCATATTAATAATTGCACATATGCCAGAAGAAATAATGCATTATTTGCAGGGTTTTTATCAATAAAAAAGGTACAATTAATTGTTCGCTAAACATTTTTTCCAGGAAGCCCTACTACTTTAATGATTGACGGTACTTTCTCACAACGAGAGCATGGTGGTCACAGGAAAAAGTCTGCCCATCTTGATTCCTCTGGATGCACACACTTGCCTTAACTTGCCGAATTCAGCTTTTGGCCTTCAACTACCCACAATGAACATCTGTATCCTGTAAGAAACAGAGCACAAGTGCTGTGGTTAACTGGTTGACTGGAATAGTTGTAGGTTACGGGCTATTTTATCAGATGCAGGAAACAGATGGAAGTCAAATTATAGGAGGTTTGTCATTTTGGCTTGTCCTGGCAGGGGCTCCATGTCTTCAATGGTTATTCTATCTACAGGAAGATGTTAAATGGATGCAGCTTCCCTCATTACTACATCTTCATGCAGGAAAAAAATTGCACCTCTTGAATGTATGATGATCATGCAGCTTTTAAAATGTACCCTAATGAGCTGAAGTTGAAAAGGTCACCGACAACCCCGTAACCCTCCAATCCTACCTCCCAATACATCCTTGCTTCTTACCTTTTCTCAACCTGTCTCCCAAACAGTGACATTTTGCTGCAGTAGAGCACCAAATGGCACCCCTCCCCTTTCTTTTTTTCTATTAAAATCACACCCCAGTACCTTCCTTTCAAATAACTCCCCCTTCCTTCCTTTTCTATTTGGGAAGGAAGAACAGCAGCATGGTGCCATTTTGCCACCAATGAAGGCCATCAATGCAGAGTGCTGGGTGGGCTGCTGTGCTGCTCCTAAGAACCGTTTGCGTCACCTTGCCTCATCCTAAGGTCTCCTCCTGTTTCCTCAAAAAGTGTCACCCTTTCTCCGCCTTATGCCTGGAAGGACCTGCCTCCCAGAATGCCTCTGTAATGCTACTTCTCCAACTTCCTTCAACCCCACAGTTACATGAATGTTGTGTCACAAATCCATGCCCTACAGCAGGGGCGGGGAACCTTTTCCCTGGTGAGGGCCGTTTTAAATATTAGAAATCTGCTTGAGGGCCGGCCGTAAGGCCGGGCGCCATGTTTATTTATTTAATTAATTTTTGCCCCCGCCCCCCCCATCGGCCTCCGGAGGCTCCGCGCTCACCGTCCGAAGCCGCCGCCGGGTCCGCGCGTCACCTCTGGCGTACCATGCTGATAAGGGCAAGAGGGCAAGAGCTTGCCCTCATTGGCGTGGTACGCATGTGCGAAATGGCCAACGGCCTGGTGAGAAGGGGTCGACGCGGCGGCTGGGGAGGACATGCAAAGGCCCTCTCCCGGCCTCCGGAGGTGATGCGCGGACCCGGCGGAGCCTCCAGGGGCCGGTTGGGCAGCCTCCCGGCAATCTCTCCGGGGGCCGGACCGGATGGCCTCGGGGGCCTGATCCGGCCCTGGGGCCGGAGGTTCCCCACCGCTGCCCTACAGTAACACTGTGTGTGTGTGTGTGTGTGTGTGTGTGTGTGTGTGTGTGTGAGAGAGAGAGAGAGAGAGAGAGAGAGAGAGATCTCCAGGGTAGCACTGAGAAGGGTCAGTTCTCTTTTATCCCATTTCAGGGAGACTAGCTCTCAACCTTTGATAAGGCTGTTTGAGATTAATCTACCTTCAAATTTTCCACTTCCAAGTAAAGTGAACAAACTGGATCAATGAGCGAGCTAAACCAGCAGGGAACCAGGAAGGTTTCCCTCAAGATAATGCCAGATACAGTAGTCCCTGGACTCCAAAATACATGGGGGGGGGGGAGGCATGGGATACATGACCCAGAGCTCTGGTCAGGATGTGACAGAATGATTCTTAGTTCCACTTCAGTGTACACAGAATGCTGATTTAGGGTTAAATGTGAAGGATTCTTCAGAAGAGAGGGGTTTGTTCATGACAATGTGTAATTGGAAAAAAAGTCATATTTTCCCAGTTTACCCTCCCAGTTTTTCCTCTTCTTTTGCAATGTAAATTGCTTTTGTGAACTTTTTGTTTGTTGAAAATGGTACACAAATATTCCAATAAAATAATTATTTTATTTATTAAAACAAACATTCTGCTTTTTCCCAAAAGGACTCAAAGTAGATCACAATGAAAACGAATCAAACAATCATAAAACACATTATCCAACAATACAATTTATAACAACAATAGCACAGCAAAATATCAACTGATAGATACTCATATATACATCATATCCTAGGTCAGTGGTTCCCAACCTTTTTAGCACCGGGACCCCATTTTGTAGAATGACAATCTGTAAGGGACCTCCCTAAGACCTAGGGCTAGAAGTGAAGTCAGTAAGAAGTGAAGTCAGTAAGAAGGAAGTGATATTGTTTTTTTTTTAAAAAAATAAAATAAATTACACTGTTATATCACACTTTTTAAAATAAATCACATTTTTAAAGTTGTACCCATAAGCAGTGCCATTTTTTGGGGGGGGAGTGAGCTAATATTAACAGAGATGCTAAAAGGCAAACAGAAAGTAACACAAGGTGAGCAAACAAGTCCTAAGAGAGCATCAAACCTTTCTCTGCAGTGAGGGGGGGGGAAGAAGGAGTCTTGGGTGTGGCCATCCAGCTGACATCCCACTACTCCCTAGAAACTGTGACCTCCTTGGGAGTCCCAACCCCCAGGTTGGGAACCACTGCCCTAGGTTGAAAGAATGGAAGACAAATCAAGTTAATAAAGTGAGAACTATATGGTGGTTTTTTTCCATGCAGTGTTTGTACTTTTCATTTGTGGAATCTAAATTACACAAAGCATAATATTATAACAGCAGTAAATCAGCTGTCTTGGTTGGGTACTGTAGCTTTGTCTCAGGTGGAGAAGCCAAACAGAGCTTGCATAACAGCAGACACTGAACAGCCCAGAAACTTTTTTTTATTAGCCACTAGGCAGAGATCCTAAACATTAGTCACTCAGCAAAATTATTAAACATGCTATATTCAGGGTGGCGGCAGCGTACAGCACTGGGACTGTTCCTTCAGAAGGAGTGGTGACATGAGCAGGCACACTCAGGTGCTGCCTTTGCAACTTTGATTCGAAGGGATCTCAGCTGAGAAGTGGCAGGCTCATCAGGTGGCACACTGAGAAAATTGCTTAGGTACATACCGTAATAACCACGTGTTTGCCCTGCCTTGTGATATAGATTGATGATAGATAGTGGGGGGAGGTGCAGACGGATAGATAGACAGGAGAGGGGAGGGGTGGAAGGAAGGAAGGAAGGAAAAGGCAAACCTGAATGGGGGCTTATTTATGTAATTTAATTGGATGAAGTGCCCCAGGTAACACAGGCTAGGGAAGTGAAACTTATTTCTGAGTAAACATGCATAGAATTGCAAATGAATACACTGAATATTGTATTTGCAATATTTTGTATCTCACCTCACCTTTCAGTCTTTGTATATTTGTTTTAAAGTACTGTATTGCAACCCACTCCAAGAGTTTGGGATGAAATGAGCTATGTCTTTAAATGAAGCATAATAAGTTTCAAATAAAGAAGAAACCACACTAATGAAGAAATGTAAAAAATTTTTGTTGTGTAGTCTTGGGGTGTTTGCGACTATGGGGATGTCATGACAAGCTCCTGCACTTCAGATTTTACCACTAATGCCCTCCTAAACTGTAGACTTCTCCTCTTGACCTTGTAAAACTGAGCACCTAATCTTTTTTCTCTAAGTAGAGAATCAGTGCCATCTAGTGGGCATAAGAAAAAATGTAAAATTTAGCTTGTACTGTACTGTACTGTATTCCAAAAAACAACAGAGCACTGTGGCACTTTAAAGACTAACAAATTGATTCAGCATAAGCTTTTGTGAACTACAGGACACTTCAACAGATGAATGCAGAGAAAATCTCAGCAGGCAGATATACTGTACATATATGTACAGGAGGTCTGGCTCAGTTGGTAGAGTTGCCAACTGGGCAGCCTGAAGATCGGTGAATGGCCAGTTCGAGACACGCCGCTGACAAAAAGCAGTGAAAGCCTCTGTGAGGAGAGATAAAGAGCTGCCAGCTGCGTCGGCCGAGCATGGGAGGCGACGGCCAGGGAGAAGCCAGACTGCAAAGGATACCATCTGGAAAGCAGTTGTTTATGAAAGATTGAACATTTATATATATGATTGTAAAGCCCTGCCCATGAAAACTGCCTTGGAGTAAAGTCAGAGGAAAAATCCAATAACCAAGTTCGCCGGTATATAAATACTGTATATTATTATTATTATTATTATTATTATTATTATTGTGACTACAGAAAATAATAATAAAAAAACCCAGAGTGAATTAGGATGAGGAAATGAAAACAGGCTGAACTGTAACAAGTTTGTATTCTCTAAATCATACCACAATCTTACAACAAATTAAGATTACACTGGACAACACAAAATTGGCCCTGAAATGAAAAGAGCTTCGACGTGCTGAAAACAAAAATGGCAATACAATCTGTCGATTGGCTCTAGTTTAGGAGAAGCAGCCGCACTGTGTACATGGGTGTTGTACGTGCCATCAGGCATTTACCAGTTCATGTCTTTGGAACTATCTATTGAGAATCTCTCACAAACCGTAGCCAATTCCACATTTTCATTGTCATATTCATGTTCAGCACCTCAAAATTGATAAGAAATTACTAATTTAATCTTGGGGGCATGACCTTTGTTGAAATTTGTTGTCCAGTGTTAACTGTTCGGAAAAGAATTCCAGAGGACTAGCTATGTTAGTCCATTGAAGCCAAATGACAAGAGTGTCTTGCCGTACCTTAAAGACTTATGGCATGGCATGAGCTGTCATGGAGTAGAAACTGCTTCATTAGGTGCAAGTGAGCTCTACAATAGTCCACAAAAACTTATGCCACGATAAATCAGTTTACCTTAAAGTGCCACATCTCTCTGTTGTGCCAAAAAAGGATTTGTCCAAAAAATAACTAAATTGTGAAGACTCTTATTTGAGCCTCCATAAACTGTTTTAAGTGCATCTTTTGAGGTTTCCTGTTCTTTTCAGTCCAGAGCCTGCCTTAAAGGTAAAGGTGACCCCTGACAATTAAGTCCAGTCGTGTCCAACTCTAGGGTGTGGTGCTCATCCCCATTTCAAAGCCGAAGAGCCAGCGTTGTCCGAAGACGCCTCCGTGGTCATGTGGCCGGCATGACTCTCCTTGCCGCAGCGCGTAGCATGTGGCTGGAACACGGAGCGCTGTTTACCTTCCTGCAAACGGTACCTATTTATCTACTCACATTAACATGCTTTGGAACTGCTAGGTTGGCAGGAGCTGGCCAAGCAACGAGAGCTCACCCCGTCGCGACCTTTTGATCGGCAGGTCATGGTTCAGTGGTTTAACTCACTGCTTACTATTAAGTAAATTATGGCACGTGCCTGGCCTGAGCAACACCTTGTAGATGCTTAGGCCAAAAGTACTAGCCAGCCCGGGAAGGGGCGGGGGATGGCGTCGGCCATATCCCTGTCCCCGCCAGGTCGGCTAGGCCGTTACACAGCCTCCTCTACTTTCGCCAACTATTTAGCTCAAGGGTGGGGAACCTATTTGCGGTAGAGGGCCATTTACCCATGGGGAAAATGTGTCGCGGGCCATGCGCCCCTCCACCACAAATGGGCGCCCCCCGGCACACGCGTGCCCACCCCCCATCACATGCGCTCACCCCCACCCCCATCGCTCTCCTCCTTACCTTCAGCATCCAGGCCGCGGCCCCGCGCTCACCTCGGAGCGACTCCTTCTCAACCCGGCGGTTCTGTACATGCACAGAACGCCGCTAAGAGGCCAAGAGTGGGCAATCTCCCTGGCCTCTTAGCGGCATTCTGCACATGTACAGAACAGTCGGGTTGAGAAGGAGTCGTGCCGAGTTGAGCGCGGGGCCTCCGGTCTGGTCTTGCGTGGGCCAGACCTGATGGAATCGGGTCCGGTCTCGCGCAGGCTGGACCGGATCGCCCCGGGGTCCGGAAACGGCCCACGGGCCGGAGGTTCCCCACCACTGATTTACCTGGCGGAAATCCGAGGAGGCACATCGGGCCAGCCCTGGTTTACACCCGGGGAAGGGGATGAGCGTCCCCTTCCTTGAGTAGACCTCCAGCCCGCTGGTTGATGGGCAACCCGGGCTCAGGATCTGGCAGGCAGCCCTGTGCCACTGGCCGGATCCTGAGTCAGGATTGCGCTGTGAAACCAGAGTAGCCATTTTTAAATGTCCTCTAGGCTGAAAGTAAGAGCTGCTCACAGTTATCAATGAAAAAAGTCAGGACTTTGACATAGCTGTAATTGGATGCCACTGTCTCCCCCCCCCCCCCACGTTCTTGTACAGAGAAAAATTCTTGCTCACATCACATCTTATATAGCATGAAAATGGTACAGGTTATTGAACTTTAAAAAAACACAGCCCTGCAAATGCAAATCCCAAGCAACTATATAACCCATGTCCATTATCTCCATACTGATGGTTCAAGAGCATGAGGCTGAGGCACTTGTTTACAACCCCAGCATGTAGTCCATTTAATAACAAGAGAATAGCATACAACAACCCTGCCATATAGTCCAATATATTGTTGTTGTTAAGTCGTTAAGTCGTGTCCGACCCTTCGTGATCCCATGAACCATATCCTGCCAGGCCTTCCTGTCCTCCACTATCTTCCTGAGTTCGCTCATTTTCATGTTCGTTGCATCGGTGATGCTGTCTAACCATCTCATCCTTTGCCTTCCCCTTCTCCTTTTGCCTTCAATCTTTCCCAGCATCAGAGTCTTCTCCAGAGAGTCCTCTCTTCGCATTGGGTGGCCAAAATATTTGAGCTTCAGCCTTAGTACCTGTCCTTCCAGGGAACAGTCAGGGTTGATTTCATTTAGGATTGACTGATTTGATCTCCTAGCAGTCCAAGGGACTCTCAGGAGTCTTCTCCAGCACCACAGTTCGAAAGCATCTATTCTTCGGCGCTCAGCCTTCCTTATGGTCCAACTCTCACAACCATACATTGCTACTGGGAACACCATTGCCCTGACTATACGAACTTTTGTTGGCATGGTGGCATGGTGATGCTTTTTATTATACTGTCTAAGTTTGCCATAGCTTTCCTTCCAAGGAGTAAGGAAAGTATAGTCCAATATATCATCACATTATTGCAGGTTGGAAATCAGGTTGAGGCTGAGATAGTGTAATGCAATTACTCTGCAATGTAGACCACCATTAAGGCCGTGACAGACCGCACGAATCTCGGCTCGTCCCAGACGCCTGAGGAGCTTAGTCGAGGCGTGCTGGGGTATCTGGTTACCACAGCGGAAGCGAGCGGTCTCCCGATTTCCGGCACGATCGAAAATCCTCCTGGGCCATGTTTGAGGGGGCCGCACAGCGGAGCTACTGGAGCCACCAATCAGATGAGAGGGGGAGGAGAGTGGCTATCTGCCAATCAGGTGTAAACTGTAGTGTTAGCCAATCACTTTCTTAAGAAGGCGGGACAAAAGGAGGGACTATTTGTGGGAAGACACTCCTACAGACAAGTAGGTTGGTGGCCAGCCTCTCGCGCTCGCTCGTCTCGGTGCTCGCTCCTTCGCATCGGCATGCAGTCTGTCACAGCCTTTAACATAGCAATAGCCGAGGCTGGTTTGGATTCTCAGCCCCATATCCCCCCATATGGAACACCCTTCACGCTGCAGCAAAGTTCTATCAACTTAAGTTACCGGCCAGGCCTCCACCTAATCAAATCCTGCACTCGTGAGCCACTGACTTGCATGCAGACAGAAAGTGATTTCAATGGTTTAAAAAATTGACGTTAACCCCCCCCCCCCCACACACACATTTTTTCATACAAAATAAGACCTGAGTCTTATTCCTCCTGTTTTTATGCTACCCTTTATTACTATTCATTTATCTTTTGAAACGGGGGGGGGGAGCAGACGCAAATCTGCCGTCTGGTCCCAGGTGCGCTTACTACCCTTGATTTCTTTACTGTTCTTTAGGGGCAACGCTCACTTCCGCCAGTTTTAAAAGGGACCCGGAAGTCGGCTGGAGCTGATTCTACTCACTCCAGAGCTGTCACGTTGCCTCCTCCTCCTCCTCCTATGACGCAAGGCGGTGCCCCGCCCTTTCCGTACCGGTTAGTTCAGCCGCAGCGCATAGTAGCGAGCTGCTCGCTTTGTGTCACCCGAGCGCTCTTGCGGCCGGAGCGGGCGCAGCTTCCTTTTGCTTATTTGTTAACCCAGATCTTTCCTCCTTCCCGGCCGGACCCGGCCTTCCGCGTGACGCTGCTCAGCCTTCCTCTTGCCCGCCGGGCCGGTCTGCCAGATGACTGGCGCTATAATGAAGCACCTGCCGTATTTCTGCCGCGGGGAGGTGGTGCGAGGCTTCGGCCGGGGCTCCAAAGAGCTGGGCATTCGCACAGGTAACGCGGGCTGGGAAAGAGCAGCTCTGGGCGGCCTGGATAGAGGGAAGTGGGGCTGAGCTGGCAGCCTTCCGTTCCGTCTCTCTCTTGTCCTCCTCACCCTGCTCTTTCCCCCGGGAGCATGGAGGGATTTACGGGAAAAGGGAGGGAAGGCACAGGCGCGCTGATGGGAATGGGAGCGCCCACCAAGTTTTCCCTTTCACCTACCTAATTCTCCGTCTTGTGACTTCTCTACTCCCTGCCAAATTTGTCTGCTTTTTTAAAGTCCTCCTGTCGCACTGCTAATACTACTAAAGAAAGCCTGACTCTCTGAGCTTTTTTACGTACCTTTCTTACCCTCCCACCCACCCCTACAGTTTTAGAGGGCAACAATGGGGACTTGGCTACAAGTTGGGGAGATGATTTGGCTAAAATTTGGGGAAACTTGGACTGGAGCTTGGGGCACCTCTGGGCACCTCTGCTTTGACTGGTGGGTGTAAATAGATAGTAAAGGCTAAATCTACCTTCATATTTTCTTTACAGCATTTGCTCTTTCTATAAGGGAGAGGTTCATGCTTTTGGAGCTGTTTTCTCAAGGACTTGTGACCTTTTGGTTCTACTGTCAGCTGAGAATAGTGCTGCACCCAAATCAGATTTTTAAACAGTGATATTAAGTGTTGCTTTAAAAAACACAGGAAAATGCAACAACTTAGTTTAAAATGAAATCTGATTTAATATGAACATGTTGATTCTGTACTTGTTATCATTGTACTTAATGCCATTTTGGAAAATGTTAAATCATAAGGGGTTGAGTAAGTTCTGAAGTCCAGAATTATAAATTTATTGAGATCTGAGCTCATTATTGTGGGAAACAGTTATAAGAGTTATATCAACCAAACTGCACAGTCATTTCCTTTCCATTCATGTTGCCCAGTAATCAACAGCCCATTCCTGCTCACCTAACACTGTGTGGATTACAGCCCTTGTCTTTAAGAAAGTTATCTTGCTCTCCATATGCATGCAAGAACACTAAGCAAAATATAAAATTCATTAATTTCAGGCCTCCTCTTCTCTCTTCTTCCCCCCCCCCCACCTCCTGGCCTGGTCTCTAAGCAGATATAATTGTGTGATACACAAGGTATGTGAATTTCATGCCTCAATATTTTGGATCCTAGGGGTATTCCTAAGCATTATTGACTCTTTATCTCATTGTGAGTTTTTATACCAACCAGTATTTCTCTATTTCAGCTAACTTTTGTGAGGAAGTGGTTGACAGTTTTCCCTCTGATATCACTACTGGAATATACTATGGATGGGCTTGTGTTGGAAATGGAGATGTACATAAAATGGTCTTAAGTATAGGCTGGAATCCGTATTACAAGAATGTCAAGAAATCTGTGGTAAGATCATAATATGTTGACTAGTTTTATGAGAAACCAAGGCCCTGAACTAAGAACTTTTCTGGAAGCCTCACTTATCATTGGGGATAATTCTAAGTGTCACTGAAGATTTGCATCCTGAACAGGGGAACATATTATTATGTCTCTTACTAATTACAGAGTTTTCCTGCTCTACCTCTTGTGTCATCAGATAAATTGCTGAATTTCCTAGCTTAACTTAAAAGTATGTGATGGGGAGACTGTTTTTAACCTGAGTTATGGTTATAAATTTTAAAATGGTCAGTAGATCGACCATTTAGACCAGGGGTGGCCAACCTTCCACCATTAGGGCTACTGTGTTCTTAAGAGTTGTGTAGAAGACAGAATCTTGGCAGCTGCAGGTGCTGATGGTGCTGCTAAAGCAGCTGCACCTGCTGAAATGCCCTCATCTAAGCAACCATTTAAAGGGTCAGGATTCATGTTGAATGGTTGGCCACCACTGATTTAGACCATATAGAATACCTCATTTTGTCGCACATGGCCATATACATACATGTTTTGTCAGAAACAGTTTGACTGAAAGCCATGCAGATCTGCTGTGATAAGGAAGCCACTACAGGTAACTGAAATTCTTTTATTTATCTGGCATTTAACTTTTTTGACCTGCGGCTCCCTTGGCCATTGGCGACCATTGGCTGCAGCTCCCCATTACATTATTTTGATGCCTGCCAATTGGCATTGCACTGTTTTCTGAGATGATTCCATGGCACTCCACGGCTCCCCTGACTGTTTGGAAGACAAGGAAGAAGAGTGGGGTGGAAGGAAGGGCAAAACAGGAGAAGCATGTGTCATTCTTCCACTTTCATAGACATGCAGTAGGGAACAGGGATTGAGGCATGGTGCCAAAGCCTTCATGGAGAAGGTGGTTTTTAAGAAGGGATTTGAAGGAAGTGCATGAGGAAACTTCTCACAGGTATTCATGCATAAGGGGTGCAAGGGAGAAAGAATGAAGCCATTTGAGGGAGAAGGCTTTGGACAGTTGAGAGTGGTGGAATTGGAAGAGTGAGGGTCACAGGCAGACGTATAGTGGGATATGAGAGGTAGAATGGGACAAGATCATGGAGAACTTTGAAGGTAAGGGCAAGAAGCGAGTGGACAGATATAAGGGAGGGCAAGACATCTTCAGTGTTAGGGGTGAGCAGACTAAGATGAGCCAACGGAAGACTAGTGAGGAGGAGGTTGCTGTAGTTAATCCAAGAGACAACCAGCGCATGAGCTGCTAGACAGAATGTTTACTGAAGAACAGAGCCCTGAGGTATCCCAACAGAGAAGGAGATGAGTTCCACAGAGAAATCTTGAATGAGCAGCTAGGCAGGTGAGAAGAAAACCACTTGAAAGATTTGCATAGTTGATTTTCTGTACTTGGTGAAAGGCTAAAGGACTAGGAAAGAACAAAGAAAGGGAGATGGCAAGTTAATGTCCATTGTGGTAAGTTACACAAAAAAGGATAAAAAGGAGTAAGTAGTAGGCCTAAGGCTCCCCATTTGTGTTGTATTTTATTAATGCATGTGTAGTACTCGGAAAGGGATGGGAAAGGATACCTTACTGAAAGGATACCTTACTGATGTGCAAACTGCAATATATTGTAGTATGAAACCTTTTCTGACTCTGTGTATTGAGCCATTTTTGAGTGGTAACTCAGTATGCTACATACCGTTATGCGTGCCATTATTGCTGAAATTGTTACATTGAATTGAATAAATTGGTTGTGGAGGTGAATTTGTAATTGAGTGGGTTAAACCGCTGAACCATGAGCTGTCGATCGAAAGGTCGGCAGTTCGAATCCGCGACGAGGTGAGCTCTCGTTGCTTGGCCAGCTCCTGCCAACCTAGCAGTTCCAAAGCATGTTAATGCGAGTAGATAGATAGGTACCACTTGCGGGAAGGTAAACAGCACTCCGTGTTCCAGCCACATGCTACGCGCTGCGGCAAGGAGAGTCATGCCGGCCATACGACCACGGAGGCGTCTTCGGACAACGCTGGCTCTTCGGCTTTGAAATGGGGATGAGCACCACACCCCAGAGTCGGACACGACTGGACTTAATTGTCAGGGGTCACCTTTTTATATTCAAATTGCTGATTTGATTAATGTAATAAACTGGAATCTATCCTACATGATTCAGAATTTTTTTCCTCCCTGACCTAATTACTGTGCAGGTGCAGGTGTAGGTGAGGGTTAGAACCTAGGTTGGGATCAATTTTTCTCTTTAACATTAATGAGACTTGCAGATTTTCATGGCTTGTTACTATATGCAAAGTCACAACATTTATGGGATTTCCAGCCATGTATTTGAGAAGAAGAAATAAAGTTCGTTTCTTACAATTGACTGAAGACAATTCCTCTCCTTTGATCCTACCGCATTGAAGAAGCAGGCGCGCAGGAACGGACTATCCGAAACAGTCAAGAGATGAGAAGCCTTAGATCTTCTAGCTTTTACGTTTCTTCCCACTCCAGGGATTTTTTCAAAAAGCAGATAAGAGAATTCAGCAGGCACGCTGATAGATGTCCATAGATGTCCCGCGCTTTCTAGCGCTCCGTTCTTATTTCTACTCTGTGTTTCCATACAAAACTATGGACATCTATTAGCGTGCCTGCTGAATTCTCTTATCAGTTGTAAGAAACGAACTTTATTTCTTCTTCTCAAATACATGGCTGGAAATCCCATAAATGTTGTGACTTTGCATTAATGAGACTAGTTGATTCTTCTGAAAAAACACTAACCGTGTTCAGTTCATTCCTTTATGCTAGTGCATTAATGTAAGCTGTTTGTGATTTGGTGTTTTCAGTAAATCATGTCACTGTTCTAGGAAACACATATCATTCACACCTTCAAGGAGGACTTTTATGGAGAAATTCTTAGTATAATCATTGTTGGATATATAAGACCAGAAAAAAACTTTGAATCCTTAGGTAAGTCTCTAGTACCTTTTTGTAAAAGCTTTCAGTAGAGTAGTAGTTGTAGTTCGGCAAGTAATTATGTTTGTGATGTATGACAAGTAACTATGTTTGTGATGTACCAGATTTCTGACTGTTGCAGCCTTTTGGCTTCCATTTGTAAGAAGTCTAAACTTGGGTCTTTGCCTTGGGAAGCTGGCAAAACAAGTTTGCATTCTGAATATCCCATTGCACATAATGAAGTGTACATTTTTCTCTTGATCAGGTCTTTCCAGAAGAGTTCTGTTGTGTAAGAAATAGGGAACACGGGTTTAGATGCCATGTTAAAAATGTATTTAACAGAACACAAAACACACAACATTTCGTCCACTTCTGTGGACGTCTTCTGGTGTACAGCAGCACCATGCTAGCAAGATGTAAAATGCACTGGGTGCCACTGAAGAAGGCTTTAACTGTCAACAGTAACAGAAGAATGGAATCTTGGTGGTGACCTGAAATAACCCTGCAAGGATGTAGCTCAGAGGTGGCTGAGGCCATGCTGTAACTGCTAGGAGTGCTCTTTCTTATGCAATATGGGAAGCCAGATTTTATCTATGAAAGACAGTTCATGTTGTCTGTTCATGAGACCTTGGTTTTTTCGTCTGCTTATTTGTATTGCTTCATGGTTAAATCTTGGTCTATTCTCAGAAACATTGAATAAACACTTTGTCTTCTCAAATTGAATAGTATGACCTGTATTTTTTGCGTGGTCTGCCACAGCTGATCGTTCTGCTTGAAGCAATCTGGTAGCTCATTTGAGCTACATCCTTGCAGGGTTATTTCAGGTCACCACCAAGATTCCATTCTTCTGTTACTGTTGACAGTTAAAGCCTTCTTCAGTGGCACCCAGTGCATTTTACATCTTGCTAGCACGGTGCTGCTGTACACCAGAAGACGTCCACTTCTGTGTGTCATGAAACGTTGTGTGTTCTGTGTTCTGTTAAATACATTTTCTAACATGGCATCTAAACCCGTGTTCCCTATTTCTTACAAAATTGTTGCTGGCCATGAAAGCTATCGCTCTTTATTGAGTTCTGTTGTGTTTGCCCTCATATTTTCTGTGTGGAAATGTGTCCCGTCACCGCATATTAAAACACGGGATTGACTACAGGTGTTCCGGACCGTCGCTTAACAACGGGATAGGTTCTGGAAAAACCCAACATATAGTGAAACTGTCATTAAGCGAGTCCTCAGCACCATCTAGTGGCCGATTGTGGTATAACGTGTAAAACCAATACAGTACAGTGTAATCTGCAATGTAACACAGTGGAGTTGTAATAGGGGATAAATGGTAAACCCAGTGTACATTATGACTGTAACACAAAGCACAATAAGATTTCTACCTGTCAATGGAGGTAGAAACACACACACAAACACAAAGTTAAAGATGACATTTTTTTGCATCTAAAATACACTACTGTAGCTTTAATTCTTTGTTTACACTTTGGGAACCTCCGTTATATATGCGGATCGTCATTAAGTGATCCGTCATTAAGGGGGGTACACCTGTATTTTGAAAAGAAACACCTTTCCCTTGAAAAATATGTCTATAAAATGTCTTTTCTTGTGGTGCAAGTTACCTGGCAAAGAGTGAAAGATAGAAGTAATCTCAATTTGTCATATAGCAGCAGAGAGTAGACCTTTAAAGTTCAGCTATCCTGCCCAATCATGCTCCATTCCCTTGTTCCTTCTTGCACTTCTTCTCTTGAGAACTGTGGTTTATGGAAAGCAAAACTGAAAGTCTCAGTTTGATCATGGATTTTCAGTTTTGGTTTTATTTATTAATAAACATGTATCCAACAATCCTATTTTTCAGCAACAGAACTCAAGGCTATGTATTTTGGATTCCCAGATTGCCTCCTGTCCAGGCACTGACTTGAATGCACCAGACCTGCTTAGCTTCAGCAAGGTTGCTGCATCGTGTGCTTTCAGACCATAGTTGACTCATTTTGGATATAATGGCAAACGATGGTTTGCTGTGAATGAGGAGGTGTGCTGTATATAGGAAGCATACATACTTAATAATAATAATATAACATACAGTATTAATATACCACCTTTCATGGTAATTGGATTTCTCCTTTCACTTTAATCCAAGGCGATTTACATGGGAAGGCTTTCCCAAACCCCTGATGTTTTTTTTTTTTACAATATGTATATAAATGTTCAATCTTTCATGAACAACTACATTCCAGATGGTATCCTTTGAAGTCTGGCCTCCTCCTCCCATGCATGGCCAACGCAGCTGGCAGCTTTATCTCTCCTCACAGAAGGTTTCACAGCTTTTTGTCAGCTGCGTGTCTCAAACTGCCATTCACCGATCTTCAGGCTTACGAGGCAGCAACTCTACCAACTGAGCCAAACTTCCTCCAGTCATTGTCTGAATCTGGGCTTTTCAGCCTTTTTTCTTTTGCAAATACCGTTGCCTCCACTGATGGCTGCTGTGTGTGGGTCTGAGCAGCAAGGGAGAGACTTTTCTGGTTACTGTTGTCTCCTGGTTTCTCCTCTGGTCTGCATCCTTCTCCCCAACCTGCACCTCTTTTGAAGAGTGAGGTCTGGGATGCCACACAACTGCACCTTACTGTTCATTTCACCTCACTGGTATTTCAGCCACTTCTGCTTCTTGTATGGTTGGGCAAAGCAGGACAGAGCGGCACGGTTTACATAGCAACTTCACACACATGCAGAATAATCAAGAAGGCCAAGTACATCCAGTGGTATTTGCGCCACAAGCTGAAAAGCACTGGTCTGACTAAAGCTGATTTCGGTTTCTGTCAATCTGGTTTAGAAGCTGTCTTTACTGACATTATGTGCTTTATTTAGAATTTGTATGTGAAATATCAACTTTTCTTCCTCTGCAGATGCACTCATACAAGCTATTCAGAATGACATTGAAGAAGCTAAAAAAACTCTGGACCTGCCAGAACATCAGAAATTGAAAGATGACAACTTCTTTCACACAGCTAATGTTAGCAGTATGGCCAACGGTCATTTGAGCTAGGCTGCTTCTGCTTTTTCATTGTAATTGTATACATTGCACTAATCATGTAGTGGTGGTCCTTCTTTAGTGAATAACGTTCCAAGTCAATATTCCTATAGTTTAGGATTTCTCCTTGAAGTAACACTAAGGGTTTTTGTTTTTTGTATAACAGGCATATTTGAAATATGTTTAGACTCTTGCTAGCTCATCCAGTGCTGGACAAATGTCAGACCCGTAAATGTCAAGAGTACAAATAATTTTGGAATCATTCTAACAATGATTACCTGGTTCTTTGTTTAAAAACTCTATTTTCTGATATGAAAGGTCAAACAATCAAGTTGCGTATTCCTGTAGTGAGGGTAATCGAATGGAAGGTAGAGGTGGTTTGATGATTTACTGTCCTTAAACAGCAAAGCTGTTCTTTTTTGGATTCTTGGGTAGTAACTGTCAAAAAAATTTCTAGACTTCTGAGGAGAAACCAGAAATGCTAGTAAATCATTTTTTTCTTAAACAAATATAATATTGATTGTGGACTGATAGAAAGTGTATTTCTCAGTCTTTATTTTCACTGAATCTACTCAAATGTGGTGACTTTCCTTTTTAACCTACCTAGAAATGTTTTTTGGCAAGCATATGCATGGGACCTGTTTCATTTTTGTTTTGCTGCTATATGAATGCAGCAGTTACCTCTTAATGCAATATGATGCATGTGCAGAAGCACTGATTGGGTTGACAAACTAGTCAGACATAATTTGTGGCTGACACTCAATACCGCCTTCTTAACATTTGTCAGAGAACATGTGTATTGCATTTTCCTGAGTTTCAGAGTAGGCAGTACCAGTGAGTGTCTTGCACTATTTGTCTTAGGTCAAAGCTCAGCCATGTAGCATGAGAAACCCTCTTCTGTGTTCCCATCTGGAGTAGAGAAGGTGAAATTTTTCATAATATCCTGGGCTTCTCAGCTGACATGAAAAATTCCTCTCCCAAATAGGGAGAGGGTAGGAGGTTCATGTTATTTTAGCAGAGGGACAGGGCACTTGACTTTGGCAAGTGAATTTACAGAGGCCTACTCCATAATACCTTATAGAAAGGTTAATGGTTAGAAGTATACTATGTTAATGGGGCCATAACATGAACATAACCTTGCTTGGGGGTCTTGAATATGTATGTTATCTATCTATGTTTGCCAACAGTGTTGTCTTTTTGGAAACAGATGCCTTCTAATAGGACTTAACGGTCTCATTTACATGGGTTTGGATTATTTCATTAAGAGAATGTAGTCATGGCAAAGTACTTTTAATTTTGAGAAAATCTGCACTAAAGTATGAGCCAGAAATATAGTTTATTGATCAGTCCTGATAAAAAATGTTTTGGTATTTGAAATCAAATGAGCATTTATTGAATCATCTTTTGTATACCTGTATCTAAAACAATTGTACTATTTTGAAATGATTATCACTGTAATTTTATTAAGGGTTTTATTTTTGTATTCATTTCAATGAAATAAAGTACAGGAGATGTATGTATGTACCACATGTGCTACAATATGTTTTTAGTCTGTTTTCAGGAACTACTGGTAACCTGGCATTATAGCTATAAACAGGCCTGTTCAGTTTTGTCATATTTGATTTGGTGCAGTGAAGACAGAATAACATATATAGTTTGTCCCGGTATCCAGAATTTGGTTATAATTTTATTTAAAAGATTTATATACCACCTTTCCTATGCTCAAGACAGTGCACAAGAGAAGAATAAAAATGCAACAGAAAAAAAACCCATTAAACATCTAAAAACAATACAGGAGCTGATTTAAAACAGCAACTTAAAAGCAGCAGTAGCAGAAGATAAGAAGTGGCCATAGGAGATTCCTCCTCCTCCCTTGGATGCCAAGTGAAATAAGTTTTTAATCCCTGCTGGAAACCATATAAAGAGGGGACTGTCCTTTGTTGTTCCAGTAACTGATTCCAGTGATATGGTGCCACAACAGAAAAGGCCCTGCACCTTGTTGCTATTCCTTTGGCTTCAGATGACAGCGGTATCCTAAGCAGGACCCTATCTGACAATCATAGGGGACATGTAGGATTATACCGGGGAAGGCAGTTCTTGAGGTATCTTGGTCCTATGCTGTAAAGGGCTTTAAAGGTTATATGCTGTAAAGAGCTTTAACGGTCATCACCAACACCTTGAATTGAGGCTGAAATGGAATAGGCTGACTGCTGGAGCAACTTCATGGCAGACTCAGCTTCAGTGACCAACTAGACTGCCACATTCTGCACTAATTGAAGCTTCCAGTGCTTAAAGTACATTGCTGTTTTAAAGCAGGGGTAATCTTTTTGCCATGGGTAGCTTAATAAAAAGTAGTCATTGCACTTGATACTGGAAAGAAATGGTTTATGCCAGTATGTCTGTCAGAGGAGTTTATGCCTCTTTAATTTAGTAATGGGAATATTTAGCTTTGGCAGTACTGCAGATTTGCTTAGGCATGTACACAAATAAAAGCACATTCCATTCTTCACTAGCTTGTACTAAGTATTGCTAGTAAGAAGACTCTGAGGTCCCAATCTATTTAAAGTGGACGTTTATTGGTGGTTAACCATGAAGTTGAGAGTTAATATTGTTTAAACTGCACCCATAGAATTAGTGTTCCCACACATATTGTGATTATTGCTTTGAATGTGTATTTACTTAGGTTCAGCTGATGCTGTACTACTTAACATGTCTAAGAGACTTGTATACCTTCAGTTGACCAACCAGTGTTCTTTGCAAACATGTTAAAGTATAAGCGCTCCAGTTGCACTGTTTCCTCATTGACTAAAGTACTATATGTGATGGACATGCTGGGTAGTATGAGCATAAGTAAGTGTTGGCTGAACCTATAATTGCTGCTGTGATTCATCGAAAGCCAAGGCCAGTATTTTTGGAAGCACTGATGAAACCTTAGGACAGGGTGATTCTAGGCAAGGTGGTCCATGTGCATTAAAATGTTTCATCTTGAAGGCCTATCAAGTTTGATGGGCAGAAGGTGATGCAAGAGATAATGAGACTTCTAGTCTTCATTCTCCAGTTTCACCCCCACCCATCCTTTGCAGAGAAAAGCAAATTGTGAATATCACATTGGTTCCTTTTTGCCCAAACCAGTTTTCTCAGTACACCATTGTCCTGGTTTCATTCCAGAGGTTTGTCCAGAAGTTGGAACAGACAGAAGTCAGAACAGCCAGCTCTTGCTGCCCCAGTGCTATTGCACCGGCATGAAAATATCAGAACAGATGGACTGTTCCTGTGCTGACACAGCCATCTATAAGTCGTGTTGCATGTCCGTAACTTGGGAACCCAGTGTAATGTGTCTTGGTTGCATTCTAGCTTCATTCACTAGAACATGATACACAACTGGCTTTGCTAATATAAGACAAGGCTGGACGGAAGAGCCTTGTTATGAAAAAAAAATATGACTGTAGTTGTAGAAAAGGTGAAACTGGGAATCAGTCTGAATACGTAGAGTGGATTTGTGTGACCAGTCTATTACTCTCAGTTGTATTACAATTTATTATTAGTAGCGTAGCACAGAGGTTCTCAATCGGTGGTACACGTATCACTAGTGGTACTCAGACTGCTGGTTGGTGGTACACGGGTGCCTGGCCACTAAGATGGCAGCTGTGAGGGCGCCTGGACTGCACTGCACTGGAGTCCTGGAACCAGCGGCTCGAGCTCTGCAAAGCCTGAACAGCTCAAGCGCACAGCTTTCCAGGGCCGGAAAAAGCCCACCCGTCCTTGCCTCCGTAGCTTACCTTACCAGTCCTCCAGACTGGTGAAAACCTGGAAGTGCCGATTGACATCATAGAAATCATTCCTGTCAACTTTCTGGCAGAGCTATGTGTTCTGTGTGTATGTAATGAAGCAGTCTAAATCAAATACGTAACATAGCACTGTCTGATTAATTTACAGTTTACAGAACTTTGAATCCTTAGACTAAATTTTTTTTTCTGTGAAACACTATGAAAGCATTAGATAAGGTAAGATTACTAGCTACATAAAGTAAATGTTATAATTATATTAGATATCCTTACAAGGAATGAAGCAGTACAGCACATGAAACTTGTGTTGATCATCAGGCTTTTATAACCGAAAGCCTGTAGAGACTTCCATTTGAATCCAGATTATTTAGCCATTTTGTTTTCTCACAGTTACGATAGATTCTGGAATGAACAGAGGAATGAACTTTCGGATATGCACAAAACATCTTATGGGGAAGAACTCGGGTAGATGCCTTGTTTTTTAATTCTTATTTACTAATACTGTATTGCATAAGCTACTTGCATGCTTTGTTCTCATGCCACCCTTTGACCTGCCTACCTAGAAGGTAGTAAACCAGTAAATACAGTAAACCATGTATACTGACCTGTGCATACAAGTTATACTTAACTAAATCTTACGAAAAATAAGGAGTTGGTTTCCTGCTTTCCTTACATGTTTGAACTTCCCTTATCTACTGATGGGCTTCCTCTTTGCCCCCTGTGGTGATGGTGAACTTGAGAGAGGAGTTCATATGGGATAAGAGGAGTGGAGTCTAGTCAAACTAAGTATGGTCAACACATCTGATACAGGAGCAGGCCTCAAACAATATTTAGCAACTTCTTTTGGTATATCCCCCAATAATAAATTTTCACTAGATGGTTGAATAAAAATTTTCCTTGTTGGCTGGCTGCTTTGAAACTGTTATGATTACTCAGTGAATAATTGTAGCAGTATTTGCAAAATGAACTGAACATAGCACTTTCTATAAAGAACCTAACATTTTTCTAATGGCTGTATTCCACAGTGAATGCTGTGCAGAATAACTATTACACTTCATGGGTTTTCAGTATGCATGTGGGCTGTGTTGTGCCCTAAGGCTGCAGTCCTAAGCACATTTACTTAGAAGTACAGTATATTTCATGGAATCTTTGTTCAAGAGCAGCTTTGTCAGCATTGTACTAGAAGGGATCAAATAGCCTTGTCTATCCTCATACAAAGGAAGACCAGTAACAGTCCCATAACATAGGTCTGCAAATTTGAGAGTTAAAAAAAAAACTTTTTCAAAATTTATGGTGGTTTTATATGAATTTGGGACACTGATTTCAAAAATGGCATCAGTTTTGCCCTATCGCGTCTAGTTTTGGGGGTATGGCATCGCTACCTCATAGTCATAATGCGAGTCAAGCAGCTTCCTTGTGAGGAAGCCATGGTGTTGGATTCCTCATGAGGAAGTTGCTTGACTCTCATTATGAGGTATGGATGCCGTACCCCCAAAACTAGATGTGATAGGGTAAAAACCATGCCATTTTTGGAATCAGCGCCCCAGATATACCCAAGAATAGGCCTCACTTTTATGAAAGCAAAATGTGTTCAGGCCTGTGTAATCAGCCCACTCAACATTACACCACAGAACAGTGGCAATTGTGTAAAGTGGCAGGGGGTGGTTTTGTGGTTAGTACTGAGCTATGGCTATTGTGAAGGTGGTGATATCCAACCCATGGCGAGAACAAACATTGTGGGGTATGAATTCATCATTCTCATACAATGATGAATATTCATGATTCTTTTAAGCCTTTATACTTTGTGCGTTGTGTATGTGTTTGGGCCCCCATTGAGTTTTGATTTGTTTATCTTCCCAACCTTCCTGCTTGGGAAGATAAAGTGTGGGCTCTTTTCTCGTGGGCATTTATGACAGTGGACTTTTTTTCTGTGTGCAATTTTCCTGTGGGCTTTTTTCATAGTCAACAAGGATAGAACCTGATGAATGAGGGGTAGAATTTTGCAAGTTCAAATATAAGATCATGAGCAAAAGCACTACTAGGCCAGTTCTGAATTTTCCTGGCTGAACAGAACCTGCTATGGATTACCTACCACACTTACTTACTGATCAGATCAGTAAAACAATGGACAGTTCATGAAGCTAAGATGAAGTACAGTTAAACCATTTTTACCTAAGGGTGTGTGTACGCAACAGGAGTTAAATGCATACACCTGTGGGCTCGGAGGAAATGGGTTAAAGCAGCACATGTAAAACATCAATGTATTAATTTAACACCTAATTTAAGCATCTTAAAAAGTTTAACCCAAATACCAAAAACCAGCACAGTTTAAAAAAGGAAGTATTCAAGGGCTACTGGAAGATTATTGGGCCTGAGAAAAAAATTGAGGCAGTTAGTTTCACAGCTGTGAATGAGCCCCTATTAGCAATGTCTGTTTGCGGTCCAGACTTGCGGCACAAGTACAGATCCTCAGGTGAGGCAGGTGTGGTGGGGCTGGTGGCAGCAGAGGGAGGAACTCGTGAATGTCGAGGATAAAGTGATGTCAAGATGAAATAGTCAAGCATCCAGGTTTTGGAAGGTGATCATGCTCAAAAAGGAAACAAAACTGTGCAGTGTTGGGCCTGCTATGGGGGGGTGGGGGTAGTGATAGGTTTAAATATGGCTCAGAATAGTTTTGTCTACTCCAGATCAATCCATAGACAAACTATTCTGAGCCAGAGTTCCAGAGTTCATTTGAAACAATGCTTCCTTTCAGGCCAAGAAGTTGCAAATGGGATTTTGTCTCCCTCACCCGATGGTAGGCTTCTTTTAATACACAAATGATATATTTAGTTAAATCAAATGATGTGAAGAATGCCCCTAACTAGTACACATCGCTCAAAAGGTTGAAAACATAATTAGATCAAAACAAACCTGCTTACAAAAAATGGAGGGTCCATCGCTAGGTGAGCGAGCACCTGCTCTGCATGCAAGAGGGCTCCAGTTTGATCCTTGACAGAATCTCCAGGTAGGGCGAGCAAAATGTCTATCCAAAACCTGAGGAGCAGCTACCTAACAAACAGCACAGTCCTATCCAATTTACACCACTGGTGTAACCAGCGGGGGATGGCAGGGTGGGAGGCTTGGGAGGGGAGATTTAAATCTCCTCTGAATCCCCCTTTGGAGGGGATTTGAATCCCCTTTCCGTTCTGGGGCCTTCCGTTCTCACTGCACCGCTGGTTACACCAGTGGTGTAAGTTGGATAGGATTGTGCTGTAAGGAACTAGAAAACTTGTTGCTGCTATTTGAAATGTGCAAATAAATCTATATCCCATAACTCCTCAAACACATAATTACTAAGGTTCAAATGATTCAAAACTTAATACCACGTAAATAATTTTATACATATTTTACTACAAGTTTCATTCAATTGGGGTGTGGACTGTTCTACTTGGAGTGATGGCATGATCGCCATGAGAAATACACTTTAATACCGTAGGCGGAAATCTTTCATACTTGAAGTTTTAGTGCTTCTGGTGATAGTACAAACTGAAAATGCAGACTGGAAAGAAACATTATTCATCATAAAATGAATTACAGTGCAAACTATAATCACATAGCAGCAAGACACATGGTTAAGGCTGATCACAATTACATATATTAAGTACACCTCTGGTAATGACAGTGGGTTATTGTTAACAGATTGGCAAGACATTTGGGGCTGACGTACATGTATACGTTCATCACTTAGTCTGTCTCTAAGCAATGATTTCCAGATGAGTTTGTGAACTGCCTCTCTTGAAAACTTAGGTAGCTTTAAGTTTCATCTGTGCTATAGTGTGATGACTGCAGTCATCAAGTGATAGACATGCAAGTGTAAGCTGACTTTTTGTAGGGGTGTGTGTGTACTAGAATGATTTTTTTTTTAAAAAAAACCAAGTAAGGGGAATTGCCAAAAGACAGAATCATTGAACTATGTGAATGGGTGCAAGAGCCCTGAATATTATTTAACTGCTATATACCCAAATGTTCCTAACAAAGTAACCAAAACAAATCATCAAGGTTGATTATGTGTTACAGATGGTTGATTAGACACTATATTGTATCCCTCAGTGCATAGTCCCATTCCTCTCTCTCTCTCTCTCTCTCTCTCTCTCTCTCTCTCTCTCTCAGAATGGCAGTTTTCAGCTGTACTGAGTCCTTGCAACAAGACATCCCACCCCTTTTCAGTATCATATATCACTACTGGCAAAGTGGAAGAAGCCACTCCAAACAGAGGCAGTTCCATTTTGTCCAGCATGTGAATAGCGGTTATCTTAGTTCATGGGTAATATAATTTCCTAATTCAGTTCAGATATTTTGTGTAACAAAAAGAAATGCTTCATGAACCCTATAACCATTTTTAGTAACAGACACAATGTTCATGAAAGAAGTGATTGTACTTGAAAAATGCCTCTGTAAATACAGACAACCATTTACCAAGTATAATTTATCATGGTGTGTATGCCATTGATAAGCTGAGTGTTTCTCCTCCTGCCAAGAGGAAAGGAGACCAGATCAGGTGCAAATATGTAGTGAATAGTTATCTGTAATATTCAACTCTTAAGCGAGATTCTGATCTTACACTGAGGTCTGCATCAAAGCCTTTCAGTCATGGACTAAATAGGTAACAAAGAGAAAGTGACATATGCATTAACTAAAGGTTATCTAAAGGAGTAGCTTTCATCATCATACTCCAGTTCATCAACTTCATCATCCTCTAGAAGTCCATATTTAAATTTACGATAGACTGTGCCATCTTGGCCCATATAGACAATATCGTCGTCGTCGTCTTCGTCATCATCTTCATCCCGGTCCTTGTATTCAATCACTTGATCTTCTTGATAACTGGTGCCTTGGTAGTGGTTACTTTTGAAAGAACTGAGTGCCTTTGCATTGTCTGACAGTTTTTCATATCCACCTTGATTTACTGACTTGGGTTTGGTTCGTGACCGTCTCCACATGAAAACAACAGCTCCAATGGTGAGGATCAACAAAATAGATGAGGCCACAGCCATAGCTGCAGTTTTGCCTTTTGTTCCAGCTGGCATGTTCATATCGGTACGTAATATACACTCATCTGAAAAAGAATGTTAAAGGCACCCTTCATATGTGGAGATACTCACAAGTGGAAATACATTTTGGGATAAAGCTGGAGCACCTTTTCCATCCAATTGGTCACTGGGATGTACTGTATTTGAGAACTCATCGGTACATCCAAGGAAAGATATAAACATAAAGATATAAACATTCATTCTCTCTTTCACACACATGCAAGACTCCTCTAGCTTCAATAGGTACAAGCAACATCAGAGAATCTACACACAAATTCAGAGATACCTGGACTTACTTAGGAGTTTATTGACAGTGAAACTTTTCCTAGGAAAATGAATGACCGAGTTCATCAGCTATTTCATTATTTCCCACTCCCAATGATGAAACATCAGGGGAACACATGGCATAAATACTGCTTCTCTGTGACAGAGAAGGTGGAGAAGGGGCTTTGTCCCTTGTCATGGGAAGGTATTCCATCATGTGAGCCTCCACATGTGATCTGATGTGGTACAGTCCAGAAACAGGTCTACAACCTCTTTTGCTCTTGCTACAGTACATGGTCCATGGTTCTCATGCACCCAGTGCAGATCTGGCTTTTTAAAAGCCACCATGATACTATATTGCAATCAGAAAAAAAAAAAAACAGCTTGGACGAAGTGATTTGAATGTTTATGTAGGCACAACCCCCAAAAAATGCTTTCCCATGGTGGCACTTCATGTGACAGCTGCAACATCTAAATGCTCCTTACTACACAATTCTCCTCTGTCACCTGTAGATGCAGGGTTTTCTAGGATAACAAGCCCACCTTTCAGACCTGGTCACAATTCTTCTTAAAACTGAGCCCTCGTTTAACAATAAAACATTTCCCGCCAACCCTTTCAACCTATTATTACCTCGTGTTTGAATGCAGTCACAACACTCCTGAGTTTCCTCCAGCCCAGAACTGTTACAGCATGGCACACATCGGTTTTCATCCAGGTAGAGCTCCAGGGTAGGAAGGCACGCGGTGCAGTTGAAAGGACCGGGTCCCTTGCACTCTACACAAGTATCATGGCATTTTTCACATCTTGGTGGGTCCTCCTTTCAAAACACAAGTTGAAATGTGGCTCAGAGTTCAGACTGTTTCCATATGAAACGGATAATGCTCTATGAAACCTGCTGGCCCTGGTTCAATAGAGCATGCCCACAGCACCCAGGGCTTAATAATATATAATAAACAATATTTATATACCGCCTTTCTGGTCATTGAATTTCTCCTCTGACTTTATTCAAGGCGGTGTACATGGGCAGGCTGTTCTAAACCCCAAAGGGTACAATATAATAACGTTCTAATCTTTCATAGAACCCTTCATTTGAGATGTTACTTTCACAGTCCATCTCTCTCTCTCTCTCTCTCTCTCTGGCGTTCGCCTCTGCACGCTTCAGCTGCAGCTCCACTCCCCCACAGGGCTCTGCAGCTTATCAGCTTGGCGTGCCAGCAGCTCTCCGACAGACTTCCGGCCATCTTGAACTGCTGTCCTGCAGATCTTCAGGCATTTGTGAGACGAACGCTCTAACCAACTGAGCCAGATGTCCTGCCTGGCTCAGTTGCATATAACTGCAATGTATGATGCATATAACGTTTTTAAAAAACTCAGCTGTTGGAGGGGAGCAGAGACACTCAGCACCCAAACAGCTGATGGGCAGAATTGCAGCTTCTTAAACAGGGCTACGTACATCCAGCTCTTGCTACTGGACTGGGCTAGGGTGTTACACATGATGTTTCTCTAGTATTAATTTTCTATTACATTATGCCATCCTATTTAGTAAGGGACAGTATTCACTGCGAGAGTGCCTAGCAAATCTGACACAAAAACCTTTGACTTCCGAAGGGCAGACTTCTCCAAAATGAGGAGACTAGTTAAAAAAAAGCTGAAAGGGAAGGTAAAAAGAGTCCAATCGCTCCAGAGTGCATGGAGGCTGTTTAAAACAACAGTAATAGAGGCCCAGCGGGAGTGTATTCCACGAAGGAGGAAGGGCTCGACTAAGTCCAGGAGGGAGCCAGCATGGCTAACAAGCACAGTTAAAGAGGCTATAAAAGGCAAGGAAGCTTCCTTCTGTAAATGGAAGTCTTGCCCTAATGAGGAAAATAAACAGGAGCACAAGCTGTGGCAAAAGAAATGTAAAAAGATGATACGGGAGGCCAAGAAAGACTTTGAGGAACGTATGGCAGGCAACATAAAAGGGAATAATAAAAGCTTCTTCAAATATGTTAGAAGCAGGAAACCTGCCAGGGAAACGGTTGGTCCGCTGGATGGTGAGGGAGAGAAAGGGGTGATAAAAGGGGACTTGGAGACTGCAGAGAAATTAAATGAGTTCTTTGCATCTGTCTTCACGGCAGAAGACCTCGGGCAAATACCGCTGCCGGAACGGTCTCCCCTGACTAAAGAATTACATCATATAGAGCTTAAAAGAGAAGACGTCTCAGACTTAATTGACAAAATAAAGATCAATAAATCACCAGGCCCGGATGGCATCCACCCAAGAGTTCTGAAGGAACTCAAGAATGAAGTTGCTGACCTCTTGACCCAAATATGCAACTTGTCCCTTAAAATGGCCACTGTACCAGAGGATTGGAGGATAGCTAATGTCACACCAATCTTTAAAAAAGGAAGGAGGGGGGACCCGGGAAACTACAGGCCGGTCAGCCTAACATCTGTTCCAGGGAAGATGGTGGAAAGTCTCATTAAGGATAAAATCTTAAAATACATAGAAGAACAAGCTCTGCTGAGGGAGAGTCAGCATGGCTTCTGCAACGGGAAGTCTTGCCTCACAAACCTGTTAGAATTTTTTGAAAAGGTCAACAGGCATGTGGATGCGAGCGAACCCGTGGATATTATATATCTGGATTTTCAGAAGGCGTTTGACACAGTCTCTCATGAAAGGCTCCTGAGAAAACTCCACAGTCAGGGAATAAGAGGGTAGGTCCTGTTGTGGATTAGGAACTGGTTGAAGACCAGAAAACAGCGAGTGGGAGTCAATGGGTAATTTTCACAATGGCGAGAGGTGAAAAGCGGTGTGCCCCAAGGATCGGTCTTGGGACCGGTGCTTTTCAACTTATTCATAAATGACCTGGAGTTGGGGATAGGCAGTGAGGTGGCCAAGTTTGCAGATGACACTAAACTTTTCCGGGTGGTGAAGACCAGCAGGGATTGTGAAGAGCTCCAGAAGGATCTCTCCAAACTGGGAGAATGGGCAGCAAAATGGCAGATGCGCTTCAATGTAAGTAAGTGCAAAGTGATGCACATTGGGGCAAGAAATCAAAATTTCACATATACGCTAATGGGTTCTGAGTTGTCTGTGACGGATCAAGAAAGAGATCTTGGGGTGCTGGTGGACAGGTCGATGAAAGTGTCGACCCAGTGTGCGGCGGCTGTGAAGAAGGCCAATTCCATGCTCGGGATCATTAAAAAAGGGATTGAGAATAAAACGGCCAATATCATTCTGCCTTTGTACAAATCGATGGTAAGGCCACATCTGGAGTATTGTGTCCAGTTCTGGTCACCACACCTCAAAAAGGATATAGTTGAATTGGAAAAGAAAAGGTCCAGAAAAGAGCGACCAGATTGATTCATGGGCTGGAGCATCTCCCTTATGAGGAAAGGCTACAGCGTCTGGGCTTTTCAGTCTAGAAAAAAGGCGCCTGAGGGGGGACATGATTGAGACGTATAAAATTATGCATGGGATGGAGAGAGTGGATAGAGGGAAATTCTTCTCCCTCTCGCATAACACCAGAACCAGGGGACATGCACTAAAATTGAGTGGAGGGAGAGTTAGAACAGACAAAAGAAAATATTTCTTTACCCAGCGTGTAATTCATCTGTGGAATTCCTTGCCACAGGATGTGGTGATGGCACCTGGCCTAGATGCCTTTAAAAGGGGTTTGGACAGATTCATGGAGTAAAAGACCATCACAGGTTACAAGCCATAAGCAACCTCCTGGTTTTAGAAGTGGGTTTTCTCTGTGCCAGGTGCAAGGGAGTGTCAACGTGAAACAGGTTATCTTGTTGTCTTGTGCTCCCTGAGGCATCTGGTGGGGCCACTGTGTGATACAGGAAGCTGGACTAGATGGGCTTTTGGCCTGATCCAGCAGGGCTCTTCTTATGTTCTTACACACCTTATGCCAGGCAGCATCACCCAAACCAAACCTACCTGCCCACACCAACTCTTGGCCAATCCTGCATTGCATGATTTCTTTGTAAACTTGAAACAATCTCTAATAAAATGTTATGCTATGGATCCATGTACCCCAAATGGACAATATGAACTCTGGACATTGCTTTTCCTGAAACTCAGATCAAGCCTCAAAAACTTCACCTTGAACTAACTCTGTTTCATACTCCCTGGGAAGAGAAGAAAATCCCATTATGCAACTTCCTCATTCCAATGCAACCTTTCAATACGCCTCCTGTTTTGTATTTGCATTTTGTATTGTTCTCACTAAATACAACCTGTCAGGATCTTATGTTCATAATCTTTGCATCCTGCCTGCACCTCCATATCAGTATCTTTGTTGGCTCTCTCAACTTTCAGAGTAACCAGTGTATCCTGTAGGTATCCATTGAGGAATATGTCTTGAGCATTTACATTGTGAAATTACAACTCCAAACATTCTACATGTTTCCATTGAGTATATTACTATTTCCTCTATGGGGAAAAAGTGGGATATAAAATCAATAAATAATAATAATAATATTTAACCCTCTGCTTGTACCTTCATTTTGCACGCAATCTTTTCAGTGATGTAACCCCATTCCAATGAGCTATGTGATCTTCACCTTTGTTTGGTCTCTGCCTGACATCTTGATGTGCCCTGCACATCTGCATTTTGATTAGAGGTGTGCGCGTGATTGTGTGCCAGGAACAGGCACATCAGCACCCACTCTGAATCCATTAACCCACCAGGTTACATATTTACATGCTAGTAATACAGAAGACTCCAGAGCCCCCTTCTCATCCTGATAACAAGATTAACATGCTTGTCCCCATAGTTGCATGCAAGCAGCAACTTCAACCCCCCTGAAATATTGGAGAATTTTGACCGTCAAGCTGCCACTCTACCTGGTACAACAACCCCTGTGTATGTTGCAGAAAGACAGTTTCCACAAGTTGCTTGGAACCCTCTGAACCCCTGCAAGGCATCCCAACCACATTGGACTCAGGTGGCTACAAATGTGCTTTGAGACTTTCTTTGCCCTTTGTAGCTTCCCTTCTTTCTATCTCATTGTTCCTTCTCCCATGTCAGCTTGGAGGCTAATGTAAAGTGCAGGGCTTTCCTAAACCTCCTTCCCTGATAACCTTTCCTTTTCCTTTCCTACCAGTGCACCAATTACAAGCACATACATGGTTACACCACACCCTAGGAATATTTCACACAAACACAACTGTTATGTTTATATAGACTGCTTTATTAAATTTGTACCTTTACTAAATCTCTAGCAACTTTGAATCCCTTGCCTGTCTCTTGAATTGATTATTGGTTGCTGACGCTGGTCTTTGCATCTAGCCCCAAAGATCCCTTGTTTCACTGGCTGTTCTTTTGGGGAAGGCTGGAGAGGCTTTAGCTACCCGCATCCTCCTCAAGTTGACCCTGCACTCTTAATTAATTCTCCAAATAAATAATCTGAACACGTCGTAACAAGGGACTCGCATGCACAGCACTTATTTGTCTGCTCATTTTCCCATCCACCTAGGAATACATGTGCAGAAGCCTGCTTACGAACATGTATAGCCCACAGCTAGATCAGGACAACTATTTTCTTGATAAATCTGGGCCATGGTAGAGATAGAACATACCTTTTTTGTTTTTGTTTTTAATGCTTTGCATTTGTTTTCCCTTCCTTTGGCCAGGATTTGGGCAATAGGTTCCGTTACAGCCTAATCTCATAGGGCCCAACCGCTGACAGAACTAGTGTTCTGGCAGCGGTAGATGCTTTACAGCATTGCAAAATGCCTTCTTGGAGCACACAGAGCCATGCGCTTCAGGGTTGCCGCTGCAGACAGCAGGGAGAACCCCGCACATGGCGGCAGCGCCGTGGCAAGGAGGTGGCCCGCCTACTTCAGTAAGTCAGCAGGGTGGATAGAACAGTGTGGGAGGTAGTGGGAGGATCAGGGTGGAATGGGGGAGGGGCGGGGGTGTCAGAGGCAGAAGGGGTGGCACCCGGTGGTGCAGATGCTACCCTCTCCAGAGTGAGCCAACACACCCACTTTGCTTACTCGAACTTGCGCCAGCTAAAGAGCTGGCACAGGTCTAAGGAGACCCATTGGCAGTTGAGGGGCTTACAGAACGGTAAGGGAAAATGTTTTCCCTTTCCAAGCCTCTTGATCACCCCCCCCCCCCCCAATAGCATGCAGCACAGCCTGTTTGGGTGCAGCTGCATGCTATGACAGGGGAAAGCATAGGACTGGGCTGTTACTAGTCAATGACCAGCACACCTCTTGGTAGTACAAGTATTCACTTGAAAATAAATTCTCCTTGCAGGTATGGTTGCTACTTCTCTCAGAGGAAAAAATGAAGCAAAAGTCAATTGACATGAAAATGTATTTAAGATTTTAAATTGTTCAATGATTTTTGTAACAAAGCTGAGATTTTTTTTTTATTTAAACTGGGAAACCACAAGCGGTTTACAAATATAAGTGATCTCTTCTGAACTGTGTGGCTACTCTTCCTAGAAGCCATTTCTTATTTTTGCACACATATATACTAGTACACAATGATACAAAATGGAGGCAAATGGTATATTGCCCTTAGTTTTTATGCAGGCGTACCACAGATAGGAGCAGAAAAAAATTATCTGCAGAGTTAAAACTGACCAGATGGGCAACATTTCTCTTGAACCCAAATCTAACTCCTCTATTAGTCCTTTCACGTATGAGAAAAATCAGGCAGAAAAATATGACAACCCACTAGAAATAGACTGGGTATAATGATAGCATGAAGATAAGGCCAACCTTTGGATTCCTAGAGCTCAAATAAGACATTACATGGCCCAGGCCTAATGAGTCTCTCTCTCTCTCTCTCTCTCTCTCTCTCTCTCTCTCTCTCTCTCTCTCTCTCTCTCTCTCTCTCTGTGAAATAATTGTGGTCAGAACTGAACTGTGGCAGTAGGGTTGGGGATTGCCAACTTTGCCAATAGAAGTTTTTTTCTATTTAAAAGAGTGAGCAGGGGAGGAGCACAATTGGGAACAGAACCACAGTGGGGGCAAAAGCCTCAGCACACACCCCATGAAGATATATTCTGTTGTATGCCACCCCCACCCCCACCCCAGATACTATTTTGTACAAATAAGCACACAGCCCCAAATCCAATTAGGACAGGGGTGACCAACCATTCGCCATTAGGGACTCTGCGTTGTTAAGAGTTGTGTAGAAGACAGAATCTTGGCAGCTGCAATGGCTGATGGTACTGCTTGGTAGTGTCACTGGAGCGTGGCGGGGGGGCGGGCTGCCGGGGGGTGACACGCGTCACCCCCGCTGGCGCCGGCTCTGCCCGTCTCCCTTCGAGACCGGGAGAAGGCCTCGGAGCGTCCACCCTGGCCGGCGGTCCAGGGCCTTCTGACCAGGCCCAATGTGTCAATACGTCATTTAATATCTTTTCGCACATGCGCACAACGTTTCTGAGGGCAAGAGGGCAGCCCTTGCCCTCAGAAACGTTGTGTGCATGAGCGAAAAAGCTAAAAAATCACGTATTGACGCATTTGGCCTGGTCAGAAGGCTTTGGACAGCCGGCCGGGGAGGAGGATTGGAGCCAGCAGCAGTGGGGGTGGCGCGGCAAAATTTTTTGGGTGTGTGTGCACGGGGGGTCACTAGGGTGACATGCGCCGATGTCACCCTAGGGCAGGGGTGATGTGCGCCCCGCTCTAGGGTGTCGCGCGCCCAGTGACGCCTCTGCGTGCTGCTAAAGCAGCTGCACCTGCTGAAATGTTCTCACCTATACAACCATTAAAGAGCCAGGAGCATTCATGGTGAAAGGTTGGCCACCCCTGCACTAGGACATGATCAGCATTTAGTGTAACATCTAGTTTGGCCCTAGGTGACTGGTTTAATGCGCAGTGAAGAACATGTGTACGTACCTCTGAGACTTTGTATTCTCCTAAAAAACATTCTGAATAGCAGATTCCAGCACTGAGACGATAACTCCATACACAGGATGTGCAGCTGAGCGCTCCCTTCCCTTAAAAGCAACAAATTAAAAAAATGTTAAAAGATGTTTAAAATGTTAAAAGTATCCAACGCAATTCAGTCTAGTGCTCTACACATTAATAAATAAATGGCATTGACTTTGACTGTCAGAAGACAATCTGGATAACTGAGGGTGCTGGAGTGGAATCCTCATAGATGCTCCTGTTACAAAGTGCTGTTTTGCAACCATGGGGCTTTCTGTGAAGATCTTCCTGGTATGTTAAAGGCTAGAAGGGATCTCATAAATGCTTAAAATTTATGGCTATTTCTATATAGTCCGCCTACTTCTATATAGTCCGGCTCGTCTCCTTAGGTCATCAGAGAAGGCCCTCTTGCGGATACCGACGCCCAGGGAGGTGCGAGGGGCGGTGGCCAGAAATAGGGCCTTCTCAATAGTGGCACCAACTTTATGGAATTCCCTCTCTTTTGACTTACAAACTGCTCCCTCCTTGGACACTTTCCGGTGAGGCCTAAAAACCTTCTTGTTCGAAGAAGCCTTCTGAGCCCTTGCCTTTTTAACATCCTGCTGGTACAGGTGGGGTGCTGCTGTTTTTATGTACTTGTTTTAATTGTAATCTTTTTTAACTGATTTTTAGATACTGTTTTTATTAATTTTCATTAATTGTTTTTACTGTTTTAAAATGCAACTATTTTTTTGTATTATACTGCACTGTATTTTCTTTTTGTTGTAAGCCGTCTTGGGTCCCTTTGGGGAGAAAGGCGGGGTAAAAATACTGTAAATAAATAAATAAATAAAATGGATGAGTGGCTAATTGAAGATAATTAGCTCTTCGAAGCTGCTCAGTACATAATTCATCTTGTGTTTTTCAGTTAAAGCATTCTAAACCAATGTGTACATGTAAGAAAACAAAAGTAATTAAAATTAAATTAATTAAAATGAACAGCCACTGCAGTGAACACTTTATTACAGAAAGGGAAGATTCCATAATACCTTAAGATGGTGGCTGTGAGACCCTCTCTTAAAGCATGCCTCACGTAAGGCCGAACAAGACACTATACCTATTGCATGATTGAGGCCTGTGTGCTTGATTTTCCTAATGTAAAAAACACGTAGGAGTGATCCGGTTATTTGCCCCAGGAGAAAAGCTCCTATTAAGCTGCTGCTACAGCATCCACAAAATATTAGTTTGTCAAAAAGAGAAGAGCTGTTGAACTGAGATAATGACTGTGTGACATAGAAGCATCATGTGTTGTGTCTTACCATCACAAGAACTGCAGGTTGGATGACACCTTTCGCAGGTGTGTTTTTCATGGTCTGCAAAGTAATTTTCAGGGCAGGCGCTGTGACATTCATGGTTAGAGTGCAGCAGGAAGAAATATTCGTCACAGGACAGACAGTCTGTGGATTCAGGACCCAGACACTCTTTACAGCTTTTGTGGCATCTCTCACAAGAGATGGTGGCATTGTTTGCATAGTAGCTGAAAGAAACAGACAAT
The DNA here is from genome assembly GCA_026170595.1 of Plestiodon gilberti rubricaudatus. Lineage (NCBI taxonomy): Eukaryota > Metazoa > Chordata > Lepidosauria > Squamata > Scincidae > Plestiodon > Plestiodon gilberti. Next base: position 68,418,072 of record JANXHW010000002.1, read on the forward strand.
GAAATGTGAAAATGTCTGTATTGCAAAGGAAACACTAACCTCACTCTGTTTACTTCGTAACTTGCTTTGTTACTAAATATTGACCATCGTTTGTGTTTTGTAATAGCCATAACATTTGGTCATGCAAAATTAGTGAAAAGTGGTGGCAGTGAAAAGCAGGGCCCATGAGAGGGGGTAATTTGTACCTGGGTCCGGGGTCCCAGGAGGCAAAGGAGGGAGCCCAGACATTTTCCTATGTGCGGGAGGCATGTGCCATGCACGCACACACTCTGTGTCTGCTTTCCTAAGAAGTTCCAGTTCCCTTTGTCCTCCCTCTTTGAGAGGAAAGATGAGAAGAGAGGAATTACCTTACACTTAGTCCTTCCTCTCAGGTAATTGAGGGTCTTGAGGATCCCTCATGCAGGCTCCCATTCAGGGAATTTCTTAAAATTTGCTAATCCTTTTTTTTTGCCTATTCCAGGCAACTGGCTATGCATTGCGTCGGAGTCTGGCTGTAGTACCCACGCTTATTCACACCATCAAATCCCAATCTCACCACAGTATGTTCAGAGGGAGTGAGAGGCGTGAACACTTTTTTCTGGACAGAGGCTCATACAACTCTCTTTGTCAAGGATGAGACAGAAATACTATTTCCCCATCTTTATCAAGTAAGACATGTACAATTATGCTGAAAGACGTACATTTTGAGGCTACCATGATTGTTAAGGATAATTGAATTCAAAATGTTCATCTCCGGGTTTACAGATCGTTTATTAATAGAACAATTCAACAGTTAAAAAACCATTAAAAAGTTGAAAAACCTTGACGTTTCGTCAGCTGTGCTGCTGACTTCATCAGAAGGTACCAGCCAAAAGCCAGTCCTTTTTATGGCTGGAAGCCAAATCTCACTTATTCTCAGCATTACCTCTTTCCTATTCATAACCTTGGGATGCTTTATGATTTCTAGGGCTTCCCTATTTAATCTGGGAATATATAATTTGCTCCTCTCCAAAACTTGTGTCTCCTCAAATCTAATGCTATGCCCAAACTCACATGCATGTTCTGCTAGTGCAGACTTGTCTGTCTATCCCAACCGTACATGACGTTTGTGTTCGTAATACTTCTTTTGGTGGTACCAATGTAACAGGAACCACAAACACATGGAATCCTGTAAACCTTGGGACAAGTTAAAGGGTCTAACCGATCTTCTCAAAATCTCCCCAATTTTTCTAGTAGGAACAAAAATCGTATTCATGTTGAATTTCCTTAACAGTCTACCTAGTTTATCAGTTGTACCTTTAAGGTAAGGTAGCGATCACCCTACCTAGCGCTGGTGTATTTTCTTGTGTGATTTCTTTCCTTATCTTTGTTTTACAGCCCCTCCTTTTTTCTATTCTTCTGATTTCTTTTAGCCCATAGCCATTAGCATTGCATTTGGCTCTAGACGACCTGTGCAGGCTTTTGGCTGGTACCTTCTGATGAAGTCAGCAGCACAGCAGGCGAAACGTCAAGGTTTTTCAACTTTTTAATGTTTTTTTTAACTGTTGAACTGTTGTATTAATAAACGATCTGTAAACCTGGAGACGAGAATTTTGAATTCAGTTATGCTGAAAGAGTTTCGACTCACTTTCAGGCCTGAGTGAGTTTCGACTAACAAGCTCAATTTTTGCTTGTGTGTGTGTGTGTGTGTGTGTGTGTGTGTGTGTGTGTGTGTGTGTGTGTGTGTGTATGTGATATTCTGCATTCATTTTGTTTTTCTTATGGTTAGGGTTTTCTTATGGTTGCCAGTTATTATATCTCTAACTGACATTATACGTCTCAGTTACAGAGAAATACTATGTAACAATCAGAAAAATATATATCCAACACAGTTTATAATCGTAACTGGGGTCTTACCCAATTGTACACATTTCTACACAACCGTGTCCTTGCTTATACCAGCCTGGATGGCAGGAGAGGCACTGTGTGCTGTGCTTCCCACTGCAGGTCCCACAGTGCCTGTGGCACGGGTAGCACTGGCCTTCGTCCCTGTCCTGGTAATAGCCATCGGGACAGGCTTCAACGCAGGTCGCATCTGCACAGGGAACAGCATCAGACAAAGCATATACAGTATTCCTTTTCCCCAGTGGGTGACAACCAACCTAATCAGTATTAGGATACAGAAAAAGGATACAATATTGATACAATATTGAAATAGTTTTGACAGCTACCTGGCTTGCTGTGAGTTACAGATGGAAGAATGCAGAACCATCTCCTGTTTTTGACTGGCTTTTTAGGGTTTGGGACATGGCTTTTCTATTCAAATGTACTTATTTGGTATGAAAGGGGGGAGGGAAGACAGGTAGACAGCTGTTTTGTCCAAAAATGCAATAATCTTATCCTCTTCGGGAATGATACAGTACTGAGGGTAATAATCTACATTTGTTCAAACAGTAGTGGGCTTTCAGGAAAAAAAGGACTAAGACTGGAAAGAGGAGGAAACTGCTTACTGAGAAGATGCCATTTTTCTGGACAGGTGAGGCACTGGTTTTCAGCAGAGCCTGTACAATCCAAACACTTCCTGTGACAAGGCCTGCATGCCTTGAGATGTCCATCATAGTACTCCGTGGAGGAGCAGGGCTGGGGCATCGAACAGAAGCCAGCCTCAAGCATCCGCAGGCCCTCTGCACAGGTCAGGCAGGCAACGGAAGACGAGCAAGTCTGACATGTCCTGTCACAGGCTGAAAGGTGAGAAATCACAAAGGTTTGACCCATTTTAGTTTCCTCCCCCCCCCCATGGGCTCTGACAACTTCTACATGGCTGTCTGACCTTCCTATCCTACTTCCCTGCTCACCAACAATTGCTGGCTTTCCCAAGCATCCCTGTCTTGTCCATTGAATGTAGATTTTAAGGCTTCTTCTAGGCAGGGTCCATACCACACCACATCTTCATTTCATGCAACCTCTGCCATGCTCTTGGTACTATAATAGCTATGGATCTATTTGCAATTCTACAGTACAGTTAATGGAATAATCAAAGTTGGTGAAGAGGAGTAAACTGCCATGGTCTGTCATCCATAAAAGTTGCTGTCATGAGCAAGATAATCTTAGAGGTGTTGTATCTCTCACAGTGCAATCCTGCGGAAAATATCGGTGGCGCGAGCGCTCCATCGCCAGAAGCCATTGCAAACTTGCCAGAAAGCACATTTATGATGACTCGCAAGTAAGGGCCGCTGAGGTGAAGCCGGCAGCCCTTACTCCGCCACCAGATCGCCCATGCGGCTGCTGGAGGAGGTAAGAGATCCCCTGGCTGCGGCATGGGCAGTCTGGGCGGCCAGGGAGGCCGGGGGTTGTTGAATCCAGCCCTGGAGGGGGCAGGGATGGCGGCCGCCATATCCCCATCCCTGTTCCGGCTGGTGCGGCCCTTACATGGCCTCCTCTTACTTCCGCCAGCTAAATAACTGGCTGAAATCCGAGGAGAACCATTGGGGCCAGGCCGCGCTACACCGGGGGAAGGGGACAGACGTCCCCTTCCCCCAAGTAGACCTCCAGACTGATCTCGATCGGCCCGAAGCAAGGATAGGATCCGGCGGGCAGCCATGGGCTTCCCGCCGGATAGTTAGGCAGGATTGCTCTGCCATTCTCTGACAGCAAGATGGCAACAATACTCTGTACTAATATCAGTAGTGCTTGTTTTCTCTCACTATGGTCACATTCCTATACCCGTATTTGATTGCTTCAGAATACCTATTTTTCTGAGTAGCCTGATAATTGATATATGACCATAGCAGTGCTGTTCTTTCTTTGTTCACACCCTCTCTGAAATCACCATCAGTACCTAAACTAATGTTTCCTATCTAAAGTGCACTTCCCCCCTGAATTAAAGCTGGATACATACTTTGCTTGAATGTCCAAAAAGATTATTTTTGGAGATGTTAGACTCAAACAGCAACATAGGGGCTGACACTAGCTGCTCTGAAGGCAGGTAATTCTCACCAGACCCAGTCCAAGCCCAAATGTCAAGCAGCTTGCAAATCCCACTCCCCCCAAACTTGTGCAAGTGCCCTGCCTGCCACCACTGCTGCTGCCACTGTTGCCCGCTGCCAGGAAAGCAGCTGGATGTGGACAAGAAGAAGAGGACACGGCAATCTACCCTCTTATGTGGAGTTCAGGATCGACACCTCCTGCCTGTGCACCTGCATTGTTTCAAAAAACAAAACAGGAAGAGCAGGACATACTGGGAGTGCTCCCACCATGCCCTGTTTATTTGAAAGAGGATGGGTGCAGAGGAAAGAGGAAGTGAGCCAGAGCTGCAGGTAAGGTAAAGGGTTGGGTTCCAGATCAGTGCGCTCTGCCTTTCTTTGCTCACTTGGCTCCTTTTCCAAGCAGCCAGGTGGGTGCGGAGAGAAAGGAGCAGTGGCTGCAGCTTCTTCTTTCTCCTCCTCCTCCAGCGGCACTGGAGGAAGAGGTGGGCTGCCACCCAATCCTCTTCCTGCAAGCAGAAGCAGGATTAGTGAGCAGCAGTCCAGAGGGGGAAGTGGGTAGACCCAGGCTGTGGTGCATGCACCCTTCATCGGTTTACAAACCCTCCCCCCGCCAACCCATTGCTTGATGCATTTGGCATAATGGTAGGCCAGCCCTGATTCTCACATAGTAAATGGATGGTAAGCATTAATTACAGCCCCTGGGTTGCTCTTCGAGTTTTAGACATCCTCCTCCGAGAATGTACAATTCTGTTGCATTTCTGCATCAGGAATGAGTGAATACCCCATCCACATCTGAGGCAGAATTATTTGCCCCCAGGAGAGGCTTATTGAAAGGCTACAAGGTCACAGCAGTGAATCAGCCTCACAGATACCCAGCAGGCAGCCTCCTCTGTAGGTGAGCACTTTGGGCTGACAGCTGTCTTTAATCAGTTAATTTATTGCTTTTGGCACACTAGAATTTCTCTCATGTCACATACTCCTTGGAAGGAAAGCTATGGCAAACTTAGACAGCATAATAAAAAGCAGAGATATCACCATGCCAACAAAAGTTCGTATAGTCAGGGCGATGGTGTTCCCAGTAGCAATGTATGGTTGCGAGAGTTGGACCATAAGGAAGGCTGAGCGCCGAAGAATAGATGCTTTTGAACTGTGGTGCTGGAGAAGACTCCTGAGAGTCCCTTGGACTGCTAGGAGATCAAATCAGTCAATTCTAAATGAAATCAAGCCTGACTGTTCCCTGGAAGGACAGGTACTAAGGCTGAAACTCAAATATTTTGGCCACCTAATGCGAAGAGAAGACTCTCTGGAGAAGACTCTGATGCTGGGAAAGATTGAAGGGAGAAGGGGAAGGCCAAGGATGAGATGGTTAGACAGCATCACCGATGCAACAAACATGAAAATGAGCGAACTCAGGAAGATAGTGGAGGACAGGAAGGCCTGGCGGGATATGGTTCATGGGATCACGAAGGGTCGGACACGACTTAACGACTGAACAACACATAAGAGTGTCCCAGCACACAGTTTAGGAATGACTGATCTAAATTACTTTTGGCCTCTATCTCAAAAATAAAAAATAAAAAATACCTTGACAGTCTCCAGTCTCTTCTTCATAATAAGTGCCTTCTGGGCATTCTGCAACACATTTGCCATTGTACAACACATAGGAGAATCTAGAACACTCTGTGCAGGCATCGGAATCTGGCCCATCACATTCGCTGCAGTCTTCGTGACAGGAAACACAGCGCACAGAATCCGCAAAGAAGCCAGACGGGCAATTGTGGACACAGTGGCCGCCATTGTGCAGGTAATATGGAGAAACACACACTTGAAAGAAAAGGTAGAGTAGATCAGGAAACAAACAAACAAACAACAAACAAACAAACAAAAACCCAAACACACCCAAACCCAAACATTGCGTTTTTCTCCTATGTGCCATAAAACTCTGCCCTCTCCTTTACTTGGGGGTGGGGAGGCCTGATTGTAAAACTGAAAGCAATGGCTGCAGCCTGGTTTCAATAACTTTTGCTCATTCTCTTATCTGACAGTGTCTGTTGAGATTAAGGATTGTGAACCTGACCCTTTAGGCCCTTTAAGTTAGGGGAAGTGCAGCCCCATCAAGACTAAATCTCAATTCAGGCTAAATCTCAATTCCCTGGTTGACTATAGTAACAACTATCAGTATTATTGAATCAGTGATGAGGAAAGTGACTCAGAACTTAGGAGTTGTATGCTTTTGTCCATTGCTAAAATTCAGACGGTGTCCCAAATCTTTGAATAAGATGCATCTGAGATGTTTTAACATTTTACTTGTTGTGACATCACCTGGCTAGAGATGGTTTTTTATTTGGATACATCAAGGGCCAGCACTATCCCTTTCTGGATAATTTCTGAATCCCTTTCTGAATGAATTACAGCACAATCCGACTTAACGTTTGTGCCGGTGTAACCAGCGGCGCAGCAAGAACGGGAGGCCCCAGAACGGAAAAGGGATTCAAATCCCCTCCAAAATAGGAATTCAAAGGGGATTTGAATCCCTTTTCCATTCTGGGGCCTCCCGTTCTCGCTGCACCGCTGGTTACACCGGCACAAAAGTTAAGTCAGATTGCGCTGTTAGCCAGCAAATCCTTTTCTGCCAGCATTAACTGCCTTATGGCAGTCGTAAAACAAGTTCAGGTAGTACGTGGAGTCACGCGCTGCCAGAGTGCCAGCAGGGAGGTCAGAGCTTTCCTTCACGTGCTGGCGGACACACGAAGGCCCACCGATTGAGGTAAAATGGTGGGGGAGGCAGGATAGGGGGAGAGAGGAATGGAGTGATGGGTGGGCAGAACGGTGGCAGGAATGGGCAGAACAAGGAAGTGATGGGGTGGATCAGGTCTGGGAAGGGGGCTGATTTGCTGGCAGCAGCGTCCACCCAATCTAAGCCCCCTTCTTGGACCCAATCCCCTTACCCGGGCCCACGTGAGACAGCAATTTTGCTGGCACAGATCCAAGTAGGCCTATTCGAAACTTGCCCAGATGAGACCTCTGAGATTGCTCCCTCCCCCGCAAGATGTAGCACAAGCCATTTGGGTGTGGCTGCATTGGTAGGGGGGGGGGAAATGTTAGGATTGGGCCCTAAATTTTTATTATTAAGGGCTGGGTTTCTTCTTAACAAGAATTCCAAATTCTTGTTAGAATGTGCTGTTTTCTTTTTGCTGATACTGTTCTTTAATTGAATGTAACATTTGGCAGGGAGTGATTTAATTGTGCATATGTTTCAGATGTGCTCTTATTCACATGTACAGTAAGCACATATACTTATTCACATAGTCTAGGGAGGAACTCAAATACAGCTTCTGCAGCGTTTCTGAGACACCAGCATCATTACATTCACTTGCCATTGATGGACATCTTGCATTCATTTGTATGTGTGCAAAGTACAGACGACTTTTGCGTTAAAAGTATCAGTATTATTTATGTGCAGGCAGGCAGTGGAAAACACAAAGCTATAACACACAACTATATGCTAGACCAGTGGTGGCCAACCTTTCAACATGAATGCTGGCCCTTTAAATGGTTGCATAGGTGAGGGCATTTCAGCAGGTGCAGCTGCTTTAGCAGCACCATCAGCACTTGCAGCTGCCAAGATTCTGTCTTCTACTCAACTCTTAAGAACACAGTAGCCCTAATGGTGGAAGGTTGGCCACCCCTGTGCTAGACTATGGATGGAAATAAATCAATGTCTTGCAATAGAAAAGGAGCATAAGAAACAGCACCAAATATACTTTCATCAGATAATACAGAATGTACATTCATGCTTTAAGCTAAAAGAGAGTTATTTGATATTATTTTCTATAGCTGAACAATTATTTTGCTCCTCGTTTTAACTAGAATAGAATTATTCATTTCAAAATATTTCAGATTGCATGTTTCTACATCTCTAGTCATAGTGAAATGTTTTTGTGAATGTCTCAGATGTATTGAAGTGTGGCACTCAATCTACATAAATATTCACAAGCCATATGACCCCTTGGTGGATACCCAAGATACCCTAATAATCCACATTGCACACCACGGAGATTCTAAGGTCAGACTGGATGATGGGGTGGCAGGATGCCAGAACTCAAAGCATGAAGCCATTTAACCCCTGTGATGAATGCCCTGTTCCCCCCTATTTTCCCTTAATTCCCTTCAGACCTCCCAATCTTCAGACTCACCAGAAGGGTCTAATCCCCCAAAAGCCCTGTGCTGGTTGAGCAGCCTTAAAGCTGCTGGGACATCCTCCTGCAGTAACCTTTGTTCTTTCTTTGAAATGCCATTCACCTGCTTTTATAGACTGGGGTTCTTCTTCATATCTGGAGTGAGCCAAGTATCCTATTGAGATAGGCATGCTTCCACCAATTGGGCAACCAAATCTGTCTGTCTAGGTAAGGGGGTGGGATGGAGTGGCCAGATGGGTCCCACTCTTCCAATCAGGTAACTCTATGACATCATTAAACCTGGGTACTTAAGTTCAAGCACAGGGAGGCTTGTGTGTGTTTTCTGCCGGATCTGCCATTATTTCTAGTGTTAATTTGCAGAAGGCACACCACTTATTCTCTAGTAAGTGCAGGGACTGGGACTCCTGGGACACTGTAAGCACCTAGTGAAAGGGACTGCAATCCTAGCTACCGGTAGATGCATTCAGAAAGTTAATTTTGTTCGGTCTGCCCTTTGCACTCAAAGCCACCCTACAAACTTCACTGGTTTTGCTACACATCGGAGGATTGTGTGCTTGCTCTTTAGCATCCATCTGCTGGGCATTAGTGGTTATTGTATCAATTTGATCAATTTTTCCCCCCTGTGCCCATCCAGCTGAGTTTAGGCATTTTCCATCAGCCAGCTTGTACTTTTTTCAATCCCCTCCCCCCCATTTTGTATAATTTCTTTTCTCTGGATTTTTAATAAACTAGTTATCTTTTGATTCTTTGTCTGCCTAGTCTGTGTTCATGGGTAATGCAGTGGGTTGTCACATTGATCACTTGTGGCCATTACTGCAAATAGATTTTTAATAAGAACTGCTGGGCTTCTGTGCACTCCTAGGAGGGAAATGGCTCCCTTCTGCCTGGTCGCTGTAGCTTGAGATGGTGGCAGCAGAAAGAATTACCAGTTTCCCTTCCCATTGGACTGCTGAACCTGTAAAAACAGAGTGGAGAGCAGGAAGGGGTGTGTACGACTACGCACTAACCACTAGGCACTGTTCTCCTCAGTCAGATTGTCTTCTCCTGGTACTTTCTCTGACACCCCTAGTCTGTTTTCCATGCTTTTGCTACTAAAATGGGACAGCAGGAAGTTTACATCCAGATACGTATATTCCATTTGCTGACGGGTATTAATTAGTGACCTAGGTCAGTGCCACTGTTAATTCTCTGCAGTACCTTTACACAAGCTTTCATGAATGCATTCTTGACATTTCTCAGGGCAAGGCCTACAAACCCCATCAGCAGCAAAGTACTTCTCTGAGCAGGCATGTTTACATTCCCATTGCTCTAGGAGCCAAGGATTTGCGCAGGAGAGACATCTGGTGGCATTTCCTTCACATGTGCTACAGGGTTGGCTGCAAGTCCTGCAAGTCCCAGCTTCAGCATAAAAGCCCCTAAAGAGGTTTTTAAAAACACAAAACAGATCAAGTTGTAGAACATGCTGCAACTCTCAAGGATAACAAGTCAAGAGTCTTAACTGAATATTTGCTGTAGATGTGACTGTTGTGCACCATGCTTGTCTTACTAGTCACTCATGCAGTTGCCACATCTTCTAACCACTAAAACGTTGTGCCTTCAGAGCCAAGAGGGCACCAATCAGGAGTTTCTGTGCATTTTGATGTATCTAGGCTTCTGCTTTGTTCTTCCAAATTCCTTATTTCTTTGGTTGCAGTTAGCAGGGTCAGCCAACCTTACGGCCCACTGAAGTGCTTGCTTTGAGTGGCAGGCTGGGAGACTTGGCAATTTGGTCAGCATGCTCTGCATGCTGTGCCTGCCCACCACCTCCTTAGCCCCCTGCCTCCCCAGTCACTTCAACCAGCATTCCAATCCTTCTCTTAGGATTGGGACAGCAGCAACTAGTGATGTAGACTCGACTCCATTGACTCGGACTTGAGTCGGACTCAAGTCACGTCAATGATTTGTCTCAGTCTTGACTTGGCGATGATTGTAAAAGACTCAAAAGACTCGGCTTGAGACTTGGGGCCCTTTACAGCACATCGAATTTTATTCAGGTTTAAACCCATTTTCCTCATTAAATAGATAGGAACTCGTAACTCACAACCAAAGACTCGGGACTTGGGGCAAAGACTTGGGACTTGACTCGAGACTTGGAGTCAGAGACTTGATCCACATCCCTGGCAGCAACCCACCTCTTCCTCCAGGGTTGCTGCTATGAAAAGAAATCATGGTGGTGGGACTGGAGAAGAAAGCAAGGGGCTGCTGCTCCCCTTCCAGGAGAGTGATTGAAACAGAATCGCTTGGCCAACACTGCTTCGTTTTTCCCTGCCTGGTTACTTGTCAAAATGGGTTGGGCGGAGCATGCTGGGAGCAGAACAGAACTTCCTCTTTTGCCACCAGCATTGCTTTGCCTGGCCTATTTTGAAGAAGTGGCTCTGCAGGGAAGAAGGGGGCAGCAGGGTGGAGGAAGTAAGGGGGCCTGGGAGCTTTGAGTTCACTCTGCCTCCTTGTCTGCTTGGCCTCTTCCTCAAGGCAGGTTGGGTGGACAAGGTGGCAGCAACAGGGCGTGCGCACACACACACACACACACACACACACACACACACACACACACACACACAAGGTGAGGGCAGACATTTGTGGTGCCAAAATAGGTCAGGCCTGACTATCAAGAAAGCAGGAAAGAAGGGAGATGGTGGAAACAATGAGGGATTTTGTTTTTTGATAAACAAGGCATGAGACCCGATTCCTACAGGTTGTGGGATTTTGTGTTATTATAGTAATACCTCCCATAATGCCGATTCCTTTACTGCTGATTTGTTACAGCACTCTTTGTCCCATCATGATTGATAGCAATGGGAGAAGTGCATTCTGGGTAGCACAGGGCCAAACAATCACATTTTCTTGTCGTATTGTGACGAAGTCTAGTATAGCGCTGTTTCACACAGCACTCAATTTTCTGGTAGCATATCCCCTACATTATGGGAGGTATTACAGCAACAAATAATTACAAAAGCAACGCTAAAATAATGACTTTGTGCCAGAGCAGTATCCTCGATTAATTATCCTGTGGAATGTCAAAGAAGAAAAGCAGAAGATATCTGCTAATTATTACAGGGAAACTGAAAAGGGAAATGGAAAAAAGGCAATCCTACCTGCCCACCCATTTTTAAATAAATGCCTTTAAAAAAAATCCAGAGTACAGTCTTAAATTTAAGAATACACTTGTCTAGTTAACCTGCTGAAACAGCAGAAAGTGGACATTATGAGCAGGAAAAATTATTCTGACTCTGAAATGATTCTGAAATGATTCTAAAAATAAAAAAAAAGAGTTAAGCAATAAGTCAGCTTGAAACGGGGTCAGGAAGGCGCAGGTACTTGTTCAATCTCAATTTTCAATCATTTTTGCCATTCCTTCTCTTCCAGTTACAACACCTCTAGCAAAGATAGGTTATGTTAATGTGCTTATAATTTCTCCAGTTTATTTAGTCTGCGCCCAATACAATGTAATATACAGTAGTTCAGGTGTGGCCAACCTTCCACCATTAGGGCCTCTGCATTCTTAAGAGTTGTGTAGAAGACAGAATCTTGGCAGCTGCCATTGCTGATGGTGCTGCTAAAGCAACTGCACCTGCTGAAATGCCCTCATCTGTACAGCCATTCAACGGCCAGGAGCATTCATGCTGAAAGGTTGGCCACCCCTGCAGTAGTTCATTAGTCAACAAGGTTTACATAATCAGAAATCTACTATCAAAAAGCTGGTTTTCATCACAATTCTTTTTATAACAGAAAATCTACAATCTAATGAAAAAGATGTCATGCAGGGTTATAAACAGGCCAAATGAATTACTTTGCTAAGGTATAAAGAACTATTTCTAAAGCTCTTTCAGGACATTCCAGTGGGAACCCTTTGTCTATCACTTTAAAAACATCCTGTTTGGGAAATGTCTGATGGGAATGCTGTGGACAGGAATGCATTGCACAATATTTGCAAATTAACAATTGTTCTGCACTGAGATATCTAACTTAGCATGCAGGTTCTTCAACAAGAAGGTGTCGATCTATTATGTCACAAGATACGCAGAAGTGAGAATGGCACACAAGTAACTGAATAATGTACTGGATATTTGCATGCAGAAATTTTAGAAGGGACATACCCAGGACATGCCTGCAAGCATCTGCCATTGAGCAAATAGTGAGGCTTGTTGGAGTCGGACAGGCATTTCAGGCAGTGGTTCATTCTGATACATTGTTCACAGCCATCCAAGCACTTCTCACACTTCCTCAGCTTTGTATTGCCAAAAGTGCCTTGTGGACAAGCTTGGACACAGGACTCTGCAAACAGAAATTTCCCTGCAACGAATGGAACAAAAAAGGGGCATTTGAATAGCCACTGGTGGAATCCTCCATATCAAGCTTTTGCATGCTGGCATATTGGGCAACTTCCTCATGAAAACTGCATGAGTCTTGGTTGTGCTACAAGTGTGGACATGATATTAAGATTCATATTTTAGAGCACTATTCTGGACATGGAATGCTATACAATCCTTTAGTACAGCATTACAGCCCAATTCTACCTAACGTTCCCTGTTCCAATGCAGCCAGGCTGGCACAGGCTATACTGCATCCTGCAAGGGAATTTAGGAGGTGGGAGGTCTCCTCAAGGTGACATAGGTCCCCTTACCCTGGGGAAAGCCCCAGCCAACGCCATGGGTCTCCTCAGACCTGTGCCTGCCATATAGCTGGCATCCATATAGACTACATCCATGTCGGCAAATTGAGCCCGGGAAGGGGGAAATGATATGGTGCGCACCAGCGCCACTGATCCCATCCTGCTACTGGGCCCATTCTGCCCCACCATTGCGTGTTGCCTTTGCTGCCAAATGGCTCTGAGGGTGAGTGGGAGTGGCCGCGTTACACCGGTTTTGCAAGGCGCAATGCAGCGCCTTGCACCACTTACGGTGCCGCACCCCCTCCAGCAACACCACTGAGTGATCCAAAAGCTTTGCCTGTGGTTCTTGCGCACATGACGTAATCAATGTAATCCTGGAATGCTGAGCATGCATGTATGAACAGGGCCCAAGTTTCACAAGCAGTTTAGGATTCAGTGGGAAATGACCAAGGTAAGCTCTATTTCATATACCTATTTCTTGCACAAGTGTAGAAACTCAATGGATCAGGCTCAAACTTTGCCTGGCATTTTGGAAATTCAAGTTAGTAATAGTCCTGATATTAATGTACAATTAATGGTATAAACAAATTATGCAAAAGAAATTGAGAATGAGAGAATTTTCCTGGAGAGAAGAAAGACTACTAGGTTTTCATGGACTCTTATCTGTGTTCCCTTCACAGTCTGTCTTTAGAAGAATGGCAATTTTTCAAGGCCTAGCTGAAATCTGTTATTCAAAGCTTCCTCAGGCAATCTATAGTGTTCCAAAACTTCTTGATAATGACAACATAGAATGCTGCAGAAGTTACATTTACTACCTTGGGGACATGAAGTGCATTCACTGGCAGAGTTTTCACAGGTTTTGCACGAAGGATCACATAGCTGAAACTGAGTAGCTGTTGCTGCATCAGGAGAGAAAGAAAAAGTGAGCAAACAATGTTATATTGTAGCGATAGTTGTGGTCATGCCAGAATACCTTACATGGTTCCAAATGTTATTCTTTAGTGTCTTTTATGATACAAAGGAAATAGACCAAAATGCAAATGATGAGACTCTCACTGTTGACTAGGTGGCATTGCAGATAATAAATATAAAATACAACTCAGATAAATAAGGATTTTATTTTGTTTGTAAACCGCTTTGTGAACTTTTTGTTGAAAAGCGGTATATAAATACTGTTAACAACAACAACAACAACAATAATAAAGGAAGAATCACTAATAATCAACTAGCAGCATCTTGAGGAAGACAATCTGGCTCACTGTTATTAACTTTTTTGAAATTACTTTTGACAACTAACATCCTAATTTAAAATATGCACCAATGGACAGAGGCTAAGGTTACCATCATACACTATTCTAATAGAATCAACTTGTATGCATTTAAGAGGGTGGTTAGATGAGTGAGTCAGAATCCCACCCCCTCATGCATCATCTTGATCCATTTCTGAATGGCGTAAGAGCTTTGTGTAACACAGCCATGATTCATCAGATAATGAGTCTCACCTTGCTGCAGGCAATTGATGATTCAAGCCTGATCACAATACTGAAATGGTGGTCTGCCAGTAACACACATTCCCTAAACACCTACTGGCTATCAAAGTGGATTGTTAGATTCTGGTCTTAAGCAGTAGTTGATCTTGCCCCTTCTCAAATGAAAGGAGTTAATATTCAAGATTTACCTAATGCTTCAAAAATATTTGCGTGATGTGCTCAATTTTCAGCTAAGAGTGTTAGCACTGGAATATTTCAGAGTCTCCACTAGAGGGAAATGTACACTAGGAATTGAGGCTTTGCAAAGCATACAGCCAACAATCCTACAGTCATCTAGTCAGACTGAAATTGCTGATACTAATTTTCCTTTTTTTCACATATATATTTATATTTTATTGATATATTAAAACACAAAAACAATACATATTTCATAAAGTCATAGCAAGCGCGAAGCAACACATCCTACTAGCATACCACTCACTACTCTCTACATATAATCTCCAACTAAGCCAAAATAACACCCACATTCCACTCATCAAATCCGCACACCATCACATCATTCCTCTCTCTCTCCCCAAAAAAATCAACAACTGGTTTCCAATCATTCACGAAAAAGCCAACTGACCCTTCCCCAATCAAAACTGTAAGTCCATCCATTTCAGCATAATCCAAAACTTTCAGCCACCAATCTTCCAGCGAAGGTATCTCCGAATTCTTCCAATATTGTGCATATAAAATTCTTGCCGCAGCTGATACTAATTTTCCAAGCTGGTTATGATGACCTTGCTCATAACTTAAGCTATGTTAATCACATAGAAGGGCTGACACATGCATCTGTGTCTCCAGGAGAATTTGAAAACTTCCAGAATTTCACAATATACTGTACTTTTTGCTGAGAAACAAATGCAAATGTGCATCTTTTCCTGATTGGAAATTTATTCCTTTCCTGGAAAATTGCAATGTTTGGCACTATATGACAGACACTCATAAAAGAGGATATAACCAAATGTGCAGTTTTGTCATTCTGTGTAGTTATCCAGTAGCATCTTCTACTGTGTCCACCTGGACCCCTGCATGCATTGGTTCAGTATTCAGTGAATAGGAAGCAAAACAAAAAAATTCTACCTGTGGTTCCACAGGGAACAGGCCCAATCCTATTGTGTGTATACAACAGTGGATCTCACATTCCATCATCATAAATACCCTCTGCAGTGCCATAAATGGCATGCCACCTCAGAGGGCATTGGAACCATTGGTGCAAATGGCTGGCAGCTCTGTGTACCTGCTACTGATGGACCCAGCCCATGCCAGAGCAGGTAAGATAGTGGTGGGGGTGGGTCGGGGTGGGGAGGGGGAGGTCAGGGCGCACCCAGCCCATGCCAGAGCAGGTAAGATAGTGGTGGGGGTGGGTCGGGGTGGGGAGGGGGAGGTCAGGGCGCACCCAGCCCATGCCAGAGCAGGTAAGATAGTGGTGGGGGTGGGTCGGGGTGGGGAGGGGGAGGTCAGGGCGCACCCAGCCCATGCCAGAGCAGGTAAGATAGTGGTGGGGGTGGGTCGGGGTGGGGAGGGGGAGGTCAGGGCGCACCCAGCCCATGCCAGAGCAGGTAAGATAGTGGTGGGGGTGGGTCGGGGTGGGGAGGGGGAGGTCAGGGCGCACCCAGCCCATGCCAGAGCAGGTAAGATAGTGGTGGGGGTGGGTCGGGGTGGGGAGGGGGAGGTCAGGGCGCACCCAGCCCATGCCAGAGCAGGTAAGATAGTGGTGGGGGTGGGTCGGGGTGGGGAGGGGGAGGTCAGGGCGCACCCAGCCCATGCCAGAGCAGGTAAGATAGTGGTGGGGGTGGGTCGGGGTGGGGAGGGGGAGGTCAGGGCGCACCCAGCCCATGCCAGAGCAGGTAAGATAGTGGTGGGGGTGGGTCGGGGTGGGGAGGGGGAGGTCAGGGCGCACCCAGCCCATGCCAGAGCAGGTAAGATAGTGGTGGGGGTGGGTCGGGGTGGGGAGGGGGAGGTCAGGGCGCACCCAGCCCATGCCAGAGCAGGTAAGATAGTGGTGGGGGTGGGTCGGGGTGGGGAGGGGGAGGTCAGGGCGCACCCAGCCCATGCCAGAGCAGGTAAGATAGTGGTGGGGGTGGATCGGGGTGGGGAGGGGGAGGTCAGGGCGCACCCAGCCCATGCCAGAGCAGGTAAGATAGTGGTGGGGGTGGGTCGGGGTGGGGAGGGGGAGGTCAGGGCGCACCCAGCCCATGCCAGAGCAGGTAAGATAGTGGTGGGGGTGGGTCGGGGTGGGGAGGGGAGGGGGAGGTCAGGGCGCACCCAGCCCATGCCAGAGCAGGTAAGATAGTGGTGGGGGTGGGTCGGGGTGGGGAGGGGGAGGTCAGGGCGCAATTTGGGGGAGGATCTCAGCAAGCAGTCGGAAATGCTGGACCCTATCCCCCTTTCCTGGCCTCGACCTGTCCCCTTCCTATCCTCTTACTTATGCCAGCAAAATAGCATGTGTGGGTTCGAGGAGACCCATTAGCTATCAGGCAGCCTACCGGGAGGTAAGTGAAAGTTATTAAATAAAAGTTATTGTAAATATCCTTTATAAATAAATTTATTTTTACTTACATCTCATTGCCCATCTGGTCGCCCCCCACCACAGCATGCAGTGTGTGCTCCGTTGGCACGGCTGCATGCTATGGACTGGTGGGGGATAGGATTGGGCTGTTAGAATTCTGCAAGTGGAGTATAATTCAAACCTCATTAATGACATGTAAATTGCTCAGGCATGTTACGACCAGTTTGTTAGCAGCTAGTCATATGTACTGTGTTTGCTCCCTTGAAGGTGAACTTCAAGGTGAACTTGCTGCCAAAGAATTAAATCACAGATGTACAAACGTTTTGTATTATCTGTGCAGGAGTGCCATTGATACTATACCTGCTCAAAGGCAAGTATATTTTTTATTGTCATTCCACTTTTTCTAGGCACTTTATCTTCTTCAAATAATAAAAAGCCATTTTTGATGCATTGCTCAACCCATGCACAAACATGGCTATATACAATCTGTACTCCATTCCCCAGATCTGCAGTGAAGAAATCCCATCCCCATGAATTCTGCATTTGCTTGCTTGACACACTCACAGCCAGTGGTGTAACTAGAGTGGAGCGGAGGCAAGCAGTTCTGCAAGACTCTGTTACACCGGAGTCAGCGGCCCCTCCCCCTTGCTGTTGGAGCCATTCTGGCAGCAACAGCAACATGCAGGACACTCCCCTGTCGCTGCCGGAATGGCTCCAACAGCAAGGGGGAGGGGCCGCTGACTCCGGTGTAACGGAGTCTTGCAGAACTACTTGCCTCCGCTCCACTCTAGTTACACCACTGCTCACAGCACAATCCTATCCAACTTACACCACCAGTGTAACCAGTGGGGGAGGACAGGGCAGGAGGCTTTGGAGGGGAGATTTAAATCCCCTTCGAATCCCCCTTTGGAGGGGACTTGAATCCCCTTTCCATTCTGGGGCCTTCCGTTCTCACTGCACCGCTGGTTACACCAGTGGTGTAAGTTGGATAGGATTGCGCTGCAAGTCATGTGAGATATGACTGATCACATCTACATTGGTCATCTCTCTACTGAGTAGATTAATTTTTCCCCAGTGCTTGAAATTACTCCTTTTTATGCTTCATAGGCTGGGAAAATTAAGCATTCTCTTTTGACAATACTTAATAACAAAGTTCTATAGTGATTTCTTATTCATATTGGATAGTATGAAAACAAATTGCATGCTCTGAAAGAAATCTATTCTGCAATGACTGTCCATGAAAAAATCATCATTTTTTTTTCTCTTCAGAGGCAAACCTATTGGTAAAATGCAGAATGGACAAATTGTACCACCTTGCGACACTGCAGTGGTGTACACATGACTAATTTCCAGAAGGTAAGTTATTTGGTTAGAATTCTCCATAGCACAGATGTGATCTGAATGTGGTACTGTTATTTCCAGAGGGGGAGCTGTTTATTGCTTAGATTTTATTCTGTTTATGGCATTGCAAAAACTGATACAGCCATGAATATAAATGCATAGAAGAGGTCATATATATCTAAGAGATAGCTATAATTACACAATAAGATATGGTATAATGGAAACAATATATACACATAATAAAATCCTAGAACCCTATCCAATCTGGGGGACTTATGAAAATTATAAATTTCAGGGCACTACAGAATGGCTGAAAGATAAATCATAACCCCAGGTATGCACTATTTTTCAGTCTAGTTATTACAGTGACAGCCGTAACATTAATTTAACAAATTAATTTCTAAAATAGTTGTACACAATCCCAGAAGGGATGAAACAGAATATACAGTATATTGTATATACTCTGTCAGACTCCTACAACTCTAGTTTCTTTTATTTAGGAATTCTTTTATAAAAGATTTGCCACAATTTCCTCTTGATACAAAATCCTTTTCTTCAGGTTCCCCCCCCCCTCCTGTACAGATTCAAAATCAAGGGGAAGGGAGGTGTGGTGATTAAGGGCTTGAATATAAATGCATCTATCTCAAGGAGGGATGGGCAAAAAATAACAATTCAGGTCAGAGCTGTCTCAGGTGGTCACCTGAGCATATTGGCAGGGGACCCCCACCTCCATCCACCCACTCACCGCCACAGCTGCTCCTCCTCCTTCCACTTTTAGGGTTAGAAAAGAGGAGGAGGGAGCAGACGTGTGGAGGGTGGTGGGGGGCTACAGCATCTCCAGAGAATGGGAGGAGTGGAGGCTGTCACATGACCAGGTAAGGGAAGCAGAATTTGTCACGCTGCCTCAGGTCCTGGGAGGTCTTGAGCTGGCATATTGTTCAGCTGCATAGTGTTTTTGTGAACCCAAGAAAAATAGATTCAGAATCCAGCAGACTCTGGGATTTACGTCATGCTCCATCTAGCAGTCTAGAAGTACCCACAGATAGTCCTTCCTAAACTTCATTGTGCATGCCAGAGATATTCAGCGTTGTGCAGGAGCAGTAATATCAAAAGCCCTACACCATGATGAACGTCTTGGGGCATGCAAGGCACAGCCTAGCGAGGCGCTGAGATGGCACAAACCAAGGCCTCTTGTTGCAGGCCGTTGACACCTCATTTTGCATGGATAATGATGGCTTGTTGCAAAATAAATGTTATGAAGAAAATATTTAGTGAAGACAATGCCAACATTAGTCTTGTAAAATTAGACATCTAATGTGTAAAATTAGACATCTGCAAATTTCTGCCATGTAAAAAAAAGAAG
Organism: Plestiodon gilberti rubricaudatus; assembly: GCA_026170595.1. Taxonomy (NCBI): domain Eukaryota; kingdom Metazoa; phylum Chordata; class Lepidosauria; order Squamata; family Scincidae; genus Plestiodon; species Plestiodon gilberti. Next base: position 68,437,614 of record JANXHW010000002.1, read on the forward strand.
AAGCAAGATTGGACCCAGCCCAAGACCTCCTGACACCTGAGGTGGCATGCCAAATGTTGCCCCCTTATTCGATGCTGTGCCAGCTTCTGCTCCTCCCAGTCTCCAATGTTCTAGCTCAGCACTCTCCCCTCCCTTCCACATTTCCTCTTCCTCTCTGTTTGCCTCTTCCTGTTCCAATCTAGGGTGTCGAAGAACAGGGGTGGCCAACCTTTCCACATGAATGCTCCTGGCCCTTGAATGGTTGTATGGAAGGTGAGGGCATTTCAGCAGGTGCAGCTGCTTTAGCAGCACCGTCAGCAATGGCAGCTGCCAAGATTCTGTCTTCTTAAGAACGCAGAGGTCCTAATGGTGGAAGGTTGGCCACCCCAACCTTTTACACTGTAGAAGGAGAAATTGCAGCAGTGGAGGCACGTAGGAAGACAGAGATGCCCCCCCCCCCAATCTGCTGCCTGAGGTGATGCTTCAGTTGGCCTCATGGATGGGCTCAGATTGGACCACATTTCAGCATAAAATGTTTGATGTGAAAAATCTTTGAAATGCCTTGTTGATAAAAGACATTGAAACCAGGTCATATTTAAAATATCTACAGGCTCTTTTTGCTGAACACATGTCCCCCGAATTTTTTTTCTCTTTTGCCTCCCTTCCAATAATATGGTTCATTCTGTGGCTTGGTTGAAGAACATAAAAAGTTGGTGAAGTAGTAGCACATTAGCAATAATAAAGTCCATTGGTTTGCTGAAAATCTAATCTAGCACAACTGCTGTGTGTTATCATACAGTGAATCAAGCTCTTCACTATTTTGTCTCCTGGCTCCTAAAATAATTTCATCATCTGGAACACAAGATAAAATACAGATGTTCTGAGCTACACACATCGGCCCAGACAAATTTTTTTTCTTGGCTTACTTTAAAAAAAAAAAAAAAGCCTGAATACCAGACAAGTTCAGACTCATTATTTCAGGCCAAACAATTTATTCACAGTTTATTCCAAGCTGGAGACTGAATTACTTAATCCCTCTCCCTTCAAGTGTATGCAAAACTAGTATCCTATTTTAAAAGTTGTTTTCTATATATGCAAACTGATTTAAAGATCTGAGAATATGGCAATGATATCCCCATACATTTCATTTCCTCTGCTTCCCCTCCACCTCAGAACAGCTGATTAACAAAGAGGGTTCCCCTTCAGCTGGAAGTAAGACACAGGGAGGAACCCTAGGATAACATACAATAGTCATAACAATATCATACTTAAACAGCATATATTTTTTAAAAATCCAAGTACAGTTGCTTGCAATGGTCTTAACTTTGAGCTTGCTCCCCTTAGCTACAGATTCCTCACTACTCAGGCTATGTGTGAGTACATTGCTCTTTTCAAAAAGCTGGAACCTCACAGATCACCTATTTAGAACACCTTTCTGAACAGTTGATCAACAGGATTGCACCTGTTTAAAAAGACTAACAGCGCAATCCTAGCCAACTTTCCAGCGCCAGTGCAGCCCCGAAGTAAAGGAACAAATGTTCCCTCTCCTTGAAGAGGCCTCCTCCATGACTGCCCCTGCACTGCAAAATGCAGTGTGCACGATTACACCAGTGCTGGAAAGTTGGTTAGGATTGCAGTGTAAATGTGTGCAGTCCTGATGGTTGGATCAAGAAAATCGAACGTGAAGCATCTGTTTGGGCAGAAGATTCCTTATAAGGATATATGTGTGCCGAAGCCCCTAGTTGAATCGGGGCAAGGGAGTTGTGTTGGATGTATCAATGTGCCTTTCCCTTGCAAGTCACATAGGAATTCTACTACGTCCTGTGTTGGTCACTAGCAGGACTGACACAGATCAACTAGCAGGACTGAGGAGCACCATGTGGACAAGTCACACAATCCAAATCAGTGCCTGTAGAGCCAGCCCCCACCTCTCCAGTTAGTACATCTTCAACTGGGCTACTTTTCTTCTCACTTCCTGTTTATAGTGCTAATATTGCTGGAGAAAGCAGCCACCAGAACCCATCCTAATTTATTTATTGACATTATCAGTCCACCCTTTCCCTTAAAGCCCAAATTTTAAAAAAGTCTTACATCGCTTCCGGACAATGCTCAGGTTTGGGGGTTGGCGAACCTCCAGGGGAAGGGACTTCCACAACTGTGGAGCAGCCACTGAGAACATCTCTTTAAGTGCCTTTTCCGTCTGGATTCGGGGTACGGATGGTACCATCAAGAGATCGTTCTCGGCTGACTTTAAGGATTGCGATGGGACATAAGGGAAGAGGCGATCTTTCAGGTCTGCAGAGCCCGAGTCATGTGAGACATGCAGCTTCAGTTTCTCTATCAGTAAAATAGGATTGATAATGATTATTCAATTTTAAAAAAACAACAGAATAAGAGCCTCGGCTTAATTTAGTGATTTGAGCCTCAGCTTATTTAGTAATTTGAGCCTCTCAAATTACTAAATAATGACACACAAAACTGTTGTGTGTTATTATTTAGTAATTTGTTAGCAATTATTTATCATGTAAGAATCAATCTATTACTTATGGTTATACAGGTAATGCTAATTACGATTAAATATTTGACTTTACTGAGGTAGTGCTTGATATTAATAATGCCAAACTTTCACTCCAAACTCGCCACCTCAATGTAATCCACCCATGGTGCCTCACTTAGACTGCAGGTGTAAGTGTAGTGATTAGAGAGTAAGCCCCCACTGAGCTTGCTTAAACTTTTGAGGAATTGTGTTTAGGAATGCTCAGTCAGAAATGAGAGGACCTCTAAAACTACCACTTTGATGTAGTGTGATCTATGTTGAACTCCACCATCACATCTGCATGTATTAAAGTTAGCTGGGTGTGGGGCAGTGGATAATATGGCCCTCAGATATATGTGATACATACAGTTCTAGTTCTCATATATCTATCCTGTACTAATTCTAACCTGGTTGTTTATTTTGCTATTTTACAAGGAGAGCAGCTATTTTTTAAAAAATTGCCAAGGCCTATGGCCAAATCATAGGGCACAACCCTGTTGACATTATTGACAGGAATATAACTCACTTCAAGTGAGAGTCGTTGCTGTAGCGTGGCGGGGGGGGCGGACCGCCGGAGGGTGACGCACGCAGAAGGGTGACGCGCACACCCACGCGCGTCACCTTCGCTGCCTGCGTCGCTCTCCGGAGGCTCCGAGGCCGGGAGAAGGCCTCGGAGCGTCCTCTTCGGTCGGCGATCCAGGGCCTTCTGACGAAGGCCCAATGCGTCAATACGTGAAGTTTTAACTTTTCACGCATGTGCAGAACGTTTCTGAGGGTCAGAAAACGTTGTGCGCATGCACGAAAAAAGTTAAAACTTCACGTATTGACCCATTGGGCCTTCTTCAGAAGGCCCTGGATCGCCGACCGAAGAGGACGCTCCGAGGCCTTCTCCCGGCCTCGGAGCCTCCAGAAGCAGCGGGGGTAAGACTTCGGTGGCACGGACATTTTTTGGGGTTTGCAGGGGGTCATTAGGGTGACGCATGCGCCCTCACTTCAGGGTGGCGCGCGCCCTAGTGACGCGTATATTCCAGAAAAGAGTGACTTTCAGTTCACGGTGTACAAGTTGGACTCTCTAACATCTTTTCCCTCCAAAATTATGTTTTGTTCCATAGTTAGGGAAACAAGAGAAGGGAAGGTGGCCTGCTCACTCACCATGTTCCTCTAACTATGAGGAAGGTATCAGACAGCATACCATTTAATATGAGCTTTAGGGTGCAATCCTATACACACTTTCCTGGGTGTAATCCCCACTGAGCACAATGGGACTTACTTCTGTGTACACACGCACAGGATTGTGCTGTCACAGCTGCAGATTTATACATTTCACAATGTACCCATTGTGAAAAACAGGCCCCTATCCACATTTCCCCAGTGCATGAATAAGGTATGCTGACTCCACCCTGTCAAAAATATTCTGCAGTACTGTGCATCCCTGTACCTGTCAGTGATGTCAGAAATCTGTAAACAAAATAACTGACATTTCTGAAAAATAATCTGTTCTGAAATGTTCAGAGATGTGGTTCCCCCCCCCCCCCCAGCATAAAACAATAATAGTAGTTGGGAAAGAGAAACGAAAGAATTTGGAAGAACTAGAGCAACATACCATTCCAGAATTTCCCATCTATTTGCTTTCTTTTGGGATTCACACACTTCCCATGGAGTAGCTGCAAATTTCCTTTGCAAGTGACGCATTCGTTGTACTTGAATCCTTTGCATGTTGCACAGGTCCTATGGCATGGTTCACACTCCTCTGTGATCTCATCACTGTAGAAACCAGCTCCACAATCACTCACGCATTGCCCATCTAAAGCATAAATGCAAAGCCTTTATATCATAATGTCACTGATGCAAGCTAAGTACTGATGCAAGCTAACTACCAAGTACATTTGGAGCACTGCCTGGAAATACAGCTCATCAAGTTCATGATTCTGCTTATAGGACCCATGTGTACTTCTGGTAGCTGTGTGCATAACTGGGCAATTAGTTTCCATCTTCCATAAATTGTGTGATCTAAAGGTGAACCTACATTGTTGATTTGTTCAGTGTTCAAACATTCTTAAGTAAACTGGGGTGCCACCTTCACTCTAAAGCACTTTATTTCTGAGTTGCTCTTGGCTGCAAGCCTACATATATATACACTTACCTAGGAGTAAGTCTCAATGGGGTTTGCTTCTGAATAGACATGCATAGGATTGTGCTGCTAGAAAATGGAAACATAGTCCTATGCAGATAGTGGTAGTGGTATAATCTACTGTATTCGTATAGTCTGTATCCAAGTCAGGATCCTATGAGGTTCCTTCAGGATAATTGTGAAGCTGACATAAAACATTCCCCCAGGGAGATAACATCCCACAAAGGAATAAAAAAAATCCAAATAGTGCTATTAAGCACAGTACTATACATTTTAAAAATACGTTTCCAGATAGGACTTGTATTAAAATCTGTTAAAAGTATTAAAAAAGATAATTCTGTAGAGGTTTGCTTGTAAAGTTTCAGGACCTCATTATTTAAGCATCTTGAATAAAATTTTATCATTAGACAAACTAGTTGGAGAAGAATACATTATGATAAGATAAAACAGTAAACAATAAATTAGAGATGAGCAAATATTCAGGTCTTCTGTTAATGTAATGGTAAAAGGCATAATAATCTCCTTCATGGATCATTGCCTTGTCTTGGAGAAGGGGCTTGCGTAACTCAATGAAGCCATGAGCTATGCCGTGCAGGGACACCCAAGACGGACAGGTCGTAGCAGAGAGTTCTGACTAAAAGTGATCCACTGGAGAAGGAAATGGCAACCCACTCCAGTAACCTTGCCAAGAAAATCCCATGAACAGTACCAAAAGGCTAAAAGATATGACGCCGGAAGATGAGCCCCTCAGGTCGGAAGGTGTCCAATATGCTACTGAGGAAGAGCGGAGGACTATTCCAAGTAGACCCAGAAAGAGTGAAGCAGCTGGGCCAAAGCCAATAGGACGTCCAGCTGTGGATGTGTCTGAGGTTGAAAGGAAAATCCAATGCTGCAAGGAGCAATACTGCTTAGGAACATGGAATGTGAGGTCTATGAATCAAGGCAAGCTGGATGTGGTCAAAAATGAGATGATAAGATTGAACATTGACATCTTGGGAATCAGCGAACTAAAATGGACGGGCATGGGCGAATTTAAGTCAGGTGACCATCATATCTACTACTGTGGGCATGAATCCCTTAGAAGAAATGGAGTAGCCCTCATAGTCAATAAAAGAGTGGGAAAGGCAGTACTGGGGTGCAACCTCAAAAACGACAGAATGATTTCAGTTCGAATCCAAGGCAAACCATTCAACATTACAGTAATCCAAGTGTATGCCCCAACCACTGATGCCGAAGAAGATGAAGTTGACCGGTTCTATGAAGACCTACAACACCTTCTAGAACTGGCACCCAAAAAAGATGTCCTTTACATCATAGGAGACTGGAATGCTAAAGTCGGAAATCAAGAAATAAACAGAACAACAGGCAAGTTTGGCCTTGGAGCGCAAAATGAAGCAGGGCAAAGGCTAACGGAGTTCTGTCAAGAGAACACGCTGGTCATAGCAAACACTCTTTTCCAACAACACAAGCGGCGATTCTACACATGGACATCACCAGATGGTCAATACCGAAACCAGATAGATTATGTGCTTTGCAACCAAAGATGGAGAAGCTCTATACAATCAGTAAAAACAAGACCTGGAGCTGACTGTGGCTCAGATCGTGAGCTACTTATTGCAAAATTCAGGCTTAAACTGAAGAATGTAGGGAACACCACTAGACCAGTCAGATATGACCTAAACCATATCCCTTATGAATATACAGTGGAGGTGAAGAATAGATTTAGGGCATTAGACCTGGTAGACAGAGTGCCTGAAGAACTATGGATGGAAGTTCGTAACATTGTACAGGAGGCAGCAACGAAAACCATCCCAAAGAAAAAGAAATGCAAGAAGGCAAAGTGGCTATCAGATGAGGCTTCACAAATAGCTGTGGAAAGAAGGAATGCGAAAAGCAAGGGTGAAAGGGAAAGATATAAACAACTGAATGCAGATTTCCAGAGAATAGCAAGGAGAGATAAGAAGGCCTTCTTAAATGAACAATGCAAAGAAATCGAGGAAAACAACAGAATGGGGAGGACTAGAGATCTCTTCAAGAAAATTAGAGATATCAAAGGAACGTTTTGTGCAAAGATGGGCATGATAAAGGACAAAAAAGGCAGAGACCTAACAGAAGCAGAAGAGATTAAGAAGAGATGGCAAGAATACACAGAAGAACTATACAAGAAAGATCTGAATGTTCCTGATGACCACGCTGGTGTGGTCACTGACCCAGAGCCGGACATCCTAGAGAGTGAGGTCAAGTGGGCTTTAGGTAGCATTACTAACAACAAAGCTAGTGGAGATGATGATATCCCAGCTGAGCTACTTAAAATCCTAAATGATGATGCTGTGAAAGTGCTGCACTCAATATGCCAACAAATTTGGAAAACTCAGCAGTGGCCAAAGGATTGGAAAAGGTCAGTTTACGTTCCAATTCCAAAGAAGGGCAGTGCCAAAGAGTGTTCAAACTATCACACAATTGCACTCATTTCACATGCTAGCAAGGTTATGCTCAAAATCCTACAAGCTAGGCTTCAGCAGTATGTGGACCGAGAACTACCGGACGTACAAGCTGGGTTTCGAAGAGGCAGAGGAACTAGAGATCAAATTGCCAACATGCGCTGGATCATGGAGAAAGCACGAGAGTTCCAAAAAACCACCTACTTCTGCTTCATTGACTACGCAAAAGCCTTTGATTGTGTGGATCACAACAAACTGTGGCAAATTCTTAAAGAGATGGGGATACCAGACCACCTTACCTGTCTCGTGAGAAACCTGTATGCGGGTCAAGAAGCAACAGTTCAAACCAGCCATGGAACAACCAACTGGCTCAAAATTGGGAAGGGAGTACGGCAAGGCTGTATATTGTCACCCTGCCTATTTAACTTATATGCAGACTACATTATGAGAAATGCAGGGCTGAATGAATCGCAAGCCGGAATCAAGATTGCTGGGAGAAATATCAACAACCTCAGATATGCAGACGATACCACCCTAATGGCAGAAAGTGAAGAAGAACTAAAGAGCCTCTTGATGAGGGTGAAAGAGGAGAGTGCAAAAGTTGGCTTGAAACTCAACATTAATAAAACAACAACAAAAAGGCATAATGATCCCCAGAGTGTGTCTTTATATTTGTTTGTTTAAATCCAAGTGCATACATTTTTTAATACAAAAGCTGAATAACTCCTGCAGCATATCAGGCAAGGGGAAGAGCTTTAAAAAAATGGTTTCCATGACCAATTTTGCCATGAAGCAACATGAAGCAGTCACTTTTGACAGCATATTTCAGAGAGATTGCCTTTTCCTGCCTGTATTTGCTCATTTTACAGCCCAATCCTGTCTGGAAATAGACCGGCAGAGCGCATGCTCCGCAGGTGCTGTTCTACTTGCTGCAGATCTTGAGTTGTTGTACCCTCTGAAGAAGGCAAGTTCCCCTCTGGGCGGTGGATGTGAGGAGGGCAGAATGGGGCATTCTGCGGGGGGGGGCAGATTGGTCAGCAGGACCCGGGAAGGGGCGGGATAATCGGAGGCCTCCTCCACCAAATCCTAGCCCCCTTCCCAGGTCTGGCTGCTGTAAAGGGACAAATGTTGGGGCAGGCCCAATCCTGCTTACAGCACAATCCTATACTAACTTCGGCTAGCGGAACGAGCGTCCCGCCGGCGTCGCGAAAGTGCCGTAAAGCACTTTCGCAATGACTCATGAGCAGGGAAGGCCGGCGCAAGGCCGGTCTGCCCTGCTTTGCCACCTGGACTGGCTCCCGCCCGCCACCAGACCCAGGTAAGGATCCAGCAGGGGGGGCAGTTCGGGAGCAAACGGCGGGGGCCGACAGGCCCAGCCAATCGGGGAGGGGATCGGCCTCAGCCGAATCCTGACCCCCCACCAATCGGCTGAGCCGTTACATGGCCTCTTCTGACTTCCGCCAGCAAAATAGCTGCCAGAATTCCAAGGAGGTCTATTGGCCCCAGCCGCAGTTACACTCGGGGAAAGGGATGAGCGTCCCCTTCCCCAAGTAGACTTTCCACTGCGGGGAGCCTGCTTCAGGCTGCCCGCGGCAGATCTTTATGTTAGAATTGGGCTGTTAGGATGCAGCAGGTGCCTTATTTGCATTGCTGCGTCCTGCTAGACAGGATTGGGCTGCCCGTGTGTATAATTAAACAGGAGGGGGCATGGATAGTCTTTTGATGTTCCGTTATAGGTGCAACAACTCTAAGACTGGTACTAAAATAACCAGAATAGTACACATTTGAAAACATTTTTTGGCTAACTTGCAAGCTCCTGATTTGTTTTTCAGTCTTATTGTCATCTCAGCATTCTGATCGGAGTAGTTGACCATTTCCAGTCTTTTCAAAGTTAAGCACTCGAATCCAGCAATTTCTCTTCATAGTGTTAGGGTACTGTTAGGACCATCGTATTGACTACCATGGAGGTGTCAGCTTCATGCATGAGAGTGAGTCCTATTGGAGGGGTGTTTGCAACTGCTCCCCCAAAAAACACCTTCAGGAACTCCAGGTGTATGTCATGTATTTTGTCGCAATATCAACTAACAAATTTGTTGCCAAAACAACACCCACAGTAGTGCTTAGAATGCCCTTTGAGTACCGTTAGATCATAAATGAGGATCTGGATCGGTGCAATTGAGTTTTAACTTGCAAACTTAAAAAGTCTGACTTGGAAACATTTATTTGGATACAAATGTCATGTCTGTATGCTGTTTCATGGGGCCAATCTAAGTCTTGGGGTACTCTATGGCCAGCTCAGGTCATTGCATACTAGAACAGTTCGCACATACATGCTCAAGAATGACCAAAACAGCAAGCTTGTGGGCACACTGATTGGAATATTACTAGTGTTATAACTCCTCTTACATTTAAGTAAACCTTATGTAATGTTGGGTGGTAGGTTGTTTGTATTTTTGAGGTTGTTTGTATTTTTGAGATGCTGAAAGTGATAAAATATTTGCATTAGTTGCTTCTATTCATATCTAAAATCCAAACTGAAACAAAGTTAAGTCACACTGTGCAAATTTGAAGAGTTTGCTTCCTTCTCTGAGAATTCTAGCTTTCTTCTTCTACACTGCACTTTGGCTGGGACCTTAGTTTACCAACACTTACAGCCCAATCCTATCCAACGCTGATGCAGCAGGGTTGTGCGGCCCACATTGTGCCCAGTGCTGGCTAGGAGCAGGCTGAAGGTTTCCTCAGGGTAAAGGGTCATTTTCCCCCTTACCCTCGGTAACCCCCCAGCCTGCACAATAGGGCTACTCAGATCTGCGTTAGCTCAATCACTGGTGCAGAACCAAGCAGCCTCATGTAAGTAAAAAAGGTCCAGGAAGTAGGATAGGATTCGGTGTGCGCCAACACTGCCGGCTCCTCCCCCCTCCTGGGTCCAATCTGCCCACACTGCCGCCCTCCCCCCACCTCGTTATGTGCCCTCCTCCAGCCCCCGCGCTGCTTGGAGCTTATCTTGACAGCTCCTTGGCGCGGTCTGGTGGGCTGAGCGGCAGGCAGATGGTGCAGGCCTTCCCTCCCATCACGCCTTACTCCCAGGGTGCCAAAAACGTGATTTACAGCACAGTTGCGACACCCTGGGCCGGCGCAGTACATGCTACACTGGCCCAGCCAGGGGATAGGATTGCGCCATTAATAAAAATGAATGAATGAAATGTTGAACTTGGACATGTTAGGCCCGTTGAAGCAGGAGATGCTCTGTGTTTACATAAAAATGTGCCATTCTTCAAAATACATTACTGGGAACTGACTGCACATTCATTTGCAGATCACAGTAATCCTCTGTAAACTGAATACACATTTTGCCTTCCCAGGCAAGGCATGAAATCATTTGCAAAGGCATCACATGCAAAATGCTGGCACATTGCTTACCTAGGAGAAAAAAGCCATCTTTACACCAGTAACACTCATATTTGTCACAACTTCTGCAGTTTGGATGACACTCTATGCAAAGGAGAACATTTTCATCATTGTAGGTACTCTGAGGACAACTTCTGTAGCACTGGTGATTGTACCTAAAGACAAATAAAATGGCATTTTGATACTGGCATTTCTCATTCTTGAGTTGGCAGGCAAAGAAACTGAATTCAGTGAAACTAAATTGAAAGTGACATGCATAATCCCCCCCCCCAAAAAAAAGATTCCCACACATATGGTAAGCATCTACTTCAACTCTAAAATGAGAGCTGGCAATATTAAGGAGTGTTCTTAACAATTGTTTATGGGTGACTTACAAGTCGATCTCCCTCTCTTCCCCCACTCCAATAACACCTTCTTTACTTGGCTCTGAAACATTTATAGAACACTCAATGACCCTCGAACAGAAACACTGTTTTGTTTCAAAAAAAGAAAAGGCAGAAAGTGAAAGCACGAATGATAAACTTACAGGTAATAATTATGAATGCATGATGTACAGGTTCCTGGGTCATCTGGAATTGAAAGCAAAACATGCACTGAAGACAAAATCTTGTGCCAGTTGTCGCTCATGTATCCAAATCTCATTTGCTCAAATGGATGGGGCTGGGGGGGGGGGGGGTTGAGACATCTGAAATGCTAATCATGGATTGCTATTGTGCCATTATGTTTGTAACGGCATCCTGGAACACACACCACCACATATCTCTTCCCTTACTTCCTTCACGTTCCTTCTTAAAACCCACATTTTCTGTGAAGCCCTTGCTTTGGTTTGGTTCCCGTTCCCTACCGTAATGTAACTTCTGTACATGCAACTGAAAAAAATCACACATTTTCCCTTGCTTATCCCTGGCTCCACTTCCCTCTCATTCCCCTGCTGTCAGGGTTCTGTTCTCTCACTCTGTGTAAAGTGCTATGCACACCGATGATGCTATATAAATAACAAATAACAAATTATAATGTTAGGGCTACATTGATTATGATAAAGATAGTACAAAGCATTTATATAACTGCAACAACCCCCCACAAACCCATCCACATTAGTTATAAACAGTGGCATCACTTACCTTTGAGACACCCAGGGCAAAGAGCTGCCACGTCACACACACCCCAGCACTGAGACAGAAGTAATTGGCAGTAACATGATGACATCTCCACAAGTTTATACAGAAATGGTGATAACTTGACTATTGGGAAATCTTTTCCCATTGGCTCATTCTTACTTCAAGTAGCCAGTCTCTGACTTCTAGAAGCAGATTAGTCAAGCTATTCCCCCAGTTCCTCCACTTCCTGAGCAAGCATGTTAAAAAAGAGACTGCCTGCCTCCACTATTATCCCCTTGATTACTTAGAAGAAATTCAGACCCTAATGAATAATCTGTGTTACACATTTTTTTTAAACTGTTCAGAATGAGTTTTGCACAACAATATATTTAAAGTATACCACTCCCCTCCCTCCAGGTGCCTCTAACCTGAGACAAAGGAGGGTGTACAGGGTGTGTGTGTGGGTATACATCTGAGTTTGTACATTGTGGGTGGTCAGCGTAACATACTGTAGCTGAGAGAGAGAGAGAGAGAGAAAGAGAGAGCGAGAGAGCGAGATTAAATGCTCGTTCCTAGATAAATTCTGCACTACAAGGCTAGTCATTAGTCTCCATGCATATAAAATCCTGGAGAGAACAAAAGGTGCGGTAACAGGTTGGTGATAGTTCAAGGAGAGATATATGTGAAAGGGGCTTGATGATAGCCAGGGAGGAAGAAGTAAGAAGCTTGTGAATATTGTCCACTCCAGAACCCAACATTTCTGTCATGAGGCCACTGTGTATCTTAACACAAGCTAGTAACACATGGCTACTTTCCATGGTGGGAGATTGCTGTTTAAACCTGTGTGAGGCATGTGATTAACAGCACAATCCTAACCAACTTTCCAGTGCCAGTGCAGCTGCGATACAGCCCCGAGGTAAGGGAACAAATGTTCCCTCACCTTGAAGAGGCCTCCCTGACTGCCCCTGCACTGCAAAATGCAGTGTGCGCCCTGTTGGTGTTGGAATTATGGCAAAATCAAAATATTCAGTCATTTATAGGGTTAATGTGACAGTTGGTTATTTTATACTTACTGAGTTAAGCCCAGGGAAAATGTAAAACTGTGATTGGTTGATTAGATCAGGTGATCTTCAAGCAAGGGTCTGCGGAGAAGAAGAATCTCCATTTTGTTTTAGAGATATATGTGTGTGCTTTCTTTGCTTAGTGTGAGCTTGAACCTGTTTGAATCTCCTTCTATGTTGTTAGTTTATTAAAGTTAAATCAAGTCTAAGCTTTCATGTATGCCTCAGTTTGTTTATTCTAATGATCAAGATTCATTGCAACCTGCAGAGAATTTTACAAACGATGAATCCCTTCAATATTCACAACAGTTGGCACGGCTACACTGGCACTGGAAAGTTGGTCAGGATTGCAGAGGCGTTGTATGGGGGGTGCCTTGGTGCCCAGGGCACCAACTGGTGCCCAGGGCCCCCGGGCGTGGACCCCTGAAGGGGTGGAATCACGGGCCGGAGCCTTCCTCGCAGCCGGGACGGCCGTGTTTCGGCCCTCCCGCCTTCCCATGCGGTCATATGGCTCTGAAATAAGCTGAAAATCGCGGAGGGGTGTGTGTCCGGAGGCGGGGTGTGACATCACACACCCGCCCACGTGGGGGCGGTGACGCAGGGGTGGGCGACGGCCCTCACCCCATGGGGACGTAGCGACACCACTGCAGGATTGTGCTATAAGTGCTGGACAGGATAAGTGTATACTGTATCCTCCAAAAACAGAAAATAATAGAATAGAATTAAAACACCACCACCAAATCAGAGAAACTGATTTTTTAAAACAGATTTTCTAAATGACATAGGGAGGCAAGAGTTGTGATATGTGCCCTGTTGCTGTCACACAGGCACTATTCAACAGATGCCCAAGATGATATACTGCAGCCAAATTTCTTCTCCTGCTAAAAAAAAAAAATAGTTACACTGGTTGCAGATAGGAATAACTTTTCTTGCTTTGATGACAGACAGCAATTCCCCTGAAATGTGATCATGTTCATGTATATATGGTCAGTGTTGCTCGGCTATCATGGCTGCTCTGCCCTCCCAGAAGAGCAACTGAACAGACTGTAGTTTTCAGAGCTCCTGATGACAAAAACAAGTTTAGCTGCTGCAGTCAGCAGAACTCTGGTTCAGCTTCTGAGAACCAGTGAGGACACTTCAAACATATAGCCTAATCACAGGGGTTTATTAAATCCATGTGACATGTGTCAGCCATTTGGCCGGTTTTAAGTCTGCCTGCCTGACCACTTTCTTCCTTTACATTGTGTGTATGCACATCTGTGTGTTTTCCTTTCAAAACATCACTCTCACAAAACAAAGGCCAGTTTTAATTTGGTCCGCATAGAAATGCATGAACCATGTGCCAATTAAAACCGCCTTTTTAAAAGCAGGACTTTTTATTAATTATTTTTATCCCACTTTAGATGTTCTCACTGAAATCTAACAATGAATAATACCAGGTGCAATCGTCCCGTTTCACACCAATCTGGAGAATTGGTGGCTTGCTTGAAGCCATTCGGTATGTTGCATGACTGTGTAGGAACTATGCCACGCCCCAGGCACTGAAACAAGCTGACTTTAGAAGTGGAGTTCATATCAGTTACTAGAATTTGCTGCGACAGAACATTTCCTATCCCCCTGCTAAACATTATACCAAATGCATTGGATGTTTCGCTGCTTTGAGGTCAGTGATTTTGAAGATTTTGAGTTAAAATGATTAAAGACGAATGAACGTCAGGTGAGAAAGAAATCTAAAAGACATCACTTTCTCTGATCTAATCAGGCCTTTCTTGCTCCTTCTAGACTGTCCATAATCCTAACATATTGTATTCAGTATTCAATCAGGATATTTTTTTTATTATATCATCTTCCCAAGTACTTAAAAAACCTTTTGGAGAGAAACCCAGCTATTCTTGCTGAAAGCAATTCTTTGAACAGTGGCTCTTTTAAAACCTGAAAACTGAAGCAATTGGTTCTCTGAGGGAGCCAAGTGCAGAGGTGGGTGTTGGTGTGCTATGTTTCATGTTAGCAATGGAAAATCAATTGAAATGGACATCTTTAAAGGGACAAGGCAGCTGCTGCTGGACTGCAGGCAATGCCTGGGGCATGGATCGGGCGGCCAAGGAAAGGGGTCTCTCTTTTCACTTTTAATGTTGTTGCTTTCTGTCAAACTGAGATTCACCTTCCTACTATGCAGCCCAGCCCCTTGTGTGTTTAATCAGAAATAGATCTCACTGAACTAAATGGAGATTACTCTCTAGTACAGGGGTTCTTCGGCTGACTGCTACTGGTACTTGGACCGCTGGACTGCTGGAACCCTGCTCCGATGCGACACTTTCGGCGCTGTTTCTATTCCTGAGAGGCTCCTGCCTTTGGCCGAGCCTCTTGGGAACGCTGAGAAGGGCCCTCCCATCCGCCCAGAGCCTCCTACCTGCGTTTTCTGGCCTCCGAAAACCTGAAAACCCAGAAATAACTGGCGATGATGTCATTGCCAGTCACTTCCGGTGGTAGGCAGCAGAAGAGTGGTGCCGAAGGTGGTACTCGGCCAGGAAGGGGGGAACCCTGCTCTAGTATGTGTACATAGGACTGCAGCCTGACTTCCACGATTTCTCAGAACCTGAAAGTTAAGTTTATTACATCCCCTCCTATAATGAGAAGCACATTTTTTGGGTGGGCTTCCTAGCACGTGGCCCTGGATTCAGTGTGTTGCCTCCTGGCAGTCAAATACTGTACAGACCCTGTGAAGAGGGGCATCATACTCATTGTTTCAACTGGAGAAACTTGCAAAACAAATGAACACAACTGAGCAGGGCTGGCCCATCCATGAGGTCAACTGAATTGGTTGCCTTAGACAGCAGATTGGTGGGGGGGGCACCCATCTCTGTCCACCTACTTGCCGCCACTGCTGCTGCTCCTCCTCCCACTCCCTGGATTGGAAAAGGAAGAGGAAGAAGAGAGGAAAGGGAAATGTGGAGGGGAGAAAAGTGCTGAGCATTGGAAAGTGGGAAGAGCAGAGGCTGGCACATCATCGGGTAAGGGGGGGCACTTGGCATGCTGCCTCAGGTGTCAGGAGGTCTTGGGCAGGCCCTGCAACTGAGGACAATGTTTCATGTACCTGATATAGGGCTGTAGTCCCCAAAAGCTTACATTACACTCAGGCTGAAATCCTGTGCACACTCCCTGGGAGAGTCTCATGGAATTTAAGGAGCCTTACTTCTGAACACACTTGCATAAAATAGCTGGGCTTTTTTTAAATTCGGTGAAAGTGCTTATTCAAATTGCCATGGAAGTCAGCAAGAGCTAAAAGCAAACTGTTCTCTGCTATGGCAAACCCCCCCCCCCATTTCATTTCCCTTTTCTAATTAAACAAATAATTAAAATAACGATGCACAAGGATTAGAAGTACATTTATATTATGTGTCGTCGTTTTCTTCTAAGGACCAAGATTGATTACTACTTTCAACAATTGCTAGATTTTATCCGCCTTTTCAGTTTCTTTGAACAGTAGCATTCAATAACATAAAAGAAGACCTGGAAAACCTAATGTAAAAACTTGAATAATTATATTTAACTATGCTAAAATCAGTTTACATTGATTTTGTAGGGCATCACTTTAATTGAAATAAGCTCTTTTCTATTAACAGTGTTTCCATAGTTGTGTCCTCATATTAAAGTGCCTCATTTCAGACTATCCCCAAATATAGGATTGCTAATTCTATCCTACTAGTGCTCCTGTGGTTGCATGACTGACCCTGCTAACTGGGCAAGAGGCACTTTTTCAATTGGTGCTCCTCTTATATTTAGCAGGGGGAGAGTAACTGCTCCCCTTTCACCCCAGCACAGTGTCTTTTCTGGTGGCTGTTTGCTGATGTTCTTCTGCATCTTTTTAAGATTGTGAGCCCTTTTGGGACAGGGAGCCATTTAATCATTTGATTTTTGTCTGTAAACCACTTTGTGAACTTTTTGTTGAAAAGCGGTATATAAATACTGTTAATAATAATAATATTCAACAGGTGTAGCTTTCTCCCATTCGACATCAGGTGAATCATTATCTGTTGAAATTCTGCCATTTGTGTGACATATAACCACTGGAGCCCTGACAGGAAACAATGTGGCCACCCAACACATTTGCCTTCCTAATTTCAACGAAATGTGGAAAATACTTCTTACATTAGATAAATTAATGGAGAAGAATTTTAAGCTTTAACATTCAAAAGGGAGCTTAATTTAAAATGTCGGGTATTGGAACACACAACAGGGGAAGGCAATAGAGGGAGCAGTGAGCATGCAGTATACCTATGGTCCCAAAAAGAGTTGGATAAATTCATTTTAGTTCCATGTCGGAAAAACTAGCAGGGAAAGACACCATCTATAATAATGTATGATCACAAATGCTCCAAGTTTGCTTAAAAACTAGTGTTGACATGGGTTTTATAAGAGTTTAGAGGTGGAACGCTTAACACAGAAGGAATATAAACAGCATCTCTAAGGGAGTTTTTATAGGTGAAGTTTAAATGCATTTTGGAACTTCCTTCACCTGCTTGATTGTGCAACATACTGATGCAGATTAGAAATTGAATGAATGCTGTAGTCAGAGTAGGTTTTGCATTCATGTTACAGACCAGTGAAGACACATAACAATAGCTTTAATCTTATCATCTTGGGCAATGGATAATGCAAAACTCTTACAGCGCAATCCACCGTAAGTATCTGGGAGCGGCCCAAGGGCCCCCGTCAGATCCTATCCCCGTTCTGGGCTGATCGTGATCGGCCCGGAGGTCTACTTGGGGGAAGGGGATGTTCGTCCCTTTCCCCCGGTGTGGTGCGGGGAGGCCCCAATGGGCCTCTTCAGATTTCCACTAGCTATTTAGTCAGAGAAGGCCATGTAAAGTTCGCGTTGGCCCGGGAACGGGACGGGGATATGGCGGCTGCTACCCCTGCCCCCCTGTGCCAGCTCAGCCAATGGCCCCCCTCCCTCATCGCCTGGACTGCCCCCGCGCCCGCCGGGGGAATCCCTTACCTTCTCCGGCGGCCGCAGGGACGATCCGGTGCCAGAGTGAGGGCTGCCAGCCTCCATGCCGGTGGCCTTTACTCACGAGTCATTGCAAACATGCTATACAGTACGTTTGTGATGGCTTAGAGTGGTAGAGTGCTTGTTCCACCGCTCTAAAGTTGCGCTGGATTGTGCTCTTAGTCTTGCCAGGTATTGTGCCTATTTATCACCAGGGATGATTTTGAGAAATGGAGTTCCCTTTCCTGTGTTTTTGGTTTTATGAGGATTAAGATATTTTCTCTCAGAAGTATGCAAGTACCATTAGCCTCAGTCATCACCTTGTAAGTGTGACAATGATGTCCTATAGATACATCACTGACATCTTCCAAAGATGCTTTCCTCCACTTTCTTTCCCATCTTCATACATGTAACGGAATCTGCAGAACCTTTTGCAAGATTACATCTCCTTTGCAAATACCCCAGCACTAAATACAATTTAAATATAAATTATGGCTTTAAAGCAAGGTCTTATTCATACTTGTGATAGCTTCTTTGGAAGATATTTGAAAAGGGAAATGGAGAAACTGGGAGATTTAGCAACTGGATCGTCTATATGCCATCTGCAGAGGGCACTGTCAGATACTGTCAAAGCACATTCTAGGGCTACAGAAGCCAGATTGAAATATGGCTCTCCACCTGCAACCTGAAGTGAAACTGTTCAGAATTCAGATCAAATTCAGATTAAATAAATTCAGATCAGAATTAAGATCAGAATTCAGATTAATTAAGATCTTAGAAATAAGTGGTAGAAGAACAAATACTCTAAAGAAGAAATTAAAAGTTTATTTGTTTTGTTATATTCTTAATGGAGGATGGCTATGTGGGTGTGGCTATGGGTTGGGGGGTGTCATGACCAGCCTACTACCTACTTACTAGATGGTGAAGTTGGAAATTGTTTTATTCCTTTTGTAGCATTGGATTTCTGCATTGCTTGGCCCTATGATGTTTATGTTACTGGGTTTTCTACATTGGCTTTGCCCTAATTGTCAATTTGGCAGTGTACAACATAGTGCCAAGCTCGGAGTTCACAGAAATGAGTCTAGTGTAAGGCTGGATTCACACTACACGAATCCCGGCGCGTTACGGAGATGTGTGGAGCTCTCTCACAGCATTTCGGAAGCAAGCGGAGCAGCTGCGATCTCCCGCATACAAAGTGGGGAAACCCATCTTTTGAGGGGGCGGGTTCGCGGAGCTAGGGGCGGGTTCACGGAGCTACTGCAGCCACCAATCGGATGAGAGGGGGGGGAGAGTGGTTGCATGCCAATCAGAACTACTTCCAATCTGTAAGCTGCACTTTCTTAAGAAGGCGGGACAGCAGGAGGGACAATAGGCGGGAAGACACTCCTTCCGACCAGCTCTGCATGCGGAGGCAGAGGCAGGGACAGAGGCCTCCTCACAGGGATTTGTGTAGTGTGAATCCAGCCTAATTGGCTTCTGATCAGATAAGAGAAAGCTCTTTCTCACTGGCCCTAGCTAAGCACACAATGACTGATACAGCCAACGATCTCATCAGGCAATAATGCAGGAGGACGGGAGAGAGGAGAGCTCTTCCCGTTCTTGGACTTCAGCACTTGTGCTTTCCTGCACGATGCATATTATGAAATATCCTTATATTCTGCCAACAGTTCAGAACTGCTGTAACTATTTTTACATTGAGAAGACAAAATATTGCAGATAATGACATTCCTTAGCCAACTGCAACCATTTCAAGGGATGTGCTCACAAATCAAGGAACTTTAATGTAAAGAAGGAGTAAAACATGGCAGGAGGTGTAGGGGAGCTTTAGTACTTTGCCCCATCACCTTTCTGTTCATGCCCCCTCTCCTTATTTTTAAAGGTAATAAAACCTTCAATTGGTGGAGAGCGCACTTGGAATCATAACTGTAGTGGCGACAAAGTACTAACACTAACCAGTTTTGAGGAATGTTGGAGAAACTATACATATTGACCCTGCCTTTTCCCACAACTCAGGTGTTTGGCATCAACCTACATATTGGACATGATGATTTACTGAAAGTTGCAGCAGAATTATATAGTACGTGAAGGAAACAGAAGAAAACATTTCAAACTCCCACCAAAAGTCTGTATAGATATTGATTGGCTCAATTTCTTAGGGGGAGTGGTCACTCTGGTGTGACGGTTTCCCTTTTAAAGGGTAGGTTTCTAGGAAGCACAGGAGCAGAGTACCCCCTTCCCCAGCAGCATGTCCCTGATCTTTAAAGCAATTGTGTAGGACTGCTGATTGGTTTTTTAAACAAGGAGGAATCAGGATATCCTAATCATGGATCTCTCATGACATGTCTAGTTTGGCTCTGAGAGAGAGAGAGAGAGAGAGATCAAATGCTCGTTCCTAGATAAATTCTGCACTACAAGGCTAGTCATTAGTCTCGATGCATATAAAATCCTGGAGAGAACAAAAGGTGCGGTAACAGGTTGGTGATAGTTCAAGGAGAGATATATGTGAAAGGGGCTTGATGATAGCCAGGGAGGAAGAAGTAAGAAGCTTGTGAATATTGTCAGGCGCGTTGCGATGACGCGCGTCACCCCAGAGCGGGGGCGCGCGTCGCCCTTAAGGGGAGGCTCCGCCCCTGCGCGTGACGTCACGCGCAGGAGCAGAGCGCCCTCCCCGCTCCGTTTTCGGCTCATTTTGGAGCCAAACGGACACAGGGGAGGGCAGGCGGGCCCACCCTCCGCTCCAAACTGTAAGTGGGGGGGTGATCGCGCGTCACCCCTAGACGCGCGACACCCCCCGGCGGCCCGCCCCCCCGCCGCCCCCTGTCGACGCCAGTGAATATTGTCCACTCCAGAACCCAACTCTGAGAGAGAGTTTGTGTTTGAGAGCACTGGTTCACTTTCTTGAGTGATCTGTTTTGCATGGGTTCTGAGTTCTGTCCATGGATTCACTGATGGTCTTCATACTACAGAACATCCATGTTTTCCATTTGTAAAATCAGTAAATATTTTCTAGAATTTCTTTCAAGTGTTCAGTTTTTCTGAATAATGTGCTCTCTCTCTCTCTCTCTCTCTCTCTCTCTCTCTCTCTCTCTCTCTCTCTGTGTGTGTGTGTGTGTGTGTGTGTGTGTGTGTGTGTGTGTGTGTGTGTGTGTGTGTGTGTGAGTGAAATAAAAGGATGATCTGTTTGGCCTTTCCAGATGCATTGTTCAGAAACAGGGGCTCTATAAACTTATGGAATAGCTGTGCTCCTGAGCACAAGGCCCTGTCCTTTAATCCTGCTGTGCTCCAGCCCCTAGACACATTGGCTCTAGCCCTTCACCTTGGGATTCTGCCCAGGTATTAGAACCTTTTTCTTCTGAAGTTGGCAACCCTACTTAAAGAGGACATAATTTATCTCCTTTTGGAAACTGCTCAGTGTATAACACTGGTATTTTTTTTAAAACAAGTTCTCCATCTCTCTAACTATTAAAAATCAAGATTACTCTAGGTCACCCTGCTCTCATTGAATCCCAAGGTCATCGATCCACCCCATATACACCTGCCAGGCTTTTTGAACACAAAAGCAATAAAACAAGAAAAATTAACTGGATAAAACTGGATAGTAACACTCAGGGCTATCTTTAGGAAGGGCAGAATGGGTTGCTGCCCTCGGCACTACACTTAAGATGGCCCTGTGCTTGATTTTTTTTAACCACACTTTTAATTTCATAATGAATTACTCTCTGGGCCACATCAGTGTTGCTATGTCAATGCTGGGTGACCAGGAACTGAGATATTCTGCAGGAGAACTTCATTGGGCATGAGTTGCATGGCACTTTTTAAGACGAGAGCAAATATGGCTGAGGGGATGACCTCTTTGGAGGCTGAATAGGTATAGTAAAGGTACAGGTATCCAGTCGCGTCACAGGGATGCGCATCACCCCAGAGCGGGGCGCGCACGTCACCTTTAAGGACGCGGCTCCGCCCCCGCGCGTGACGTCATGCGCAGGCGCGGAGCACCCCCCGCTCCGTTTTCGGCTCATTTTGGAGCCAAACAGACGCAAGGGCGGGCAGGTGGGCCCAGCACCAGCAACTAACTGTAAGTACCGGGGGGACACGCGTCACCCTTGTGCGCGCGTCGCCCCCGGGCGGCCCGCCCCGCGCGCTTCTCCCTGTCGACGCCCCTGCAGGTATCCCCTGCTCGAAAGCCAGTTATGTCTGACTCTAGGGTGCGGTGCTCATCTCCGTTTCTAAGGCTGAAGAGCCAGCACTGTCTGAAGATGCTTCTGTGGTCATGTGGCCGGCATGACTAATGGAATGCTGTTACCTTCCCACTGCAGCAATACCTATTAATCTCCTTGCAATTTCTTGCTTTTGAACTGCTAGGTTGGCAGGAGCTGGAACAGGAGATGGGAGCTCACTCACTTGGGTCTCAAACTGCTCTCCTACTGACCTTCTGGTCTGCAGTTCAGCGTCTTAACCACTAAGTCACCATGGCCCCATAGATATAGCAGGGTGCAAAATGCTCCACCCCAAATAAAATAAGCTAAAATAACAAGCAATGTTTAATGGCCTTCCCCCCCCCACCACCACCACACACACTATAAACAGTGCAAACAGTTCTCACAGTAGGCCAGATAAAAGGTAAAGACTGCCCTGATTAGGCTGAAATGCCCTGCAAGAATATCTTATACAGTAATGTTTTGTCTCAGACCAACCCTGTTTGAGTATGGAATTCTATCTTTGCTTCTACCTTTTGTTTGGAAGAGGGAACACACTTTGTTGCCCGATCGCAGTTGTGTTAAAAACTTGGAATATTTCTGTTGTTTCCTATGTTCAGCTCTCACTCTCACCCCACGAAGGCCAAAAAAGAAGGCATCACAAGTAACAATCCTCTCCAGGCAATGGAATTATCAGTCTAGGTGTTTATGTCTATACAAGAAAGGGCTTGGCCAATGGCTCACCATGGTTCACAAGGTTGCTTCTTCTGTTCTAACACTGCTTCTAATTGGCTCTATCAAATCTGATGAGGTTTGTCATCCCGTATCAGAATAAGGAAATAAATCTGCACAAATATTCTCATGCATGATCTACAATTTAGCCTAATTTCCTTATATTAATATTCTTGCAGCTCAGACCACATCCCTCTCCAAACCTCCAGGTCTAGTACAATGCTTGTACAATGCTTTCCCCCCACCATGCTTGGAGCCTAAGCAACCCTGCTAAAGTTTGATTACCCCTTATCCAGAATGCTCTGGACTAGAAGTGTCTTGGATTTTTCCAGATTTCAGATTCTTCGCCTCAAGGCCTGATAAAGCCCCTCCAACACTAATCCCCGGGTTTTATTTTTCCTCCCCTCTCCCCCCCCTGCATTCAGTGGCAGCCTTGCCTACCACCAAAAGAAAATACCTCCAGAGACTCCCCCTGCACTATGGCACCCTCCTCTATCCCCCTGCACTATGACACCACCACCACCACCACTCCCCTCAAGCTTGAAATGCTACTACAGGTTGAGTATCTTCTTGCCCACTTGGCACCACGACGCCAGGGGTCACAGTGCAACTGGCTTTCTCGGCTGGATAGTGCCCCAGCATGCTTTGTGCTATGCCGGCCGGTGCCCATCATAGTGCTAAAACATTTTTTAAAAGTTTTAAAAATCATGTCAAGCCACAAAAAAAAAAAGTTTTGCGCTATGCCGACTGGCTTCCTCGGCTGGGTAGCGTCCCAGCATGCCTCGCACTGATGGCCAGCGCCCATCATAGTGCTAAAAAGTTAAAAACATTTTTTAAAAAAACATCATGTATGTTGGCACATAAAAAAAAAGCTCCAGATTTTGGACCATTGTGAATTTCTGAATTCCGTATAAAAGGTAATCAACTTGTATTACTTTAGTATACTGATTAGGGAGACACTGACAGTTTCATTAATTCATACAAATAAACAGTTCTAACAGTTGGAAATAGATTGCAGTTCTATTTCCAGTTCTAACAGACTGCATCTAATAGTTCCAACACTGTTATTGCTGCAATTGTATATTAAAAGGCTGTTAGATGCACAATTCTACTGCATCACCACATTACACTACATCCCCACATGTATTCAGGGCTACTCCATAGTTACAGACATTTACCACTCAGGTGAATGCACCACCCGCCATTAACATTACTAAAGTCCATAGCTTAGTGGTACAGTCCATGGAGGAGTCATAGTTCTGTGGCAGAACACATGATGGGTTCCAATGCCAGGTTGCCCTGGGGCAAATCCTTGCACTGGGTTCCTCATGGTACCCCTTTCTGTCCTATATTGGCACATTGGACACCACTGGTGTCAGTTGAGGATTCAAGGGTCAGCCTGGCCATGGGCCCTCAGCCTGTACCCAGCCTGGCCAATCCCTGATGCCATCCTTGCTACATTCAATCCCTGGCAGCATCTTCAAGTCAAACTGGAAAGGCACACTCACTTACACACCTGCCTGAGACCCTGCAGAGCCACTATTGACCTAGATGGACCAATATGCATTAGATGGTAGCTTCATGTGTTCAAAATCAGTGTGACATAAGCCAGGTCAGACAGCAGCTGCTTGCTTTTGCCATCTACCTTGCTGAGATTTCCAAGAGATCCAGGAAGAGACAACCATTACAGAGATAATGCCTTCCTAACCAAAGCTACAAAGATATGAGGACACTTAGACCCAATCCTATCCTCCCCCTCCCTTCTGGTTCAGTTATGCCAAAAATGGGTGCACTGCATCCAGCGGCGGGGGGGGGGGAATCAGGAGGCTTCAGCAGGGAAAGGGAATTAAAATTCCCTTACCCCTGAATAGGCCTCCCGACCTGCAATGGGTCATCTGAGACTTGCGCTAGCAATTTCACTAGCACAAATCCAAGGAGAGAAATGGGGCAGGGAGGCCAATGCTAGAGGGGATAGGATGTGGTGCGAGACTTCGGCACTGGATCCACCCCTTCCACAGCCTCCTTGCCCCGTTATGCCCCCTCCCTGACCCCGCAATGCCTCCATCCCATTGACCCCGCCATGCCTCCACCCCATTTGCCCACTCCCACCGCTGCCTTACCTCCTCTGGCGGGTGTAGCGACGGTCAGCCAGGCTCCAGCGACGGTCCTGGAGCACTGCTGCCTTGCAGCTCTGTGCTCCGTCAACACCCATTTTGCAATAGCGGAAGTGCCTTCGCTGTCACAAAGGGCTCCGCGCGCTGGCCCAATCCTCAATAGGATTGGGCCATTAAAAATAAAACATACCCAAGCTGCAAGACAGGCATCCGTCTGCACAAGGAATACAGTCATCTGAATCCAGGTTCTCTACTTCACCTGCACAGAAGACAGTCCAAGTGTCAATTTAATTCTGCACAATGAAAAAGGCAACACACATAACATTTTATTTAGGATGCTTAGTTGAGCTGCTTTGTCAACATACGTCTTTCTCATTTTTCCTGCTGCTGCTACTTAAAAGTCCAATCCTGTCTAGAAGGATGCAGTGGCACAAATAAGGTGCCTGCCGTATCCTGTGCAGGATGGGGCCTATGCCAGCACAGCTGGAGACCTCCTTGGGGTAAAGAGACATTCGTCCCCTCACCCCGAGTAGAGCCCCAGTCGCCCCAATAGGTCTACTCGAATGTGCACCAGCTATTTTGCTGGTGCACATTTGAGAGCCCTGTGGAACACCGTCCAGTCCCAGGAAGTGGGATAGGATTTGGCGGAACAAGCTGCCGATGATCCCTCCCCTGTCCCAGGCCCGGCCAACCAATCCCACCCCCCTGGCATGACTCGTTCCGCCTTCCCATGCCCCTCTCCTGGCATGGACATATCTCTCTACTCCGTGCTCCACCGTTCTGCTGCATCGAAGGAGTGGCGTAAGCCTTCCTGTCGGTGTCGCAAACGTGATTTATGGCACATTTGCGACACCGTAGACCAGTGGAGTGATTGCTTCGCCAGCCTAAATGTAGACAGAACAGGTCTAAATGTAGACAGGATTGCGCTGTTAATGTTTTATTGTTGCCAGGATTGTGGCAGATGCCATACAGAGCATAGATTATTATAGATGTGGCAGGGTTACTGGCCAGAGAGTTTGTTAGAGATAGGCAAGTGTCAAATTTCAGAACAAAACTGTCCTTATGGTGAGAAGTTTCTGCATGAACATTTTTCATTTTATTAAACTGGTAATACAAATTTTGTTCAGGGACTGCAATGGTGACATGCTTTAAAAGCAAAATACAAGAGTATATTTCTCTTGCTCCAATTCCATTATTATTTTCCATGAACCAAAACATGGAAATTTGTATTTGCAGCATCAAGTATCAAAAACATTGCCAAATTTTATGGAAATAAGCAAGTCACTACACTACTGGTTTTGCTCTTCACAAGAGGTCAGGTGGTTGAAAACGTATGCTGTGAATTTAGAGTACAAATGCTTGCATTTTATAAGCTTTGGGGACATGACTTTCCTGCCAGAGGGGACTTGTACAAACAAGAGGATGTTGAACAGCAATGCAAATAGTTTTTAAAAGTTTATATGTTTTCATTGTGCTAAATCAGTCTCTAAACTTAAAATCAGATCCAATTTATAACTGCAACCACAGTGTCCTCAAAGAGCAATTTAAAGTTCATCCAACAATGCCAACTATTTTTCAGGAATTTAAAGCTAAATCTTTGCATTCATTATTCTTTTGCCTGCTGTTTTTGGCTATTGTTCTTAAATAAATATATCCACAGTTTAATAAGAATGCTGAGACCAGGAAAAACAGAAAAACTGGAGTACATTCAGGAAACCTATATGTTGGAGAAACTGGGGATTGGACAAAAATGGTTCATGCTGCATAAATGCATTTTCAACAGATGTTTTTACACAATGTAAAGCAGAACCAGTTTTGTAGATGCTGGCTATACTACTTTAACAGAATTCTGAGGCTAAGGTTCAGAAACATAAAAAGTTAAAACTGACACTAGAAGGACTGATATATTTAGATCATTAATCAGTTTGATTAATTGACTTAAAACATTTTGATAGACTAACGATGCAATCCTATCTAACTTTGTGCCCTGCAATGCAGCGAGGCCGGTGCAGCCTGCGTTGGATCCAGGGCACAAAAAGGCTGCCTGGGAGGTCACCTCGGGGGAAGGAAACGTTTGCTCCCTTCCCCTGGGTAAAGCCCCAGCCTCCCCGATGGAGCTCCTCGGAAGTGCACCAGCTATTTAGCTATTTAGTGTAATGGCGGCCAGGCCCGGGAAGGGGGATAGGATTCAGAGAAGGAGGCTGCCGCCAATCCCTCCCCCTTCCTGGACCCGGCCAACCAATCCCACCCCTCAAAACACCCCGTTCTATTCTCCCCTTGCTCCTCCGCTGCCTGGCGAGAAATTTACCTTCCCAGTGGGCGCTCCACTGCACCTGATGTGAGGAGAATGGCGCCAACCTCTGCGCTGGTGCCACCTCCTCGCCAGGTGATGCAAATGCCTTACAGCACATTTGTGACACCTGAGACCAGCGGAGCAGCATTCCGCTGGTCTAAATTGTAGAGAGGATTGGGCTGTTAAAAGCTGCCTCCAACAAACTGATAAATAGCAGATTTTAATTATCTTAAATATTTATTAATAACTGCAAGTTGCAAGTACCATCTTAAAAGAGGCACTCCCTCTGTGCAAAACAGAAGGCGCAATACCTCTTTAAAAAAATGATGGAAGAATGCTTCCTCGGAAGGAGGCTTGCAGAAGCAAAACTCCCCACTGCCTCCTCAGCACAGCACCCTTCTGAAAACCTGCTCTGCACCTCTACTGGGGTGCAGGGACATTGAGATTCCTCCCCCCCTCCCTCCTCCCTTTACACAAATGGCCTTCTGTTCATGAAACAGAGGAATTTTGGAGACAACTTACTGTATTGTATATATTTAATGACCCGGATGTGATTAAGAATATAGTTTTTAGGTTTGCTTGTGTTTGTGTGCATGTCAGCCCAATCCTAGGCAGGATTGGCTGCATGCAGGGGGCGGGAAGGCTGTGGGATGGGGTAGATTCAGCGGCGACGGCGCATGCCGGATCCTATCCACCCTTTTGGCAGCCTCTCTACTCCTTTCTTCTCCTCAGACGTACGCCAGCTACAGAGCTAGCGCAGGTCCAAGGAGACCAGGGAGGTGTGGTCAGGGGAGGCAGAGTCTCACCTGACATACTCAAGTGAAAATGGCCTCAGCCTCACCTCTGATTGTGCACATGCTCCACCCAGTTTCTAAGGGCTGCTTAATTAGAGGGGAGGCTGAACCTCGCTGCCACAGCTCTAGTCAATCCCTGTATAGTAACAGGCATGTGCCCACCTGTTACTGTACAGGAATTTACTAGAGCTGCAGCAGTGAAAGCTCAGCCTCCCCTCTAATTGTGCACATGCTGCAGCTTCCGGGTAGCGCCTTAGAATGCCTTGCGGTACCACAGCATGTGCCTCCCCAGCCATTGACCTCACCACACTTCACTGGAGGAGATCCATTGCAGAGCAGGAGGACTACGGAGGGGTAAGGGATCCCCTTTCCCTTCCAAATCCTCCCGATCCACACACACACACACACACACACACACACACACACACACACACACACACACACTGGATACAGCGCACGCCTTTTCGGTGCAGCTGCACCAGAGGGGGAGGGTAGGATTGGGTTCTGTGTGTGTTAACAACAACAACAACAACAACACCTCCCTTCTATGTTGTCAGATTTCTCCTTAGAGTTTATTCAAGGCAGTTTACACAGGCAGGCTTTTCTAACCCTCCGTAGGGATTTTTACAATAAATGTTCTATTTGCATAGAACCCATCTTATATATATATATATATATATGGGGTCTGGCTTGCTTAGGTTCTGGATGCAAAAGCTAGTCTCCTTCACTTAGTTTGTATTATTTTCATGTCAAATTGAAAATAGGCTGAAAACCCCATGATTACATTGGTTGAGTTTTTGCACACAGCTTATTTCTTTTCTTTCA
This sequence comes from Plestiodon gilberti rubricaudatus, assembly GCA_026170595.1. Taxonomy (NCBI): domain Eukaryota; kingdom Metazoa; phylum Chordata; class Lepidosauria; order Squamata; family Scincidae; genus Plestiodon; species Plestiodon gilberti. The sequence continues at coordinate 68,466,211 of JANXHW010000002.1, forward strand.
GAGGTTTTAAGGCCACTAAAAATTTGAGACTCTGGGCACGTGCTTAGTGTATTGAAAATCCAGTCTTGTTCAGGGGAAATCATTTCTTAGGAAGCCACTAGCTTACGGTCCTTTTCATGGATCCACTTTTAGACAAATGTTCACATTCTCTGTATACAATACCACTTCTGTTCTAGCACCAATGGGGAGGACTGCCTGCCAGGGCAGGGGTAGGTGTTGACCTGTTCAGGATTTTTTGCCCTGCAGTACAACTCCATGCTGACACAATGTGGAATCTCAACTATGAACCAGTTGTTCTGAGACAAAAGGGGAGACTTCTTGGGAGACTCTGGATACAGTGTGTATGTTTCAGGTGATCTATACCAGTGATGTTCAACCTTTACCTGAGGTTGCTGTAAGTTGTTGCTACTTGGTGGCGATGGCACTTCCGGGTTCACACCACCATCTAAGTAAAAAAGGGGGTTTGGAGTTACCCCTCTATGGCGGTGGTGAGAACCCGGGTTGTGCGGCGTCTCCAGATGCCACCCCCACCGCTGCATAAGTCCAACCCCCCTTTTTTTACTTAATCAGCAGTGGTGCAAATAAGGCAGTGACATCGCCGCCGTTCTGACATAACCACCAAGTAGCCACTCCCCTTAAGGCGAAAGTCATTGTCTCACACAGGACCTTGGGGTCACGACCCCAAGGTTGAAGATCACTGATCTATACTGTCCCATTTAAGTTATAGGCCTGGTGAGATCTAAGCTAAGCAAAAAGTCATCATATTGTGAGAAGGTCCCATTTTAAAGTACTGTGAAGTATGGTTTCTATAATTCCTGTAGGAGACAAGGATGTTGTGTTGGAAAATGGCAGCCTGCTCTTTGGCTGGCTGCTGTAAAGAACTTTGATGCTCTGAAGTCAAGTGTTTCACCATAGAGGTGTTAACATTCTCTTATAACAAGTGTTACCTTTGCTACAGTTGAGTTTCTGGCAGCTGTTACCAGCCAGGAAGTATCCTGCGAAGCATCTCTTGCACGTGGTGTCATCAAGGCACACTTCACAGTGCTCATAGCAGGGCCTGCAAGCACTGACCTCCCTGGAATGATAATGACCCAGAGGGCAACTTTCTCGACACTCTCCCAGATACAGGAAACGCTTATTGCCTTTCTTATCTGTAAAGCAGAAGACAAGACAAAGGAGAAGGAAAATGCTAAGGGAGGAAATATTAAAGTTCAAAGCTGCTATCCCAGGATCTTTACCGTGTTTCCCAGGACTGAGCCCTAAGCCTTGTGCAATGCTGAAAAACCAAGTCCCAAATACCTATTAATATATAACAAACCCCTAAGATTGCACTTCTAAGTACACTTATTAGGAAGAAAATCCTATTGAACTAAATGAGTTTTGCTTCCATGCGTAGGCTTGTACTGCAGTTCACACTTTTACTTTTAGGTACTTTTACTTTTTGATTTTAGGTAGACTCTAAAATCTTCAGACACGAAATGGGTTTTTTTTTTGCATACTTTCAGATGCTTGCTGCCAGCAATGGTGACCCCTTGTTCAGATCACGTGGCATGCTGCACTGCCATCTTGAGAATCAGAAAAAAAGCACAACAAAAAGAAATATACATTCAATTTCACACATTTTTGTTGTTGTTGTTCTCAAGATGACAGCCACAAGGCTATGAGGTTCTAGTGCCAGCACCATCTCCCTGGTTCATGGGTGTAGATGTTCACTCCTTTCACAAGGTTCACTCTTTTCCATCCCCATGAGCTCCACTGGAATACCAAATGGGCACATGCATTTGGGGGGCATCACTGGGTTGTGGAGGAGGCTAGCCTGGCACCAGTGGGATGGCACTCTTGGGTCATTGGCTGCTGATTGGCCAGTCACCTATTTCCAAATTACACTGCAATTGTTTCTCCCCACTCTGGGATCCTGCCCCTGGCTTTGTTCACTCTTTCCTAGTGGAGATTGTGTTAATGTAGGTGGAAAACTGGAGGGGAGAGAGAGTTGGCTTGGGCTGTATGACTGCATCACTGACATGAGTAAGAAAAACACTTCTGGGGGGAGAGAGGCTAGAAGCATAGGGGAAACATTAATTGAGGGTTCTGGGTGGGGGCAAATCACTTGATTTGGGAGGACCTAGGTGGACAATTCATTTGGAAAGGCGTAAATCCGAGAATTGGTTTGGGAGGATCTGGGTCAACATTTAATTTTGGCGAGTGTAAATTAAAGAATTTACTTTGGGCAGGATCTATATGGGAAGTTAACTGGTTTGTGTTTTTTGAAATGGCTGAACTTTACAAGTGTGGGATCAATTAGTGTTTTGGGGCTCAGACCCCAGCTCTGCCTTTTATTTAGTTTGTTGCCTTAGGCAAGCCACTTGTCTTCATCTAAACTCGGCAGTAGAGGCCCACTAATGACTCTGGTCATGTTCACAAGCAACAACGTTCCTGTGTTCTCAGTATTTGGTATTCTGAGACAGAGAAAGCTGTGTGTGTTATCAGCTCTCAGGCTTTTTGTCACGTTCCCCTTTCCTAAAATTAACAAACGTTTCTAGAAAGTCTTACATGCTGATTTCCTTGATCATACAATTGATGCATGTGTGACTTGACCTGTAGTCTGTGGCTTGGCTCACTTCATTGAGGTATTTGCTCTGAATGGAACTGATGGCCCAATCCTATCCCCTGATTTGTGACAGTGGGACACTATCCCGTTGTCGTAAAGAGGCCTTCGGTGATGCACAAAGCACACTGCAAGCAGCCATTTCTGAGCCAGCACTGCAAAGTGGCGGCAAGATCGGCCGCCTGCTGCTGAAGGGTGGGAGAGAGAGGTTGATGTCCTTTGAGCCGAATGGTTAATTAACTCACTATAGGGAAGCAACACCTGGGATTCAGTGTTGTACTGGAATTTTGGTACAGAGGGAGAGTGTGAGGGTACAGAGGGGAAACAAAACACTCATTACACAAAATAAAACTCTTTGCTATTTTTGCAAGAAAATCACATACATTACTTCTCTACCTAGTTTGAGTTTTGAGGCAAAATTAAGGGAAGGGGCAAATGGTTAAAAAAAAAAAAGAGTACTTACCAGTTCCGCAAGCTGTGCATTTGTTAGCTTCACTTCCGTTGCATTCCATACAGGTATGATGGCATGTATGACATTGGTTTTTAAATTCAAATTTCCCTTTAGGACACTGAAGAACACAGAGTCCATCATCCAACAACCTGTTACACAAGAAAGGGGGCAAATAGAATACTAGAATCAGACAAGAGAACAGTATCTTCTTTTTAAACAACACCGAGCTCAAACAAACTCTGGATGCTGCCTCCATGTTCAGTTATATTTATGCCTTGCCCTTTGTTCTCCGTTCTACGTGGAACGTATTTATGGCATTGGCAAGATAAAGAGTAAGACCAGTTAAGCTTTGGACTTTATATTGCCAGCTAGAGTCAGATTTTTCACAGACAATCATCACTGGTCCCTCCCATCCCTATCTGGCCTTCAGGCCTCAACCATTGAGGTGTTCTAAGAGCTTACTAAAAATAAGTGTAGGATCAATAACTTTTCATAGAACTTACCTGTAAAAAGAAAAACCCTATGCTTTTTGCTGTAAAATTTGGCTGCAATCCTATCCGCACTTACCTGGGAGTAAGCCCCATTGACTATAATTGGACTAACTTCTGAGTGGACATGCATAGGATTGGGTTCTCCATTGCATTTTTTTACTATTAGCTTTATGGAGTCACCTTAAGAAATCCTAGCTTTAACTTTTTAAAAATAAATAAATAAACAGTAGACTTTTTATGAAGGCCTTTTTTGGGGGCAGCTGAATAGTAAATCTGCTTCTGCACACAAAAACAATTGGTTTAACTTGTCAGGAGGAAAAAAGTAACGGTGTCATCCAAATGTTGGGTCTCGTTTTAGTTTTCTTGCATTTCATTATTTCACTCAACACTGAGTGGGAAAAGGAGGAAAAGGAGCTGCTTTCATTTATTTCTATACTGTGATTGTTGCATTCTGGATGAGCTGATGCTTTTTGACCAGAATATGACAGGTACATATATATGCATTTCTATCTCCCCTGATTCTGAGTGTTACCTAAAAAGACAAAGAGAAGAATGCTGAGCCAGAGCCTCCATTCATTTGGAAGGATGACTGCAGTGGAAAGAGAAGGAGGAAGCCGCGCTACACCCACAGCTGTAGTATCTCCTCCAGTTGGTCCCTGCCAGGTCCTCGGATTGTCCAGCATATACTACTGTAGAAGTCCTAATTCCGAACATGGATCCAGCTGTCAGATTCTTGATTTTGTGAAGGAATATACAGCAACTGTTTTTCCTAGGTTGTACCGTTCCAGTGATGAGGTGAGGACCCTGATGCCAAGAAGCCTTTTCTAGGGGAAAACTAACTTGTTGAAGACCTAATGCTTTGCTGCAAAAACCCCTTGCAATGTAAAAACCTGAAAAAGCAGATTTGTGAGTAGATCTGAAGAGGCCACTGTGCTGGCCATTTCAAGTGGTAACCTGGAATGCTAGCTTATGAGAAGATCCACTTATGGGAAGATGCCTCAGCCGGCCATTTCAAGTGCACTGAGGTGTATATGAGTAGATCTGCTTGCAAGGAAGCCACCTTTTTTTGTGTTGCTATGACACAAAGCAATGGCTTTGTTTACTCCAAATCCAGAAGCTCGAGGGATGTGGCTTATTTGAGGGTCCAGAACTTCTGACCAAAGCAAGGTGCAGCTGGCCATGGAATTTTCCAAAATGCAAATGGAAAGCAAGGGCGTGGTGGTGGTGGTGCTGAACATAAGAACATAAGAAGAGCCCTGCTGGATCAGGCCAAAAGCCCATCTAGTCCAGCTTCCTGTGTCACACAGTGGCCCCACCAGATGCCTCAGGGAGCACACAAGACAACAAGATAACCTGTTTCCCGTTGACACTCCCTTGCACCTGGCACAGAGAAAACCCACTTCTAAAACCAGGAGGTTGCTTATGGCTTGTAACCTGTGATGGTGCTCTGAATTGCTCTGAATGAATTGCTCTGAAAAAACGTTTGGCCTTTTCCCTGAGGCCTGTGGGATCTGAGGCTTTGCTACCGTCAGCCCAATTCAAATGCACAAGACCAACCAGCCCAGGGTCATACTCACTTGGCATGCAACTAGTGCCATGTTCATGTGTATAAAACTGTGTCAGGCAACATCCTTATCCAGTGGCATACCAGCAGGCAGTGCAGAGCCTCCATGAACATTTCTCCTCCTCCCACCCTCCCTGAATTTGAAAAAGAGGGGAACATAGTGGAAGATAAAGTATAGAAGAGAGAAGAATGCTAGCCTAGAGCAGGGGTTCTCAACTCCTTCCTGGCGGAGTACCACCAGTGCATCACTCTCCTGCTGCATACCACTGGAAGTAACTTGCGATGACATCATCTTGTTACTTCTAGGTTTTCAGAAGTCATACAATGCAGGTAGGAGGCTCTGGTTGGGTGGGAACCCTTCTCAGCATTCCTGAGAGGTTCAGCCAAAGGCAGGAGCCTCTCGGGAGCGAAAACGCGCTGCCGAAAGTGCCGCATCAGAGTGTGGTTCCCGCGGTCCAAGTACCACCAGCAGTCGGCTGAAATACCACTGGTGGTACTAGTACCACTGGTTGAGAAACTCTGGTCTAGAGCATCTCCTGGTCTAGAGCATACCCCTTTTACATGAGGCAACCATGTCAGTCCACCTCAAGAAAAGCTTGGACTTGATAGCCTTCTGCTAACAAGAGGTGGTGGATTCACTAGACTACAAATCCCTATGTTCTGATTTGAACATTCTTAAGAATTGATTCTCCCAGGGGCTGCTGCACTGGTGCTTAGAGAGGTCCCATTCATTAAACATTAAGGGATTCTAAGGAAAGATTGGGAGCGTTTGGTACGTGAGTGCTAGTGTGATAATGATGACATGCTATAGAGAATTCATAAGGCTCTTCAGAAGGATTTTGCCAACAAAGCCTCATGCCACAATGCCCTCATTATCTATTTTGGCAGCACACATCTTGATCCTGGATGTTTCAGAGCTTTTTTGATGTATGAATATCCCAAGGAAAAAGTTATTTTTCTTCTCTAAACTGAGAAATAGGTAGTGGCTAGATACAATAAATAAATAAAGATTTTAAAAAGGAAAGAGAAAAAAAGGAGAAATAATTTAAATGTGGCATTAAGGGAAAAGATAAAAGTTCTGTAATTTAAAAGAAAGGGGGGGGGGAAGATATCCTGATAGCAGATTTAACTCAACCGAAGACATTGCTTTGACATTGCTATTTCATAAAGGAGTTTTTCCACAGAACTTTTTAGTGTAAAAAGTCCCCCACAAGACTTGTTTCATCCTTTGTAGAAGAGAATCTCATGGTAAGAACTCCTGTCTGTTGAATGTCAGGATTCATTATTCAAATGTTATTCATTACTTGCTTGAGTCCAAAAGCCACAAAGAAGCAGGGAAGTCGAGATCCTGAGAGTAAAGAGGATCCATTTCCAATAAATTAAAAACAGCATGCTTTAGTTTAGAGTAATTTCTCTTCAACATATTTGTCTTATTTTTATCTAAAGTAGAATGTATTTCACTTTCATTTTGCTCCTCATTATTTTCTGTTCAGTTGTTTTACAACTCTAACAGCCCAATCCTATCCCACCTGCCCGGCCGGCCCCATACTAGCCTTTTCCTGGAGTTTTTCCGGCGGGGGGGGGGCATTTTTTTTCAACTGTAACGCCACCGGGTGTGGGACTAGTGACGTTACTAGCAGGGGCAGGGCGGGGTTAGTGACATCACGGGGTGCAGCAGAGGCTAGCTCCGCCTCTGAGACCTGGGTGGTGGCAAGTAGTTCTGCAAGATTCCATTACACTGGAGTCAGCGGCCCCTCTCCCTCGCCGTCAGAGCCATTCCGGCAGCGGGGGAGTGTCCTGTGCGCTGCCGCCGCTGCCGGAATGGCTCTGGCGGCGAGGAGGAGGGGCCGCTGACTCCAGTGTAATGGAGTCTTGCCGAACTACTTGCCGCTGCCCTGGTCTAGCTACACCACTGGAGAAAGGGGACCACATCCACAGCTATAGGATCTGAAACAGAGATGTAAGAACTCAGCTGTAGTTCTGACTATAGGTGATGTACAAAAGTAGAGAAATTTTCTATTGCATGAATGGTCTGTTACCATGGTAAGTATTCAGATTAATGATGAACTTGGGCAATATGACTCCATACAGGATTGCATAATTTTCCAGAAAATCAAATACATTAAAATGTCTAAATGAGTCTCTTTTAAGAGTGTAGAAGCCCACTCCTGACTTTGATAGAGGTAATGCAGTCATGATATTGCTTTATCCAAAAGCTGCAGGTCAATTCACACAGCAGCTAGTGCTGCAGTGCTGTACTTGTGGGTAAACCTGCAAGCTCTACATGGCTAGAGACCCTTTTCAACAAAACAATCACTTACCTTGTGGATGTGCAGCCAGTGCAGTCTGCTGAAGTTGGCCCTGTGCACTTCAAACAGGAAGCATCACAAAAGTGACAGTGACCAAGAGGATCAATATATTCTCCTGGCAAATGAAAATGTATTGTTACTTAATTCCACTGATATGTTGCAAGCACAGGCATTTACAAAGTAAGGCAACTTAATAGGCGTATACTTGGTCAATTGTCACTGCCTGATAAAATAACTCGTAGATCAGGGATTGGCAAGCTACAGCCCATTGGCTGGATCTGGCCCACCACCCAAAACCATCTGGCCCATGATTGCAACCATGAATGTTAGAGCCTGGCACTCCAACCACTCTCCAGGGAAAAATAGAGATTCCCAAATCAAACCAGAAGCCAAAGGCTAGTTCCTCTAGAGGCTAGAGCAGGGGTAGCCAACCTTTCAACATGAATTGTCCTGGACCTTTAATGGTTGTATAGGTGAGGGCATTTCAGCAGGTGCAGTTGCTTTAGCAGCACCACCAGCAATTGCAGCTGCCAAAATTCTGTCTTCTTAAGAACACAGAGGCCCTAATGGTGGTTGCTCTACAGTTGGCTACCCCTGCTCTAGAGTCTAGAGGAATTCGCTTTTGGCTTCTGGTTTGATTTGGGAATCTCTATTTTCTAGACCAGGAATGTCAAACATAAGGCTCGTAGGCTAGATATGGCCCGTGGAAGCTCTTTATCTGTCCCATGTGATAATTGGGCTCTCCCAGCACCACCCCTTCAGCCGCTTCTGCCAAGACACTGAGAGGGAGAAGCGGAAGGAAGCCTCAGATGGCAAGGAACGGTACAGGGGAAGGGGCATACCATGAGGGTTGAGAGAGGGAGACACTGCCGAGGTGCTAAGAGAGCCCAATTATCACGCAGGCTGCCCTTTCAGCAGCACCACTTTACAGAGCATCACGTTACAGAGCATCTCTCAGATGCTGAGCTGCGAAGTAATACCTAGGCAGAAGTGGCATTGCTGAAAGGGCAGCCTGCATGATAATTGGGCTGTCTCAGCATGATAGTTGGGCTCTCCCATACAGTATCTTAAAAACATGGTCAAGATATGCACATTTTCTCTTCTGTCATTTTCAGCTAATGAGTTCCTATTTGAGAAGTACTTATTTTTGGCCATCATCTGCTTAATGACACAACTTCCTGGTTAATGATGTCACTTCTGGTCCTCAGCAGGTGCCATGAATGCTATTCGGTCCGCTGTATGAAACAAGTTTGACACCACTGGTCTAGACCTTCTCTTTCTCTATGGTCATGGGAGAAGAGAGGGATGGGGTGTGCTTGCCTGCTTTGCGACTTCCTGAGTGGTTGGCGGCAGCGGCTATTTTGTGGATGTTTTGTGTCCCCCCCGGCCCCTATGCAGAAGAAGTTTGCCGACCCCTGCTATAGGGGGTCATGTACCCTACACTTCACACTTTCATGTACCCTACACTTCACACTTCTCAGAGCAGCTGTTTGCTTAGGAAGTTGGGTTTTGAACACTAGCACAGGTTGGCTCTGAAATCTGTAGTTCAATAGTCATTTTTCTTTAGACTTTCTGAGTAAATCTTACCGTGTTATATTTTCTTCTGCCTGTTGAATGGCCCATTGAACTTAATGTATGAAGACCCCTTGAGTCTTCAAACATTACAATTTCTTTCTAAGGGTCAAAGAAATTGCTACTTCAGGATTAAAAAAAAATAAAGAAGAATGTCATGACTAGAATTTGAGATCCGTGTTTGAATTTAGAATTGTGATGAATGATACCTAACTTCTGATTTCTAAATTTGGTGTGTTGATTATGCTGTATATACTGTAACAAAGATTCTAGCCCAAGGTGCTTGGAAATAGCTCCCAAATCAAAGGGGACCAAAGGGACAATTTAAAACATTATTTAAGAGTATCAAAATGTATGGGGAGATGTGGGCTCTCCTGATGCAGGGACTGTTCATGTAGGGATAACACATGATTTCCTATTTCACTTGTTGCCCTGGAAGTGCAGAAAGACCAAGTGCAACTCATTCACACTTCCAACACTTTTGGTAATGTGAAATGTGCTTAACTCAGAACTGACATTTTTTGATATTTATGAAAGCATGGAGAAAGAAAGCATGGATAAAAGCTAATGAAATAAATGTAGTCCATCGGACATAAACAAAATTGTTATGATGGACCACAAGAAGCTTTGGGACACAAGATGAGAAGGAATTTAAAGGAGTTGATTTGATTGATGCAGCTTGGAAAAGCTTCATATTTAATCAGATCCAGATTACACATTACACAACTCATGTGAGCAGGCCACTCGTGTAAACTGAAAAACAAAACAAATAGTAGTCAATTATACTACATGACATTTCAGCCATGAAAAAGAAGTAGGACTAGAAAGAGAGAGCTAAAAATTTGGGATTGGTCAGAAGATGAGATATCAGGAGAAGACAGACTGAAGGAGTGCAAATGTGGTAGGACTGGGAACATCTGGAATATAGAACAACATTAAGCATACAGGTTTCAGAAGTTGATCGGGGAGATAAATATATGGAAGAGGATATATATAGAAGGATCTGGTAATGGGGAACTGTATAGATGATGTTTTTATTTGTTTTCTAAAGGAACAGAAAAAAATATGGATATAATTTGTCCTGATCAGCATAAATAAAAATGGTAGATAGCTGAGTCTGTAAGAGGTAGAGAAATGACACATCACCGGAGGAATTCAGTGCACAGAGTTGGCTCCAACTCACTTGGAATTCTCTATAACAAATGAACTGTTTTGTACCGAGGGATCTGCAAATATACATTGACTTCCAGGAATTGTTAGCACATTTGAGTCTGGAAGGGACTGAAAATATTGAGACTTTCCACCTTGCCTTTAATTGTATTTATGCCTCAAGTGACACTTTAATTTTTTAATTCTATTTTTCTCTCCTAAGCAGTACACATGAAGAATAACAAAATATTCATGAATGATGAAATGCACACATGTATCACAATCAGACTGGTATACTAGATTACTTGTGATATAGCGAGTAGCATTCCCTTCTTCCTAAATTCAAGATACATGTCAACAGAAAATGGGTGACATGCAATATCTCTCTGTCCTATAATAAATTCACCATGTCATTTGGACCAACTCCAGTTGCTTGCTTGGCAGTGATGTAGACTTGAGCCTATTGACTCAGACTTGATTCGGACTCAAGTCGCATCAGTGACTTGACTCGGACTTGACTTGGCGATTGTAAAAGACTTGAAAGACTCGACTCGAGACTTGGAGTCTTTTAAGACAAGTCGAATTTTATTCAGGTTTAAACCCATTTTCCCCATTAAATAGATAGGAACTCGCAACCAAAGACTTGGTACTTGGGAGCAAAGACTTGGTACATGATTTGAGACTTGGACCCAGAGACTTGGGACTTGACTCGAGACTTGGAGTCAGAGACTTGATCCACATCCCTGTTGCTTGGCTATGTCAGATACTGGCTGCTATACCAAATGTTTTTGTAAATCTTGAAATTAAAAAAACACACACAAACAAATATGGATTACTTTTATCTATATGTATAATGTTATTCCCAGCCAACAGATTAGTGAGTTGATCCAGCCCTGTTCAGACTGATCCATGCAATGCAGGGGGAGAGTGTACCAGCAAGTCTTGCGCCAACGCATCAATGAAGCCCTGCCCCCCCCCCTGGCCATCCACACAAATAGCATTTGTCTGCACTGACAAATGCTGTCCCTGGGGAGACTTTCTTCTGCTGATCTTCTCCTTGACCAGTCATGGAGAGAAAGTCAGTGCAGACTAACACTGTACACATGGGTGGGGTTTTGTGACAAGGCTTATAACTCAGACTTAAGAAATAGGTAAACATTCTTCTCTGTCTACCTTGACTGTGGAAATTGTATGTTGTGACTACCATAAGGTGTCATTGCTATGCTATTTTTGAGTGGGGAGTATTTCTTCTCAATATAACTTCATGCAGTGAAATATGGTATTTATCTCCTAGGGCTCCTCTAAAAATAAAGTAAGGAAAAATGCTTGCCCCACAAAAAAGAAAAAAATATTTTTAAAAGAACACTTGTTGATGTCATAGATAGTGAAGCATATTTGGTTGAGGGTGCAGTCTTGTGTAAGTCTGGAACGGCAGAGTGAGCACTCTGCCGTTCCAAGATGTCGCGAACGTGCCATAAAGCACGTTCGTGATGCCTCGGGAGTAAGGGAGGCCAATGAAAGGCTGGCCTCCCTCACTCCGTCGCTGGATTGAGGATGCTGCTGCCGGAGGAAGGTAAGCTCTCCCGCCTGCGGCCACGTGGACTACGGCCATTGGACTAGCTGGCCCGGGAGGGAATGGGGGATGGCTCCCGCCATATCCCCGTCCCCGCCAGGACGGCTAGGTCGATACACAGCCTCCTCTAACTTCCGCCAGCTATTTAGCTGGTGGAAATCTGAGGAGGCCTATCGGGCCAGCCCTGGTTTACACCCAGGAAAGGGGACGAGCGTCCCCTTCCCCAAGTAGACCTCCGGCCTGCCATTTGACGGGTAGCCTCAGCTCAGGATCTGGCGGGCAACCCTGGGCTGCCGGCCGGATCCTTACACAGTATTGCACTGTGATAAAGATGCAACTTTATATTGTCTGCTGTGCAGAATGACAACAAAGTTCCTTTGCTAATTTTTTTGAAGGCTGTTAGACACATATTTCATTCTCAAAACAAGCCAATTAACATCAGGCAATAGGATCCTACACTTCTCCTTGTTTCTGGATCAAAAGCTGAGCAGATGCATCATTTAACTTTATAGTGACTTTGCCCACATACATCTTTGTCCTGAGTTTCAGAAAGATCTGTGGAGGAGGAAGTGCTTTTGATCACTTGCTACACTGTCCACAAACAGCAGTGTTCTATTTCAAATTAGCCCTATTTTAAGGCATTTTAGCAGTCTCCATTCACACATATCCCATTTATTTTAGCCAATACCCAGTTCTTCATTTGTCACATCTTCACCACCCCCACCTTCTTGATTCATGACATTACTTGGTGGATGGATGATCCAAAAGAAGTTTCCAAATTGTTAAGAAAAGAGGGCTTAGTGTAGGTGGCTTTTTTAAAGCAGGAAGGAAGTGATGTCACCACCCTCCAAAAACATGTGTATCTAGTTTTTAAAATTACCCATGTGTCTGCAGTTATTGTGAGACAACCCTCTGAAATGAATACATGATATTAAAGAAGGTGGTGGTCTCATTTCCTGCTTTCCTCTAATCACTAAAATAACTCTCCGTAACCTGTGTTACCCCCCCAAGTAGCTACCTAAAATATAGTTTAATAGTGATGTGATCTATATACAGTTGGACCTTTTTATCCAGGTTTTTTTTTATTCACGGATTTGACTCAACATGGATGGCAAAACTGTGAGCCCAACCACACTACATTACCTCTTTCTTCAGTGTTGTTGGGGGTCTGCCAGCCACTTCCAGCCTCCTGCGTGTGTCCAAACCACTGAAAAATGCACCTGGGAGTCTCTGGTGCCATTTACAGGTTGCTTCCAGTAGTGGCTTTTGTTTTTTCTATCAGTTTAAACAAACTCAGGAGGAGGGAAGCAGCGAAGATGCTGGAAAAAAGGTAATGTGGCACTGCTCCCGAAACCCCCCCCCCCCGGATTTCATATAACACTGAGGGCGCAATCCAAACCTACTTAGGCCGCCGTTGTAACCAGCGGCCCAGTGAAAACAGGAGGCCCCAGAATGGAAAGGGGATTCAAATCCCCTTTGAATTCCCCTTTTGGAGGGGATTTGAATCCCCTTTCCGTTCTGGGGCCTCCCGTTTTCGCTGGGCAGCTGGTTACAACGGCGGCCTAAGTAGGTTTGGATTGCACCTTGATTTTCTTATCCACTGTGGTTCCAGGAACAGAAGCCCAGCAGATAAAAAGGTCCAACTGTATTTACAGGAAAGAAATGGAGAAGCATAACAGCACAAATCTGTTGGGGAGATATGAAACATAAATAGACAACTTTTCCCATATAAACCATAGATTACAGGAAATAAATTTCCTTAGGGCATGGATCTGCTCTGTGTGTTTCTGATCCATGGACTATATGAACATCTAGCACACTACTGGGTGCTGTAAGGGGATAATTATGCAATGCACAGGACTTTCACAAAGCAATAAAGGTTGACAGCAGCAGTACAATGCCAGGGAACTTCACTGAAACATTTAGCGAGGATTTCTTTGGACTCTAATGTCATGATTTCTCATGGCTATAGAATCTGTCGATAAAATGTTAGCCTTGTATTAAATCATACTTTATCCATTACTGTTTCTCTCCTTGTAACATGTACTGTGTATGGTTTTTATTGTTTCTTCAGCCTCTGTCAAGTTCACTACATTTAGCATTAATGGTTAGAGTCTAAGACAAAAGCCACATTTCTTAAAGGCTGTTTTTTAAAAAAATCATTAGAACTACAATCCTCAAATCTGTAGACCCTCACAGACTGCATCTTCTGTTGAAGTTCAGCACAAGCTGGTAATATCCACCATGGGGTATAATTAAGCAATTGACCACTCATCCACGCTTTCCCTATTTTCTCCTAGTGCATGGGCACCCATACTGGGCTGTGAATATTTATGGCATCCCTGCACATGTATGTCAAATTGGAAATCAGCATAGAATTTAATTGCTTGGTTTTGTTCCATTATAAAGCATACTGAAAGGATGGAGGTCACCAGTTAACTTGTAGTCCTAGAATATTACTTGGTGATCTGCTGGGAATTTCTGAGGAGTGTAATTGTCTGAGATTGCTTGAAGGGGCTGGTGGGCTTAGCAGCAGTTCCACTTTGGGGGCAGGTAGTAGTGGGTTGGCCTCAGTGCTTGGTCAGACCCCTGTAGGGGAACAAGGAGGGGCAGATGTGAAGCTGAGTAGCATGCAGTTGCTATGGCAATAGAGCCACTGGCCTAATCTTCCGGCCTGATCCCTCACATGATCAGCAAGAGGTCAGCTGTCAGCATCTGTGGGATTTCAAGCCATATATCATAGCTAGTTGGATGGATGAGGCACTGTAAAAGATTTGAATGCTTACTTGTTGTGAATCCCTTCTGGATGAGTTATTGAGCTATCTATGGTGTGTGTGTGTGTGTGTGTGTGTGTGTGTGTGTGTGTGTAAGAGGGGAGAGAATTTTAAAAGAACTGCTTTCTTAACTTAAGATTTTTAATCACAAAGTATAGTCTTTTGTATAGCTATTTATTCTATGTATGTCTATGTATTAGTAGGCTTACCAGGCTCTGGTCCTGGGTCAGTCCCGGGCTTTCCGGGCCCGGATGAAGCCTCCGCCGCTTCAAAAAGGTAAAAAGTACTTTTTTTCTGGGCACCGCCATCTTGGATCTCGTGAAATCTCACGAGATCCAAAATGGTGACACCCAAATCTCATGAGGGTACATGAGGCAGTGCTCCAGAAGAATGGCGGTGGCGGGAAAGCGACAGCAGCGGCAGCGGCGGTGGAGGAGGAGCGGCAGGGACAGCAAGGTAAGTGGCAGTGGCGGCATAAATGGCCATTTTGTGGCCATAAATAAATAAATAAATAAATAAATAAAATAAAAACCACAGAACATTCACATTCCAGCTTTGTGAAAAAAAGGGAAAATTGATTGGTGGGCATTAAAATCTCACATATGCTACAGGGGTTGGAAAAGCTATGTGAGACAGACTGAGGATTTAAAAACTAAGTAACAAAAAGGCCCTAGAGATAGGGAATATAAATGCAATGTGACTGAGGAAAGAGGAAAGAGTAGGTGGAAGAGGCAGGCTGAGGAACTGACAGCCATCAGGTCTAGGAAATGAAAAAAAAAGGATCAAAGAACAGGAGAGGTTGTATGCTATTGGTGAAGGCATGGGGAAATGTTAGTGCTCAGAGGCTGGCCTAGAGTCAGGATGGATAAAGGAAGTGGGTTTTTTTTAGTGGGTACTGTGCTGAACATCTGGGACTTAAGATACTGTACTACATTTATCTTTGCTTTTCTTCTGTGCCTTACAAGGGAGCTGTGAGTTCTGATTAATGCTAGAAAAGGCTTTGGATGCTATTTTTTGTATTTCCAAAGGGAGACTCTCCTTTTGTGCCTGTTTTCCAGCATGCTTTTGTGTAAGCACAGATCTTTTGCACAAGGCACAGTTATAACCTAATTAGCCCGCAAGGGTTTCCTCCATTGCTATTTTAAGACTGAAACAAACAGCAGACAACATTAACTCCCAGAATCTTTTTTCTTCCTTTTAAAAAATGGACAGTGCCATCATTTCAAGGATGGAGTAGAGATGTGCCTAACTGGGCCTTCCTGCAGTTGCAAAGAGGAAGTTCTCTTGTTCTGGGAGGTGATAAAAAAAAATATGTATCTTTTTAAGTAGGCGTACCTCCAAATTTAATCCAGCAACAACTCTGTGAAAAAAAGTGTTCATGTAAACAGGAAAATGTAATTACACATTTGCTTAGTGTGCATAGCGAGCAGCTTAAAATGTGAAAAGTGTGCCAATTTGATATTGATGTAGATCTTCTGGGTGCAATAAATTGTACAGTAGATCAGAGGGCAGCTCAGCCTCCAAGCCTGTTCAAGCCTGTTCAATTCTCAGTACCTCAAACAGAAATTTGACAAGGTATCAGTGAGTATGAAAAGTTTTCCTAGTCCTGAAGAATTATATGGACATTTTTTTAAATATATATTTTCATGCTCTGTATACCACATTTTAGGATCTACTGTGAGGTTTTTTTCGTAGTACTCTTTTTCTTTCAAGCTACTTTTTTATTTCAAAACCATTGTTCAATGTTTAAACCATGTCTTAGAGTGCTTCCAGCTGGATGATGGCATGGTGTGCTGTTAGAATGCAGAAATGTGTCTGATGTCAAGGTATTTAGCATAATACCATTACTTAAGTTCTCCTTGAATTGTGTACATATCATTGTGTGGAATAAATTCCAAACACGATGACACCTTAGAGGAAGACAATACCATTCACACAATCCTTTGGATGAAATGCATGGAAGCTCATTTATATCTTCCCAGAGCTTAAAAATATTTTAAGATAATCCCCAGCATAGGGGAAGTTTGGGATGCAAAACCAGTGTAAAAAGATGAAGTGTCCGCTTATTGGGAGTTTAGAACTATGTGATTCAATGCTCCTCAGCAATGGACTGTGTGTATTGGGTTGCAAATTCTATGAACCAGCAAATCCTCCTGCTTTCTGGCTCCAATTATGTAAAATGTACAATATTGTGTAGTGAAAATTGGAAAATCTGTAATAGCTACACAAGTGTCCTGAAGAATTATATGGACATTTTTTTAAATATATATTTTCATGCTCTGTATACCACATTTTAGGATCTACTGTGAGGTTTTTTTCGTAGTACTCTTTTTCTTTCAAGCTACTTTTTTATTTCAAAACCATTGTTCAATGTTTAAACCATGTCTTAGAGTGCTTCCAGCTGGATGATGGCATGGTGTGCTGTTAGAATGCAGAAATGTGTCTGATGTCAAGGTATTTAGCATAATACCATTACTTAAGTTCTCCTTGAATTGTGTACATATCATTGTGTGGAATAAATTCCAAACACGATGACACCTTAGAGGAAGACAATACCATTCACACAATCCTTTGGATGAAATGCATGGAAGCTCATTTATATCTTCCCAGAGCTTAAAAATATTTTAAGATAATCCCCAGCATAGGGGAAGTTTGGGATGCAAAACCAGTGTAAAAAGATGAAGTGTCCGCTTATTGGGAGTTTAGAACTATGTGATTCAATGCTCCTCAGCAATGGACTGTGTGTATTGGGTTGCAAATTCTATGAACCAGCAAATCCTCCTGCTTTCTGGCTCCAATTATGTAAAATGTACAATATTGTGTAGTGAAAATTGGAAAATCTGTAATAGCTACACAAGTGTCCGTGTCCAGACTCACCTGGATTCTGGTGACTCCGGACATAAAGACTCACCTTGGGGATCTTCACCAGGCCCTTGGAATTGGAAGTGCCAGTCTATTGGCTCCTGGGTGCACTGTGGCAAGGCTCAACTCACCCTTGGCCAGGAGGACTTGCCTGCACATGGCCCGGCCAGAGGAACCTTGATGACTGGCTGTGGGGGGGGGGAAGGCTAGTGTGGGAGGCAGCAATGCACCATGCTAGAACGAGTGGGCGTGGACCACCAGCTATGCTTTGGGCCTTGGCTCGATAGGCATGGCGAGCAAGCCCTTAAGCCCGACCCACACCGCACGAGATCTGGTGCGGTGGCGAGCGAGCGTAGGTGCTTGGACGCTCGCCTCCAAGCGCTGACCTTGTCTATACAAGTGTCTTCCAGTCACTCCTGTTGTCCCGCCTTCTAATCGCTGATTGGCTCAAACATAAGTCAATTATGTTTGGTGTTCCAATTGGCTGAAACCCCCTCTCATCCCATTAGTGACCAAACTAGCTCTAAATCCCGCCTCCTAGCTTCGCATCCCCGCTCCCTCAAAAACTTGAGCGGAGTCATTTGAGATCACGCCTGAACTCGGAAGAGCGCAGGTCTCCCGCGTTCAGCTGCGAACTCTCAAAATGGGAGGCCAGACAGCCAGCGGACCAATAGAGAAGGCGCCAGGGTGACAGAAACCCCCTCCCCATGATAAACTCTAGTTCTAGGACCCTAATTCCCCCTTTAGGACATCCAGTCTTCGTGACCCACAGGTGGCTGCTGCCAAGATGTGGGGGGGGATTGGACAGGGGCTCACAACAAGAATTCAAGTACATTGTTGTAAATATCAGGTTATTTTCTTTCCAAAGACCAATGTATTTTAAACATTCTTTCAATTTATTCAGCAATTTCTGTTTAGCATCAAATTAAATTTTTTAAAAAAAAAAACACTGGGGGGGAAAGCCCAGAAAAGCTACTTCCCCTTCCAGCCATAAGATTTTGTATATGGCTCATAAATGTGCTTTACTAGACAAAAGGAATGAGAACTTAGGTTAATTTAATAGAAAAAATAAAATATGGAATAACATTGATTTTGGCCAATATCAATTACAACAGTACTACCCTATTTTACAAATAACAACTGGACAGTTTACACATGTACAGTATCCTTCAGTAAAAATGTATTTCGATTTAACAATGTGTCAGTATTAAAAAAATTAAATTCTTCTCCATAGTTGTGTTAGAAGCATTTGTAAATACCCAAATATTTTTGTTACAATTCAATACATGATATCACAATTAACTTAAACTTTGAAAGCATTATGTTCTAGTTAAATTATTAATGTTACGTAAAGAAATGAGGTGGGCTGGGTGGTACCAGTAGTTGAACTATTACAGAGATCTGATGGTTTTTGCGTTTTTAGTAGGAAGCTGGGCTGAAACTAACACAACACTCTGACTGTGCGTTCCTAGAAGACAAAGTCATCAGCCCCAATCCAGCAAACAATAGTCACACTTAAGTCCCATTGAAATTAGCTGGATAAATTATTTATGATAAACTTGAAGCCCCAACAATTTCCAAGGGACTTAAAACTTAACTTACTTAGCTGGCTCAAGAACACCATATGCAGTCATTTCCTATTTCACCATTCTCAACTCAAGCTAGCATCTTCAGCTAAAGCAACTTGTTTTTAAGGACATCATAGTTCATCTGTTTGTGCATTTTCTTGCTATTCTACTTACTTTTTCAGAACTAGTTCTAGGCAATGGCGTGCATTATGTAAAGCCCTATTTCTGTATATCGTTCCTTCCTCTCCTTTTTGTAGGTCATTCTCAAGAAGTGGTAGAGTACTCGGCAGCAGAGTGGGTGGGTGACTTGTGGCCCATTCCTATGGGTGCCTAATGCCACCGGAACGAGCATCAGGTGCTTTCCTGCTGTCAAAAGGCAATATACTGGATCTTGCAGCCTGGCCGCTGCAAGTGAGTACATGCAGGGGGTGGGAGGGGGCGAGGGGTGGGCAGAACAGGGCAGCGATGGGGGCAAGGAGGAAGGGAGATCAAAACCTAACCCCCTTCCAGGCCTTAATTCACCTTCCCAGGTGGTTGGCGCAGGTCTGAGTAGACCCAGTGGGCTGGTTGGGGCTTATGTTCCCTTATCCTGAGGAGGTTTCTGGAGGCCAAAACTTACCTGTGGAATGCAGCGGGCACCACGTTGGTGCTGCTGCATCATTGCGCGGGGAGTTACAATGGATTGGGCTGTTGCTTATTCTATGCGCTCTGCAAGGTACCTGAGACAAATCCTTTTTTGCCCAGTGTATAATCTCGGCTACATTTCAAAAGAGCCTTTTGACAGTTCTATTAATAATGGCTCTCCTAGAGCTAGGTTATGATTATTTTATGTTGTACAATAGGATTTTTCACAAACTCAGATAGCTATCTTTAGAACACACTAAAATAATTAATTGGTCATTTGACAAGCTCTTATGCACTCAATTAACTTTATGCATGCAACTAGTCCCATTGTCTTTCTAACCATTTGTTTAAGTTTATAATCATGTACCTTGTATAACTATTTAAGGACTGGGAACAAAATGACAGGCTATCTTCAACTTTGAGGTCTAAGATGACAATTTATAATTTTAATTTTAAAAATGGAACTTATTTCCAGAAATATTTGTTCTAGATGAAGATATATGTTGCAATAATTTAGCTTTTCTGTTGAGAGGGCTTTGTTCCCGCAGAAACTTACACATTCATTTATAAAGATTAGAGCCCATTATAGCACTTGTAAACAAGACTGGAAAGCCTTATTATCTTTCATTATATAGGCAATATATATTTTATATATAGTGAAGCAAAAATTATTCTGAATAGGAGAAAAAACTGGCTTTCTGTTTCTATCTTAGAAAACCTATTAGAAGTTTACATTGTTTTCTGATGTATGCATGTTTTGCACATCACAGGCTAATAGAAAGGGTAGGTTGCTTACCTGAACTATAGTTCTTTGAGTGATCATCTATGCAGACACATTTAGTGGAGCTCTGTGCATGATCAGAGTTGACCTTAGAAGCTTCCAGGGCTTTATCGAGCATGAATGCTGCTTCTTCTCTTGAGTGGTGGAAACCGTGCATACCATGTGCCTCAAGGGCGGAAAGAAGGCCCTAAGAACTGCCCCTAAGTTCTAATGTAGCATTTGAAGAGAGTTCCTACAGTTGGAGCCAGATCTGCAGAGGATATGGTTGTGTGGGTCATGTGTCTGCATAGATGACAACTCAAAAAACAACAACACCTATAGTTACAGATAAATAACCTATCATCCTCCTTTGTCTTCTCTGTGCAGTCACATGTAGTGGAGACTAGCTAGAGTCCCCTTTACTGGGAGGTCAGTTATGTTTACTGGGAGGTCAGTTATAGATATTTTTTAGAATACTGTGCCTAAACAGGGCATCAGCAATTGTGTCCAGGGCATATTGCTTGATAAAGATTGATGGCATAGACTACATTGATTGCGGCTCTGCAAGGCTCCTGGAGTGGAACATCTTTCAGGTACGTAGCAGAGGATAAAACTGCTCTGCTAGAGTGCCCTTTCAAGGTGACTGGCAGTTCCTTCTTGACTAACTAGTAAGGGAGGGAGATAGTCTTAGACAAGGGCCAGCCAAAGACCTCCTGACGCCTGAGGCAGCATGTCAAATGCTACCCCCTTACCCAATGATGCAGCCCAATCCTATCCCCTCCATCGCAGTGGCGCCAAAATGGCGACCTCTGCATCTTATGGTGTGTGTGGGGGGTTGAGGTTGGCAGGCTTCAGCAGGGAAAAGGGATTTTAAACCCTAAGCCTCCCAACCCGCAGTAGATCTCCTTGGATGGAGAGAAAAGGGGCGGGGAATCTGCTGCTGGATGGAATAGGATCCAGCGTGTGCCTTTGGCATCGGATTCACCCCTCCCGCAGCCTCCCTGCCCCTGGTCCACCCTGTTCTGCCCTCTTCCGCCATTCCACCTTCCCGCCATCTTACTTCCTCCAGCAAGCATCATGGGATCCACTGGAGTGGGCAGGAAGGTGCAGGGTAGCGCACGGGAAGGCGCAGGGTAGCCCACGCTGAGTAGCGCACTGTCAAAGTGCCTTTTGTGACTGGCGCTAACTGCTTTATGGCAGTCAGTGCCAGTGGAGGACGATGCATAACAATGGCAAGTACGAATAGGATTGGGCCCTTAGAAACATTGTCTTGAATATGAGTAGGCAAGGGTGGCAGTGGCACAACCCAGAACACTGGCTAATGCCATCTCAGGTCCACTGCCTCTGTGCGACAGAAATCCATAAAACTCTTATAATGCTCCTCATATGTCAGTGTCATCAAACCTGGAAGTGCAGGGTTTCTGGTTTTACTTAAAGGGACCATGAAAATGAAGGCGCACTGTCCTTGTAAGCAAAACCAAAAGTTCCAGGTTTGACACCAGGGCATGAGGAGTATTGTAAGGAGGGGGAATTATCTGTTTCTTGCTCAAGCAAACATGAAGCAGATCACTGTGGCTTGTATCAATGGCAGGTTGGAGGGAGATGGTGGCAATGCCGGCAGCAGTGGCAGACCTGGGGTGTAAGGCACCCTGAATCTGCTGCCCCCCCAACTCTTCGCAGTCTGCTGCTAATGCAGTCTGCATCAGCTGGCCTCATGTCCAGTCCTGTGAGTAGGCATAGATTTACTGAAGTGAAGGCGAAGTTTCAGAGCACCAACGTGAGGTGAAGCTCCCTCCTCATCTTCCTGAACATTTTTTATAGTTGCTGTCTCCCAATCAAAGGAGACAAGTGTCATGCCCATCAGGAGGACAGCAAAGAGGACACTTTGAAAGTGACCATGCTTGCCATACAAGAGGGCAGAACAAACTACTAGTGCGGAAGCTTTCATGGCCAGCCATCAACTTACAGTGTCTCGGAGTTACGGGTTTAGAAGCCATGTCTGAAGAAAACTTGAAGTTTAATTTTCTTCGTTCCGCTTGCGGGTTTCCTGTATTGGCAGCCGCAAATGGACAAATACATTAAAATCCAAGGAATGCCGTGTGTAGCCTACGTTTCGTTCCGTGCCCCGGAACCTCTTCTGGGCAATTAATTCAATTGCAGATGAATACCCAAGCCTCAGTCACCTTCCTGTATAAAAACCTAGAAACCGCGGGAAACCGCTGTTGATTAGGAGCGGAAATAACCTGAGTTCACCCCTTGACCGTGTTAGCTGTCAAATGCTCTGTTAAAGGGAACTGCCGCTTTTTTCCTGTTTCTCCGCTGCCGCTTTTTTCCGCTTGATTTTTGCGAATAATTGGCCACCAGATTCGATTTGTAAATACTAGGTCTTGTTGCCTATTAATCAGTTTATCAATAGGTTGTTTGCATATTTCCAACGATTCTAGATGGCGCAAGATTTTAAAGTTGTTTTCCTTTTTCAGGCAGCGGGTTTCTTCAAATCGGATCGCTTGTCCCAAGCTCAGTGAGTGCTCCGCAACAGAAGACTGTTCAGGATGATTCAACCTTAGAGATCTTTCATGTTCTTTCATTCTTGTTTTTATAGATCTGTAGGTCATTCCAATGTAATTTTTTCCACACTCGCATGGGATTGAATAAATTCCAGCATTTGACAGTGCTGGCCTCTTGTCCTTCGGATTTCCCAGCATTGCTGTAGTTTGGATGTGGGCTTAAAGACTGTTTTTACGTTCCCCTGTTTTAAAATGCCTGCTATTCTGTCTGTTACACCTTTAGTAAATGGAAGACTAATCCACAACCTCTCATCTGTTGTTGTTTCCTTAATTTCGTTATCTTTAATACTCCTACCTTCTCTTTTTGCTTTGATTTTTTGATTTTGTTGCAACCAGCACCTGTTGATCTGTGCTGTTGCATACCCATTGGCTTGCAAGGACTGAAATACTGTTATCTTTTCTAATCTTAAGGATTCCTGATCACACACCTTAATAGCTCTATAGATCAGGGAATTTATCAATGAATTTTTTTGGGAAGGGTGATGATTTGATTTTTGATCTAAGTACCTGCCGGTATGTGTGGGTTTTCTATACACTGCAGTTCCTATTGAAAGATCCGCCTTACGTGTTACTAACACGTCTAAAAAGGGCAAAGAGTTGTTACACGCTCTCTCCACTGTAAACTGAATTTCACTGCATTGATTATTTAAATGTTCTGTGAATTTTTCTAATTCTTTATCTCCATGGGTCCACACACAAAAAACATCGTCTACATATCTCACCCAAAATTCAGGTTTGAGACTTGCAGAATCCAGTGCTTGTTGTTCAAATATCTCCATGAATAAATTTGCTACCACTGGGCTTAGGGGGTTCCCCATGGCCACCCCCTCTTTCTGCTCCCTAAATTCCCCATTCCAAATAAAATAAGTAGACGTTAAGCAATGCTTAAACAATGGTATGAGATCTCTGGCAATAGTAAGATCCTCAATTATTTCCAATACTCTGACTAGGGGAACTTTTGTAAATAAGGAAACAACATCAAAACTGACTAGTCTAGATTCAGGTTTTAAACTGATAAATTGCAACAGTTCCACGAAATGATAGGTATTTTTAACATAACTAGAAGTATTCCCTACAAAAGGTTGCAAAATCTTAGCTAGGTGTTGCGACAGACCATGTGTCGGGGCTCCAATGTTGCTTACAATTGGTCTTAGGGGGCAATCTTTTTTGTGAATCTTGGGTAATCCATATAGTCTAGGCGGCAATGCCTCAGACTTCACTAATCTATGTTTTATTTCTTCATTAATATTAGAATTTTTAATTAACTTATTTGTTTCTTTTAAAACTTTATTAGTAGGATCTCTTTTTAAAATTGAATACGTTTCAGGACTCAACAAGTCCCTAATTTTGCTACAATATTCCTTGGTATCTAAAATCACCATGGCATTGCCATTATCAGCAGGTAAAATTACTAAATCTGAATTGTCTCTTAATTGTCTGATAGCTAATGCCTCTGCTCTACTACTGCTCCACACATACCGGCAGGTACTTAGATCAACAGTATTTCAGTCCTTGCAAGCCAATGGGTATGCAACAGCACAGATCAACAGGTGCTGGTTGCAACAAAATCAAAAAATCAAAGCAAAAAGAGAAGGTAGGAGTATTAAAGATAACGAAATTAAGGAAACAACAACAGATGAGAGGTTGTGGATTAGTCTTCCATTTACTAAAGGTGTAACAGACAGAATAGCAGGCATTTTAAAACAGGGGAACGTAAAAACAGTCTTTAAGCCCACATCCAAACTACAGCAATGCTGGGAAATCCGAAGGACAAGAGGCCAGCACTGTCAAATGCTGGAATTTATTCAATCCCATGCGAGTGTGGAAAAAATTACATTGGAATGACCTACAGATCTATAAAAACAAGAATGAAAGAACATGAAAGATCTCTAAGGTTGAATCATCCTGAACAGTCTTCTGTTGCGGAGCACTCACTGAGCTTGGGACAAGCGATCCGATTTGAAGAAACCCGCTGCCTGAAAAAGGAAAACAACTTTAAAATCTTGCGCCATCTAGAATCGTTGGAAATATGCAAACAACCTATTGATAAACTGATTAATAGGCAACAAGACCTAGTATTTACAAATCGAATCTGGTGGCCAATTATTCGCAAAAATCAAGCGGAAAAAAGCGGCAGCGGAGAAACAGGAAAAAAGCGGCAGTTCCCTTTAACAGAGCATTTGACAGCTAACACGGTCAAGGGGTGAACTCAGGTTATTTCCGCTCCTAATCAACAGCGGTTTCCCGCGGTTTCTAGGTTTTTATACAGGAAGGTGACTGAGGCTTGGGTATTCATCTGCAATTGAATTAATTGCCCAGAAGAGGTTCCGGGGCACGGAACGAAACGTAGGCTACACACGGCATTCCTTGGATTTTAATGTATTTGTCCGTTTGCGGCTGCCAATACAGGAAACCCGCAAGCGGAACGAAGAAAATTAAACTTCAAGTTTTCTTCAGACATGGCTTCTAAATCCGTAACTCCGAGACACTGTAAGTCAAACTACTAGTGTTTTAAAAACATTCAAAAACTTTCATGGCCTGCTACAATATGTGGGGGAGGTGGGGTTTACAGGATTGGAAGCCATGTGGAATTTAAAAAAAAAATTGTAAAAAAACACACAAAACCATGTGTTTTTAAACTGTTTTTATCTGGTTTTAAACATAATTTTTTTTTTCACATGGCTTCCAATCCTGAAAACCCCACCTCGGTGCATATGGTAGTGTTTTGTAAAAAAATATTTTTGGTAAAAACAAACAAGGTAGAGTAAAGTGAAAAACTGAGCTCAAAGTCTCTTAAAATGTTTTGAGGGGCAATAGACACAGGGAAGCACTCCTCATGAAGTTGCTTCAGTGGTGACTGAAAAGACCTGAAGGATTCAGCACTCTTCCCACCCTTGAAGCATCGGTCTGCATGCGGCTTGCCACACATGAGAGTAGCAGTGTAACACTCAATGAAGCTCCAGGAGCTTCCAGGTCAGTTCTACACAAACACAGAACTCCACTATGTGTATAGACTGCATAGAGACAATGATGAAAAACGTATGGATCATTTGGGAAATACAATACTGAAGTTTTAAAGGGTTGTAAAAAAATGTTCTCCATTTATTGTACGAGTATCAGAATACAACTATGATTAGGTTTAGAACTATAAATTATTATTGCACAATTACCACACTGGTTCACCCCTGATGGAACATTCATGATGTATGCACATCAAGAGTTGAATTTGGTTAAGTATATTAATTCCAGTTATAGGCACCAATCATGCAGGTGTTGTAAAAGTCCCATTGTAATATGTATCTCATCACTATTTCCTTTACACCATTTCTACAATTCAGAGAATGCAGGCAATATGTAGAAACAGTCTACCATGAATCTATCACCTGTACTATGTATGCAAGCTCACCCAATAGGAGTTGCATGTTGACTTGCAGAACAGTACATTACGATGCATAGATGACAGAGTGGGAACCTTTATATTCACTTTAATGGAGAAGGCAGCTCCATCTCCATAACATGATAAAGGACCATTTGAAAGGCTGTTCAATCCAATGAAGTGAATGGGATAGCCATGTGTGCATCACAGCTCCCATATACACAAGGACTTGTTAGATTTGAGTAATTGTGGCCCATGTCAAGAGAAATGGATCCGGGCTTCTTTAAAATATAAATATTCTATTTCAT
The DNA here is from genome assembly GCA_026170595.1 of Plestiodon gilberti rubricaudatus. Taxonomy (NCBI): domain Eukaryota; kingdom Metazoa; phylum Chordata; class Lepidosauria; order Squamata; family Scincidae; genus Plestiodon; species Plestiodon gilberti. The sequence continues at coordinate 68,492,764 of JANXHW010000002.1, forward strand.
TTTTACTGGTGCATTCCAGTTTCAAGTATGCAAGCTATATTTGTGTATGAAAAAGTAAGAGGGTCTGCACCATTCAGAGTTTTATCCATAGCTGAAGAAAGCCCTCATGATTTCAGCACTTTGCACCTTAAAATGTTATTAAAAATAACTACGATAAAAATATCAGATTCCAAAACACTCTGGTTGACCTGTCTATTTTTTAAAACAGTTTTTGCATAATGTAATATAAATGCTGTATAATGCAAAAGAGAGCACACCACATAGGAAATGACTAGGAAGCATTCCTGCCCCCTTTCTTATTACAATGGATGCAGAGCATAGTCCTGAAGCTAAAGATGCTTCTAATTTCCTCAAGGATTGCTTTATTACCTAAAGTTCGTCCTCATTCTGAGCACATAAGCACAAAAAAGACTAATGCAAATATGTTTTTGTTCTGTTTTAATCCATGTAAACGTGGGCTGTATTCTTGAAACACTCTACACATCTTGAAGGGGAAACAAGCAGGAATAAAGGAACGGAGAATGCTAAAAAAAAAAAAAACACCCAGGGATATCTTTAACTTGACAGGAAATCAAATAACTTTAATTTTGGCATCAATGCTTTGGTCACACCATACTGACACTGTGATCCGGGATGCTTCGTTCTAAACACCCAGTTATGAAAGGTAGGCTTGTTGTAGTTTTCTATTTTAAGTTCCAACATACAGTTCACTGTCTCCCCAGACAAAAGGGAGATAGAGAAAGAGAGAGAAAAAGGTGGTTTGCTTTTTTTTTTCATTTTTAATAGTATGGATTAATCTATAAGTCTACAGGAGCGAGTGAACTTGGAGAGGTGCCAATTCACCCTTTTAGTGTACATGTTCTGCAACAAAGTTGCTGAAGTACTTTCCGTTGACAAAGATTATTCTTTTTCACTAGCATACAAAAGCCTCCTTCAGCCCAAGATTCTTCCGTTGCTTCCAGAGGTCATAGAGAATGGAGGGAAGTTGAGGGTTTGAACAGCATGGTGTCAAGTGGAGAAGGTTTAATTTGTCAGACAGGCAAATTTGATGGAAGAGACCATTCAGGAGCAGGTAGCAAATAGGAAATGGTGTTTCCATCGAAAGGAATTTCAGTCACAACAGCATTTGTTTTCAAGAAGAAATATTGTGTTCCAGGAAGGAGTGATTTGTATCCAATTATGAAAGAAAAAAAAGAGATCAGAAATAGAAATATTAGAAAACAGTGAAAAACACAGTGAAAGGTCTTTTATTTGAGTATTATGAATAAAAAGAACATCGAATAGCCACACCACAAGAAAATATACATAACCTAAATTCATACACAATGTGTACACAGTAATACTCTTGTCCTACAACTTTGGACTTCAAAAAGAATTGCTTATGGTGGGAGGTGTATTACCCACTATAGCAGTGTAAAGTCACAATCAATGATATTGTATTAGTATCACATCTTATCAACCTGCTCATCCCTCTCAGTGGTTGTTTGCTGGTGTCTTTCTTGCTTATTTGCTTATTGCTGGTGTCTTTATTGCCCTTTCAGGATAGGGAACCATTTTCTTATTCCTTTGCTATGTAAACTGCTTTGAGAATATTTTTTCTGGTTGAAGAATTGTATGCAAATATGTTATTGCAATAATAATAATAATAATAATAATAATAATAATAATAATAATAATAATAAATTATTATTATTATTATTATTATTATTATTATTATTATTATTATTATTATGAATAATAACAATAATAAATGGTATTAGCAACAAAATAATCTTATCAAGCTATTCTCTTGTTACTTTCTGGGGAGAAATCTCACCCTGATTCAAGCCTCAAGTTTTGATACATTTCCCCTGCTCTGAACAAAAAGTAAAATGTGAACTGGGCTAGACTGCATTTAAACACACACACAAAAACATAGTACCTGCCTGACCATCCAATTTCATTCTGGAAAGAATGTGGATTTTAAACTGGATTGTCAGAAAAATCTCATGTTCAAATAAATCTAGCCTGGTTCACTAGCTACTTTCTCCCAGCAATGAAGGAGAAAGGTGTACATGTGTCTGAGACTTGTACAAGGTAGAAATTTTCTCCTGGAAAGTAATGTGTACAGGAACTACATCAGTATTTTTATTGTAAATCATGCCGAAGTGTGACTACCAGCGCAATCCGAACCAACGTTCCAGCGCCGGTGTAGCTGTGCCAACAGGGCGCACACTGTATTTTGCAGTGCAGGGGCAGTCATGGAGGCCTCTTCAAGGTGAGTGAAACATTTGTTCTCTTACCTCGAGGCTGCATTGCGGCTCCACCGGTGCTGGAAAGTTGGTTCGGATTGCACTGTACAGCTCTTTGATATTCCCATGTGTTTATCAAATCTTAGCTTGTATTCTCCCAATAACGTTCTCAATCACAGCTGAGTTCAGCAAAACTCTTTTTTCTAAAGGTCAAACTACACATTAAATTACATTAAATATGTAGTTTGACTTCTGGTTTTTTTTTTGTTTTTTTTTAAGTTAAATAGCAGTCACGAAGTCCTGAAGCTGCCACTGGCACCAATGAAAGCTTTCATCCCAAGGTGAACAGCCAACAGCTTTGGGGGCATTTTTTTTTCTGGATTGCCACATAGCAGGAAAGGGGCAAGTACTCAGTCCTCATGTTGTCCTAAAGGCCAAGCTACACCACACCCGTTTGTGTTCCGGCATGTTCCAAAAGCAGTTGACGTGCCAGAACGGGCAAAGTGGAGCCTGTCTCCGCTTGACATGGGATGGAACACAACTCTCCGGCGGGCCAATGGTGTCAGGAGCAAGAGACGACGCAGGTGGATGCTGCTGGCCGAGACATGTGCGGTGTTGCTCAGCCTTAATTCTCTCTCTCTCTCTTCCCCCCCCCCCCCGGCTGCTCTTTAACTTTTGAAAAACACAGGATAAGACTACAAACATGGGTAGGGGTACCTTTCATGAGCAAAGCTGCTGCTTAGGTACATAGTACTTAGGATCCAACCCATAATCTGTACCTGCTGGTTTATACCTTGCATGTAACTGTACATGGAAAAAAGGGCTTGTATTCACTATAGGCTTTTTCAGAAAATATGAAGCAATGAGACACAGAATGTGAGAAAATGGAAATCATACCTGAAACCAATCAATGCTTCAAAAATAAATTGTCATCACAACAGTTTTATTTTTCTTAAAGATCACAATTTGTGGCAATCAATATGAAACATGTAGAGCAGAAATATGCCTTTGCATATGCTGTCATTGAGCTACAAACTGTATATTGCAAGCGTCTGGCAGAGCACTAGCTCAACATCTTTTGCAAAATGCAGCAGAGAAAAGGTTTGCATATTGAAGCCTAGTTTTATTTATATTCCAATTCCAAATTTAGGCTGTGTGGATTCCATTTAAGGTTGCTCACTATGATAAGATTGAATAAACAAAATAATAGTAGTTCTGACAATATGTTTCCAAAGGTCGCAGGAACTGGGGAAAAATGGTCAGTTGCTGACCCTGTGAAACAGCTCAGAAAGTGTTAAAGGGAAGGACAGGCAGAACAAGAGATAGAATTCTGCAACAGCCGGAATTTGCAGTTTGGAAGAAATTGTAGTGGGATACAAACCAGGGTCAAACGTGAAGAACCACAGAGAAGATCCTGGGGACCACGTGGAGCCATCAAAGAGTAGATGGGAAAGCAAACAAGGAAGTCAACCAACAGCTTTCCCTACCCAACAGAATGATTGGAAGGACTAGACAGAGGGAATGCTGGCAGGACACAATAGCAGTTGCTATACAGAAGTTGGGAGCAACTGCAGGTGATGCTGGTCCAGCTGTAATTTGAGAGGGAGGGATACCTGAAGATGAATGGGCATTCCATATGACACCCATTATTAAAAAAGAGGTCGGTATCTTCCACCAGTCAGCAGAATGTTGATACCCACAAGCTCCTTTAAACTACCTGATGCTTGCCCAATCCACTTCAGCAACCTTGGAGAAATTCAAAGCTGAGGATATTTTGGGGCAATCCAATCCCAACGCCGCACTCCGCCGGCGCTTGTTTACACTGGATTGCGCTTGTCATCTAGGAAACTGCCTGGTACTATTTCTCAAATAGCTGTATGGTCTCTATGGAGTGTCTCCCCATCAATCAAAAGTGACTAGTAAGTGATTCCTGCAATTTTAATAGAATCCTGAGTGATCTGCTGGTCTATTGTATCATTTACTCCAAAACACACACACACACACACACACACACACACACACACACACACACACACACACACACACACACACACACACCCTGGATGAAAACAAAGGTAACTAAAATAAACACAAGGTATAGACAGTACAGTATTGCTTTTCCACAAGCATATGCTTAGTTTTCTGGAAAATAAACCTTTACATCTTTGCTCCCCTCTCACTTTTGGTTTGCAAAACATCCATGTTTTTCCTTATCACAGGGTATTTCCTGTGGGTCCAAACTCTTGTAACCCTTTTTAATAAACCTCTCTTCTTGATCCTTCTGTTTGGACCAAATTCACTCAAGAGAGAGAGGGGGGATGTCTGGCTCCTTAGCTTTGGATGGTGGCAGCTACTCAACTACCAGTCTCCTCCCCCAGTTTGTCCCATAAATGTAGGGAACAGCAGCAGAGGGCCACCTGGGGTGGAGGGGCGCCCCCCCGGGCAGCACGCGGGGTGTGTGAAAAGCGTGCCATGGCGGTGTTCGCAAAACGGTCGCGCGGCTAGCATGATTGGCCCACCTGCTCGGGCTCCTAGGAGCTCTATTCTACTGAACAAATCATGCGGGGCATGTGTTCTCAGCACAACGTGGCAGGGACGCCACCGATGGGGGTGGGCCATGTGCTGTTACACGCGCTGGTGTGTGTGTGCTGGAGAGGCTAGCTACGCCTCTGGTAGGAAAGCAGATTGTAGGGGATGCATCCTAGATGCTAACTACTCAACACTATGCTCAGTCAGCTCTCTGTACTTTCCTTACAAGCATTAGTACAAGGAGGACCTTCAGAGGCTGTACCGACACAGAACTAGTATATTTGTCAGTCCAGAGGCAAGCACAATCACCACCCTATATACAGAATGGTTTGGGTGGGAATCAGGCTTCTGCTGTGTGTTCTTTTCAACATAAACAGCCTTGGCACAACCAAGATCTTTTTGTTGTTGTTAAAATCCATGCTAAAATGGTCTAACCACAGTGACAGCAGGCATGGCCCTCCTGCCATTGTTGTAGATTATCATTTTGGTGAATATTAATAATGATATTTTTAGGAATTTTTTTCATAATGTATTGCCGTGAAAGTGGATAAATATGCAGAATATACAGAAATAATTTACACAATATACATGCAGAAACTCATAATATTTTTCAGGGCATAATGTAATAATTATGGAAAATACATTTTTACTAGAATAGATATTCTAGCAGTCCTTATTTTGGGCCCCAGCAATTCTCATTTTCCCCTTATTATCCATTAACATAATTCCTTAAGATTGCTAAAATCAAAAACATCTTAGCATTTAATATCTTGTACAATTTAGACCTATAATTGATTCATTTTGTCACATTTCAGTTTTTTAAATCGCATTTCCAAATAAATATTTTAGTCTATGTTGGCCCTCTTTTTGCAATGTTCTTTATATATTGTTTTGTGAGGCACAGCAGCTGAATAGATACATAAAAATAGGTTATTCTCTTAGTTCATGTTACATACGTGTGAAAAACCTGCTAATAAATGTTGCAAATAAATGAGGATAAAAGTGATGTTGACAGCGCAATCCTGCCCAAGTATAGGGCGGCGGAGCAAGCGCTCTGCCGCCCTAAGCCGTCGCAAACGTGCTGTTGCAGAGCGGCCCGCAGAGCCCTGCAGAGCGGCCTGGAATGGAGATAGGATCCGGTGGGTGGCCCTGGGCCACCCGCCAGATATTTACATAGGATTGCGCTGTGTGTCTCCTTTTTTTAATCTAAAATTGTAATTGAATTATGTTTAAGATACATTTTTTGTTATGTATTATGAAACAAACATGTAGAATTTGGAAAAAGTCAACCAAAATATTTTTCTTGGAGACAGTAAAAAAATACTTACCATCTTTACAGACTAGGCCAACTACACAGAGACCTGTATCTAAGATATAGCCATTTGGACAACTTGTACAGTTTTTCTCCCCTGGACCACTGCAGCCGAAACAGCTGGCATCACATCTTAATGAAAAAATATTAAGTTCTACATATAGTCAAAAGTAAACATTAGAACCACATTGTCTCACAGTCAAATTCTTTGCTTGACTTCTCCAGTTTCATATAAAAATATCTGCAAAATTCTAAAATGTTGAAACTAAGTACAGAAAGTAGAAATAGATGGGAAAGAGGACAATTGTGTGTGTGTGTGTGTGTGTGTGTGTGTGTGTGTGTGTGTGTGTGTGTGTGTGTAAAGAGAGAGTATTTCATAGGCATCACTAGGGTTTGCGTCACCTGGTGTGAGAGCTCAGTGCGTTACCCTCTTGATGGACCCCAGAGGTGAATAGGGTGAAAGAAGGATGGGCTGAGCTACTGTAGGTTCTACAAAAGATGCCCATCAGGCAGGACTATGTATTTCTACAGATTACTCCTGGTCAGTGGTGTCCCTAGGGTTGGTGTCACCTGGTCCGGTAACTCATGGTGTTACCCTCATTAACTTTATTTATTTTAATATATTACAGTACAGGTCACCCAACAAATCAGTAACCAACTCGGCTCTTGAAATAATTAGTCTCATTGGTCTATTTTGAGTTGAAATCCACTTTTTGTTACATAAGGCAGTTGTGTTTTATTTTTCTGGTTATTTGGCCATAATGTTTGATAGAATACAGATAATTCTGCATGAAATTACACATTGCATGATCTATAACAGGATGGTATTATTCATAAATACAATGTTTTCCCAATTTTGATCATTAGTGGTGTCAACCCCCGAGGGTTGCAGTCTGCACCCCCCGCGCCCCCTAGTGATGCCACTGCTGTAACTGTTCAGTTACATATGGAAAGTCTTCAATTTTTCCCCCTAGACCTAGGCTACAATCCTAAACACACCTGCCTGGGAGTAAGCCCCATTGAACAAAATGGGTTACTCCCGAGTAGACATGCATAGGTTTGCATTGCTATGGAATCTTCCTTTAATCATATTTTGGTACTACTCTAAGCTGTATGGAATTGAATAGTAACTTTTATATTGCAATTTTTTTTCCATTCCTCCTAGTCACCACCATTACTCTCTCCTCTCACTCTGAACATGCTAACAACGTACATTTAATATGTCCTAGCACCTATAGATTACACATGCACATGTCAGAACACATGTGAAAAGCCCATATCCAATTAACTCCAGTAGCATATTCTCAAAACATTCAAATATTTTAGTCATGCTTAATGCATGTTTAAAAAAGCGAATTATGCATTTGGTTTTAAAACAAACAGAACCTAGCATCTGAAGAATACCACTTACTTTTTGCAGGTTTTATAACCATTTTCTAGAGAGTGATCAAAGTAGTATCCATGGTTACAGGCCAGTACACATCTTCCATTTTCCATAAGATACTCTTCTGTGCAATTTGTGCAAGCATCTGCTCCTGGGCCTCAAAAGCCAACAAAACAAACAAGGTAACATATTGACATATTCTTAACAGTGCACAGGTAATAGACATGCATCATACCTCACTCAAAAACCTGAGCAGATATTACTGCAAATACATTGGGCGGGATTTAAAGAGTCACACGTGGAACACTTCAAGTAATGAAAAAAATGTATATGAAAAAAAATGTCTCAGGAAAAAATGTATATGAAAGTTCAGCGATGTAATTCCTCTCTAGTCACCTTTGATCCATGGTTTGTAATTAAAACAAATATTCTCTTAAGCACCACAGTTGATGCAAATAAATGTTTGAAAGCTTTCAAGTAGTTAAGTTCGCAAGTTGTCACGACGTGACCAAATTTCAGAGTTAAAAATTAACATGTTGCCGGGCAAAGTAGTGTTTGCATCAAGTATAAGATACAAAGATTGATAGAAACTTTTTTTTCTGTAAGATGTGATAGAAAAACATTATTCTACAACATGTAGGGGGCAATGAGAATGGAGGTTATAGTACAGTCAGAGAACAGTGTTATGGAAATATTATGACATGTTTTATTGCCAATCAACTAAGGAAAATATATCAAAGAGGTACCTGCACAAGAAGCGCAGGAATGGTGGCATGGCTCACATTCCCTGCCATTATAATATTTTCCTTCTTCACAGCTGATAACACATCTTGATCCTTGTAAACTACATAAAATTATAAAATGCTGATCATTTAAGAGCAAATAAAAATATTGCAAAAAATACTACAGTGAATATATTTTTTGAAATGTAGTTTATAAAGCCTTTATTGGTTTTGAGTGTGCTTAGGATTGAAGAATTATACCTCAGTCCTAAACACATTAGGCAAAAGTCAACCACCAAAGTTGTGGCAAACTACACATGCAAAGCAGTCTGCATAGTCTAGAAATGGGGGGGGGGAGGTGGATTCCTAACACAACAATGCTGTTCTGCAAACTAGACTGGGGAATTTGGAGTCTCAAAATCTGGTGACTCAGATGGGAAGAATTTCACTAGCACTCCTACAAGTGAAACCTGACTACCATCATGTTTTCTGTAACACACATAATTATATTATGATTATTACTATTATTATTACTATTATAATTTATTTAAATAGCTCCATCAATGTGTTTGAAGTCCGTCATGAGGACTGATTTGCTTACACAAGCTTTCTGTTCTTTCTCTTCTCACCCTCATCTTTCTTATCATGCACGTAAACAGTTATGCAAAGAAGTTATGCTGTATTTGCTTTTAGGAGGTACTGTACTTTCATTTCGTTATACTGGAAAACGTTTTTTCATGGATCCTGGCTTTTAACATTTATCTCAATTTTAGTTAAATATATTTGAAAGGTCACTCATTCCTTCGACAGTTTGAGACATGAATGAAATAGGTATTGCTCTTTTATAGGGTTTACAAGTTGGTTTAGGAAATGATTCAGGGCACAATCCTAAAAGAAAAGCCAGCGACGGAACGAGCGTTCTGTGGCCGGGAGACGTCCTGAACCTGCCGAAAAGCACGTTTGCGACGGCTCGGGAGCAAGGAAGGCTGGTGCAGAGGCCGGCCTCCCTTGCTCTGCCGCCAGACGAAGTAAGTTGGGATCTGGCGGGCGCGGGGGTGTTTCAGCGGGTGAGGGAGTGGGGCCATTGGCCTAGCCGGCCTGGGAGGGGGCGGGGGATGGCCTCGGTCATATCCCTGTCTCCGCCGGGCCGGCTAGGCCGTTACGTGACCTCCTTTACTTCCGCCAGCTATTTAGCTTTACACCCGGGGAAGGGGATGAGCGTTCCCTTCCCCGAGTAGACTTCTGGCCCTGCGGCAGAACAGCTGCCGGATCCTTGCGCTGGATTGTGCTGTCAGTCATCCCAGCAAGAAAAAAAATCCTCTGCTCTTCAACATAAGAACACATTGCACTATAATGGAAATGAGCCTGAAATACTTAAGATAAGTGAGCAACTGGACATATGAAGAGATGCAATAAAGAAATTGCTTATAACTATCACAGGAGTGAATGCAAAGGAATAGTTAACACATTCTTTCTCTACAATAATGCTTGAATGTTATACTGTATGTAAAAACAACAACAACCATATAACAACTTTTCACAGGGCTAAAGTTTTTCTTCTATTAAAAAAATAGTTTTTATCCATTGCTACCCTGAATAACATATGAGCAAATAAATCTACTACACTAAATGGGATGTAAAGGTTAAATAAATATATTATGCAACTTGCTTTGCTTCATGGTCATATACAGATTCCTCTTTGGCTATTGTGTTCAGTGCGATCTATCATTTCCTTACCTTAGGCCATGTCTGCATTCTGTACATGTTTGAAATTCAGTGCATGTCTTACAGTTTTCACTGCATTTATGGCAGACAACCTTATCTGAAAAGAAAAACAAGTACAGTTTAGAAAACCCAGTTCAATTACATGCAATAAAATTATGGATATGTCTATTGCTTTTTCTAAAATTGACAGTCTAAGTAGTAGCTAAAAGACTAAAATTAAATTAAATATTCACTGTTGCTAAAATAATAGCTTCCTTCAAATCATTTCAATTATCTGTATACTGTATATTTAAGATTTTATTTCACTGGGAAAAATTCAGATCCAAGAATTTGGCAGAGTAGACAAAAAGTGGACAATTAGGATTCTCCTTCACCCACTCCTTCCTGTTGCGAACAGTTTATTCTCCCAATGCCTTGTGTTGAGATCCTTGTTGTACCTGACATCAAGATGGTGTTCATGATGCAAGTATAAGTATCTCATTAGTAATATTTGGGCAAGTAACCCTAACTTAGTTATTAAGCATGAATTTATTATTTTTCACAGTACGATTCAGTCTCTACAAACGTGATTTATTTATTTATTTGATTTAAAAAAATAGTTACTGGTGGTACTTCAAATAATTAGAACATAGGAAGTGGTACTTCATCATGGGACAAAAGTTGAGAAACGCTGACCTATAGTAATCCTTTTCAATAATGCCAAAAGATACCAAATTACATAGATTGACATAATGCTTCACAGAATTATATATACAGGTTGAGTATTCCTTATCCGAAATGCTTTGGACCAGAAGTGTTTTGGATGTTTTTGGATTTTGGAATATTTGAACTGAGTGTTTTTATTGAGAGAGTGTGATTGTAATTGCTTGTTAGCCACCTTGAACGTTTGAGTGGAAGGGCGGGATATAAATCTTTGATATACATAAACCGTCAAGAGCCTGCTCTTTGATGAGTCCCTACCACACAGCTCGAATTGGCAGGAACTGCTTGGCAGGGCGCGGGAATTGAGGCTCACTTTGTACTTTGTATTAGCTGGCTGCCGAGCTGTTTCTCGGCAAAGAGGAAGCAGAGGGAGTGGCGTGATGAAAGCCACGGTCCTGCAGGCTTCGTTAACTCAAGCGCCTGAGATGCGTTTGAGATGACAGGCACCAAACCTCTGTGTCTGAGATTGAGGCTTTAATCACTGGCATGCCAGGCAACTTGAAGAGATGGTTCCAGTGGCAATGCTAACTCTGCCCCATGTGCGTCACGATGTCTAGGTGCCTTGATCTGGCTCCGCATGCCTCTGAGCGATGGCTTCTCAGTGAACCATAGCTTTGAATTTCCTTGCTTGGGCACATCCACAATTCTGGCTGTAAATGCTGTATTAATGGAGCTATTTTGTTTTGTTTGGATGCAAGAAAAGTGTGAATGATGGTGTGTGTGTGGGGGGAAGGGGCATGGAGCAACAGACATATAACTGGCAGCAGGCACTGTTTGCACAGAGTCTCTCTCTGTGTGTGTGGTAAGTTGGTGATCACGAGGGTCTCTGTACCTCCTTCTGCCCAGAAAAGCCAAGGAACTGATTCTTGATCAGACTGATCTGCTCCCAACTTGTGCAACATAGTCCCCGTTTGAAGCGTGATGTGCTGTCTGGAACCCGAGCTCCACCCTGGGAGCAGCTGAGCAAGCTTTCCCCCTCATAGCCCGCAATGGTTCTCCTCGGACCTATGCTAGCAACTTTGCTAGCATAAGTCCAAGGAGAGAAAAGGGGCAGGGAGGCTGCAGGGAAGGGGGATAGGATCTGGGAGGAGTTCTGAGGCCTGCGGAGGCCAATAGAGTGGGTTGCGGGCTGGGCGCGACTGAGAAGCGGCCTCCAGAGGCTCCCAAAAGTGCTTTGCAGGCGACTCGGGCGAGGCATTGAGCATCTGGTCTTGACCACTGCACACCAGGCTGTGACCCACCAGTGGGTCACAACCCACAGTTTGGAGAACGCTGTATTAGATAACCTCTTAAAGTATTGTTGACTCTTCTGATTTTTATTATGTAAAAAACAACTAAGAATAATATTTAACTATACTTTGTCTTCCTGAAGATGTGTTTGCAAACATTTGCAAAATAACCAGTTGGTCCCCAAAGTAACATAGATTCCAATCTACTCTTCCCCCCCTTCTGAAGCAGCGGTGCCAACATGGCTAAATGGTCTCCTCTGGGTAAGAGAACAATCAGCCTCCACGACTTAGTGGGTTCTACTTGGACCTGCGCTAGCTAAATAGCTGGCACAGATCCAGATCCATGCGGCAGAATCAGGTTCAGGTAGGGGGTTAGGATCCGGCAGCTGCCGCTGCTGCCAAACCCACCTATACCCAATACACTCATCCATGCCCCCGTCACCACACTGTCCCACCCTCCCTTGCCCCCAATCTGTGCCATCAGAAGTCATGTTCCGGGAGCGCAGTGGCCTTTCCGGTATCAGAACATGTAAATACACTGTTGCGTGCAACCGGGCTGCCACTGGAAATGGAAAGAAGTGGCAGCTGTATGATAGTGGCCTTTCAGGATGCTCCTGCACTGGTAAGCTGGTGAGACCAATGGGCAGTAGGTGGAAAGTGGGCAGAATGTGACAGGGAGAGGGAAGAACGGGGCAGGGACCGGGGCAAAGAGGGGGGTGTCGAGGGGGGCAGCATCTCTTATTAGTGGCTTATTAGTGGCAGCATCTCTGCCAATATCCTATCCCCCTTCCTGGCCTCGATTGACCTCCCTGAGTCCACTCGGAGTTGTGTCAGCCAAATTGCTGGTGCAGGTCTAAGTAGACCTATTGGGGGAGGCTTACCCTGAGGTAAGGGAACAAACATTTCCCTACCTTGAGGAGGCCTCTGGGACTGCCCCGTCCACAGGATACAGCATGTGATCCATTGACACGGCTGCCTTGGTAATGGTGGTGGTGGGGGTAAGTTAGGATTGGGCTGTAGGTCCAAATCTAGCTGAAATTCAATAAGATTTTGACTCACATTGTCAAAAGCTTGTCATTTCCAACCTGCCCAGCCCCAATTCTGAAATTTGGCAAGTTCACTATACAATGGAGTAGCAACAACAGCTACTTAAGGAAAAATAATTGCAAAACTATGTTGCCATACTGTAACAGTCTGCCTTACTGTACACAATAACGTAATGTCAACATGAAAATTTCCAATTAGCAGGTTGTATAAAATTTAAATAGTTTTTTAAAATACTAACTATTATCAAGGTAAAATCCATCTGGGCAGCTGGTAATACAACTCCTAGTCTCTTCATTGATATAGTAACCAGGTTTACAGGTATTGCATTGGTCACTGTGACTTCCAAAACATGATTCACAGTTGGGGGAGCATTTTTTGCAACGTTTCTTGTCTGCGCTGTAGTGACCAGGTGGACAGTTGGGAACACAGATTCTGTATTGTACAAAATAAAAGACAGAGCCAGAGTTATCTGTGAATTTTAAAGAAAAAAAGTGACTGAGTAGGTCTTCAGAGTGGCTTTCCAGCTATGAAGCCGGCTTATCTATGAAAGTATAGACTATATCGCAAGGAGTGATGTATACCAAACCCTCCTGGTTGGTGTCTAAATTGTGCTTAGATTGAAATTCCCAACCCACTTCTATCATCCATCAGTAAGAACAATAGAAATATGCCTACACAATGGTAATGAATGGACAGATTTGGGAAAAACAAAATGATACTCCATTCTTTTACTTTCACAGAATCCTCCCACAGTGTAACAATTCTAGCCAGAACAAATATTACTTTTACCATGTGGTTTTGATGTTTTCACATGCCTTTATTTTCAATGGTTATGTGTGTGTGGTCAGAAGTAGACCTGAATATTTCCACAAGGTGATTGACAAAGATGGGCAGGACCTAATTGAGATTTCCCATGAGTGAATAACTCCCTTCCCTAAATATTTGAATGCATTCAATAGAGGATGCATGGTGCAAATCCCAAATAATTTAGTACACAATAACATTTGTTCTGGCTAACTCCCTTATCTTATGAGCTTCTTGCACCTAATTCAGGAGTGATGTTTTTAATAGCCCAATCCTATTCTTCCCTTCCCGCCGATGCAATGATGTCAAAATGACTACCACTGCATCCTGCGGGGGGTGGCAGTTGCGGAGGTCTCCTTTGGATAAGGAAACATCTGTTACCTTACCCAGGGGTAAGCTTCTGCAGCATGGAGGGGTCTACTCAACCTGCACTAATGAATTTACTGTTGCAGGTCCGTGTGGACCCACGCCATTGGATTAGGTTCAGGAAGGGGGTAAGATTTGGCAGCTGCTGCGGCTGCTGAACCTGCCCCCTTCCCAGACTTGATTGTTCCTTCCCCTGCCCCCATCGCAGCCCTGTTCCGCCCTCCTCCCATCCCATCCCACCTCCCCGCTTCGGCGGTTGGCCGGTGATCTGCAGGCGCATGGGGGAAAGTGCGCACGTTTGTGTGCTGGTGGAGCACCTTTTGCGAGTGCCATAAGGCAGTCGCCACCAGCGGAATACATGTTCTGCTGGCGGCACGCCCAAATAGGATTGGGCTGTAAAAAACCCAAACCAAATAAATAAAAGCCCCTTCAGCAGAGGGCAACTCAGAATGGAGAAGTGTGGCAGAGGGGTTTCTTAATCTTTCTTTGTTCACTGTTTCTTCACTGTAAATATTTTCCCCAAGTGGTCCTCTTCCCTTATTCTCAAGGACAAATTCACATTTGAAAGCCCATGGGAGGAAAAGCCGCAGTATGTGATTTGGAGCAGAAAAGTAGCGAGCGTGGAAAGGATAGAGCACGTTTTCCCCCACCATTTCTCCATTCTGAATTTCCACAATCTGAAGCTTTTGTTTAAAAGAAAAGAAAGCGACACTCAGGCATCAAGGCTCTAACCAGCACATTCACATGTATTGTGCAGTTAAAGCAGAAGCACACCGGGCGCGTTCTGTGTGGCGTTCTGCGTGCGGCGCGAGAAACACAGCAAAAATTGAGAATTCTCCAAAGGAAGCGTCAACACAAATGGACCTCTCTGCGGTTTCCGGTGGCCCAGCCAGAGGCAAGTCTCACTGATAGAACGTTGGTGCTGCTGGCCCCAACAGGCTGCACGCACGCAGAACGCGGCCGGTGTGCTTCCGCCTTTAGCCTCTCAAGCCTAGCCTGGCTTTATGTTCAATATATTGATGGACCAATATTGAAAACGTGAATGTCTAGTACAAGTCTTAAGAATAAGAATTCTGCCCAGCTTCAAGCTGGCTTGCCAAGTAAATTGAAGATGCAAAGCATAATTCAATACATTTATGGGATGGGTGTGTAATAGATAATACAATTATTTTTTATCTTACCGTGTGTTGTTTTTAGATTTGTAGTAGTAGTGTAGACAGTCATTGCAGTGGTCTGGTCCTGGCCCACCACATCCTACTTTGCTGCACTCTACGTTGCACGGACCTTTTATCAAAGGGGGAAAAAATCACTGTCTGTCTTCACTGCTCAGTGATTGTTAAAAATTACTTGGGCTCAACTGTGTATATGATCTGGAAGCTGAGAAGATAAAAACTAGAAATATAGTGAAGAACGTCCCTGAGGCAGACTTGCATTGGGCTTGTCACAACCTGAATCTGCCAGCCAAGAGACTCCTGAACAAAGATCCCCCAGAGGCAAGACCCCCTTGAACCCGATTTCCCCAAGGAACCACAACCACAACAGAGGTCTTTTCACTGTCTGTCTGTTAGCGCAGGTCACAAACTGGGAGGGAAATTATGGGAAAGAGATAGAGTGCTAGGCTTCAGACCATTGGGTTGTTCTAACCCTTTGTACTTTAGATGTGTTACTGCAACATTCCCAATGTTGCGTTTGCGCAACATGTTCAGGAGACCTCTGAACAGAGAAATCTGCCTGCAGGAAAAATAAAATAAAAATCAAGGTGTTCTCTACCGTGTTTCCCCAAAAATAAGACAGTGTCTTATATTAATTTTGGTCTTATTTTCAGGGAGTTCTTATTTTCCCAACCTGTGGCACGACCCCCTCCCCGGCACTTACTTTGACCGATTAAAGCTTCATTCTTTCCCGAGGGGGCAAGGCTCCTCAAGGCCTGGAAGGCCTGCACTTGAGTCCTCCACCATAGAGACGACGTGCTAGAGAGGCCAGCAAGGCCTGCAAGGAGGCTGCAACCTTGCAGAGTCTCTCTAGCACATCAACTCTATGGTGGAGAACTCAAGTGCAGGTCTTCCAGAGCCTTGCACCCTCAGGAAAGAATGAAGCTTAAATCGGTCAAAGTAAGTTCCGGGGGGGGGGGGGGGGTGTGTCGCGTCTGTCTGGCTGATGATCCTAGCTAGGTCTTACTTTCAGGGAGGTCTTATATTTATGAGTGCCAGCAAAAATCATGCAAAAATGATGGTAGGTCTTACTTTCGGGGGAGGTCTTATTTTAGGGAAAACAGGGTATACCTGAAATACTGTTGCTTTACTGCAGGGGTGCACAACTTGGAAGTAGGTAGGGGCCAAAATGAATAGACTAAACTTCTTCGGGGCCGCACAGGGAGGCATCAAGGAACCATGATGTCACTTCCTCAGGAAGTGACATCACAGGGGGTGTGTCCATGAGCCCAGAAAATATCCGGAAAAGCAACATATTAATAAATAAAGAAAGATATTTACAGAATTAAAAATTCGGATTTGCCCTCCCGCCGTGAATCTGAGCCTCCTCCTCACACGGAGCAGCGACAGCGCCAACAGGACAAGCCCCAAAACCTCCGTGCCCGTTGGCACACAAGAGGAGGAGACACAGCTCTTCTGGCTCCTGGCTGAATGCCAGGAGACTCCAGCTGATTGGCGGTGATCAAACGCCGCCTTCAGCAACAGCCTCAAAGCCTCCGGGCCAATGGGCTCGCAAGGCTCAGTGACTTCGTCCTTCTCGCTCGGTGACCCGAGTGAGAAGGCTGCACAGCTACGCGGCTGGAGCGAAGAATCGGAGATCCCTCGGTGCTCTCTTCGTAAGCAACGCGCACCAAAGGATCCCCGATTTCTTCGGGGGCCACCAGAAATCCTTTGGAGGGCCGCAAGCGGCCCGGGGGCCGCATGTTGTGCACCCCTGCTTTACTGCAACTACAGTACAAAATGTAGCCAGTTTTTGTGGTACCGTCCATGGTCCTGAAGTGTCTTTTATAATGTAATTACATGCAGGAGCTGACCTCACCCAAGGAACCCCCCCCAAAACCGCATGTTTTTACTTAGCACATAGCTTCCCTATTCCAGGACCTTGCAGAGCAGGGCTCCTTGAATTAGAACTCCCTGTGAATAAAACCTTCACAGGGCATTCAAAGTTCAAGGAGCACCCCCTCTCTGAAGCTTGCTTTACTGAAGACTTGTTTTACTGAAGACTTTAATTAGATATACCGTATTGTCCCGAGTATAAGACGCACCTGATTATAAGACGCACCCTTAAAGTTTGGTGCTATTAAAAAAAAATTAATTAAATCACTGGCATTAAATTGCAACAGCCTGATTATAAGACGCACCCCTAGTTAAAAAACTTAAATTAGGAGAAAAAAGTGAGTCTTATACTCAGACCAATACGGTATATGTGGCAAGCCTGCAAAACACCCCAGGTGCTGTTTTAGCAGGTACCTCAACTTGAAATAAATAGCTGAAAAAATCATATTTTTACACTGAACTCCCTGCAGAAGCTCAGCTCAATGTTGCAGCAGCCTAATAAGCTTTTCTTACCTTGTATTTGTATGGAGACAGAAGTCTTCAGTAAAGGAGGGGGTGCTCCTTGACTTTTGAAAGACCCTGGAACAGCTTGAGAAATCCCTATACTTCACATAGAGATTGCTTCTGCAGCAGCTCAGTTCAGCCACCTCTTGCAGAAGCCTTATTAGCTTACCACCACCACCAGCAGACAGCAGCAGTAAGGGAAAAAAACAACAACCCTATTTCGAGTACCTTATACTAAAAACTCCTGCATCATTGAGGCATATGGAAGCACAAGTGTACATTGAAGAATCAGATTATGTCCATGGTGCTGAGATGGGGAGGGGCTCCTACAATCTGAGGGTGCTGAATAATTATCCAAATGCACTGTGGATTTTCTTTACTTAGAAACATTCCTTTCACCAGAGCAAGGAACAGTTCAGTTTGAAGCAGTCCTTTGTGTGTTGATCATCTACCATCGCCTAGCAAAAAATTATAGCACTGAGGACAACAGCCTCACAGTAACCTTTAAAAATTAAATACCCTGACCCTGCATGGTCAAAGCAATTGCTGTGGGGAGAGGGGCTGTTTTTTTTAACTGAAATATGAGGGTTTCCTTAAATCTAAGGGTGCTGAATAAGAATCCAAACTTTTTTTTGTACTCAGGAAAAAACCTTGTATAGTACATAGAGCTGCCTGCAGCAAAAGTTACTTCATGTGTTTTGCTGCTGATGACTCAGAGCCTCTCAGTTCATTTAGGACAGGGGTTCTCAACCTCTTCCTGGTCGAGTACCACCTCCGGCGCCACTCTCCTGCTGTGTACCACCAGAAATGACTGGCGATGACATTATCGCCAGTTACTTCCAGGTTTTCAGAGGTTAGAAAATGCAGGTAGGAGGCTCTGGGTGAGTGGCAGGGTCTTTCTCAGAGTTCCCGAGAGGAACTCTAGGGAGCAAAAATGGGGTGCCAAAAGTGCCGTGTTGGAGCGGGGGTCTGGTGGTCCAAGTACCATTAGCAGTCGGCCGAAGTACCACTGGGCTTCATTCAACTGTGATTTACAACTGATAAAGAAGAGATGGCAGTACTAAGGAAACAATCGATGGCTGTGCTCAAGACACAATACGGAATACCTGCTTTTCTAGAAGTTCTGTCTCCCACCCTGAATGGCTTGCAAATTGACCATCTTTTTTTTCTTTTAAAAGTAGCTGGAAGCCCATCCCATCCAAAACAATTGCTCTGGTAGAAGGAGAGGGAGTCTCCCAAATTTCAGAAGACCTAGCAGATGAGCTACCCCAACCTGGCAGAATTCCAACAGCATAAGGAATAATTAGAAAGTAAGCTCACAATACAATCCTATGCACAATAATCTGGTAGCAAGTCCTATTGAACTCAATAGAGTTCAATAGAGTAGAGATGCAGAGGATAGTGCTGTGACAGGGTAAAAAATAGTATTTGACACACAAACTGGGAAAAAGAGACAGCTTTTATTTTTACAGACAGCAGGGAGGCCATGGGATAGTCACAGTAATGATTCACAGAGTTTATGTTCCCTGAGGGCAATTTGCTTGGTGAACCATGAAGTTGGTGTGATAAGAGGAAATAGAAGTTCCATCCCATTCCACCCATAGCACATGGTTACAAATATGTTGAATCTCTTCAATGCTGAAGGAATCTTCCTGTGATTCGCCCATCCAATGTGGGGAAAAGAAAAAAGACATTTCAGAATAGGTACAAAGATAACCTGCAAACAAGTCAGCAGACCTGGATGGAGCCCCACCTTGGTTCCTTCTGGGCAGCCCGATCCTGCCTAAGAATAGATGCAGTGGCTGGCCTAAAGGGCTGGCTGCTGCATCCTAGGCAGAATGCTGGCCGCACCGGCACAGCCCGGGCTCACCTTGGGGGAAGGGAACACTTGTCTCTTTCTCCCGGTGTAAGCACTGGAGGCCCCAGTGGGCCTCCTCGGATGCACACCAGCTCTTCAGCCGGTGCAGAACCGGGGAGGCCATGTAAGGCTGGCCCACGCTGCAACGGGGCATAGGATATCGGCCCAACTCAGTGCTGATATCCATGCCCCCCAAGGCTGGGTCGGCCAATGGCCCCTCCCTTGCCACTCCTGCCACCCCTCTCCACGCCGCTGTGCTGACCAGCATGGGCCTTATCTACGTCGGCCAGCGCAGGTCCGGTTGGGCAGTGGAGTGAGCAGTGCCGGCGTCTGCGCTGGTGCCGCTTACTCCGAAGGAGCCGCAAACATGCTTTACGCCACGTTTGCGGCTCCTTAGGCCAGCGGAGCACACACTCCGCCAGCCTAACTTTGTGTAGGATTGCACCGTTAGTTGCTAAGGTGAATGAGCCTGCAGCAACACAAAAGATAACATAAAGATGGTAATTGTTTCATGCCATGCATCATTACCTTCATGAGGTGATTACTGGTGTTTTTGTGACAGTGAAACATCACTAATTCTGTGACAAAGAGAGGCCCCTGCCCTTAACAGTTGCAAATTCTTTTTTTTTTAAAAAAAAAAATTCAGTATTGGGGGGGAGGTATTGAAAGGTAACAAACATGGCAAGTTTTCTAAACAGATCATGCTGTAGTTGCGTTTTTGCAATGATCTCTTCTACAACTGATTACAGGTATTTTTATATACCTGTAAGTATATATACCTGTATTTATATACCTGTAAGTATATATACCTGCATTTTTCCTGCAAGTGAAGGGTTGAAAACCAAGTGGATTCCAATGTCTAGTCCCTCAGCATAAAAAGTATGTGAAAGTTTCATTTTTCATTACAGGTGTGGGGGTCCCCATTGACTGAATTGAAGTACCTCATTTTCCCTAAAACAGTGATCTGTGTCCTCCTGGTACATAAAAGTAGGTGACCCCAACACTCTGAAAACAGTGCTGAAAAAAAAGTTTCATCTCTCCACTTTACACTGAAAAAATTCAGAAGACTTGGTGGGGGCTGGTTTTTTTTTTTATAACCCCACCTCTTGAAATCGTTGAAGTAACGCAACTACGGAACAAAACAGGTTTGGCAATCTTCCAAAACAGAGCAGAGCCTGGGAACAGTAGTCTGGGCCAAGAAGGATATAAGGTCTCAGTTGAGGTGCAGATCTTATTGAAACAAAGGTTCTGCCACCTGTCTGCCATGCTATCCGCGAAGCATCCCTTTTTGTTCTGTGGGCTTCATGGTCAGAACTGCACAGCTGTACTGGCCCCTTTCTTTCTTGAACAAACATGTCCAAGGTATTTGAAGACTTGGACATACAGTAAAGCAGATTAAAAGAGGCCTTCTATTGTTTAACAGAATTACACTGATGGCCACATTTGAAAAATATACTGCTTAATGTTACCTGCATAGTCATCTGCCCCATAATCTTCTGTAGGATCTTCTATGGGGCTTGAGCGCACCCGTTCTGCTTTTGGAAAATCATTTCTTGGGGAATAAGGCTGAATTGATGTTCCATAAAGTACTAAGGACCATTCTTTCAATTTACCTAGAAAGACACATTTAAAAAGTACAGCCCAATATTAAAATAAAATCTAGAAACAATGGGGACTAGAAGGATTCCAATACGGTGTGATTAAAGAGAGAAAGAAGAAGCAGCTGGAAAGGACAGGTTGCTTACCTGTAACTATAGTTCTTCAAATGGTTATCTGTACAGATGGATATAGTAGAGTCCTTTATATGTACAGAGCTGACCATGGAAGCTTCCAGAATCTTGGCAAGCATTCTCTGCTCTCGAGTGGGGGAAGCCCAGTGCATACCAATGAACACCTAATCCCTCAATTTCCTTTGAGGACCAAGTGCCATGCTGTCCCCACCCCTTAAGGTGGCAGGGGGACAGCATCCGGTTCTCCTGGTGGGTTGTGACCCACCAGTTTGAGAACTGCTGACCTAACCCCATTTTTTCCATAGGCTCAATGATTCGGTATCTGCTGATTCATTATCCACTAGGTGTTTTCAGGAACCTAACCCTAGCGGATAACGAGAACTGTAATAATAATAATACAACTCCAAGATTTCTGTGCCCAAATATCAACATTTAAAAACCTATATTAAAGGTTTTAAAGACACCAGTCTGAAACCCTGGAGAGTTGCTGCCAGTCATGGTAGATGATGCTAGTTTAGAAGGACCAGCAACCTGACTCAGTATAATGCAGCTTTATATTGTGCTTTATATTATGCACGAAGCTTCCTGGGTGACCTTGGGCCAGACACTATCTCTCAGCCCCACCTACCTCACAGGGTTGTTGTGAGGACAAAAAGGAGGGGAGGAAATATGTACACCACTCTGAGCTCCGTGGAGGAAGGGCGGTATAAAAATGTGAAAAATAAATACATAAATAAAATATTTCAAAAGTGAAATTACCTCCACAACAGGTGGCATTATGAACCCATTTTTAGTACATCCCAGATGAAACAGGAATATTTATTTATATATTTAAAATATTTATATCCTGCCTTTCCTCATCCAACGGAGGTTCACAGAGTGATTTACATCAATAAGCCAAAACAATTAAAAAGACAAAATACAGAAATCACAATAATAAAAAGAAACAGCACCAGTCAAAGAACAGCAACAACTACCCCCCCCCCCCAAAAAAGGCAAAACAAAACAAAGGTGGGGCAGGGAATCACCCAAAATCAAAGAAAGCAGAAAGACACAAAATAGATCCCTCCAGCATGCCATAGGCCAAGGTGAGGAGCAGGAGTCTCCCAGTACCACCTTCTGGAATTTATCAACCAGGAATGACTTGAATCATTGCAGAACAGTGACCCAAAGCCCAACCTGGCAATCCAGATGGACAACATGGTTAAAGATGTAAAAAGTTACAAGACACAGGATATATGGGTAAAGATGCCATGTATTAAAAGCCAGGAATGCAATTAAAATATTTAAAAACACTGAATCACAGATATTCAAAACAAGTTAAAAACAAGTTTAAAAAACTGCGAACAAGGAATAAAATACATTTAAAATCCGAGTCTTAAGATTGTGCAAAAAACCGACGTTTCATTCCAGACTAGGAACCTTCTCAAGGTGCACTCAAGGTTCAACTCAAGGTTCCTAGTCTGGAATGAAACGTCGGTTTTTTCAACAATCTTAAGCCTCGGATTTTAAATGTATTTTATTCCTTGTTCGCAGTTTTTTAAACTTGTTTTGAACATCTGTGATTCAGTGTTTTTAAATATTTTTAATTGCATTCCTGGCTTTTAATACATGGCATCTTTACCCATATATCCTGTGTCTTGTAAGATTATACCTGGCCATGAAAGTTTCCGCTCTAACATGTAAAACGTTGCTGAGATGTCAGACAGGGATACACTACCCCTGTCCAGTTCCTGGTGTAGGTAATTGACTGTTTCCATCCTGAACCTTGGCAGGAACCTGGACTGAAAATGATCCAGATAATCAGTTTCATCCAGGAATCTCTGGAGTTGGGATGCCGCTACCTGCTCAAGTACCTTGCCCAAGATGGAAGGTTTAAAACTGGATGGTAATTCTCTAGCATGCTAAGGTCCAAGGAAGACTTTTGCAAGAGCGTAGATAACCATCAGCTTTAAATAGGTGATTTATCGAAGATGTATTTACTGTACAGCTATCACTGTTCATTTGGCCAGTTCTCCATGGACATTTCTTAGCAGCAAGAAGGGCATAGGGATGTCCTCACACTTTCAAAACTCCTGTCCACATCCTCACACAATACAAGATGAAAAGAATCCATAACAACTGAAACAGGTGCAGAGCGTAGTCTACCCTGCTAGTCTTTATACCACAGAACATAGTTGCAGCAGTAGCGTTCCTATGACCGCCCCCACTACGCTGGAAGTGATGTAACAGCAGCAGCCGTTATCACTGACTTAGAGGCGCAGGGCGTGTGGGAGGGCCAAACACAATGACGGCTCTCTCTCACCCCTGCGAACGGGACGATCCGCGCTGCTGCCGGCCGCCGTTGCACCCCCCGCCCGCCTGCTGCCTGGGCCCGATCACACTGCCATGGGGCCCACCGTCCCAAGGCCCCCACCGCTGACAATGCCACTGAGTTGTAGATCACTAACAGAAAAATGGGTTTCATACCTGGAGTCTTGACATTTCTCAGCTGTGATGGGGTATCATAAATTTCCAAGATCCAGTCACCAGCTGCTTTTTCACCCCAGCAATGAGTAGTCATGAACTCCCAGTTTTTAAATCCTTCCATGGAATGGTCAAACCACCTTTTAAATAAATAATATAAATCAACACTAATAAAAATAAGAACAGATGTGAATGTTTATAATTAAGTGAAACTGGGCAATCATACAAATGACAATAAAAAGTACAAACCAAAAGGCCACAATACAATAACATTAAACTGCAGAAAATACTGTATAAAATGCAGCAGCAGCTATAATAATAATAATAATAATAA
The DNA here is from genome assembly GCA_026170595.1 of Plestiodon gilberti rubricaudatus. Taxonomy (NCBI): domain Eukaryota; kingdom Metazoa; phylum Chordata; class Lepidosauria; order Squamata; family Scincidae; genus Plestiodon; species Plestiodon gilberti. Next base: position 68,516,754 of record JANXHW010000002.1, read on the forward strand.
TAATAATAATAATAATAATAATAATAATAATAAAAACATCTAAAAAACAACAACATAAATACTCCAAATAAATTGACCAAAACAAAACCAAGCCAAAACCGGATATAAATATGTAACAAAGGTTTTAAAAATACAGGTGCCCCGCACAATGGAGAATACTTATTCTTCTCATGAAAAATGTGACTGTTTCACACTATTATGCAGTTTGAAAGAAACAAACTTAATGTTTTCCCTACTTATACTTTCTCACTTATATCCCCAGAGCTAGAGAACCTATTTATTTTTTCATTCACTGAGTGCCTGCTTGGAATGATGCTAATCCATTGTAACAGGACTTGTTTCTGTCAATTATTTCAACAGAAACTCTCAGAGCCTTTTGGGGGTTCATCAATATCCAGTTCAGAAGACTATGGTAAAGTGAAGAAAAAAAACAACTATACAGAATTAAGAATGAAGAGAATTATTTTCAGAAGATGGAAGTGCATTTCAATTGAAAGAAGTAGAAAAGAACAGTGCAAAGGAAGCAATTCATGAAAAATAACAGACTGACAGAGCAATCCTGAGGCTGCGTTCGGGCTGGAACAAGCGTTCTGGTGCCGGGAGACGTCGCAAACGTGCCGGAAAGCATGTTTGCGACGACTCATGAGCAAGGGAGGCCGGCCTCCCTTGCTCCGGCACTGGAGTGCCCCTGCGGCCGCCGGCTGAGGTAAGTGGGGATCCGGCAGGTGCGGGGGTGTTTCACCGGGCGAGGGAGGGGGGCCATTGGCCCAGCCGGCCTGGGAGGGGGCGGGGGATGGCCTTGGCCATATCCCAGCCCCCGCCGGGCGGCTAGGCTGTTACACGGCCTCCTCCAACTTCCACCAGCAATTTCGGAAATCTGAGGAGGCCAGTCAGGGCGGCCTGTGTTTACATTTGGGGAAGGAGACGAGCGTCCCCTTCCCTGAGAAGACCTCCGGCCCAGCGGCAGCCTGGCCGCCGGTGCAAAGGATCCAGCGGGTGGCCCTGGACCACCGGCCAGATCCTTACACAGTATTGCGCTGTGAAGGTGAGAACAGTGCATTAAGCTTGTTAGCTGGAAAAAAGCTTGCAATTTCAGTCACTGTTGGGTCAAGAGCTTTCAGTTACTCAGTTGAAACTAATAATAGTTGCTATAAATTTACATAGAAGATAAGTGACTTTTTCAGTGGGATGGCCATGTTGGGTCAAACCAAAGGTCTATGTCTTCCAGCACTCTTTCTCCAGCAGTGGCGAACCAGATGTCCTCAAGAAGTTCAAAAGACGTGCTGCATGATGGTGACAGCTTGCCCCTGCTGTTTGTCCCCAGTAGTAGGTGCCATATTATATATCTAGATATGGGGGCTAACACCTGATGATTGCAATTTTTCAACAACTTTATTATCAATATTTTGTACTTGGGAGAATGATTCTTCTTTCAGATAGTGCACTCATTGCTACTGTAATTGTTGTGGAAATGAGCTTATGAATTTAAACATTTTAAAAATTCCTTGAAGACAATGATTTGCAGTAGTACTCCAGTACAGAAGCACTCAACGAGACGTATCTGAGCAGTGAACCCCAGCTACTCCATTCAAGTCCTCTGTAGCAGTTCAATTTTCTGAACTTTTTGATTTGTTTCAATTTATTTAATGTCATTTGGAGTCTGTGTGCTACCCTTCTGCTGAGCTGGAGTGCATTTCTAGCCCCTCCCCATTTGTTGTCATGTCATGTTTATATGCAAAAAGTTAATAATCACATTTTTATAATTGTTTATTTTAAAATTGTAAACATTTTATATGTAAAAAGTTAATAATAATCAATTTGAAATGGAGGGAAAGCAAACAGCAGGCCAAGTATATCCCATCCCCAAATATATGGGGGTGAGGAGAGTTAGTGTGGTGTGAAATTTGTAATGTGTTATATTTATAATGAAACAAATAAGCAAGAAAGCAAGCAAGCCGAGTCTCATGTGCAATTCTTTGGAGAAACATCTACTTTGGAAAGATTATTCTGGAACTATTAACAGGCTGCCCGAAGCTTCATCATTGCTAATTAACGTTGTAGGCAAACCTGGCTACCTCAGTAGTCATCCCTGACTCTGGACAATTTATTAATGCTAATTATCATCAGGGTCAATAGAGATTCCCCGGGGGGACCCTGCTTGTTTACTTTTCTCTATTGCAAAAAGTGTCCATTTATTCCTACCCTTCGCTTCTACTTATTAAACTGGCAGTCTGCAAGAGTTCCTGCTGGTATTCAGTTATTGCTATGTTTTCTCAGGAGTCTTAAGGTGAGAAACTTTGTGAATAATTTTAAAAATTCAAGTATATAATGCCAAGCAGATCTCTCCATCTATGTGATTGTTGACAGCCTCAAATAATTCTGAGTTTAGTGAGGCAAGAAGCCATCTGAAATTCTTCCTCTGAAAATTATTTTCTTCTATATGTTTAAGATTCTAGCCTTAATAAAAGTTTTGAAAAAAAAATAGCCATGATAGATGTTAAACTGTTTGGTTACTAATTCCTTGGATATGGAAATTTTATTTTAAAAATCATGCCTTTTAAATCTCCTTTTAGAATTAGCTACATTGGCCACCTTCCATTCTTCTGTTAAAGAGGCAATCTATTATCTCAGCTATAAGTTTCATATTTCAAGGGTTTAACATTTGAGTTATATATATATAATTATAATTCGCATATATATATAATTCTGTTCAAGGTTAGATAAAGTCACATACAATCATTACATCTTCTTTTTTGGTGTCCCCTTACTGTCCAATCCTATCCCCAAGATTGGTGCATGTGCTGCATCCAATGGTGGTGGGGCGATCAGGAGTCCTGGGAGAGGTAAGGAGAAATATTTTTTCTTTTACTTCTCCATAGGCCTCCTAGTGGCCTATGGGTCTCTTCAGACCTATGCCAGCTATATAGCTGCCATTAGACCAAGAAGCGCAAAGGGTTAGAAAGGAGGAGTTTGTATCCTGGCACACACCAGGTTCCTCCCTCAACATGCCCCCTGCCCTTCCTGCCCCAAGCTCCCCCAATCGTCCCCCTTCCTGCCCCCGCTGCCAACTTATCAAGAGCAGCAGAGCCTCCGAAAACCGCTGCTATGCATGCTGCACCTCTGCCCATTTGCAGCAGCGGCCTGGAAGCATGCGATGGCGGCTCGGCTTTCATGCCACCACAAAGAGGCTTGCGATACCAGAATGCACGTTCTGGCAGTGCAAGGCCCAGATAGTATTGGGCCGTGAGTATGTTAGCATAGTGAGTCCCAGTTCAAACCCCTTGTTTTGATTCTCAGTCAAGTTTCAAGTAAAATTTGGTGCACCTTTACTGTCATCTCAGTCATCTTTCACCACTGAATTATACAGATGTACCATTCCCTTTGACACAGGATCCCTGCATATGATTGCTTCCCCTCTCTGATGTGCGCATATTACATGCATTTTTTAAAAAGCACCGCGGCTACGCATGCTGCACCTCTGCCCATTTGCAGCAGCGGCCTGAAAGCATGTGATGGCGGCCCGGCTTTCATGCCACCACAAAGAGGCTTGCGCTACCAGAATGCACGTTCTGGCAGTGCAAGGCCCAGATAGTATTGGGCCGTGAGTGTGTTAGCATAGTGAGTAGTTTTAAAAAAGTAGTTAAAACTGTTTAAAAAACCCTCTCTCACACACACCACGTTTTCCTTCACAACTGGGAATCCACTGCAGCATCTGTTAAGAGTGCCCACTTGTTCATTATGAATACCCACTTTTTCCAACATAAAGACATTACCTTGGATATTCCTAAAAAATTCACACACCCAAAAATGTCAATTATAACTGATTGACAACCATGGAACATGACCCAATTAAAGGTGAAACCTTCTAAGGACATCGGCTGCAATCCTATATACAGTTACATGGGAATAAACGCCATTGGATAGAATGGATTTCTGAGTAGACATGCGTAGGATTGCACTTTGGCTGGACTGTACGCTAATTGAGTTGCCTTGTTCAGAGAAACCAGTAGAATTGTCATCTCCTCGCTCTGCAGGCGCTACTGAAAGAACGGATTAACTGTGGTCCAGTATTGTCCAAGGAGAGAGTTTTTGCTCAGGAGAGCTCCCTGGCTATCCTGGTCTCCTGAGCTGGTGGCAGCAGATTTGAACTATGAAAGGGGGTGTCCCCAGTAAGCCGCGTGTCCGAACCAAAGGGAAAGAGAGGGGAAAGGGAAGGGAGTGAGCACTGAGTCCTAGGTGCTACTGCCCTGAAGCAGCATGTGGAAGTTGGAACCCCTGGAACGCAGCTGGTGGGAAAAAGTAGTTAAAACTGCAATGATTTTTCTTAGCCAGTAGGTGGCACTGCAGCCACAGAGCTCACACATGCGTGATTCCAAGCTCTGGTCATGCGAAGTTCAATTTACATTACAAAGTACTGTAGCAAATTTTATGAAAGGATAAAATATAGGAATCAGACAAAACACAAAATAACATAAAGCCTGACGATTTCTGGCTAATTTCAAGCCCTATCTCTGCATCGGGGGGGGGGGATGGCGCCCCCTTTCCACTCCTAGCCACAGAGCGGCTCTTCCTGTCAGATGCTGGGGAGAAAGAGAAAGACTGCTGACAGCCACTAAATGAATTCTGGCGCGTCCTGGGCGCGTGCGGAGAGTACAGAGCTGTGTGGCTTTCATTTTATCTGATCGCCATGGAACGCGGGAGAGCCATGCTCTTCCGAGTTCTGTTGCAATCGGCCGTGGACCATGCTCATTTGAGAGGGCGGGACATGGAGCTAATTCTTAGACCAATGGGATAAGGTGGTTTTCAGCCAATCAGAGTGCACTTGTGTTTCAGACAATCAGCACTGAGCTTTATTAGAAGGCGGGACAATCAGGAGGGACTATTTGCGTTGAAGAAACAGGTAGAGCCCAGGGCAGTGCTTTGAGCGGGGCGTCAAGTCCCCTACACTCACACGCCTCACTACGCAAGCGCAACGCAACGGGGTAGGTGTAGATCAGCCTTTACTCTTCAGCTGAATACGTCAGCTATTTTATGATTGGGCAAGAGCTCTCCTTAGTTACCTGGGCCAGTCCTTTGGTAACTTGATCTACTCCCATCCTTGCATCCCAGCAGGAAATGCTATGTAAATGAGGGCTTTAGCAAAACAAAGGATCTCTGGCAGAGACCAGCATTTGCATCCCAGCTCTATCAACACAAGTCAGGGTTTAGTTTCTTCCCTAAAACTAGGGAACACAGAACACACATGAAACAGGAATTTCATGACACTCCCATTAACTCTGAAAAGATCTGGCATGATGACTAATCTCTAGTCCTATCATAAACAATGCAGACCTCTGCCAGTATGGCTAGAAAATTCTACATTCCTAACTTCCAAGAAACTACTGTAGGTGACAAGCCAAAGTCACTGATAATCAAAGGATTCTAGGGTCATATGCCAGGACTATCCCCAGAAAACAACCTTTTATAAATAAAAGTTCATGAAATCTCCAACAGGAAGCCCTTTTCAGACCAGGGTTAGAACTCAGTACAGATAGTCAAATAGAATGAAATTCTCTCTCAATATTGATTCTATTTCACTTCCTTTGTATTCTCTGATTATCTCACCACTCAAGGAATTGTCAAAATATATTGCTTCCAACATTAAAGATTACAGGATTATTCTGGCACCTGTTGGTAGTAATAACAGTGGCAGCCAATCTCACATTTACACTTCATCACACACACACCCGATGTCCTCCCCTCCCCTACACAATATTGCTGGTAAGTGATTTCTCCATTCATCTTTGTTTACTCTGGACACTGAGCAATGACCAAACTGAGGGTGGAATATGGTTATCATACCTATTAGCCAAAAGCTGAGATCTTGTTCCAGAAGGAGAGGTCAAATAGATTGCCAGGTCACCCCGCCGGGGATGCGTGATCGTGATGCGTACAACAACATGTTCCAGGTAAATCACATGGTGATTGGCATTATCTGTGCAGCCTGTGGCTTTGTATATTGAACGAACACCATTATCTGGTCCATTACGAATATTATCTGGTCGTATTGTTCTGTTACAGAAACAAAAACATAGTCACAATCTCCAGTGAATACCATTGTTATGTGACTTTTACTGTTGAAAAATAAATTTGTTATGTGATTTTTACCCCGTAAAAGTGTATATTTAATTTTGGTGATACTAAAATTAAGAGACATAAACAAGTATTTTATTCCAAATACCTGTCTAGCCATTCAAAGCTGCTAATTACCATTTTTGGACAGATCTGTTGTACTGCACCACACTCCCAACATGTCCAAGCATGTTTTTTTAAGTACTTAAAAAAAATTATAGCAAGTCTAGTAAGCAAAATTCTTTAAAATAAAGAACCTTTAAAATAAATGAGGCATTTATAGGTTATCCTCTTTTGACCCGTGGCTCCCTTGACCATTGGCAACCATTGGCCACGACTCCCCATTACATTATGCTGATGTCTGCCAATTGGCATTGCACTGTATTTTGAGAGGATTCCGTGGCACTCCGCGGCTAGTATCTGCGGCTCCCCTGGGAGCCACGCCTCCCAGTTTGGGAACCACTGGTAAAGACAAATAGATACAAAATAGAGACAATCTGTTTCGTGTCTTTATTCATCTCCTAACACTGCACAACCTATATCACCTATCCAGTATACTTTTAAAGCAGTTGAAATGGATAAAAATGGAAATTTGGAATAAAACATATAACACTGCTTTCTGCTATTTTCAGTTTTGGTAAACACAGCTATCCCTGAAAAAAAAATCTGTTTTCTCCCAGCTCGACCCATAATACTCTGGGAGGCTGGTGTAGCTAGTTTCTGCACTAGCCTCCGCAATGCTGGTGCTAGCTAGAAACCTATCCAATTCCCAGCCAATTATTAATTTAGGTGAAGTTTGCATTAAACCAAATGTACGAATACAAGTACAAGCCACCATGTACAGCCCCAGTAAATGTCAACAAATGTTTCAACAAGTATTACTTGATTTGCCGATCTGTGTTCTCAACACACACGTGCTGTGGAGGGACTGTTGACCACTTTTCTGCTTCCATCACCATGGCTTCAGCATCCATCAATCCAAATCCATATAGATGGCTAACTGTAAAATATAAACAGAATTGTTATGATTATAACATAGTTTGTTTTTTTCATGGATGGCAACAGTTATGATAGTCACATTCTACATTCCTTTTGATTCTTTTTCCCCAAACGTGTTTGTTTCAGAATAACAGCTGTATGTGGTCTGTGCTTAGCTGCTAACCATATATTAATTGTTCTATTTGTTATTTGACAGTGTGAGGCCCTACTTATTTTGTCCATGTGACTATGAACAAATACACAACCACATGGAGAAACATTGGTGTGAATGTAGCAGGGGTGTGGATCAAGTCTCTGACTCCAAGTCAAGTCCCAAGTCTCTGGGTCCAAGTCCCAAGTCTTTGGTTGCGAGTTCCTATGTATTTAATGGGAAAAAATGGGTTTAAACCTGAATAAAATTCGACTTGTCATAAAAGACTCCAAGATTCGAGTCGAGACTTTCAAGTCTTTTACAATCGCTGAGTCAAGTCCGAGTCGAGTCATTGACGCGACTTGAGTCCGACTCAAGTCCGAGTCAATGGACTCAAGTCTACATCACTGGAATGTAGCAGTTCACATAGTTAGCTGCAGCAATTCCTAGGATTGCAGCTGAAAAAAGTGCATCTTAGAATCATAAAAATGATTTCTGTGATTTATATTATACTAACATTTCTACAAGTACCGTATTTATTGGCGTATAAGATGCACTTTTTTGTCTAAATTTGTGACCCAAAATAGTAGGGTGCGTCTTATACGCCAATACTAAAAAATCCCTCCCCCCCGCCCGTTTTAAAGCATTTTTGGGCTTACCGGGTTTTTTTCGGAGCCAGAGAGCTCCCTTGTGCTTTCTTCCCTGACTAATCTATCCGATCTACAGCTGTTTGTCGGGTTTCATTTATGCACGTGCATGAGTTGAGCTTCTCAGCAGCCAGCAGAGGACGCTGTGCTCAGTTCAGTTCAGCTGAGCTGCAGAGGGCCTAGTCTTCCCAGCTCTCCTGGATGCTGAATGAATGCAGCCTGGGTAAGCTTCTGAACTGGGCCTAGTTGGGAGGCTTTGGAAACTGCATAGGTGGGGTGGGGGAAAAGAGTTGAGTCTGGGGTTTTTGTATTTGGGATTTATGTTGTTTAAGAGTTGGTAAGAGTTGAGTCTGGGGGTGGTAAGAGTTGAGTCTGGGTTTTTTTTGTACTTTTATGTTTTTTACTTTGGAAACTGCATGGGTGGGGTGGGGGAAAAGAGTTGAGTCTGGGGGTTTTTGTACTTGGGGTAAATGTTTTTTACTTTGGAAACTGTGCATGGGTGGGTTGGGGGAAAAAGAGTTGAGTCTGGGTTTTTTTTTGTACTTGGGATTTATGTTCTGGTGCATTTTGTTCATGTGTCTTATTGCTGTGTGTTTTAAAAGAGATCCTGGTATTTTTGTGCAATTTATGTAAATTAGCTAATTAAGCAGCCAAGCGGTAAGTGGCCAAGTGGCCCAAAAATGCTTTAAATGTTTTTTTCTTGAAACCCAGGGCCAAAAGGAAGGTGCGTCTTATACGCCGGTGCGTATTATACGCCGATAAATACGGTAATAGATTTTCAAATATACAATAATGTAGCTTGAAGATGGCAGCTACAGCCCTAGAATGTTACCACTTGTATTGCTGAAACAATCCTACACCTGACATTCTATAATCAAAAGACACATGATACAACCAGAGGAGCTAAGAAGGTAAGATATGGTAATAATAAGTGGAACTCTCATGTGTGAATCATCCTACAGAATTGTTCCTCAGTTCTTTTGGCCATTTCTGCCTTACTTTAGCTTTGCTTTAATTAAAAAGGAAATATTTGAGTATTTCAAATATACATTTTACTCTATAAAGAAGAAATTATAACAACTTCTTATTCAGAAATATACAAACAACATGGAGCTGTGCATAGCATTGTCTTGAGACACAGTCTGGATTACAGTGTTTTCTCCTCTCCTGATGTCTATTTAGATTGAAAGGAGCATAACCTTGACTGTTGCTTATATTATTCTATGAAGTACCAGGTATACTGATAATTTTTAGTACTCAATTTTAAGGCAATTCTGTAATTTTGACTTGGATACTAACGTCAGGAATTCATAGTTTGTCTAAGCAGCTAGTGCTTTCATTTTGCTACTCTTTTCAAAAAGGCTTTATAGTACAAACAATGTTTACAATGCTAATTGAAGAAAAAAGCCCATTATTTTAAAAGTCTTTTTTTCCACTTCTGAGAAAGAGATAAGCACCCAAGGTTGTAGCACCTATGTTAATTTCCCATGATTGATACTACTCTTACAGCACAATCCTGAGTAAGGATCTGGCCGGTGGCCCATGGCCGCCCGCCAGATTCTGAGTCCCGGCGGCCGGTCTGCCACCGGGTTGGAGGTCTACTCAGGGAAGGGGCGCTCGTACCCCTTCCCCAGGTGTAACTCCAGGCTGGCCCGATCGGCCTCCTCAGATTTCTGCAAGCTAAATAGCTTGCGGAAGTAGAGGAGGCCGTGTAACGGCCTAGCCGGCCCGGCAGGGACGGGGATATGGCCGAGGCCATCCCCCGCCCCTTCCTGGGCTGGCTAGGCCAATGCCCTCCCTCCCTCGCCCACCGAACCGCCCCCGCCAGATCCTTACCTGCCTTCTCCGGCGGCCGCTCGGGCGATCTGCGCCGGCCTCCCTTGCTCCAGAGTAGCCGCGAACGTGCTTTACGGCACATTTGCGATTGCTTCCAGCGACGGAATGCTCGTTCCGTCGCCAACACAATCCTCAGGATTGCGCTATGAATGTTTCAAAGCTTTCTTTTTGTGATGAGGAATGAGTAGGAGTACAATGTACCCTGCCATTTTCAAAATGCACGCACAAAGTTTTTTTTTTCTTCCATCCAAATCAAAGCAGCCTAACAGTCACTGGTGCTTCTAAAGGCTTCCATGTGGAAACATTCCAGACAGCTGATATTTGGTTGTCTGCAATGCTTCTACTTCAAAGTCCCCAATCAAATGGGTTTGCCTACAGCTACAGGTACTGAGAAAGGCCCATCATTTTCACAGACTAAATAACTACAATTTGGGAAAATATTACAGAGTTAATAAAAGTTAGTCGATCCTCCACATCTAGAAAGAAAAAGATGTTCAATCACTGTTCCCACACCTTTAAAACTTTACTCCTCTATTTACAACTCTATTACACATGTGACACGACTGGACTTAATTGTCAGGGGATACCTTTACCTTTAATTAGAATTACTACATGTGTATAAATTAGAATCACAATGCTCCTACTCTTGCTGTGTCTGGCATTAGTAAAATCTAGAGCCTCTGGGAGAGCTATAAGATTACAGACAGCATTGTACAGTCAGACATGCTTTTTAGGTAACACATTAAATTGCCTTCATACCGTATATTTTTGTGAAAGATAGTGGATATGCTTCTGTAGATCGTACGTTGCATAACACTGTCTGAAAAGCCAGTGCATCCCCTGCGCAGTGCAGACAAGCTATTCCTTACCTTTTGTTCAGTATGGACTCAGCTGTACATTTATAACAGTGGTCAACATCCTGGAAGCATGGAAACAATGGATTCTATTGAAAATCAACTACTGTACTGAGATGAGTTGTGATTTGTGAATGCAGGGGAAAAATGCAAGGTGGCAACATCTATTGCTGTATTTACCAACACACAGTCCTTCACCAGACTATTTATGGGGTGTATACCTAATGGCCCGATCCTGACTGACACACTTGTGGAACGTATGTTACGCTGGCATGCGCTGTTGCAAAATCGACATAAAGCGGTTTGCAACAGCACGACAGCCAGGTGGAGGCTGGAGCCTTCCTGCTGGCAGCCGCCGCCATTGAGATGCCCGCCAGATCAGGTAGGTCCCGGGGGGAAGACGGTGGAATGGGGCGGCAACAGGGGCAGGGGTGGATGAATTGGGCCCAGGAGAGGGCAGGATCAGCAGTGCTGGCGCATACCATATCCAAACCTACTTCACGAGCCTGATCCACCTACACAGATCAATGAGGACTTTCACCAGTGATGGCACAGGTCTGAGTTGACCCATTGCGGCTGCTGGGGTTTACCCTGGGGCAAGGGGACAAATGTGCTGGCGCTGCTGCATTGTTGCACGGGAATTGCACTGGATTGGGCTATAACACCACTTAAACATTATACAAGTAGAAATGCCCATTTATTTATTTGTTTTAAAATATTTCTTGCTTGCCTTTTCCCTCCTCTCTAGGAAGCACACAAGGTGGCATTCCACAAGCATGGAATGGCACAGTATATCTCAATATTCACTGCAATTTGCTGCACAGAAATGAAGCAGCTACTCTTCTTTGGATATGAGCAATTGCTACTCAGGCGAATTTAATGAACTGAAAGACAGATAATAATCGGCTAAAATCCTTTAGATCAGGGGTTCTCAACCTGTAGTACAGGTACCCCTAGGGGTTCGCGGACCTCTTGCTGGGGGTATGCCAAGCCCTGCCCCTTATCTGCCCCATTAGCAGCTAATTAAGTGTTAATTAACATGGATTTTAAATTGTAATCTTCGGAGCCCTTCTGTCTCTCTGATTTTGGTTTTGGGCTTATTTTTGTACTTTGGAAAATGTACTTTGGTGGGGTGGGGGAGGGAGGAGCTGATTTTGGGAAGTGTGACTTGGAGGAAAAAAGAGATACTTTTGTCCCCCTCCCCTCCACCTCCCACACTCACTCACATTCACACAGTTAAATAAGACATTTTTTAACATTTAAAATTGTTTTGATACTTTTTATTTAATGATTAATTACCTAATTAATTAATTGATTAATCCAGTTAATTAGCAGTTAATTAGCAGGGGGTACTTCAGAAAATTGGGCCATGATAGGGGGTACCCAGGCTTCCAAAGGTTGAGAACCCCTGCTTTAGATGTAAGATAATGGTAACAAAAACAACTTGTGCACATTAAACACTTTCACAAAACGATTGTTGGACCTCTTTGTTTTAGATCTCTTTGTTTTAGATATGTCTGTAATGGTAGGCATGTTTTATGTTTACCCAACAAATATATAATCTACATTTTTGAATGTCCAGAAGTTAACAGGTAAAAGGCCATGACAGATGCAATAAAAGCTGATGTAAAATAATAAAATAGGCTAAACTGGCCAAAATGTAAAAAAACCCACCACTGGCGTCACTGGAGCGTGGCGGGGGGGGCGGGCCGCCAGGGGGTGACGCGCGTCATGGGGTGACGCGCGCACCCCCTCGCGCGTCACCTCCGTGACGCGCGTCGCCCTCCGGATGGCCCGGGAGCCGGCCTCGGAGCGTCCGATCCCGTCGACGCTCCAGGGCCTTCTGAAGGCCCAGGCAGCGCGTCAATCCGGGTATTTTCCGGATTTTCGCGCATGCCCAGACCCGTTTTGAGGGCAAAAAGCCCTCAAAACGGGTCTGCGCATGCGCGAAAATCTGGAAAATACCCGGATTGACGCGCTGCCTGGGCCTTCTTTCAGAAGGCCCTGGAGCGCCGACGGGTTCGGACGCTCCGAGGCCGGCTCCCGGGCCGGCCTCAGAGCGTCTGGAGGGGGTGACGCGATGCGGGGGGGGGAGCCGGGTAGCCCCCTCCCCCCCGCGCCTATAACGTCGCGCCCCTAAGGGGGGTGACGCGCGTCCCCGCACTAGGGTGACGCGCGTCTAGTGACGCCCCTGAAACCCACTGTATTAGTAAAGGTTTAAAATGTTACATAACAACACATTTACACGTTTAAAAACATAAAGTAACCAGCATTTATCATTAAAATCAAAATCTACAATGCTATGTTTCGCTTGAATTTCATCAAGCATTATAAGCGAGCCCTCATGCAGCAGAGGGAGGATGTAGATGAAATTCAAGTGAAACGTAGCAGTTTGGGAAACACTGCATTATACACTGCGTTTCTCAAACATTGAAACTGCATTATACGATTGACAGCCCAATCCTATTAAAAGCCCCACGCTTGGATGCAGCGGTGCCAGGACAGGCTTCGCTGCATCCAGTGCGGGGCTGAAGGTCTCCTCGAGGGAAGGGGACAATTGTCCCCTTCCCCCATGTCGAGCCCCAGAAGCCCATATGGGGTTACTCAGAGGCACACCAGCAAAATGGCTGCCTCCAGGATTGTTTCCTTTGAAAAAGTTCCAGGCTTATGGAACGAAACGTAAGGACTTGCAAACCTCGGATTTTAAGTATATATTTTTTCCCGTTCGTGGCTGCCAGCGTCTGGAGACCTGCGATCGGTGTAAGAAATCTATTTTTATCCTGGCTTCTCTTTTCTACATGGCATCATTACCCGTACTACCTGGTACATGCATGTATAAATGAACAAAAATACTTCTAAAACCAATGAAGACAAGTGATAACAATAGAGTGTAAAAAACCCCCACAATAATCACAATTGTTATTTAACAGGAGAATACTAGTCAGGCTAGAAGGAAATTGACATTTTATTTAAGTTGTTAGTAGAGGCATCGCTGGGGGGACAGTGGGCCCCCAGGTGACAGGGCCAACACGTGGCGGGGGGTTGCACAAGCCACCGATTCGGCAGCAATTTGGTGGCAGAGGCAAAAATGGCCTTTTGGGACGTGGCGCTGGCAACAGGAGTTGCCCGCCCCCCACACCACACGTGTGTTCGAATTTTTCAGCATGGGGCGGGGCTTGTGACATCACGTATAGGTAGGAGGGGCTTGTGCCATCAACAGGGGGTGTCATGGGGTGCGGCCCCCGTATCTGCGGGGCATAGCTATGCCTCTGGTTGTTAGAAATCCTAACAGTTAGTAGACCTCAAAGATATGCATGCTATAATATTTGTTTCTTCCAGCAAGCCAATATTATACTGTAACAGTTAATAAAAATAAAATAAATACAAATATTGTATTTTATAAAAGCCTGTCTAGTATAACTTTGGGCAATTCAGGTATTCAGTTTAATCTGAATCTGGCTCATTCCATAGACTCAGAAGAGCTGGAATTGTGCTTATCCTTCCACTCTGTGTGTAGAGGGAATCTCCATAGGCTTTTACTGAAGCCTTTCCTCAGTACCCACCACTTCACCACTGGCTGTGCAGTCACTCTTATAGACACAATACAATGGACCCAGATGTTACCAATAACATGTGGCCCACAGTCATAATGCTGTTTTATACTTTCTTCTTAAGATGCCTGAGTTTGTGCTACATGTTTATTAATAGATACATTCTTTTGAACTGGGATATTTTTGCCAGCCATGACGTCTTATGTTTAAATCATGTTATCCTTGACATAATAAAGGTGACAGTTATAAGGCAATTTGAGTTTAATAAGAAAGGTGTGTATTGGTTTATGTTCGCTTCATGTGTGTCGTTTCCCACAGTACCCCTAATCACATTGTAAGGGGTGGAGTGACAGGTACCTCAAGTTTAGGCTCAAGTGTGAAACATGGTTGTCCAAATTTCACTTGTGTTGAACAACATGGCTTTGAAAGTACATGTAGTCATCCAGAGCAGACTTCCAACCTATGACAGTATTGTTTCCTTGTTGTTCCTTCTGTAGCTTGGCTTCAGGAGACTTCGCACTCCCTGCACTTGTGTCTACCACACACACACACACACACACACACACACACACACACACACACACATGCTTCTTCCTCTTGTAATAACAAGACTGCTCTTTCCACTTATGGCAGGTGGTTGAAAAATTATACAAGGTTTGAACAAAGAAACATGTATGAAATAAGGAAAAGACAAAAGCTGAAAAAGACAGGAGTCACTGTAGCAAGAGATAGCTCAATATCTATTAGATCGATGTGCTCAAAGTGAAATAAATTTTTTACAACAATTACAAAGGTGACATAAACTTGCAAACGGGGCAGACAAAGGCCATGACAAGAGGAGTTATTAAGTAGTATTGGGTGGCTGGATGACTTGCATCCAATACAGTACAGTCTTGAACATCCATGATTTTTCAAGAATGTTAGTACCCTGTTGGCTAAATTTCATATTCTGTATCGAAAGTACATCACCAAAGGGGCTGATCTAGCTTATCTAGGTCAAGATCAGCAACTTAAATTTAGTTCAATAAGCATCAAGGAACAAGTATACATATGATGAATCACTGGTGTACAGTATCACTGGTGTCTGGGGCTCCTTTATATAGAGCGTACCTCACTACATGGAATGCCTATTATAATCAATCAAGCTGCTAAGTAAATTTGGACCAAAATCACAATTTTCTCAGCAGGTAAGGATGATGAAAAGCACTCTTGCCTACCTCCAAAATCTGTAAATCCAGATGCAATGCTGGTTCCAGAAGCACCCCAAGGCTGCAAACCTGAGTGATCTTGGGAGGCTAAACCCAATAATAATAATAATAATAGGTGTCCTGATTTCCAAGGTCACAAGTCATACCAACCATCATTACTTCACTGTTGTCTGGATTCACCTTAGCCAGCTCCTTCACATCCAGTCCATGATCAGTGCTAGACACTGAGTATGTACTGAGACTACAGGACCTGGGTTGGATGAAAAGGAAAGACAGAGCTGGGAGTCATCAGTACATTGATGACCCCTAAATCCAAACCTCTTCATGACTTTCCTTAGCAGCTTGAAATACATATGGAACAAAGAAGATGAGCAGAATTCATGAGAGTGCCACAGAAAATTCTGGGGAGATGACAAGCAATGAGCCATCATAAGGTATAACTGGAGCTACCAAAGACATGTAAAGTGAAAGCTGACCATCTCATTGCTCTCTTCTCATTATTGATTCCAGAAAAATGCAATGGTGTTCAGTAGAATTAAACAAGGCCCACGTATCTCTATGTAAATTCCATGGACAAATGCCATGAGCATAGATTCAGTACCACACTGCAATTGAACATGAGTCTGGAAAAGTCCCTTGGAAGGTGGATGCATCCAGGTTTACAAGAAATTGCAGAATGATAATGTTAAAAGTTTTTTCCCCAAAAGTAGAGGATATGGAGATGAAGTGTAATTGGTAATTACTGAAACATTATTGGTAATTGACTGTAGAATAAATGTATAGGTTTGTTTGCTGAACACGAGCCAAATTATCACAGATTTAAAGCTAATCTCTGAGCCACATTTGAAGGGGCCCTTTCAATCCCAACATGCATTTTCATTTCTTCTTCTGTTTGGCTTTCACTGAGCAGGATGATGAAATGTGCAAACTTGCAAATGGTCAAATGCCTCCCAAGCACCTCTTTTTCAGTCAGTAAACAAAGCCACATTTAAGGGGATCTAAATACATAGAAAAAGACTGAGGCTGGATCTACATTACATGTGTTGCGGAGCTTCTGACAGCATCTCGGAAGCAAGCAGAGCTGCTGCGACCTCCGCAATGCCGGCGCGTACCTCAAGCAGGAAACCGAACTTTTCAGGGGGCGGGTTCGCAGAGCTAGGGGGCGGTTCGCGGAGCTACTGCAGCCTACCAATCGTAGGAGAGGGGGAGGAGAGTGGCTGCATGCCAATCAGAACTACCTCCAATCACCGTGGAGGTTATATTCCAAGACTATTCCCAGAGGAAAACACAGGACAAGGAGAGAGAAAACCAGAATGGCGGGAAATACTCAAAATAGTCCAAACACTTGTCACCGTGGAGGTTTATTCCAAGAGGATTAATTGTAACAAGAAAGAGTACAACAATCAGAGAGATTTGTGAGTGTGTGTGTGTGGGAAGCGTTTCGGTGCTCGCTTGCTGCTTGCGGCAAGGGAATGGTCTGTTGTGTGTGCACAGGCAGAGCAGAACAATATTTCCACTGCAGACCGATTATGGATTGAAAGCAAAATATCGCTTATGACTGCTCTTGAGCAGTACCCGAAACCCCTCGATGTGTGTGCTAGAATGAAATAGAGAGAAATGTGTGAAGCTTGTAGGTGATTTTGTCTCGGCTGCCTTTGCGACTATGTAAAGACGCATAGGGTAGGGTTGTTAAAAAGTAAAAACCGGCAACGAACTTGACAACGGCCCCGCTGTAAAAGAACAGACCTGCAAATTTTTCGGCCAATCAGAGCACGCTGGTGTTTTACCAATCACAGCTGCGCTTTCTTAAGAAGGCGGGACAGCAGGAGGGACAACAGGCGGGAAGACACTCCCCCGCTCCAAGCGTGTAGGCAGAAGCGGCGGCAGAGCCTCTGCGTGTAATGTAGATCCGGCCTCAGCCTCCCAGCCTGCAAACTTTGAGTCTGCATTAGGATCAGGGGCTCCAGTTCTAGGTGAATATGAATGACTGATTTTGTAAAGAAGTACAATTTTGTTTACTAGTAGCATACTCAAAATGTAGGCAGTTTACACTGACTGAACAAAGATACTATGGGTAGCATCCAAGGGTGTTTTTTGCTAGAGAAAGTTTGCTATTTAATGATTAAATGTGCTGCTAGGCGTTGCTTAGAAATTTAAATAGTCCTAAATTTATCATGCAACCACTTGTGTTTTTTATTAGAAAAAAAGACTTCCTAAGGGGTTACAGAAGTTAAAAGTGGACATACTGATAGATCATTGAAGCTGTATAAATATCACTTCCTGGAAACATCTTTAAACTGACCAGGACACTCTAGGACAGTATTTGATATTCACACTATTAATTATGGCTTCTTATTGTTGTATAGCATATTTTTTTTTGCCTGGCATGATAATACAATCACAATAGTGAGTGCCAGGGTCAAACAAACATTTTGGACTTTCTAGTGAGGCACCTGAATGCAGTGATGATGATGATGATGATTACAAAATTTAGTGTAACAATAGCAAAAATATTTAGAAATGTGAACTACTAGATCTTCCTGATTTTAATATAAAAATGTAGTTTTGACCACTTTAATAAAGTCAATTTTAAAGATGACTTTACCCTCTTTCATTTATATGGCCCAATCTTATGAGCACACTGCACTTCCTGAACTCATGTTCTGGCAGTGCAGTGTGCTTTATGGCTCTTGTAAATGCCAATGCCATTTTGTGCAACCAGGCAAGCAGAGAGCAGCCACGGCTGCGCACCAACAGTCTTCCCACAAGCCCTGGCACTAATAAGTCAGTGGAGGGGGGGCAGGCGGAACGGTGCAGAGACCAGGGTGGTGAGAGGGTGGACTGAGGCCGAGAAGGGGGTGCTATCAGCAGCAGTGGGGATATTGATATCCTATCCCCCTTCCTGGCCTTGATCAACTTTCCCAGATCCATTCGGACTTGCACCAGCTAAATAACTGGTGCAGGTCTGAGTAGACCCATCCAGGGAGCAGAAGCTTACCCCCAGGCAAGGGAACAAATGTTCCTTAATGGAGGAGACCTCCGGGACACCACCCCCTCACAGAATGCAGCGTGCGGTTTGGTGGTGCAGCTGTATCGGCAAGGTTTTTTTTATATATATATATATATATATATATATATATATATATATATATATATATATATATATATATATATATATATATATATAGGACTGGGCTGTTAAATAGGGTTAATAAGGACTCAAATGGAACTTCCTTCAGAATGAATGCCAATACAATTTCCACATTTCAATGTTTACATTTAAAAAACATGTTTTTGTTATTCTGAGGCTATGTACCCTAATTCCGTTTTACCAATGAACATATGCAAGCAAAGTCAGTCATTCCGTAGCAATCTGCCAAAGCAGATAGAGATAAATAGCTTTGATGCTTCCAAAAGAGGAAAGGGGGGGGAGGCTGTCTTGTGTTTGTAAGACACTGATCCTCTATTAGTAATAACAAAAGTATTGTGAAATGGAATAACAGGTTGAGAAGCAGATAGAAGCAAGCCATGTAGGGCATACTATAGTCTGCTAAAATTTTGTGGTTATTAAAGATGTCATCATATGTCACCCTGAATTGGAAAAACTCCACTATTTTTCATTCATTAACAAATGACTGTGGAAATCAATAGTTACATTTCTAGCTCCTTCTGTCTGTTTTCTGACTTGAAATCAGTAGGAGTAACCATTCTGAGGCACAGCGTTGCCATGCAAGCAAGTGAAGCAGTATACTGAAAGGCATGCTGACCCACTTTTAAGTGCCAGCTTTCATTGATACTTTGTTAAGGAAAAAAATTCCTTCAGGTTTTTGTTGCTTTTTCCCTTCTGGTTTCTCATTTCAAAAGGCAAAGTCCCCTCCTACCTTCCTCATTTGCTCTTTTTACCTAGTATTAATGGAAGAAAGGCAGATCCACCACACCCTGTGCTTCAAAACGGCAATCCTATATACGTTTACTCAGTTGTATTGTGTCCAATTGAGCTTACCCTCTAACAGCGCAATCCTGTCTAAATTTAGACAGGTGAAGCAATTGCTCTGCCAGTCTAGGGTGTCACAAACGTGTCGTAAAGTACGTTTGTGGCACCCGACAAGTGGCGCTGGCAGAGAGGCTTGCGCCGCTCCTCTGGTGCCATGAGACAGATCAACGCTGCGGCGGAGAGGTGAGTCCCCATGATGTGGTAGAGGGGTGGTGGAGGGCGGAACGGGGTGCTTCAGGGAATGGGATTGGTTGACCGGGCCTGGGAAGGGGGAGGGATCAACGGTGACCTCTTCTGCCATATCCTATCCGCCTTTCTGGGCCTGGCCAGCGTTACATTGCCTTATTTGTGCCACCATGTCCTGCTAGACAGGATTGGGCTGTAAGGCTGCAATCTATAGACACTGAATTGGGAGTAAGTCCCATTGAATTAAATGGGGCTTACGTTTGGGTAGACATGCTTAGAATTGCGCTGTGTTAGGACTGCAGCCTTAGTCTGCTTTAGAAGCCTACTCCCTTAGTGTATCAGATACACTTTGTTATGAACATGTCATGGAAGAAATATGGTTTCAACCATCAAAAGAATGATGGTACATTTCCACGAGGGACATAGTCTGATCAGAATAATTCATTGTACAAAAATTGGCGTTTAACTATTGTTCTTGGCTACAGTGGAGGACAATAGTGAAATATTACACTAAATATTGCCACGTGCAATAGTAAAATACTCTTCCATTCTTGCCAGCAGCAGTGTGCAAGTCCTCCATATGAAATCAAGCTCAGAGTTGGATATTGTTATTTAATCTAAATCATTTGCTTTTCCTTCATCCAAAACTAACAAGAGGTTTAAAGGCAGCTAGAGTTTTATTGGAACCATTTGTTCAACTTACATTGCCAAAATAATTTACTTAAAACTGCTCTTTTTATTTGGGTTAAAGTTGATTCCTCAGTTCCACAGTGATGTGGGCCATTTTATATATATTTTTTTCCTTTTCCAGTTCCAATATGACGTCCACAGAACACTTTTGTCAGGTCACATTATCATCCTGGTCTTCCTTCACCCATGATGGGGATTGAAGGCTGGGGAAAGGCAGAACTCCACCCCGCCCCCCAAAGCCACAAAAGTTGAGACAGTGACGCTACACCATGTGAATCCTGACTGGTGGCTTAAAATAGAAGATACAGAATTTCTGAATAACTGCATATAAATATTGCAATTTATCACACATTATACTAATTTCTAATAATTCACAACAGTTGCTAAATTCAGCTCTACAGATTCCAGAGATTTCAAAAATTACTGCTACAATAGCAGGAAAGTATGCGCCAGCGGGTGGCGCAGTGGGTTAAACCGCTGAACCATGAGCTGTCGATAGAAAGGTCGGCAGTTCGAATCTGCGACGGGGTGAGCTCTCGTTGCTTGGCCAGCTCCTGCCAACCTAGCAGTTCCAAAGCATGTTAATGCGAGTAGATAAATAGGTACCGCTTGTGGGAAGGTAAACAGCGCTCCGTGTTTCAGCTGCATGCTACGCGCTGCGGCAAGGAGAGTCATGCCGGCTACATGACCACGGAGGCGTCTTCGGACAACACTGGCTCTTCGGCTTTGAAATGGGGATGAGCACCACACCCTAGAGTCGGACACGATTGGACTTAATTGTCAGGGGTCACCTTTACCTTTACCTATGACAAATATTGCTTTCTAGATACTAGTTATACACAAAAAGCTAGACTTTATGCCATTTATTTATCTGAAGACTAAGATCCTTAATAATATGGTCCAAAATGATACATATTTTTTTGCCAACCAACAAGAGAGAACAGAGGTGAAAAACTTTGCTTTGAAAGAATCAGCAGACATGTTACGCCCAATTGTATATATTGTAAACCAATTAAATAGTTCTCACATAAGCTGAACTAGCTTGCTTGCTAAGGTTTCATTACACAGAGGAGCTGCCTCTCTTTTAAAGTTCTGTAACAGGAGGAAAGATGAAACTGCCATGCCATCCACACGTCTCCTATACTGATCTCCTCACCTATTCTCCTTTTCTTGTCTACTATAACAAATCTTTTATTTTGCCCCACAGAAAGGGGGGAGGGCAGGAGGAAGGAGGGCAGGAGAAAGAAACAGCGGAGAAGTGCAGTGGTCCCAGATCTGGGAGTTTTTAAAAAGACAAGCGCTACCTGGCAAGTTTGTCTCATGTCATTAATCTCAGAACGATGATTTTTTCTCCAGTTTGCAGGATGGAGAAAAGTACTGCTTTTCCAAGTGGTACAGTTGTGGGCAAACAACATAAAATTAAAACATTAATTTTAAAATTAATGCCACGGGATATGTCATTGGAAATATTTGTATGCACTGTACTCATCATATGGTACAAACATAAACAACACTTTTTTTAAACTATTTTCCATAAATGTAAAAAGATTTGGATCTGTGCCAAAATCAGAGTAATAAGGTGTTACACAGTTTGAGGACACTGGTGTCCAGAGGTGAAACAAGGGTGGAGCAAAGGCAAGTAGTTCTGCAAGACTCCGTTACACTGGAGTCAGCGGCCCCTCCCCCTTGCTGTTGGAGCCATTCCAGCAGCAACCGGGGAGTGTCCTGCGTGTTGCCTTTGCTGCCAGAATGGCTCCAACAGCAAGAGGGAGGGGCCGCTGACTCCAGTGTAACGGAGTCTTGCAGAACTACTTGCCTTCGCTCCACCCTTGTTACACCACTGCTGGTGTCATTTATGATTTTGGTACAGTGATTATATATTTCCAATGGCCAAGACATTTGCATTTTCTGCTGGTGATTCACAGCGCAATACGACTTAACGTTTGTGCCATTGTAACCAGCGGTGCAGTCAGAACGGGAGGCCCCAGAATGAGAGGCCCCAAATTCAAGTCCCCTTTGAATTCCTCTTTTGGAGGGGATTTGAATCCCTTTCCCGTTCTGGGGCCTCCCATTTTCACTGCGCCGCTGGTTACAACGGCACAAAAGTTAAGTCGGATTGCACTGTCAGTAACATAATATAACAGAAATAATCCTTCAGGTTATAAGTGCATAAGATCTACCAGTGCATAGGATCTACACTAGTTTATGTTAGCACAAAACTGCGGGGGAGTTTTGGCCTTGGGAGGCCTGTTCAGGGTAAGGGAAAATTTGTTCCTTTCCCCTGGGAGTAAGCCCCTGATGGCCCAGTGGGTCAACTCAGACCTGCGCCAGTGACATAGTTGTTGCAATTCCATGTTAACCTGTGAAAGCAGAACAGGCCCGGGAAGGGGGTTAGGATTCGGCAGCCACCCACTTCGCGGACCCAATCCACCCACCTCCCCCCCATTTGTCCCACCTCCGCCCCGTTCCACTGCCTCCTGGCCCCTGCATGGCCTTATCTGAGGTGGTGGGTGTCCGTAGTCCATTGCCACATGGACCTGGCTGCTCACTCCTTCTCTACAGTATTGTGTTTGCGACAGCCAGAAAGCATGTTACGCTGCTGGAATGCACATTCCGGCAGCGTAACAGCCAGTTAGGATTCATACAAAGAAAAAAAGGTTTCCTTTAATTGTTTTCCCCACAGAAGATGTTTTTAGAAAGAAAATATTCCATTCAAAATGTTACAAAATAGATACTAGTTAACTAGGCTAACTAGATTATAGAAGCACAGTTATTTACAATCTCCTACCTTTTTAATAACTGAAAAATGAATTTATGAAAAATACATAGAAATAAATGTTTGTATAATTGCAAGTGAAATTGTTGGTAGTTTGCAATTGTATTGGGAAGTATGGGTTCCATAGCCATGTATACAATTTAATACAAAGAAATAAAATCCTTAAAACCGCAGTTGTAGTTCAATGAGTGTATGTATTAACTCTTGTTGCACTTTAAGTTTTTAATTTTTTTTAATTTTTTTTAAAAGACTCATTGAACTACAACTGTGGTTTTAAGGATTTTATTTCTTCGTATTAAATTGTATACATGGCTATGGAACCCATACTTCCCAATACAATTGCAATCGTATCTAGTCATGAAAATCTCCACGTAACATTGTTGGTAGTTTATCCTATATACCATGACCCTACGCTCATAGATGAAATAGTCCCACGATTTCAAAGAAACTTACTTTCATATAAGAATTGCTAAGACCATGGTCTTAAAAAAAAAGTCATAATATTATAAATATATTATTCTAAACATCAGAATTTAAACTCACATTTGGTTTTCCCAGCCTAGCTGAAGGGCATTATTCTTTCAAAATCAATGTCTATTAGCCAGCCTTCATAAACTTTCCCAATAATATCTAATATCTCAACCATGTCACAGCTATACATAAGTGGCTAGATAAACCTTAGGGGAGCAGAATTCCTAAGGCTTGACATCATGCCCTTGTTTACTTAGTTAATAGAAATAGGGAGAAGCTCTACTCTAGGGCTTCATCCTCACATAAAACATAGGTCCCCACTATGCAATGAGCCTGGAAAAGATGCAGGCTAACATATTCTCCTCCTCTCTTGTGCATGAGAAAAGACAATGAATTTTTTTTTCACTGTAGAATAAACTACAGTTCTATATTCACATCAACTTGGGAACTGTGGTATGTTAATTAACTAGAGCTAGAACAATCAGGAAATATAGTTACAGAGCAATCCTATGCATGTTCATTCAGAAGTAAGTCCAGTTTTGTTAAATGGAGCTTCCTCCCAGAGGCATAGGATTACAGCATAATGGTGCAATCCTATCTAACTTTTAGACTGGTGGAGCACCGCTCTGCCGGTCTACCGTGTTGCAAACAGGTGTGTCACTGGACCGTGGGGGGGGTGGCCCGCCGCGGGGTGTCGCGCGCAGGGGGTGATGCACGCGTCACCCCGCGGCCCGCGCATGACCCACGCTGCTGCTGGCTCCGCGCGTCACCCGCACTGCCGCTGGCTCCGCGCGCATCACCCGGCTGGGTCGGACACTCCGCGGCCTTCTCCCGTCCTCCGGGAGAAGGCCCCGGAGCGTCCAACCCGGCTGGTGGTCCGGCCACTTCTGCCGAGGCCCTATGCGGCTTGTTTCCACATTTTCGTGCATGCCCACAACGCTTCTGAGCAGCAGAAGCTGCTGAGGGCAAGGGAAGCCCCTTGCCCTCAGAAGCGTTGTGGGCATGCGCAAAAATGCGGAAACAAGCTGCATAGTGCCTCGGCAGAAGGTCGGGTCGGACACTCTGCGACCTTCTCCCACCCTCCGGGAGAAGGCCTCGGAGCATCCAAAGACCCGGCCGGCGGTCCGGCCGCTTCTGCCGAGGCCCTGCGCATGCCCACAAAGTGCACAGGGGTGCACAGGGCGGGGTCACTAGGGTGACGCGCACCGACAACGCGTCACCCTAGGGCGGGAGGTGACGGGTGCGCCCCCCGCTATTGGGTGACGCACACGCAGCAACGCTACTGGTCGCAAATATGACGCAAATAAAGTTTGCAACATCTGGCGAGTAGGCAGCACCGGCACCACTCTACCTGCTGCAGATCCCACAGAGTGCCTCCAGGGAAGGTAAGTTGGGTGGTGGTACAATGATGGGAGGGCGGAATGGGGCATTCTGGGAGGGGGGATTGGTCGGCCAGGCTCATGAAGGGGGAGGGATTGGCGGCTCCGCCGAAATCCTATCCCCCTTCCCGGGCCTGGCCACCGTTACATGGCCCTCTCGAATGTGTGCCAGCAAAATAGCTTGCACACATTCGAATAGACCCATCGGGGCGGCTAGGGTTCTAATCAGGGTAAGAAGACAAACGTCCCTTTCCCCCAAGGAGTGCTCCAGCCATGCCGGTAGTGGGTCTTATCTAGATAGGATGCAGCGCAGGCCCTACATTGGGAGATCTACGTCAGGATTGGGCTGCCTGTTGCTATAGTTAGTTAAATTACAGTTAGTCAACAAATTATAATTACAGGTGTGTGTGTGTGTGTGTGTGTGTGTGTGTGTGTGTGTGTGTGTGTGTGTGTGTGTGTGTGTGTGTGTGTGTGTGTAATGCAAAAATGTTTTTCAAGCAGAAATGGAAGCTTTCACTCTCATCTTTCACACAAGAAAGACAGAGGGAATTGGGGAGCATGTCAGCCTATGCCTCTCCTAGCCTGATAGCCCAATCCTACCTCCCCCTGCTGATGCAGCTTTGCTACTAGAGCGCATGCTGTATCCTGCGGAGAGTCCCTTCCTGGCCTCAACACACCTTCTCGCCCAGGTCTCCGCCCCATTCTGGCCCCTGCCTGCCCACCTCCCGTCCTCCGTGCTGACTTACTGGCACCGGGACTTCTTTGCAGGCTGCTGGCGCATGGTGGCAGCCCGGCTGAGTGGAATGGCAGGTCGCCTTTTGCAACCGCCATAAAGCACGTTGCGCGGCCAGAATGCAAGTTCTGGTGGCGCAGCAGGCCCATAAGATTGGGCCCTCATTCACATATTTACATGTTGCAGTTACATGTGAATTGATCCTAGGTGATAGGCAAAGCATTTAAAATGATTTCTTCTTTGAAAGTCAATTCTTTGTGGTCTGAAATCATGAATAGGAAAGGAAATGCTCACCCTTGTAACCAGCAGCATTGGTTTTCCAGTCATTAGCAATCAGATGTCCTGCCCGTGAAGTCCTTACAATGATATGCTGCACATCTCTCCACGTCAGATATCGACTACGGAAAGACAGTGAAAACCAGAGTCATTTTACCAAAAGAAAACAAGTAGGATGGGGGAGTCTCAAAGTAGTGAGGGGAAAACCTTCTCAAAGTATTCAAAACCACAGGGAATACTCTATTGAATTAATATAATACTGTATAGTAATATATTTCTATTTTCATCATTTTCAGGGCAGAGAACGATTTTATCTGGCAGGAAGTGGTTCATAGTTACAGGAAGAATATTCCATGTACATAAAGCATCTGTCATCTTTTAGATAACATATATTCAAATATCTAGCAAAAATCAATAGAACTATGATTTTCTTCACTTTTCATCGGTATATGGTTGCTTGAAATCTGGATGCACTGGACAGTTGTATTGATGACATTCCAAAACTGCAACACTTTTTGATAGAGTTATGTAGCACCCATGCTGGTTAGGACCCTAACACTATTATTTTTTCACATTCTTAACAGCTAGAAAAACCACCACTACTAAGTAAGGCCCAATCTTATCTGGACACCATGCTCATATTGCACAGATGCTGGCGCTATGTCCAACATATCCTAAGACCATCCAGGCAGCGATGCCACACTAACATAGTAATGTCAATGCAGCCCTCCCAGTGATGCTGGTACAGCCTTGCCCAGCAATGCTGACAGTCTATAAAAACCCCATCACCCACAGAGCAGTGTCCTCCTGACATCGGCATGGCATCAGCACAACATCAGCGCGACATCCATATGTCTTAATGTTACATCTGTGAATCCTTGGTGTGATGCCCAAGAAGCCAATCGCCACATCCACCCAACACCAGCGGTCAGAGAAGCATTGCCAGGGTGAACAGACCAGGGGACGGGCCCAGGTGCAGGGCCAATGAAAGGCCAACACTGGGGGGAGTCCTCTCTGTCACGCCACTGGGAATGAACAACTAGCCACAGGAAGGTGCCACACACACGACATGACATGACACACTACTCCACCCCCAACAGGAACTACAATGGCATCAGCAAAGGGGCAAAGGGGCAAAAGCAAAGACCAGCTAGGAATCCCTGCACCCAAGGTTCAAGTCCACCTTACCCACCCACACAAACACACACATCCAAGGAATCTCTTTCTGAGTGATGCACAGGAACGGCAGATAGATAGCTCCCTTGGAAGAGGGCAGCCATGTGCAACAAGCACATAAGTCTCTCCATGGCAAGAGTTTGAGTCTCTGTGGGGGCATTCAGCACCTGGAATGAAACCTTTATCACGAGAGGGACCGGGTCAGGTCACAAGGGAAGCCTCGACAGCATACAGGCAAAGCAGGGGAGCCCATGACCTTGGGGCACCTGAGTTGGGGCACCAAATCCTGCCCCCACCTCCCTGCTCATCACGGTCTCAGCTGATACCTCCTCCCACTCAGTCCCTGCCATGTAATTCAGCAGCAGTGTGTGAGATACTACTGTACAGTACTCTGTTCTTCTATCTCGGCATGCCGTATTTGAAAAGGAGGATAGAGGAAATGAAAGTGTGGAGGAGATATGAGCAGTGGACTAGAGTGTATTTTGTCTGTGTTCTTTTCCTCTTCAAATACAGTGTGATGAGGAAGAAGGATGAAACGGCTCGTCATGTGCTGCTGCCAAACCATGAAGTCATGCAGGGCAAGGGCCATGAGGCAGCAGGCAGGGGGTGACCTTGCCTGCTGTGACCCCTGAACCTGATAATCTGCACCCTGAGGCAACTGCCTAAGGTGATCTCATTATAAAGCCAGCCCTGATCAGCAGCATAGTTCCTGTTTAGGTTGCACTTGTCTGGTAGGCTACCATGTCAATGTGTCAGTCACTCACAATAGCATTAGGACTGTAGGAAAAAAAAAGTTTCTGAAAGCAGCTTAACAATACATAGAAATGGAATAAGTGGTCTTAAATAAATGATTAATGACACATAACTGAGATTAGATTGTCAGGTGAAATAATATTTCCAGTTCCAGAGAGAATTTAAAAGGTTCATTTCCATTTTGAACTAAACCTATCTTGGACTCATTCAGCAACAGAATTAATCTGTAGCACCGAGTAGAACGCAGCTTTAATATTCTGATTTTTTTTCCTTGTCTCTGTTTCTCTCTCTCTAAAACCATTGCACATAAAGGGTTGTGTGATAGCGTTCATGAGCAATTTCTCAACATTTTAAAATAGAAATATTATTTGCATTCTAATCCTGCAATTAGGTAAGGAAAGCAGTAAAAGTAACCACAGAACTTTGATTTCAAAAAGATGAACATTAAACAAAATAAAGGTAGGAATTCAGCGTTTATACCACTTATTAAACTTCATATGACTACTTGGCTGCAATTTTGTATTTAATGATGTGCAAATATTCTTCTATTCCCACTTACTCTGACACAAAGTTTCTTGGAAGAATTCATATAAAAGATGACAGCAAACCTGCAAAAGGTGAACACTCTGTGCAGACACAGAAGTATAAATTTATGTATCTGGTATTCAGAATGCAAAGCAGCAGTTATAATTTTCCTAATCCATTTTAATGCATTCCAGACAACCCTGTCTGATGGGGAGTTTAGCTTTTCAAAATGTTGGCTTTGTACATGTTTTGTGCAAATGAAAAGTAAGCACAGCACACTGGTTATTTTCTGCTGTAGATTAAATCTAAGAGATTTTCTACATGCAACTCAGCCTGCAGAAAATAAGTGCTTTGTGTTCCTGCTGAGCTGGATATGTGATGTTGCTTTTAGATATATGCATACAATTTACATGATAAAATTAAAATTAAACCTGAACCCTATGGGGAAGCAATGAACATGCAAAAATTAATGCAAACATTGAAGCTTTTAATAGAAAACCTACAGTGACGCTGGTTATTTTTACCAGGCAACTAGAGATACCATGCACTTCACTTCAATTGTACACCTCTACTTTTCACACCTAAACTCTCATCTGTGGAGGCTCCTTGCAACCTGCCATATTTGTTCAGTACCACATGCAGCACTAAAAATGCCTTTTATCCAATATGTCATAATCTGAATTTTGTCAATTAGAAGCATGCTAGCAAAGTACAACGGTCAAGAAGCCCTACCTCAGATGTTGCATTACAATATTACGGAACCCAATGAGATGGGGTTCAAACTTGATACACCAAATTATGTCCCAAACATGCAAACCAAATATCATTCCAATACAACAGTTTGCAAGGAGATATTGCACTGCAGCATGTTTTACAACTGGCATCCTTGAGGTGCGTTACAATTAGGTTTACCAGATGTCCCAGTTTGTCCAGGCCAGTCCCGGTTTCTGGGGGGTGTCCTGGGCGTCCCCAGAAACCGGCACTGTCCTGGCCGTCAGCTGAGTCCTCCGGGGGCAACCGGGACTGAATATTGGCTCGCGCACATGCGCAAGCCTCGTGCAGGCGTGCGAGCCAGCCGTGGAGGACTCAGACGGTGGCCAGGATGGGGGGCAAACGTCAGCGTTGGCAGTTCCAGGTGGCCACGGAGGATGCAACTGGTCGACTGGGATGGGGGGGAAGTAGTAGCAGCAGGAAAAGCGGCAGCGGCAAGCAGCGGTGGCGGCAGCCCCGGCTGGCCAGAAAGGTAGGCAGAGGCTGGAAAAACGCGGGGAAAGCGGCGGAAAAAGGGGTACCAAAAAAGTGGCAAAAAAAGAAGAAGCAAGGCAAGCGGCAGCTGGGGCAGTCCGGGACTGGAAGGGGCATGTGGGAAAAAAAGAAAAAACCTGCGGCAGCCTGCCACTTTGCAGGAAAAATAAATAATTCCGTGGCGACCCGCAAATTTTAAACAGGGAAAAAAATAATTCCATGGCAGGAAATAAAGAAAAAATAATTACTTCCACGGTGGGAAACAATAATTAATTATGTGGCACTACATCATATAGTTGTACAAGAAACATAGCTATAACAAGAAACATAGCTTTAGCTGGATCCATTGCATCCAGCTATAACTGAGAAATACATCACTCATGTATAATAAGCAAACACTTTTACTTGGAGCCATGTCACTTCAGGGTCATTAGCCATGTGGCCATTTCAAGTATTGTTGCCATACAGACAAAGATTTTGTCAACCCCTTTTGACAACAGATGTTACACTCTGTTGGATTTTACTACCTGCAGTTCTGATAATGTGGTTTATATGTAATAAGATGTCCTTGTGGCTTGAAAATCTTTTTTGCTGCTTGTTTTCTGTAATGGTATTGCCGCCTTATTTCCTGACCATCCTGCATTTGGCCCATGTTTTCAAGCTGTACAGACATTCTTCATCAGCTTTACTAATGTTCTGCCATGTCACAAAGCATACCTGAGTTGTTGGGATTGCCTTGCTGTTATGTCTAATCATCATCACTAGAGGACACTGTGGTGCCTAACAATCTGTCACATACTCAGTGACTATATTAAATTAATGTTCTTAATATTAATCAAGAAACATATTTTGATTAATATCTTCAAGTTTACCTACTTAGTACAAATATTTCTGGATAAGCTACTTAATCTTTCTTAATTCTAAAAGTAAAATATATGATCCTAGGTTTCAGCTGGACATGAGCTGAATATGATTTGGGCGCCAGGCTATGCTGCGACTGATTTTTCAAAATATGTTTTGGGTTATCCCAGGTTTCTAAATTCAGTCAATATAGAGCTCTGAATCCGAGTGTTTACTTTCCTGTCGCTTTTCCTATATAGGCTTAACTGTGGAAATGACCTGGTAGCTGGGAAAACCAAAAGCAGGAAAATAAAATTGTTCTGGCAGAAAATAGGAATGGAAAGGAATACATCAAAAGGTCCTGCCACCTATGATATGATATTCCCTTCCATTCACAACCACAACAGCTGCTATCCAGAATCTAAGAGAGGACAGGCAAAAAGATTTGTAGGCCCATTGCTCTCTGGCAGCTTCAACAATTATAATCTTGCCATATGTTTCCTTTTTATCAAAAGGCTTATGCAGTAGTGAGAACATTCAGGTATACAGGTGTGTGTGTGTGTGTGTGTGTGTGTGTGTGTGTGTGTGTGGTGATACAACTATATACTGACTCCTGAACAGTGTCCTCACAAAGGTGTGGTACCAAATTCCAACTCCATATGCTTTTATCGTTTTCTAACTCTTTTTGGATTTAAGACAGTCAGGGCCAATCCTATGCAACTTTCCAGTGCCAATGCGACCGCAATGCAGCCCAGAGGTAAGAGAACAAACGGCCCTTACCCCTGAGGTCTCCGTGACTGCCCCCCACCTCAGGATGCAGTACACGCCCTATTGGCATGTCTATGTCAGCCCTGGAAAGTTGCATAGGATTGGGCCCTCAGATATCCATGATAAGAAACAAGACTGCAGGCATACAGTATTTCCTGTTCCCAAACATGCTATATCACCAGCTTGAGAGATATAGCCAACATCATGATTCTTAGTTGGGACTGATATTTGTTGAAATGTTGTGTAGGTTTGCTCAGGGCCATCCCAGCCATGGGGCTTCTGAAGCAGCTCCTGTGACGAGTGGGTTGGGAGGAGCAATAAATTGACAAGGACCCAACAGACAATCCTGTTCTGACCATGCACTTTTACAAATGCTCAGCTTCACCTTTTTCTCTTTCTTGTAATGTTTACATGATGTGCCCTGACAGTTTGAGAGATTTGTTAGCATGTAATTGGTAGCAGGATGCTAGAGAACTACTCCAGAAGAGAGCTGTAGTAGCCCTCTTGGCAGTATTTTGCTTCCCTTTACACATTCAGAAATCTGTCAAGCAGTTGATTGTGTTTAAATGTGACAATCTTGCCACCACCCCATCCCACAATGCACAGCCATTCAGCAAATCTGCTTGCTTTTGTTTCAGCCACCTCATATAGATCTCATGCTGTTCTATGCATAATTGTCATTAACAAGCTGTTAATCTTTTTGCTATTGTTTTTTAGAGAACAGGAGGGTGCATATGGTGTTCCCAGTTAAGAAGGAGAAATGGTCCTACAAATAATTCCTTCTCCTCTCTTGTATGTAAAATCTTCTACTCCTTGAATCAAGATAAACAAGGTACAATTATGATAAAACATTCTTCCTCTGAGTTCTCTAGCTCCTGTCTGGCATTTCCACTAGAGCTCAGCTTCTCTACCATTAAACTACTTTTCATGAACTCAGAATCAGAACATAATGTTCTCGGTACAAGTGACATATTTTCAATATTATATACTATTTCTCCCACATCTATTCATGTACCCTAATATCCTAAAAAAAGTTGGTAACAAACACAAATGTGACTTTTGTCACAAATGTTTCAGAAGTTTAACATATGTGATACATTATTACCCAACTGGAGGTTACACACTTTGGAAATGTCTTGGATAGTCTAGTTTTAAATCATTATCATAAGGTTCATATAATAATGAACTTTTTGGGTGACTCAAGAAATCTCAGTTCAATCTGTGTTTGGTTCCTGCCAAGCAACTGAAGTAATATTTAGTTATCTGGAAACTAATGAGAAACAATTCCAAAAAGAGAAATTATGGAACGGAGTAGGCATTTATGGCTTCAAACTGGTTATATCGCAGACATATGAATGTTACACAATGCTGATGATTATTTATAACATATTGTGACAATGGATTCCATAATTCATTGGAGTGTGTGCAACATGCAATGGGGGGACCAGACAGCCTGGGAGAAAAAGGCTGCCTAGCTTCAAACAGGTCCCCTTGGACCTTCGCCAGCTCTTTTGCTGGCAGAAATCTCATGAGACTTGTGGGAACAGGTCCAGGCCAGGAAGAGGGAACAGGATCTCGGTGTGCACCACTAGTGCCAAGATTCTCCCCCTCCTGCCCTCGAACTGGCCTGCTCCCCACCCATGATCCTCCCCCGAACTGTTCCCCACCAACCTACCTGCTTCGGCAGTGGTTTGGCAACCCACCACTGCTGGAGTGGGTAGTGAGCTGTTGGAGCGGCTCATGCAACGGCAGGCCTGGCCTTACGCTGATGGATCGTGAGATCTGCCAGTGTAACCCCCTGATAAGAACATAAGAACATAAGAAGAGCCCTGCTGGATCAGGCCAAAAGCCCATCTAGTCCAGCTTCCTGTATCACACAGTGGCCCCACCAGATGCCTCAGGGAGCACAAGACAACAAAATAACCTGTTTCCCGTTGACACTCCCTTGCACCTGGCACAGAGAAAACCCACTTCTAAAACCAGGAGGTTGCTTATGGCTTGTAACCTGTGATGGTCTTTTCCTCCATGAATCTGTCCAAACCCCTTTTAAAGGCATCTAGGACAGGTGCCATCACCACATCCTGTGGCAAGGAGTTCCACAGATGAATTACACGCTGGGTAAAGAAATATTTTCTTTTGTCCGTTCTAACTCTCCCTCCACTCAATTTTAGTGCATGTCCCCTGGTTCTGGTGTTGTGATACTTACTTCTGAGTAGACATGCAAAGAGTTGTGCTGTTAGTCATTTTTTTTCTAAACTAAAAACCTCCAGATGCTTTAACCTTTCTTTACAGAAAAGGTGCTACATCCCCCCGATACTTTTAATTGTCCTTTTCTATACCTTTTCAGGTTTGCTTTATATGTTCCTCTTTCCAACACAGTAATTAATCTTTTTGTCAGAAAACAGATATGTCAGGAAAATGTACTTTTCAGCTGCAAATGACAGCATTCATGTCTTTTGTGGGGTGTACAGAGATAGGGAAGCTCATTTTAAAGTTATGTAGAAATAAAGTATTTGCAAAACATGTCAAAACTGGATCCTTTCCATATGTGAGTCACAGACTCAGACAAGATCTCATTAATCTTAATTGATTTAGCCTTCAGTTAATCTCCCAAGAGATAGTTATTAACCTCTTGATAAACCTCTTGAA
The DNA here is from genome assembly GCA_026170595.1 of Plestiodon gilberti rubricaudatus. Taxonomy (NCBI): domain Eukaryota; kingdom Metazoa; phylum Chordata; class Lepidosauria; order Squamata; family Scincidae; genus Plestiodon; species Plestiodon gilberti. The sequence continues at coordinate 68,550,551 of JANXHW010000002.1, forward strand.
GGAAGAAAAAAATGTATTAACAAGGTAACTAACACTGATAGATAACTGGCCCCAGTTCAAAAACTGAACAGTTTCCTTACCAGAAAAGAATCCCCAAATGGCTCATCAACATCTGCTTACTGCTTTTAGATTGTGCAAGCCAGACAACATGTAGTATAAGATAGCAAGAGCAAGAACTTTCCGATAAAAGTAACTGTGTGATTGTCAGCAAAATAATAACAAATGACAGATTTTCCTAATACAATCCCACAAAGAATTACCCTCACCCTTCAATATTTTCCAAAAGGATTTTATTTATTTATTTATTTAAAGAATTTATATGCCGCCTTTCTCCCGGCAAGGGCACTCAAGGCGGCTTACAACATTAAAATAACATATACATTAAAATAATTAACAATTTAAAACAATTAAAAAATTAAAACAATTAAAACAATTGAAACAAACAACCCCAGTGGGTCACCTCTATTTACAGTTGTTAAAAGCCATTTGTTCAAGGTTAAAAGTTAAAAGTCAGCCCACCATGTCAGACATCGAATGCTAGTCTAAATAAAAATGTCTTAAGGCCCCGCCGAAAGGTCTCTAAAGAGGGAACCGTTCTTAATTCCAGGAGGAGGGAATTCCATAATTGGATTTTTTTTCTTATAAAGAAAATAAATTTGAAAACTCAGAGGTGGAAGAAGCTTATAATTAGCACCTTCCAGTTTTGAATGTAACTTTTGAGAAGAGTCAAGAAAAGAGAAGATAGGCACAGTTTTAATTCCACTGAAGTGAATGGTAAGACTCCAACTGACTTTAATGTTTACCATTAACTGAATACAATATGCTGTAGATTTAAATATGATGTTATTATATCTTACATAAATGCATTGCTTATAATGGATCTAATGGCCCAATCCTAACTAACCCCTCATGTGGTGATACAGTGGCAGCGGTGCGGTAAAAATCTAGAATTCATCTCAACTATTCATGGGCCCCTAGTTGTCCAAATCTACTAGGCTCAGTTATTTGATGTATGATGTTTGATGTCCATAGTAGCAACTGCCTGTTCATCTTCTTGGGAGGGTACACATTCATACCAGAGATGTTTGGTGGGGTTTTTTTTTGATATATATTTATATTTTATTATATTGAAACATAGATGTTTTATTAACAAAACAAAGATCAAAGATTGATTGTGCAAACCCAAAGACGAATTCTGCTGGTGAAAGCCCCCAAGATCCTCTCTGATTTTTGTAAGAGAACAAGAATGGAATATTGATGGAAGATAACATGACTGGAAGTGCAGTCATGATAGGCAAGCACCGCCCAAAAAAGAACAGCAGGCTACAAGCTTTGATGTTGTGTCATTCACGAACGTTCCAGCATGGAGAAACAGTGTTAATGACTTTTTTGGATCATCTGAACAGTCAATGCCTGGCTATTCAATTTATAATTGAATGGGAGGTAAATGACTCTCCCCCCCTTTTTGGATGTATTGGTTACTAGAAAAGAAGATTTGACGTGTGCCCACACAGTATATGGGAAACCAACCCACACTGGATGGTATCTACATCAAACCTCCAACCACCACCCATCACAGAAAAATTCTCTAATTAATTCCCTGATATACCGTGCCATTAACATATGTGATGCCCCTTCAAAGAAACATTATTTTGGAATCTTTGAGGGCAAATGGCTACAGTTCAGCACAAATTAACAAATGTTGGTCCAGCCAGTACAAAAGACTTAAAGGAAAGAACACAGCAATGGCAGAAAAAGAGGATAAAAGTTGGTTGGTGCTTCCTTTTGTACAAGGCACCACGCACAAAATTGCACGGGTTTTTAGGCATTACAATGTAAGAACTATCTTCAAACCCACCAGCAAAGTATCGCAGTTATTACGGAATCCGAAAGATCCAAGACCCCCGTTGTCAAATCCAGGTGTATACAGTGTGCCCTGTGAATGTGGAAGATCATATATACGGACAATGAAACGCGCGATCAACAACAGGGTCAAGGAACATATGAGAGCCGTCAGACTGCAGCATCCGGAACACTCAGCCCTTGCGGAACACTCAATCAAGACTGGACACACGATTAAGTTCGAAGACACAAAAAGTTTAGTTTGTGAATCGGGACTCAGACAGAGATTACATTATGAAGCCATTGAAATTAGCAAACAGAAGCATCAGAATTTAATGAACAGACAGCAGGAGCCGTCGTTTATAGATCAAATCTGGCTGCCAATTCTCAGTAAGACTATCCATACGGCCGGCAATACAAAGTGAGGCCAGCGTAGTCTGTATTGTGATTCCACCGTTGGGGTTACCAGGGGTCAGACGCCACACTTCTCTGATTTCCAGTGCTAATTATCTGGCTGCAAAGTTTGCGTGCCTTTTTTGTTTGGCACCTCCACTCTTCTACAAAAAGCAAGCGCTGATCTGGATTTTTTATTTATTTATTTATTTTTGCTATTTATTTATTTATTTATTTATTTAATTATTTATGCTGCGAGAAGTAGCACGCACAACAGATACACATGCATGACAACCACTAGAAAAGAGATAGCAGCAAATGCTGACTTGCAGGTGTAAAGGAGCATCACAGATCAAACTACCGCAGGGGGGGAAATGTATTACTTCACATCATTTTTTATTAAATGGGCTGTGTTTACTTGATTCCAAAGAGCAAACACCACTTCGAAGTCATTAACTAGTTCAGTGCTCTTGGAGTTTGCCTGTTTTTTTTTTAGAAAGAGCCCTCATGAATATTCACAACGCCCTGGGCTATGTTCTTTATAATCTCTTCTTCTATTCGTACCCTTCTATAGGGGAAAAAAAGAATGTATATTTCTATATAAACATTTGTTACTTGAGGACTTGAGTCTCCGAGTCGGGCCGGCCCCCTCAATTGGGAGAGCCGGCTCGGGGACGTCCTCCCCGGCCGGCTGCCCGGGGCCTTCTAAGGAAAGCCCGCGCGAGAACGGTATTTACGCCGTTCTTTTCGCGCATGCTCAGACTGTTACTGAGGGAAAAGGGCTGCCCTGTCTGAGCATGCGCGAAAAGAACGGCGTAAATACCGTTCTCGCGCGGGCCTTCCTTAGAAGGCCCCGGGCAGCCGGCCGGGGAGGACGTCCCCGAGCCGGCTCTCCCAATTGAGGGGGCACCTGTCGGGCACCCGGAACGGCGACCCAGTTCACCCCCTCCGGAGCGCTGCGCCCTGCCCTCCGGAGCGCGGCGCCCCGCCCTCCGGAGCGCGCCGCGGCCTGTCGGCCGCGGCGCTATTTAATTATAGGGGCGGGGTGGGCGCCGGGTTAGGGTTGAACCAGGCGCCGGAAGAGGCTATTACGCCGCTGGCCCAACCCGCCTTCTTCGGGATCCTCCGGACCGGAAGAGAGTGGGAGGGCCCTGCAGCAGCCTCGGGAGAGATCGATCGCTGAGCCTGACAATCATTCACACGTGAGAGACGGGACGATCTGATAAACTGCTGTGAGTCAGCTGCTGCTTCAGCGAGGGGCTTTTACGAGGCTGCCAGCCTGACTCGTTTTCTTCCGGAGTCTCCTGTCCTCAGTGTACTGTAGCTCGAAGGAGCGCCGCGGCTTGTTTCAGTGTGTGCATGCAGAAACAAGCCGCGGCGCTCCCGAAAAAGCTCCTGGCGGGCCGGACACCATGCTATGGGAGCTAGCTCTCTGGGGGCCTGAGAACATGCCCTCGGGGGCCGGACGTTCCCCACCCTTGGTTTAGAGCCTTGGGAGGCCTGAGGAGGCAGCCATAGACACCCCCCCCCCCGGACCCTTTGGGAAGCTGGCAGGAGAACCAGGTATGTTGATAACAGCATTTTTGGGTCGGTGACGTTCGGGCTGGCCACCCCCCTTAAAGGTAAATCGGACACTTCCGGGAACAGTGGTGAGTCACGACCCACCACTTTGAGAACCCCTGGTGTACACCATTAACCTCAACTTATAACTAGTACATTAGGGATCCAAGTGGATGCAGCACAGCTGATTTTGTCTCAATCATCAACAACTAAAAGGAGTTTCCAATTCCAAAAAGAAGACTGATGGCCCAATTCCATCTGGGCCTTGCACTGCCAGAACTCATGCTCTAGAAGTGCAAGGCCCTTTGCGGTGCGATGAAAGCAGAGATGCCTTCATGCAATTCCGGGGCACTGCCGCAATTGGCCAGAGGTGTAACACATGCAGCTCCAGGAAGCCACCACCAGGGTTGGTAAGTTGGCGGGGGGGGGGGAAGGTTCGGGGGCATTCTGGGGTGGGGATGGGGGAAGACAGTGGAGAGTGGGCTGGAGGGGGTAGATTTAAGCTGCAAAGGCACACTCTGGATCTTATCCCCAATTTTCTAGTCTGCACCACCCTTTTCTCTGTTTGGACTTACACCATCTACACAGCTGGCATGGGTCCGACAAGACCCATAGCCGGCCAGGAGGTCTATCCAGAGGTAAGTAAAATGTTTTTTACTTACCTTTGGTTGGTCATCTGGTCACTGCCTCACCGTTGGATGGAGCACAAGCTCCGTCAGCAAGGCGGCATTGTTGTCAATGGTGGGGGATTGGATTGGGCTGTGAATCCCTTAGTAAGATGTGAAAATACAGTATGTAGGATATGTATAGAAACAAGTACCCTCCTGAGAAGGGTGTTCTTGTGTGACGTGTATCTATTCCTGCTCACAATAAAAGAAAACGTATTGGGTTGCAGCCCCATGGTTTACAGCGAAACAGGTAGAATATAAACATTTTATATTTGTTGCTTTAGCTCATGTTATTGACATCTTCACTCCTTTTCATTTTTGCATTGTGATTTCTCTGCTGCTTCATTAATACACGAGTAGAGCTCTCAGAAAAAATAACAATAGTAAAAATGATTCATATTCCAACAAACATGATTTTGTTATTCTACAGTTTCCACAAAGCTCCACCTCGAAAGGTCATAAACAGAGCATAACACAGCTGCCTGGCTGGCCCACAAATTATCTAGCATTCAGGGGCTAACCAACCTCCTTCCAGAGTTTTCTGCAGCCTAGGACAAATCCAAAAGCAATGAGTCATCCAAAATTCACATTCTATCTTATTTAATGAACACTGAGAATTCAGTTTAGAGAATTCAGTTGAGGGAGCAACAAGTCTTTCATTCTCTATGGTGAATTAACACATTTATGTGCCTTCCAATTTCTTAAGGCTTCAAATAATGTTGACCTTTAGTGATAACTCATTGATAGTGCAGATAATGAAAGGAACCGGTCTTACATTTTTCCTCACTGGCCCCAGGCATCATTCTTCATTGTGTATACCACAGACTGAGAAAAGCAGCCATAGTAGTTCAACACTTTGGTTTACCTGAGTATAGTGACAACATTTGAACTGAATCAGAAATGTATAGTAATAATGTCAGAGAGTCAGAGACAAAAATAGCCTCCAATGTGATATTTTCATTTGCTGGACTGTTTGACCCACCATTTTTGCTCTGATTTGCAAGTGAAGTGTTTATATATTGCCAAATGTTAACACAAGTTTTGATTTAATATCTGTATGCTGCCTTCCCACAACCAAGCAGAGCTGAAGATGGCTCACAACAATAACAAACTATCAAAAACAAATTAATGAACATGCTAATGACTGGCTAATCATACCAATCATGGTTACATAAAGAATGCTAGTATATAATCTCAGTATTAAATGATAAATATAGGTGTTTCATTTTTTTCCAGCTGTCATAGAAAAAAACATATGATTGAGGGGGATGGGACAATATCAGTCCACTTTTTGCACTCTTGCCCTATGGATGTATTTCATAATGTGTACTCTACTTAAGAGAGTTGCACATAGACCGCACTTGTTACCCACTTGGTAACTTGTTACTGCACTTGGTGAGACTAGTCATACTGAAATGTTGAGTATGGTTGGTCCTCGGTATCCGCAGATACTGGGGACCAACATTAAAGCACTTAAGAAAAGGGGGGGAGGTTTAAAAACGGTTTGATTACCTTTTAGAGGCAAACCGCTGCATTCTTCCTCTTACCAGTTTAAATCGCGCTCCGAGGCCTCCGGAGTGCGATTTAAACTGGTAAAAGGAAGAACATGCAGCGGTTTGTCTCTAAAAGGTAAGCAAACTGCTTTTAAACCTTCCCCTTTTTTAAAGTGTTTTACAGTGGACCCCTGTATCCGCGTTGAGACAAATCTGCGGATGTGGGATCTACGGATAGTGGGGGTTCACTGTATTATATTTGACTTATATAGTTATAAATTTCATTAATTCATTCATTAAACTTTATTAGGCATAAAATGTAGTTATAACTAGTATATTAGGGGAGCTGAACAAATGCAGCACAACTGCTTTTGTCTCAAGCATCAACCCTTATAAGGAACACTGAATTCCAAAAATGTAGACCAAGGCTGCAATCCTATGAACATTTACCTGGGAGTCCCATTTAATTCAGCAGGACTTACTTCAGAGTAGACATGCACAAGATCATGCTGTTAATCTCCTAATAAGATGTGGAAATATAGAGGATATGTGCAGAAACAAGTACTTTTCTGTGACGAGCATTTTTGTATGATGTGCTCCACTTGTCTTCTCCTCTCTTAATCTCTGTGCCAACAATTTGCCAACCACCCTTCCAATGGAATATGCCTGCTTGGTTTTTTTCTAACATGTGCTTCACTGTAATCCCTTTGCAAAACTCTTCTTTTTATTACTGAATAGGCACTCAGCATCACATTTGCCAACTAATAAACACAGTCTTGAAAGACAGGTCTTCTGCCCAGGATTTTTCCATAGGAATGGCTATACCTACATTTTTTTCTATAATATTTGGCAACATAGGTGCACTTATAGTTTAATCCTATGCCTGTCTACCCAGAAGTAAGTCCCATTGTATTCAATAGGACTTACTCCTAGGAAAGTGTGTAAAGGATTGCACCCCTAATGTGGCAGGGAAGGAAAACATAAGAATTGCCTTGCTAGATCAGACAGGCCTTGTCAATTTCAGCATCCTTCTTCTAATAGTAGCAAGCCAGATACCTTTCAATGCTCACAAACAAGTGATTAAAGTAATGGCCACCCCCAATGGTTTGCTCCTAGTATCTAGTACTAAGAGGTTTACAAGAGGTGTGACCAAACAGTGAATACTGACCGTATGGAGGGAGAAGCAGGATTCTGCCTCGTGATAAGTTAGGCGAGGTTCAAACACATAAAAGACACACTGATTATGAAGTAAATATAAAAGTTCATTGAAAACCAGATACAGCTTCCTTCTAGCTTCTGGTGAAGATGTCACTAGATGTCACCTATTGTCAAGCTCTGTTCCCCAGAAGCCTCTAAAGATTCTCTGCAAACTCCCATGCTCCATGTTCCCTATGAAGATGTATTTTGAAATTATAACAATCACTACATCTCCTTTTTCCCCAGACAAAAGCAACAATAACCTTTTAACAATATAAATCTAATGATTGAGTTAAAAATCACAAAATTCATGTTTTCAGGCCGTTTAATTAAAAAGATTAAAATCAGTCAACGTTTCGCAAGAGTCTATATTCTCTGCATCTTCAGCAGTCTCTTTAGTTGCTTCAAAGAAACACCAAGGTTTCTAAATCTAATGATGCTACAATTTATGCAGAAGTGAGGCTACACATCACTCTGCAGTGAGGCTCTAACAGCACAATCCTAACCAACTTTCCAGCTCTGGTGCAGCAGCAATGCAGTCCTGAGGTAAGGGAACAAATGTTCCCTCACCTTGAAGAGGTCTCCATGACTGTCCCTGCATCTAACTCATAGTTGGTAGATTTCTACTTATGCTGATTTGGTGTTAGTGGCAACCATCTCTTTTGAACTGTTCCCCATAGATAGAAGCCTTAAGTTCTCAAGTAAGATAGGATACTTCTAAAGGCATTTTGAAGGAAACAGGCACAGAGAGCAGGATAATCACTTTTGTGATATGAGGAGCTCTTAGTCTATGAGGACACCATATTTAGCAAAATGATTAGTTCAGCTCTGCTGAAATTTAATCTAAAAGCATTTTCTATAGTCTCAACATACAATTTAAGAATCATATGGTTGCCATGGGTCATAGCGCTTCGTAGCTGATGAAAATATTTTTTCAAGCTGTTACCCTAAACTGTTGCCCTAAACTGCTGCAATACATGTTCCTGCAGCAATAGAAGAAACAGCAGTATAAAGTATTAGAGCAGTACAAGGAAGTAATATTTGTGGCTGGAGAGCCCCCCCCCCCCAACTCAAACAATGCAAATAAGTGATACTAAATACAGTCAATTCTTGTTATCCGCTGGGGTTAGGTTCTTGGAAATCCCAGCAGATACCAATCAGTAGATAGGGAGTTACTGATCCTATGGGATCAATGGGGTTAGGAGGAGGGGTAGCCTATCTTCCAGCAGCAGAGCTGCTCAGGATGGCAGTGGATACCCTCAGGATGGTAGTGGAGACCGTCAGGATGGCAGTGGAGACCTTCAAAATTGAGCCCGTGAACAGTGCGGATACCTTTAAAATGGCTGTGGAAAGCTTCAAAATGGCGTTGAAACCTTCGGAATACCAGTGGACAACTTCAGAAGCTTCCCATGGCCATTTTGAAGCTTCCCACAGGCATTTCAAGGGTCTCTGTGCTATTCACAGACACTTTGAAGGTCTCCGCTGCATTCTGAGGGGTTTTGCTGCATTCTGAAGTTCTCTGCTGGCATTCTGAATGCAGCAGAAACCTTCAAAATGGTGTGGACCTTCAAAATGGTGCCCATGAATAGCGCAGAGACCTTCAAATGGCCCCACAAATAGCTTAAGGATGGCTGCAGATGCTGGGGAAAGCAGGCCACAAAAAGTAAGTGCCAATACTATTTCCTGTGGATAAGCAAATCCGTGGGTAGCAAGGTTTGACTGTATTAACAATAAGCTAGTTTTAGCCACAAGACTGATGGTCCAATCCTATGGGCGGCTTATGAGAGAAGACATTGCCACTGTAGTAAATGCAGCACCACCACCACCACAAACAGTGCACTGCTGCCAGGCAATTTGAAGTCGCTGACTGAACCAGTTGGCAGCTCTGCGCACCCGCCACCGAGCGTAGCCCCCCACCAACCCAGGGAAGCTGGAAGAGGGGGAAGTTTGAGGGAAGGGCAGTTTGGGGGAGGTTTAGAGTAGGGGGAGGGCTGGGGTAGAGAGCAGGCTGGAGGGGTTGGATTTCAGTGGCCAAAGTGGATGCTGGACTCTATCCACCATTTTCTATCACACCCTGTCCCCTTTCTCTCAGACTTATGCTAGCTACATAGCTGGCATGGGTCCAAGGAGACCCACAGGCAGCCAGAAGGCCTACCCAGGCATAAGTAAACAAGTTTTTTACTTACCTCTAGTTGGTCTTCTGGTATGTCCCCCCCAATGGATGCAACACACACTCCATCAGCACAGCTGCATAATGTACAATGGTGGGGGATAGGATTGGGCTGTTAGGCTTTGAAACCATTAAGCCATATCCCTTCCAGGTTGTTCTGCCCTTGCAGATATGCCCTTGCAGATAATTCACTACTCACACCACTGGCATGCATTTCTTCCTTGATTACTATTGAATCTGCTGTGCAACTGTCATGGGTACCTACTAGATAATGCCCATAGTATCACCAATGATAAGGATCACCATTTCTTTTTCATGACAATGTGAGGACTGGGTTTAAAGAATTTTTCTTATACGTTTGTTTGTTTGTTTGTTTGTTTGTTTGTTTGGCATGGGAGGGGGAGGGATTGGTGATGCTGCGGTGTGCTGTATCCTATTCCCCCCTCCCAGGTCCTTTCTGCCGACATGGGGCTGCTTGGTTCTCTGCTGGCTAAAGAGCTGGCAGAGACCGAGTAGCCCCACTGTGGCAGCTGGGGGTTTACCTGGGGTCCGCTTCCCCCAAGTAGACCTCCAGCAGGGCCCTTCCTTGGATAGGATGCAGTGTGGACCGCACGGCCCATGCTGCAGTGCCCAAACTGAGGGATGATAGGATTGGGCTGCCCATGTATTTTTAAAACAATATATTTTACTTACCTCCCAGTAGGCTGCCTGACTGCCAATGGGTATCATCAAAGTTATGTCTGTTATTTTTCTGGTGTAAATCCGAGGAGCCTCAGGGGATGTGATGTGCCAGGAAAATGGAGATAGCACCGCAGTATGCGCTGTCACCTCCGGGATCCACCCTCGCCCTCCTTGCTCCCCACTCCACTCCTCCCCCTCCCACCCTCAATGCGCCCCCGCCATCATCTTACCTGCACTGGTGCAGCATATAGCAGCTGTTGCCACACGTGCGGAGCCTCTAGCCATTTGCACTGGCAGCCCTGAAGCTCACAGCAGTGTTGCACCTTTCACAATGCCACAGCAGCACTTGCGGTGGCAGACTCGGAGTTCCACCGCCATAAGTGGCCCATAGGATTGGGCCGTTGGGCTGCAATCTTATGCATACATATAACTCCCACTGAGCTCAATGGGTCTTACTTCTGAGTAGATATTCCTAGAACTGCATTGCTAGTCATGACTGAGGCCACTGTTTTAAAGTAATATTCAAAATAAAATCAAATACAATTGGATACAAGCTATATCATCAGAAATAAGGAATTCTCATACATGCACATAGATACAGTCCCAAATCTGGCCTTATCTGTTAAGGAACTGAGGCCCCAATACTGAAGGAACTTGCTGTCCTTCAGTGGAAAGCCCTCTCCATCGGCGCTGCTAATGCAGCATTGACTTGCACAATGACGCTGCCAGTGCGAATAACTGGCAACCATGTGCATACACCATTGGAGAACACAGTCACTGCCAGAAAAGTTACGTTGGCAGTGAGAGCGGGCAGTGGGTGAGGAGGGGGGAGTTTAGGGGTGGAATCGGGGGACGTATCGGGGAGGTGCTGGATCCGGTGGCAGTCACACACATGGGATCTTATACCCCATTTTTCACATGGGATCTTATACCCCATTTGGCAGCATGCTTCAGCGTGACAGGGGAAAGGATTGGGCAGTAAGGCTCATAATTATAAGAGTTGATTGTATGCAACACTTGGCTGTTTGTTTTCTTATGAGTATGACTAATTCAGATTGATGTGGAATTTGATTTTGTATTCATAATTGATGACATAGTAATGCCTACAAATAATTTCTGATACAAATTGGGAATGATAATTCTCTAAAAAGCTTCTAAAGAAAAACAAGTAGGAATCTATCAAAACATAAATGCAGTGCATATCTAGTATCATATGGGAACAGATGCCCACATATCTTGGTTTTGCCCCAATTATGTTACAGTAAAATTAATTAATTTTGTGAGAAATGCAGCAAAAAAAACCCCACAATGCACAAAATGTTATGTCTTAATGACTTTTCATTAAAAATTATAACACACATCTTACTTTGCTTCTAGTGCCAGTGCAATGATTCCTGCAGCCATAGGTGCGGATGCTGATGTCCCTGTGTGGCTGTCTGTACAACGCTGTCTTAGATCTGTAGTGATCTGGAAAAAAGGAGAACATAGAACTGAGAACATAGTCACAGGAGTTGAAAAACATATCAATTGTTCAATAACAGTTTTATTTCTGGGCAGGAAAAAGAATCTGCTTTTAACCCATGAACACTATTTGTCTCATAAAACAGCAATTAAATTTCAGACAATTGGTGGAATTCAAAGCCATTAAAATCATAAGGAGTCAATAAATGAACTATTTTTTCAGCGTTTTATGGTAATATGGCGTGCAAAATTAAATTCCACCTTGCATAATGCCCAAACATGATTTGGCATGATGTTTTTATAGGCCATCTCTCAAGAAAATGCATATTCTGTATAACTACATGCTGCATGGAGCCACAGCCTCGCAGGAGGTCTCTGCACCTGTACTGCACATGTGTTTTAAAACACAATTTCTGAACACACCTGTTACAGTTTTACGGCTTACAACATGAGTACATGCAAAAAGTATAAGATATGAAGTGGTCATGAATAGTTACCAGATTAAACATTAATGGGAAATTAGTGTTAAAAACAAAAAAAACGAAGTTCGTATTGGCAGACCCCTAAACACTTATGTTTTTTAGGTGGGCGTTAACCAACCATTAAGCAGCCTTGTGTTATTTTCTTAAAAGCCCTGCAAATTTAAAGAAGTACAGTCATGTACAAAAAGACATTCATATCACTTGTTAAAATGAATTTTAGATCATTATGACTTTCCTCATAAATTGTTGTAGGAAAAAAGGTTATCAAAGTGTAAAGTAGAAAGGCACCAGGCACCGGCTTACACCAAAGCGGATACAGGTCACACAAAGGAGGGTTATACATTGTGCATCTGTTCTAAAAGTATGTATGTATTACAATCTTTTATAAAGCACAGTCTCAGGGAACAATGTGCAAAGCTACTAAAAAATACCAAACGAAAAGATAAATGCAACTGCCAGAGGCCTGGCCGAGGCCCCCTCCTTGCTCACGCAACTATTTCTTCGGAACGGGCTAGGCTCTACGCATATTCACCCAGTCTGTTCAAAGAAGTGGCTGGGTGGGAAAGGAGGGAACAGTGGCAGTGCAATGATTCCCAAGCGTCCCACCCCCTTACCTCCACCTCCTGTTTGTTTGAAGAAGCAGATGGAGGTGGTGGAGGTGAAGATAAAAGAAAGGGGATGGTGGGGGATCATTGCCTCCTCCTTGCCTGCCTGGACATTTCTTCAAATAAACAGGCTGGGCAAACAAATCTAGCCTGCTTGTTTACAGAAGCAGCCCTATGAGCAAGGAGGTGGGAGGTGGAGTGATCCTGTTTTGTTTCCTCTCCTGGAACGAGAGCCATCAGAACAGCATCACTGTGGCCCCCTACTGCTTCTTTCTTCAACACTGTCACTGCAATTGCTTGTGACAGTGGTGCTGGAGGGAAAAGTGGGTCACTGCTGCCCCAATCATCCATTCACTCTGAGTAAGCGAGGATGGAGTGCAGGATGAAGTGGGGCTCCAAGGGAGGTAGCAGGCAGGCATGGGTTGCAGTGTACCCCTCCTAAGTCCATGACCTCCCCCAACTCACTTCACTCCGCCTCATGGCTGGGTCAGCTCTGAACTGCCAGTATAAAATTAGCAGGGATTCAAGAAAGTGACATGCCATAGGAGCTGAGTTACGTATGTAGGAAAATAACTTGGAAGTCAGAATAATAGCATGCAGGGTGGGAAGATGATGTGGAAAAAAAGTACTGTTCCAGGATGGTTGTGTTGGCAGCATAGACTCAATATAGGATGAAATTTCAAAGGAAAACAGACAGAAGACAGTCACATGAGCATGTGGTATCATGACTCATTCAAACTCCCAGAGATACACTTAGAAATGAAGACCATATAAAAAACAAGCAGTGGCGTCATTAGGGGGGCGGGAGGCCGTGGGCCCCAGGGCTCAGGGTATGCCAAGCTGAGGGAGGTGCAAAATTTCCTGGGTTTTTTTTAACCCAGCTGCCACCGCTTTCGTACACCCCCAGGCACGAAAGCGGTGGTAGGTTCTTCGTGTGCACCCCCCAGGCACTGCAGCACTGCCAGGGGTGCACCACGGGGGGCCATAGTCTGCGGGCGCGGGGGCGACTTAACTTTTACGTCCTCTTCCTCGGCTTCGTCCTCTTCCTCGACTTCGTTCCTCGGCCAGCAACAAGACTAGGTGCCAGGTGGTGCCTCTCTAGCACGCACATACCTAGTCTTGCTGGTCGGTCCTCCAGAGTCCACACTAGGCTCCGGAGGACTGACCAGCGAGACTAGGTGCATGCATGCTAGAGAGGCACCGCCCAGCACCTAAGTCTCGCTGCTGGCCAAGGAACGAAGCCGAGGAACAGGAGCAGGATGTAAAAGTTAAGTCACCCCTGCAGAATATGGCCCACGTGGTGCACCCCTGTGGTGCACCCTGCTTTTTTCCCAGCGACGGCAGCTGGGTTAAAAAAGCTCGTGCACTCCCCTGGTGCTCGTGGAGGACACAAAAAACGGCCCAAAAGAGGTTTTTTAAGGCCTCTTTTAGGCTGTTTTTTGCAAGTTCATTTTTTGCGACACTAGAGTGAGGGGGGGTGTACGGTCGGGGTGTGTGAAAAAAATGATGGCCCCCACCTAAAAAATGGCTAGCTACGCCACTGAGAATTGCTCTATTGCGCTACAACGTGGATTGTATCAGTTGGTTTATTGGCAGAGGGTGGGAATCTTGTCTTATGATCCAGTGGAAGAATACATAATCTGGTTTGGGTTATTCAACAAAATATTGACAACTCTCCTAGCAATTCACCACACTCTCTTAGGGATAAGAAACTGTCTTATATTGAGCCAGACAATTGGTCAATCTAGTTCTGTATCACTGACTGGAAGTGGGTCTGCAGAGGTTCAGACAGGGTTCTGTGCCAGCCCTACCTAAAGATGCCAGGATCTGAGGCCAACTTCACACATTTTTAGAACATTCTCGCAAAGAATGTGGTTTATTTTGGAATGTTTGTTTTCGCAAGAGTGACAATGTCAGAAGTAAAACCATTTACTACAATCCAATGAACAATCCATTGATACCCATTGATTTCAACAACTTTAGGCATCATGAATTCTGTGCTGAATTATGGTCATGCTGAATAAATAATTACCTGGCATATTATTGCTGTCTGTATTCCTCCAACTACTTAAAGAGCCCTATGTATGGCAAATCTGTCGTTAGGAAAAGTGTCGAGAAAGCTCCTTCAGCGGAAATCCCATTTGAGCTTTTCTCAAGGGAAAGTTACTGACAGCAGTTAATCTATTTAGGTGTCTAAAACGTTTTTCTTTTCTTTTTTAATGGTCACTGCTAAGATTGCCTTGTCAAGGACAGCTTGTTATCTATCCTCACAAATAAAAAGACTGGGACCACCAAAAGGCAAGCAAACTTCACAAAGAAAAACAACGTTCAACTTCCAGAGCTGCCAAAGAGCAACTTCATTAATTACAATGCAGAGATGCGAAACATGACAGGGTTTAAATTTGACATAAAAATAGGATTAATGTGTGAAGGAATCAGTCCAACCAAACAGGGTAGGGGCCACACTAACAACACAATCCTATTGAGGGTCTGCGCTGGTGGATATGCCCCCCAATTCCTCCCCGAAACTCCCCTAAAGTGCTTTGCGACAGCGTAGGGTCCAGGTGCACCGGTGGTCGTCGGGAGACCTACAGGAGCAAGTGAGTCCAGCGTAGGGGGAGGGCGGATCGGGTCCAGGAGGAGAGTGGGATTAGCAGCACCTGTGCGCACCATATCCAAGCCCCCTTCCCAGGCCTGATATTCCTGCATGGATCAACGCAGACCTGCGCAAGTGATATCACTGGCACAGGTCTGAGTTGACCTGTTGCAGCTTTTGGGGCTTACCCTGGGGAAAGGGGACAAATGTCCCCTTACCCCAAGGAGACCGCCAGCAGCCAAAATTCCCCTGTGAGATGCAGCATATCCCGTGCCGGCGCTGCTGCATCGCCATGCAGGGATTTATGTTGGATTGGGCTGTAATTCTCCATCGTTTAACCAGAACTGTTTTCATCTGTCTGGTTCATATTTTTTTCTCAATTGTTCTTAGCACATAACAAAACAAACAAAAAACAATCACTGACTATTACTTAAAAATGAGTGTTGTGATATTTTTTAAGTGCAGCTAAGAATGACCACAAAATGTGATTGTAAACAATAGTTTGATATGATGCATACAACTAGCAATATAAAATGTACATAATCATCATACTGTATGTTTATGCTTATTTATGTGTACTTTTCAGAAAAGATGTGATCTTAATTATAAAAGACAAAACAAAAACCTATATGTGAACACTCATGTAGGTGCAGAGTTGCTATAGCACTACAAAGGTTGTATGTTTTGCAGTGTTAGAATGCTCCATTCTAAGTATTTGTGTGATGACACAGCAAGCCCCAAGGCTGAGCCATCAGCTATTTCCTTGCAACACTTTTCCACATGTGCCTTGCTCTGAAATTTAAGGAAGAAAATGAATTTCTATGTAGTTATTATGAAGGCAAGCCATCAGTCTGATGCTATCTATTGAGAATTATTCAGGTCAAAAGCAACCTATTTTCCCTTTGCTGATAATATTATCACTGCTCTCATCCTAAGCCTATTATTTCAAGATATTTCATATTTCATTCTTGAGCCTGCAGCAATGTTTGGGACATTTTTAACCTACTGAGGGTTTGAACTTGCTTGTTCCCCAAACTGAAAATAGAACCTTAATAAAATCCTGAAGGTACTCTTTCTATCCCCATCCACTGTGATGGATAAATATGTTGAAAGTGCTACATAGACTCATATCTGCTCTTCAAGGGCAGTGGAAACAGGGATAAAACATACTACAGTCTGAGTCTGATGCTAAGTTCAAATTCTGTTACAAAGCACTCAGAAAAGACAAGTTAGTAAACAATGAAAAAACAATGAAAATCATATAATAACAAACGTACAGTATATAGCACTTTTTGGAACTGTATATATTGTATATATAGGATACTACTGCATTAAATAATTATCAACAAAACTGAGTTCAAATTTCAGTAGATTAGTACACGCTGAATAAACCAGGGATTCACACTTTTTCCACAAAGGGGCTAGTGAAAAACTTTGACCCAAATGCAGTACATTTTATTCACCTACCCACATTGTACCTCTGTTCTCTGCCTACCATCTCTATGTCATTAGACCAGTGATTCCCAAACTGGGAGACGTGGCTCCCGGGGAGCCGCGGAAACCAGCCAGGGGAGCAGCGGAGTGCCACCAAATCCTCTTGGAAAACAGTGCAAAGCTGGTTGGCAGGCATCAACATAATGTAATGGGGAGCCGCGGCCAATGGTCACCAATGGTCAAAGGAGCCACAGATTGAAAAGGTTTGGGAACCACTGCATTAGACACTGCCCGAACTAACATCTGTTTTGTGGTGCTGCGGAATGGGCCAATAGAAATTCATTTACCACCAGCAACCCTTGTGAAATCCTGACATTTTTCCACATTGGGAAACTCGGAACAGTTCACATACTGCAGAGGTTCCCTAACTCCTGGGAAGGCCCTACGCTGCCCTACGCGAAACCGGAAGTGGGTTGCGATCGCGTCGGAGCGCTGCTCCGATGCTTGGAGAGGCCTGCGGAGGGGTCCGCAGGCTCCCCACACACACCGCCGGACATCCACTGCCCACCAATGCAGGTAAAAAGGACGATTTTGGCCGCAGTGGTGGCGGCGACGGCGCGATCCTGGGCGCGCCGTCGACGTCACCGCGGGTTGCCATGCCCCTTAAGGGCATAGCAACCCTTTGTTCCCGGCTGGGGCATCGCGACGCCCCAGTTAGGGAACCACTGACATACTGTATACCATAGCCTTGTTATTTATGGCTAAATGTGTGAACCAATGCCTTCATTGCCTGATGTTCAATGTTAATTCTATTTGTGCTTTTAAGTCTGTGATGACATACTCAAGTCAGAACTTGATACATACAACGGTATTCATCACATGGACTTGTATTTGTGAACCTATCCTATTCATTGTACAGGAACTCTAGACATAAAACTTACTAATACCTATAGTAAGAATAATGGATGTAATTAAACGTTTATTATCATACATTTACAGCGCAATCCTGTGTAAAGACGTGCAGCCGGCCTAAAGGGCCGGCCGCTGCATCCTAAACCCATTCTGGGTCACCCCAGCGCTGCTAGAGCACTCCTTGGGAGAAGGGGACATTTGTCCCCTTCCCCGGGTGTAGGCAAGCCCGGGGCCTATGGGCCTCCTTGGATGCACGCCAACTCCAGAGCTGGCGTACACCTGGGGAGGTCATGTAAGACTGGTGCAGGCTACAGGGTGGCATAGGATATCAGCATCGATATCCACGCCCCCTTCCAACCTGGGCCAGGCAATGGCCCTCCTCCCCTGCCACCCCAGCGTGCCCTCCCACCCACTGGCGTAGCCCTCACCTGCGTTAGCCTGTGCAGGTCCAGTTAGGCGGCGGAGTAAGCGGTGTCGGCCTCTGTGCCAGCATCGCTTACTCTCCCATAGTTGCAATCGTGCTTTACAGCGCTGGGGTGACGCCTTAGGCCGGCGGAGTGAGAGCTCCGCTGGTCTAAAGTAAAAATATCTGAACAACTTTTATTAGTATATTACTTATTTTATTACTATACCCAGTGATTTTCTGTTTAAGTCCTTGCCATTTACTGAGGGCAAATGCATTCCAAGCATGGGCATCAAAAACCACACACTGAGAGTGTAGGCCAACATTTGCAATTTTGATGTTTCTTCATACCAAGCATTTGTGCCGCATTTAGGCTATGCTATGTTCCTCTGTAAGGTGTACATGGGAAAAAAAAAACTAGTCCATTTTGCTTTCACATATTATTGTCTGTACTATGGGGATACACAAACCTCCAAATTTAGTGACTAAAGGGAATACTCCTTATTTGCTTCTGCATGCTTGCAGAAGCACCCCTGCCTGAAGTCTGAGGTCTTGCAGCTGTCAGGCCTAACACCTTTTTCTCAGCAATTTTTAGGGAAGCGGAGTAGTGAGGAGAGCTTGCAACAGATCAATTTGGGATAAGACCACATTCAAGAGGGGCTTAAGACTGATCTGAAATCCAGTATCCAAACCCTCCAGCTTCAGACTCCACCGCATTACAGATACAAATAGTGATTGCCAGCCCGCTTATTTTTGCAGAACCACAGAGCAAACTTTTTTGGGGGGTGGGGGTGGGATGGACCACAAGGTAACCATTCACCTCTTGTAACCATTCACCCTTGAAACATCTATTTCTTCTGTACATAATGTAGCTTATGTTTTAATAAAATGATTTGCTAATCCCTCGAAAATTTGTATAGATTTTGTGCCATATTCTATTTTAAACAAATATATGTAACTTAGCTGCTCTTGCACCATGTTACATATAGCTACTGATTATGTAGAAATGTGATCATGCATCATCAGGTCTTCCAAGCAATGCTTAATTCATTTCTGTAATTTAATGTCATGATTCAGTGAGGGTTCCGATTTGCACTTAGAACTGCTATGGCTGCAACAGCTTTCCTATTCATTTTAATGGCAAGATCAACTTAGACTAGAGCAGCATTTCTCAAAGTTCTCCTCGCAAGGCGGGGAGAACTTTGAGTGCTTGTGGGGGAGGGGCCAGCGGCGGCAGTGATCCCAAGGATTTTTTTTACTTACTGGGGCTTGGGGGGTGGTGGTGGTCAGGGTAGAATGCATGGCCCTCCGTAGGCCTCTCCGATCTTCAGATTGCTGCTCCATAGCGATTTTTGCGAAAATCAAAAGTGGTTGAAAATCGCTGTTCTGTGGTGATCTGAAGATCGGGGAGTCTGGAAGTCTGTGGAGTCTGACCCTCCACAGACCTTCCAACCCCCCCCCCCCGAAGCTCTGGTAAGTTAAAAAAAATTTTTTGGACGCTTTTGCAATGGTGATCCCTGGGATCGCTGCCACCGCCATGCTGTCCCTGCCCCTTAGGGGGCAGGGGACAGTTAGTGTTTCCAATGGTGGGTCGCGATCCACCACTTTGAGAACCACTGGACTAGAGCAATATGTACTCAAAGCTATCACGTTACATCTCTCCTCAGTATGAATGGAAAAGCTTAAACATGCATCAAAGCACACATGAGGTTCTTAATGAGGGTATAAATGTTCTCTTTAGCCTTACTTTTCTTAAATAATTTTAAATGCACAAAATGACACTAAGCAGGGTTTCGTGGGGCTTCCACATGGTCTGAGAAGAGGCTTAGCTACTAATATTCTCAGGACTCTACATGTGTTAAAATAAATCATGTTTCAAGGGAACAGGAACTGGAGAATCACAAAATTGCATAACAAGAGCACGATAGCAAAGATTTTACCATGAAGCAGAGGTTACCATAGGACCCATGAAAACATGATGCAAAATTTCATGTCAGGAATGTTATTTGCTGGGAATTGAATGATTTGTTTCCCTACTATTACTTATCAAGGAGGCTAAGGAAACAAGCCAAACACATATATAAAATTTCTTGAGAAAAGCAGACAAGAATAGAAACATTACTGGAATGAAGAGTTACCTCAGATTTTGTCTTTAAATTAATCATCTGAAAACAGCAAAGTTTCCAGGAGAGATGGCTAATATCCCAGATTACTGGAAGAAATGATAGACAATATTTTGAAAACAGCTGATCTTAACACCTTATTATCAGCAAGCGACTGGAAAGGAGAAAACAGTAAACAAATTTCTATGGGTGATAAAAAACTATGGGTGATAAAAAAAACTAGAATTGAAAGAGAACAAAACTATTTATTTTCTCAATTAGAGAATGACCTGAGGTTTTTGTTTTTGGTTGTACAAAGAAGTAAGGAGAGGTTCTTAGTTCCAAATGTGCAGACTTTCTTGTCCTTTATCTAAAATATCCCTAGTGAACTGAGCAAATTTTATTTTATTGTCTTGCTCATATGAATGTGTAGTGCAATGCTTTGCATGTCTACTCAGAAGTAAAGTTCTATTCAATTGAATGGGACTTACTTCCTGTAAGTGTGTATAGGAATGCTGTGTTAGTCATCTATACAAAGTTCAGGTAGATATCCTTTCTTGCCCCACAAGAGAGCAACAAATACAAGCATGCTTTTAATCATGTTGAAAAGACCACATACTATTTTCCTGTCATAGGATTCTCCGCTGCTGTAAGTTGTAGCTAATGTAGAAGCGCATTCTTCTAGATACCAAGGTTTCCGCCCACTTTCAGCTGTGCTGCTGATGGAGATAGTGTAGATACTATTGGTGTAGCCATCACAGGAACAATGATCCTTGCTCCTTCCACCATTTCCAGATGCCCAAACATAAATGGAACCCAAGTTGTTTCGGCCCTATTTGAAATAAATGAAAAAAGGATCATTAATTTAGTTTAGTTGCTTCGCACATAAGCTCCCTTATCTCTTCTCCTTACTTCCTGTTGGAAAAACACAGCCTAACAGCCCAATTCTGTCTAGCAGGATGCAGTGGCACAAAGAAGGTGCCCGCGGCATCCTAAGCAGGATTGGGCCTGCCCTGGTGCAGCTTGAGTCCTCCTTGGGGTAAAGGGATGTTTGTCTCTTTTCTTGGTCCCTTTATCCCATGCAACACACCATCTGCCCCAATGGGTCTACTCAGATGTGTGCCAGCTATTTTGTTGGCGCAAGTCCGAGAGCCCCGTGTAACAGCGGCCAGACCCGGGAAGGGGGATAAGATATGGTGGTGGAGGCCCAGCCACCACCAGTTCCTCCCATCCACCCCAGAATGCCCCGTTCCGCCCTCCCCAAGCTCCTCCACCACTCGGTGGAGAACGTACTTTCCCCAGCGGGAACAGCATTGTCTCAGGCATGTGGAGAGCGGCGCCAGCCTCGGAGCCAGTGTCACTTACACTCCAGGTGCTGCAAACGTGCTTTACAAACGTTTGTGACACCCTAAACCGGTGGAGCAATTGCTCCGCTGGTCTATTGTTAGATAGGATTGCGCTGTAATTCAGCCAAACTAAAAACTCATTGATTTTAACTGAAGCAGTAAGCATGTGCTTCACTGGTATTTCAAAATATTTAATATTAGCTAATTCTTGACTATATCAAGAAACAGGTGGTCTTATTTTTTTGTTCATGTAAATTATGTTCATATTTTATCAGTAGTTAGAGCCTAAAAGATAAATTAGTCAAAGGGTATGGGTTCTTGGAGATATCATATTTTACCCTCTATTCAAACCACATGTATCCAGACCAACAGCGCAATCCTGTGTAATGAAGCCCCGGGGGAGCACACGCTTCCCGGGGCAGGGTGTCGCAAAGTGCTGTAAAGCACTTCCGCAACACCCGGCAAGGGACACCGGCGCAGAGGCCAGCGGCCCTTCCCCCGGCTCTCCCACAAGTCGGGGCAGGGGCGGGTGGACCGGGCAAGCAGGAAGGGTGGCCATTGGCCGCCCCTGAGCCTGGAGAGGGCAGGGATATCAGCAGCGAGATCCGCCATATCCTAGGCCTTCTCCAGGCCTGGCTCAGCCTTACACGACCAGCGTGAATGTATACGAGCTCCGGAGCTCGCATACATTCGATGAGGGCCATTGGGCTTGCCGCTGCTTACACCGGGGGAAGGGGACGGTTGTCCCCTTCTTCCGAGTTGTACCCGGGCTGCCTGGCTTTGAATTAGGTTTGAAAATTAAGCTTTGAATTTCAACTAAAACGGAAGCAAAAACATTTTCTTTTCAAATTAGCAATTCAAATTTGGGCCTTTATTTAATGTGGATGGAATACTATGGTAAGTTGTAGATGGTATATGGAAATGCTTATGAATCTGTGAAATTCATTTAATTCATAGTTTTCTGCTATCATTTGTTTCTGATCTCACAGAAATTTTCTGAGTAATGATGAGAAGCCCATTAATATTTCTGAAGACAGTCAGCTTCTTACTTTCCAACAATATTAATTACCATCTACAACTTTTCTGCACTTCGATATGTCATTCAGTTTAGGACAAAATTAAAGACATGAATAGGAAATACATTTTAAAATCAGGACGTTTGACTTCCACTCTATACATGAAGTTCATTTCCTCTCCTTGGATTACAAATTTAGTGGTACCAAATTGCCTGCTGTTGTCCATAGCCCCCACTGCTCTAATCTCTCCAGGTCACTGCTTCTGTCTTCCTGTGTATTTCCGATTTAGTTTTCTTTTTCGCAACCAATTTGGTTACACTTACTGTTGAACTGACTAAAGAAACAACTAGTGAAGAAAAAGACTCATTAATTAACTTCAGTTCATGTTCAACATGCTTGCCAGTCAGAGAAATGTGATGATGCTGACTTAGGCAAGAGTTCAGTAATTTCCCTTTCGAGACCTGATGAAAACCAAATACATAAAGAGTTCAGTAATTTCCCTTTCGAGACCTGATGAAAACCAAATACATAAAGTCTATATTCTATAATTCTTAGATATTTTCTTTTTCCGATGGCAGTACACTAACACTGTGAGACGTTCTGTGACTGACCAATTTCTCGATGCAAGGTTTTATGCAAGGATGCATATTTTCTCATCCCAATTTGGAGGGAATATACAGTTATTTACAGGCATTCAGAAATAAATCTTGCTATCCAAAATTACGCAATGTAATGTCTTAGAGTTTTTCTCATTTGTATTTGGTATATGCAGCTCACTGAAGAGTAAGAGCTGGCATCTAGCTTACGGGACTGTGAAATAATTTATCCTCTAACCCCTATATGTCTAGGGAACACAATTTTTTTCCTCCCTTGTAGCAACCTTGGAAATGGGTTTTTCTAGTTAAACTGTTTGTAGTCTCTTGCACTTTGTCAACAGCTGGAATTCTGGCACAGTCAAGAAGAGCAGGTTGGGTAACCTACAAACTTCAAGGAACCTTCTTAAGAAGTCTCATGGGTTATCTACGGAAAGGTACAGAATGTGTGTTAAAGTCTTCCCTTCTGCCCAATATCTACTGCTTACAGGAAGTCTATTTTTAGTGCTATTTAAACACTAGTAAATTTTTGTTACCACAGCTATAATTTTATTTTTTTATGTATTTACAGTATTTTTATCCCGCCTTTCTCCCCGAAGGGACCCAATTTTACTTATCTGATGGTATCTACAGGCATGGAAGGTAGGCTTTTGTAAACTTTCCCAATGATATTTCAAAGAAATTGCACAAACTTAACTGTAATGGGTTGTTGTTTTCTTGATTTCATCAAGAAAAAAAGGAATAAGATGTCAAAGTTTTGTGATGGTGTTTTTTTAAAAAAATGAAAAAAGTTGTTCTTAGCGACTTTTGCTATTCTAGACTGTTGCTCAGGATATATTTATCATGAATAAAATTGGCATAACTGTATTGTGGAATCAGAATAGGTTATGTAGTAATTTAGATTTGTATTGCTCTTTAGCATAATAGCCAAAATAGCTTCAAGCTATTCCCGAAGGAGCTATACTTCGTATTCAAGAGTGCAAACATAACAAAACAAAAGTGCTGCTGGCTGGAACCTGAAATCTGAACCTGTGGAATGCAAGACGTTTTACTTCCCCAAACACAATAAAGTCAGTGACACAACCAGAAAAATTGCATATGTTCATTTTGGCAAGATGTTCTAGCTATTAATATTACTAGTAGCCTTGCTTCCCCTCTTCAGAGAGAAGTATTTCCAAACATTTCTGTCATGAAAAGTATGTTTGAGATTTTGAAATCTTTTGATAGTACTAAACATCTCCAATGCCAATTCTGATAAAGATAATTTACAATAATTTATCCAAATTTCAGGAAGGGAATTCTACTTTAAACAAAGTTGCAAAATGAAAGTTGCCCTTCCCAATAAAAAGTAAATCAGGTTTTGATGAAATTTAATTATACGAGTTTTGCCTTCTTGTTGTTGTTGTTGTTGTTGTTGAGTCGTTAAGTCGTGTCCGACCCTTCGTGATCCCATGAACCATATCCTGCCAGGCCTTCCTGTCCTCCACTATCTTCCTGAGTTCGCTCATTTTCATGTTCGTTGCATCGGTGATGCTGTCTAACCATCTCATCCTTTGCCTTCCCCTTCTCCTTTTGCCTTCAATTTTTCCCAGCATCAGAGTCTTCTCCAGAGAGTCCTCTCTTCGCATTAGGTGGCCAAAATATTTGAGTTTCAGCCTTAGTATCTGTCCTTCCAGGATTTGCTTTCTTAGGCAGAAACAAAACATTATATGTAGTTACATGCAACTTCCTCTCCTCCACTTTTGTTTTTAACTCCCCCCCCCAAAAAAAAATCCTGGGTGAGAATTGATGGTATGAGGTGGGGGGGAGGCTCCTTAACCTATTCTCTGTCATCTATCCAAACAAAATTGCCTTGCTGCCTTTCCACCTGTGATGGAAAGATATGGATATCCTTTGTGTCATCTCCATCTATAAGTCAGAAGTGGATGTGGGACTGTGACCTCAGCATTGCCTAGTTACATGTAGCTTATTCTTTTCTGGTTCAACTACAAAGACATGAAATAATATGTGACATGCTGCTTTAGGCTTGAACAAAAGTACTGCCTACAAAAACATTATCTGCAAAACCAGTCCCACACTAGATACATTTGACTATACAGATGCAACACTGCGGTTAAGGGATGGTTAACCATGGTTAAGGGATCAGGATAGGGAAGCCGTGCCCCTCCGGAGGGCCAGCGCGACCACCGGTAAGTTTTTAAAAAAACCACCTTTTTCCTGCTGGCAGAGACAGGACGTCACCAACGTCACTGCATGTCGCCACCCCCCTTAAAGGGGTAGCGGCCACTTCCAGTTTTCATGGTGGGTTGTGACTCACCACTTTGAGAACCACTGGGATAGGCAAAGGGAACTGCCCACTTCACCCACCAGCCCACTGATGCCCAACAATACGTGCACACATTTGATTGGACCTGGATGCACACTGAGTGTGTGACCCAAGTCACACTTCTGTTGTCCTTAAGAGGGCTGGTACAAAGAGAGTATCATGACCACAAGCCTTTGGGTAAAAGGCAAATTTTGGTTTCTTGGAGCAACCCACCCACTCACCCCCTCCAATTTGGAGAAGACTCTTTGGAAAATTCTGTGAATTGGCTGTGCCTTGCCCTGCATCCTATCCAACCCTGCAAACAATGACACAAGCCTGGAAACTTCTTGACCCAAGATAAACAGAAACATTTGTGGTTACAAAAGAAGTGCTTCTGGCCCTTTCCTTTCCTTCACCAACTTCACTGACAATTAAATCAGAGCCCTATCCTAATGGGGGTATAGATTTTCTGAGCAAAAAGAAACATCTAGGCACATTCTGCCCAAGATGTGGCATAATAGGAAATAGTAATTTCCACCAGGGATGGGAAACAGGAAGTCCATCAAGAACCATCTCCAAATAAAAGGATGATTTGGAATGAGCCCATCCCATGATAAACTCTATCTTAGGGCCCAATCCTATCCTCCACTAACCTATAGCATGCAGCGCCGCTGACAGAGTGCACGCTGCATGCTATGGGTGTGTGTGTGACCAGACGGCCCAGGAGAGGTAGATAAAACTTTGTCTTACCTCCATGTAGGCCGCTTAGCCTCCAATGGGTCTTCTCAGACCTACATCAGTTATTTTGCTGGCATAAATCTGAGACTCGGGGCGGTTCGGGGGGGATAGGATCTTAGTGTGTGCCACTGTCACCAAGTTCTTCCCACATCTGCCCCGAAGCATCCCCTGCCTGGACTGCCCCCCACCCTGAACTGCCCAAATTCCTCACCCGAACTGCCCCGGCTGCGGACATACCTGCTCCAGTAGGGTATCTAGGAGCTGCTGCCATGTACTCAGGGCCTCTGGCCATTTGCACTGGTGGCCCTGAAGTGCACAACAGTGGCATAGCTTTCACGTTGCCAATCTGGGGCTTAGGTGGCGGATCTGTCACCATAAGCCCTGGATAGGATTGGGCTGTGTAATGTCCAGCCATACACCTCCAAAGCATGCAACACCTTTCTTCCACTTTGAGGAAGGGCACCTAAGGCATGAGTTAAAGTTTCACATTTAACTGGATAATATGTGTTTTAAAACTGAAGTCACTAGACATAAAAGTATAGAAATGGACAGTTCACTTAAGCGAGTTTCCACAAGAGTGTCTGACCCACCTAGCTTTTCTCCTTTGCCCTAATCTCTACATCTTATTACAACAGCAACAGCAGCAGGCAATATGCTGCTGTGTCTAAAAAAAAACACTGTCTCATACCATGCAGTGATTTTGAGACTTTATTTTTTGCAGAAAATGAGATGAGGTGTACACAAGAACAATGAATCAAGGGTAAAGAACATGTGAACACATAAAATATATAGATAGTATTATTCCTGTATAGAAAGCAATACAGAGGGGGGGGGAAGGAATGTCTTACTAATCTTTTATTGAACAACAATATTCTTTCGTCATCCTTAAGTAAACTCAATGAAATGGTTTACAGAGGTGCACATTGTTTTTCCTTCATGTTCCATGCAATGGATAGAAAAGGGAAAGAAATGGAGCTTGTCAAATGAAAGGCAATTGGTGCTACTCCTTTAAAAAGCACTTTTACATCGAAAGCAGAATATATTTTTGATACATCCAAGAAGCAGCAAATTCCTCAATCTTGTGCACAGTAATGCATTGTAATTCCTGCTGAAATTACAAGATAGCTTTAACTGCACGCAGGACAGTTAACCATTTCTTTACTTGAAAAATGTCCATATACTGTAATTTAGTTATTAGAATCACAACCGACTGAGCAGTTAAGATTTATAAATAGCACTATCTATCTTTGGTTGTTACAGATTTAGAATGCCTTTTAGATTTTTTTTAAGAAGTGTTAAATAATCCAAAATTCTTTCCCCACCTTCTGAAGATTGATAGTTGTTTTGTGATTGTAAGGGAGCCTTCTGTTCCTATCAACACTTTGAACACACACGCCACTGCCAAAGTTGGTGAAGCGCGAGAGATGAAAAGGGGCAGTGATGATGAGAGGGGAGGCACCAAGCCGAGTTCTCACAAGAGGCTCAACAGCACAACATCTGATCATTAATGTCCATCAAACATTTTGGCTCTCTTCCAGCTTACTAAAGAGAATGGAGTAGTGGGAACAAGAAGGAGGCCACTGTGCCAACCCAGGCAAAAAGCCAAGTGTCTGACTGAGGTTTCAGAGCCTGTCCTCCCATTCTCTATTACATTAAGGATGATATGCCATGCCAGAGCTACGCAGCACCTCATGGGGATGGCAGGTATGCCATTGAAAAGAATGTGGCGGCTGGTACAGAATCAGAACTTCGTTACTAGAAGATCTTTAAAATTATAGTAACTTATTCTGGTTGTCAAAAATAATCTTAATATATTAGAAACCCTGTTATTACCTAGGACATTTTGGCTTTGGCTAAACTCCATTTAAATACTGAGAAAGAACAGTGGAATCTTGCATACATGAATAAGAACATAAGAACATAAGAACATAAGAAGAGCCCTGCTGGATCAGGCCAAAGGCCCATCTAGTCCACTTTCCTGTATCACACAGTGGCCCCACCAGATGCCTCAAGGAGCGCACAGTCAACAAGATAACCTGTTTAACTAACCGTTGCGCTGACTTGCTTCACCATCTAACAGTCTTCAGACTGCTCCTCGAAAATGTTTCTGGGTTAAAGAAACAAAACGTCGGGTTTTTAAAGTTGTGCTGTGGATTTTTAATGAATTTCTGCCCGCTTGCACTGTTGAAGAAATTTGAAGAGCGCTAACAGGATCGATTTTTGTTTTATTCCAGTTGGACTTTGTGTGTGTGTGTGTGTGTGTGTGTGTGTGTGTGTGTGTGTGTGTGTGTGTGTGTATTTACATGGCTTCTGTACCCGTATTCCCCATTTCCATAAAGATTGTGGCTGGCCATGAAAGCTTTCGTTCGAAAACCTGTTTACTGCTGCCACTCCCCTGCACCTGGCACAGAGAAAACCTACTTCTAAAACCAGGAGGTTGCTTATGGCTTGTAACCTGTGATGGTCTTTTCCTCCATGAATCTGTCCAAACCCCTTTTAAAGGCATCTAGGCCAGGTGCCATCACCACATCCTGTGGCAAGGAGTTCCACAGATGAATTACACGCTGGGTAAAGAAATATTTTCTTTTATCCGTTCTAACTCTCCCTCCACTCAATTTTAGTGCATGTCCCCTGGTTCTGGTGTTGTGCGAGAGGGAGAAGAATTTCCCTCTATCCACTCTCTCCATCCCAAGCATAATTTTATATGTCTCAATCATGTCCCCCCTCAGGCACCTTTTTTCTAGACTGAAGAGCCCCAAACACTGTAGCCTTTCCTCATAAGTGAGGTGCTCCAGCCCACGAATCATTCTGGTCGCTCTTTTCGGCACCTTTTCCAATTCAACTATATCCTTTTTGAGGTGTGGTGACCAGAACTAGACACAATAATCCAGATGTGGCCTTACCATCAATTTGTACAAAGGCATAATGATATTGGCCGTTTTATTTTCAATCCCTTTTTTAATGATCCCAAGCATGGAATTGGCCTTCTTCACAGCCGCCGCACACTGGGTCGACACTTTCAGCGACCTGTCCACCAGCACCCCAAGATCTCTCTCTTGATCCGTCACAGACAACTCAGAACCCATTAGCGTATATGTGAAATTTTGGTTTCTTGCCCCAATGTGCATCACTTTGCACTTACTTACATTGAAGCGCATCTGCCATTTTGCTGCCCATTCTCCCAGTTTGGAGAGGTTGAATAAAACCTTCAATAAATATCTATGCAGTTTCAGGGGTAATCCTTCAATGCACTCTGAATGATCACAGATCCTGGGGTAATTATTGCTTAGGCCATGTCCTGCATTTGTATCCAACTTGGTTGGTGATCTAGCTTCGACACTCAGGCCCACAGTTATAAGTTTCTCATGGTGGTGATTGTAAGGCTGGAGCCACAGTAAAACGTCTTGTGTGTGAGCCAAGTGATCATCTAACATGTATAACCATTATTCTGTCATAAAGTTGGAAGTATATGCATATCAAACAAATCACATATGTAGTAGGTGCACCTTCCCAGCATAACATTATGACGCTTGCTTTTATCGTCTTTTTGCATCTTTGTGCAAAAATATTACCATGACTTCAAATTACTGAACTGCATTGTGATTATTAATACATTAAGATGCAATTATTCTGGATTTTTGTCATACTAGTCATTTATTTTATTGTCCTCCAAATGGGCTCTCAGCAATCAGGTCAGGCTTTCTTAATCACTGGCACTCTATTCTTACTTACAAAGCTGGTAGAATGAGATCCAAGACACAAAGAAGACATATAGGTTGTGGTACCAGACTGAGTTCCAGTTCCAAAGCATGTTAATGCGAGTAGATAAATAGGTACCGCTTGCGGGAAGGTAAACAGCGCTCCGTGTTCCAGCCACATGCTACGCGCTGAGGCAAGGAGAGTCATGCCAGCCACATGACCACGGAGGCGTCTTCGGACAACGCTGGCTCTTTGGCTTTGAAATGGGGATGAGCACCACACCCTAGAGTCGGACAGGACTGGACTTAATTGTCAGGGCTTCACCTTTAATGCTTAGGGCCAATTTCAGTACACCAGGTCCTAAGCACTCTGAGCAACTTGTCCCTACTATGACTCATGATCAAGCTCTCACTCAACCAGTCTAAAGTGTTGCAAAAATGCCAGAAAGCATGTTTGTGATGACTCTAAAGTAAGGTCCGCCGGTGCAGAGGCTGGCAGCCCTGACTCCACCACCCTCCGGACACGGCACCTACCGGAGGAGGTAAGTCCTGCGCCGGTCGGGCAGGGAGGGGGCCACTGACCGGGCAGGGAGGGGTGGGGATATCGGCAGCACGGTCCATCAATATCCTCGGCCCATTCCTGGACCTGGCTGGCCTTACTCGCCCACCCCGGATGTATGTCAGCTTCAGAGCTGGCGTACATCCGAGGAGGCCTATAGGGCCCTGGTCGGCTTGGACCTGGGGAAGGGAACAAACTGCCTTCTCCTGTGGTGCTTCTGGGCTGCTCTGGGGCAGCCCGGGAACGGCATAGGATACAGCAGCCAGCCCTTTAGGCCGGATGTGTATCCTTACACAGGATTGCGCCGTTACTCTATCTGCTTACCTTCTTACCATCAGGAAAATAAAAAAGTATCTACTTAACCTGCATTTTAAATTTTGGATTTTTAAATGAGGTTACTTATAAGGAATGACATCAGAAACTCTTTCAGCAACATATGTGTTTGTTGCTGAATTTTGTTTCCTATTATTCGAGCTTTGTGTAATTTTACACCACAAACTGTACAAAACAGAAAACCAGCACCTTACTCCCTGGCTTAGAAGTATGTCATCTCTGCAATTAAAACAACCTTATAAACAAGTCCACAAATGTTCGGACAACTTTTTTTAAAAAAATTAGCCCAAATGTGACTGTGCTGAGCCATTTATGGAATATCAAAGTACAGTATAGTATTGTAAGAAGTTTGGAAAAGTTACTGCTTATGCCCGTAGAAAAACAAAAGGTAATTTTCTTCTACAATTTTTAAGTGCCAAAAAAGGTACCATAAAACTTTTACTAGACAGTCATAAATAAATTAAAAATCACTTTCTGTGAAAAAACAAAACAAAACACTACAAACACAGTTATTTCACCTGCTTTTTAAAAATCCATCTCAGGGATTACAAAACTAATTTTGTACAAAAGTAATTTTTGCAAAACTGCTCTGAATGGGGTTGTACTCCCTCTGAAGGAGCAGGTCCGCAGCTTGGGGGTTCTCCTGGATGCGCAGCTGCTCCTGGATGCCCAGGTGGCGGCTGTGGCCAGGGGGGCTTTTGCCCAGCTTCGGCTGGTGCGCCAGCTGCGACCGTACTTGGATCATGCAGACCTGGCCACAGTGACCCATGCCCTAGTGACATCTAGACTAGATTACTGCAATGCGCTCTACGTGGGGCTGCCTTTGAAGACTGTTCGGAAACTGCAACTAGTGCAGAATGCGGTGGCCCAGGTGGTTGCCGGGGCTTGTCGGTTCGACTCAGTCGGACCGTTGCTTCAGCGGCTACACTGGTTGCCGGTTCATTTCTGGGCACAATTCAAAGTGCTAGCTTTAACTTTTAAAGCCCTATACGGCTCGGGTCCAGGGTATTTGAGGGACCACCTCCTTCCTTATAATCCGACCCGTACTCTGAGGTCATCAGGGGGGGCCCTGTTAACCGTGCCGCCACTGACGGAGGTGAGGGGGATGGCAGCGCGGAATAGGGCCTTCTCGGCAGTGGCGCCCCAATTGTGGAATTCCCTTCCCCTGGAATTGAGAACGGCTCCCTCCTTAGAGACCTTTCGGCAGGGCCTTAAGACATTTTTATTTAGATCAGCATTTGATGTCTGACATGGCGGGCTAGCTTTTTAACAAATTGCTTTTAACAAATGTAAGTGTGGATGACCCACTGGGGCTGTTCGTTTTAATTGTTTGTTTTAATTGTTTTAATTTTTGATTTTAAATGTATATATGTATTTTAATGTTTTTATTGTAAGCTGCCTTGGTTGCCCTTGTGGGAGAAAGGCGGGGTAGAAATTCTATAAATAAATAAATAAATAAATAAATAAATAAATAAATAAATAAAATAATTTCTTTAAAATATGCACATATGTTGAGTAATACCTCCAACTACACCAGGAATCTGTTCCTGAAAACTGAGCACTGTCTGAAACAGCGCTATAAGAGACATTAATAGTAACTTATTGTAACTCAAACTGATTACAGAATGTGCTGCTTTCATTGGTTGCAGTGCTGTCACTCACCCCATGATCAAGAGTGCTGTAATGAAACAGCACTAAAGAAAGCAATATTATCAGAGGAATACTGTACATATATAATTTGTTCTACCTTAGTGTAAATTCAAAGGAAAACAAAGGAGTATATTGAAAAATCAGTCACAATTTCATAATGACCTTTCACTGCTGGTTGCCCTTCAAAGATCCTAGCTGATCAAAGACCAAAAACAAAAAAAATATTTTTTTGTTTAAATTGTCACCTATTTATATCAAAACTGTGCAAGGCTACATGGGTGAACAACCATAATAGCTCTCTCCTCTGCCTTTAATTTAAACCAGGTTTTGCTAGGGCCCCAAGACCTAGAACATGTGAATGAATAGATAGCCTCTGACCAGAGTGGCCAACTTTTGGATCTGCACATCTAGTTGCCCCTTTAAGAACAATTCAAAGTGCATCAATTAGCAAGTGGTAATGTTAACTTCAGACCACTAAAAGCCTCACCTGATGATTTCTGTATGCAAACTACTGTCAGCGCAATCTTGGCCAAAAAGCCAGCAATGGAACGAGCATTCCGTCACCGGGAGACGTCGTGAACGTGCCATAAAGCACATTTGCGACAACTCCAGAGCAAGGGAGGCCGGCCTCCCTTCCTCCATCGCCAGAGCACCCGCCGGACCAGGTAAGCCGGGATCCGGCGGGTGTGGGGGCAGTCCGCCGGGCAAGGGAGGGGGGGCTTTGGTGTAGCCGGCCTGGGAGGGGGCGGGGGATGGCCTCAGCCATATCCCGGTCCCCGCCAGGCCAGCTAGGCCATTACACGGCCTCCTCTACTTCCGCCAGCTATTTAGCTGGCGAAAATCCAAGGCGGCTGATTGGGCCGGCCTGAAATTACACCCGGGGAAGGGGTCGAACGTCCCCTTCCCCGAGTAGACCTCCAGCCCGACAGCAAAATGGCCACTGGTGCACAGGATCCGGCGGGCGGCCCTGGGCCGCCTGCCAGATCCTTACGGTGGATTGCACTGTGTATCTATTAAAAGCCTAGTTTGCAACTCTACCTCTGAGCAAAAGTAACATGGTCATTTTTCACCACAGTATCTCACATAGTGCTCACAAACACCATACAAAAGCAGTTTCCTAGTTATTTTCTTTTATTAAGGCAGATTTATGCAACAAGGTCTGCAAACGTTAACAGCTAATTAGAGTTTACTTCACACTTTTCTCAGCCTCAAGGTAAAGAAAATATAAATAAAAGGAAATAGAGCACTGGTTCCCAACCTTTTGCCCCTTTAATGGGGGGTTGGGGTTGGGAACCTTCAGATGACCCGTAGTTGACTGAACCCATCACTTCCGGGTTCTTGCTGCCACAGACACAGAAGGGCAAACCCCGGTAAGTGGCTTACTGGTCTTCTGTGGCAGCAGTAGCGGCAGCGAGGACAAGTGTTGGGTTCAGTCAACTACGGGTCCTTCGAAGGTTCCCACTCCACCCCACCCTGTTAAAGGGTCCAATTTTTCAAACACTTTACAGGGGAGTTGCGACCCCCAGGTTGGGAACCACTGAGATGGAGGATCCTTCTAAAGACAAAAATCACATATGTAGAACACAGCCTGCTGACTCACAACCCAGTCCTCTCTACAATTTAGACTGGCAGAGCACTGCTCTGCTGGTCTCAGGTTTTGCAAACATGCCATAAGTTCCTCCGCCATATCCTATCCCCCTTCCCGGGCTTGGCCGCCGTTACACAGGACTCTCGGATTTGTGCCAGCTAAATAGCTGCCGCATATTCGAGTAGCCCCATCAGGGCGACTGGGGCTTTACCCGGGGGACGAGAACGAATGTTCCCTACCACCGAGGTGACCTCCCGGCAGCCTGTCTCACGCCCTGGATGAGGTGGAAGCTGCACCGGCCTCGCTGCATCGCAGGGCGTGGGGTTAGACAGGATTGCGCCATCAGTCTCTATCTTAATTTATTGGGTCTTGATTAGGCATGAGAAAGATATAAAAAGTAGAATCCTTTTTGCAAAGACTTTGCCAAAGATTTCTGGTGTAGAAAGTATGGGTTCAGCTCAGTAACTGACAAGACTTCAATCAGTGCTACATTGACCATGTTCAATACATTCTTATACATATTATTTTTAAACCACATGACTTCTGCTGCTGGGGAAATCAGTGGCTCTGTGTCACCACCTGGTCACCTGGGTGGCAATTTCTAATCACCATGATTATTATCCTTTGGATTAGTAAGAATCGTTGAGCTACACCAATACGTTCAACACACACTCTACCTGCAATAAGCCTTGGTCCCATAAACTGCACCACCATATCCATTTATCACAATCATTTTTCATATCAGAAATATAATAAGGTCCTACGTTTTTTGAAAATAGGCAATGTGTGCAAATGTGGCCACCTGGTCACCTGGGTGGCAATTTCTAATCACCATGATTATTATCCTTTGGATTAGTAAGAATCGTTGAGCTACACCAATACGTTCAACACACACTCTACCTGCAATAAGCCTTGGTCCCATAAACTGCACCACCATATCCATTTATCACAATCATTTTTCATATCATAAATATAATAAGGTCCTACGTTTTTTGAAAATAGGCAATGTGTGCAAATGTACCGTTCTGACGCCATTCTCAAAGGCTTGGCGTGTTAAAGAAGCAGGTCCATCAACTGTCTTCCCATCATCATCAGGTCCCCAACTAGCACTGTAGACATGTATATGCTGCGGATTGAGGCTAAGCGATTTTGCTTCCACCATGTCTGTAACAT
Organism: Plestiodon gilberti rubricaudatus; assembly: GCA_026170595.1. Taxonomy (NCBI): domain Eukaryota; kingdom Metazoa; phylum Chordata; class Lepidosauria; order Squamata; family Scincidae; genus Plestiodon; species Plestiodon gilberti. Next base: position 68,585,549 of record JANXHW010000002.1, read on the forward strand.
CACCATCTAGCATCCGCACTCCTTGAAAAGAAGAATGACAAATTATATGAGAACAAAACGATTAAAACATACTGGTGAAAAGTAGCTCACGGGCAGAGGACATGCCTGTAAAATGCCGGAGGTCTTTGCATGTAGAATGTCCAAAGGCCAGTCCCTGGACTCACTAGATAGGGCTGGCAAACAGTGCTGCTGCTAGGCCCTGGGGCAGAGCTGCCCCCTGGTGCCCACCACTTTCCTCCTTATGGTACATTGGGTACTACACTGGCATCGGTACTGAGGGTTCAAGAGTTCAAGAGAAGGTGGGCCTTCTGGCAGGTGTGGGCACTCAATCTGTGCCCAGTCTGGCCAATCCCCATTGCTACACCCCAGGGAAATACGGTTGTCTGAAACCCTGGAGAGCTAACTGTTAGTCAGAGTAGACAATACAGACCTAGATGAACCAATGGACTGACTTGGTATAAGACCAGCCTCATATGTCGTCGTCGTCATCCCCAGACTGGCCAGTTCAGATGTCACAGCAAATCATACTTCGTTCTATAAAACAGGAAGTAGAAACCTTCCTCCCTTTACATGTGATACAGAGGGGAAGAGGGCATGTAAAATGTCAGGGAATGTTACACTAAGCCAGGATTCAGTTCTGACTTTGTGTGATGTCTGAGTTGGCCTCTTGTGTGTTCATCATTTGATAAAATATCAGCAAGTATATACTGATGTGATTTTAACCATGAAGTGATGACACAGGTCATTTCTCATCATACTAGGCATGTGAAAATAGCTTGAAAATTATCTGTGTGCCAGCCAGTGTGCCCTACCTGTGGACTCTCTCTCTCTCTCTCTCTCTCTGTGTGTGTGTGTGTGTGTGTGTGTGGGTAGTAGTAGAATTCCAGTTCCTGTATCTCTAGGCATTTACAAAGTGTTGAACTGGATACTGAATGTTTGCTTGGAAACAAGATGGATGACCTGGCAGGGAAAACACACATACATATCCAAATCTATTAATTCCTTATTTAAAATGTATCTTCATTTACATAGTGGCACCCAGACATCTGCATCTCCATCAAAAGAGGATCTTCCTCATTAACCTGAAATGCAGTTAGTATGATTCAAGATAGAGGTTTACATTAAAAGATCACCACCAGGCTATACAGGAAACAACATCTTGACATTAGCACAGTAAACATAGCTGAACTATTTTCTCATTTACTACCTGTAACTAGACTTCTATTTATAAGCTGAATTAGCATCTTTTAATTATAAAACATTACAGCTTTGTTCCTGTCTTTGGTATGAATTAACTTGAGTGTTAATCCAGTTTTTAAAGTTCCAATTAACACAGGGCTCAACTGTTTTGTAACTAGAGGTCTGCTTCCCCCCCCCCCAATAAATTGAATTGAAATTGCATGATGATCATACTGTGAAGTTCACACAAAGCTTCCCATGCTTTCTGAGATAATACTTATACAAATACTGATCTCACTGTGAACTTTACTTTATGAAAAAGGAATAAACACTATTTCAGGTCCCAATTCTTTATATTTTTTCAAAGAATTAAAATCCTCAGAACAATGTCAGAAAGTTAATCAGTTGGGGATGTTGAATACATGCAGCTGCTTCACACTGAGTCATTGGTCCATGCTTTTACCAAGGTCTTACGCACATATCTTTCCCAAATCTGCTCCTTGAGATCCTTTGAATGGAAGATGCAGGAACTGCGACTGCGCAAAAGCATGAGCTCTGCTACTGAGCCATGGTACCTTCACAAGATGCATTCTAATGCTTTCTACCTTAACAATAGATTTGGTAAATACAAAACGCAAAGTTAAGTAGGATTGGGCTGTAAATCATCTTGCTTCAGGTTTGCCCACTGATTCTCCGTTTCACCGACTGCTGCTTATGGAGGTAGGAAAAGTCCTAATAGGATGATATCACATCACACATTCTGTACCTCTAAGCATTATGGGGGTGAGAGGGAGGAGGAGACTTGGAGTCACTTTTTGCAGTAGCCAGGTATACTGCATAATGCGGTTCTAGACTCCCTTAAGCTTATGAGAGAGCAAAAAAAAAATTCAATCTAGATAGACTATGTCTGCTACATCATAAGTCAGAGAAATTGTTTTCCAGCCAAGACTCAGTCCAGCCAAGCAACAACACATCTAAATCCCATTGCAACTTCCAAAACAATAAAGGAACAACAGTAAAAAGTTACTCATTGCTATTAAAATGTTTCTATGTGCTAGGGCTGTAAAAAAATTGAAACTGGCAGACATTGTAATAATAAAAATTGCCTCACTGGGCTATGTCAGCAATCCATCAAACCCAGCTTTGTGTTTTTTTACAATGCCTGGTAGCAGTTAATGATGTATTATAACAGGTTAGGGCATTATCAGTTAATTACTACTTCCTGTAGACTATTATTATTATTATCAACCACCACCACCACCACAGTATTTATATACCGCTTTTCAACAAAAAGTTCACAAAGCGTTTACAGACAAAATCAAATGAATAAATGGCTCCCTGTCCCAAAAGGGCTCACAATCTAAAAAAGATGTAGAAGAACACCAGCAAACAGCCACCAGAAAAGACACTGTGCTGGGGTGAAAGGGGAGCAGTTGCTCTCCCCCTGGTAAATAAAAGAGGAGCACCAATTGAAAAAGTGCCTCTTGCCCAGTTAGCAGGGGTCTAGCAGGTATTTAGAAATGTACAAACGGCTTGTACTTAAAAAAAATCGCTTGAATAAGTAGAAGAGGCATTTCTAGATGTCCAAAGGAAGGGTCCATATTTTTTTCCAGTTCCCCTTTCTTGCTGCAGCTCTGTACAGCATAACCCATTCCAGTGGGTTCCTCAGGAGGGACTTTTCAATGGTACAGGGAGCTGCAGCAGGAAGAGGGGAAGAGGTAGAAATGTCCTGTTCTAGTAGTCTGCTTGCAGTAGTTAGAGTACAACTCTTTGACAAGAAAATGTTCATGACTAACTATTGCTAAATGACTGCCCCTTAGCAGCTAGTAATGGAGCCAACCAGAGGGCAGGTGATTCTGCACTTGATATGATGTGGTATCCAGGACCTGATGAGGGATGTGAATGTTACAGAACTGCTGGGGAAAAATAAACATGCTGCAATCCATTCCGACAGTCATGTCAGGGGAAAAGCACCAAGCAAATCTGACAAAATACGTCTTGATTTCCAAAGGGCAAACTTCTCACAAATGAGGAACCTAGTTAGAAAGAGGCTGAAAGGGTAAGGAAAAAGGGTCAAATCTCTCCAGAGAGCATGGAGGCTGTTTAAAACAACAATAATAGAGGCCTAGTTGGAGTGTATACCACAAAGAAGTGCTAAGTCCATGAGGGTGTCAGCATGGTTAACGAGCAGAGTCAGAGAGGCTATAAAGGGCAAGGAGGCTTCCTTCCGTAAATGGAAGACTTGTCCTAATGAAGAGAATAAAAAAGATCACAAACTCTGGCAAGAGGAAGGTAAAAAGACAATATAAGAGGCAAAGAAAGATTTTGAGGAGTGTATGGCCAGCAACATTAAGGGGAAAAAAACCTTTTCAAATATGTTAGAAACAGTGATGTTGCTGTAGGTGGGGCGGAACGCTAAGTTCCGCAGTGCTCTGACCCTTCCTTACTCACCGGCAAGAGGCGGCCCCGGCCCCTCGCCTTCGGAGCCATTCAGTGGAGCGAAGGCAATGCACAGCCCCACTGAATGGCTCCGAAGGTGAGAGGGCGGGGCCGCCTCGTGCCGGTGAGTAACAATGGGGCTTGCTTCTGAGTAGACATGCCTAGGATTGTGCTCTAAGGTTTAACAAGCTACACCTGCCCACATTCCTTCTCCTAAAGGTCTAACACTCTGTCCCGGTTGGAGATCTGGTAAGCCTATGCATCACAATTCTGAAAAATAAAGATATCTGAAAGAGTCTGTCGAGTTTCTATACTTATATAAGCTCATGGATCATAAAAGCATAAAATTCAGCAGAAATAAAGGGACAGGTTTTACACATTCCAATACAGAGCACAATAACAGGCTCTTGCTATTCAGCAACATTCCATGGATAGGCTGGTAAAACCAATTTAATGTGTTAAGTGTTAAGTTTATAAAAATGCAAGATAGAAGACTTTCCAGGAATGATAAAGCTACTAGGATCTCAGAACTGACTATGATCCTTGCACTTCTGCAGAAGTTTTAGTTATTTATTTGACCCCCAAAATACACAATCTATGCACCACCTATATTGGTGAAAAATTATGAACCACTATCATATATATTACAATCCTATTTCTGCCTAAAGGCATATCTACAATGCAAACAAACTTTCTTTAAAAGTCAAAAATTCCACATGAAACTAAATACTATAGCTCCATGTGGGTGTCAGAAGTTGGAGCAGTGCCAAAGGTTTGCACAAGGGCCCATCTGGCCACACAGACCTGCCAGAAAAGTTGTATATATGTGAACCACAGACAGAGCTAAGACAATATAGCACCACTGCACAACTCTATATTTTCTTGTTCTCTGGTTGAGGAAGGGGGGCATTCCTGATAGCTCAGAATAGCCCCTCCCATGCAGATGGAGGTAGGGCCTGCTAGTTCAATTGTATTCTCCTCCATAGAGGGACACCCAGCCCCCACACCAGCCCTGCTTTGTTCCCACGAAGCACAGTGTAGGCTGAACTCTGTAGGGCTCATTGTTATTGCTAGCTAGCACTCTTCCCCCCCCCCCAATTTTCTCCTCTCTCTTTTCCTTCCCTTGTTTGTAGTCAAGGCTAGAGGCTTTCAAGGGGGAGGGAGATTCCGCAGCACTCCTGCCCTATCCCCCAGCCCAGCTGTTTGAACTGGGGGAAGGAGTGAAGAACCATGCTAGAGTGTGGTGGTAGCCTACTAGCCACATTACCACCTGGCTAGGAAGCTGTGGAGCCCACCAGCGCCTGAAACCTGCTGCTATAACAAACTTCGCAGAAAATCTTTGCAGTTGCCACTTGAGGGAGGGAAAGTGAAGGAGTTGCCTCCTTGACCCACCATGGCCTTCTTTAGGGTCTGGCAAGCCCCTTGCCACTGCAGCAGCATCAGAGAGAACTCTAAGAAGGCTTTGCCCAGCGCTCAATAGGATCAGCTTCCCCTTCCTGCTTTTTCCCTTGGGCTGGGTGGGTTGGGTCGAGCACAGGCAATAGGTGCAGCATGAGCCTCTACTTGGCAAGAACTGTTCCTGGTCTGTGTCTGCCTCCCAGCACCAAAAGCCCAAGGTATGAAGGCTAGGAATGATCTTTGGGGAGGAAGGGGGCCTCTCAGAAGATTTTCTCTCTAAGCTATGGAGAAGCAGGATGCTACAGCTGGTCCTTCCTCAGCCTTCTCTGATCTCTCAAGAGTCCAAGCCTGACTCAAGCTCCTAGGAGTGGATCAGGGAGGTAGTGGCACAGGAATTATTAAGCCAAGTCTTAGGGGTTGGCTCCAGACAGAGTGAGGAAAGATCTTGCTTCTGCTCACCTCGCATAAGGGGTTAGCACATAGTGCATAGGGATGAGTCAAGTATGTGTCACTCAAGAGGCCACTTAGGAGGCACCATAGCCCTTTGTCATCCCAAACCACCTCCATGTAATGTAGGAGTGTATGCTGTAGTATTTTAAGATGGATAATAAAAAGTCTAATCATTTATTCATCTGTGATCAGACATTTTTTCAAGTTAGACCTATGTTAATCTATTTAAAAACCACATACACATACTATAAAACTCTAAAGTCAGACTTGAGTCTTAAGTCCTTATAGTAAGTTAAAAAGGATGGCTTCTCTGAGAGAACTGATACAAATCATTACAATGATATTGTGTTCATGTCCCCTCAAAGTTGCCATATAGTCACTACACTAGAATTTTCCTACTGAAATACTACTGATACTGCTTCCTGATGAAAGCATATGCACACCTTATTCTAAAATATTAACCTGAAGAAACTGATTTAGATTATTGTTGTTACCTTATGAGATAGACACACTTACCTCCAATTCTGGCATTAAATGCAATTCCTACTACACAGTGCGAATTATTTGCAGTAGCTGCAACTTCTCCAGCACAACGGGTTCCATGCCTGTGGGCACAACAGATATTTTAAAGCAAGTAACATTAGAGATAGATTGTCAGTATTTAATGGTTTTGATCTTGCTCATCCTCAGATGCTATGTGCTAGATGTTACCAGACAATCCCAGCCTGGAGCATGTACTTTTACACACATACACAAAAATTCAGGATGTTTAAGATTCATTTAAACTATTTGCTCAGCCACCACTGTTTCGTGATAATCCTTACTTTCCTACTGAAGTCACATCACATATTATGACCACAATCATGACTCTGCCTTTAATTCATCAGTGTAGAAGTTTTAGCTAAAGGCAGAATGAACACAGTGTGTTACAAGGACATTTTAAGTGGATGCGATAAATGAAAAGTATCAAGCAGCTTAAATTGATGGCTTCATGCAACTTATGTACAATTTATACATTTTAAAGAGCTCTTTCAATATACGATAAGAATGTTTGTTCAGGGACTTTAATACCATTTAGATAACACTCGCAAAATAACTCAGTTGCTTCAGTAAACTGATTTCTTATGGGTACAGGCATTCCAATGTGCATAAGGAGCTCCCCCTCCACTCAAGGTCACCCTAATTCATCTCAGTTGACTCTTTCTCTTCCTCTTCCTCCTCCTGATGAGCTGACCCAAATATGTGTGATCTGCTAGGAGACAGCAGAGGAACTGAAAGTCTATGGATGGATTCCAGCAGATTCTGACAAATTAATTGGCAGACCGCAATGGTATCGCACTGGGGTGGTTTCACAAAGATTTGAGGTGGACCATAATGCAAAATTTAAACAGCAAAGCTAGAAAAAGATGGTTTTCACCATCTTTTGGTTTTTCCTTGCTTTTTTCACAACTGGCCTGAAAAGAAAATAACTAGCCAGGCCAGATTTTTTTTTCTCATTGGTTGGTAGCCCTATTATTACCTGATCACTAGCTAGGATCAGCCCTACCTGATCATTGGGTAGGTGCCTACAGATATGGAGTACTGCATGCACAGATTGGGACCTCAATAATTCAAACCTGGACGTGCATATTTATTTTAAAACACTTTTACCCTACCTTACCAGTCTTTTACTCAGGCAGTTTACAATAGATAAATAAAACAATATAATAAAAACACAACATAGGTCAAAACCAAAAAGCATGATGAAATAAAAAAGACTTGAGATCCTTACGGACAGCCAGCAGAGAGGAGCAGTTCTAAGTTCCAAGGGTGAGGGAGTTCCAAAGGGCAGGCACCACAACTGAGAAAGCCCTGTCACAGGTCACCATCAACCAAATATCAAAAGTGGCGGCACACAAAACAGGGCCACTTGAGATGATCTTATGAGATGGGTCAACTTTGGTGGTGGTGGTGGTGGGGGAGAGAATCTTTCAAGTATCTAAGTCCCAAATCATTTAGGATTTTATAGGTCATTACCAGCACTTTGTAGTGTGCTCAGAATTGTACAGGCAGCCAATGCAGATGGAGCATGACATGGTCACAATTCCTAGCTTCTTTAAGAAGCCTAGTGACTGCATTCTATTCTAATTGCAGTTTCTGGGCAGTCTTCAAAGGCAGTCCCACGTAAAGCATGTTATAATTGTCTAGCATAAAAGTTACCAATATGTTTGCAACTATAAACAAGTCCTCTGATCCAGGAATAGATACAGTTGTTGACCAGCCAAAGCTGGTTAAAAGGTGTTCCCTGCCACAGTCAACACCACCAAAAAATTCAGGATTAAGGCCAGATTCAGGAGCACCCCAAACTTGTAAACATGCTACTCTATCAAGAACAAGATGACAATCCATATCATAGGTCATCTCCTCACTAACCATACCTCTGTCTGATCTGGGCGTAATTTTAGCTTGTTCACTTTCATTCAGTTCATCACTGACTTGAGGCAACATTTGAGGACGTTCATGGTCTCCTTGAGTGAAGATGGAAATGAGGCATAAAGTTGAGTGTTATAAGAACACTAGTGACACCAACCCCAAATCCCCAGATGACATCTCTCAGCAGTTCCATGCAGAAGCTAAAAAGCATGGAGGACAAGAAAGAATCCCGAGAGATGCCAAAGGCCCAGATCATGGTGTTGAACAAGAGCCTTCCAGCACCACCTTCTGGAACTGCTCTCCAGGATCTGCTAGGAGTCTCTGCAAAACACTATCTTCAAATCTAGCAGGGCAAATCCAGAAGGATACCATGAGTGACTCCGTGCCGGCGGGGATGCTTCGTGCCGGCGGGGGATAGGATTGGGCTGTTAAATGAGCTTTTAACATAGGCCCCTTTGCATATACCCAACAGTGTGGAAGCTTTTTCCATATAGTACCATCACACACTGCGATGGCATGCAGGTGAATAATGCAACCGCATGAGTGGAGCTAATCACATTGGCCTTTTCCACCTGACTCGCATCCTTCCGGTTACCAAATGTATGGGAAAGAACCTTGTGACCACCCCAACAACCCGGTTGCCTGGGATCACACTAGATGAAGCTAGGTCCTGCACTGCCTTGTCTTGTGGTTTTGTGTCTTGAATCAGACAATGTTTGACTGATATGTCACATTGACAGCTCAATCCCATCCAACTTACACCACCGGTGTAATCAGCAGTGCGGAGAGAACAGGAGGCCCCAGAACAGAAAGGGGATTCAAATCCCCTCTAAAGGGGGATTCAAAGGGAATTTAAATCTCCCCTCCACTCCAAAGCCTCCCGCCCTGCCCTCCCCCGCTGGTTACACCGGTGGTGTAAGTTGGATAGGATTGCGCTGTGTATAACATGGGTGGGATTTGTGCAATGGTTTAGTTATACATCTTGTAGCATTTGGCATTTGGTTTCACAGAATTTTGGGTTTCTTTAAATGAATGACACTGCCTATAAGAGGAACAATTAACAGCTCCTGCACCAATTAAGTGATGCTTCACATAATTTTGGTTACATTTACAGTCTAATCCTATCAGGGCGTTATATTGGCAAATCTTGCAATCTGCTACCATATGCCCTGAACCAAAGGCATGAAAGCTACTCTGTCATTTTGCGAGCATCAGCTAATGGCACGAAAGCTGCTCCACTGTTTGGCAGGCTGTGACCACCAGCGCAAACACCTGGAGGCTGTGGATGGGTGAAAGCAGCCCGCTGAACCTCCATCATCCTCTTCCGTCACCAGTAAGTTGGCAGCAGGGCAGATCAGGGTGGATCATGTTCGGGAACAGGCCTGGCTTGGGATAGGAGCGGGAGGATCTTAGCAACAGCCGCACATGCTGATAACCCCCGTTCCTGGCTCATACCTGCCCCCAGGAGTCTCCTCAGACTTTCTCCAGCAAAGAGCTGGCATAGTTCCAAGGGGACCCACTGGAGACCAAGCAGCCTGCAGAAAGATAAAAATTTTACTTACATCTTGGACTGTGTTGTTAGGTGTTGCGAAATTACCATAAGGCACTTTCCATAAGGCACCTCAGGTGTAAGCGGGAAAAAACCACAAGTCTTACAGACCGATCCTAACTAGGGCTGTGCAGTCCTTTACAACAGCAGGATGCAGTTCTGCTGTTGTAAATTGTTATACAGTAGTGCGGGCAGAGATGTCAGAGACCTGCTACCATAGCCAGGCAGCTCTGACCAGTGGCGTCACTATGGGGGTGGGGGGGGCGGACCACACTGGGCGACACACTGAGGAGGGGGCACCACTAGTGGCCAAAATTGTGAAAACTTTGTATTTATGAATAATACCATCATGTTTTATATATATAAAATTCAATGCGTAATTTCATGCAGAATTATCTGTATTCTATCAAAAAGTGTGGCCAAATACCCAGAAACATAAAAACACAACTGCCTTATGTAACAAAAAGGTGGATTTCCTTAACGCAAAACAGGCCAATGAGACCGATTGTTCTGAGAATTGAGTTGATTACTGATTTGTTGAGTGACCTGTACTATTATATATTCAAATAAATTAAGTTAATGGAGGTGACACCATGATGGTTACCAGACCAGATGACACCAACCCTAGCGACATCACTGACCAGGAGTAATCTATAGAAACACATAGTTCTGTCTAATGGACAGCTTTTGTAGAACCCAGCTCAGCCCAACCTTGTTTCTCCCTGTTCACCTCTGGGGTCCATCATGGGGGTGACGCGCTGAGCTCTCGCACTGGGTGATGCAAACCCTAGTGACGCCTCTGGCTCTGACAGCAAAGGCAAGCTGGCAGCGGGGGTGGGCAGAAGGGAAGCAGGGGAGTTTCTGGGCAGGGAGGGGCAGGTGGGAGACGGAAATAGTCTCTTTGTGCCTTTACTGTACCTAGAAAACTTATAGTACAAAATACCTGCCCCCCCCCCTGTAACATCAGTAGCCCTGCCCCAGAGTGACATCAGCCAGAGCCAAACATTCCTCGGGGGCTTACTGAGAAGGCGGGAACCACAACAAATGTGGCTCGGAGGCAGCAGGAGGCTTCTGTAGGCTCCTCTGAGTCGTTCTGCTAACATCGCCGCCTGGATCGCCGCCGCGTTCTCTACTGCCATTTTGCCACCACCATTTTGTCGTCCCCGCCACCGGTATGATCTCCCCCGCCTGCTACCCGGGGGCCCCCTGCCCCCCCCATGCCCCAGCTATTCCTAGGACTCTGGGTACAGCTCCAAATAGACACATTGGGGCAACGGAGGCTTGCCTCGAGGTAAAGGAACAAATGTTCCTTACCTTGAGGAGGCCTTTGGACTGCCCCCACTGCAGGATATAGTGTGTACTGCATTAATGTAGCTGTATCGGCAGGAGGGATTAGTTAGGATCGAGCTGCCATTAAGAATAAACAGGATTATACAGGTAATTTGAAAATTACTTGCGAACAAGAGAGACCTCAGCCAGGAAGTTCATGCTATCTGCTCTTGATGAGACCACTTATGCCCTGAGATAACTATCGGTACAGCCACTCCATTACCTTCCAGGAGTTGCTTTAATAGCTACATTCCCTGAAGATAGGCAGAAGAAAAGAGATTCAGGCCAAGGAGCTCATGCCATTTACCTTAAGAGGTTTCTAATGGATTGAACCAATTCTGCTATGGTTTTTTAAATTGTTTTTGTAACTTTTACTGGTTTTTGTATTGAATTCTAAACTGCCTTTATATTACAGAAAGGCAATATATAAGCACACTAAATAAACAAATAAGCAAGGGAAACAAGGGACTGGCAGAGAAAAAAAATTATCCACCCGAATGTGCCACAAAAGTGCAGTGATATTGTTGTCAGCATGATAAAAAGGAAAGCAATGTATAAAGCCCATAACAAGCTAGCAGTCCAATTGTGCTGAAATGATTATTTTAACTGCAGTTTTTACTGCAATTAAGGTATTCCCAAATCATACATTCAACCAAAAGCTTCAAAACCATGACTTCCTCTGCTCCTGTTTGCACTGCCCTATGGTCTAGTAGTGAATTTGCATACAAAAGAATGCTGGCAAAAAGTGAGTCACAAATATCCATGTTATTAGCTGTCTGCTCTAAGTACGTCAGCAATGTTTGTGCAGCTGTCTTGTAAGAATTTCAAAGGATTATATGTTATTTTCATCTGACCCCTCTGTTCATCTACTGCATTCACCTGTTGCTATGTTCCACGTTCAGCATGGAGAATCTGTTCACCGTATTCACAGTTAATGATACATTGCTACCATGTTGTTGTAATAATAACTTTTAAAAGACAACATAGGAAGCTGTTTTATATTAACGGCGCAATCCTGTGGAAGTTTCGGGCAGCGGAACGAGTGCTCCACTGGCCGAAGCCGTTGCAAACGTGTCATAAAGCACAGCGACGAATCACGAGTAAGGGCCGCCAGCTCTAGGCCGGCAGCCTTTACTCCGGCACCGGAACTCCCATGTGGCTGCCGGAGGATGCTAAGGGACCCCCCAGCGGCCACATGGGCAGTCCAGGTGGCGAGGGAGAGGGGCCATTGGCTGTGCCATCCCGGGAGGGGGCGGGGATGGCGTCCGCCATATCCCTGGCTCCCGCCAGGCCAACTTGGCCGTTACATGGCTTCCTCTTACTTCCGCCAGCTATTTAGCTGGCGGAAATCCAAGGAGGCCCGTTGGACCTTCCCAGCTCTACACCGGGGGAAGGGGACAAATGTCCCCTTTTCCCGAGTAGACCTCTGGGCTGCTCCAGAGCGGCCCGGAGCGAGCATGGGATTCGGGGGGTGGCCCTGGGCCGCCCGCTGGATAGTTAGTTAGGATTGGGCTATTAGTCAGACCATTGGTCCATTTAGGTCAGTATTGTCTACATAAGGTTTCAGGCAGGGAGACATCTCCCTTCCCAGAGATGTTTCCAGGAATTGAATCTAGGGCCTGATTTTAGTCTGATAGCATCAAGCTTATCTTTTTAACCTCTAGTAACTATTGGGATTCCTCCATACAGTTTTAAAAAAAATCCATCCTGAGCCGATTTGAAGATTTTCTGTGTGGCTCCTCTTTCTAAATGGATAGCATTGGGGTTCACATTAGTTATAACAAAGGATATCCCACCTACAGTTTCTTCAGTCAGATATTTGTGGACCACAAAAATATAAATTTGAATGCATCACAAAAATATAATTTTGATCCATTCTCACATGCTAAGTTAACATTATGGGTTAATCGTGAATTAAAAATTGGGAAGGCACAGAAGAAAAGCTTTGCTGGATCAGGCCAGGCCCATCTAGTCCAGCTTCCTGTATCTCACAGCAGCCCACCAGATGCCTCTCTGGGTACACATAAGGATACCTGTATCCTGTTGCCATTTTCTTGCTTGCATTCAGAGACAGGCTACCTCTAAAACCCGGAGGTTGCATACAATCATCTTTTACATGATAAGGCGATTTTTACTTTAGTCAAGTAATTGGCCAAGACCAGGAGTTTCGTTCTCTAGGTTGAAGACTAGATATGATTTGCCATAGTTGGCTGAATGGCAATATTTAAAATTACAACATCTGTTAGCGTCTACATTTGGTTCTGCAGCATTATCTTCTGAATCTCCTGTACTTTTAGCAATACTTATTGAATCAATGAAGAAAAAGAAGCCTATACTGTATATCTGTTTACAAATACTCGATGTCATTTAATAAATATGATATCCAAAGCCCTAGAGAGATATGGAATACAGAGTTGGATCGCCCTATCTTATATAACCAATGGAAAATGGCTTTATTAGTCGTATTAACTCCGTATTACTGATACTTATGTTTCCTTGAACTATCTGCCTATTTCATGGAGGATAACAGCAGGATAGCAGAAATGGACTCTTTGTGTCTTTACTGTAACTAGAAGATTTATAGTACAACACTGGAAGGATAAGTGCCCCTCTACTATTACTCAATAGATTGAACTTTTAACCTTATGAACATTTGAACGTATAATATATAGACAGCAACTACGGATAGATTTATTTTCCAACATACAGTATGGAAGCCTTTCTTAGGGCCCAATCCAGATGGTGCATTACGCAGCATAAAGCACTTTCTGGCTATTGCAAACACAACTCCACTAGAGTGCGCAACCTGGCTGCTGCCAGAAGCGGCGAGCAGCCAGGTCCACACAGCGATGGACTGTGGACGCCCGCCACCTCAGATAAGGCCACACAAAGGCAGGGAGGAAAGCGGGGAGGAGTGGAACAGAGTAGGGGGTGGAAGGGACAGGGTGGGGACAAGAGTGGATCAGGACTGAGAAGGGAGTGGGTTCAGCGGCAGTGGCACCAAATTCTGACCCCCCCTTCCCGGGCTTGATCTGCCTTCATGGGTAAATGCGGACTTGTGCAGGTGATTTCACAGGTGCAGGTCCAAGTTGACCCACCAGGTCCACAGAGGCTTACCATCTGTGAGAAGAGGGTTCTCTTACCCGGAGGAGGCCGAAGGTCCCCTGCAGGATTCAGCAAATGCTGTGTTGATGCCGCTGCATCGCCACGCAGGGATTTGCGGTGGATTGGGCTGTTAGAGATGTATGTATACAGTATATTACCATACTATCCCGAGTATAAGACGCACCTGATTATAAGACACACCCTTAAAGTTTGGTGGTATTAAAAAAATTTAATTAAATCACTGGCATTAAATTGCAGCCTGATTATAAAACGCACCCCTAGTTTAAAAACTTAAATTAGGAGAAAAAAGTGAGTCTTATACTCAGACCAATACGGTACTTAAGAAAATAATAAACAAACAAAAAAAAAGAGTCTAGGACAGGGGTTCTCAACCTGTGGTACGGGTACCCCTAGGGGTACGCGGACCTCTTGCTGGGGGTATGCCAAGCCCTGCCCCTTATCTGCCCCATCAGCAGCTAATTAAGTGTTAATTAACATGGATTTTAAATTTTAATTATTTTCGGAGCCCTTCTGTCTCTCTGATTTTGGTTTTGGGCTTATTTTGTATTATTTATTTTTATTTACAATATTTCTATCCCGCCTTTCTCCCCAAAGGGACCCAAGGCGGCTTACACAAAAATAAAATACAAAAATACAAAAAATACAAATAGATAATTACTTTTTAAACTGCAAAAAAGTTAATAAAAACATCTAAAAATTGATTAAAAAATTACATTTAAAACAAGATCATAAAAACAGCAGCACCCCACCCGTACCAGCAAGATGTTAAAAAGGCAAAGGTTCAGAAGGCTTCTTTGAACAAGAAGGTTTTTAGGCCTCGCCGGAAAGTGTCCAAGGAGGGAGCAGTTCGTAAGTCAAAGGGGAGGAAATTCCATAAGGTTGGTGCCACTACTGAGAAGGCCCTATTTCTGGCCGCTGCCCCTCACACCTCCCTGGGCGACGGCACCCGCAAAAGGGCCTTCTCCGATGATCTAAGGAGACGGGCCGGACTATATAGAAGTAGGCGGTCTCTCAAATATCCTGGCCCCAAGCCGTATAGGGCTTTAAAGGTCAAAACCAGCACTTTGAATTGGGCCCGGAAACGAATCGGCAGCCAGTGCAGCTGTCGGAGGAGCGGCCCGACAGAGTCGAACCGCCTACCTCCAGTGACTACACGGGCCGCCGCATTCTGCACTAATTGCAGTTTCCGAACCGTCTTCAAGGGCAGCCCCACGTAGAGCGTGTTACAATAATCTAGTCGCGACGTCACCGTGGCATGGATCACCGTGGTCAGGTCTGCACGATCCAGGTACGGTTGCAGCTGGCGCACCAGCCGAAGCTGGGCAAAGGCCCCCCTGGCCACAGCTGCCACCTGGGAATCCAAGAGCAGCAGCGGATCCAGGCGGACCCCCAAGCTGCAGACCTGCTCCTTCAGAGGGAGTGCAACCCCATTCAGAGCAGGACGATACTCTAGTACCTGCATTGTGGATTTCCGGATTAGGAGAACCTCTGTCTTGTCCGGGTTTAGTTTCAGCTTGTTAGCCCTCATGCAGGTCCCAACCGCCTCCAGGCAGCACTCCAGAACCTCAACAGCCACCCTGGAATCAGGTGGAAAGGAGAGATAGAGCTGGGTGTCATCAGCATATTGATAGCACCCCACTCCAAATCCCCGGATGACCTCTCCCAGCGGTTTCATGTAGATGTTAAATAGCATGGGGGACAGGATGGAACCCTGTGGCACCCCACACCTCAAGGGCCAGGGTGCCGAACAGGCATCCCCCAGCACCACCATCTGGGACCTATCTGCCAAGTAGGAGCGGAACCACCGCAAAACGGTGCCCCCAACCCCCAGCTCGGCCAGTCGGCCCAGAAGGACACCATGGTCGATGGTGTCGAAAGCCGCTGAGAAGTCCAGCAGAACCAACAGGGACGCACTCCCCGTCCAGTCCTCGGCGTAGATCATCCACCAAGGCAGCCGTTTCAGTCCCAAAGCCCGGCCTGAAACCAGATTGAAAGGGATCTAGATAAGCCGCTTCATCCAGGACCTTCTGGAGTTGAGACGCCACCACCCGCTCAATTACCTTGCCCAAAAACGGGAGGTTTGAAACTGGCCGGTAGTTGTCCTAACCACCGCCCGCCTCAAAGCGACTTTGGAAAATGTACTTTGGAAAATGTACTTTGGTGGGGTGGGGGAGGGAGGAGCTGATTTTGGGAAGTGTGACTTGGAGAAAAAAAGAGATCTTTGCATGTGTGTCCCTACCTGCCCCCCCCTCTCACACACACAGAGATAAATAAGACATTTTTCACATTTAAAATTGTTTTAGTACTTTTTTATTTAACGATTAATTACCTAATTAATTAATTGATTAATCCAATTAATTAGCAGGGGTACTTCAGAAAATTGGACCATGATAGGGGGTACCTGGGCCTCCAATGGCTGAGAACCCCTGGCCTAGGACCTTCTGTATACAAAGCATATGTTCTACCACTGAGTTACAGCCCCTTTGCATACGGTAACTTTGTAGGAGATTCAGCCCACCGAAAGGAATTGTTCATGTGAACAACCAGCTCAGCAGGAGGAAACTATCCTGACTAATCCATTTGTCATATAGTCTAAAAATAAATATGCAATTTTATTTTTGCATAAAATAAATGCAATAGGTATTTCTTAATAATCAGAAAGCAGAAGTATTTTTGGAAAAATCTAATAAATTAATTATTTGCTGCAAACAGTTCTTCTTAATGCAAATATTTCATACATTATAATGGAGTTTCCTCTCAGTCCTCTGCCACGAAGGAAAGCGCTTCAAGTAAAATTGGACAGAAAAGTCCTGCTCAAGCAGTAGAGATGAAAAAATAGAGCATTCCGCCAACCTCTCTTTCCAGAAGTTTTAAAACGTTCTACAGACACAGTGCTGGTCTTGTAATAAGTAGAGATGGGAGAAAATGGTTGTATTTTTTCACAGATTTCAGTGTTTAACCAAAATGAAATAGCAGAAGGAGGTGTTATGTATTTTTATTCCAATTTTTATCCATTGTAACTGCTTTAAAAGTATACTAGGTAGGTGATATAGGTTGTACAGTGTCCGCAGATGATGATGCAAAATTACATGATTTTATTTTATTTTAGCTTTTTTGCAGATTTTTTTAGCAGAAAGTGGTGTGTTATGTGTTTTTATTTCATTATCATCATTTTTTCCTGCCCCTTGTAATAAGAACATCATTTTGGCATTTAAGATGATCAGCAATAAACATTCTTCACTTGCTAAAGACACTTTCCTTGTCTTCATCTGTTTTAAATCCAATGTCTTACTCTGTTTTCCCCAAATGATAAAGCATTAAAAGCAGCCTTTTCAGAGCCTTTCCTTTGGAGGAGAGGGGCCCAGGGATTTTAGTGTTTATTTACAAATGTACAGGTTGAACAAGTTTTATGAGAAAAGAAAAAAAAGCACACAGGTCTCAATAGATTTGCAGAAACACAAATCCCCTACTTTTGAGCTCTCTTCATATATACTCAACAGGTTCAGATTTGTGACTCAATTTCAGCCTCCTATATAGGTGACCTAAACCATATCCCTTATGAGTATACAGTGGAGGTGAAGAATAGATTTAGGGCATTAGACCTGGTAGACAGAGTGCCTGAAGAACTATGGACGGAAGTTCGTAACATTGTACAGGAGGCAGCAACGAAAACCATCCCAAAGAAAAAGAAATGCAAGAAAGCAAAGTGGCTGTCAGATGAGGCTTTACAAATAGCTGTGGAAAGAAGGAATGCGAAAAGCAAGGGTGAAAGGAAAAGATATAAACAACTGAATGCAGATTTCCAGAGAATAGCAAGGAGAGATAAGAAGGCCTTCTTAAATGAACAATGCAAGGAAATCGAGGAAAACAACAGAATGGGGAGGATTAGAGATCTCTTCAAGAAAATTGGAGATATCAAGGGAACGTTTTGTGCAAAGATGGGCATGATAAAGGACAAAAAAGGCAGAGACCTAACAGAAGCAGAAGAGATTAAGAAGAGATGGCAAGAATACACAGAAGAACTATACAAGAAAGATCTGAATGTTCTTGATGACCACGCTGGTGGGGTCACTGACCCAGAGCCGGACATCCTAGAGAGTGAAGTCAAGTGGGCCTTAGGTAGCATTACTAACAACAAAGCTAGTGGAGGTGATAATATCCCAGCTGAGCTACTTAAAATCCTAAAGGATGATGCTGTGAAAGTGCTGCACTCAATATGCCAACAAATTTGGAAAACTCAGCAGTGGCCAAAGGATTGGAAAAGGTCAGTTTACGTTCCAATTCCAAAGAAGGGCAGTGCCCTTGAGAGTTTTAAACTATCGCACAATTGCACTCATTTCACATGCTAGCAAGGTTATGCTCAAAATCCTACAAGCTAGGCTTCAGCAGTACGTGGACCGAGAACTACCGGAAGTACAAGTTGGGTTTCGAAGAGGCAGAGGAACTAGAGATCAAATTGCCAACATGCGCTGGATCATGGAGAAAGCACGAGAGTTCCAAAAAAACACCTACTTCTGCTTCATTGACTACGCAAAAGCCTTTGATTGTGTGGATCACAACAAACTGTGGCAAATTCTTAAAGAGATGGGGGTACCAGACCACCTTACCTGTCTCCTGAGAAACCTGTATGCGGGTCAAGAAGCAACAGTTCGAACCGGCCATGGAACAACTGATTGGTTCAAAATTGGGAAGGGAGTACGGCAAGGCTGTATATAGTCACCCTGCCTATTTAACTTATATGCAGAGTACATTATGAGAAATGCAGGGCTGAATGAATCGCAAGCCGGAATCAAGATTGCCGGGAGAAATATCAACAACCTCAGATATGCAGACGATACCACCCTAATGGCAGAAAGTGAAGAAGAACTAAAGAGCCTCTTGATGAGAGTGAAAGAGGAGAGTGCAAAAGTTGGCTTGAAACTCAACATTAATAAAACTAAGATCATGGCATCTGGTCCCATCAATTCCTGGCAAATAGAAAGGGCAGAAATGGAAGCAGTCACAGATTTTACTTTTCTGGGCTCCAAGATCACTGCAGACGGAGACAGCAGCCATGAAATTAAAAGACGCTTACTCCTTGGAAGGAAAGCTATGGCAAATTTAGATAGCATAATAAAAAGCAGAGATATCACCATGCCAACAAAAGTTCGTACAGTCAGGGCGATAGTGTTCCCAGTAGCAATGTATGGTTGCGAGAGTTGGACCATAAGGAAGGCTGAGCGCCGAAGAATAGATGCTTTCGAACTGTGGTGCTGGAGAAGACTCCTGAGAGTCCCTTGGACTGCTAGGAGATCAAATCAGTCAATCCTAAATGAAATCAACCCTGACTGTTCCCTGGAAGGACAGGTACTAAGGCTGAAACTCAAATATTTTGGCCACCTAATGCGAAGAGAGGACTCTCTGGAGAAGACTCTGATGCTGGGAAAGATTGAAGGCAAAAGGAGAAGGGGAA
Organism: Plestiodon gilberti rubricaudatus; assembly: GCA_026170595.1. Classification (NCBI taxonomy): domain Eukaryota; kingdom Metazoa; phylum Chordata; class Lepidosauria; order Squamata; family Scincidae; genus Plestiodon; species Plestiodon gilberti. The sequence continues at coordinate 68,604,883 of JANXHW010000002.1, forward strand.
GGCAAAGGATGAGATGGTTAGACAGCATCACCGATGCAACGAACATGAAAATGAGCGAACTCAGGAAGATAGTGGAGGACAGGAAGGCCTGGCGGGATATGGTTCATGGGATCACAAAGGGTCGGACACGACTTAACGACTGAACAACAACAACATATAGGCGACACACTCATATACTGGAGCATGGATCAATCAACTACACCAGAGGTTCTCTGGTTTTTGGTGGGTAGCGAAAATGACAAGATGAAAACTGACAAAGAAAATGTATAGAGCCCTATGGAAACCGAAACAGAGCAGCACAGCACGTACATGTTTACTATGTGTAAGTGACCATGACTTGGTTCACTTCAAAGGGCAGGCCGAGGGGGACACAACGGCACCGGAATGGTATCAATCTGATGAACACAGGCCTCAACAAATTCTCGAGAAGAAAGTCCCCCTCTCCAAGCTGACAAGGAAAATATATTGAGCCCTATGGAAAGTGAAACTGAGCCACACGTGCTCATTTACTCATGAGTAGACAAACTCATTTACTCATGAGTAGGCAAACTAAGAGCCTCGGCTCTTAGTGAAGGCCAGGTGAAGGGGAACGCAAGGCCACCAGAATAGCCCCAATCTGATGCAGCTCAACAAACGCTCCAAAGGATTGTGTGTGTCGTCCCCCCATAGTAAAAAGAATAAAAACAGAGGCTTGAGCAGCTGGTAAAGTGAAACTTTTTTTTTAAGTCTCGTAAAGCTAGGTGGGACTCGATAGTGTTGTTTTAAAAAGTGGGTCCCGGTGCTAAAACGTTTGGGAACCACTGAACTACACACATTAGAGTCTACTGCTTCTCATAAAAGACCATGCTAAAAAGAAAGACGTTTCTCCACGTGGCATAACAGACAGCTTGAACCATTAATGGCTAAATGTGGGAAAACCAGTGGAAAAACAGAGGACAGATGCTGAGATTCTAACAGCACAATTATGTGTAAGGATCCGGCCGGCGGCCTAAGGCCACCCACTAGATCCTGAGCCCCGGCGGCCATTCTGCTGCCAGGCTGGAGGTCTACTCAGGGAAGGGGATGCTCATCTCCTTCCCTGGGTGTAAATCCAGGCTGGTCTGATCGGCCTCCTCAGATTTCTGCCAGCTAAATAGCTGGCGGACATAGAGGAGGCTGTATAACGGCCTAGCCGGCCTGGCTGGGACGGGAATATAGACGTGGCCATCCCCAGCCCCCTCCCGGGCCGGCTACACCAACGGTCCCCCTCTCTCACCCACCGAACCGCCCCCGTGCCTGCCGGATCCTTACCTGTGTTCTCCGGTGGCTGTTCTGGAGTTCTGGCGATGGAGCAAGGGAGGCCGGCCTCTGCGCCGGCTTCCCTTGCTCCAGAGTAGTAGCAAACGTGCTTTACGGCACGTTTGCGACTGCTGACGGCAACAAAACACTCGTTCCGTCACCAGCACAATCTACAGTACAGTTGGCCATCACTATCCGCGGGGATTGGTTGCGCCCCCCGTGAATACCAAGAATCCTCACATACCAAGGTCCGCGTTAAAAACGCTGTAGAAAGGTTAAAAAAGCATGTTTTTTACCTTTTAGAAGCAAACCACGCCATTTTCAAGCTTCTGCAGGGCTTCTTGAAGGTTAACAACCCACTTCTGGATCAAGCGAAGGTTCTTCCCCCCCTCCCAGCCTTGTCCCAGAATGCATTGTTGACTCAGTGTGATGGCCGAGTGATCGGGTGCCTCGGCATCTATCTTTTGTTAGACTCAACAATATGATTTGAATAGGGCTGCTGTTTGGACTGATTATCGGGTAAAGTGACCGTTTATTACTATCTGGCTTACCTGTGAAAGGAGTCAAGTTCGCTCCTGCTCTCTTCCCCTCTTGCACCAGTCAGACCTCAGCAGTAGCTCCCACAGTTGGTCTGTGGCCGAGAGTGGAGATTCTACCAAGCTAGATCAACATGTTGACTTGTGTAACTCCCAATCCTGTGTAACTGTAAGTGGCCGGCCCGGCCTAAAGGGCCGGCCGCTGCATCCTAAGCCCAATGCATCCTGCACCGGTGCAGTCTGGGCTCTCCTCAGGGGAAGGGGACATTTGGAAACCTAAAGTTCTTCTAGCCATTGGAGAATTCACATCTTGGAATATATACCCATTCAAGCTACGCAGACTATCTTGCCGTTGTTTTTTTTTTTCCTTTATCCTCTTCATGGTTTTTCCCCCTCTCTGTTTCTAAAGCTGCTGTATCAACAATAGTCTGGGCATCTTGCCCGTAGAAGATACAACAACCTTGAAAGCAATAGATAAGGCTTCGTTCTTTTCGTCCTTTCTCTTTTTTACAGGCACTTGCCATTTGGAATGTGGATATTGTTTTCTTGCAAGAAACTCACCTTATGCTAGAAGAAAAAATTATCTGACTCAAAAATGGGGGGGGGGGTGTTAATCTCTCCGGTGATTCCATATGTGCACGAGGAGTGGGTATTTTGATTCATAAAAGATTATCACTCCAAGTATCTCAGGTGATATCAGATGATGAGGGTAGATATATCCTACTGGTTACCTGGCAAGGGGTAACAATTACCCTCACTAATCTCTATGGCTATATGTGGAATGGTATAGGACAGAGATTCCCAACCTTTGGAGGCCTGCGTACCACTGGAAGAACCTCCGGCCGCCCACATACCAGCAGAAGAAAGTGCTGATGACGTCATCAGCGCTTTCTTGGGGGGAGCCGTCTGCCGGCAGCCACAGCTCCCTGACTGCAGCAAAGAGAACTTGAAGACACAGGCGGCCCAGTCTGCCCGTGGCAGCGTCTTCAGCTTTTCTTCCTCGCAATCAGGGAAGTGAATTCGAAGATGCAGCTGCCGCCAAACCAGAGCGGCCGCGTCTTCGGTTTTTCTTCCCTGATTGCAGCGAAGAGAAGCTGAAGACGTGGGCACCCGAGTCTGCCGGCGGCCACATCTCAAGCTTCTCTTCCTTGCACAGGCAGGGGAGGGTCCTCCCAGTGCGGGCTCCATGTGCTCAAGTTCTGTCGGATTGACAGAGCTCCAGCTGCTATTTTCCGGGCTGCAGTGTGGATCCTCCCACTTGCGCTGCAGCCCGGGAAATAGTGGCTCAAGCTCTGCCAATCTGGGAAGGGAAGGATCCTCCTGTCCGTGCCGCAGTACAGAAAATACTAGCTTACTCTAAAGGAGCCACAAATGTGCCGTCCTAACTTAGGCAGGACTGTGTCGTTAATCATTGTACTGTTTTCTTTTTTTATAGCCACTTCCAACACTTATTGAACATTACTACACCCACCCCACCAAGGAATACCCAATTATACAACTTTGCGATCTGTGTGTGCAGCATCCAAATTAAGCACATATCCCATTTGTAGAATATGGTTTGTATCCTAAGGAGTATTTGCAAAAGGACGCTTGTGGAAGCAAACCTGTTTGCCACTTTCTCAACACAAACAGCCCCTGTGCTTGCCAAAAATCCACTTCTGGTGGAATGTCAGGGGACCACTGAAACAGGACTACATGGCGCACAGTGGGCTGCAGTGTTAAGGAGATATTGCCAAATATGCCCCCCCCCCCTTTTGCACAAGCTGAAGTTCCATCTATTAATGGAAGAGGAATTTAGGATACGTCGTGTTTTCTGATTGTACAATTCAGTGTCTTTTAATTCACAATTCTGTTAGCCCTTACACATACTGGACATGCTCTCAATAAACTACAGTAACAGAAAACAGTTGAAAGGAATTTAAAACAAGAGATTAAATAACAAAATCTCAAGGGAAGTCAGTCTATGTCCAAATTCCAAATGTTATGCTACACTGTAGAAAATGCACTCTAGTATCAGGCTGCAACATTCTCTCTCTCTCTCTCTCTCTCTCTCTCTCTCTCTCTCTCTCTCTCTCTCTCTGAGAGAGAGAGAGAGAGAGAGAGAGAGAGAGAGAGAGAGAGAGAGAGAGAATGCTGTGGGGAGGGAGATTTGTTTTAATTTCCCAGGAGAACAATAAGGGACATGCACGTGTGTGTGAAAGAAAACCTTCAATTTCACTATGTGGCACAATGTAAGAGAATTTGGAAAGATGAGCATATAAAACATGGACTTTTTGCCCAATCCTATGGACGGGCTGCACAGGCAGAACACAGGTTTCTCTGGCTTGTGCTGGCGCAAAAACAATGTAACATGCTTTGCAAGAGTGCAGAGGTCACGAGCGCCAGCGGGAAAGTCTTCCCTCTGGGGCCAGCAGCCGCAGGGACACTGGCCAGAGCAGGTAAGCCTGCATAGGGGACAGAATGGGCGCAGGGGAGGGCAGCAAAATACTCACAGTCCCACCATTTAAAATTAAATTCAACAAATTAAAATTAGGCCACTGATTAATCATATAAAGCTTTACTGCAATTACTCTATTAATTAGAATGATTAGAGCTTGGAGCCCTAATTGTGGCATAATTTTTGTTGCTATCTCTAATCCAGTGGTTCTCAAAGTGGTGGATCACAACCCACCACAAAAACTGGAAGTGGCCGCTACTCCCTTAACGGGGTGGTAGTGACATGCGATGGTGTCAGCGATGTCCCGCCACCGCTGGGAAAAAGGTTTTTTTTTTACTTATTGGGGACCATGCCAGCCCTCCGGACGGTGCAGGGGACCCGCGACCCCTCTTCAGGCCTCCCCATGATTGAGATCGACTCCCTGAATCGACTGAGACCCATTTCTGGTTTTGACAGAAGCATATCTGAAGCGCAGGAAGGCCTGCTCAGGGGGTCGTGGCCCCCTGCATGCTCCAGAGGGCCAGCGAAACCCCCAGTAAGTTTAAAAAAAACGTTTTCCCAGCGGTGGCACAATCTTGGGAGTGCCGCCACCGCCGTCGGCCCACCACCGCAAGCACTTAAGATTTCCTCAACTCATGGGGAGAACTTTGAGAACCATTGCTGTAATCCATTGAATAGTCAGTCTTCTGTCACCTACTGTGATCCAGAGTGGCTTCACACAGCCTTTTCCTTTTTGTAATATTTATTATATTTATTTATTTAAAAGATTTATATACTGCTTTTCCAGTGCTCAAAGCGATGTACAACATAAGAATTAAAAAATACAGTTGACAAAAACATTTAAATAAAAACATTAGAATAAAACCATTAAAAACAATTAAAGACAACACAGGAGCAAAGAACACACAATTTGTACCTTCCATTTTCCATGGGATGCAATGCACATTTGAAGCCTATGAATGTTAGCATGTACATGCATAGGCACCTGTGTAGTTGGATCATGAATACATGGGGATGAGGTGCAGTGAGGGCCCAGGGCTAGTAGAAATTATCCTGATTCCAGTTATACTGGTACACACACATAGAACGTCTGCACAGGGCTATTACAGTACATCTTTTGCTATCACAATCCCAAATCAAGTTCACAATATGAATTCCATAAATCTAGCCAGAGAACTGATGTATGCAAATTACCAATAATGAGTCTCTGAAATGGTAAAAATCTCACTCCTCTTAACACAATCCAATGGCACTTTGAAGTGTAACAGCACCACACACACTCTCCGATAAAAACTGGTTTATTGTATATCATATGCTACATTCTTTCCCATAATTCCCAAGTACTGTACTTATAAAACAAGATTTCCAACCCATCCAAAAGAAGGTCAACACGAATATAGCTACCGGTATATAAAACAGGCAGATAAAAAAATCCATTATTAAAACAATGTAGCCATTTAAAAACAAAAACAGATCATCCTGCAAGAAACACTTTCTGAAAGAGTCCATTTTCCCTATTAATTAATTGCCACACAATTAATAAAATTATTTATATCCCGCCTTTCTCAAGCCGAAGCATATGCCCAAGGCGGTTTACAAAGATTCCATAACAAGGTGAACAAGATATTCGTGGTTCATTATCAAAGGGTTGGTTCAAATAAAAGTGTTCCCCGCTTAACAATGTTCTGCTTAACGACCCCCTGGATATAAGACGGGGATCATTACGCAGAATGTCATTGGTCACTTTCCCTATATTTTGAAATTTTAGGAGCAAACCATACATGTCAGTCTTATGGAGGCCTCATTCTGAGGCCCTCAGTGGCCTGCAGTGGCCAGGAAAGGCCTCTGGAGAGGCTCATGTCGAGGAACAGGCCGACAGAGAGCCCTCAAACTTCAAAACTTCAAAAGGTAGGGAAAGGTCCACTTAACTACAGGCCTGCTTAATGACAATGGGATTTGGGGAACGTAACCCTGTTGTTAAGTGGGGGGGACACCTGTATTTAGAAATCATCCTGGCAGAGTGCCCCTGTAGATGCAGCCATGAGGAGGAAATAACATCTGACCTAGTCTGCCCATGAATACAGACACCACTTTCCAACACCAGTTTACGTGAGTGCAGCAGACTGTTTTTCAGATACTTCACACGTGCGTATTCCTACCAAAAAGTGATGCCTGTATTTGTGGAATTGCTGAGTCAGAAGTTTCTTCCTGGAAGCCGACCTTCTGATAAAGTGGCCTGAAAGGCTCACAAGAGCAGCAAATTGATGAGGCAGAGAACTGACGAGCACCTCATGTTTATCTGCTGCTCCCTCTGGCCTGTCGCTGATGTAGCCACTCCAGGTGGCACTCTTATCTTCTTCTCATTCACTGAGAGTGAGCAGTAAGTGGATTGGGACAATGGCAGCCCCCTTCTTCCTCCAGCACTACTTTGAAAAAAAGAAAACAACAACTCTGCTGTGGACACCTCCTTGCTCAGTGTTCCCCGTAAGCTGCATGGCCACACTGCCACATACAGCTCTAGGCCAAGCTCCACACAGCACAGAGCTTGGCAACCCAGAAGTTTGGCAATAATGCATGACCGAAGAAGAAGGGGACTGTGCACCAGTGCAGACACCTTAGAGCAGTGGTTCTTAACCTTGTTGGAGGTACTGAACTCCACCAGTTTCATATGCACATTCACTGAACCCTTCTTAATTTGAAAAATAAAATATGATTTTTTCAAATTCAAAACATAGGTATATATTTTAGGTATATATACATAGGTATGCGGGTGGCGCAGCGGGTTAAACCGCTGAACCATAAGCTGTTGATCGAAAGGTCGGCAGTTCGATTCCCGCAACGGGGTGAGCGCTCGTTGCTTGGCCAGCTCCTGCCAACCTAGCAGTTCCAAAGCATGTCAATGCGAGTAGATAAATAGGTACCGCTTGCGGGAAGGTAAACAGCGCTCCGTGTTCCAGCTGCATGCTACGCGCTGCGGCAAGGAGAGTCATGCCGGCCACATGACCACGGAGGCGTCTTTGGACAACGCTGGCTCTTCGGCTTTGAAATGGAGATGAGCACCACACCCTAGAGTCGGACACGACTGGGCTTAATTGTCAGGGGATACCTTTACCTTTACCTTATATTTTTATAGGTGCACAAAATGAACAAAACCATTAAAGAACAAAACCATTAAGAACAAATATTAAAACATGATTTTCACACAAAAACAAAAACATAATAATGAATATTTACTGCAAATCAGTGTGACTTCTGCTGTTGCCTTTCAGAGACCAGTTCAGAAATGCGCGGCTTTACCTTAAGGAAGTGTTCTCTTAGTTTTGCCGGTGCTAGACTAGAATTGCTCAACTTGGCATTGCAAATCATGCAGCTAGGACGCTGACTCCCATCACGTTCCGTTATACATGTGAATCCATATTGTACATATTCGTCCAACCACTTTCTTTTTTTGCTTGACATAGTATGAAGGGATTAAATTAAATAAATATTAAGAAAGAAATCACACACTTCGACTACTGGGCGCACCAAATTCCCTGCAGCACAGATAGGCCACGCCAGGTTATCACCTGCAGCCAATGAGGCGTGGCTAGAGCGCGGCGGGAAGGGCGGACCGCCTGGGGGCGACGCGCACAATGGGTGACGTGCGGTTGCGCCCGTGCACCCGCGCGCAGGCGGTCCGCCCTTCCCGTCGCACTCCAGCGACGCCTCGGAGGAGGCCTCGGAGCGTCCGCCCTCGGCGGACCTCCAAGGCCTTCTGAGGGAAGCCCCATGCGTGACGTCCTATTTATAAGCTTTAGCGCATGCGCAGAACGTTTCAGGGCAAATTTGCCCTGAAACATACTGCGCATGCGCTAAAGCTTATAAATAGGACGTCACGCATCGGGCTTCCCTCAGAAGGCCTTGGAGCTCCGCCGAGGGCGGACGCTCCGAGGCCTCCTCCTGCCCAAGACAGCTGGCCGGAGAGGATGTCTCCGGAGCCGGCGGCAGCGGAGGCTCCGCTGCTGCCGGCTCCGGAGACATCCTCGTTGGGCGGCACGGGGCTCATTAGGGCAGCACGCACGCCCTAGTGACGTCGCTAGTCGGTGAGTCAGTCTCACGGGTTCGGCGGAGGACTACTCACGATTGAATCGTGAGTAGTCCTCCGCCGAACCCTCGAGACTGACTCACCGAACCCCTGGGGTTCAATCGAACCCAGGTTAAGAACCACTGCCTTAGAGGGAATATAACACCTGGCTGCTTAGCAAAACAGCCAAGTGGACCAGAAGATGGAGAAGAGAGAAGTGGAGCTCCCTTCACCTTGCCTTCTGCTGCTCTTGGTGCAGCCTCCTTCCTCTGATTGGGTCCTGTTTCAAATGAAGAGCGGCACATCCTACTACAGTGGATAGAAGATAGATTGTGGACCACTCCTCAATTTCTGGTGGACTGCCTAATACCTACTGGTTGCTGGGATTCTTGCAAAGAATACAAAGCAAGGTGTATCGTATGTTCTTAAGAGTACATGCTTTGGCTGACTTAAGACAGATTAAGTAAAGGTAAAGGTGACCCCTGACAATTAAGTCCAGTCGTGTCCAACTCTAGGGTGTGGTGCTCATCCCCATTTCAAAGCCGAAGAGCCAGCGTTGTCCGAAGACGCCTCCGGGGTCATGTGGCCGGCATGACTCTCCTTGCCGCAGCGCGTAGCATGCGGCTGGAACACGGAGTGCTGTTTACCTTCCCGCAAGGGTACCTATTTATCTACTCACATTAACATGCTTTGGAACTGCTAGGTTGGCAGGAGCTGGCCAAGCAAACGAGAGCTCACCCCGTCGCAGATTCGAACTGCCGACCTTTCGATCGACAGCTCATGGTTCAGCGGTTTAACCCACTGGGCCACCTGCTGGCCTTTGCCACCCGCTGGCCTTTTAAAACAGATTAGTTTTGCCTTAATATTAAAAGATTCAGAGTGTACGCTCTTGCTTTGCAATTTTATCACTGAATCATGCGAGACCTAGTAAAAAAAAGTAGATGACGCAAGATTGAAAGCCTACTCTGGTGTTAAAGGATATTTACAGCAGATAGCGGAATACTGCAGATAGAACTGGGCAATAGAGATCAGCACTGAAACAAAACAAGATGACTTGCATAGCAGGAGTGACTTCATTCACAGCTGACTCCAGTCTTTATGGAAGCAAATCTGAAAGTCTAGTATGGGCCTGTACCTCCGACAACTTAATGGTTCTCTGCCAATTTGTTAAAACCAAACGAAATATCTGGCAAGACTCTTGCATACCACAGTAGTTAAAGAAACCACCATTGCTTCCTACATATTACTACAGGGCTGAACTGATTGTTTGTACTCTTCTTGCTGTTGCTGAAAAAAAGTGGCCTGGAAGTGTCATTTGGCTTATCAATATCTTTCTCATACAAATAATGTAATATACATATTTTAATAACTAAATATCCAGTGATAATTTTTGCAACCTGGCCCAATATATTCCAATTGGCCAAAAATGCATTAATAATTTAAACTATCAAAATGTCAATTTATGCAACACCTATTAATGACTTTAATACCACGACGACTAGCAGTCAGTAGATTTAAAGAACTACTTTTGACAATTGATGCCTGGCAAATTGCCAGGGTTTAAAAGCTCAAAATAGTAATTTTTTGTTAATATTGGGAAAAGGGGCAATAGTATATAGATTACCACAACTATTAAGGCTGCTGTCCTATACACACTTACCTGGAGTAACGGCCCAATCCTATCCGATATGGTCTGCTGGTGGAACGCGCATTCCACTGGTGGAAATACCTGGATCCAGTGTGCATTGCATGACATCGTTGCACTCGCCAACACTGCGGGTGAGTGCAACAAGGCTGCCAGCGTAGTTGCGGCCACGCACGCTCACTAGCAGTGAAGACACCATTCGCCAGCACCAAGTAAGGCAGCGGTGGGAGCAAGTGGTGGGAGGGATGGGGAGGGAGTGGGTGGAAAAAGGGCTATTTCTGGGCAGGCGAGTGAGGAGGAACCAGGAGGCATGGAGATGGCAGGAGGTTGATGGATCCCATGGCAATGGCACATGCCAGATCTTATCCCCTGTATTGAAAACCTCCCCGCCCCTTTTTTTCTTCAGACATACTCCACCAAAATAGATGACGTATGTCCAAGGAGACCCATAGGTGGCCCCAAGGCTTACGCAGAGTTAAATAAAAAAATTACTTACCACCCATTTGCCTTTGGGTTACCCCCTCACCCCAGGATGCAGCGCATGCCTTTTTGGCACAGGATTGTAGCTGGTGGCGGGGGACAGGATTGAGCTGTATATCTCATTGAACTCAAAGGGACTTATTTCTGAGTAAACATGTATAGGATTGCACTGTAAGTAACCTAAACTGAAGATACATCTAGTACCTCAAAAACCTGAAAGTATTACACTGTTGGAACATGTACAAAAATTAATTATTAAGCTCCCAGTAACATGTAAGATTTTGATGACTCATAGTCCTATCCTGAAATTTGTAATACAGTACTAACGAACAAATGCTTAGGAGAGGATATACTAACATCTAAACCAGCACAAAATCCTGAACTATGACATTATATTGACATTTCAGAAATGTTATCATAATAAACCTATTTGAAATCAAGGCCTTTAGGCTTCATTTCACACAATCATTCAGGCATAATATGATTCAACATCTGAAACATCCCTGTGGAAATGGAAAATCTTCCCCAAAGTTATCAACTGTATGTGTTGGTGACATACAGATTGGATCACTCCAATGCATTTGAAGTACATTCAAAAACATCAACTGGTTCAGCACAGGCCAACTGCCTTAAGGCCAACTGAAGCTGTCCTCTCAGGCAGCAGACTGGCAGGAGGTGCCCACTTCTGTCCACCTGCTTGCCTCCACTGATCCACCTTCTCCCACTCCCTGGATTTGAAAAGGAAAGGAGGGGACAAAGTAGAAGTGTGAAGGAGAGGAGAGCAGTGGACCAGAGTGTCGGAGGAGCAGAGGCTGCCAGATCATGAGGGGCAGCATTTGGCACACCATCTCAAGCACCAAAAGGTCTTGGGTTCCTGGTTCCTGTTAAATGGGACCTACTGTACTGAACGTATCTTGTTAGGCCTTAAAAATCTGCACTGCCTTCCAGGGTGTATACAATCCTAAACAGTCAGGGTACCTGAATCAAAGTATGCTAATCCAGTTGATCCTCAGAAGCTACCCTCCAAACGTACACCCCAATCCTGCCTAACATGTGGCGGCTGGCCTAAATTTGGACATTTGCATTGCATTATTCACTAAAGGTTAAGTTTCTAACAAAAAAAAATGTTGAATAATGTCACCAACTATTACTGCTATATGATGCTCTGGAAAAATACGCATATTTTACACATAAGTATATTTTCATTTAAAATCTTGCACACACCACACAGCATTGGCCTTACTTGTTTTCATTGGTGGCATCATACCGAGGCATGGGGTCAATATCATTACCATTGACATCAAAACTGGCCTCTGGGTCCTGTAGCCAACAGGGAAGGGAGAAGGAAAGAGAGACGGAAAGAGAATGAACTGCAGATCCTCATTAATTAGCCACTGACTCATCTGGCTCATACATTCCTCAGCAGGTTTCTACAGGACTGTAACTAGGTTAACTAACATTCCTGTGGTTTTGTGGCAACTGCCTGTTGTAGGAAAGAACTACACGTTCAGAAATACAAGATTTATATATTATTTAAATTGTGTTTCAAAAATTATGAGTGTGCTAAAGCTTCCCTTTTTATGTATAAAAAGTTGTTTTAATTTAAATTGGGCTTTGTGCAATTTTGTTTATTTACTATATTTCAAACTTCTTTTACCATCCAGATTCTTTTATCACAATCATAAATGGTTTGCTCCCAAAATGGATAACTTGTTAAAGTTATCTTCTTGTTAAAGGAAAAGCTATTTAATTGATTCCAAGAGAACTTAACTTGCCATGAGGAAACATTTCCATGGGCGCAATCCTGTGGAATGTCGGAACGGCAGAGCACGCGCTAGCTAGGCCATTACACGGCCTCCTCTACTTCTGCAAGCTATTTAGTTGGTGGAAATCCGAGAAGGCCGATAGGGCCGGCCCTGGTTTATACCTGGGGAAGTGGACGAGCGTCCCCTTCCCCGAGTAGACCTATGGCCCTCCAGTCGACAGGCAGCCTGGGCTCAGGATCCAGCTGGCGGCCCTGGGCCACCGTCCGGATAAAGAATGTAAACACACAACATCAAAGATAAACCTGTTTGAAAAATTGTATCTTTATTAACAATAGCTCCTTAATGACGTATTTTTTATATCTTCAGGCATGCATGTTTTAATGGGTGTGAAATGTGGTTTTGTCTTCTCCACATTTCCTTGTTGAAAACAATATAAGCAGCTATTTACTTTTGTGATTCCAGTTAACTGCTGTGGTAGCATGAGAACACAAAAGAGCTCTCTTAAATGGCATCTTTGTTCAACACCAGTTAGCCTATTCTCCTCAATTATTCTGCATAGACTTGCTAATATACAATAAGCCATGCTCATTCACATAGGTAAAGGTAAAGATATTCCTTGACATTTAAGTCCAGTCGTGTCTGACTCTAGGGTGCGGTGCTCATCCCCATTAAAGCTGAAGAGCCAGGTCTGTCCGAAGACGCTTCCGTGGTCATGTGGCCTCCTTGCCACCGCGCATAGCGTGCGGCTGGACATGGAATGCTGTTCCACTCATTCACATATGTCAGAATTTATCATTAATCATCAATGAAATGTGTTCTAAGATGAATTCTTTATTAAAGTTTGAGTAACGGGGGGGGGCAAACAACGCAGAAAAGTAAGCAGATATATTAAATTCATGTGAAGAGCTGACTGGGATAAAAATAGTAGCATCAGGTAAGCTAAGGATGATTAAAGGGGAAGATAAATTTGTTTTGGTGTGATTATTTGACAGAAACTAAAATAAACCAATCACCAGTATCCAAAGATAAGGTGACCAAAAATGGCGTAAGTAGGAACAGACAGCAGATGATGGCCTGAAAGAAGCACTTTGTTCTCAAGTAGGAACTCATTAGCTGCAAATGACAGAAGAGAAAATATGCAGATCATGATCATATTTTCAAGATATGGAAGAGCCCAATTATCATGTAGGCTGCCCTTTCAGTTGCGCCGCTTCTGCTGAGGCGTCACTTCGCAGCTCAGCAGCTGAGAAGTACTCTGTAAAGTGATGCCTCAGCAGAAGCGGAGCTGTTGAAAGGGGGGCCTGCACAATGACTGGGCTCTTCCAGCATGTCAGCAGCATCTCCCTCTCTCACCTCTCTTTGTCTGCCCCTTCCCCTGTAGAGTTCCTTGTTTTCTGAGCCTCCTTCTGTCTCTCCCACCCAGAGCCTCGGCAGAAGCAGCGCTACTAAAAGGGCGGCACTGGGAGAGCCCAATTATCTTGTGGGCTGGATAAAGAGCTCCTGAGGGCCGTATCCATCCTGCAGGCTTTATGTTTGACACCACTGGACTATGTGCTCTCACTCATTTCCGGCAAAGATTTTGTTGATCTCAAAGGGAAGTACCACATGAATGATAATTTTTAAATTATTACTCCAAGAAACTAATTTTAAATGAATTGTCCTAGTTTGGGGTACAACTCCAAATTTTTCAAGTTTAAAACTTAAAAACAACTAGAATTAAAAATTAAAGAGTCTGAGGTCTCAGGCCGTTTATTAGGGTTAAAATAGGACGAAATCATTCCTAACGTTTTGCACAGCAATGTTGCCGGCATCATCAGAGATAACAGCTTTAACGGAACATCAGCCTTAAAGGAGCCTTAAAGGAGCCTTAAATGACAGCCTTAAAAGAGAACTCCCAAATTGTTGATGGTTTCTGTACTCAAACCATCTGAGTACACAAAAATGTTTAAAACAGAGAAGGTTTGAGTACAGAAACCATCAACAATTTGGGAGTTCTCCTTCAAGGCTGATGTTCCGTTAAAGCTGTTATCTCTGATGCCGGCAACATTGCTGTGCGAAACGTTAGGAATGATTTTGTCTTATTTTAACCCTAATAAACAGCCTGAGACCTCGGACTCTTAAATTTTTAATTCTAGTATACATACTGGCCATGAAAACTTGAGAACGTATATTAAAAAATAACAATTACTCAAATAGTCACATTTTGAAATGATATCAATTTCTAGCATCTTGTGCTGGCTTCAATAAACAAAATATCTTGCAGTTGCATCCAAAGGTTTTCTTTCTCCAGATAAACCTTTGTATGAAAACCTCAGAGTTTAGCTCTTTGTTGCTATTTTGGTGAGAGGGTAGCTAGATAGGCAAATCCACACAGGGATTGGCACCCTAAACAATGGATTGTGGGTGACAGGTGCATTTATAAAGATTGCTTATCATCCACAAAACAATATGTCTGGAATAGGCTTGACAACTCTTAAAATAAATTAATCGGTACAGGGTGGGTTGAGATAAGAACTCTCTGAGTTAAGGGGCTGAGTCCCAGGAGCAGAGCCATATACCACCCCACACACAGCCAGTCTGTGTTTGCTTTTTTCTGGTCAGCTGGCAACCCAATATGAAAGCACTCTAAATACAGTAATGTGAAAGGGCTTTGACCATGTAATTCATTTCTTAAGACTTTCTCACTCTTCTTACAAGGTCTTATACTTTTCCCAGATTTGGCATAAAGTTAGTAGTGTTAAAAACATATAAATTGTTGCTTCTAGCAACATTGTAATTAACAGTTAACTGCATTGTTCCCTTAGAATAGAGGAAAATTGGGAGAAGTGCTACTTTAGTTTGCAGAATCTTATCTGTATGTCCTTAGTCAGCTTAAAATGAGCTCAAACTGAGACAAAACCAGGCGTGCAACGTTAAAAAGGTGGCAGAGTAGCTTTTAAAGTGGCCCCTGGGAGAAAGCCGACAGTGGCATCTGGTCCAGGACTAATCATCCCTATGGGATGAGGGCAGAGATATACTGTAACTAGAGTAGCCAGGCAAGGACAAGTAAAACTTAGGGATGGAAGCATGGTGGACATGACATCCTGTCTGGCAGAATGAGAGTCTGCAGGGATTAAGGCGTAAATAAGAAAACCTTCTCATAGGACCCATCATATAGCTGTTTTTGTGCAAATGCCCGAAGTCACCAGGCTAATATGGGGGGACTGGAATTCAGTAGCTAGGGAAAACATAGATACAGCGGACATAATGGAAATATAATAGAATGTGGAGAACCAATGGGATACTGCAATCCTGGGATGTAAACTCTATAGGAAGGACAGGGTGGGCTGCATAAACGGGTGGGGTGGGGGAGGGTGGGGTGACCCTCAAAGTTGAAGAAGGTGTTGAAGCTAGCAGAGTAGAAATTGAAGGAGAGTCTAACGCTTCCATAGAATCACAGTAGGTAAAATTACCAAGTCCAAGGAGCCTGGTATAGTGGGGGCATGCTATCGTCCTCAGGATGAAAAAGCTGACAGGGACCTTGAGACGAGGAAACAAATCAGAGAGGCAGCCATGAGACACAGTGTTGTGATAATGGGGGGGGGGGGGTCAATTCTATCCTCACATAGACTGGTTCAATTCATGTTCTGGTCATGAAAGAGAGATCGAATTTCTAGATATGCGAAATGACTGCCTTAAAGCAGCTAGTCATAGAGCCAACCAGAGGGCAAGTGTCTCTGGATTTGATATTGTGTGGTACCCAGGGCCTAGTGAGGGGTATAAATGTTACACATGGGATGGACAGTGGAAAGTTATTTTCCCTCTCGCACAACTCCAGAACCAGGGGACATCCACTAAAATTGACAGGTGGGAGAGTTAGAATGAACACAAGGAAATGTTTCTTCACCCAGTGCATAATTAATCAGTGCAACTCCTTACCACAGGATGTTGTGATGGCACCTGGCCTGCATACCTTTAAAAGGGGGTTGGACAGATTTATGAAGGAAAAGTCCATCACAGGTTGGTCATGAGGACTGTATGCAACCTCTGGTTTTTAGAGGTAGCCTATCTCTGAATGCCAGATGCAAGGGAGTGGCAACAAGATACAGGTTTCTTGTCATGTGTACTCCCGGAGACACCTGGTGCCACTGTGAGATACAGAAAGCTGGAAATGATGAGCCCCTGGTCTGATCCAGCAGGGCTTATGTTCTTAAAATGGACTTTTAAACATTTACATTATTTTCATAAATAACAAGAAATCTAAATGCATAAATGGCAACACTTCAAGAAAGAACTGTTAACATGTGCAGTTCCAGCACGAAGCTGTTGGGGGCTATGGAGAAAATTCATGCATTGCCTCCCCAAGGCATCTCACCCATTTTCTTATAGCATACTTGATGATGCCATATCAATGGGGCCAGTAAAACATTGGGGAATAAATTTGTGTGTGTGTGTGTGTGTGTGTGTGTGTGTGTGTGTGTGTGTGTGTGTGTGTGTAATTTTGGAGGGAGAATAGATTGTTATTAAGAATATTTATATACCGCTTTTCAACAAAAAAAAACTTCACAAAGTGGTTTACAGACAAAATCATTTTGGACAAAATCATTTTAAAACAGACATTGGTTAAGTGTATAAAATCAGGAAACTTTGAGTTTTGAAGATCTCAAACTATTTTGTCTCTAACTAGGACTAACAAGTCTATGAAAAAGACAGCGTTACCTCCAATAGCACTGGTGATATATTCCTTGAAAGTCAAGCACTGTGTGAAACAGTGCTGTACGGAGACATACTTGGAACAGTTAGGCAAGAAACTGGCAGTAAGTGGCTAAGTACTACCCAGAATGCACTGCTTCCACTGGCTACAACACCTGTCAATCACAGCCAGCACTGTAGTGAAATAATGCTTAAGGAAGCTGCATTATAGGAGATACCGTATTACTGTATACTGTCGGCATGAGTCCACCATGATGCAGTATCAACATCAGAAATCAAAATCATGTCCGTACAGCCAAAACAAATTGTTTTTAAAAGAATACAAATGTAACTTGCCTGATTTGATTTTTGCTCTTAATTCACTTTTCTCTTCCTTTACAATCTTTTTCCTTGGTCATTTTCATCCTTCTAAATTTATCAGTGTATCAACACATAGCAATAGTAACATGTTGGATGAATAAAACAGCAATCTGAAGCGCTGTAGAGACTTACATAATTCTGCATCAAGTCTGGGTGGTTTCTCTCAATGCCATCATCCAAGATGGTGACCACAATCTTCTTTCCAGTGTAGCCTCTTCTCCAGGCACCTACGATGTTCATATCTGACTGACAGAGGTTTGTGTTATCACTGCAGTGCTAGAGGGAGAATAGAAAAAAAAGTATTGGATTCAGGGGATTTGTGAATACTGGGGTGGGGGGTGGGGGCAGAATGGTATTAGCCTATTCAATAGCATAACCAATTAAATTATCAGCAAATGAGTATATTGATTTGAAACACAGACAGAAAATCAATATCCTAATTAACAAATCAGGAAGAAAATGTGAAAAAGTTATTCAAAATATAATGGAAATGGCTAGAGCTTAATTCTTTTGAGATTGCTCAAAAAATGGTTCTTAGATCACTTACGTTATGATGGCCCTCAGAAACAATTTAGACAATGTGAATCACATAAGTAATAAAAACAGCTTTTTGCTGCACCTTCCAAACATTTGGGAAGAAAAATATAAAAGTGCATCTGAATTTTTCAGCACAACCAACTGCATGTGAACAAAAGTAGACAAAGTGCCTGCACAAAATAGTCATGGAAACACACAAAAAAATGCTTGTCCATAGGGGTGGGAGACAGGGTTATTATGTACTGCATAATTTCTGGAATAGCTGTCTGGAAACTTATCCAGATTCTTTTATATACACAAAGAAGGGTTCTTGGAGTGTTTAGTATAGCATCAGCAGGAGATGAACAGCAGCTAAGAACCTGAAACCAAAACAATCTTCCTACAATACATGCAGCTTAAGGTGCTTATTGAATTGCAGCTGACTATAATGACAAAAGATTGAGACATCACTTGCTAAAGAATTTATATTAAATGAAAATTGATCTGTTCTCTCTCGTACCTTTTTCTGCATGAAGAAGGCCAGTTTGTAAAGAAATGAAACTGAAGTTTGGGCACTTATCACCCCTACCCTGTCTCGGCCCCAAAGAGAGGGTGAATCCTTTTAATGTGTATCGTATTCATACCCTCAGTGGCAGTGCTTTGCTCCAGCTCCCCAGGGCTCAGTGAGAATGAGCAGAAAAGGAGAAAAATAAATTCTTAGAACTAGTATCATAGCAACACAACTAGCCACAAGAGCTTTCGGAGTTCCTTCAGTCTCCTTTCCCTATCCACTTGTACTCACAAATCCATTTAATGTGTTAGCACTTTGGAATCTATAAAGGTGGTAGATAAGTGAGAAAAGGCCATGCTTTGCCCTGACTACCCGCCATTCCTTCCTTCCTGCATAGTACAGCTTTGTGAAATGAAGCAATTTGTTTGCACAACTATTGTAACTACCAAAACCTTGTTGACCCTTCTCACTTTCTACTTGCTCTGGAAATCCCAATACAGTATGCTGAGAAGTGAATTTTACAGCATTTATTATCAGTAAATAAATGAAGCTGAGCTAGTTAAATTAAGCACTATTCAAGACACTTAGACAATTTATAGCATAAAAGTTTCAATTCTGTTTCAGGGCTCATTCCCAGGGTAATTTGAAATGTTGCAGCCATGCTTTTTTTCTTCTTCTTTTGCCATGCTGACATTTCTCAATGCTGAAACAGGCTCTGAAGGTAATGAAAAACCCAAATGCTACTGTTGGCTATGGTGAAATCAACCTAGAGCAGTTTTTGTATCTAATCTGAGAAACAGTGCCTGCCTTGAGTGCAAGTAGATGTGGCCCGCATTCAGCATCATCAGCAGTCACTGTTGCTGGCAATCTGAACTCATGTTAATATGGGGAAAAGTCAGTCAGTTGCGTTACTCGCATCGGCCGGAAGGGGGCGATGACACGTTTCGTGTCATCGCCCTGCCCCTGCACTTCCGGAAGGCTTCATTTCAAGCCTTCCAGGCACAGGGAGCGCAGGAGAGCCCCCAAAACACGCCAACTTCAGAATGTTTATTCTCCGCGGCTGCAAAAATGCAGCCTACAGGGCACAAAAATCCCGCTATAGGTCCTCCTTGAGAGGAGACCGCGGTTGTCAACTAAGGGCACATTGCATCCCCCGGCCCCCCCTTAGCGACGCCTCTGAAGTCAGTCCAAATTTACTATGGGCTCAAAAAGCCATGAGAATGGCCCCCATGCTCAACAAATGGCAGGTAGAAATGAGAAAGATATTCAGGAAATCCTGGATTCCAATTTATATCCAACCTTGACTATTTTGCCATCTTGAAATAAACTTAACAAAAGCTATTTTACTGCAAATCAGAGAAGGGGTCATTTGCAAGAACATCATGCATCCAAGGGAAAGGGAGGGGATAGTAAAGCTGTGATAAATTTTGGTTGTGATTTTGGTTAAAAGTACCAAGATATCAGAAGCAAATTTCCTTTCCCCATTTCAAAAACTTTCCATTGGCCTCTTCTATGCCATCTCCCCCATCAATCCATCTCATCCCAGCATATAATGACACAATTCAGTCAAATGTTTAAGTTTCATTGCTTAGCTTCAGCTGGGCTAGGCCTAACATGACCATCTTTAAACACATCTGTACCAGGGATGCATCTAAGTAACTAGGTCACGAGTGCGAGTGCGAGTACGAGTCATTTTTGCACGAGTGCGAGTCCAAGTGCGAGTCAGTGTCAAAACTTTTGGGCAAGTACGAGTCAAGTGCGAGTCATTTTTGCACGAGTGCGAGTCGAGTACGAGTAAGGCCAAAAGCCACGAGTCACAAGTCACGAGTCGAGTCACTTTGGGGGAAATGGCTTTTCCCCTGAAAATGGGGTGGGTGGATGTCTGTGTGTGAGGTGTGTGTGGGGACCTCTGAGACTTTTAAAGCACCCACTTGGCTCCCCCTATGCCCTTTCCCTCACCTCTCAGTCTTGTCACCACCCATCTGGTTTGGGAAAAACAAGCGTGTCTACATTCAAACCATTTATTATTCCCTCCCTGCCCCTTCCTCTTGCTGAGCAGAGCATCCCTTGGGCTCAGAGTTTTGGTCAATGAGGAGGAACTGCTGTGGCAGCTTCGCCTTCCCTCACTCCTCCCCACCGCTCCTGCTCAGAGTTGTGGCCAATGGCAAACAGACAGCAACAAAAGGGGGGGGACTCAGAGCCAAGCTTGCTTTCCCACCCCCTTAAAAACCCTTCCTCCCTGCTGCCCTCCTCCTCCGAGGTCTCCACTGCGCCTGCCTGCCTGCCTGTGTTGATGCCGGCCATTAAAGGAAAATGACTTGGAAATGGCAAGTCGTTACCCTCACGAGTGCGAGTCAAGTGCGAGTCCCATGGTTCACGAGTGTGAGTGCGAGTCAGTGGGTCACAAGTACGAGTACGAGTCAGGGAAAAAGTGGCTAAGTCACACTTGCGAGTCGAGTCATTTGACTCGAGTCCCCATCCCTGATCTGTACCATTGCGATGTCCAGAGGGCCACAAAGACTGCTACCATAGCGTGAGTAGTTATTTTTCAGGGTGCAGAAACTCTTACAGTCCAATCCTATCCTCCCCCCGCCACTGATGCAGCCACCAAAAACAGGCGAGCTGTATCCAGTGGGGGTGTATCGGGAGGCTTCAGAGGGGAAAGGGGATTAAAATCCCCTTACCACTCCTTAAGCCTCCCGCTCCGCAATACATCTCCTCAGACCTGTGCTAGTGATTTTGCTAGTACAAGTCCGAGGAGTGAAAGGCAGTGGGGAGGCTGCTGCCAGAGGAGATAGGATCTGGTGCACACCAACACCGCCAGATCCACCCCTTCCTGCCTCTCTCGCCATCTTACCTTCTTTGGCGGGCAGCTTGTGCTCCAGCGGCATGTGCCTTCCCGTCATCACCCCAGCAACACATTACTCAGCCAGCTGCAGTAAGATGCTTTACAGCTGCTTTTTAACAGCAAGCGTTGGTGGAACGTACATTCCACCAGAACTCAAAGCCCATAGGATTGAGCTGTTATGGTCAGACGATTTAAGATGTATTGCTTTCTTATATGTAAGAAACAAAGACTCTTGTACAGAAATGGTTATCTATCCATTTGTAAAACATGTCCCGTATGCAGATCTGAGGGTGCTTAATGGGGGGCAGGGTAAGAGAGGGTCTTTATCAATGGTCTTTACCTGTGCAGAAAAATACTGAGGATCATTGTCAACAAAGTGAGGAATGAGGGTTATGCATTCATGCTTCTCTCTAGTGGCTTGGATACCCCACAAGGAGTACATAGGGTGCAGGCCTTAGCCTTCACTGGCTAGGCCAAGAAAGCAGTTGCAGGAGTGGAAAGGGAGGCAGTGCTTCTTTTGCTACCACAGTGATAACAGCTTGAGAAAGAACTTAGGCTCAGATTTATTTATTTTTTAAAAAGGCTTTTGTGTGCTGTCTCTGAGCCCAATTCCCTCCCTGCCCCCATGAACACTTTGTGTATGAAGGGAGGCTGAACCCTCCCTTTGCCATGAAAGCAAGACAGGAGGCACTTGGACTCAGAGCAAGGAATAAAAAGAATCTTTCCCCCCTCAGAGTTCTCCCTTGTTTCACTTTATTAAAAGAAATGTGTTTTGCCAGTTTAAAAAACTTTCGTTATGATTAGAGGTGGGAGAAAATAGTTTTATTGTTTCGCAGATTTCGGAGTTTAACCAAAATGAAATAGCAGAAAGCAGTGTTATGTGTTTTTAATCCAACGTTTCCCATTTTTATCAATTGTAACTGCTTTAAAAGTGTACTAGGTAGGCGTTATAGGTTGTATAGGTTGTACAGTGTCAGTAGATGAAGAATGACACAAAATTACATGGTTTTATTTAATTTTATATCGCAGATTTTTTAGCAGAAAGCGGTGTTATGTGCTTTTATTGCGTTATCACCATTTGTTCCTGCCCCTAAAGTTATGATGCATTCCAGAAATTAAAATTACAGGAATTATGTGCTGGCAGGTGAGTTGTACCATGATGTGTGTGACGTACTTGTGTATGGGGGAGTAGGGAGATTCTTTACTAGAATAACAGCACAATCCTATCCAACTTACACCACCGGTGCAGCGAGAACGGGAGGCCCCAGAACGGAAAGGGGATTCAAATTCTCATTGAATCCCCCTTTGGAGGGGATTTGAATCCCCTTTCCTTTCTGGGACCTCCTGTTCTCGCTGCACCACTGGTTACACCGATGGTGTAAGCTGGATAGGATTGCGCTGTAACAAACTGAAACTAAGAGAATGAGGGATCAGAAAGTAAGTTTTTGTAGTGTGATATATATTTATGGACAGTTCCAGTGCAAACTTTGCCATCAGAAGTGAATACACCAGGAAATGAAGTTCACAAAACAGCTCGGAGATGCTGCTTAGAAGGAAAAACAGAGCAACATAGTCTTGCTGCTAAAACTAAAGAAAAGGAAGGCTCTCAAATCGAACAATGACCAGTCCACTCATAGGCCCTTCTACTGCTATACAGTACACAGGTGTACATAGGCAACAAGCCTCTCTGGTTCTTCTTCATCCAAAGCATCCACTTGCTCTGGCCTCTGGCTGCATTCTTCCATCTTTTATTAACAATGAGAAAACAGCCCATAGGCAGCTCACTGGGGGAAATGACTCAAATGCTCTGCTATTTGGCTCAAATAAGTCATATACCTTGGGTCGTAGAAAAGGGTGTGAGATTATAAACCCTCTTTCCTTAGAAAGATATGGATTCCTGCCAGAAGACAGCTTCTTTCTTCTAGTGATGCAAGCAGATTGTCCTTGCCTGAACTTTTGCTTCTCAACAAGAGTACAATCCCTACTGCCACTAGCTTGCTTTTCTTTATGTGTAGAGAGGCAGGAGGCATTCTGGACAACTGCTATCAGTTCAGTCAATAAAACAGAACATTTTGGCAGCAACAGTAGGCAAAGTCAGACAAGAGCTGCAGTGAAGGACAGTAGTACCATTTAGTGGAACTTTATGTAAAGTTGTCTGGTTGCAATCTGGAGAACCTATGCATAATGTTAAATTCCCCAAGGCAATTGAAGAAAAGGCAGCTATAGCATATCTCATCCATATCTTTCCTGATCAAGTCATCTGCCCCTTTTCTCTACCTGCTGTGCAACACACCTGTAGTCCTGCTTATTACACTATGGGCGCAATCCAATCCTACTTACGCCACTGTTGTAACCAGCGGCACAGCAAAAACGGGAGGCCCCAGAATGGAAAGGGGATTAAAATCCCCTCCAAACGGGGAATTCAAAGGGGATTTGAATCCCCTTTCCATTCTGGGGCCTCCCGTTTTCGCTGCGCCGCTGGTTACAACAGTAGCGTAAGTAGGATTGGATTGCGCCCTATGTGAGAGAAGAGAGCAGACGACAGAACCATTTGAGGAATGGGCAGAAACTGTGCCTGCCTCTTCTCCCACTACACTGCAGAAGTTAAAGCACCACAACCCTAATGTATGAACATATGGGGTAGGTGAACAGGAGAGGGAAGTAGTCACCATTGGAAAACCAAGCACCTCTCAATCCATGGTATTTCAGCCAGCATAATCAACATATTTCCAAGTTAGTCTTTGCAGTTCTGTTCAGAGGCTTACTATTTTGTAATGAAAGTAGAGATGTGCGTAGGACGCTGTGAAATTGTATGTGGGTAGATCATTACATTCATTGTTAACCAAATCTTGTTTGTGTGAAGATTACCACCTGCCACTAGTGTATCAGACGTGTCCTGTTAGGTATTCTGCATCAAATGTCTGTAGGGTTCATGGACACTCTCCATGCAGCAGGACCCAGCTGTTCTACATGTTATGTTCTCCATGTGAAGCAGCTGTCATACAAGCTGTTTCAAGTGGCTTACACAGAGTGATTTTAATGTGTAAACTGACCTAAGCTGTCCTAATAGAGGGGTTTCAAGGTTAGCAAATCTCCCAAATTTTCTATCACATTTGCACACTAGCAGCTTCTGCATAATTTTTAATTCATGAGCTTCAGACAGACAGACAGACAGACAGACAGACAGACAGAGTCTTTATTATGGTCACAGACCAGCATAGAATTCATGAGCTTGAATTTCCTCTGCTCTAAAGCAAAACCCAATTTTGGGAAATGAGTTCATTGTTTCCTATGCTCCCCCCCCCCGCTCAGTTTTTTTTTTTCATACGTAGTTGTTTTCAACCTTGATATTGTTTTTAAACTGACTTGACCTTGGTTAGAAAAGAAAAGGATAGAGAGGGGAGAAAAGGCTTTCAACTGACTTGAAAAAAAAAAGTAGTCTGAGGAACAACTGACTCGCAGCGCAATCCTACTGGACTGCCCCACTGGCGGACAGAGCATTCCGGCAGTGCGTGCTGCCAGAGCACGCTTTACAGCTGCCTTACAGCAGGCAGGTTTGGCACAAAACTAGTTCTGCCAGCAGAGGCATTTCTACGGTAGGGGCGGTACTGTAAGTTGCACCCCGTCCTAGCCCCGTTTACAATTTGGCACGAGGCGGCCTTGCCCCCTCGTCGACAGAGCCATTCCATGATGCGAAGACAACGGGCAGGAGACTCCCTGCCCATTGCTTTTGCCGCACGGAATGGCTCTGATGGCGAGGGGGCAGGGCCACCTTGTGCCGGGTTGTAAACGGGGACTAGGACGGGGCGCAACTTACAGTACCGCCCCAGAGACGTCAGCTGATATGGGGTGGTGGGGCGGTGGGCC
Source organism: Plestiodon gilberti rubricaudatus (assembly GCA_026170595.1). Taxonomy (NCBI): domain Eukaryota; kingdom Metazoa; phylum Chordata; class Lepidosauria; order Squamata; family Scincidae; genus Plestiodon; species Plestiodon gilberti. Next base: position 68,629,882 of record JANXHW010000002.1, read on the forward strand.
CCAGGGCGTAGGGGCGCAGAGGCTCTGGGGGGGCGCAGGCCTCCTTAACTTTCGTTTTTGATTTTATTATTTTTCGGGTTTTTTTAAAGGTATTTAGGGGTTTTGTAGCGCTAACGGGGCTTCTAACCGTGTGTGTATGCTTTGTGCCCACTTATCTTGTGTCTAGGAGCCTCCAGCGACGATCTCCAGGGGCGACGATCTCTTCTGGGGGCGCAGATCGTTGCTCTGCTGCCCCGGGTGCGAACTCTGTAAAGCGCCGCCGCTTTACAGAGTTCACACATACGCAGAACGACGATGTTTCCAATCGACGTTCTGCGCATGCGTCAACTCTGTAAAGCGCTGCTGGGCACTTTACAGAGTTCGCGCCCAGGGCAGGCAGAGCAGAGCAACGATCTGCGCCCCCGGAAGAGATCGTCGCCCCTGGAGATCGTCGCTGGAGTCTCCTAGACACAAGATAAGTGGGCGCAAAGCATACACACACGGTTAGAAGCCCCGTTAGCGCTACAAAACCCCTAAAAACCTTTTAAAAAAAACCCCAAAAAAGCAAAAACGAAAACGAAACTTAATTTATGCAAATTAGTTTTGGGGGCATCGGGGGGTCGGCCCCCCATCGGGGGACGACTGGCGACGCCTCGGTAACCGCCCCTACCGTAGAAACGCCTCTACTGGCAGAACTAGTGTTCTGCCAAAGCTGCCTGCTGTAAGGCAAACTGTAAAGCATGCTTTGGCAGCACGCACTGCTGGAATGCCAGCAGGAAAGCCAGAGCCTTCTCCCGCACACCATCGCCATGCTGGCCACCTGCTGAAGCAGGTAAGCCAGTGCGGGAGGGTGTGGGGAGGACAAAACAGGAGTGGGGAGGCTGCAGAAGGGGGTGGATTTGGTGACAATGGCACATGCCAGATCCTATCCTTATCTGCAGCCTCCCTGACCATGTTCTCTCCTCAGACTTGCGCCAGCAAAATTGCTGGTGCAGTTCCTAGGAGACCCATTGCTGGGCGGGAGGCTTTCAGAAGGGAAAGGGGATTTAAATCTCCTTTCCCTTCCCAAAGCCTCCCGCTCTGCCTTCCACCCTGCTGAATACAGTGCACGCCTTTTCGAGGGGGGGAGCATAGGCTTGGGCCATCAAAGATGGGATAAATCTCTGGAAATGTTTCCCTACATTTTAACTTATTTCAGTATGACATATAAAATGTGGTGTATGTGTGTGTTTCTCACACTTCCAAGATGGTATGAAGTATAAAAGTTAAGAATCACGCATGGCTGAAGTTAAAATACAGTACCATTTAAACTAATGAATCAGCATGGACAAAATGTAGCATGGATATTCTCATGATCAGACATATTGCAAAAAAGAGGTAGAGATTTTTATGGGTTTAAAAGATCATGTAAGAAATTTTTATAATATCAAACAAGTAAGAGGAATTCCAGTTTAAAATATATATAAAATATAAAAACACAGAAAAACCACATAAAACGTCAATATCAGTCCCAACGTTTCATCCACTCTCTGGACATTCTCAAGGGAAACACAGGTATGCTGTGCAGAATGAAATTGGCTGCTGGAGCAGAAGCACAAAATGGACAAAATCTTTTCAAATCACAATTTGACTTATTAAATCATACAGAATTCTAAATACCAGACACTTCCATTTAAGTAGCTATCTAGTGAAATAATTGAAAAGCAAACATTGTTAAAGATTTATCTAAAACTTTCTCAAGGGCATTGTTGTTATAGGCCATGTGGTATATAAAGGGTTTATTTATTTGATTTATATCCCACCTTTCTCCCCGAAGGGCACCCAAGGTGGCTTACAACACATTAAAATACATATAAAAATTATAAACAGCATAAAAATATGAAACACATAATTTAAATTATTATTTATTTATTATTATTATTATTATTATTATTATTGTAAAGGTAAATAAGTTGAATGTCTGTTAGATATCAACTGAAGGAAACAAATCACAATTATAACAATTTTTATATATAGTGGAGTGAGGCAAGAAATCAATATTAAGGAATTATTTTTAACATACAGTTTTATTTTGGCTGTAGGAGAATAAAAAAATGAGCCACAAAACAACAGACTTTAATTTATCCCCCCCTTTTTTTAAGGAGTGTGTGATCCTCACAGTACTAAACATACAAGGCACGATCCTGCTCCTTTTGCCCATGAAGAGCAGAGTATGCAGGGGTTCCTCACAGTATGTATTTTAATGCTTCCATTCCCATGCTAGCTGTGCTGCTGCTTAGCTGTGTGCAGAGGCCTGGGGATCGGCAGGTTACTGGATGCATATAAATTAGGCTTTGGCATATCAAAAATAGTGAGGCATAATGCAGTAGAGCACTTGGCATGAGGCTGGCATGGAATGAGAAGGCTACGATATATTCTGTGAGAAGCCCACACTTTACATGTGGAAGTAGTGGTTGGTTCATGCCCTCTGTCTTTTAAGAAGAAACCCAATCTAGATCCTATTCCAAGACCAAACAGTGCAATCTTATCAACAAGTTATGCCCACTAGATGAGACTGTCCCATAAACTGTCCCTATCAGAAAGATGGCTATTGTGCTTTTTACTTGGCTGCTGGGGAATGGAGAATATTCACCATAGGATCAACTCCACTTGCACGGATGTCAGTAATGGCATAGCAGCAGCTGTCATAGCTAGACCGAAAGATCAGCAGCTGCAATCCTGCATATCAGTTGCTTTACTCCTATTGACTTAAGTGAGATTTACAGCCCAATCCTATGGACCCACTGCACTACCAGAACCCGCATTCCAGCAGTTCAGTGCACTAGCGTCACTACAGGGGGGGCGGAGCTGTAAGTGCTGCTGAAATCCGAGCCTCCCTTACACAGACGAACGAAGCGGCCCCACCCCCTCACCCTCGCAGCCTTTCAGAGAAGCGAAAGCAACAGGCAGGAGACTCCCTGCCTGTTGTTTTCGCTTCTCTGAACGGCTCTGAGGGTGAAGGGGCGGGGCTGCTTCGTTCGTCTGTGTAAGGGAGGCTCGGATTTCAGCAGCACTTACAGCTCCGCTCCCCCTGTAGTGACGCCAGAGGTTCAGTGTGCTTTACAGCAGCTGCAAAATGCAACGTACCATTTCAGGTGGCCGTAAGCAGACGTGACTGTGCGTCAGCAGCCTCCAGAAAAGTCCCAGCATCTGTAAAGGTGGTGCTGGGAGGGGGTGGGAAGGGGAAGAACAGGGCAGAAAGGGGGGCGGAGAGGGGGTCGAGGATGGGTGGTATTGGCAGCAACAGTTCTGCCTTGGCTCACCATATACAAAGGGGAACAAAGTGTATATTTACATTTAACCATTGTACTATAGAAGAAGGAATTTGGGCAGGTGCAGTTTTTTGTACCCTTCCATGATGAGCTGCACCTGCCCAAATTCCTTTTTCTATATAATGGTTAAAGGTATAGGCACTTTGTTCCCCTTTGTATACGGTAAGCCTACCTCTGCCGATATCATATCCCCCTTTCCGGCCTCAATCCACCTACTCAGGTCCACTTCGACTTGCACCAGAAAAATCGCTGGCACAGGTAGACCCATCAGAGCAGCAGATGCTTACCTCCAGGCAAGTGAACCAATGTTCCCTTAACCGGAGGAGACCTCCAAGACTGCCCCACAGGATGCAGCGCATGCTCCAGTGGCGCAGCTGCATCGGCGCGGGGAATTTGATAGGATTGGGCTGTTAATCAACCAAAGGCTTTATAAATCTGTGGGGTATTAGTTTTAGGCACTTTGTACAGATATTCGTATTTCACTTAAAATGAATCTATGAATCACCAATATTGTGGCATGTTGGGATATTCTATTAAGGTTTAGATGCCAAAATATGTACATATCAATAAATGTACTACTAACAGTAGCTGAAAATAAGTACTGTAGCTGTAAATGCAGAAACATGAGTTTTTAAATGGGATATTTGATCTGACACTACTAACATTACAGAGTAGAATTCCAAAGTAATTGTGTACTTACAGTGCAAGTCTATGTGTGCCTACTTAGAAGTAAGCCCCACTGAGTTTAATGGTACTTACTCCCAAGTAAACATGTATAAGATTGCAGCCTCAGGCCCATGCACACTTCCTGTGTAGGCTTACCAGATGCATACCGGGACAGAGTATTAATCCTGGGGGAAGTCCCATTGAATTTAATGAGACTTACTTCTGAGTAGACATGCATAGGATTGTGTTGAAGATAACACAGGTCTGTACACATTTCGCTTTCTTAAAAGTGAGACCTATTCTTGGGTATATTTCGGGTGCTGACTCCATAAATGCCATTGGTTTTGCCCTATCACATCTAGTTTTCAGGGTACAGCATTGCCACCTCATAATGTGAGTCAAGCAGCTTCCTTGTAAGGAATATGAGGCTATGGCTTCCTCATGAGGAAGCTACTTGACTCGCATTGTTGTTGTTGTTCAGTCGTTAAGTCGTGTCCGACCCTTCGTGATCCCATGAACCATATCCCGCCAGGCCTTCCTGTCCTCCACTATCTTCCTGAGTTCGCTCATTTTCATGTTTGTTGCATCGGTGATGCTGTCTAACCATCTCATCCATGGCCTTCCCCTTCTCCTTTTGCCTTCAATTTTTCCCAGCATCAGAGTCTTCTCCAGAGAGTCCTCTCTTCGCATTAGGTGGCCAAAATATTTGAGTTTCAGCCTTAGTACCTGTCCTTCCAGGGAACAGTCAGGCTTGATTTCATTGAGGATTGACTGATTTGATCTCCTAGCAGTCCAAGGGACTCTCAGGAGTCTTCTCCAGCACCACAGTTCAAAAGCATCTATTCTTCGGCGCTCAGCCTTCCTTATGGTCCAACTCTCGCAACCATACATTGCTACTGGGAACACCATCGCCCTGACTATGCGAACTTTTGTTGGCATGGTGATATCTCTGCTTTTTATTATGCTGTCTAAGTTTGCCATAGCTTTCCTTCCAAGGAGTAAACGTCTTTTAATTTCATGGCTGCTGTCTCCGTCTGCAGTGATCTTGGAGCCTAGAAAAGTAAAATCTGTTACTGCTTCCATTTCTGCCCCTTCTATTTGCCAGGAATTGATGGGACCAGATGCCATGATCTTAGTTTTATTAATGTTGAGTTTCAAGCCAACTTTTGCACTCTCCTCTTTCACTCTCATCAAGAGGCTCTTTAGTTCTTCTTCACTTTCTGCCATTAGGGTGGTATCGTCTGCATATCTGAGATTGTTGATATTTCTCCAATCTTGATTCCGGCTTGTGATTCATTCAGCCCTGCATTTCTCATAATGTACTCTGCATATAAGTTAAATAAGCAGGGTGACAATATACAGCCTTGCCGTACTCCCTTCCCAAGTTTGAACCAATCAGTTGTTCCATGGCCGGTTCGAACTGTTGCTTCTTGATCCGCATACAGGTTTCTCAGGAGACCGGTAAGGTGGTCTGGTACCCCCATCTCTTTAAGAATTTGCCACAGTTTGTTGTGATCCACACAATCAAAGGCTTTTGCGTAGTCAATGAAGCAGAAGTAGGTGTTTTTTTGGAACTCTCGTGCTTTCTCCATGATCCACCGCATGTTGGCAATTTGATCTCTAGTTCCTCTGCCTCTTCGAAACCCAGCTTGTACGTCCGGTAGTTCTCGGTCCACGTACTGCTGAAGCCTAGCTTGTAGGATTTTGAGCATAACCTTGCTAGCATGTGAAATGAGTGCAATTGTGCGGTAGTTTGAACACTCTTTGGCACTGCCCTTCTTTGGAATTGGAACGTAAACTGACCTTTTCCAATCCTTTGGCCACTGCTTAGTTTTCCAAATTTGTTGGCATATTGAGTGCAGCACTTTCACAGCATCATCATTTAGGATTTTAAGTAGCTCAGCTGGGATATTATCATCTCCACTAGCTTTGTTGTTAGTAATGCTACCTAAGGCCCACTTGACTTCACTCTCTAGGATGTCCGGCTCTGGGTCAGTGACCACACCAGCGTGGTCATCAGGAACATTCAGATATTTCTTGTATACTTCTTCTGTGTATTCTTGCCATCTCTTCTTAATCTCTTCTGCTTCTGTTAGGTCTCTGCCTTTTTTGTCCTTTATCATGCCCATCTTTGCACAAAACGTTCCCTTGATATCTCCAATTTTCTTGAAGAGATCTCTAGTCCTCCCCATTCTGTTGTTTTCCTCAATTTCCTTGCATTGTTCATTTAAGAAGGCCTTCTTATCTCTCCTTGCTATTCTCTGGAAATCTGCATTCAGTTGTTTATATCTTTCCCTTTCACCTTTGCTTTTTGCATTCCTTCCTTCCACAGCTATTTGTAAAGCCTCATCTGACAGCCACTTGGCTTTCTTGCATTTCTTTTTCTTTGGGATGGTTTTAGTTGCTGCCTCCTGTACAATGTTACGAACTTCCGTCCATAGTTCTTCAGGCACTCTGTCTACCAGGTCTAATGCCCTAAATCTATTCTTCACCTCCACTGTATACTCATAAGGGATATGGTTTAGGTCATATCTGACTGGTATAGTGGTGTTCCCTACATTCTTCAGTTTAAGCCTGAATTTTGCAATAAGAAGCTCATGATCTGAGCCACAGTCAGCTCCAGGTCTTGTTTTTACTGATTGTATAGAGCTTCTCCATCTTTGGCTGCAAAGCACATAATCTATCTGGTTTCGGTATTGACCATCTGGTGATGTCCATGTGTAGAGTCGCCTCTTGTGTTGTTGGAAAAGAGTGTTTGCTATGACCAGCGTGTTCTCTTGACAGAACTCCATTAGCCTTTGCCCTGCTTCATTTTGCGCTCCAAGGCCAAACTTGCCTGTTGTTCCGTTTATTTCTTGATTTCCTACTTTAGCATTCCAGTCTCCTATGATGTAAAGGACATCTTTTTTGGGTGCTAGTTCTAGAAGGTGTTGTAGGTCTTCATAGAACCGGTCAACTTCATCTTCTTCGGCATCAGTGGTTGGGGCATACACTTGGATTACTGTAATGTTGAATGGTTTGCCTTGGATTCGAACTGAAATCATTCTGTCGTTTTTGAGGTTGCACCCCAGTACTGCCTTTCCCACTCTTTTATTGACTATGAGCGCTACTCCATTTCTTCTAAGGGATTCATGCCCACAGTAGTAGATATGATGGTCACATGACTTAAATTCGCCCATGCCCGTCCATTTTAGTTCGCTGATTCCCAAGATGTCAATGTTCAATCTTATCATCTCATTTTTGACCACATCCAGCTTGCCTTGATTCATAGACCTCACATTCCATGTTCCTAAGCAGTATTGCTCCTTGCAGCATTGGATTTTCCTTTCAACCTCAGACACATCCACAGCTGGACATCCTATTGGCTTTGGCCCAGCCGCTTCACTCTTTCTGGGTCTACTTGGAATAGTCCTCCGCTCTTCCTCAGTAGCATATTGGACACCTTCCGACCTGAGGGGCTCATCTTCCGGCGTCATATCTTTTAGCCTTTTGGTACTGTTCATGGGATTTTCTTGGCAAGGTTACTGGAGTGGGTTGCCATTTCCTTCTCCAGTGGATCACTTTTAGTCAGAACTCTCTGCTATGACCTGTCCGTCTTGGGTGTCCCTGCACGGCATAGCTCATGGCTTCATTGAGTTACGCAAGCCCCTTCGCCACGACAAGGCAATGATCCATGAAGAAGGCAATGATCCATGACTCGCATTATGAGGTGGCAATGCTGTGCCCCCAAAACTAGATGTGATAGGCCAAAACCAATGCCATTTTTTAATCAGCACCTCAAATTCATATTAAACACCATAGATTCTCGGGGGGGGGGAGGGAAACTGACCCTCAAATTTTCAGGCCTGTGTAATTGTTCTGAACATTTGTTTCCTAAACCATAAGAGTGGGTTTGTATGATCAGGATTACAGCATGGAAGAAGAGGGGATTTAACCCTGCACCTCTGCTATGGTCCCAGTTCAAACTGTCCCCTATATGCAGGCTTACCAGATCGTCGCCGGGACGGGAGCGGTCTACCCTTAAGGAGGCGGGGCGTGGGGGGGCAGAACGCGTCGCGTTCTGGCCCCCCCACGCCCCGCCCCCTTAAGGGTAGACTGCTCCCGTCCCGGCGACGATCTGGTAAGCCTGCCCCATATGGTCCCCCCCAGCTGCTGTTTGATGCAGGAAGGAAGCTGCCATTGGTGCCTCTAAGTGCAGTCTTCATTGATCCATAAACTAATGTTAACTAATGTTAACCTAGGATCACCCTATACAGAATGGAATAACGATGGATGTGAATTATGAGTTCTGTTATCTGTATGGAGAGAACAGGCAGTTATGAGAAAGTGGCTAGAGGCTTAGGTGCAGCCAGTGTTTATCATCATAGCTTTTGTCCTACTTTAGACTATTTGTGCCACCAACATCCTATATTCTGGTCCTCAGGTTGTTGTGAATTAATACTGAAAACGTATTACAGAAACTTTTAACCGACACCTAGTATAACAGATTTGCAAATGTGAACAGGGAAATTATTTTAAATTATTAAAACAGAATCACATCTCTGATAGAGTAAAGCAGGGGTGACCAACCTTCCACCATTAGGGCCTTTGCGTTCTTAAGAGTTGAGTAGATTAAGGCAGAATCTTGGCAGCTGTAAGTGCTGCTAAAGTAGATGCACCTGCTGAAATACAACCATTAAAGGTACAGGAGCATTCATGTTGAAAAGTTGGCCACCCCTGGAGTAAAGTATCAAATGCATGACATGTCACTCTTGATTAAAACACATACAGTACTGAAATGTTATTGAAGGCTGTAGGACTTCTTGAATTGTGACTTTATGGTTTGGTGAGCTTGGGTCAAAAACTGATTATTCCACTTTCTGAATGTCAAAGCTTGTATTTCTCTTAGTCAAAACTAAAATGCAACATTTTGTCCTTACTGTATCCAGATATTTGTCCCCAGTTAACCTACTATCCTACTGGAGGTGGAACTCTCTGAGGTATCAGAGAAAAGATGAAAATGAGGGTACATGCAGTCAAAACTTCTTTTTATTGAAGATCTGTGCTATCTTTCATTCTGTAAAATGTTCACATGAGCCAAACAAACTTGGTGTTTTTAAAACACAAATAGTTGTGCTTTAACTCTGCCTGGATTATGCACATTGATTGTTTCAGGGAAGTCTAAATGGCATTGCTCACTGCTTGTTGGCAAATTAAGAGTCTCAAATTCTGTATCTTGAAGATTACATATACAAACCTCACATTTGCCTGTTAAATTGTTGTGTAGCATGTCTTGAAAGAAATAAACAGCTCAGCTTCAGGCTCATTTTTCTCAGTCAACTGTATGAGAAATGTATTGCTAAGTGTGTATTTTTTTTTTCAGTGTTGATACAATCTGAGACTTTTTTCCCCCAGGGCTTGGCAGTGTAACAAAACCCAGCTTAAATACTGGTCATGGCCACCTGTGAGTTCCTTCCTTGAGAACAGCCATCAAATTAATCCTCATAATGAAATATTTCATTCATGGAAAGTGCCAATACAACATTTAAATTGTAGTGCTACTGACCCAGAAGCTTGCCAAAAGCACACCACATCTGGAGATAGACTAATAAAAAGCATGGATAGTGATACAGATAGCAAGATTTCTAATTTAAATGGGATGTTTCATTCCCATTTGTGCACCAATGTATTACATATGTAATAAAAATTAAAGACCATGAGTCTCGTTCAGTCATATATTGTGAAGTTGTTCATTAGAGCTGAAGATTAAATGTACTTGTTAAATAAAATAACTGAAATGATTACCTAACTTTAATTCCAATAAAATTGCATAGTTTATAACTTTCAGCTTGACACCCATACAGAGTATAGTATAGCACAGCATAGTATAGGCACCGCCCTAGACTTATACCTGGAAAGCAGAGTGATTGCAGAACACATTATGTAGTATGCTGTCTATGGACAATACTTTTCAGACTGCCTACCAAATAAATATATTCCATACTTGCTGATGCTCTGAATGGGCTTCATATGCAGGCCCACGTAGTCCCAATATGCAGTTTATAGGTTACAGAGGCAGCTATGATAGAGTCTGAATTTGCAAAGAAAGGTCATAAATAAGCTCCTAAGAGATCACATTCTGAAAATAATGGTTCAAGTCATAGCTGTCACTTGGTAATCCAGGTACAGCAGACCTAGAAACATTTTAAGTGTGAAAGCTTTAACCTAAACATCTCTGTGACAAGGACCAACATTGTGAGAGGCAGTAACCTTTGTCAATATATTCCTTTCCTAGCCAAGTGTGTATTGTCTGAAATGAGCCAATGCCAATTCATTTGTGAAGCAGACCTTTACATCTGCTTTACGGTGAAACTTTCCAAGATGCTGGGACAGGATCTCCCATAGGATTTTCTTTTTCCCCCATCTGTTTCACTGTGAATCTTTGAAATCAGAGCCACTACAGAAAGAATTTGTGGCCAAGTAGACAGTTCATGGACTGCTTCTCTTCTTTGCCTCGGTCCATCAACAACAATAGTCCCTAGCTAGGCCACCTGCTGGTATTAACATGCACAAGATGATAGGGCAAATGGGAGTCACTACGGGGGGCATGGGGGTGTGAACCACATCGGGTAACACCAAATGAGGGGGGTGTCACCACACATCAAGCCCTCCATGCCGCCCAGGCTTCAGCCGCTCCAAGTAGCTTCATGTTCTGCTGACGAGCGTCACTCGCAAGAACACAAGGAAGCGAAGGCTCAGAGTGGCCGAAGATTGCCAAGCAAGGGTGTCACCCCTCCCTGCCCACCTCCGGAGCCTTTTGGTGGCGGTCTTTGGCAGCTTTGAACAGAGTCACTTCCTCGTGTTCTCGTGAACAACGCTCGCAAGAACACGAAGAAGCAACTCAGCTTCTCAAGAACACAAAGAACTCGTAAGAACACGAAGAAGCAACTCAAGGGTGTCAGCCATCCCTGTCCGCCGCCAGAGACTTTCCTCGGCGGTCTTCGGCAGCTTTGAGCTGAGTTGGTTCTTTGTGTTCTCGCGAGCAATGCTCGCAAGAACACGAAGAAGCGACTCGGACCAGAGCGAGCAGAGGCTGGGCAAGCCAGAAGTAATTGGTGGTGATGTGATGATGTTATCACGTCACCACCAATTACATGCGGCTCGGCACCACCAATTACTTCTAGCTCCAAGCTCTGTGGGATGGGGTGACACCAACTGTAGGGTGTCAGTGGTTGCACTGATTGCAGTGGCGTCATTACATACGGGGCCCTGGTGACCAGGGCCCCGGCGCCAGCTTCTGGGGGCGCGGGGACGGGCGCGGAACTTGCCCTCAGAAACGTTCTGCACATGCGCGAAAAAACCTATAAAAGACGCATCGGTGCATTGGGTCTTCAGAAGGCCTCGGACTGCCGGACGGGGCGGATGTTCCGAGCCCTTCTCCTGGGCCCGGCCTCTCCTCCAGAGGAGGAGGGGGGTGCCCGGGTGGGGGTCACTAGGGTGACGCGCGATGTCACCCTAGGGCGGGGGGGTGACGCCCCCCTGCCACAGGGTGGTGCGCCCACCTAGTGACACAGGGCGCCCCCTTAGAAATCGCCGTCACCGCCGAAGGGCAAAAGGGAGGGGGCGCCATTTCGAGGATGGTGCCCCCTATAGAGTTAAAGCTAGCAACGCTACTGACTGATTGGGCAACCAAGTCCACCTGATCAGGTCAGAGGGCAGGTAGAAAGGCCTACGTGGTCGTTAAACATCCAATTGAATAACTTTCGACTTCACAGGACCTAGGTCACACTAGGTCAAGCCCCAGGATGTTCCCATGTATTCTGATCTGGCTCTCTCAGAGTGAATCTGTCCATGTAATGTAATCTGTCCATGTAATCTGTAATGTGTTCTGCAATCACTCTGCTTCCCAGGTATAAGTCTAGGGCGGTGCCTATACTATGCTGTGCTATACTACACTGAGGATCAGACATGTAATTGTATCTAGAAAACTGAACCCTTAACTACAGTTAGGGACCAGTGAGCTAAGACACATTGGGGAATTATTTTGCTCTTAAATTTGCCTGAAACATCCAGTTTGCTTATATTTATTTAATCAATACCCCACCCCACCCCCCAATTATGAAGCACCTGTTTGGACTTTTGCTAAGATCTGAATCTGGGCACTGCTAACACCCAATCCATATACCATATCTTTTTTTTCTCTTTCATTTTAATATTTCCCAATCTCCTTCCCTTTTTGTGTTTCAATACACTTTTTAAATATAACTGTATACCTATCTGTTGTCAATTGAATTCATCCCAAGCCTTGTCCCGTTCCTCCTAGACCCTTGTCCACACTCTATTGGATATGTTTTTGGAGAATTTTTAATGTAACTAGGAGGGAAGATTTTAGGGATGATCTCCCTCTGCCGGGCTTTGTTCTCATGGTGACAGTGGAGTCTACTGATTTTGGCCCTGGCATAGGAAGGCACATGCCTGGGAGAACAGAGGCACCAACACCGGGGCTCCTTCCTCCCCACTCACCACAACCAAGGATCCAGGTACTGATTGTCTGCCAGCCTAAAATGCAGCTATTCAAAAACCAGATAGCTGCTAATTGCCCTGCAAAGAGCTAAGAGTCCAATCCTATGCTGGCCTCCGCCAGCGAGACTGGGCTCTGCGTTGTTGCAAATGTGCTGTAAAGCTGGATGTCTGATGTGTTTTCAGCCACCATCAAAGCATGTGTACATGATCCAAAACTGGGCCATACCAACCTCCCTGTTATTTTTGAATGGAGATGGGCACTACACTCTATTCCTCAGAACAGTGCAAATCAATGATTATGCTAATTCAATAGCAAATCTCTCAATAGCAATCACGTGGTCTTTATTAGAAGTGTTATTGGAAGGGAATAGTTCCTAAAATGGAAGAATGTGCACGTCTATACGGGGAACTAGCACATAGTTTCCTCTGTTATAATGTTGTAGTATTCTACAATAATACTGTATACACACAGAACTATATACACAGAACCTCCAGAGGCAGCAGGTAAGGCACCCCCAACCTCCTGCGTTGAACCCCATTAATCCTATAGGATCAATGGTTCTGTATCCACGAATTTGCGTCCCGTGGTGTTTTCTAGGAACCTAACCCCCATGGGTAGCGAGAATTGACTGTATACTGAACTGAGCAAAGGTTTACCAGTATGCCATTGTATAGTGAAAAACCCTTGGGATGCTACATGTGCTGAATAAGGGGAAATTCCTTTGGTGGCTTCTTGGACACAACTCCCAAGGGGAACACACAGAAGCCATGCAGTGCAAGTGGCTGAAAGGGCTGAGCACTCTGCTGGACACCACCCCCTTTCCAAATTTCTTCCTCACCACCTCCTCTATCCCAACCACTGAACGCAGGTTATAGCACATAACATAGAATCTTGGCAAAAAACACAGGGAATTCTAAATCCCTCAGAAAAAAACCCACCAGAGATAGTCTGCAGCTTCCCTGTTAGAGTATATTTTCAGCCAGTCAGCCAACTGCTCAAGCTTTATCAGGTCGGACCCTTCTCCTGAAGCTGGGCAGCCAGTGGACCCTGCACCCTGCCTAGGTCCTATGCCTCCTGATTTGCCCCCTTCTGCCTGTGCATAGTTACTCCTTGCATGGCAGAGCCCACACAAGTCATTGTCATAGGTGTCTCTCAAAAAACAGCATATCTCTCCATCCCAAAAACCAGCATCTCCCTCCCTCTCAAATAACGAGTGCTATGGCACCTGCATGAAAACATTGGAGTGGATGGACTGCACCGGCGTGATAGTGCGACACGAATGTCCTTAAGTTGGAACGTCTGTAAACTAGACGTCTTTAAATCATGGACTACCTGGATATCCAAATTAGGAGATACAATGTACATTTAAATGTAGCCTCTCAATAACCTTCCACTCTAAAATCAATTTTAAGGTGAACTCCATTTAAGCTGTGATCCTAAGGTCAGTGGCGTACTCAGCCCTCCCAGCGCCTGGGGGGGCGGGGGTTGGAGCGCCCCCATCGCTCCGCGCCCCCCCAAGCAGACGGGCTCGGGGCTGAGTAGCGCGCCACCGGACCGGGGCCCCCGGAAGCAGCGCGCCCCTCGGAAGCGTCACCGGCTTCAGGAGGCTCCGCTCCGAAGCCAGGAGAAGCGCTACTCCGAGCGACTGCTCAGCTCGGCGGTCAGGGCCTTCTGAGAAGGTTCTGCGCATCGAAGCGCCTTTTACTCCCTTTCACTCATGTGCAGAACCTTTCTGCCCGTTTGCCCTCAGAAAGGTTCTGCGCATGAGTGAAAGGGAGTAAAAGGCGCTTCGATGCACAGAACCTTCTCAGAAGGCCCTGACTGCCGAGCTGAGCGGTCGCTCGGAGTAGCGCTTCTCCCGGCTTCGGAGCGGAGCCTCCTGAAGCCGGTGACGCTTCCGAGGGGCGCGCCAGCTGGGCTCCGGTGCCGCGCCGCGCTGCGCAGCCCCGAGCCCGGCTGCCGCGCCCCCCAGAAGCTCGGTGCTTGGGGTGGAGCACACCTGCTCCCCCCATGTTAGGACGCCACTGCCTAAGGTCACTTCATATGAATAGGATTTATTCCAAGGAAATGTGTTTAGGATCAGCACATTCCCATGAAGCACATTCAAGTTTTCTGAGGCTTTCAGACACACAAATCATGAACGTGATTGTTCTAGGATACAACTCAAGTAATCATGATTTTTTTAAAAAAATTCTGATAATTTAAGATCATGAGATAAGAGTCCAGGAGAGTTCACTTGACAAATTGTATAAATGAAAAACTTTTCATGGAGCTCCAGCAATAACTTTAGACTAATTCAAGGGCCAAAGGTTGCTAGGTTATTCATTAGTCAAAGTCCAAACAGATGTACAGTGGCATTCTACTACTTCAATTAGAATACTTCAGTAGCTACTAAAGCAAAAGCAATTCCTTGAGATACTACAGATAAAATAGCATCTAGGATATTTTATCTTTTCGTGTTTGCTCATAAACATCTGCAACAATAAAAAAAACTTGTCATCAATGACAATACTGTATTTGTATTCACGACACAACTACCCTGTTTCCCTGAAAATAAGACCTCCCCCGAAAGTAAGACCTACCATTATTTTTGCATGATTTTTGCTGGAACTCATAAATATAAGACCTCCCCTGAAAATAAGACCTAACTAGGATCATCAGCCAGACGGACGCAACCCCCCCCCCAGCACCCCCCGCGACTCCCCCGGCACTTACTTTGACCGATTTAAGCTTCGTTCTTTCCCAAGGGTGCAAGGCTCTGCAAGGCCTGGAAGGCCTGCACTCGAGTCCTCCACCATAGAGACAACGTGGTAGAGAGGCCAGCAAGGCCTACAAGGAAGCTGCAACCTTACAGAGTCTCTCTAGCATATCGTCTCCATGGTGGAGGACTCAAGTACAGGCTATAA
Organism: Plestiodon gilberti rubricaudatus; assembly: GCA_026170595.1. NCBI lineage: Eukaryota > Metazoa > Chordata > Lepidosauria > Squamata > Scincidae > Plestiodon > Plestiodon gilberti. The sequence goes on from JANXHW010000002.1 coordinate 68,645,247, forward strand.
GACACTGTTTTATTTTTGGGGAAACACTGTACATCAAGATATCCAGCACTACACTTATAAGTGAAGACTTTACATACTTTCATCAGCCCATGTGGAAAAGCTGAAGAGTGTACTAAATGGCATGCTTTATGAAAGCCAGAAGTTGCAGAGAGGTAGTCAGTGCAAACAGACTGGTTTTACTGAGAACTATTCTAGTTTCAAGGGATATTATACATATACTGCAATTAATAAAAAATATATTGGTAAGTGCTTAGACTACCTAGTATAGGTTCTTATCAGCCCAGTCCAGCCTAAGGCCTCAGCGGCACAATTCAGGCACAACTGCAGCCTAAGCGCCTTAGGCTCGAGTTGTGCCTGAATTGTGCCGCAGAGGCCGAATTTGTGCTGCAATTGTGACTGACATAGGATGGGTTAAGGAAAGTTGACTAATTCAGTCCTAAGTTCAGCATAAGAGCTATTCCGTCCTAAGTTTGGCCTAAAAGTGGGCGTGTTGGGGGCGTGTCGGGGGAGTGACGCGGGCGGTTACGAATTTGAGTCGGATTCCAGACCCTGGCAAGCTCCGACACGCCCCCTCGAGCACAACTGCAGCACAAAATTTAGGTCAACAAAAAAGGTGGACTTAAATTTGAGGAGACCCATAGGAGCCATTTTACCTTACCCACTCCAGCCCTCTCCTGAAAAGTTCTAACACCCTACGCCTGAGTTGTGCCTGAGTTAGGACGGAATAGTTGTGGCATAACTCTGGACGTGGACCCAAATAGTTACCCTATCAGCACCCAGCCCCACCCAGCCTCTTTCCCACAAAAGCCCAGCCCCAGCCCTCCTCTCTCTCTCTCTCTCTCTCTGAGCACGTGGCGTGGGGTCCTGTCCCCCAGCAGCCACAAAGTGGGACTTTGTCGGTGGAGGGCAAAATTCACAAACACCCCACTTCTCTCTTCTCCTCTCCTCTCTCCTCTCTGCCCCCCTCTAGGGCAGAGAGGGCTGTTCTGCCTGTGGCCAAACTGTGTACTCCTGTGCCTGGGCAGCTGTCTTCATGCAAGTGTTTGCTAACCCATGTCTTTCTCCCAGCCCCTCTCCCCCCCCCCACAGGCAACAACACCAGCAGGTAAGTGCAGGTAAGAGCAGGGTTCGTGCTGACATGTGGTCTGACTTCTGCCTCTTTGCATATAGAAATATAGGTAGGATACATGCCTCTTTACCAATGTCTTGTCTCATAGCTGCCTGCAATGCCTTCTCTGCAATGCCTCTTTACCAATGTCTTGTCTCATAGCTGCCTGCAATGCCTTCTCTGAAATGCCTCTTTACCAATGTCTTGTCTCAGCTGCCTGCAATGCCTGCCATGATATGCCTCTTTACCAATGTCTTTTCTCATAGCTGCCTGCTTTGCCTGCTATGATATATAGGATACATGCCTCTTGACCACTGTTGTGTCTGATCGCTGCCTATAGTAATGTGAGCACACAATGCCACAAGTGTGGAACTGTTAGCCTTATGTAGGCACCAGCTGTTTCCCCCCCCCCCTTTACTCCACAGGGTCTACTGACAGGTCAGTATTGCTAGGTTTGCCATGGTTGTGACCCACACGTTGTGTTGTTGTCTCTCTCTTTGACCCTTTTCCCTTACAGGATCATGCTCACCTTACACCCAGGGAAGGAGCACAGACCATGCTATGTGTGTCATACCTCTCAGCTGTGTTTGATTTCTCTCCCTGCAGGCCTTTGCATCCGGCACACTGGCATGTCTTCAATGGCGATTGCTACCACACAGCAGCTGCCATGGAACACCCCCGTGTTTTTTGTCTCCCCAGGAATGTCGACTACCACCTACCTTCCGGGGAGCACCCCTGGGCCTGCAGTCTGGTTGCCCCACGGTCGTCTGCCTCGATGCTGCCAGAGGTCAGGGAGCCTGCCCTGCAACCCTCCTCAGCTGCTGCTGCTCCTCCACCTCCCTGGCTGCCTACTTGCTGTCCCTCCCCTTTCTATGGAGCAGGCTGTGGTTCCACAGGGGAAGAGCCTGCATCTCCAGGTCCATGGGGCACGCCTGCTGCTGCTGCTACGTTCTGAGTGGCTGCTGTGCCTACCCCTGGCAGCCTCGCCTGGCCATCTCTGCCAATGTTCCAGAACAATAAAGATGCCCCTTGGGCAAAGGCGCCTTGAACAACATGTCCCCAATGTAACACAAGCATTGCCCCACACACACAGAGACAGCGTCCAGCACACAAGCCCCTGCATGACTCCCATCCAGGGACTGCCACTGCCTTCCCAGGGAGAACACAGCAGGGGGGCTGCCAGACCCTCAGGGCTCAGAGGGGAGGGGGGAGTTGGGGGGACTCTCAGGCAGGCAAACAGTGACAGGTGACACGGCGCCCATACTGGATCCGCTCGCGTCCGCCACGTCCGTGAAGAGCCCTTTCGGCAACCGGGGCTCTCACCCGCCCTCGGTCCGCCCATCAACGGCGTCCGTTTCCGCCCGTCAATGGCGTCCGTTTCCGCCCTCGGTCCGCCCGTCAACGGCGTCCGTTTCCGCCCTCGGTCCGTCTACATGAGAGGCGCCCGTTCCTGCATTGCCTTCATCTGCGAAGTGACCCCTGTGTCCCTATTGGTCTCTGCAGACCCCTCTCCCTGTATCCCTCTCCCACCAGCCTTGTTGTCTGTCTGTTTCTGACCCACCCGTGCCCCTCCCCAGCACCCCCTGTCTGTGTGCCTGCCTCCCCTCCCACTCCCTGATGATGGACGCTGGCACCCCCCACCCCGCCAGAGCGCCTGCTGCGAGGCGCCGACGTTGCCCCATCTGGGGGCGTGATGAGCTGCATGAGCCCTTCCCGCTCGCAGCAGACAAGCCCAATGCATCTCTCGGTCTTGGCCGGGGCACGGAGCAGAAGGCATGCCGGGATGCCTTCTTTGTGGGCATTGCCACGGCCCTGGAGACCCAGGGCTTCAGGCAGCGCACGGGCATGTCCTGGCAGAGGCGGTTCCAGACTTCATGAGACCCCCCTTGTGCATGCCGTTCCCACCCCCTCCTTCCCTTCTCACCCCCGCCCCCTCATGACTCCCACGTGCAGCCTCAACGTGGCTTGGGGGTGGCTACCCCTTCTGCAGGAGGGAGGGCAGGGCAGTGGCACTCCCCCCTGCGGCAGGTGGCTAATGCACAGGGTGCCCTGGGGCAGCTGGCACTGGCACAACCTCTGCCCTTCAGCTGACTGTCGCACGCCCAGTGCCTGCAGGCCCACCTGTGGCTGCCCATCTGCTGCGAACGCTGCAGCAGCTGTGGTAGGTGCACACAGACAAGCTCAGGAGGGGTCTCTTCGCTTCCACAAGACGGACACCTCCCCACAGGGGCCTGCCTGCCTCTGCGGTACGTTTTGCCTAGATCCTGGCCCACTGCTCTTGCCTCCTGCCTAACTCAGGCATAGTTGCAGCCTAACTGAGCCCTATTTTAGGCCACAGTTACGCCACAATTGTGCCTCAATTGTGCCTGACTTGTGCTGAGTTAGGCTGGACTGAGCCCTAAGATGCCTGGTTTTGATTACGAATTAGAATGTACTTAGATCCCTGAATACCATATTCAATATCGGATATATTTTTTAGACTTTTCATCCATCCATATTAATTTATAGATATAATTAAGGCACAATCCAATTATACTTAAAGCACTTTTAAGTTACATTGCTTAAGCACATGCTTAACAGCACAATCCTATGCATATCTACTCAGACGTAAGCTCTATTGAGTTCAGTGGAACTTACTCCCAGGTAAGTATGTATAGGATTGCAGCCTAACTCTATGAGTGAAACATTTGGATTATTTCTTCATTTCATTAGTATTCTCCTTAATATTTACTTGTGTGTCAGTCACTTTATGCATCAAGCTTGTGGTCTACAGTACTATGAGTGGATGGTACGGTTCTGCCATCTATGAGTCTTTAGAGACAGAAAGACCTACATGTTTGTGGATCTTGTTCCCTTCCAATAACCAACAGTACGTACATTCCATGAGATGGGAGCTAATATGTATTTCATCAATAAAGAAGTATTTAACAATGCAGAATATTTTGTCTATCCTCCATTGTTAAAAGGCAGACAACTTTCAAAGTTAGTTTCCAAAATGTTTCCTTACAACACTTGCCTATGGTTGACTAGACACACTTGGCAACAATCTACAACCATCTCAACCCTTCACCCAATCATAGCTTTGTTCCCTGTTTATGGAATTCATGTAAAATCATATCCAGGCACCTAGGTTTGTGTGGTGTTGTGGGGTTGCATTTGTGACATATGTGTGTTCCCTTACTATTTGAATAGAATTTACAACATGTTCAAATGCTATGAAAACCTATTTATTGAACAAATGTATTACATTTTTATTTGGGTGTCTCTGTTAGATGCACTAGAGCTGCAAATTCAAAAAATGTGGGCTATTCTAAAACGTGTGTGTGTGTGTGTGTGTGTGTGTGTGTATAACAGAGAGACAGACAGACAGACAAACAGCCCAATCCTGCGTAATGATACGCGGCCAGTCCCTAGGTCCAGCCACAGTATCTAACACTCTGCCCGGGTCGCACTGACGCGGCCTGGGAATACCTCAGGAGAAGGAGACATTCGTCCACTTCCCCGGGTGTAGGGCTGCTCGGCCCCAATGGGCCTCCTCGGATGTATGTCGGCTCTGCAACCAACGTACATCCAGGGCAGTGGGGTAAGGGTGGCCCAGGTCGGGAACAGGCGAGGGATATAGTCAGAGCTCGCCACTGATCTTCCCACCTCTTCCTGGTCTGGGCCGGCCAACGGCCGCCCTCCCTCACTGCCCAATTCGCCCTCCCCCCACACCTGCACCAGCCCCTACGTCGACAGTCCTTACTCCTCAGGTGTTGAAAACACGCTTTATGGCGCATTCACAACACCTGGCACCGGAAGAGTGTACGCTCCGCTGGCGCTTAGTAGCGGTGGATCGGGCTAAGAGAGAGAGAAACATTCAACACATTTTGAGGCTAAAGGAGCAACATTCATATAATTCAGTTTACTTAATTCAGTTTGTTTAACAATGTATACAATCACTAAATTAAATAATAATAACTCCAGGCTTATTCCTTGAACCACAAAAAAGTGAAACAGGTAAAATATGTCAAACAGTACGATACTAGCTATCTCATTTTATGTAAACTATACATAAGCATAACTGAAATATTTTTCTAACACAATATAAATAATGTAAAATATGTAGATTATTTGACTATAATAACTCATTCATCCTCATGGTCATCCTGGGAGGTAACCATAATTTCTAGTTTATAAGTGGGAAACTGGGCCCAAGAGATAATTACTTGTTAAAAGGCCATCCAGTGAAACGCTGGCTGACAAAGGATTTGAACCTGCTACTCACATGTATTTGTTCAAATGAAAAACAAAAAAAGAATTTCAGGTCATTCTCCGAAAGCCAAGATCAAGGCCACCTTCAGGTATGAAAAAAGGGAACCTGTATTAAAAATGGACAGAAACCTATAAAAGCCCTATAACACTACTCTGGGATCTATGCATAATTTAAGAATAGCTTTAACTAAAAACTTGACTATAACATCTCTCAAGTTTTGTTTTGTTCTGTACTGAAATAGGGTTTCTTTTCCCTTGTCCTGATAAAACCTGATTTCTAAGAATTATAAACACAGGTCATGAATCAGTAACAAGTCATATGCTCAAGTTTGCTAGCCTTCATTACTTCACATAAAAAGAAACAGGTTCTTGCATAGTATTGTTTTCTACAAAAGATTTCATCAAAGAAACAGAACTATTAGATCTAAATTAACTTACCATGTACCACATACTTTGCCATTTAGGATCATTAAAAAACATGGAGTGGGTGACACCAGGTTTGTAATCTCTCTTTATCCTTCTTTTTACAACCTGCTGTTCTATCCATTCCACCTGTCAATGAGGAAAAAATATGGTAAACGTCGAATAGCTACCATTAGTATTTTAGAATCCATATAAAATCTAAAGATGTTTGCTATTAGCAGGAGCTAAAGACATTTCCAGGTGCTGAGTTCATTTTGAAAGTCTATTTACAGCGCAATCCTGTGTAACCTTGCACCGGTGTAACACCACTTACACCGGTGCATCTACTGTTACACCAGTGCAAGGTTACACAGGATTGCGCTGTGAGTAAAGCAGCTCAGATACTTTACAAAATAGGGCTTCACCAGATACTGTGCTGTCATTTTCAAAAAGCTGTGTGCTTGGTTTTTTTGGTATTACGCGAGTAAGATCGTGATCAGAAAGGAAAAAAGAAGGGAAAATATAGGAAAGGTTACATGCAAGCCAGTGATGCCTTCCTTTTGAAGGTAAAGAGTATGTGAAATCAATACATAAGATATACAGTATGGGAATTGTTTATGACAGATACAATACTAGCAGGAAGTTTCATTTAGAATAGCTAATTATGTGAGATGGGAAAGAAAAAAATGAATGTTTTAAAAATCTGGTCTGAGATCAGTATTTCAGCTGTTTTGTTCAGAATTTGATGACTTATCTGAAGGTAACAAATTGATTGCGAAAATGTGATCTGTGACCTTGATTATCTTCCCTTTGGCATCCATCTAAGCTTCTTGTACTTTAACCTGCTTCTCACTGCCCAGCTCTTTACTTTCCTGGCAAATGTTTACGCTTTATTAAAAAAATGTGGCTTTTGAATATTTGTCGTAGTATGAACCTTGACAACTGGTTCACTGTTCAATTTGCAGAGACTTGCTACATGTTTTTGTTGTTTTCCTTTTTATGGGGAAGCTGCCATAGGCATTAAGGACAGCTTTTCTTATAACAAAATTAGGTAATTTTGCAAAGAAAACAAAATGTAAACTTCAGAACATAAAACTGAACCATTTACATTAATAGCAATCAAAATAATGATAAACATTCTCCCGTTTTAAAGATGAAATACAATCACTATACATAAAAAGTACATCAAAACCAAGTAAATAGTTACATAAGACAAATATTGTATAGCATAGTCGAATTATATATTTTCTATTCACATTTATGTATTTAAAATCAAGATATGACCCATCACTATTTACACTGCAATTTCTGTCATGATCTAGTTTCAAGGCTTGTGGGGTAAATAGCAAATATTTAAAGGAAATGTATTGCACTCTCATTCCACAAACTTATCAGGTCAACTCAGGACACAGTGGTTGCCTGAAGCTCCTAGTGAGAGAACACTAAGTATTTGCTGAATACTGTTCCGAGGTGAACCCTGCTGTTGCTGGCTTCTGATTGCTGCCTTTGAAGTGAGCTAATTGAACATTTCAGCTGCTCTTCGTTTGTTCCTCTTGATAAAGGGATGAGGGCTACTCTTTCCATTCAACAGCTACCAATCTTTTAGATTGTTTTCCTTGACAATGTTTCCGGAAGGAGGAAATGAAACGTTGGAGTTTTAACTACTGGACTTTGGATTTTAACAGTTTTTACCTGCCTGTGGATTTTAACAACGAAAAGCTCAAGCAGTTTGTAATTTTGCCTGCCTGTATTTTTAACAACGAAAGACACAAGTAGTTGGGTAATTTTGTTTTTATTCAAGTCAGTTTATTTTATATACATGGCTATGTTACCCGTGATACCCAAGTCCTTGTTCAAAACTTATCAGTCTTTCCTATAAATATCCTTCAGTTTGTATTTCTACAATTTAGCAAACTTTCCATGTTATTGGGCTTTTTGAGGTCAGAAACAGAACTTATGAGGTCGGTTACATCATCCCACACCAAAAAAACAAAACAAACCCACAGCACTTTGCATGAGCAAGGGAGTGTGAAAAACAGTAAATAAAAGGAAAAATGTGTTAATAAGTAGATTTTAATTTCAAAAATACTAAGTTGACTACCATAATCTGATCAAATTTCAGACAGATCCATGAAGAGATTCCTTTTCCCTTTGGTGCAAATTAATTTAACCATTCTTTGCACATATGTTTGTTTATTTATTTATCCAGTTACATATATCTCATCTTTCTATCTCCAAAGAGGATCCCAAGGTGGCTTACAACATTTTTATAAGTACAATACAGTAATTACACTCTCAGGCCAGTGCTGGTCTCTATAAAAGGTAAAGGTGACCCCTGACAATTAAGTCCAGTCGTGTCCGACTCTAGGGTGTGGTGCTCATCCCCATTTCAAAGCCGAAGAGCCAGCGTTGTCCGAAGACGCCTGCGTGGTCATGTGGCCGGCATGACTCTCCTTGCCACAGTGCGTAGCATGCGGCTGGAACACGGAGCGCTGTTTACCATCCCGCAAGCGGTACCTATTTATCTACTTACCCCGTCGCGGATTCGAACTGCTGACCTTTCGATCGACAGCTCATGGTTCAGCGGTGTAACCCACTGCGCCACCCGCTGGCCATGGTCTCTATAGGTGCTGGTAAATTAATTTAACCATTCTTTGCACATGTTTGTTTATTTATTTATCCAGTTACATATATCTCATCTTTCTATCTCCAAAGAGGACCCCAAGGTGGCTTACAACATTTTTAAAAGTACAATACAGTAATTAAACTCTCAGGCCAGTGCTGGTCTCTAAAGGTGCTGGTATTATACGCTCCCTCTGGCCTAGGCATCTCTTCTTCTTCTTTCCCCTCAGAGCACACAGATCTAAGCAGTCCCTGGGAAGGTGGGGGAGGGGCTGCCCTAACAGTCCTCTCAGGCCAGTACTGGCAGCGTTATAAGCTCCTTTAAATACACTCAATATTTTGAACGATTAGCAGAGAACTTGACTTTTCTGATTTTGAACTGTTACCTGAAAATCTGTTATGTCTAAAATTATTCATTTTTAAAGTTCTCATTATTTTCAGTAATGAACAAATGCTGGCCACCTGTGTTCCCTGTAGAAATTACAGGGACTACCCAGAGCCCTACCTATGCTGCACGGGGGCAGCTCTGGAGTGCTTGGGGAGGATGTTGTTGTGATCATCGAGCTCCAGAGCGCCACAAAGGAAGCTGCGTAGAGCTCCAATTCTAGCTGTGTGGCCACAAGGCCGCACAGCTTAGAGGAAATAGTGCTGGCCACATTTGTAATGCATGCTCAGTTCCCAAATTTGAATCTTCTGGATGGGGCCTCTTCCCTCCACAAATGTGGACACCAGCATGAGGAATTGTCATTTCCAGTCTCCAGGGAGAGGGGATGTCAGTCACCCAAGGCTCAAAAGATGAAGTCCATGTCAAGGCTGAGATGGAAGCCAAAGTAAAAGTAGGAAGCTGAAGCTGCAGGCTGGAGAACAGGGAGTGCAACAGATAACAATAATAGGAGGTTGAAGCCAAGAGCCTGGCCTGACAGCAAGTCTCTAACAGATATAAGTGAACCAGCACTACAGAGAACTCTGCAGCACCTATCTTTTTATAAGAATGACCACTTATAGAAAGACAAGTGGTCATTCTTATAAAAGCATAGGTGCTACTGAGGTTTTATACAGGGAACAGGGAGCTCTGTCCCTTCCTGGCTCTTGCTAGATCAGGCCTACTGCCTTCTGGGCCTACTTCCAAGTAGGCCTAATAGAAGTGATGCATCAGGCAGCCAGACAAGCACTTCTTGGCTTTGCTATTTCCAGACTTCCATCCTAATCCGACACTGCTGCTGATACCCACATCCTTGGGTGATGGCGGGGGACTGAATGCAAGTCCAGGTGTCTAGATGGGGGTGTGATATGCACTGAGACCTTCAAGAGGGATAGCCATGAGACTGGAACAGCCACGGTCTCTGTTGGATCTCAACTGGCATCACAGTCTTGCATCAAAGTTTGGGGTGGGTAAAAAAAAACCTGAGCCATTTTACCTTGTTCTGAAGCAGCAGAAACGGAGTTCTTCTCCAAACAGGAAGAAAGGAAGGTGAAGGAGCTTGTGCAAGTTGTAGTCTTTGTGAGGGCTGCTGCTATGGAAGTACAGTAGTACTGTACTCCTCACTAAGCCTACAACTCCCATAAGCCAGATAAGCGCCTTCACCGTTCTTCCTGTTTGGAGAAGAGCTTCATTTTTGCTGTTTCAGAACAAGGTAAAATGGCTCCTTTTTTACCCACCCCCGTGTGTCCTGCTTCTCAGCCTGGTCCCCTCCCCAAGCAGCTGTTCTTAGATAGGCTTACCAGATCTCCAACCTGGACAGAGTGCTAGACCTTTAGGGGAAGGAATGTGGGCAGGTGTAGCTTGTTAAACCTTAGAGCACAATCCTAGGCATGTCTACTCAGAAGCAAGCCTCACTGAACACAATGGGGCTTGCTTCTGAGTAGACATGCCTAGGATTGTGCTTTAAGGTTTAACAAGCTACACCTGCCCACATTCCTTCTCCTAAAGGTCTAGCACTCAACATGTACACATGTGTACTTGGTTCTGAGAGCCTGCCTGAAGAGTAAAGAGTAAAGGAGAAGAGTAAATGCCTATTAGAAGGACTGTTAGTATGAGGCTACAGATCCTTTGGCCAGGAAAGTCATATACTCTGGATGAAATAGGCCAGAGTTCATGGATTGTTTCCTAACAAAAGGAACCCTATGATTGAGTCACCTCACCTAAGAATTCCATAGGATTCTATGGGGCAAAAACTTATAAAAACGCTTGACTTCAGAACCTTGTACATGTGTTCTTTGCTCCTTGCTCCTGGGTTCACATTTGTTGCTGCCTTGCTGAGCGTGTAGCATTATAGCCCATTGGTACTGCGACACCGACAACCCCCTTTCCTTTTCACCCCAAATCCAGCCTCCCTCTGAGAACTACCATGCCAACTAACACCCAGGATGGTAACATCTCTCAACCCTTTCCTTTTCAGCTTCTCTGTCTCTCTCCTCCTCCTTCTGAGGGATAAGGTAATGGTATCCCCTGACAATTAAGTCCAGTCGTGTCCGACTCTAGGGTGTGGTGCTCATCTCCATTTCAAAGCCGAAGAGCCAGCGTTGTCCGAAGACGCCGCCGTGGTCATGTGGCCGGCATGACTCTCCTTGCCGCAGCGCGTAGCATGCAGCTGGAACACGGAGCGCTGTTTACCTTCCCGCAAGTGGTACCTATTTATCTACTCGCATTGACATGCTTTGGAACTGCTAGGTTGGCAGGAGCTGGCCAAGCAACGAGCGCTCACCCCGTCGCGGGAATCGAACTACCGACCTTTCGATGGACAGCTTATGGTTCAGCGGTTTAACCCGCTGCGCCACCCACTGGCCTTCCTGAGGGATACTGACTTGCTAAAGCCAATGCGGGCTGGCCTGGCAACCTCCCTAGGTCACTTCTCTTCAAGAACCCTTGTCTCCTCTCTCCCTCCTTTTGGGACAAAGGCAGCCCAGCTACCTTCAAGGCTACTGCCTACCTTGCATGTGAAGGACTTGCCTTCTTTTGGGTCTCTGTGACCCATTTTGCCCTGGGAGATTCCCTTGGTTGCCCCTTTGCCACCACGGCACCTGCAATGCCATGAACTTAAGCTACACAGAAAAGGACAGTTAACCTCAGTCTGCAGTGTAGACCAATGCCAAGGACTCACCAAAACCCGTTTATCCTTGTCATTGTCTCATGCAGTCACATTATTTCTTCTGTGTTTGTAAGCATGGTGTGTGTGCATTAGTATGAGTTAGGAAATTTCTGTCTTTGTACTTTGTTGGAGGACTGTGATAAGCCTCAGGCCTCCTTTCCAAAAGGGTTTGCTTGACCAACTCCTCAGGACCTCTAGGTGGCCTGTGGCATCAGTCATGAAAGTTTGTCTGGCAGGAGAGACTCCCCTGCTGCTAGTGGGTGAAGTACTTTTACTGCCTGTTTCTAGACTCACCCCTTGCATGTGCCCTTCAGACCAGGGTACAGAGCACCATTTCCAGCTGCCACAAAACTGAACTACCTTTACCTCCCAATTCTTTTGAATGCCCCCATGATCTTTTCCTCTTCCTCGTACCTCAAAATCTTCCATTCTTTACCCCATGTTCTTCTGGGAGCCAACCTCATGTAACTACATCTCTTCTTCCTCCGCATTTCCCCACACTTTGTCCTGCCTCTTCTCCTTTAAAGGAGTTCTTCTCCCCCTCTTTTTTTCCTCTCCTCCTACTAACCAGGTTTCCATAGGGCTCCATTACTATGTGAGAGCATTAGATTCCCTCCTGTATAGCATAAGAGTGTGATAATTCAGGGCCCCCCAATTCAAACCCCCTATTTGGTTTTCTGAGCACTTTAATAAAGGTTTCAATGCACTGCTAACTTGGCCTCAGTCATTTTTTCACAGAGGTGCCATTAGCTTCGACATAGGGTCCCTGCGTATGATTGTTTCCCCACCTTCATATGTGCCTGTTATGTGTGCTTTAAAAGGCACTACTTGTAACACCCATTGCAATCCACACCAGTCTGGAGGAGTCACAGAAGTAATCAAAAATTACTTCTGAGGGTCACAAAGGAGCAGGGGAAGAGGCAGAAAGCCCTCATCACACAAGTGGTGTCCTATCTGTCCTTATGTGCAGGGGTCCCCAACCACCAGGCCGCGGCCCATTACCGGGCCGCGGCCTGTTGCACACTGGGCCGCGGGGTCATGGTGCACTCCGGGGTGGAGGAAGAATACCATGTGTGAGCGAGCGTTTGTTCGTTCACAACTTGTGAACGAACAAACGTATCCCGGGTGAGGCCGGCCAGACGCGTCTTTCCTGGCCGGCCGGCAATAGGAAAGACAATGCTGGAGAGACTGCGCCTGCGCAAACGTGCTGTAGCAGCATGTTTGCGCAGGCGCAGTCTCTCCAACACTGTCTTTCCTACTACCGGCCAGCCAGGAAGGACGCGTCTGGCCGGCCTCCACCCGAGGGGCGGTGGTTGTGATCATCGCACGTGGTATTCTTCCTCCCCCCGGACCCCCAACTGTGTGGGGGGGTGTCATTTTGCACTGCCCCCTCTACCCCCGCCCCCCCCCCCCCGGTCCGTGGAAAAAATTTTTAAGTACTAACCGGTCCCTGGAGCAAAAAAGGTTGGGGACCGCTGCTTATGTGGATCCAACTCATGCAGAAAGTGGAACAGGCAACTAGGACCAGTCTCTGTTTTGGCTTGTATCGACTCTTGCCTCCTGTACTATTGTATAGTAATCCCTAAAACTTCATCAAAACAAGTATAAACTGCTGATAACCAAACACAAATTAATTTCTACTTGGGTGTAAATTAGTGCAAAAAGCTGGCACAAACGTAGCCTAGCACACTGCATGTGTCCTATGCAGAGATTAGTGACGGTGAACTGCTTCTTTCTGGCTTTTTAAATGAATTACACACTGTGCTGAACTTGTGTGAAAATAGTTTTTCCTAATTGCACTGATGAAATGCCAACATATATAGGTGGGGCTACCTGTAAGAACAAGAGAATCATTGCGTTCAATTCATATAATGTGTCTTAGTTTGTATTGACACAATGCAGTAAGCAGGTTGAATTATTTCATTAGAAATAAGTGCCAGTTAGTTTTGGCTTGGGCTGTATTACTGAAGCGTTCAGCAGAATCAAAGGAAACAGTTGACATTATGCTAAAATATTTTATGGGTCTATAGGTACAATTCACTGTCCAATAGCAAGTATATTCTAAAATAGTCTGATTCTGCATGAAAAGGATCCATTTGTATAAAAACGTTTTCCTTTTAAAAATAGCCATGCTTCCTAGCCCATATCCCCTGAAGGAAAAATCTCTGGAGTAATTGATTATACAGATCCTCATTTCTGGCAAAAAGAAGACGCTATGAAAACAAGTCTTTGAATTTTAACATTTCCATAAACTCACACCTAACTGAAGGGGTAACAGTGCATATTTTCACTTCTATTCCAAAAATTCTATTTTCTATTTCTTTAATGTCTAGAAATCAAAGCCAATTCAGATTAGAATCTACTTTAAAACATCATTTCCAGTCCTGTCATCTCAGAACTCAAGAGACCTGTTCCGTGCTCAATACATCATTTTATAAAATGACATTAGCACAACTGCATGAATGTTGTTCTGAGCTAACGCAGCTGAAGGCCCTTTTTGTTTAAAAGGTAAAGAATAGAATAAAAAGATGTAAACTTTTAATAAAACAAAGCAACTTCTAACTCTTCCACTTAGGCAACAAAGGCCTACACTACAAAGCACTGAGATTTTTTTCCCAATCAAAATGAATTGTATAAATAAAATACTGTAGTTCAATAATAAATCCACAAGGCACAGATTTCATAAATCTGTAATAGCTATGCATATTTTTACTCCTTTTCCAGAATAGTTTATTAGGGATCCTCTTGAGCTGTTCATTACAAAAGATGGGCACAATACACACAGAATCAGAATATGACAGTCAACCTTTCATCCTTCAGTTCCATTACTTTTGGTAAATAGTAATGAAAGATGAGAAGTAATTCCCAATCACTTGCAACTGTCATCAGAGGAGTAATGATATAAAAGAGCATCCGGGCAGTGGCATAGCAGGGGGGTGGTAATGACATGATGTCACGCAACGTCATGACATCACTTCCGGTTTCTCCCGGAAGAGCTGCCCCGGGAGAAGAAGCCGCCTGCCAGAAGACTCCCCTTTTCAGCAGCAATCCTGCCTGAAACCTGCTTATTGACCCCAAAATCAGCTGCAATGTCCTTTGATGTGGAGCTGTCCCTTTGGGAGGGGGTGGAGGGGTATGGGGAGGTACCATAATATGCTACCAAGAAAATGCTAGATTTTGGGATAATTAACCTAACCTTACAAGCTAATGATATCTGTAGTGCTTCCCACAGGAACAGACCTTGAAGTCTACATGAAACCAACTGTTCTCAAAGCAATTAAATCCAGTGAATTACTAAATTATATAGCTGTGATTAGGCTATTTTCTTCAGAGCTGAACTTTCAGGTTTTGATCAACCTCTGTAAAAGTAAAGTAGTACAGATATGTGAATGCTAGACCTTTTCAGAAAACCAAGAACTTTAGCACTCTTACAATGTAGTCTAAGCTTTGGAAAAGCAGTTTAAAACCAAATGAATAAATGTGTGTTTGCGTGCATGCTGCAGCAGAAGTAACCGTGGTGTAGGCTTACCAGATCTCCAACCGGGACAGAGTGCTAGACCTTTAGGAGAAGGAATGTGGGCAGGTGTAGCTTGTTAAACCTTAAGAGCACAATCCTAGGCATGTCTACTCAGAAGCAAGCCCCATTGTGTTCAGTGGGGCTTGCTTCTGAGTAGACATGCCTAGGATTGTGCTCTAAGGTTTAACTAGCTACACCTGCCCACATTCCTTCTCCTAAAGGTCTAGCACTCTGTCCCGGTTGGAGATCTGGTAAGCCTACCGTGGTGGGTCAGGGCAGCGTCAGGGGGTGGACCCAGTTGGGCCTTGTGACAGGTGTTGTATAGGGACACTATGACACCCTGTTTCAGCTGTTTCCGTGATGAGCTGTCAGTGTCTGTGGGGCATGCCTTTAAAATGGAAGAAGCAAAAAATGGGCCAGTCCCGGTGAAGTATTGACCATCCCTGAGGGGACAAGAATGGGGAGACAGAAAAAGCACAATCCTAAGTATGTTTACTCTTCAGTAATAGGGCTTTCTTCTGAGTAGATGATAGAATTAGGCTATCATTACTGGAATTCTTTTACATATTTAAGTAACTCACATTAACCTTAGTAGGTGTTTACTTTTGAGAAAACAGGAATAGGGCTGGAGCTATAGGAGGAAGTCTGCCTGTGAAATAACTCAGCAGTTACTTATGTCTAGGAAAATGGGTGCCCGCTGATCTGTTCGTACCTACAAATATCCTTCTTCTAGCCCAAGCCCCTGAATTTAGAAGCAGATTCCAGCAGCGGTGCCCTTATTTCTCCCCCTTGTCTGTGTCAATTCTGCTCCTCCTGTCCTCACACTTTTAACTCATCTTTCCAAACAACACTTGATTCATAAATAAACAGATCGATACTATCATAATAAAGAAAATCGCAGCATGTGAAAATAATGAACCTTAAAGCCTTCCAAAATTGAGCAAGATCCAGTGCAGGAATCTGAAAGCCAGATTTTGTTTCTCAGATGTAAAAGAAGTACCAGTATAATAGAGTTCCATTGGCATCCCCCTACCGTTTAACTGCCACCTCTTTATATCACTTAAACACAAACATACACACACACACACACACACACACACACACACACACACACAGAGAGAGAGAGAGATTTAGTACAAGCCCTAGCTATATGCCATCTACATTGCTGTAACTGACGGTCCTGTTATTATTGCAGCTGCTCGGGCATCTTCCTTAAATTTATTGGTTTATATATCTCCAACTTTTCCAGAGTGCAGTCTACAAGGATGGGTCCTTCCCTCTTATTTCAGTGTTTGTTACTTCCTCTTTCTCTTCAGGCGCAATCCTGCCTACCTTTAGGCCAGCGGAGCGAGCGCTCTGCGGGCCTATGATGTCGCGAAAGTGCCTGAAAGGACTCCAGAACCCGCACCGCCAGACACTACCTGGCCTGACACACATGCTCTTGCCCTATTCTACACAGCATGTTTCCATCCTGTCTGCTTACAGCCTTGTGCTACTTTCTGCTCTGCAGTCTCTGTCCTTGAATTGTCCTCCTGGGTGCACCCTGAGATACTCTACTCCAGCATCCCTCAACCTTTTTTGTACCGCCTACCCCCTGTTCTAGAACCCCAAGCACCCCCGGTACCCCCGCGTACACCCCCCAAAAGTGCACCCCCCAAAACAGAAAAAAGCACTTTTTTCATCCATGCGGTGCTTCCAAGCCCGCTCGGAAGCCCGCATGGCCGGAATCATCCCCCGTTGCTGTCCCTTACTTTTTTTTCGGCCATGCGGCGCTTCCGAGTGGGTCCTCCAGCTCGCACTGCTAGCAGGAGGGAGAGGCAGGGCTGTAGCCTCTCCCTCCAGCTTGCAGCGCTAGCCGGAGGACACGCTCGGAAACGCCGCATGGCTGGAATCGTCCCCAGTAGCTCTCCCTTACCTTAGCTTGCAGCCGCTGCCACGTTGGAACTCCTGAAGTCTCGTGAGATCCAAGATCGCGGTTCCCAAATTTCACGCCGCGATCTTGGGAGACTTCGGGAGATCCAACATGGCGGCGGCTGCAAGCTAAGGTAAGGGAGAGCTACCGGGGACTATTTTGGGTTGCGGCGCAGCTGATCAGGTCCTGAAGGGAGAGGCTACAGCCTGGCAGGGCTGTAGCCTCTCTCTCCGGCTTGCGGCGCGAGCCGGAGGACCCGCTCGGCTGCGCCACAGCCCGAAAAAAGGACTTATTTCCAGATTCCGGGGGGGATTTGAGCAGGGGGTACACAGGGGTATGCGAAAGAGCATCTTGCGTACCCCCAACCTGTGGCCCGCATACCCCTAAGGGTACGCATACCACAGTTTGAGAACCTCTGCTCTACTCTACTCATTTATAAGCACCAATCTTTTTCCTTATCTTACATCTCGAAAACATGCATACACACTGGACTTGAGAGCAATGTAGCATGTGTCTTTGGCAGAGATTATGACAAAATTCAGGCATTCCTGAATTTGGAATCTGCATCAAGAAGGAAAATGTGTAATGATTTCTATTGTGTATAACGCGTATAAATAAGAGTCTGTGAGAAATAAAGTGTTAAGAGTCTCTCAAAAGCAAGGATTGTGAACCACTAAGAGCAATGTCTCTCTATTTTTCTGGACTGCATCTCTCTCAGCAGTTTCCTAGAAAAAAGGGGTAGTTCATTATAATAAACATCCCCTTTTTCCCCCAACACATGTACAGGCTAACCTTACTCCATTTTAGTTTCTGGCTGGCACGTCTGGGAGCTACGCAGGACTTTGCTTTGCAAGGGGACCATGTCATGATGAACTCTTAGGTCATGCTAATTAAGGGCCATTAAGGGAAAGAAGGCTGTAGAGCTGCAGGGAATCGGTGGGTCTCCTTTCCTCCATGGTTTTACAAATGTGGGTGCCCCATCCTGATAGTGATCTTTGCTGCTGCATGCACAAGTTCTGCTGCTTACTAAATTAAGGTTTCAAGTTGCCCAGTGGCTAGGCCACCGGACTCAGATTCTGTTCATAAAGAAGCTTTTCCCATCAATGACCTGAGCCTGGGGCAGCACACTCTCAGGAACTTCTCCAACTGAGGAGCAATCAAGCCTTTGTGTGCTCCTAAGGAAGCCCAATCCCAATTTTAATTTTGGCATGACACCCATGCCAAGCAGGAACGTAGCAGAGGAGTGAAGCTTTTTTCTGGCATGGAGATACAGTGAGTGATAGGCAAAGCGTTGCCTGCTGAATTTCAGCCTGCCAAGCCACTGCTTAATGGGTAAGATCCTTGTACTCCCCCCCCCAAAAAGAAGAATTACAGAGGGGTTGTGCTGTTTGTTGGTTTTGCTGCTACAGACTATGTTCAGACACAATGCTAAACTCTGGTGTAGGAACATCAACAACAGGGCTCTCACAGTAGCTTACAATAATGCATTGCAACCAGTTTAGTCTGGGGCTATCAACCAGCCCATAGAAGTCCCCTGGTGAAGAGGGTCCCCTGGAACCGAACCCCATTTTTCCCAAATGCTCAATGATTTGGTATCCGCTAATTCAGTATCTACTAGGTTTTACAGGAACCGCTGAACCATGAGCTGTCGATCGAAAGGTCGGCAGTTCGAATCCGCGACGGGGTGAGCTCTCGTTGCTTGGCCAGCTCCTGCCAACCTAGCAGTTCCAAAGCATGTTAATGTGAGTAGATAATAGGTACCGCTTGCGGGAAGGTAAACAGTGCTCCGTGTTCCAGCTGCATGCTACGCACTGCAGCATGGAGAGTCATGCCAGCCACATGACCACGGAGGCGTCAACGCTGGCTCTTCAGCTTTGAAATGGGGATGAGCACCACACCCTAGAGTCGGACACGACTGGACTTAATTGTTAGGGGTCACCTTTACCTTTTTAACCCAAGTATAAGGAAGGTCAGAGGGTGAGGCAGGATGGGAAGAAAAATGGGAGATAAGATCCAGCATGCATGGATCCACCACCTCCCTCCCTGTCACACTCCCAGTTTCTCTCCCAACAAGCCCATTACTCCCCCTCCATTGAACTATAAATGTTCAGTAAGTATTCTATGTATTAAATGTTTATTATTCATTGTTTTTAATTTTGTTTCTAATATGCCAGGTATCAATCAAAAACGAACATGGGATAAGGTTTTAAAAAGTCATTAAAAGTATGGGGCATCAGTGGAACAACTGATCAGTGAAACGTCAGTGAGCAGAGAGCATGTGATAAGTGAACATTCTGCTTTATTGTTTATCTTTGTGACAAAACACACCTTCTATTCATAGGCCTCTGTACTTCATCCCATGGTTTGGTATAGCTTTGATATATTGAAGGGCTGAAGATTTTTTTCTAGCCAAGTTGATCTGGGAGAGAGAAGAAACTTTGCTAAGCAGAAAACGAGAGAGTTCCAGTGAGACAAGGTGTCTCAAAAAACAATGTACACATGTTTTAATTAGCTCTAATTCATGCATACAGCATTGTAGAAAACCTGCAACACTCGAACATCTAAGGGAAATAATTGAAGAGATGTGTGGAACCATCCCAGCACACACGTTGGAGGATGTCTGCAGATCCCTTAGTCAACTATGTCAGCAGTGTATAGATGCTAATAGGGAACATTTCAAGTGGATCAAGCAACTGCTTCTATGTACATCATATGCAGTATGTGTGTGAATTATCTGCTGTGTCCTAGGGCAACTAATCTCACAGGTTAATAATGTAAGAGTACTTTTTTGTACTATTACCCTAGGATAAATGCTGGTGGGAATGTTATGGTGACTAGAATTTCTCTCCTAGATTTATGTTTGCATTACCTCAAGTAGAATACTGTATGACTCTGTGGAATTTGTCAGAAGAATTAATTTACTAAATGATCTGAGAATATCTCAAATTAGTATATGCAGATTTCTGAAGGACTATATGGTTTATGGAAAGAATTATAAAGCCTAAGAGGAAAAAAAATCCATTGGATGACTCAACCATGCCTTTCATATTTTATTAATATTTAATCACAAGCTCAGAATATTACAATCCCACTATCAAACAGCCTAATCTTATTGGCTGCTCAACACTGGCTGGACAGACAACGCTGGTGCCACTGTAGTAAAGTCTTCAGTGCGTCCAGTCTGCTGGTGGTGGCCATTTCCAAGCCACTGCAGCAAAGCTCTAGCAGCACAACAGGCCCATTGGTGCAGCTGGGGGCCTGCACCAGAGTAAGTAAACCAGCATGGGGGGAGGTTCATGGGCAAGGAGGAGCAGTAAATGTTCCCTTACCCAGAGGAGGCCTTTGGAGGCCAAAATTCCCCTGCTGGATTCAGTGGAAGCCTGCTGCATTGCCATGTGGGGAGTTGTGATGGAATGGGCTGCCCAACTTTGTTTTTTGTTCTAGATTATCTACTTCTACCTGCCATTACATTTGACCTTAAGAAAGAAGTTTAGGGTACTGAATTCTCACTACAAGTAGGCAATCAACAAATCACCGAGTATGGATGCTCTCGCCATTACTCATTTGTTCATTCCATCTCTTATTCTCCATAGTATGCAGCAGCTTTACCATCAAATTTTCTTGTTTCTTCTGGGAAATTCATCTCTTTCTAGGCCAGGGGTGGCCACCCTTTCAACATGAATGTTCCTGGCCCCTTGGTGGTTGTATAGGTGAGGGCATTTCAGCAGATACAGCTGCTTTAGCACCACCATCAGTACTTGCAGCTGCCAAGATTCTGTCTTCTACACAACTCTTAAGAATGCAGAGGCCCTAATGGTGGAAGGTTGGCCACTCCTGTTCTAGGCTGTATATCAGCCTTAAATATTACCACTAGCACACTGGCAATTTCTATTGTTCTTCCTGTTGTCTCAGTACAGAGCAGAGATCTGCAAAACTGCTGTCATCTAATTTAGAGTCCATAGTAGAATGGGAACTGTGAGAAGGAACAATAACCACTTCAGGCAAAGGAATGAAACTTCACCCCCCCCCTTTCTTTGACTTGAGTGTCCTATTTCACCTCATTTTCTCCTGAACTCTTGACTTTCTATTGGCAATAAGGTTATTGCTACTAACAACACTGAGCCTTAAAACACCATTCACTTTTTGAAACATTTTGCAATCACAAAAGGCATAGAAAAAGAGGTTGTCACACCCCCTCAAACTAATAAGATTTAAGGTTATTGTTTAAATATCAAATAAAATTACTCCTTTTAAACTGAAGTAACATTTAAAATGAAGTAACATATCCACACCTTGAACACTGATGATGATGACTAGGTGGTGAGGGTCAGTTTCTGCAAATCAAATCAGGTCACATAAGCAATATTTGATTGCTTATGGGTACTGGATCCTCTGGATACTGCTCTTTTTAAGGGCCTATGTAAAACCATGGCATTAAGAAGTATCCAATTTCCTAACAGACCCTTGCTATGGGTCAGTTCCCAATTACATAATATATTTTTCAGTATGCTGAGTTAGGAAACCAAATACATTAACAGAGTTGCTATAATGTTATGTATGAGAAATCTGTAATCAATAGGGAAAATTAGGAAAAGGTAAAACTGGGCTTTCTGAGCCCCTAGTAGTGGCGTCGCTATAACGGGGCCGGGGGAAGCAAATTCCCCCAAGTGCCAACTGCGGTCCACTTGTGAGGAGGAGCCATTGCGGAAGTCTTGAACTCCGCAGCTGCTTTTTTGCAGCCAGAAGGCAGCATGAGCAGCCACAGAGCACAAATGCACCAAAATCGGCATGTTTGTGTGTCCGTCCTGCCCTCCCCAAGTCCTAGGAGGCTTCAAATGAAGCCTCCCACGTGACAGGGCTAACGACGCAACTGACCCCTAGTCAGCACTAC
Organism: Plestiodon gilberti rubricaudatus; assembly: GCA_026170595.1. Taxonomy (NCBI): domain Eukaryota; kingdom Metazoa; phylum Chordata; class Lepidosauria; order Squamata; family Scincidae; genus Plestiodon; species Plestiodon gilberti. Next base: position 68,667,042 of record JANXHW010000002.1, read on the forward strand.
AGAAGCACACAAAAACAAGACTGGGGTCTTTTCATCCCTGTTCAATGCTTCTTACAGCTTCTCCATAGCAGAGGAGCAAAGAATCAAGACAGAAACCTTGAATCTTTCCTGTTGCAACGTTCAGAAATAGTTTCATGATTGTGGGTAGAAAGGGAAAGCCAGTTCTAGAATGTTGACAGTTTTATGTAAGGAATATAAGTGAGGGCTGTGCAGATAAATGCTGAAAAGATGAAAACAATAATGCCCAGTGAAGTACTGGGAAGGGAAATAGAACAGAGAGAGAACTGAAGGGAAGGCATCTTAGGCAGAGTCCTGATGTGAAAACAGCGGTGGAAGAGAGATAGAGAACAAACTTTGTCATACAGTACATAAAGGCAGCCCAATCCTACCTGATGCAGTCGTGCCAATGGGGTATGTGCTGTATCCCATGGGGGAGTTTCAGGCCCCAGAGGTCTCCTCTGCCTAAGAGAACGTTTGTTCCCTTGCCCAAGGGTAAGCCTCTGCTGTCTGCTTGGATCTGCACCAGCTAATTTGCTGGCACAAATCTGAGTGGACCTGAGAAGGCGGATTGAGGCTGGGAAGAAGGATGTCGGCAGAGCCATTGACACCAATACACTATCCCTCTTCCCGGCCTTGATCCACCCCCTCCCGGCCCTGTCTTCTCCCTCTTCTGCTCTCTCCCCTCCCCATTCTGCTCATCCCCACCTCAGCCGTCATTGGACTTACCTTGCTGGGTCTGGCAGCAGTCCTCCTGTGCTGCCGTTGATTGCAGCAGTGCTCTTAAAATGTCCGCCAGCAGTGTATTGCGCACACCACCAGAAGCCATTTTATGGCAGTAGAATTGTGTTCTGCTGTTGTAAACCCCTCTGCATGACGGCCCAGTCCTGGATAGGATTGGCAGTAAGTCTGTGGAATTTGTTCCCACAAGATGTGACAATGGCCACTGGCTTGGGTGGCTTTAAAAGAAAATTAGACAATTTAATTCATGGAGGACAGGTCTATCAATGTCTACTAGTCATGATGACTATGCATTACCCACAGTTTCAGCAGCGGTATGCCTCTGAACAGCTTTTGCAGAGGAGTAATGGTGGGAGAGAAGTATACTTTTCTCTCTTGCTTGAGGGCTTTTCAGAGGCAGTTGGTGGTTCACTGTAGGAAACAAGATGTTGGACCAGGTGAGCCTTTGGCTTGATCTAGCAGGGTTTTTCTTATGTTTTTAACATGGGTGACATGAGAGGTCAGTTAGATCGGTCACTGACTGAGGGCCTGTGCTCTGCTGAGAACCAACATGGTCAACCCCTGAAACTCCCTTTATGTTTGCCATGGCAGAGCACAATTAATCACAGGGGAGGGTGAAACCAGAAGAGCCAGCGTGAGTTTTACACAGGCTCTTCCTACTTTCCCTGCTCCCCAGCATATTGGGTTGTTTTCTCAGAACCTCTACATCCAGGGTTCAAGAGGAACAATTGTTATTGGCTGTGGGGCAGAAAAAGCAGGCAGACTCAGCTGTTCCTGCTGCCACCCCCCCCCCCCCAAATCAATCATGTTGTCCCAGGGAACCTCTGGACACAGAGGATTCCTGTGAACAAGCATTCACTCAGTAGTCTGCTTGACTAACTGAAAACCAGGCGGATAAGCTAGCAAGTTGGAGGGGAAGGCTGGGGGTGTGGAGAGCACAAGGGATCTGCCCCTATTGCTCACTCAAGGGCATGATGCCACCCCAACAAAGACACATCCACAGAGAAAGGGGAACTGGATACAAATTTGATACAGAAATTGAGTCAGGAAGAACTGCATGCTATTGTGAGAAAGACATTGTAGAAAAATAAAGGATATTTGGAGGCTGGGGAACTGTGAGCCAGGCAACTGAAGGTCAAAGATTTAGCTACAAGTGGGTTTAAATTGCTGTTGGTCTAGTAAGCTATCTAATCCAGTAGTTCTCAAACCTTTTAGCACCGGGACCCACTTTTTAAAATGACACTCAATCGGGACCCACCTAGCTTTACGAGATGCTCAAACATTTATCTCCCTATATTTACACAAGCTTACAAACTGCAGGAGCTCAGCTTTTTGAAGGGCAATTAGCAGCTATCTGACTTTTGAATAGCCTCAGGGCTTGTGGCAATTACTTTGCAGATCTTTTCATCAACTGGGACCCACCAGAAATCAGGTTGCAACTCACCAAGTGGGTCCCGACCCACAGTTTGAAAAACACTAATCTATTCTATATAATATTATCACTTCCCAGAATTCTCATCATCATCTGAACTCTGAACAGTCGAAGAAAGAGAAATCATGCAATTATGAAGGGTGGCCATAATCATGGCCAGCCCAGCCATGACCCGATAAGGCTTGCATCAGTAGTGGATGGGGGGAGCAAGGGAACAGCAGATTTGGGGTGCCCTTCACCTCAGTTTTGCTGCTGTCTCTCTCCAGCCCACTGTGGACATTGTGGACATAAGTGTGGACATAAGTGACATTGATCCACTCTCCATTCATTAAAAGTAAATGAAAATTGGATCATCAGCTTCCCTCCCTGCACTCCATCCTCACGTGGGATTTAAAGTATCCCTTTAAACTCATTAAAGAATGGGGCACAGGAAGGAGATATGGGGTTGTGTGCGTATCTCTTTGACAAAGGGGACATTGCCAAGTAAAAGATAGGGTTGGGCAGTGGACCTGGTTGGGCTGGCCCTGGCCATCATCACATGGGAAATTTGTACTTGCTGAATTTCTGTGGGACATTCATTTGTTAAAGACACAAGGAGAAAAAATGGCAATATATTCTGCAATGTTTTCAGGTGAGGTTTAAAAAAAAAATCACAGCACAGAATGCCTACAGGCAAAAGAAGCTAAAAATTTAAATATGGAGGTTGACCACTTGAAAGCTGAGTGAGGAAGGGCCCAAAGGAGGTAAAGGGAAGAAGGTTCAGAGGAAGTGGACAAGAGCTGTGAACAAGTGATGTGTGGTACCGTAGTGGCATGGAACTTTGGAAATGACGGAACAATGAAGAAATAAGGCCTGGAGGAACTTTTGCAACGGGATGCAACAGACTGTGTATTGTTTGATATGAAGGAAGGGGCAAGAAGGTTAAGAATTAGGAAGACAACTGCACTATGAAGGGAAACATCTGGAATAATGGAGGTTCTATGAAATTTAAAAATGGGGGTTATGTTCGGCCTATGTAAACTGCCGAGTCTATGAGAATGGCGGTATATAAACACTGTGATTGATTGATTGATAAATAAAATAAGTTGCATTACAAGATGGCCCAGGAGGTAAGGAAACAAAGCCCTCAGTTGCCAAACAGGGTGAAAGAGAACAAGCAATATGCTGAGAAGCAGGGAGCTGAAAGATGAAGGAAGAAGGCACAGAGTTGAGAGCAAGGGAATTTTGAACACCATGGAATTTATAGGCTGAGAAACCAAGGACACAATGAAGACAAAGATACAACTGGGGATCTGAAATACAGATTGACTTGAACTAACCAGCCAAAACTTTGGCTGCAGAAAGCTGTGCTTATCTGACTACTAGCTGAGAGTATTCATGTGCTTCCTGCTCCGATATCCCCAGTTATACCAAAAGATCTTGTCTTCTCAGGCATTCACATATCAGCTTGCTCGACAGCATTCAGGGAAATAATTTCTAAAAGATACGGACGGACTTTTGTACATCTTTCATCTTGTCATTACTATATCCCACTCATGTCTTTGTTGTATGGGCACAACAGCACCCTAAAAGAAAAGTAGCTCAGAAAAGTTAATAATATGATACCGAAGACTAAGAGAAATGTATACATCATGCATTTTGTATACATCCATGTACTACAGAGCCCTGGAATACTTAGTTCATGCTAGTGAAATCCTAATGCCCATAGGTCTACATAGGAATCACAAGTCACTAAACAATAAGGCACCAATAAAAGTTTCCTTCCACAATGAACGTTGAAGCTGCTGGAGAAGAGTAAAGTACTGTAGATTGTGAGCCCTTTTGGGACAGAGAGCCATTTAATCATTTGATTTTGTCTGTAAACCGCTTTGTGAACTTTTTGTTGAAAAGCGGTATATAAATACTGTTGTTGTTGTTATATTTCTTTGATTCTAAGACTAACGTTTTTTCCCATATAAGCATCTCTCAAAACGGGGTGTGTCTTAGAATCGATGGCATCCTTTTTCTTGTGTTTTTTCCCACATTTCCCCCCCCCTCTGCTCAGTACTCTCTTCCTGAACCCGAGAGCTTGCCCCAGAATGCCCCTTGCTCCAGCTGACGACCACGCCCAGGAGCCAAGTGGCACGCTAGGGAGAATTTGTCCACACTCCACACTGACGAACGGAAAGGTGCTCAGGAGTTGAGCTTGAACTTGGCATGCCAGAGATCCCCCCCCCCCCGTGTGCCTTGCTTGTGCATCTCCTTCGCAGCAGCATCTACACAACACCTGCCAGAGGAGGAAGTGCGCCTGCAAACAACAGCCCATGTTCAGGAGGGCAACATGAGCTCTACACATGGCACCATGGGCTGAGAAGCCGCCCAAGAGCTCCCTCGGAATTCCACAAAGGCGGTCAGCTCCTTTCCAATCATGGAGAGTTGGTGCTGAGTGGGCAAATTCAAGGAAGGAGGTGCGTCTTACTGACAATGGTATATTTTTCTGTTGGTAGTACTGAAATTAAGGTGCATCTTAGAATCAATGGTGTCTTAGAATCGAAGAAATACGGGTATTGTTTAAAAAAGCAGAACTTTTAAATCAAATGTTTATTTTGAAGGTTTAACTCATAATGTTAATGTGCATGGCTACAGTCTACACATTGTTTACTGTCTCAGAGTAGTTCTACTGAAACTGAACAGGATTTTTGTGGAGTTAACTCAACATAAAGTGACATTAAGTATGTTTAGCATACAAAAAAATATGTACCTAATTTATGGTGCAATGTTATATGTGTTTACCTCATGTTCAATGGAGTCTACTCCTAGGTACACATTTTCCGGCCATGCAGCACTTGCATGCTGAGGTCAGTGGAACTTACTTCTCAGTAGACATGCATATGATTGTCCTGTTAGATCCTCCTGATCAAAACAACATTTTTAAGAGTTACTGTATTTGAAAGCTTTATGTCAGTAGGATGAAAGTTAAAAAGGGAAGAAAATCAAAACAGTATCAGATTGAATTTCAAGGTTAAATGTGGCTTATATGCGTGATAGCATTTTAATAAACATGGCTGATGGTAAGTGGATTATATAGATAGGATTTAGGGAGGAGTATTTTATTTTATTAAAAATGAGTGTGTCCTTTCACAAAATGTTTTGTAATATAAATATATGAAATACAGTAATTAAATGTGTTTTTAAAAGTGTTCTATAATGCTTACTGTGTGCCCACAGGCCTTTTATATAAAGCGTTAACTGCTATTATCCCTATTTATCCCCAAACCGTAAAGTGATAGAGTTGCTCAGAGTCATTCCAACAAATCACTAACATGGACTGAAGCAAGGCTCTCTTTTAATGATATGCTGCCCAGCTCCTAGACCAGGGGAACATTTTCCCTTGATACTGAGAATGCCCAAGACATTAACAGCCTGATCCTACGTAAGGATCCGCGACCGGCCCATAGGGCTGGCCGCAGGATCCTGACCCTTCCTCGGCCGCTCTGGTGCGGCCCAGGGACTACTCAGGAGAAGGGGCGTTCATTCTCTTCCCCTGGTGTAGGGCTGCCTGACCCCAATGGGCTTCCTCAGATGTACATTGGCTCTGGAAGGGCAGCCCAGGCTGGGAGAGGGCTGGGGATATCGGCTGAGTTCAATATTCCTGGCCAATGGCCGCCCTCCCTCACTGCCCGGCCCTCCCTCCCCATGCCCCCCTGCACCGACCGGTGCAATTCTTACCTGCAACAGCAGCTGCAGGGTCAGTTGGGAGGCGGAGTAGGAGCTGCCGGTCTCCACGCCGGTGGCCCTTACTCCCTGGGTGCCGAAAACACACTTTATGGCACATTTACAGCACCTGGCGCCTGCACAAAGTTACGGCGGATTGTGCCATAACACTGATATATTACCATTGGAACCCTCACAAGATCCAAAGGACACTGCCTTCAGTCTGATTCAGAAGTCATAGACCAGGATCACTTAGGAACATCATTTACTTATTTCAAGTTCTATCCAAAGAGAAAAACAAAACAAAAACCCAAATCATAAACATAACTGTTCTAGTTAGAACCCCAATGCCAATAACTACATTAAAATCAAACTAAAGAATTCTCTTCCAATAAATACATATGCTTCTTCCATATTTTGGATCATCTTGATCTGGAAAATCTTGAGAATCTTTTAGGGCTTTAAAAAAAAAAAACCCATAGCAATTTTCTTCAGCTAAGCACCACTGTGGAGACAGGTAAAGCAGATAGCAATTAGGATATCTTTTCCCTGCCATTCTGCAAAGGCCAAGAAATGTCTTCACTTCAAATTGTTATGTACATTTTGACCGTGTTGGACTGTATGTTGGATTCTGTAAAAATACCCCTTTGCATTGTCAAATTCCTAAACAGTGTGTTCTCTACAGAGTTTCTTTCCAAAATGTTTCCTTGCTCTCCATCCTAGGCTGAAGAATGTTATGGCAGCTGGACTTGCACAATTAGCTCCCCCATGAAATTGTCATCCCTAATTCTGATCCAAAACTGCTGTGTCTCCATTTCTTTTCTGGATCGATATGAAACACACCAGCCAAGGCAGCTTAACTACCTGTCTTTTCTTTGCTGGCAGCATGAGTAACGTAAAGTTTCCTAACATCCCTGGACAACCACAGCAATTTCGTTGTTGTTGTCGTCATCTCCTCCTCCTCCGGGGGTGGGTCTGTTGTGGAGGTGTCCTCAAGATAAGGGAACTTTTGTTCCCTTACCCTGGAGCAAGCCTTTGCTGCCCAAATGGGTCTCCTTGGATCTATGCCAGCCATTTTGCTGGCACAGGACCAAGGAAAATAAGGGAAGAGGAGACTGGAGAGGAAATTGGGATAGGATCCTATCGCACACCGGTGCCGCCAGGATCCACCCCATTCACTCTCCCACCAACGCCCTCCCTGCCCAGATACTCCCTTGTCCCTCCCCTCCCCATTCCTCCCACTGCCCGTCCCCTTTGCTGGCTTAACTGAGCTCCCATGGGTAGCCAGGTGCGGCAGTGGGCTGCCGACACAACTGTCTTTGTGGCAGCAGGTCTGAAATCAATTTTGGTGGCGTGCACAGTGCACCGCTTTATGGGCATTTATGGCAGTGGAACCTCTGACTTCCCTGGACATCTAAGTAATCAACAAATGTTGTTGATTACTTAGTTATCAACATATTTTGATGTCAACATGACTTAATGGCCCAATCCTAACCTATCACTGCGCTGGCAGAACGTGCATTCTGCTGACACGGATCAATGTGGACTTGTGCCAGCTATAGAGCTGGCACAGATCTGAGCTGACCCATTGCGCCTGCTGTGGCTTACCCCGGGGCAAAGGGACAAACGTCCTCTCACCCTGAAGAGAACTCCAGCATGCAAAACTCCCCCGCAGGATGCAGCATAGCCCACGCTGGTGCCGCTGCATCACCACATGGTTTTGTTAGGATTGGGCTGTTAAAATCATCCCCACCATTAGCGTGGGGCTTGATTTTCCCTTATTTGTTTCTCCATTTCCTGTCTAGGACCCTTCTGGCCATCTAAATACAGATGTGTCCAATTGCTTATGCACATCATGAACATCCGCTGTTTGCTTCACTCCAAACTATCTGGGTGAAAAAGCCACCATCAAAATTAAGCAGAAGCAGTGTTTGACCAAAGGAAATTGTAAAATGCATAGAAAAGAATTTCCAAGGGTCACTTGTACAGCAGTGCTCTATTAACCCATACCTCACCCAGATGAGTCCTTTTTCTCCCTTTCCTTTGCGTGGAACTGACACCTAGTAGTATAATCCACTATTTCTGTCAATACTTGAAAATCTATGACAAGTTCTATTAGTTAGAGTAAACTGGTATTTCGTCTGAATCAAGAGGAGAGTTGGGAAGATGGACAAATGGGTTGCTGTTGTTTTCTTTTCCTTCATACCTTTTCTCTCTGTGCTCTGTCGCAAGCCCTACTTCGTGTTGACCACTTGGGGATGGGCTGTAACTCTGTGGTAGAGCACATGCTTTGCACGCAGAAGATATCAGGTTCAGTCCCTAACAATTCCACTTAAAAGGAGCAGGTAGTCACCTTGGGTCATTTTTCTTTGAATGGGAAAGGTGGGATATAAATATTTTAAGTAAATGAATAAATGGCAGGTGATGACAAAGACTTCTGCCTATGATCTTGGAGAACGATGGCCAAAGAGAATAGACAGTACTGGGCCTAAATATACCAGTGATATGATTCAATATAAGGTAGCCTCATATGTTCACTTCTCTAGTCACGTTTCCTTGAGACTAGTATTCTCCTTCCCTTGCTTAGCTGGTGAAATAGCTGGTGAAATGCTTCAAGGAACAGCTATACCAGTGGTTCTCAAAGTTCTCCCTGTAAGGCGGGGAGAACTCTGAGTGTTTGTGGGAGCAGGGCTAGCAGCAGCAGCAATCCTGGGGATCGCCGCTGCCGGGAAAACTCCCCTGAAAATGCCTTTTTAAAACTTACCGGGGCTTGGGGGAGCTCTGGGGAGGCCTGTGCAGCCTGCTGGAATTTCTAAGGTCAACCCTCAGCTCAGGTATGAGTTTGCTAGGTGGTGATAAGCAGATCACTGTCCTTCACCCTCAGCTGTTCCCCTTCTATAATACTATCTATAAGATGATATTGGCTGCTGTAACTATTATTGAGGTAATGAATGTAGAATTCTTTGAACCCTCAGCTGTTCCCCTTCTATAATACTATCTATAAGATGATATTGGCTGCTGTAACTATTATTGAGGTAATGAATGTAGAATTCTTTGAACACTTGGGTAAGTGCTATACAAGACCGAGCATGCCCTCAGTGGGATGCTCGTATTTTTCTCGGTGGCTCCGGAAACGCATGAGGGGGGAAGGAGTATGGGCAGAGCCGAGGCATTTTAGGTTGGCTCCATGCCATATTCCTTCCAGCAAGGTTAAGGGATGCACACACACACCCACGATCCATCTCCCAGTTGCCCTCTGGCGCGGGGGCTTCTGGGGGGGGCGTTGGCTGGGATCACGTGAGCTGCCCTAGGTGTCCGCCAGCTCAGGGCGGTGTAGCGGTTCCTGCTGCCCTGACCCACTAGGGGTCGGCATGCATGAGTCGGCTTTCTCAGACGAGAGGCGACGGCTTGGAGTCAGGGTTGTAACTCCGCCCGGGCAGTCCTTAGGATGTATGCCCCTGCTTCAGCGCTTCTCACGTGTGCGTGTAACACCCTGACCCCAGCCTGTAGATCTCCTCTTTACCTACGTTCTTGCTCTTTGCTGTATTTTCAATAAAAGTGACCCTTTTCATCCATATCTGGACTCATGTGTTTATTGGGGCGTACCGAGTTAACACTTGATGGTGATGATAGAGATAATGAGCTACAGTGCCACCAAATATGTTCGTTCAAAAACTCCAGAAAGATCAGTATTGTTAAATGTTTATATTTTACCACATTTGCATCATATCTGTCACAAGTTGATAGAACAATAACCAGCTTTTCATCATCTTATAAATCCAAATTTTTTAATCTGTCTTCAGGACAATTCCAATCAACATTGTAACTCATGGGAACATGATACCTGCCTGTTGTTTGGGGCTTAGGTTTCTGAGATAGTCTGATAACAGGATAAAATGAACAAGTGGGTATCATTACTTTTTCCACAACATGCCAGTGTGTCTAATCAACCTCAAAGTGATAGCCCATCCTTACAGCTAGTCTAATGAGCAGATTAAGTAAAATTGCCACAAAGGAAAGAAATGAGTGCAATCTTATTGAATACATTTCACATCCAAATCTATTTGTCACACTAATTAGGGAGTGAATCATTGTAAAGTTATAGATGAATCTCTTTCTTGCCCAGCAATCCGCAATGAGATTGTCAGTATAATGGAGTCTCACAAAGGGTTTAGCAGAGAGAAAATATTCTGATATGCCATTTAAACAAAGGCAAGTGCAATTAAGAACATGAAGCCTGAACCTTTTGAGGCATCTCAAAAGGCATCTTTTGACAACCATGGTAATTACAAAGAAAGTGAGCTATAAATGCAAGCACTCAAACAAAACATTTATGAATTATGGCCTTAGTCTTCTAGTGAATAATTAGATTGATTTCTATTAGCAAGTTGGTAGTAAAACCGAATCAAAGGAAAATTCTAATAAGAAATGCAAATGATAGCTTTCTCAGTTTGTTGTGTTTTGGATGGAAATGTAAACATTGCTAACAGCACAATCCTTCACAAGTTGAAACAGCTGGCCTAAATGGCTGGCCGCAGCATCCTGCACTGGATGCGGACCATGCCAATGTGGCCCGGGCTCATCTTGGAAGAACGGGATGTTCGTCCCCTTCCCCCGGTGTAAGGCCCCAATGGGCCTCCTCAGATACGCACCAGTTTTTTAGCTGGTGCACGTCCAGGGGGGGCCATATAAGGCCGGCTCAGGCTGGGAAGGGGCTCAGGATATCGGCGCAAGTCAGCACCAATATCCCCACCCCTCCCAGCCTGGGCAGTCTGACCCTGCCTATCTTTAGGTTGGCTCGGGTGGGTGGAGGGCAGGCAGGGGCAGCGAGGGAGGGGGGCCAATAGCCCTCCCCCCACCCGAGCCAACCTAAAGATAGGCAGGATCAGACTGCCCGTGAGAATTTATAAGGTGATAATTTTCCACAAATTGCTACCCAAATAGCCTTTGTTATATGAAATGCAAATAAAGACCACCTGTTTTTGACTAGCTGCCATTGACCTTACTGTGGCACTACTGCTATCTTTCTGCATCTGAACAGAACAGCTGTAGAGTTGATGGAGCTTAATCAGCTCTAATAGTGGCAGCCTACCAGCCCTGGCCCATAAGCTAGCAAAATGTATGATTGCAACCATACCTATTCTTTTATATAAGGACTTTCCACAGTTTGAAATGGAAAAGTGAGGCAGAGAGTCTTGGATCCATCCTACTTGCACAGTATCTTGTACTACAGCATATGAACCATTGCTTTGTCCATGTAAATTCAGTTTTGTCTTTTTCATTAAGAAATGCATTCTAACATTATTTTCACCCAGCAACCTCCTGATTTACTGATAAAACTAATCAGTTTTAAGCCTCCACTGATTTAATAGATCCTTTTTTTGTAATTACATAAACAATCGCTAGCCATGGTCAGCCTTTGACAAGTAACATTACTGATTTATGAAAAAGAAATGATGCACCAGCCTATTTGTGACATTTTAATTTTTAAGGATTAAGGATGTACAAAAGGTGCATCAACTGTTTCTGTTATTCACTATTTCCTCCAGCAGTAATAGCTTCCACAATCCCTAGAAGCTAATCTGGATGCCAAATCAAAGCAACTGCAGGTGGGTATAATGATCTCGGGTATGAATATTGTTTTCTGTTTGTATGTGCGTGTGATATGTATGCAAGCATGCACTTCCAATGGAAAAAAGGAAGGGTGTCTGTATCGGCAGGTGCTGGGGAGGCAACAGGCAGAGCTGCCTCAGTTCTGTCCATAAGAAAGCCATGCAAACGGCAGGGAACTGTTTTTGAATTGATTTCCGGTTTTGGAAAGAGAGAGTAAGAGTGCACACATAAATGAAGAAAGTTTTGCAAGGTAGGTTTCTCCGCACTCGGTCTCTCCCTGTCTGTCTCTGATGTGTGTATGTGTGTGTCCATGCATGTGCGCGTGCGTGCAGTGCCTGTGTGTGTGGTGTGTGCGTGCACGTGCCTGTGGTACCTCCCCAGCCTTGAACCTCACTGCATATCACTGCTGCTGAGTGTCTGTGTGTGCGTGCTGCAGTCATCTTGTCCATGGCATTCCAAAAAACCCTGGATGTATAGCAGCCTCTCTGGGAAGCAGAGATGACGGAAGCACTATTGGCGTTTGCTAATTTAAAGGGATGCATGACCAATTCCATGCTTGAGAGGTACAGTCAGAGGTGTAGCTACAACCCCCCATGGGGGGCCGCCTCCGTGACACCACCACGTTACATCACAAGCCCTGCCCCCGGGAATGTGATGTCACAAACACCGCCCAATTTGGCGGTGTGTGTCCAAAATGACACCCCTCAGCAGTTTTTCGGCCGTTTGCGGCCCGGGCAGGCAGGCGGGCGAATCCAGTCACCACAAACGGCCTAAAAGCAGCCGAAAAACCGCTGGGGTTGCATTTTGGACACATTGCTGCCGAACTGCCGCTGAATCCGGAGGCAAGTGCACCGCCTCGATGCATGTCACCCATCCCTCCCCCAAGACACCTCTGGGTACAGTGATGAAGCCTTCATCCCTCAAAGATGTAATTCGCGAATAAATACAGTGGACCCTTTGTATTTGCAGGTTCGGGACCTGCAAATTTCTTATACCGCAGGTCCCGGACCCACAAATGTAAATGCTAAAAACTCTGTGTTAAAGGGGGAAAAGCCCCCAAAACTAGCAAAATCGCTGCATTTTCAAACCGCCACGAGGCTTCTTGAAGCTGCACAACCCACTTCTGGGTCGTGTGAAGGCTCTTCCCCCCCAGCCTTGTCCCAGAATGCACCCTGGGGCAAGAATAGGAGGGGGGAAGAGCCTTCGTGCGACCCAGAAGTGGGTCGTGCAGCTTCAAGAGTGCAGTTTTCATGGAGACTTGAAAACGCAACGATTTGGCTTTTAAAAGGTAAAACAGCGCTTTTTTCTTTAACAGTTTTTTGCGGACCCCGCTATAATAATAATAATTCCAGTATTTATATACCGCCTTTCTTGTCATTGGATTTCTCCTTTGACTTTAATTCAATGCGGTTTACAATAGGCAGGCAATTCTAAACCAAACAGTTTTTACAATACAATAAATGTCCTAATCTTTTGTAGGACGCTTCTTTCCAGGTGTTTTCTTTCATGGTCTGGCCTCTCTCTGGCATTCCCCTCACATGCGTTGACTAACAGGCAACTCCCCCTCACAGAGTGCCATCAGCTATCCGCAGATCTTCGCTATCCGTGGGGGGTCTGGAATGGTTTCCCCATGGATAGCAAGGTCCGCGTAATGTATGTATTTGTAAGAGTTCACAAAACTGCACAAGTGTGGGCTAAGAGTTGTGTCATTCAACAGTGATAATCACAGGAACCAAATGGATGGGTTCATGACATTCATCAAATACATTTTACACAGGACTCGAACAGCCCAATCCTATCCTTCTCCCCCGCTGGGAGAAATCATATCGGTCTTGCTAACTGTGGAAACAACTATATTTTCACCACTAAAAGTATATTGTGATTTGGTGGCAAAATACAATGACATACAATTGCTTATTCATAGCCAGAAAAATGGAATGTCGTAGAAAGGCTGCTCATGTGTAGTGTTTTTGCTCAACTAGCATAAAAGTGTCCTGGAATTTGTTCTTGTGACAAAAATACAAAATAATAACAATACTATTGCAATCTACTTGACAGCCTAGTCCTTAACATTTGCAATGCACCCATGTATCTGTCTGTAATGCTAGTGCAACATAATTCCATTTCGTTGCTGGCATATAAATGTCATGTCTAGAGAAAACATGCTGGCACAGCAAGTCTCTGAATCAAGATGCAAATCAAGTTGTTCTTAAAGTTGACATATTTAAAAATAATCAAATATCATGAGCCATGATAACATTGTTATTGCTGTGGCTGGAATTTCAGTGACTAAACACACCATCATTATAAGCATGTCAATTTGAGAAATGTTTTCTTTATGAAACAAGACTCTGATAAGTAGGGGACACTGTATGCAATAGAAAGAAAGAGCCCAATCCTATTAGAATGGGATAGTGATGGGGGCGGAGAGGAGGGTGGATCAGGCCCGGGAGGGGGTTGGATTGGCAGTGGTGGCACACGCCAAATCCCACCCCCGTTCCCAGGCCTGACCCGCCTGCATGGATCAACGTGGACTTGCCCCAGTGATTCAGCTGGCTCATGCCTGAGTTGACCCATAGCAGCTGCTGGAGCTTACCCCAGGGCAAGGGAACAAATGTGTGCTTACCGAGGAGACCTCCAGCCAAAACTCCCCCATCAGATGCAGCAGAAGCCATGCCGGTGCCGCTGCATCTCCGCATGGGGAGTTGGATAGGACTGGGCCAAAAGAAAGAAATAAAGACTGTAGCTAAGAATTTATTCTGAAGGAGGATACAAATCACATAAAATAACAGTTTGTGAACTACAAACATATGAAAAAAGGCAATAATCTTAGGGATGACTTAAAAGGGGGGGTTATAAAGGACAACAATATTCATGGTCCCGGTCCCTAGCCTCCTGAGTCCCAATTTGCAGTTGTACTGTTCCGATCCCGCCACCTATACACTATTGCAATGCAATATTGTATATTCCTATATATAGTGGTACCTCGCAAGACGAAATTAATTCGTTCTGCGAGTCTTGTTGTCTTACCTATTATTTCGTCTTGCGAGTCCGAAGGGGCGGGGCGGCTCTGCTCTGGGGGGGCGGCCCGGCTTACCTACGCGCGCGCCCGGTAACGTGGGCGGGCGCTCCGAGGCCTTCTCTCCCGGCCTCGGAGCCAGAGAAAGCCCTGGATCGTCCACCTCGACCGGCGGCCAGGGCTTTCTGAAGAAGGCCCACTGCGTTGTTGGCCTATTTATCCTTTTTTGGCGCATGCGCAGATCATTTCTGAAACGTTCTGCGAATGCGCTAAAAAAAGGATAAATAGGGCAACAACGCAGTGGGCCTTCTTCAGAAAGCCCTGGCCGCCGGTCGAGGTGGACGACCCAGGGCGTTCTCCGGCTCCGAGGCCGGGGGGAGAAGCCCTCGGAGCACCCACCCGCATCACCAGGCGCGCGCTCCGTGGAATGCCGCCCGAGCCACAGAGCCACCCGGAGCCAGCTCCACCCTTTCCCCACCTCTGCTCCGAGGCCTCCGGAGGATCCTCCGGAGGATCCAAGGCGTTCGGTGTGGGGAAGAGGTAAGCTGATGTGCAGTGATGCCTCACAAGACGAATTTTTTTCGCAAGAAAATTCGTCTTGTGAGTCACCAAAAAACTCGCAAAACGCTTTCGTCTTGCGAGTTTTTCGTTGCGCGAGGCATTCGTCTTGCGAGGCATCACTGTATTCCTATATGGCTGCATTCCTGCTCTGCGTTCCGTTCCTCTCCCAACCTCAAATCAGAGTGAAAGAAATACAAGAAGAATTGCCCACGCTCTGAATTGGCTTCATTTTCCACTGGCACATTATCAAATCTGATTGGATACATAACAATGTATTCACTAACAATTTCATGATTGACGGATCATGAGGTATGGAAGAATAAACCTCAAAGAATGGTATGTGATGAGCAGCTGGGAGGAAGAACGAAGTGGCTATTAAAAACCTTCAACAATATTGGGGAAAGGTATGCTTGAAGCTGGTTTGGGAGGTATTTCATGCTTCCTGAAAGCACCCCCTTTTCTGAATTTTTTTGTGGTCAAAATTTGGTAGAGCCCTCAGAATAATGATTGTGATAATAGCAGTACATAATAATCTCAAAATGTCATATTTAACCACTTATGTTGGAAAAAAATATGATAGAAAATATAATACAAATAAAAATACACCAAACATAAAAATGTATGTTGTATAGTTGCATGATAGGCAGAGATTAAATTAATAGCTTTTCCCATTTCTTTTTTTGTATAAGAAGCTGGTATGTTGAATTTCTGCCTATCATGAAGTTTACAGTATTTCCTTTTGTTAGGAATAAAGGTGATGACAGTATCCACAAACCATTTCTAATTAGTAACGTGTACTAATTAGGGGTTCACCAGGGGGTTCTCAACCAGTGGTACTAGTATCACCAGTGGTAGTTCGGCCAACTGCTGGTGGTACTTGAAGGACCACCTGAACCCTGCTCCAACGCGGCGCTTTCAGCTGCACGTTTTCACTCCCGAGAGGCTCCTGCCTTTGGCCGAACCTCTCAGGATGCTGCCCTCCCATCCGCCCAGAGTCTCCTACCTGAATTTTCTAGCCTCTGAAAACCCAGACATAACTGGCGATGACATTGCCAGTCACTTCCAGTGGTACGCAGCAGGAGAGTGGTGCCAGAGGTGGTACTTAGCCGGGAAGAGGTTGAGAACCCGTTTTACTCTTCAAACCATTTAAATTTCTGCTATACCCACTAAAACAGTTGGGACTGCACTGAATTATGCAGGGTTTTTTTTTGAGGATGATAGTCTTTGGAAGAATGGAAGTTCCAAAGCAGGGATATTTGTGATATTTCAGCAAGGGCTATGACTGAACAAGCACGGCTGCTGTGCAACTGCATTTACTTGAGACTGCACAGCAATACCACCTACTATCCCAATATAAATGTCTTCCTCTCTCTGCATGAAAAAGTAACAACTGTTGTATTCAGTTTCAAACAGTTTAAATGAGTGAAGGTTGACAGAACCATAACCAGATATACTATTCTTACAAACTATGCTGGACTCGCTATTCTTAGGAAAACACAACTGTTAATAATATGATATTGTCTTCATTCTACCCTAACGTGAAGTAGAAGCTTGATGAACAGATAGCATGTCAGCCCTTGTAATCTTAGATGCCATCCAGGTAAACATCTCCTAGCATAAAGTTTCAAATTAAAAATGCAGATGCTTTTATCTTATATGATTGGCTAGCTGGATTATCTTACCTTTGGTTCCATTGAAATGAAGCTGTGAGTACCTCTACTTGAGAGAACTGACCTTTTAATTGTTTTACTATGGTAGAAGTGGTAGTAATCCTTCAATGCTCCAATCTGTGAGGAAAGAAAAAGGTGGGGAAGAAGAAGAGGAGAAATATTTTAATTTATGAAAAGCAGTTTGTCTGTTTTTCATTTTTTAAAGGTCCATAAATTATGCAATTTTCTGCTGTGCTGAAATGTTACTTGAACCCCAGCGCTCATCTTTCAAAAGAACGACATATGATATGAAATGGATGGAGTGTCCTTGAGGCAGTAACTGCATAACCAAAGATTATAACTGAGCAGCTTAATCTGTCTGTATCTACCTTTTTAATGTTTAATTTATATGCAGCATTTTAGGCAATTCTGACCAATAAATATCCAAACTGTCTTCACAAGGCAAATATAAAAATCAAATAACTATACAGTTATTAAAAAGCATTTCATCTAGTATGAGTAAAGAAATGTACTGTAAAAGGTACTATGTTCAGTTGTTGTTGTTATTATTATTATTATTCACACAGACACACAGGACCCCCTTCCTCATTATTCCCTCTAAGGCAGGGGTTCTCAACCAGTGGTACTCGTACCAACAGTAGTACTTTGGCTGATTGCTGGTGGTACTCAGGCTACTGGCCCGCCAAAATCCTGCTCCTACACGACACTTTTGGTGCTGCATTTTTGCTCCTGAGAGGCTCCTGCCTTTGGCTGAGCCTCTCGGAAAAGCTGAGAAGGGCCCTCCCACCCATCCAGAGCCTCCTACCTGTGTTTTCTGGGCTCCGAAAACCCAGAAGTAACTGGCGATGATGTTATCGCCAGTCACTTCCGGTGGTACGCAGCAGGAAGGTGGTGCCAGAGGTGGTAGCCAGAAAGGGGTTGAGAACCCCTGCTCTAAGGGGCACATGCTGGTGTGTGGACCCTTTCTTCTTGTGCACGGCATTTCACGGCACTGTCCCCACACAATCGCGGCACTGTCCCCAGACATTTGGGGATGACGCCATGCGTCATTCCAGATTGTCCAGGTTGCCAAGCCTCGTGGTGCACAGAGCTTGGCTTGGAGCTGTGTGGCCATGTGGCCGCACAGCTTACAGGGAACACTGCCTCAACAGTCCTCTTAGGTCAGTGCTAGTCTCTATGGTGTCTGATTTTGAGCACCCCTGGCATGCACAACTCTCAAGACACACAAATCTTAGGCAGTCCCTGGGAGGATGGGGGAGGGGATGTCTCAGCAGTTCTCTCAGGTTGGTGCTACTACATAAGAAGTAATGGTACAAGCTTCTCTGGCCCGGTATAAAAGTTATGGAACAACCTGCCCTGAACATACCAGGTCAACTCTTTGGTGATTTTCTGTAGGCATCGGAATACTTTTTTAAAAATTTCATTTGGCCTGCTTGGTGGCTGCTTTTGTTTTAGCAGATTCCTTGTGTAGTGTTTGTTGATGTTTATCAGTTTTTCCTGTCTATGTTCTGTTTATTTCTGTTGTTTACTGTTTGGGTTTTTTCTGGTTGATTGATTTCATAATGCGTGATTTTTTTTTTCTTATTAGCCGTCTGGAGCATTTCTGATCAGAATGGAAAGGTGGGGTATAAATCTTGTAATAAAAATAAATAAGCCTCACTGTGTTCATTGGGACTAACATCCACATAAGTATGCATTGCAGACCTTTTCAGACCACTTTATTTTATCAAAGTATGAGATTGAAAGAGATACTGTATATGCATAACATGGTAATCAAAAAGGAAAAAATGATCAAAAAGGAAAAAAATGATCAAAATACTGTAATATAAATTCTTAAATCAAATACCAATTGTACAAATGTATATGCCTGTTATCTGCAATAGCACTCAAACCAATCAGACAGCCAGTACTAACCACTGAGCTTAAACTTGCAGAATGTATTGATAGGTATATCTTAATAAAATGGTAAGCTTAACCAATTTAAGTAGTACCCAGACATTGTCACTTCACTTTCTTAGGTTTGTTATAACTTTCCATTGTCTTCTGAATTTATGCTAGCTGTTAGCACTAGCAGTAGGAGAGGGTTGCACACTTTTTTAATATTGCAATATTTTAAATATTTTGAGCACTCAGAAGGATGGGGAGGTTCTTACTTCCTCCTGCTCTGCTGCCACTTCTTGTAAAGTGGCCACTAGAGAAAATAGTGGGATCAGCGAAGTTCCAATACCAGGATTCTCCAAGCTGAGCCACTTTACAAAAAGCAACAGTGGAACAGAAGGACAGACAAAGATGGGAAGGTGCATGCTGGCAGGGGTAGGGTAGAAGAATTTGGGAGTTTGGGCAGAGGATCAGCTTGGACCACCCTTAATTGCTCCCCACCCCATCAGTTAAAAAACCCATCAGTTTTTCTGAAACACTTAGAGATTGTCATCATTGCAGAAAGTCGCATGGCCAGGTAGTCGCATGGCCAGGCTAAAAAGACAATAGACCCTAATTAACCCACTTAACAGACACAGGCATATATCAGTGCACTGAGCACTCCAACACAACTGACCCGGTCAGAGAGCAGGTAATGAGAGTAGGTAGGTGATAAAAACTGAGGATATTCCAAGTGTAGCTTTACGAATATGCAGTTATCAAAGTTTCTGTAACCTTAACATCCCAATCCTGTCTTCCACCAGTCCATAGAATGCAGCTGCGCCAACGAAGCGCACGCTGCAAGATATGGTGTGGGGCAATCAGATGGCCAGCAAGAGGTAAATAAAAATATCTTTTATTTCACTTATGGTGCAATCCTAAGGGAGGGCAGAGAGAGGGCAGATCAGGCCTGTGTGTGTGTGGGATTGGCGTCCTAGTCGGACACCATATCCTCCCTCTGTGTCAGGTCTCCAGGCCTGACACAGGACTTCTTGGGTCTATGCCACTGAATTAGGTGGTGCAGATTCATGTACCCCATTGTGCAGGCTGGGGCTTTACCTGGGGTACCTTATCCCAAGGAGACCTCCAGCCTGCCCCTTTCCAGCACAGGATTCAGCATGTGCCTGGAGCACACACTACACCAGTGCTGGAGAAGACTGGGCTGCCTGCTTTTTACTTATCGTCATGGTTGACGCCATAGAGCTCAATTCCTTGGGGAATATCTTGAGCCTTGGGGAGCATAGTAAAGGTAAAGGTATCCCTTGACAAGTAAAGGTAAAGGTATCCCTTGACAATTAAGTCCAGTCGTGTCCGACTCTAGGGAGCGGTGCTCATCTCCGTTTCAAAGCCGAAGAGCCAGCGCTGTCCGAAGACGTTTCCATGGTCATGTGGCCGGCATGACTCAACACCAAGGCGCATGGAACGCTGTTACCGTCCCGCTGACGGTACCTATTAATCTACTTGCAATTTCTTGCTTTCAAACTGCTAGGTTGGCAGGAGCCGTCGCCTGGATTCGAACTGCCGACCTTTCGATCGACAGCTCATGGTTCAGTGGTTTAACCCACTGCGCAAATCCCAAATTACAACAGTTCACCCCTTCGCTCCACAGGTGCTCTGTGGTCCGTTGGTCAAACCACAGATGCTACTGCCACCACCACCTCTTTTATGTATGTGCCTCTCCACTCTCTGAGCTCAGCTACAGACAGAAGGGGGGGAGGGTTAAAAGTATATCGCTGTCAAATCAGGTTATGTGAGGCAGCCCACCCTTCTCTGGTCCAATTATTCATACGCACACCAAGATATTCATAAAATAGAGTTTTACTGAGGCTCAAACAAAGTTAGTAAATCAAGAAGAATGCTCCCACCCTTCCCACCAAAGGAAGGGAAATCAAAAAGGAGATTTTCAAGAAAGGTTAGTGTCAGTGAATCCATAATCAAAGGCAGCAGGAAAAAAAATAGTCTAAGCTTTCTATTCTAACTACATACTAGTAGAAGAATCCTAGATTCTCAAATAATGGTTCAGTCCAACAAAATACAGTACTGTACTTCATCAACCTCCTTGACACCAAAACACCACTCTATGAAGTACCTGAACTACTTAAATAGGGTAAACGATCTTATCCCCTCATAAGTTCTTGTCCAACCATATACTTCCAAAAGCTGCTGAGTTAGGCTAACCAGTTAGAAATCATGCACATGGCCTTCTAATAATCCAATTAATAGCAGCTGTGCTGTTCCTGTGCCTGACCACTTAGTCAGATAACCTTTACTTTGCAAGCACCTGCACGATCTTCCCTGGCTTCTTCTCAAGGTCTCTGGTGCCTGACTTGGCAGCTTTATTCCCTCCTAACTAACTCTAAATACTTCACCCATTAACCCCATAAGTACCTCCAGACAATTATATACATTTCAAAGCTTTCTTAGATGTTACACAGCGCAAACCAGTGGTGCAGTGAGAACGGGAGGCCCCAGAATGGAAAGGGGATTCAAATCCCCTCCAAAGGGGGATTCAAAGGGGATTTAAATCTCCCCTCCAAAGCCTTCCGCCCTGCCCTCCCCCACTGGTTTCACCGGTAGTGCAAGTTGGATAGGATTGTGCTAACAAGCAAGCAAATGTTTTCCTAGATGTTACAAACAAGCATTCATACTGTATAGCATTACATTATAACAATTACATTTCAAAGCATTCCCAGCCCCAAAACCCACATCTTCAAAAGGACATCTCTTGCATTCCTTCATGATAGTTTAGAAGGGAAAGGGGGGAGAACCCACCTCCGTGACACTTTTCCTAAAAAGTTTTTTACTTAACTCCCAGTAGGTCACCTGTTCACCAGTGGATTTCCTTGGACCCACATCAGCTATTTTGCTGGCATAGGTCCAAGGAGAGGAAGGGATGGATCCAGGATTGGAAAAGGGGATAGCATCCGGCGTGCATGACTGCCACCGAGATCCTCTCCCTCCTGCCCTTGAACTGCCAGTTCAGCTCACTCCCCACCCAAAACCACCCAGAAACCGCCTCCTCCATCACATTACATGGACAGGCAGAGCGTCTGGACAGTTCTGGCACATGCATGGAGTCTACGGCCAGCAGCTCCATTGTGTGCAAGGGTGGTGCGACATTTAATGCCATTGCTGGGTCACTTATGACAGTGGATCACAAGATCCACTGTTGAAAATGGCTCATAGGATTGGACCATTTGCTCAGTGGATCTCAGATCTTCAGATAGCCAGAAAACAGAGATTTTCTACCACTTCCAGTTTTCGCAAAAACTGGAAGTGGTAGAAAATCGCCATTCCACGGGAGGCCTGCAGAGGGTCACAAGGTCTCCCCAACCCCCCCCAACCTCAATAAGTTTTAAAAAAAAGCCATTTGGGGGTGCTTTTTTGGGGTGGTGGCAGCGATTGCCAGGATCACCGCCACCACCGCCATGCTGTCCTCGCAGGGAGAACTCTGAGATCCATGTTGTCCTTGCCACTTAAGGCTGAAGGGGACAGTTAGTGGTTCCAATGGTGGGTCGTGACTTTGAGAACCACTGCTATAATTAATTGACTTCTTCTACCTGAAGAATCTGAAGTATCTTAAAAAGCTCGACAAGAACAGCAAAAACCACATTGACAGCCCAATTCTATGTAACCCTCTCCACCTGAAGCAGCCATGCAGCCATGCCACCGGATCGTGCGCTGCATCCTGCAGAGGGGGCAGTCTCAAACAGAGGTGTCTTTAGGGAGAGGGGCCCTGGGAGTGGTGGGGCGACATGCGCCCAGGCAATTTGTCGGTGACGCGGCAAAAAAGCACCCCCATGGCAGTTTTTAGGCCGTTTGCGGCGACTGGATTCGCCCACGCGGGCTGCAAACGGCCTAAAAACCGCCAAAAACCCACCAGTGGTGTGCTTTTTTGCCGCACTGCCACCAAATTGCTGATGAAGGAGGCAGGGCTTGTTATGTCACCCCCAGGGGTGGGGCTTGTGACATCACAGGGGTGTCACGCCGACAGCCCCGGGGGAGTGTAGCTACACCTCTGGTCCCAGAGTCTCCTCCAGGTAAAGGAACATTTGTTCCCTTGCCCAGCAGTAAGCCTCCACTGCCTAAATGGGTCTACTTGAACCTGCGCCAGCAATTTTGCTGGTATAATTCTGAGCGGACCCAGGAAGGTGAATCAAGGTTGGGAAGGGGGGGTAGAATATTAATATTCTACCAATAGCCAATAGCCACCAATAGCGCCACCTTCCCAGCCTCAACATTCTTTTTGTGAGAGCCATAAAGCATGCTATGCCACCGGAACACGTGTTCTGGTGGCGCAGAGGCCCGATAGGATTGGGCTGTGACTCATACGGGGTATGTGACTGGTCAGAACAGCTTCAGAAACATAGCCACTTAGGTTGATTGAACATGGTGCTTAAAATTAATTTAAGATGGCTTTCTTTCTTTGGTTCAACATACGGTTTGATCCTGTTTCTAGAGAATGAATTCTTCTTTCAGAATGGAAGTTTCTCATTGTTCAAATTACAAATCTAGCATCTTTAGACCAGAGAGACAAATTAGAATTACTAGCTCCCTGAATGTGATCTAAGAAATCAATAAGAGTTCAGAAATCCTTACACATTACTAGAATGTGTAAGTAAACTATTTCCACATTACTTTGTACTGAATTCATGTTATGGGTGGTTTGACTGCATTGTGCCCATTCATTATGAGCTAAGCTGTGTAAAAAAATGAAAACGGAAAGCTTCTCTTTTCAGTTTTCATAAGCTGGCAGACAAGAAAATGAATACAGTTCTAGTTCTAACCAACTGTTTTAGGGAGGCAGTTTTAGAATTAGATGTCCCATATGATTATGCTTTTCAATTTTTATTTTTTTAAGTAGTCATTCTTGTATGTATTATTTGTTCTCTTCTGATCTACCTAGATCTCCCCTGTAAATGAGCTTAGCCTCACAGGAGTATTATTGCACAAGTCAAATATGTCCCCCTCTCAACTTCTCATTTGATAAGCTAAATAGACCAGGGGTTCTCAAAGTGGTGGGTCACAACCCACCACTCTGAGAAGGGGCAAGTTGTTACCCCCTTAAGGGGGGGTAGTGACGTACGGTGATGTCGATGACTTCCTGCCGCCGGAGGGGAAAAAGGGGTATTTTTTACTTACCGGGGGTCGCGCTGCCCTACGGAGGGTGCAGGGTCCCCCGTGGACCTCCCCAAGCCTCAGGTTGGCTCCCTGAGGCAATTGAAGCCCACTTCCATTTTACTTCCTGGTTTTGCCGAAAACCCGACGTGGGCTTCAGTTGCCTCAGGGAGCCGATCTGAGCCTTGGGGAGGCCCGCGGGGGTGGCCACACACACGCACACCCTCCAGAGGGTGGCAGATCCCCGGTAAGTAAAGACCTCCCCTTTGTTCCAGCAGCAGCTTAATCCCAGGAGCACCACTGCCACCATCACCCTGCCCCCGCAAAAACTCAAAGTTCTCCCCGACTCTTGGGGAGAACTTTGAGAAACGCTTAAATAGATCCAAGTATTTTTAAATCATCTTGAAAATGTTTTTCAATGTGCTTCTGATCACCTTCATGCCAGTTCTTTACAGTTGTTCCATTCTGAACATGGGAAACAAAAATTTAAGATGATATTCTAAGTGAAACTTTATCAGTAGTATTGATACTTCTGTAACCTTAACCTTCTCATGAGTAAAAATAAAAAATATCAAAAGCATAAGAATTTATTTGCTCACAATTGCATGGGTGCCTTTCCAAATCTACAAGCTTACACTATTTCATTGGTACTTCTACATTCCTCCCCTCTACAACAGATGAATACTGTAGCATGTAAATTATTGTAAACAACTGTGAAGTAAATATTAGCATCGAAATCTCTTAATCATTTGGCAAAGCCTAGGGTTTCTTTATGTCCTACAACAGAACTCTGTGTTTGAAACACTATCAGTTTGAATCAAGGCAATTGGTTTCAAACAAGGACACACTGCTAAGTAAGCTTCTAAGTATGAATATATCAGCTGGCTTCATAGATATCCTTTGCCCCATTCCATTTCAACTTTGAAGATGCTGAATTGGCAACTATAGTTAAACATCAAATGTAATGTCACTGAGAAGTGACACTCCTTCAAAGGGCAGACTAATATTTGACAAAAAGGAATCTGGCATAACTGTCATGTCTAGAAGTCATATAATTCAATAATGATCCCAGCGTTCCTCTGTTCATTTCAAAATGACAAAAGAGATATATTGACGTATAAGTATAGTAACTAGGGTACTTTTCCAAGTTTTTACTTTTCCTCTTTTTGACTGTGATCTGGAGTTCATGTTTACATAGTAATGTATATTGTATTTCTTTGTCTGTTTGTTCACTGTGTTATATTAATAAATTATTTGCAGTTCCTGAATACCTTTAAATTGATCTATTGATATGTCGGGGTCCAAATGCTTTTTTGAATTACAAGATAATAAAAGGGGCAAAATATATTTTATTCATGTTTTAGAAGGAACTGCATTGTTGATATAAAAATATTTGCCTATGTTAAATAAAGTTATTTTTGAATCTATAATATGCCAGTAATCATTCCTCTTCTGTCCCATCTACTCTATAGAGTTCTGGTTGCCAAACCTCAAAAAGGATATTGTAAAGCTGGAAAAGATGCATAAGAGGACAACCAATACAATCAGAGGAATGGCCCACATTCCTTATGAGGTAAGGATATAGCATTTGAATCTTTTTTAGTTTAGAAAAAAGGCAATTAAGGGCGGAGGATACACACATGGTTGAGACGTAAAATTATGCATGGTGTGCAGAGAGTGGATCTATAGAAGGTGTTCTCCCTCTTTGACAATACTAGGACCAAGGTAAGGGTTATTCATGAAAACCAACTAACAGCCATGTAAAACAGCAAAGCTGCAGCCCTCTCTGGATTGGCCAACTCTGGGATGGGAGGTATTTTCCCCAGGTGAGTCCGTGGTGTGAGTTGCCACCAGTGGGTTGCCACCGAAGGGGGTGACACCAAAGGGTGTTTTCCCCTTTTTGCCCCCTTCAGTAAGCAGCGAGAGCAAGCCCCCCCCCCTTCTTCATGAGCCTGTCTTGTCTGGTGAGAGCAGCAGTTTGGCAACTGGGAATTTTAGGGGGACTCTTTGGAATAAGTTCAAGATGGCCTGGCAGCTGGACAGGATTTTAGAAACTGAAGGAGAAGGCCAAAAAAGGTGGTTCCTTGACCTGCTCCTTCAGTGAACTGCGAGGGTGAGGGCTATCCTCTTGTTCCTCTAAACACTGACCTGGTGGCAGCAGGGCTTTGGGTGGGTGGGTGGGTGGGTGGGGGCTATGGATGGCTATTGCGTTGACAGGCCCATACATAGATGGTCTGGTAAGAGCTATTTTTCTTGTGGCTATATGACAAGGGGGATGTTAAGTAAGGAAGTTTTTATTGCGGTGACAGGGTGGTAGGAGAAGAGGTAGGGGGTTAGTGGGGATACCCAGGTGAGAGCTGGGTCCCCAGAAGCTAGATTAGAGCTCAGCTTGCTGTCCCTTTCTTCAAAGGTTTTGACTGGGTAGGGAATAGAGATTTAAACTGGGGATGAGTTAATCAGGTAGGGGAGTTTTCTGGATGTAGGGTGGGTGGGCTGGGTCATTGGGGGTGATTTTAGATTTGTTAATACAGTAAGCCTTGTTGGGACTATGTGTTGGGGTGATGGGAGCAGTGCTGCTATTAATAGGGTGATGGGCCAGGGGAGATATGGCGGTGGAGGCTGTTGCAGGAGAGAGTCAGTCAGAGGCAGACTGTCTCTCTTTCTGGCCCTTTTCCCCTACAAACCTGAACCCAAAATTGACTGTTGTCCCAAATTCTCCCTCTCTCTCTCTCTCTCTCTCTCTCTCCCTCTCCCTCTCCCTCTCCCTCTCTCTCTCACACACACACACACACACTAAACACATGTGACAAGTGATTTTGGAATAGCATTGGGCCACATTTACTGATAAGGCGATCATGAATTACAACCAATCAGCACTGGGTCCTTCCTCATACTCTCCCCCCCCCCCCTTAGTGCGGGCATCTAACCTAATGAGACAGCCAAAAGCGACTCCTTCCCTTACAGGCTTTTCCACCCTGACTCCAGGCTTTGGCCTGTCAATTAGAAGTCAGACCTTATCAACACCACCCTTGGGGGATTGAGGAAGCTGAACTGCACTGCCTCCCCCAGGGCAGAAAGAAAGGATTGCCCAATGCAAAATGCAAGCAAAAGGCATGGAATTACCGTATTTCTTCGAGTCTAAGGCACCATCGATTCTAAGGCGCATCTTAATTTCAGGAACACCAGCAGAAAAAAAAACAAAAACCATCAATTGCAAGACGCACCTCCTTCCGGCTCAGCACCAACTCTCCCCAGCTTGCCTGCCACGGCGGTCCGATTTTTACCGCGCCATTTTGCCCCCTCTGCTCAGCGGCGAGCTCTCTCTTCCTGAACCTGAGAGCTCGCCCCAGCATGCCCCGCGCTGCAGCTGATGATCTCCTCACTGCATTTGAGCAGTGCCTTTGCAGTCCGCCAGAAAAAGCAATTTCCTTACTTACCGGGGCTTGGGGGAGCTTCAGGGAGGCCTGCACGACCCTCTGCAGGCCTCCCTGATCTTCAGTTCGGTGAAAAAAGTGATTTTCGGCCATTTCTGGTTTTTGTGAAAACCGGAAATGGCCAAAAATTGCTTTTTTCACTGAACTGAAGATTGGGGAGGCCTGCAGAGGGTCGCACAGGCCTCCCTGAAGCTCCCCCAAGCCCCGGTAAGTAAGGAAATTGCATTTTGGGGTGCTTTTTAGAGACCTTCGATTCTAAGACGCACCCCATTTTTTTAAATGCTTAATTGGGAAAAAACATGCGTCTTAGAATCGAAGAAATACGGTATTTGATTTTCCTCCCTTAGCTGGCTCTTGTACTGTTTGCTGATGACACCCAAATGGCTCCCTGTGCTTCGGCAAACCAAGGCTCCAGCTGTAGCATCGTGGTCCGGATATGCAGCTGGTGACCACTCCAAAAATGTTCCTCCTGAAAATAAGATACAGTGTCGGTAATTCCATTTTGCAAAACCAGAACATGCCTGGCTCTGAAGAAAGCATTAATGTGCAGGCACTAAAGCACAACAATTCTAACAGCCTCATGAACCTAGGAGACCTGAACATTTGTCAGTTGACAACACAGAGAACCGTTTGGTTGCTGCACCAAAAATGCACCATTGCATTCCTGAACTCATCCTCCCAAATGTGGACAACAACCACAATGGGAAACAATTCCAAAAATGTAAGGTCCTCAATGAGGCCCAATTGAACCCATTCAGCAGGCCAATGTGCAGCACACTACTGACCCCTGAAGTACACCCCAAATGTCCACAGCATTGGAATAAACCTGGAGTTCATCCTCAGGAGCCACTCAGTCCACCAAAAGGATTCCCCATTGAAATTTCTTAAAAATTCCATCCTGAGTCTTGGCATAGCATCAAAAAAGTACATATGACTTAAGACTCTACCTGAAGCCACAACCCTACAAGCAAAGTTAAGGTGCCCCACAAGCACCTGTAACTCCCACAAAGTCAATTTCTTGGCCCTTAGACAATTCTGAAGTTTGAGAACCAACACGGACAACTTGTCCGCAGGTAAATAGCTATAACCCAGAGGTTCTCTAAGTGTGAGGCGCGACTCCCAAGTGCGTCATCGAAAGCAGCCAGGGGCATCGCGTTAGTCTTTTAATTAACACATATTCTTGCTTGCAAGAGAGAGAGAGCAAAAACAAAGACCTGGATCTTCACATCGGGTCACTCAAAGTTAATTTCAAAACACTTCAGGTTTGTAGGCAGTTTCCACGTCTTGTTTTTAACCACAGCGTGAGGGAAGCCCTTGCTTATCTTATGTTAAAGAACAATTAACAAGCCGCTAAGTACTCAAGCTGAGCTGGAGACAGCGAGAGCTCCTGGAGACAAGACAGCATCCCGTTTCTCTCATTGTAAGTTTGCAGATAAGGTATTTTCATTCAGACATTGCAGGTTTGCAAATAAAGTATTTTCTTTCTGTTGAATGTTTTTAATAAAGCAAACACAAAACAAATGCAAGAACTGCAATTAAAAATGGTGCAGAGCAGATTCTGCTTTACATACAGTCTTTGATTTCTATGTTTAGTTTGGTTGTTTAATTATTAGGATTTCTCTCCTTCTTCCTTTCTGACCCACCTCTAAGTTAGTTCCCCACTCTATTTGCTGGGACAACCCCCCCCCCCCCTGGAAACTGCCAGGCAGTATAAGAATCTGTTTTTCATCTTGCAAAGATGCTACCAAAAGGAGCTAGCTTTCTCTCTCTTTCTCTCTCATGCAACTGGGTTGAGGCATGACCAATGCTTCCCTCCCATGCTTTGATGTTTCTCTTGCCATGTATAGGACTAACACAGATGACATCAGTGCCCTCTACCCAGGCCTGCCAATGGAGGGAGGGCAGCATCCCAACTCCACCCTGCGCACTCCTGGTTTAGCTGCTGCTCAGCATAAGCATGGAAAATCCACTTTAGGGCTCATTTTAGGGAATATACACATACATATACACATACATATAAGAAAGGGTGCCTCTGAGCATGTAAAGAGTGCCTGTTTCTTCCATGTACTGTAATAGGGAGTCACAGCTAACGGCGAGGGAGGTCAAGGGAGCCGCGAGTCAAAAAGTTTGGGAAAAACTGGCTATAACCAGTAACCGTGACCAGCTCAATGCCCAAAAAATGCTCAGTGCCGAAATCTGGGCCCTCTGTTTTTGCATGTGCCAAAGGTACCCCCAAGGGAACCAGTAAGCCATCAAGGAGTCCACAAAGTTGCTGGCATTGATCAGAGTCTGCCGGTTCTATAAACAAAAACTTATTAAGGTAGTGGGCAGTAGAGTGCAATCCTGTGCTGTAGCTAAGTGCCCGCTCGAAGAAGATATTAAACATTTCAAATGTGACACATGAAACAGAGCATCCAATTAAAATAAGCTGTCAAAGGAGAAACCCAAAAGACAAAAATCCTTCTGGTGAACAGGCAACTGCCATAGTGCTGACTCAATGTTGCACTTAGCCATAAGGGCGCCGGAGCCACAAGCCCTAAGAATTACTACTGCTTCATGGAAAGGAGGTATAACTAATGGAGCACAAATGTGGTATCCCATCATTAACTGATGATCCCTTAGGGAGGGGCAAGTGTTGAATTAAACAAAATTCCCCTGGTGACTTTCACCTAATGGAGATTCCTGCAAATTTGGAATCGATGACCTAGGGAAAGGGTCAATCAACTGGCCTGCAATCACCTCTTTAGCTATCTTACATCTCACAACATCCTCCATTCCCACAAGGGAATGCAAATTGGTGGCCGTAAAGGGAGAAGCAGGAGGGGAACAAGGTATACAAAACCAAGTTGAAAACCCCTCCCTCAAATAATGAGCTTTCTTCCCTATTGGGATAAAGACTCAGCCAACCCAGTAGCATAGTAGGAAGTTTAATTGGGCTGGGCCTCTTTTCCAGACAGAGAGGGGCCTTGGGGTGCCCCTCCATTCTGACTGCTCCTTGTTGCCAAGCCTGTTCTACTAACCTTGGAAGCAGGATGTACTGGGGTGTCTGAGGCCATAGAGGCTACAGGCATGCAGGTAGGAGCAGAAACATCTGAAACAACAACCATAGTTGTTGTATTCTCAGAACCCAGAATGGGCATGGGGAAACACACTGGCCCATGCATCTACCTTGGGAGGCCAGTCCAACAGAGCAGGCAGTCAAATGCCTGCCGTCGGAATGGTCTCTCTGGACAGATCTGGAAGGCACAATAAGTGGGAGCCAAAGCTCCATTCAGATGTGTCTAATTATTTTAATTTACATGCAAAACATATATTTGCACTGATGTCAAAGGGGCATACAGTGTTCAAGATTTTTTATGTAGTAGCCAGAATACTCATGCTGTTTCCATGGAACACTGAACAACACCATCAGTAAACCTTTTAACACTATACAGTCAGCCCTTGGTATCCGCGGAGGTTCCGTTCCAGACCCTCCCCCCAGGGGATACTGAATCCGCGTTACAGGAAATCCCTTTATTGTGGATGCGGGCGCCAGTTTTAAAACCTTATAAAAAGAAGACAGTGGAGGCGTGTCATGGGCAGAGAGGGGGAGGGCAGGGGAAGTTTCAGGGTACTTCAGGGGGAGGGCAGGGGCGGGGAGGTGGAGGGAGGGGATGGACCTTGGTGGCACCTGTGCGCACCAGATCCTCTTTCCCAGGCCACCTCACCCCTTTTCTCTCTTCAGATATACGCCAGCAAAATGGCTGGAGTAGGTCCATGAAGACTTATAGGTGATCAGGTAGCCTACTGAGGGGCTGATGGCTGTCCAATCGCCCCCCCCCCACCGGATGCAGCGTGTGCTCTATCAGTGCAGCTGCATCATCACCAATGGTGGGGGATAGGTAGTTTGTGATGTATTCAGGTATTAAACATGCCAGCTCATTCATTTGTTTATCTATCAGCATCAACTTCCACAGTAGTAAAACTGTAACAGTCCTCTTAGACTTTGTACTGAATCAAAGTCTGTTCATGGCCCATGCACAGGTATAACAAAGCACGGAAAATAGCAAAATATCTCCATTTTGAGATATTTCAGTAATAATATACACAGCATTTATATAATCAATGCAAGAACCATACATAGTATATCTCATTATAGAATTACAGTACTTGACTTTGTTTCTACAGCCTTCATGTGTTCAGAAATATTGTGTACCGTCCTTATCTTGAATCTCATTTATTCTAGCTGAACTGCAAAATAAGAAGAAATCTTAGCATAAATATTAAGATGTAGTCACTCATAGAGAGTCACTTTTTGATGAAGTACCTAAAATGTCTGACATCCAGGAATACAGTACCTTCTTAATTCAGGAAGTATTCTTCTAGGAACAGAACTATACCTAGAAGAATTGAATGCAGAGCAGTCTTTGAGGCATGGAGATACTATCTAAAGACTAATGTCAGGAGCATTTAATAGTCATGCTTTCATAAAATACTATCTCTCTAGACCAGCGTTTCTCAAAGTTCTCCCCACGAGTTTGGTAAGTTGTGTTTGCAGGGCGGGCTGACAGCCGCGGCGCTTCCAGACCGGGGATCGTGCTGCCACCAGGACAAAAAGGGGCGGTTTACTTAACAGGGGTCGCGCCGGCCCTCCAGAAGGTGCAGGAGACCCACGGCCCCCTCTGCAGCCCTCTCCGCACTTCAGATTGGCTCCCTGAAGTGATAGAGACCCACTTCCGGTTTCGGACAAAAACCAGAAGTGGGTCTTGATCGCTTCAGGGAGCCGATCTGAGGCATGGGGAGGCCTGCAGAGTGGGCCGCAGGCACCCCACACCTTCTTGAGGGCCGGCCCAACTTCCAGTAAGTAAAAAAATCACCTTTTTTCCTGTCAGCGGGGGGGACGTCGTTGACATCACTCCACGTCCCACCCACCCTTAAGGGGGTAGCGGCTGCTTCTGATTTTCCTGGTGGGTCACAACCCACTAGTTTGAGAAACACTGCTCTATTCTAAACAATAAAAACACATTCAGAATGTCTCTTCAGTCACTGAAGAGACTTGCATAAAACCTAATTCATGCAATATTAGGTTCTTCCCTATAACAGAGCCAGTGTGGTCCAGTGCATAAGGTGCTGGACTCAAGAATGGGAAACTACCTCTAATTGCCCCATCTCTCTAACAACCCAATCCTATTCAGGGCTTATGGCAGCAGATCGTAAGATCTACTGCCATAAGTCTTGGTGGTGCAAAAGCTGTGCCAACATTGTGTGCTTCATAGCCACCAGCACAAACAGCTGGAGGCTCTGTGCACATGCCAGCGGCTCCCAAATGCCCTGTTAGAGCAGGTAAGTTGGCAGAGGGGGCAATTTGAGGGAGGATTGTGGCGGGGACCAGGCTGAACTGGGGGCAATTTGGGGGTTGATCTCAGCAGCAGCAGCACAAGCCTAAATTATATTCCCCTTTCCCCAGCCTGACACACCCCGAGGCTCCTTGACTTACACCAGCTGGCGGGTAGGCAGCTTACGTGGAGGTAGGATTGGGCTATTAGAGTCATGCGGAGAATAGAAAAATGTTTATATCCTGCTTTTCAACAACAACTTTACATAGCAAGATATGTGTCCAAGAGGTCTCACAATCTTTAAAAAAAAAAAAAAAGGAAAGAAACAAGATACACCAGCAAAGAGCCACCAGAAATATGTTGTGCTGGGGTGAACAGGGATAGTTACTCTTCCCTTTCCCACTACTTAAAAGGTGCTTCTTAGCCCAGTTAACAGAGGCATATAAAAATTATTCCAAAGCTGACAGGATATAAATTGAATAATATGGACTCGTATTTATTTACAATATTGATTGCTCTCACAATCAGTCGTGTCGCTAGGACGCGCGACACCCCAGAGTGGGGGCGCGCGTCACCTTTAAGGGACAGGCTCTGCCCCCGCGCGTGACATCACGCGCAGGAGCAGAGCACCCTCCCCGCTCCGTTTTCGGCTCATTTTGGAGCCAAACGGACACAGGGGAGGGAGGGCGGGCCCAGCTCCACCGCCAAACTGTAAGTGGGGGGTCGCGCGTCACCCCTATGCGCGCGACACTCCCCGGCGGCCCGCCCCCCGCGCTTCCCCCTGTCGACGCCCATGCTCACAATCTCACTGTAAACTTCATCAATTAAAATTTTCTAAAAGTCCAAACCCTTTTATTTTACCTTTGCTTTAAAAAAATATGCTTCTAGCCCTCATGGTACAGAACAAGAATCTGATTGTGTCATTTCCTATCCCACCCACATTAAAATAAGAACATTACGTAAATCTGTATATAAAAACAAAGCAAGTCCATTTTTAAACTATGTCAGAGCCTCCCAATTAATTAACATACTCAAAGCTCTGAAGATGAAGGTAGAACCCAAGAGGAAATCAGTCTGAACTGTGAATTAAGAGATGAACTAATTGGAAGCAATCTATTATTCATCTTCTCCGTTTGGAAAAGGGTTCTGTGTGCAGTATGATCATACCAATTATGTATTTCTTGCTATTTTATCATATTGGAAATATTTCCCTAGGCACTTGGTTAGTGAAAAGTTGTTCTAGCATAAAAGCTGGATGCAAGCTACTATTAAATGTGTAAAGACTCATTACATAATAATCCCTCTTTTGATTTCAAATGACTTTTAATCAGACCTCATGGAAAGGTTGCCAATTTGATGGAAAAAAATGTGCAGATCAGGAGGCTGGAGGGGTAAGGGGTTACAGGTAAGGGGTCCCTATTGTTTACATGGAATCACTTGCTACTTTTCCAAAATATTTTCTTTGTATATAGCCATTACATTCAAAATAAAATCAATGGCTGCTAAACATACACAAGTAATCTAAAAGTTCAGCCGCTGTATATCCCCTTAGATATTCTTCACAATTGTGAAAAATAAAGAAAATATATACATTAGCTATTAAATGTATTTCTACACATGATAAATTTTCAATGAAATATTTTTCAGTGAAAGGTTCAGTGAGCCTTTAATTCTATAGTGACAATTACAACCACCATATCACTTCTTGGTAATCTGAGTTGGATTCAAGACTTTTCAAAAACGTTACCAAGGCTGCAATCCTATACACCAGGGGTTCTCAACCGGTGGTATGCATACGACCAGTGGTACTTTTGGGTACTTCTGATGGTACTTGGACCAAGAAACGTGAAACCCCATGAAAACGCTGCACTTTTGGTGTCACATTTTTGCTCCTGAGAGGCTCCTTCCTTTGGCCGAGCCTCTTGGGAGCAAAGAAAACAACCCACCTGGAGCCTCTTACCGGCCTCCTGCGTGGCGCCCAGTGGCCTTCTGCGCTGAAAGCCCAGAAGTAATTAGCGATGTAATCACCTCTTACTTCTGGTGGTACTCGGCATGGTGGCAGCCATGTAGGTGGTACACAGCACCGAGTATGTTGAGAACCCCTGCTATACACACTTATATGAAGGCACTGCGCAATCCTATACTAACTTCGGCTGGCGGAATGAGCATTCCGCCAGCCGAAGACGTTGCGAAAGTGCCGTAAAGCACTTCCGTGACAACTCACAAGCAGGGGAAGGCCGGCACAAGGCCAGCCTGTCCTGCTCTGCCGTCCGGACCGGCTCCCGCCCGCTGCCAGACCCAGGTAAGGATCCAGCGGAGGGGGGTATGGTTTGGGAGCAAACGGTGGAGGCCGATAGGCCCAGCCGATCAGGGAGGGGGTGGGGATCTGCCTCGGCCGTATCCTGACCCCCGCCGATTGGCTGAGCCGTTACACGGCCTCCTCCGACTTCTGCCAGCAAAATAGCTCGCGGAATTCCGAGGAGGCCTATCAACCCCAGCCGCTGTTATACTTGGGGAAGGGGACAAGCGTCCCCTTCCCCAAGTAGACTTTCCGCCACAGGGTGCCTGCTGCAGTCTGCCCGCGGCGGAGCTAAGGATCCGGCGGGCGGCCTCGGCTGCCCGGCAGATTTTTACAACAGGATTGGGCTGCCTGTCCCATTGAAGTCTTGGGACTTGTTTCTGAGCAGACAGACATAGACTTGCACGGTTATTTGTATTATACTAAGCTTATTCTTTAAACTTAAAGCAAATTTATAGTACTTTAACTCCCCATCACTGACCAGACATCTCTCCTGTTTCTTCCTTCTAACAGTGTCTCTCTGGCCATGTGTTTTGACTTGGTCTCATATGGGTAACGAGAATTGCCCTCAATTCATCATTGGAGAGTTCCACAGATTACCTGGCCTGGCATGGTGCAGCAGCCTTTGCCCAGGAACTTTCAGGCTCTATCCTCTCACGTTGCCAATCACATTGGCCTCTTATCTGTGAGGAAGGCTTTCCAGTTACATTTCAAATATCAGTTTCATCTTCCATCATCCAGCCAAACATATTGCTTCCTAGTACTACTTAACCACTGTGGAAATTGCTCTACCTCAGACAAACTATCTAGAAGAAATTCAACAGTATTGATCTGTGTAGGTAATATTCCTGAATAGCAAAGAATATTCTGCAATGTTCATTTTGAAACTTCTCATAGTGCCATACTATATCTGTATGTATCATACTGTATGTATGAAAACATTCAAAATACATTTGTGGGAGTGCTTCTTATGGAAGACTTGCTAATAATATTTTCTAAAAGTGTATTGTTTGATCAATTAACGCTAGCCAAATTTCCATATGCACCACATCAAATTACACCCCTTCCATTGCTGTTGTGCTACAACAGATCATCAGTATTTCTTAGTATTCTTTAACTATGTGTCATCATTTCTAGAACCTGAATATTCAATGCTTTAAAAACTTCTCACTAATTTTATTACCTTTTCTCGGACATATTTTGTGTACAAGCATCATAATTGACCTATGCCAATGCAGGTGACCTTGAGACTGTGCCTATGTCAGACTACCTTACCTCAATTCCTCTCATGTTGTCCCCCACATGGGTCATGTACCTGAATGGGTGTGGGGACGACAACATTCTTCTGGGATCTCAGTTCCTCAGAAAGCACCACTTTACCCCCAATAGTGCAGGCCATGCAGGCCCAGAGTGATGTTCTGTTTTTCCACATGGATATCCCAACTTGTAGAACCCTTTGGACATACAAAGCCACTGTATGAAAGCACATATTTTCCCCAGCTCCTCCCGATTATCACTTGCAGTAGCTAGGAGAATAGCCATCACACAGACTACAGCAGATTGTTACCACCCCAACAACTTGGCTAGCATACAAAACTATTTTGATCTGCATTCTGCACCTTGACACTAGCTATCGAGATGCTTTATCTCATGGGGTATTGTTACATTACTACCCTTGGTCATCGCATCAGTCAGCCCTCCTCTAGGGCACAGATTACCATACTACAGGGGTTCTCAGCCTCTTCCCACCGAGTACCACCTCCGGCACCACTCTCCTGCTGAGAATCACTGGACGTGACTGGCAATGACATCATCTCCAGTTACTTCCGAGTTTTCAGGTTTTTGGAGGCCAGAAAATGCAGGTAGGAGGCTCTGGGGGAGGGCCCTTTTCAGTGCTCCCGAGTGGCTTGGCCAAAGGCAGGAGCCTCTCAGGAGTGAAAACACGATGCTGAAAGTGCCGTATCGGGGCAGGGTTGCAGCTGTCCCGTGGCCCGAGTACCACCAGCGGTCGGACAAAGTGCCACTGGTGGTTCAAGTACCACTGGTTGAGAACCCCTGCCATACTATTTAATATATAATTTAGAGCTACCTTTCAATTGCTGGAATCTTAAAACACACTTACTAGGAAGTGTGACTCACTGGACACAGTAGGATTTGCTTTTGAGTAAGTATATATAGGCTTATGCTACATAACAAAGTTCTTATACAGACATAACAAAGGTCTTACATGGACACAAACTACTGTATACTGAAATCACAGGCTTTTCAGAAAAAAGGGTTGCAATGTGCTATCAAATGCATTCATCTGATTCCGAGAATCACAGCTCTTATGTTAAAAGAAACAGTTATGTCTTTCTCCATGCGCAAAGGAAACGATGTTTGGTGAATAGGCCACCACATATCTTAAGTGACTGGATACCACAGTACTTTAACCAACTTCGTTCACCATACTGCTGAGAATTAACTATCTGTCCATTCTTTCTAATGAAAATTTCCAATGTCATTGTTGGCATGCTTCTACACCTATGGCAGCTGGATCATAAAAGGTATCGCCATGTTTGTTTTTGCATTTCTTCTCTTCAGAAAAGTGAGCAAGAGATAAAGAAAATAAGTGCCATGACAGACCAAAACAACAGTCACTTATATCCAAAACAATCGCAGTATTCTCCACGAACACCTTTGTCTAACTGTAAGCTGCTTTTCAGATTCCAAATCTAATAATAATTTAAATGAGGCATATAGTTCTCTGTTCTATACTGCTCATCAACTAAGATAACACTGCTTCTCACAATAATTCATGTGTTCAAATAGAAATAACTGTACAGTACAGAGTCACACAACCTTACAATTTACCGTTTATCAGTGTTGTCTTCCTTATGAACTTCTTAGGCTGCAATCTTATGCA
Organism: Plestiodon gilberti rubricaudatus; assembly: GCA_026170595.1. Lineage (NCBI taxonomy): Eukaryota > Metazoa > Chordata > Lepidosauria > Squamata > Scincidae > Plestiodon > Plestiodon gilberti. Next base: position 68,704,756 of record JANXHW010000002.1, read on the forward strand.
CACTTACCTGGGAGTAAGCTCCACTGAACACAGTGGGACTCACGTCCAGGTACATATATGTATAGGATTGTGCTATTAATTTCTTTCCCAATTTCCAATCTTCAAATTTATCCAACATTTTATTAAGACTTCAGCTGTGTGCATTGTACCGTTACTACATAGAGGCACTCTCATGACACATACTCATTGCATTCCAAGTTAACCTAACTCAAGTTCCATGTGTGCATGGAATCCATAATCATCGCCTAAAACTTATAAAGCCCACAGGCATGAGAAAATAATACTTTTAATATTTGTTTACCTGAACAAGAGGGTTTTTCGTGTACACCCAGGCAAAAACACAGGAAAAGTTTAAGATGTTAATGTTATGGCTCAGATTATATTTTTAGTTAAATTGAGCACAAGTCCCGCACTTCAGCATTTGCATTGTTGTGCTCCTTGGTTTAAGTACTAACAACTTTAGTTACTTGACTGAGGTTGCCAACAATTAGTACTACAAAGAGACTGTAAATCAGTCCCTTTTGACTGTGTTTTACAGTACATACAGCTTCAATGACAGAAACCAACTTTTATGATCGAAATAGTTTTACAATACCCATGGAGTAACACCATATTTCCATAGACGATGAAGGAAGCTCTTCAGATTAAGGGCCGTTATAAGCTGTTTTTGAAACATTCACTGTAATCATACAGTATGTGTGAACTGATTTTATGACACAAATAACTGAGCAAGTGTTACTGTCCTTTGATCTAAGAAAGCTGTGGGGGGATGGGACACTATGATAGTACAGCTGTATTTTGTGGATTCCTACTGCATCAAATAAAAGGTTGTACTGTATAGGTTAAAGCCTGTGCACTAAACTTTTTAATTAGTGTAATAAAATGTGTTGAACAAAAGGAAACACTATACTGTACTTGAGTCATAAAGAATAAGTGTAAAACCCAACAGGGTGTTGTTTCAGCTATCCTAATTCTTATGCATTGGGTAATACGCTACACACTTTACAAGGCTGAGTGCTACAAAATATGTGCTGCGCTATCACAGAGAATATGTCATAAATGGGAATCCTGTGATAAGTTTTTTCCCTCTCGTCTAGAATGATGTAGCAGCTGAATGTTTTCTAAGTGTGACTGGATCCAGCAGGTGTTTCCTTACTCAATCCTTGGATCTGCCTGGATCCAAGTATTTTCTCATTGACTGTTTTTGGATCCAGCTAGTTCCAGGTGTTTGTTAACTAAACATCTGTGGATTCTGCAGATTCCAGGTGTTTCCTAAGTAGCTAAATGTAAATCAAGCCAGATTGGTGTAAATTCATTCTAATCCATTTGAATGCAAGCCAAATTTGACATTTTCCAAAAATATCAGTACTGAATAAACTCAGTGCCAACGCGTATCCAGAAGTAAAGGACAGTACAAATACCACTGGATTCAGTTTAAGTACTTTTTCAAATGATGTTAAATCTTCTGCAATGCACATTACTCCTCAAATCATTTCTTGCAGATTCACAACATTTATTTTGCAAAGCTATCCACCATCCCTTGCTTAATGTTCTCAGCACATTCTGGTTTTTAAGAGAACTCTACCTTTTTAGTTTTGCACTTTCTAGACTGCTAGTAGTAGTAGCAGGTAGCAATGGTCAGAAAAAGGTGCTAGGGCAATTGCACAAAGGATGACTTCTTCAACTTACCCCTTTGGATGCTAAGTCAATGGGTAAATAAAACTTTATCCTATTTCCAGAAATAGTTTGTAAAAAGGGCGTGTTAGAGGTCTTGAAATACTCATCCTCAAATTCAGAAGCCCTGTGTCCTAATTACAAATGAGGGGGGGGATGGGAGAGGGAGCAAGGTGTCCTTCCTCTGTGCAAGAAGAAGACACTCTGTCCATATTTCATAGGCATTGATTACTACTTCACATATTCCAGGAACCAACTTTAGCAGTGAAAAGTTCTGATGAGACCTGGCACAAATTAAATCTTGCCTCCTCCCTTTCTCTGTTATCCTGGCGGAAGCCCAAGCAAAATCTTGGCCCTTGTATCAGAAGGGACACACACCATCTGCTTGCTGAAGATTTGCTTTCCATTTGCTGAGCTCAAAGTTCACTGCGCAAAGAGCAAGGAAGAGTTCAAGATGTGGGGAAGGGCGAGATTGTAAACTGACAATGTGCTGCTGACCGTTGGCTACTAGTTGTTAGCAGACCCCCCCACACACACACACACACACACCCAAATTATGCCTTCCATACAGTTGTGCCACAATCCTAAAAGAGGCCAAGTGTGAATCCAGAGAGAAGCAAAGCAAACATCAGAACAAATGCATCAAATTCCTGTTTTCTGCCTCAAATGAGGTGGAGGGGGGGAGATTCCAAGGGCAGCCAGGAAATCCACCTGGTAGAAAGCGCATTGTGCTTTTATCTCCAAGCAGTGCAGTCGATTTCTTTCTAGCTCTCCACCTGACGATCGTCTTTTACAATCAGCAAGACAAGAGAATACAAACAAAAATGACACTTTCCCCACACCATTCCCCTCCCTTTTCTTCGTTTACATTTAAAAGCTGGTGGAAACCGTTCCTTTAGATACCGTTTGAGGACACCCTGCCAACGTTTCTTTAGTAAGCAACCTTAAGGAAAGGATTTCGAGAAGTGTGTGAGACGCTGTGTGTGGAGAGAAAGGAGTACCTTAAGGGTTCAAATGGAGACCGAGCTCATTGAGGCTCAGCCTGCCGCTTCCCGCTCTGTTTTTAGGGCCAGGGCTCGGTCTGGGAATTTGCGAAGTAGTAATAACCAGGGTCCAGTGCTCCTGTGCACATGCTGAGTGGGATTCAACACTAGCTGAGGATTTCACCTCAGCTTCTAGGCTGAGGAGGATTCCGACTCAGTGGGCACGGCTTCCAGGCAGGCAGGCTTGAACACTGGCACCTTTCCTCCCCAAAACGAACATCGCCTGCAGCAGCGAGCTTCCCTTTCTCCCTTTCAACTCTTCGACAGGAAGTTTGGAAAGGGCTCTGCAGGGCTTTTCTCCTTCTCACTTTTAGAAGCCGCCTCTTTACAGGAAAGCGTCCTCTCCGCCCCCGTTGGGGTTCTCCACGTCCCCAGTCCTCTTCCGCCCGCGAGCCCCCGAACACTCAAAAGTCCCTCCACCTCCGAACCTGCTGCTCTGTTCAGCCTTCTTGCCTCCTCCCCCTGCCCACCACCCACACCTCCACTGCCAAGACTCCCAGCCACCAAGCGAAGACACCATTTCGCCGGGAATCCGAAGAGCCCCTCGGCGCGGGCGCTGACCAGCCCTCTACCTGCCCTGCGCGTCGCCCTGTGGCACGCGCCCTCCCTGGCCCAACCACCTCCACGAGTCGCGACTGCCTGCAGGAGATGACAGGACGGGGGCAGAAAGGGGGCATCCGCCTGCCTCCTCCCCGACCCCAGCAACAGCCACAGCGCCGTGCCTGCCCGCTTCGGCCGCCCGCCCGCCCCGTTTGCGCGGCCAAGTGGTCGGGAGCGAGGGTTACCTGTCCTATATTGACGTAGCCGTACTTGCTAGCTATCCTGTTGGCTTCCTGGAGCCCTCCAGTTATCCTTACAGCCCAGTGGTTGGTGTACATGCGAGTCCTGCAGGCGGGCAGCAAGAAACCCAGCAAAAGGGCGAGCAGGCACAGAAGGTCCCCTCCGCTCCGCACTCCCCGGCAGCAGCAGCCACTCTTCCAGCCCATCCTTCTGGCTCCTTTCCGCAACAAACCAACCAACAAGCAACACAAGACCTCCGCAGCTTTCCCGAAGAAAGTTCTTCTTCCTTCCGTTGCTTCCTTCGAGGGTCACCTCCAGCAGCAGCAGCAGCAACCTCCTTCTCCCGCCGCCAAAAGTTACCTCAAGAAGGAAACCAGAAACAGCTTGGAGCAGCGCATTGAATCCTCCTGAGGGGGCTTGAGTGGCCAGGGCTCGAAAGATGACTGCCTCTCCGCGGTTCCTTCCCCAATTCTCCGCGAGGCGTGGAAAGTTAAGAACCTTTTTCCCCCTCACACTTTCCTCGGCTCCAGTCGTTCGCCTTGCGCCATGAGAGTCCCCAGGGAGGAAGGGGGTCTCTGTTTCTTGCACTCTCTGGTGCTTTCCTCTCCCTTTTCTTCCCCCTCCTCCTCGCTTCTTCTGTCTGCTCTCCTCACTTGTCCAGAGCCGAAACAGAAGCAGCAGGCAGTGTGTGAGTGTTGGCAGCCGAGTGCCTCACTTCAGTCAGGCTCTGTAACCTCCTCCCTCTCTCTCCTCTGTCTGTTGGTCTGTCTCTCTCTCCCCCCCCCCCCCCGTAAGCGGGGAGTGCGGAGAGTGTGAGTGGAAATGGCAGCAGCAGCGGCAGCAGCCTTCTCTGCATATAAGAGATTCTCAACTCCCCTCTCGTCCGATGCCAGCGGTTTCCCAGAGCACGCCTGGTCCTAGCGCTTCCCGATTCCGACTGTGTTGGAAAGACATCAGCGAATAGTAAAGAATCAGCTTTGGGGTGTGCAGTCACTTTGTAGAACAGAGCCTATGGGGTTTTTAAAAGCAGAGCAGAGAGCACTGTGGACGGGCAATAGGACCAAAAAGAATTAAAAATGTGCAAGCAGCTCTACTATTGGACTGTTTGGATTTATTAACAAAATAAATCCAAAGAGCAACAGATTTTTTATTAGAGCCAACGAAAAGACTCACAGCACAATCCTAACCAACTTTCCAGCGCTGATGCAACCGTAATGCAGCCCTGAGGTAAAAGGAACAAACGTTTCCTTATCTTGAGAAGGCCTCTGTGACTGCCCCTCCACTGCAGGATGTAGCGTGCGCCCCATTAGCACAGCTGCATCGGCCCTGGAAAGTTGGTTAGGATTGGGCTAGTAAGCAAGAGTCCCAGATCCTCAAAAATCTTCATCGAACTAGAGGTTAAGCAAAAATGAACAAACAAAACACAACCGGAGAAAGGAGATCAGAAAAAAAGGTGTTGGCAAACAGCATGGTGAAAGCCCTGTCTGCAGTATTTAAGAACATAAGAAGAGCCCTGCTGGATCAGGCCAAAGGCCCATCTAGTCCAGCTTCCTGCATCACACAGTGGCCCCACCAGATGCCTCAGGGAGCACACAGCCAACAAGATAACCGTTTCCTGCCGCCACTCCCTTGCACCTGGCACAAAGATTTATAAATATTTATTTAGTTAAATTGAGCATTTTATCCTGCTTTTTTGGCCCCCAAAGGGGCCCTCAAAGTGGCTTACATAATAGACTGAAAAAAATAATAAAATCACAAAATTGTTGATGATGATGATGATAAACTACAATAAAAGATGTAAAAACCAAAACATCTGAAACCCATTTTATATCAATGACACCTACAAAAAACCCAACTATTAGTGCAGGAAAACAATAGTCAGGATGGGGGCATTAACTTAACTGAAGAGCCTGCCTGAATTTTTTAAAAAAAATGCTTTGACAGTCTTAAAATGATGATTGAGAAAACTCTTCGCCAGGGGCGTAGGCTGATATGGGGCCCTGGGGCAGTGGGCCCCAGGGCGTAAGGGCAGAGAGGCTCCTGGGGGGGGCGTAGAGGGCCTCTGGAGGGGCGGGAGACATCCTAGGTTTTGGTTTTTTCTTTTGTTTTTTCCCGTTTTTTTCCGGGGTTTTTAAAGGTTTTTTTTAGAAGTAACAGGGCTTTGTAGTTTCCCCCCCCCTTGCATTGCAGCCTTGCCTAGCAGCCCAGGAGTCCTGATTCACCCCCCCCCCCAGAGGGCATTAAGGGGCAATACACTTTCAAGTTTATTCTGCAGAGCAAAATTCACAAAATTGATGTTTGGAACACTTTCAAGTTTATTCTGCAGAGCAAAATTCACATCATTATGAATGCCTCATCATGTGTGCTGCTGGAAATGGAGACAGGAGGTACAAAGTGGACAAGGAGGCTTCCAAACTGAAATCAACAAATCCCAAAAAATTGCTGCGCGGCTGCGCTGTGGGGCGTAAAGGATTACGGCCGCGCGTTTTTATGGGGGGGGCGTCAAGGGTTTGGGCCCCGGATCAAAAATGGTCTGGCTCCTCCTCTGCTCTTCGCAAACCAATTTAATTCTTCCCAGTTCAAAAGATCCCACTAAAGCATACTGGGGAAAAGAAATAATGAACATGTAAACACCAGCAGTTATTGGGATTTATGTAGCACTAAACAGAATAACACCAGGTTTTGGAATATCTGCTGATAATACTGTGTAGAAGTAAAACCAGTCATTAGTGAGTTGGGTGACTAGATTGGCTCATTAATCACACTTTTAAAATGTGGTTGTTGTTGTTGAACTGTGAATGAAACTGTGAATGCATCTCCCATGCAGGGGTACTGAGTGACTATGCTTGTATATATTTACCCCAATACAGGTAGTACATTAGAAAAGTGATTATAAACAATAACACACCCTTACACACAAATCACATTTATTTCAAGGAAACTTAACTTTATTAAATAGCCTTACTTCATGCTTATTTTAAATAGCACAACTGTATAATATGCATGCTGTTATTCATTAGTTTCAAGGCATTATGGATATTGGCCAGTTAAAAATACTGGCGCCTTGGGCATTTGCCTTTCGGCATAGGAAAAGGCGGGATATAATTTTTTAAATAAATAAATAAAATAGAAGTGAATGAACCCAAAGCACTTGACATCCTTATTAGATGGTTTATGTACAGTACAGAGAGTCTTAATCAATAGATACTGAGCTCAATCCATAGTTCCTATTGGTTCTAATGGGTGAGAATTAAGCATGTGTTTCAGTCTTCCACTGAAATCAAAAGAAGAGTGCAATTCTTTACATGTCTACTCAGAAGTCATCTCCATTGAGTTCAGCGGGATTTACTCCCATGTAATTGTGTATAGGGTTGTTTAAAATGCTTACGGTAATTATGGCCCTTCACAACAAATTGAGATAAAGCTAGAACTACATATGATGACTTAGTGGCAGGTGCTCCTCAGATCATCTATAGAACGTTTTAGTTTTATCAAAGTTACATATTCAATAATAACATTCCTCATGACTGCTAGGATTTGGAAGGTGTTCACCAACTCCCACTAAGAGCACTTCCAGATTGACTCTTTGTGGCATCAGCCAGTCCCTGCTTATCTGTTTGCAGATCAATGCAGAATTGTAACATTCCTTCCATATGGCAGTCACAGTAGACTGACCTTCCCCCTTTACCCTTTCAGTTTCTGCTCTCTCTCTCTCTCTCTCTCTCTCTCTCTCACACACACACACACACACACACACACACACACACACACACACACACACACACACGGAGCAGTAGCGCTAACAGTCCACACCTCAGTCATTGCCCTGTTGTACCACAGTTGACGTTATTAATGAATTTCCTCAATTAATGAATGTGATAAATTTAACCACAGCTACAAATGGTCAATGGTGGGTGGATGATGTCATGTAACCCCCCCCCCCCCACACACACACACAAAAGCATGAGTGAACAATGAATGACACTCCTGGACAAACATTCATCTGGAAATGCCCTATATGGCCAAGGAAACAGCCAGTTCAGTAATGAGTGAGTCCATATACCGGAGGTAGCCAAACTGCGGCTCACGAGCCACATACAGTTTTTTGACATATAATGTGCAGGTCGTGGAAATATAGGGGTATTGAGAGGGCACAATAGATAGGAATTATGCTCTAAGGACCTGCCTGCCTGCTGCTTCAGCCATTATATAAAATGTTTTATATGAACTTAATATTTTTCCCACCTTAGTCACATCAGGGTGTTCAAGATATGAAAGACAAAACTGTATGTACCAAATAGATTACAGCTCACAATACAATCAAACTACAATAGCTAAAATCAGCAAACAAACCATTTATAAAACAACACTGTACAGCTATACCCTCAATTCATTCCACCTTCTGAAATAGTCAGATCTTATCTTCTAAAAGCTAAAGAGAATGTGCCTAAACTGAGTGCAACCACTGAAAAGGCCTTGCTCCTTATAGCTAGGCTTACCGGAGTCCCAGAATCGAGGCGTGTGTCGGCCTAGAGAGGACCCAAGCCGCTCCCAAGTGTGCACCGCAGCAGCCCAATGGGGTTGCGGCTTACGGAACTTCCGGTCAACAATGCAACCGCCATTGGGCTGCCGTGGTGCTCACTTGGGAGTGGCTCGGATCCTCTCTAGGCCAATGCACGCCTCGATTCTGGGACTCTGGTTAGCCTACTTATAGCCATTATTGGACCACATGACTAAAGCTGCAATCCTTTACAAACTTTCCTAGGAGTAGTAAGTGCCATTGAATGCAATGGGACTTACTTTTGAGTAGATATGCATAATGAGGCACCTGCACTTCTGCAGTAGGACCTCTTTACATGACCTAAGCATCCAAGGAAGTTCGAACAGAAGGCTTTTCAGCAGTTCCTTTGAGCTCAAACTGTTAGGGTTTTAAAGATCAGCAACTCAAATGACTTTGAATTGCAGCCAGACTAGAAGCCAATGAAGCTTCCTGAGCACAGGTGTACTAAATTCATTATAATAACTATTCTAATCAACAGTAGGGTGCCATTTTCTGAACCAGCTACAGTTGCCAATCAGTTTTTAAGGGAGTTTACAAATGTCTAAATGGGCATGTTACCAAAGCATGTATTATTGTGACAAGATCCTATTCCTCAAGAGAGAGCACAACTGGCACATTAGCTGAAACTGCTGAAACATACTCCTGTCCAAAGAAAGTACAGTAATTTGAGCCTCTAGAAGCAATGCCAGCACCAAGAATACCTCCAGGCTATAAACCTGGTCTTCCAAGGGGGATTGTGTGATTGCATCCAAAATTGGTATACCATCTAAAGCAGGGGTTCTCAACAGGTGGTACACGTACCACTATGGTATGCAGACTGCCAGCTGGTGGTACATGGGTCCTTGGCCACCAAGATGGTGGCCAGAAGGGAGGCCACACCACGTTGGAACCCTGGAACCGGCGCCTTGAACTCTGCAGAGCCTGCAGAGCTCAAGTGTGCAGGTTTCCAGGCTCGGGAAAGCCTGCCAAAGCCCCTTAGCTTATCTCTACAGGGCAAAAACGATGATGTCATTGACACACTTACTTCCAGCGGTACACGGCGGGAGAGTGGTGCTGGAGGTGGTACGCGGAAGGTAAAAGGTTGAGTACCTCTGATCTAAAGTTTAGATATGAGATGTAGAGCACAACCCTATGCGTGTCTACTCAAAAGTATGTCCCATTGAGTTCTGTAGGGCTTACTCCCAAGGAAGTGGTATAGGACTGGAGCCGTAGATTCTAAACTAAGGACAAATTAATCTCACGTCACCAGTATCTCTGTCTTGTCTGGATTAAGTTTCAGTTGTTCTTATCTAGCCTATTTTAGGGGGCCATGCTACAACTAATGAGAAATGCATAATTTACTGGTGCATTGCATGTTTGTTTGTTTAAGCTAAATAGCAACTGAGGGAGACAAACTAGGAGGGGGTAGCTAGCTGCTTCTTGTCATACTGTGGTCACCATTAAAATCATGCCCCCCTAAGCTGCTGTTTGCTCCAGAAGATGGGTGCCTTGACGACAAATAGGAGTTTTAGCTGAAACTACGACACAAGAGAATCCTGTGCACTGCAATCCCTGTCATGATGGCAGTCCCCCCCCAGCTGCTATTTTTCCTGCTAAAAGAACACACACACACACACACACACACACACACACACACAAAACGGGACCAAACTATGTATTTATTGTTATGTGTATTTTGACTTTGACCTGTGACACCTGTTCATGTAATCTACTGCCTCCCATAGATCTGATTAAAAAGAGAAACAGCTGAGTGTCATAAGCATACTGATGGCAATAATGTCCCCAAATCACTGGATGATGTCACCCAACAGTTTCATGTAGAGTCACTATCTCTCAGCCCCACCTACCTCACAGGGTTGTTGTGAGGACAAAAAGGAGGGGAGGAAATATGTACACCACTCTGAGCTCCTTGGAGGAAGGGCGGTATAAAAATGTAAAAAATAAATACATAAATAAATATTAAAAAAACCAATGGAAGACAGAATAGAACCTTACAGCACCCCACTAATTAGCTTTATCTATTATGTTTTCTCTACAAGAGAACAGCATGGAAAATTTGTATGAAGCATGCAAGTCATTGCCATAGGAACTTTTAACAAGAAAAAAAGTTTCAGCACAGCAAACAGATAAACTGGAATGTCACAAGATTTATGGTTACTTCTAAGTAATCACTATAGGTATTAGTTAGTCGGGGCTGTTAATGATTAGTCAGGATCAGAATGTTTTCTTCAGTCCATTGTGTACCAGTTCCATCATGTTCAGGGTTCTGTATGTCAACAGAGGTTTCCAGTCCAGAAACAACAGATGTTGTCTTCCAGACTGACCAGTCAAACAGCTACACTTACCAGTCAAGTTCTCCTGACCAGTTGTTATTTTTGTATACTCAGATGTTTTAGATCTACACAGCTGCAAACACAATAATTGACCGATGTCTTGGTTATTCAAAATATGTGGAAGCAATGAAGTTCAGGTTGTGTAGGCTCAAAGGACAAAAACATGAAAATCTTAGGAAATAATCTCTTAAAGGTACTATGGAAATCAGATAATAAGACGTTACATTATACAGTTTTAACTGTTATGAGTTATGACTAGTTATAACTAGTTATGAAGGTTAAAAGGTTGCCCGAGAGAGGATGCATTCCAGTATATATTGCATAGTGCCTGTGGGCATAATCAGTGAGTGTGAACCTGGTGCAATCATCTCCTGGCTTTCAGGGAAGGAATTTGTTCCCTTGAAGCCAAGGTCTGGGTGCCTGGAGAAGCTGAGTAAGGAAGAGAGGTATGTGGATGAGACCTTTGGGAACATGGGTAGTGGTGCCCTGCTCCTGGCTGACAGCTGAGTTGCTGTCATGGAGACTGAGAATTTGAGGGAAGGAAGATGCCATTCTGAGAAAGAGGGAAATTATCCTTTAGAGGAGACCCATTCCTTGGATGATGAACTCTTAGCCCCTTGGGCCAAGGATAGCCCTCTGGCCAAGGATTGACTAGGTCAGTGGTTCCCAAACTTTTTTGACTCGCGGCTCCCTTGACCTCCCTCGCCGTTAGCTGTGACTCCCCATTACAGTGCATGGAAGAAACAGGCACTCTTTACATGCTCAGAGGCACCCTTTCTTATATGTATGTGTATATGTATGTGTATATTCCCTAAAACGAGCCCTAAAGTGGATTTTCCATGCTTATGCTGAGCAGCAGCTAAGCCAGGAGTGCGCAGGGTGGGGTTGGGATGCTGCCCTCCCTCCATTGGCAGGCCTGGGTAGAGGGCACTGATGTCGTCTGTGTTAGTCCTATACATGGCAAGAGAAACATCAAAGCATGGGAGGGAAGCATTGGTCATGCCTCACCCCAGTTGCATGAGAGAGAAAGAGAGAGAAAGCTAGCTCCTTTTGGTAGCATCTTTGCAAGATGAAAAACAGATTCTTATACTGCCTGCCAGTTTCCGGGGGGGGGGGAGGGTTGTCCCAGCAAATAGAGTGGGGAACTAACTTAGAGGTGGGTCAGAAAGGAAGAAGGAGAGAAATCCTAATAATTAAACAACCAAACTAAACATAGAAATCAAAGACTGTATGTAAAGCCAGCGGGTGGCGCAGTGGGTTAAACCGCTGAACCATAAGCTGTCGATCGAAAGGTCGGCGGTTCGATCCCCGCAACGGGGTGAGCACTCGTTGCTTGGCTAGCTCCTGCCAACCTAGCAGTTCCAAAGCATGTCAATGTGAGTAGATAAATAGGTACCGCTTGCGGGAAGGTAAGCAGCGCTCCGCAGAGTCATGCCGGCCACATGACCACGGAGGCGTCTTCGGACAACGCTGGCTCTTCGGCTTTGAAATGGAGATGAGCACCACACCCTAGAGTCGGACACGACTGGACTTAATTGTCAGGGGATACCTTTACCTTTTTTATGTAAAGCAGAACCTGCTCTGCACCATTTTCAATTGCAGTTCTTGCATTTGTTTTGTGTTTGCTTTATTAAAAACATTCAACAGAAAGAAAATACTTTATTTGCAAACCTGCAATGTCTGAATGAAAATACCTTATCTGCAAACTTACAATGAGAGAAACGGGATGCTGTCTTGTCTCCAGGAGCTCTCGCTGTCTCCAGCTCAGCTTGAGTACTTAGCGGCTTGTTAATTGTTCTTTAACATAAGATAAGCAAGGGCTTCCCTCACGCTGTGGTTAAAAACAAGACGTGGAAACTGCCTACAAACCTGAAGTGTTTTGAAATTAACTTTGAGTGACCCGATGTGAAGATCCAGGTCTTTGTTTTTGCTCTCTCTCTCTTGCAAGCAAGAATATGTGTTAATTAAAAGACTAACGTGACGCCCCTGGCTGCTTTCGATGACGCACTTGGGAGTCGTGCCTCACACTTAGAGAACCTCTGGACTAGGTGAATGAACTAGTGCAAGGTTTCTCAACCAGTGGTACTCGTACCACCAGTGATACTTTGGCCGACTGCTGGTGGTACTCGGACCACTGGACCACTGGACCACTGGACCACTGGAACCCTGCCCCGACGCGATACTGTCAGCGCCGCATTTTCACTCCCAAGAGGCTCCTGCCTTTGGCCGAGCCTCTCAGGAATGCTGAGAGGGGTCATCCCACCTGCCCAGAACCTCGTACCTGTGTTTTCTGGTCTCCAAAAAACGGAAGTAACTGGTGATGATGTCATCACCAGTCACTTCCGGTGGTAATGGTACTCAGCAGGAGAGTGGTGCTGGAGGTGGTACTCAACTGGGAAGAGGTTGAGAACCCCTGAACTAGTGGGTGATTTATGGCGCAATCCTGCATAACTTTGGAGTGGCGGATCGCACTGCATGCTCTATCAGCAGCTATTTTACAACAGTGGGATTCTGTTCTGCTGTTGTAAACCCTTCAGCACAACAGCCCAATCCTGAACAGGACTGGGCTGTAAGAGTGTCAACAGGTATGTGGATTAAGGCAGTCCAGTTGACATTGTATACTTGTACTTTCAAATGCTTTTGAAGAAGTTCCTTGCTAAAGGCTCTTGGGTAAACTTAGCAGTCATGGATTAAGAGGACAGGTCACTTTAGAGACTGGAAATTGGTTAAAGAATAGGAAGCAGAGAGTAGGAATAAATGAGCAATTTTCACAGTGGAGGGAAGTAAGAAATTGGGTTCTCTAAGGATCTGTCTTGGGACTGGTGCTTTTAACTTGTTCACAAATGACTTGGAATTTTTCGTAAACAGCAAGGTGGCCAAGTTTGCACTATTCAGGGTGGTAAAAACCAAGGCAGATGATGCAGTGCTCCAAAAGGACCTGCGTGAATAAGCAACTAAATGGATAATGTGGTTCAGTAATAATACTGTATATAAAGTGATGTATATCAAGGCAATAAATTCCATCTTCACATATACAGTACATTGATTGGGTCTGAGCTGTTAGGGGTGAACCAGAAAAGAGATCTTTAGGTTATGGCAAAAACACCAACCCAGTGTCTGACAGCTGTGAAGAAGGCAAATTTCATGTAAAAGGAAAGGGATAAAGAATAACAGCCCAATATTGGGGTTATCCTCTGGCAGAAGTAGTGTTCCACCAGCAGTGACTGGATTATGACAGTTGTAAAAGCCGCTCCAGCAGTGTGCGAAGCCGCACACTCTCAGAGCCCTGGTGCAGAAGTCGTAGAGACCCACCGCGCACCAGAGGACGGAGTGCCCACTGACGACAGTGAGTCGCGACGGAGGCAGAACAGGGCAAAAAGTGGGACAGGGCGGAACAGTGGGAAAGCAGGAAATGTGTTAGGAGGCCGGAGGGGGTGGCACCCAGTGCAGACAACTTGTGTCAGATGCTATCCCAACAAATTTGCTTTCTCTCCTCTCGCTTCCCAACAAACCTGCTTTCTCTCCTCAGACTTGCGCCAGCTAAAGAGCTGGCACAGGTCCGAGGAGACCATTGGCAAGTCAGAGGCTTATGGGGAAGTAAGGGGAAATATGTTCCCTTACCTCCTCCAAGCCTCCCAATCCCCCCCCCCCGCATGATGCAGCACAAGCTTTTCTGGTGCAGCTGCACCGACAGGGGGAGGAAAGGATAGGATTGGGCCCTTAAACTGCTAGTATTCTATTACAGTACCTTTTTTCAAGTCTATGGTGCATCGACATTTGGAATCTGTGCACTGTTCTGGTTGCCACATCTGAAGAAGGCTATTGTAGAGCTGAAAAAGTGCACAAATGAACAACCAAAATTCAGTAGTGTTACTACACCCTCCGTGGGGGGGCGCCGCGACACCCCCCATGAGAGGCCACACGCCCCACCACTGGTGGGCATGATGTCATCCTCACGCTCCGCTGCAGCCCGGAAACACCCCCTGTGCTTTTTGGGCCCTTTTTGGAGCCAAACGGCGCCGGGGGGCGGGGGGGCAAACTTGTAACCGACAACGGCTGCATGAAGAGGAGCCAGCACGGGACAGAGCGACGGATCCGGTGGCAGGTACACCCCCCGTGACCCGCCACTTGGGGGCCACCTCCACAACCGCCCCCACCGTAACAACGCCTCTGACAAAATGATCAGGGGGCTGACCCACCTTCCTTATGAGGTAAGGCTACAGCATTTGGGGCTTTTTAATTTGGGGAAAGTCAACTAAGGGGGGACATCAATTAAGGGTGGCTGTTGAATCCTAGCCCCCTTCCTGGCAGTGGCGTCACTCTAGGTGGGGCAGAACACTAAGTTCCGCACTGCCTAGAGTCTCCGTTATGCTCCTGCATGAGGCGGCCCCGCCCCCTCGCCTTTGGAGCTATTCAGGCCAGCGAAGGCAACGCGCAGGGAGTCTTCCCACCATTGGATACAGCAGCACGTCTGTTTTCAGCGTGGCTGCACCAACAGGGGGGGGGGAGGATAGGATTGGGCTCTCAATGTCACTAGAAACAACAGACAAGCTACTTCAACAACGTAACCAGCATGCATCTGGAAGGACTAAACAGTCATTTGGACTGGACCAAATAGGAAATACACTGCAATATTTGTAGACCCGTGATTGATCATGCAATAGAACTTCCTACTATCCCAACGCAGATATAGCACAAAGTCTCAAGAAGTACACCGTTCTAAGGAATACTTCCTGAGAATATGACAAAAGCACAAATGCTCTCTTGAGACATAGTTATGGTTGTTTTCATGACCTTCTTCAAATACAGCACCATCATCAAGACAATGACTTTCCCTACCACGCCACCTCGCTTCACTTCCTGGTATTATGCTATATCTCTGTTCCAGCTATAACTTTTATGTGGCTCCAATTAAATTACATAGTGGAGTTAACCCAATTTAAGCAGCTTTTTAAAATAATTCAGTAATGGGTTAACTGAATGATTTAGCTCTCCAGAATAGCAGGATGAGGTATAAAGAATTCAAATAGGAAAAAATGGTACTTGTAGCAAATAACATTGAAAGAGGTTGTAGGAACCTAAATAAAGAATACTTTGGAAGGAATAATAATATGAATTTTCCAGAAGCTACCTTAGAGCTGTCTTTGGGTTTATATTGGAAAGACATATCAATTAGACAGAAGAGATGGGTGTTAGCAGGAAAAGTGACAACTGAGTACTCCGTGTGACATTTCTGTGCCCCAGCTTTATCACTAGATCTTAATCTGCATTTGTAAATTCTTATTAAAATAAAATCTTGATGTATCTTTGGCATTTCCAATGCATTCCAGAGAACTAGAATGAGTGTCAAGCTAATGAAGGGAATTCCTTTAATATTTAAGCATTCACCTAACTTCTTCTGGGTGTGTTTAAGAATGAAGGTGGGTTATCTTATGTTACTGTTTCTTCAGCATGCTGCTCAATAGGTTAAAGCTGGCATTAGTAATTGAGGATAATCACTTCTGTGAAAAATACTTTGGTTTCTATTCTCTATTTTTCCTGTCCAAAGAAGCGATACATCTGAACTGTCAAATGAGCCCATTCATAAATGCTGCTTTTGACGTACTTTTGATATATAGAGTCTAACAATTCTACGGAGTGCACTCACTGCCATTATGAGCTTCCCCATTGACAGGACTATAACTTTCAACTCTGCATCAGCTAGTTTCATTGCTCATAGACTATGTGAAACATCACTTCATAAAAAAATATTGTGACTATATATTTTTTTTTTACTTCTTATTGGAAATATATTCTACTTGAACTGAGAAACATAAGTACTGTTGAATGACTTTGGAACTATATATAGCAAGATACCAAGACTTAAAGCTGGAGCTGGGAACAAACTACCCGTGTTTTAAAGCCAACAGCATACATATAGTGTGTGTAGGCATAGAACTGTGATACCTTGCTGACTTCTGAAAAATATGCACTTGTCTTATTCCCACATTCTTCCAATTTTCACAACTAGATGTGGTTGTTCAATATATAGCACAGTTTGCCCAGACTTGAATAGATTCCTTGCATACTATGTTAGTCGCGAATGCAAAAGTGAATTACTAATGAATAACCAAGGTAGATATGTGATAGAGTTAGATGTGTGGTCACAAAAATAAAATATATTGATTTTGGTACATACTCTAAATCGAAATCATATTGGAGTTCTAATTTATCAAAGCTACAGGTTGCCACACCTGAGTATCTTTTATGTTTTACAATATCCGAGTGCTGCCTATATGAGTGTTGGATTGATTCTACATGTGTTCAAGACTGCTGTTGGGCAAGGCATCCACTGTAGATTATTTCCAGAAAATTGATGATTAACTTGTTCCAGACAACTGCCCTCTTCTGCCCTTCATGACAACTGATTTCTAAGCCTTT
The DNA here is from genome assembly GCA_026170595.1 of Plestiodon gilberti rubricaudatus. NCBI lineage: Eukaryota > Metazoa > Chordata > Lepidosauria > Squamata > Scincidae > Plestiodon > Plestiodon gilberti. Next base: position 68,721,567 of record JANXHW010000002.1, read on the forward strand.
GTCCACTTTGAAAGAGTATCAGAAATGCTTCTGTTTGTAATGTCACTATACTGTACACAACTTTCCTCCTATAAAAGAGGTAGCAATTTTCCATCTGGGCCTAGCAACGTGGTAAGATTTTTGTTGGAACCAGTTTGCCTTAGGCTGTCAGTCAGAGGTTTGTTTTGCTTTGTAATTGAAAGGAATATATCTATCTGCAAATGGACTGGTCATGGCATTGGAGGGTCTTGCAACTAAGGCTGCAATCATATCCTGGTACACACTTTCCTGAACATGAACACAGTGGGACTTACTTCTAAGTTGATATACATAGGATTGTGCTGTTAATATCTTGTTACTTCTTGCCATTTTCCACCTCTATCTAAATCAGAATTTTAATTAATTTAGCATGGCATGGTGTGTTTATTTTCTTATATGTTTGAATTTGTGCTTAGTCTCTTTCCCCTAAAATGAATTGTTGCATTATTTAGCTGTACATTTGTCTAATAGATGTGCCAGCCAATGGGCTTTATTATAACTTGGTACTACATTACTGTAATATACAGTAATTCTAAATGGAATGAATAGTAAAGTTACAAATAGACCTCTTTGTTTGGGAGGGGTAGATACTTGGGACCAGTTCTGTTCTTGCTTCTTTTAAGCAGCTGTCCCTGCTGTGTTGTTACAACACAAATAAGCAGACCTGGCCAAAGCTTTACTACTGCCTGAAGCATCCCTTCCTTTGCTGCATCTCACCACCACCCACTACTCACCATAGTCTCCTCTTCCATGTCCACCTAACTGCTTGCTTATCAAAGCAGCTGGGTAGGCAAAGAAAGGTGAAGTGCAGTGATCCCACTCCTGATCCTGCAGCAGCAGCATGACCACCCTTCCTCTGCTCCACCCTGTTTATTTTAGATTTGGAGGAACAGGTGGGCTGCTGCTGGCCTGATCCTCTTCCTGCTCACTCTCAGCATGCAGGAAGAGGATCGGAGAAGCAACCAAACTGAAGGAGCAGCGACTGAAGCAGCTTGTTTGGCAGTACGGGGTGTGGGGCACCCTTCATCAATTTGCTACTCCTCCCCAACTTGATGCTCAACACAAGGCTTTCAGTCAACTTCATGGGCAGGACAGCCCTGCAAATAAGTGATAGAAAAGTTGTACTACTGTATATATGCCATAATGCCACTATGAAATGTGGTTTGTTTGTTTGTTTTGGGCAGGAAGTCTGGCTCAGTTGGTAGAGCGACCGTCTCATATGCCTGAAGATCTCAAGGATGGCACACGGCAGTTCGGGATGGCTGGAAGCATCTGCGTTTGTTGGTGAGCTGTCGGCACATCGAGCTGACGAGCTGTAGAGAGAAGCTGCAGCTCCACTTGAGTGGGAGTCAAGGTTGCTTGTCAGTTGAAGCGTGGTGAGACGGATGCCAGGGAGAGCTGTGAAAGAAACCATCTAGAATAAAGGGTTCTATGAAAGACTAGAACATATTATTGTATTGTAAAAACCCCTTGGGGTTTAGAAAGCCTGCCTGTGTAAACCGCCTTTGAATTAAAGTCAGAGGAGAAATCCGATGTCCAAAGAAAAGGCAGTATATAAATACTGGTTATTATTATTTTAAAATAAATTTAAATATATTGGAGGCATCCAGGGTGGCTCACAACAAAAGGTTAAAAATGGACAATAATACTCTAATGATAACAAAAATAAAAGAATAATAGCAATAATAAAATCACTGCTGTGTCAATGCCGAAACTGGCTAGGATTGTGCCCTTGTGTCATTACTATTAATAATCTATAAGGGAAGGCATATAAATTTAATAAAGAAATGGAAAACTCATCATGTACGTGAATTGATAAAGAGCCGTCGCTTGCTGCCACCAAAGATTACTGTGTGAAGGGATGGGTGGAAAATAGTATAATTTAATATCTAGGCATGGAATTGTTAGAAAAAGGGGGCTAAAGGCCAAATCCTATCCTTGAGATATGCCAATGTATCTCCATGTATGCCAGTGCACTGACAGCCCCTCGGGTAGAAGCCCCCCTGCCGACAGATGCATCATGGTTGCTGGCGGAATGTCAGAAAAGTGCTGTGCCAACGTAGCTTGAATGTCACTTGGACGCCAGCACAACTCTGCTGGTGGATAGGCCAAAACAGGGATATTGGTTTGTGACATAGGAGGGACATAGGAGGGATGTGAGGGGGATGAGGAGGAGTCAACTTATATCATATCCAAACTCGTCTTCAGACACATCCTTTACACTTGAAAAACGCTACATTGATGACAGAGCTGGTATACATAGGAGTAACCACATAATGAATAATGGGGAAGGGACAAATAGCACAAGATTGCAAGTCCTGTCAACTCCCTGCCTCGCCCAGTTTCCTACAAAAGAGCATAGGATACAGACTACATTCAGCAGCCAATCACAGCACACCCACCCCAGTACTAAAGCCCTCTAAAGTACTATACCTTTTATGTTCTATTTATGTTGGAGGTTTTAGGGGAAAGGAATATTTGTGATTGTGTTACACTCAGAGCCTCCCCAGACTGTAAATTAACACTACTAATTATAATTACAACTTTTCTGTGTGTTGCATGTTCTTTTGAGTCTTTAGCCCCTTGTTATCACCGTATTTCTAGCACATGCATGTCTTCTTTTTCCTCATAAATACTTAAATCTCTATTAGAATATTTTGATGCATCTGCATGTATTCTACGATTCTGAGGAGGAAAGATGTAATCAAGTCTTTATCATATCTCTAGTACCTGTGGCAATAATAGAATCAAACAAAATTATTTTTACCATGAGATAGCTGCTATAAGAACTTTCTTTCCCTGAGGGCATCACGCGTTATCTTTATTTGTCCCATTGAAAAAGGATTATGGCTGACATCTATAGCGGTTTGAAGAGGGACACTGTGGTGCTATTCTAACTAACGATTATATATTCTCTATATCCTGTTTTGTACTGGGTCTTACTGACATGTTTATACAAAAATGTACATTATCTTGCTACTTAAACTGCTTTGTGAATTACTTTTTTACACAGCACACTGTACTCTATTTGTGATGAGACTTGGACCATATAGAAGGCCGGTGACGGGGCTCACCCCGTCGCCGCTCATTACCAGGCCCCCTCCCCCACGCGCTGGTCAGAGGCACGTTGGGGGAGTGCAGCAATTGGCTGCAGGGCCTGTTGGGGGCGTGGCTCGGCGGGGAGACGGGAGCTCGTTCGCTCCGTCTCCTCAGTCCGAGCCGAATTTGCGTAAGGGTCTAGTTAAAGTATTATGTTATGCTGCAGGTTCTGTTATGTTTAATAAAATTTGGCCCTTTAACCCAAGCCTCTGTCTAGCGTGATTATTTGGGGGGTGCACGGGTAAACTCTAGCACAGGATAGGGACACCGTTTTAGATTTCGATATAGGAACAAGAGAGTTCAGTAGAGAGGAACTATCCAAAGCCTTGGTTTTTTATACAGTCAAGATTCATATGTTAATACAATCAGTGTATTTTAAGGGCATTTGTTGTAATAATTTCATATATTTTTGTAGAAAAGGTTTTCTAACTACCCCAGATCCAGCAGGGGCATTAGGGGACAATTTTGTTGTTGTTCAGTCGTTAAGTCGTGTCCGACCCTTCGTGATCCCATGAACCATATCCCACCAGGCCTTCCTGTCCTCCACTATCTTCCTAAGTTCGCTCATTTTCATGTTCGTTGCATCGGTGATACTGTCTGACCATCTCATCCTTTGCCTTCCCCTTCTCCTTTTGCCTTCAATCTTTCCCAGCATCAGAGTCTTCTCCAGAGAGTCCTCTCTTCGCATTAGGTGGCCAAAATATTTGAGTTTCAGCCTCAGTACCTGTCCTTCCAGGGAACAGTCAGGGTTGATTTCATTTAGGATTGACTGATTTGATCTCCTAGCAGTCCAAGGGACTCTCAGGAGTCTTCTCCAGCACCACAGTTCGAAAGCATCTATTGACAATAGTGAGGACTATACGCATCAGGGGAGAACATTTGGAACGTTATGAAACGGTTGAGAGAAGAGACATTATGAGGGAAGACAGTTGGATGCTATGTTGGAAAGTAGGTACAATGCCATCTGCAGGACACTGGGGGGGGGGGAGTTTAGTGTCCAGAAGGCAACCTGTCTCAGATCTGTACTCTTGTCCTCTATGGCCTGTGGAGGTGTGTCCCTACCTTGTGTCTTTCCACTTCCTCCCTCGCTCTCCTGGCCTTGCAACATGCAAGAAGCCCCCTCCATGATCTCTGCCGGCCACATGGAGTCCACCGTGCCGAGGTCATACACCCACAAATGCAAAGGGAATACCTCTAGGACTCCCTGCTCCAGCATCTAGGACCTTTTCTGCCAACAAAGATGTACAGTACATGTTTTTAACCTGTACGTAAAGCATTTTTCTTTGATACCTTGACTGCCTCTGCTCTTGCTTTATTGTTTGAAGCAAACTAGCAGGGGTTGATGGGGAACAGTCAGCAAATGGATCTTCTGCCATGATATGATTCTGCTTAACTTACACCCTTAGACCCCTTTTCTCGAATTCTAGAGAAGGAGGGACAATTGGAGGGAGAAGCTGATAGGAGGGAAGCAGTGATCAGATGGCAACTAGGATTGAGGGGAAAGCAGGGCAGCAGAATGATCTGGGAAATGAGGCAGCAAGACCCCTGTGAGCTGGGCCTCATTCCTAGGCCTGTGCTCACCTGGACCAGATAAGGATTTCGTGGAAAAGTCTGATAACTGATAAGGTCCTTACTGCCTACTCAAATTTCCTCTGGCCAGAACAATCGATACAGACCAGAAGGCTTTATTTATTTAGGGAAGAAGTCTGTTTGCGTCACAGATCCCATCCTAATCTTTTAAATACAGGTGTGTATATTCTTCCATCTTGACTTCACTTCACCCCTGTTTCAATAATTAGAGCAATATTATCTGCAAATAATACAAGGTTCCATCAATGAAAAGATGTGTGTCTTTGATATAGCACACATACACTGTTTATAATAGTAAACATTCCATGTCCAGAACCTGCTGCAGATTGGCCAGAGATAAAAGCATTTCTGGGTAGTAATCACATGGTATGAAGGACAGGGGTAGACAGTACTGCTTCCCCTACCCAACCTAAATGACATCCTGACATGCAGTGTAGCTACTGCTGTTGTGCCAATGCTTTTGTAGTGGCCCCACAGTCATTGTGTTTGTTAAATTCAAAATGCTTATTTTATTGAATTTATTTTTTTAAAAAATATTTATTTTTCAGCACAGTGTTCTGTAGAATCAAACCCTACATAAGATCTAAGGTGCCCGAACACTGTCAGATTCAGTCACAAGCACATAGCACATAAAATCACTGAACATGGAATAATAAAGCTCTATGAATCAGTGCCCAGGACTTAGGCAGGAGGCAGGAAGATGGAGAACGCCAAACATTTTTAGTCCTGAGAAAGTGAGGTTTGCCTTATAGGTTTTCAGAACTAGCAATTAAGCAAAGAATATGTATTCAAAAATTCCATCATACCTTCCTGTGCAGGTGGGAAAGGAGAGATAAATGCAGCCTGCTACTCTTCCTCCTCAACAAATCAGGGTCCACTCAAAAACTGAACTGTGAAGACTGAGAGACAAGTGTGTACGTGCATAAGAATATCCACCTCTCATTGTATCATATCATGTCCGGTGTCAGTTGCGGTCAGGTGCTAAAACCTTCTTTGTATGCTGCCAATAGTCCCCATTTCTCCTTGCATTCAGGCTACTTGCAGCCCAATTCAACCTAAATCCTCATGCAGTGATGCAGCTGCGCTGGTGCAGGCTACGCTGCATCCCATGGGGGATGTTCAGCTGCTGGAGGTCTCCTTGGGACAAAGGGACATCTGTCCCCTTGCCCAGGGTAAGCACCAGCAGCGACAACAGGTCAATTTGGACCTGGGCCAGATTGATCGCTGACGCAAGTCCACATTCACCTGCGAAGGTGGATCACGCCCAGGAAAGGGGCCAGGATTCGGCATGCGCCACCGCCGAACTCGCTCCCTCCCGGGCCTGATCTGCCCACTCCCTGCCGCATCTCCTCCCCGTTCTGCCCTCCCATTGCCCCATTCAACCCCCTCCCTGCCCTCTTCCACCCCGTTCCACCCTTGGCACCAGGCTTGCAGTCATTGCCAGAGATAGGCTCCTATTCATAAGTAAAGGAACTTAATAGGAATAGTTACTGAAATAGTAATATAAGGTCAAAACAGATGTGACATGGGAGATCTATGATCAGGTGTCCCAACAGTGGGTTGGATCCAGCCTTATGTGAGAGGAATGACAATCATATAAGGGATCTTTTCCACCGCCTACTCCCCACTCCTGCCTGATCAGCTCCTGGGGGGTCATCAGGGACCCTTGGAAATGGTGAGGAATGATGTGCAGCAACTGCAAGAGGAAATAGGATGGAGGCACCTTTTACAAGTGGAGCTCTGATTGCAGAAGGTGCCTGCACTTGAATGTCAGTAATTCCCCCTCCCTCTTCAGCCATGCGAGTCCCATCCCATCTATTTCTGGAGGGTCCTCCAACCCTCAGGGAGCTAGAGTGAGGAGTAGGGCATGGGAAAAATCCCTTGCAAGAGTGTTGATCTGAGGGAAGCTTCCTAATGAGGTTTAGTCTACTCTAGGCTTTAGTCTGGGTTTATCTCACATTGTCCACACACTCTTTATGGTTGCTTCATACAGCAGTATCATCTATTCATTGTCCACCTGTACTTTCCCCATGGTTAAACTATTATATTCATCAATGGGGAAAATCCGTGTAGTGCAATGACTGCAGTGTGGACTTTTGTTTACATTCCCTTTCTGTTTGTTTGTTTGTTTGTTTTAGAGGTGCAGATACAGAAGAAACTGAAAAGGTAAAGGTGTCAGCCTATTGCTCCTGCTCTGTAGAAGGAATGTTGCAATTCTGCATTTGATGGTAAGTGGAACAGCAAGGACCGGCTGGTGCTACAAAGAGCAAATCCTACCCAATATGTTTTCTAATGCTGTTGCAGGGGGTGGGAGCTTTGATTTTTATCAGAGCAGTGACTTTAGGGAAGAAGGTGTTTAAATCTTCCCCCACCCCTCCATACTGTGTTCAATCAAAATTGCTCATTAAAGCTAATATCATACTGCTGGGGAAAACAAGTATCCATATTCTGCCTCTCTTTTTCTCTGGTGGGGCCAGCACTGGTAGCTTTGGGGTTTCTGTGCATGTCTGTGTCCGTGCATGCATGTGCGTTCGCATGCATGTGTGCATTTTGGTCTTAAGGTTTTCTATATTTAAGTGTGTTTAGTTTGTATGAAATGGAATTCTCAGTATAGAGTCTTGGAGAAACATTAACTAGTTTTTGAAGGAAAGGCGCTTTTCCCCCTTGTATTTTTTTTATATTGAGGCCATCACCTATTCCACTGCTGGGAAATTAAACTGCTACAGTTCATGTGGAAATCGGATTAATCACAAAATGTTTCAGTTTTTCTGGTAGAAAACCAAGGACACAATCCTGAGACTACTGTATTTAAAACTCAGTAAACCCCACCAAAATCTATAAGGCTGAAAGTAGGCAAGGTACTAGTCACCAAGTCTGTCTGTCTGTCTCCTTTTATCTCACATTTTCTTTCATCCTCCTTGGACTAATTATAGTAGTACAGCCACCTCAGCTCTTAAAACTGTATTCTGTGTAATGCAGAAATATCAGGTGTTATTGTTTGTTTTTCTTTCTGGATCTCCAGGGGGATTGCATTCTTATAAATAGTTTTCCCTTTTAATAAGGATTTCTTTTATGTGGTAAGCATGATGTGAAACATCTGTTTAAGAGAAAATGATGCATTAAATGATGCATTACCCTGTTAGCATTGCCGAATTAAAAAAAAATCACCTTTTCCCATCTCCAAAATTGTAAAAAGTAATTCAATACAGTATCTGTAGTATAATATCTGTTTAACCATTGACAAAGTTTTTAAACAAAAGGTTTGAGTGTGATGAGACACTGATTTATCAGTTGGGTGATCTGATGAAACGGTGGGTGGTGGTGATGGTGGATGGTTTTTCCAAGTTCCAACTGTATGGTCCTATATGATAAACAAGGCTGGCCTTACCACTAGAGCAACATGTTGCAGCACTTTCTAAGGGCTGGAGTTTTGTGGCAGCAGCAGACAGAAAAGAATTTGCACTAACTAAGTTCTGCTGCTCAAGAATAGCAGTGGATGAAGCAAGGGCAGAGAGCTTGCGGGAGGTAATGAAAGGCCATGCAACAGGTAAGGAATTTCAAAAGCAGGAACAAGAGGAAATGACAAGTCTAGTCAGTTGCTTGTGGTCAGGATCATCTGAGGTATAAGTACACATAAGCAAAACAGAACCTAGCCTCAGGATCCAGGGGCAGAGCTCAATGATGAGACATAGAAGGAGGTGAGCTACTGATCCCAGCAGGGGGCAGCAGCTGGTTAGCAAGTTCAAGAAAATAGACACAAACCAAACAGGCTGGGTGAAGCGAGGCCAGGATGAAACTTCAGGTTCCGATGTGCTTGTGAAGAGTTACTGTGTGTTTCAACACAGTGCTTCATTTCCGCCAAATCATGCTCCATCTCCAAAGTACTTTCTGTTCTTCCAAGTGATTGATGGCTCTTCTCTCATTAACTTCTTAACAACCCTGTGAAGTAAATTAGGCTGAGGAATTGGGGCTGACCCAAGGCCCTCCTGGCACCCCAGGTGGTGTGCCAATGTGCCGGCCTCTGCTCCTCCAACACTCTAGCCCACTGCTCTCCTCTCCTCCATATGTCTGTTTTTTCTCCCTCTTCCTTTTTCAATTCAGGGAGCGGAGGGAGGAGGATCACTGAAGGTGAGCAGGTGGACAGAAGTGGGCGCCCCCTGCCAGTCTTCTGCCTGAGGCAACCGTTTTAATTGACCTCATGGATGGGCCAGCCCTATGACGAATAGTGACTTATCCAAGATTATCCATGACTGAGTCGGGATTTGAACACGTGACTCCCCACTCCAAGCTGAAAACACCTTGTGAACCTGGTCCATGCTGAAAAGTGAAGTGTTAATTACCTACGTTAAAAGAAAATAAATGTATGAAAAATAATGAACAAGGAAAAAATATCAGTCCTGAAATGAATCCGGGCACAGAACAGCTTGTGGCTTGAAAGTGTCTTGTTGAAATCAGTGGAAGTTACTTCTGAGCAAGTGTGATTAAGAGCTGCTTGAAAATCTAACTAATTTATGGTAGCATGAGCTTTCATGAGCAAATGCACGATCAATTGTTACTAGTGAGCTTATGCTGCAATAAATTAGTTGATATTTAAGGTGACACAGGACTCTTTGTCTTGCTTGCTGCAACAGATTTACATAACTACTCTTCAAGAAAACTACCTCTTTGTATTTTTTTATTTCAAAGATGAATATGCTGCCTTTCCTCTTAGAAACTAAGATCCCAATTGTATCCCCCACCATCCTGCGTGATACAGCCGTGCTGCTGGAACACGTGCTGCGTGCTGGGGGGGGGGGGGCAATCAGACAGCCAATGAGACTTAAGCAAAAATGTTTCTAACTTGCAGCGAGATCGGAAGTATGGGTAAGGAAGCCATGTAAAAATTTTTGTTGAAGAGACAAATAAATTTACTTATTACCAAATGTCTTATGTGCTAAATTCCTTTAGCGCAAAGACTTCAGTAAACCGAAGAAAAAGGGGGCGCATAAGGATTATCCGGCAGACAGAAAGAAAAATAAATTCCACAGTCTTCTTGCGACGTTTCTCCCCGCTCCAGGGGTTTTTTCAAGCAAATCTGGCCGTAGCCAGTAGGTGTTCCGATGGTGTTCCTATTTCTAACTTACCTCCAGGTAGGCTGCCAAATCACCTATGGATCTCCTCGCCCATGCTAACTATTATGCTGGCATAAGTCCAAGGAGAGGAAGCAACCTGCTTCAATCTGCTCCCTGCCCCCTGACCATTCCCTGCCCCGAACCTCCCCCTCTCCACTTACAAATTGCCCCCTCCACCAATTTACCTGTTTTGGTGCAGGCCAGGCTCTGTAGTGGTGGGCACCCGGAACCACCGACCCTTTGCATCAGTGGCTCTAAAGCTCCGTCAGCAGTGCAGCATTGGCAGCTTTGCAGCCGCATTTGTGACAGAGGAATGCAAGTTCCACTATTGCTGCAATCCTACACACACTTACAGCCCAATCCCAATCAACTTTCCAGCACTGATGCAGCTGCAATGCAGCCCCCAGGTAAGGGAACAAATATTCTCTTACTTTGAGGAGGCCTCTGTGACTGCCCCACCACCCACAGGATGCAGCGCACATCCCATTGGTCCAGCACATTGATGCTGGAAAGTTGGTTAGGATTGGGCTGTTTAGTGCTATTGAATTTCTGAGTAGATATGCATAGGACTGTGCTGTACGATTCTCAAGGCAACCCATTACCAGTTTAATATAGTACAATAAATAAAATGGAAGAAATAAAAAGTGATTTTAAAAACCAGAGATACAGAATCATAAAAATGCAGCGCATATAAAAGCGAACAGAATAAAAAAGAGAAACCACTAAAAAAAGGGAGAAGGCTTACAAACAAAAAGGTCTTTAGCCCCCATTGAAAGGTAACCAGGGAGGATGCAGTTCTTAACTCTGTTGAGAGGGAGTTCCAAAGTTGTGGTGTCAACTTTGTGACACAAAGTTGTGGTGTCTTCGGACAGCGCTGGCTCTTCAGCTTTGAACTGGAGATGAGCACCACCTCTAGTCAGTAACTAATGAGCAAGGGGAACCTTTACTTTTACCTGAATGCAAAAAAGATTATTTCTTACTTACACAAATTTGACAGTCTGATGTAAGGTCCTTTTCACTCTAAGGGTGCAATCCTGAGAAACACGCCGACGACAGAACGAGCATTCCATCGCCGGAAGCAGTCATGAATGTACCGTAAAGCACGTTTGCGACTACTTGGGAGCAAGGGAAGCCAGCGCAGAGGCTGGTCTCCCTTGCTCCATTGCTGGAACACCTGGGCGGCCACTGGAGAAGGTAGGTACGGATCCGGCAGGCACGGGGGCATTTCGGTGGGCGAGGGAGGGGGGCCATTGGTTGTAGCTGGCCCAGGAGGGGGCAGGGGATGGCCTTGGCCATATCCCCGTCCCCGCCGGACTGGCTACACTGTTACATGGCCTCCTCTACTTCCGCCAGCTATTTAGCTGGTGGAAATCCAAGGAGGCCGATAGGGACGGCCCTAGTTTACACTCGGGGAAGGGGACGAGCATCCCCTTCCACAAGTAGACCTCTGGGCTCAGTCCGGGCTCAGGATCCGACGGGTGGCCCTGGGCTGCCGGCCGGATCGTTAGTCAGGATTGCGCTGTAAGGCCCATTAGCACTACCAATGCATTGCTCTTCAGCAATCAGTCAAAAATGGAATTATTGCTGTGGTTCCACATGGAACTTGGTATTGGTTCCACAGGACTTATTCCCTAGAAAGTATGCTTAGGATCGCAGCCTTCATTCAGAAAAAAGTTTCCCCATTTGACATGTTTTAAAAAGTAGCTTCTACTTCTTCTAGCTACCAGCCCTCTAGCCATTTGCTGAACTTGTTCCCCTACCACCTAGTCCAGGAAATGACTAATTTTCTGCTAATAAAACAACAGACAGTGATAAAGACCTACAGAAAAGTTAAATTGGGGCTCGCCAATTGAAAACAAGTAGCATGTCAACCATACTTCCTCCTCCTTTTAATCCTCACCCCCAGCAGCACACTGGGTGGCTTTGAAGGGAAACGATCAACAGAGCCATCTAGACCACAAAGAATTAACAGAAAAGGCTTTCCCAATAATCATTCTTCTGGGGGGGGGGGAGGAGGTTCCTCCTCACCTCTCTCTGAAATAAGGCTCTGCTTGCATTGGCTTTCCATACCAGTATTACATGTCCTCATTCCCCCCCTCCCCCCAATCATTGACTAGTACTGTATCACTAATTTCTTCTTTGCAGGTAGAGCAACTGCTAATTCTTTTTAACATTTTATTAGTGTAATTGTGCTTTAGTGATGAAAGAAAAATTTAAAAATGAACAAGCAATTGCTCTGGCTGCAAAGAGTAAACAAACAATTAAAGAGCTGGTGGTAAGCAGTGGAATCCAAGCATGCAAGCAAACAATGCAGAACGATGGGTTTCTGCACGAGCAATGTCACCAGCTGTACCATAGATAGACCACTCCTCCCCATGCTGGACATGCTGCAAATGTGTTCAAAGACAGAAAAAGTGCCACACACCACATCAGGTGGGGGGACGGGACAGAAACAAAATGGAAAGCACAGTGGTTTGGCAGTGACATCATCTGACTCTGTAATAAATAAGTGAACAAATGATGTCAATAACTTCCAGGAAGAGGAAGTTATTGAGGAAGAGGCCAAAACTAACTCTTTGTTTTTCATCACTTCTTTGTATTTTATATGTATTTGAAGCATTGTTGATTTTAATGTAACTGATGCTTTCTGTACCTATATATTTCTGAATGAGTTATTTCTGTTGTTTGCATACTGTGAGCCACACTTAACATAGTTTCTGAAACAGCAGCATATAAATTAAAATCTAATTTAAACGTATCTAAAAATGACTGGTGGTAAGCAGCTCCCTTTGGACTCCACAGCCATATTATCATCCTGATGACGCAAAGCCAATGTTCCTGAAGTTTGACTGTCTAAAAATGGATTATTATTATTTTTACTCTAACTGGTGTTCACCACATCCATCTATGAGATGGGCTACCTTGAGGTGACTGTCTCTCTCAATATTCATGTGGTAAAGTGGCCTGAAAGCATCCTTATAAGGTAGGACTTATTAGTAATTTTATCATCTGGCCAGCCTTCCTTCAGAAGTCGGAAGGAAACACTGCCGACCAGAGTGTGTTGTGACAGCAGAACACACTTCTGCTGTTGCAAAAAGGCCACTGACAGTTGGCGGCCATTTTGGGAGCACTGCTCCAAGAGGCAGCAGCATTCCTCGGCTGTTGCCAGACCTTGCTGCACCCGCTGGAGGAGGTAATGTAGTAGGGGGTGGATGGGGATGGGGTGGAGAGAGGGCAAAACTGGGTGGGGAGGGGGAGGAACAGGGTGGGGAGGCTGCGGGAGGGGTGGTTTCAGTGGCGATGGTGCATGCTGGATCTTATTGCCTCTTCTGCAAGCCTCCCCATCCCCTTTCTCTCCTTGGATGTAAGCCAGGTACAGAGCAGGTGCAAGTCCGAGGAGAACCATTGTGGAGTGCGAGGCTTACGGAGGGGAAATGATGGTTCCCCTTTCCCCTTCAAAGCTCCTGATCCGTGCCCCCCTCCCGATACAGCGAGCCCATTTTCAGTGCAGCTACATCAGCTGGGGACGATAGGATTGGGCCATTAGTGGTGATACTTCAAAAATTTCTGTGCTAATGAGTCATATTATTAAAATGGTAGAGGGAGACAGAGTAATGACTGTATATGGCAGAATTATGACAATTATGCAAAATCAGATCACAAACTTCCCAGTAAGCTATCAGTATGGCTGTTTCTGTTGAGTATATTCAGCGAGTAGTATTTGACTTTTTTATTTGCTACCACAAATCAATGATACAATTAAATTAACATACAAACGATGCAATTCAGATCTACTAGTATAATTGGGAAGCTTTTTTAAAGAACTGACTATAACTGACAAAAGTAGTTGAGCTGTGTGATGAAATGAGATGCGAAGGAGATGGAGGCAGGCAGAATCCCTGGTCTGTTAACCCCATCACACGGTTCTTTAAATAATACCATGAAGGGATTTGAAAACTCCACTCACGATAATCACATGTAAGGAAATTCCTTTTTCATGGTAATGGAGGACAGACTCTTACAAAATCCTTCCCTTTCCTTCCCTACTAACTTCATGGCAGACAGTGAACCAACTGGGGCAGCCAGACCTCACTAGCATCTGTTATTGACTGCCTGTTGGATTAACTTGCAATGGCACAACAGCCCTTCTGAGAGGAAATTTACAGCCCAATCCTGTGTAACTCTTCAATCCTGTGTATACTCCTCCATCTCTGATACAGTTCGATTAAAAATTTTAATGGAATTACACTTGTCATCTCTGTGATAGCAGAATTGGAACCCCCCCCATAGCCCCCTACCTCAGCCAGCCCCAGGGAGGACTCCATGGGGGAGGGACCTGCAGGGCTCAAGCCTCCCCCCCCCCAGCAGCCAAGGCCCCAAGGGGGAAAGGTTCCACAGTTAGCAGCAGGGAACAAGGGCTCCTGACGAGATGCCCGGCGGGATGAGGGAGGGCTGCATATCCATCACTGCATTGTTAAGTGCCCAAGAGGGTGCCTGGCATCTGTGCCCACAGGCATGTGCCCGAGGGGTAAGTTTCTTTTCTTGCCTCTCTGCAATTCCCCTCCCCTTCCTCCCTCATTTCCCCCATAAATCCCGCATGCAACCTCACCATGGGATGGAGGTGGCAAAACTTGCTGCAGGTGGCTTGGCATGTGCTGGGTATGTGCCCAGGCATGGCATATGCTGGGGTGTTGCTGACATGTGTGGCACCTTGGGGCTGTTGGCAGGCTGCCCCCGTAGTGCCTGGTGGGTGGCGGTATGTGTGGACCTACTCTGGCTGCCTACCTGTGGGCATGGCGACCATGGGCCTTGGCAGCAGCACATCTTCTCTGGTCTCCTCGACCATGTATTTTGATGTCAGCTTAGTCCACTGTGGGTCTTCTCCGGGTAGGCTCCATTGTGTCACAGGGAGGTTGTTCTTGGGCAGGATCTGGGATCCTGACCCATGGGGCCTCCTTGGGATGGTACATTTTGACTGTTGTTACCGAAATTGCCTTTATCATTAGGGGAATAGCTTAAACATGGCAATTTGGTACATACAGGGATCTGTAGACCAGCTATACCAGAGTCCAGCCACAGAATTCCGCTTTAAATAATATTGAGGACACACGTGGTTACTTTCCAATATTTACTAGATAGTCAGATTCATACAAAAATACAATCATACACACCATACAGAGAACTAGGAAACTTAGATAGAACGTACAGAGGTTTAGCAGGTTTCCTTGTTTTATACATGGGTGATATTTACCTATCCTGGAGAGTTGAACTTGGCTGCAATGCTGTAGTACTGGCACAACAGTGAATGAAAAAGGAGGAAGAAACAAATTGGCTCTGAACTGGACAGGCTCAGCAGTCTGTAGAGTGACTGAGAAGTCAAGTTAAGACTGGGGGGAAGGGGGAAGAGGGAGGGGGTTGGTACCAGAGGGCACGCAGAGAAGAAGAAAAGTTCAGGAGGCAACAGGGGTCCAGAGAGAGAGAGAGAGAGAGAGAGCGCAAAACTGGCCGCTTGCCTTCTTATGCCATATGCACAGAGGAGGAGTTTGTGACTCTTACACTGCAAAAAGGAAATACCTTATTTGGGCTGGGGGTGCACCTGGGGGTGGAGACACACACACAGGGGAGGAAGGGGAGGAGGGCAGATGGCTTCCATTGTTGCAAGAAATGTGGACTCGGCCTTCCCAGGGCCAGACGTTTTGTTGTTAGCATATCTATGTGTATCCTCTTCTTCCTGGTAGACTGTCACTTAGCAAGTCTTTGGCTATGTCCATTCCGTGGAGAGGGGGAAGAAAATGGAATGTGGCTATGTGCTGTGAGCAACTTGGTTCATGGCGTGCTGAAATGCTGAATGCTGATCAGATCCTCCCTCATGGCTTCTTGACCTTGGGGACATCCTTTTACAGCATGACTCCACACAATCATGCCACAGGAACACAACCGTGGCATGGCCCTCGCGTTGTGTCCAAAATACAGTCTGGTCTGGCACATGTTCCATCTTAGCTCACAAGTCATTGGCATTTTAAAAAGGTCATGTGGCAACACTGCCTTTACCAAGCTGTGCCTCTGTGCTTGCTTCCATGGGAGTGGGACTGGTGCCTAGGCTTGGCAGGCAGCTTTGTGGTCCGCTGTGCAGTTCTGGGAGTGCGTCTGTGCAGTGTTGCTCGGTCACAGGGTGACCACTGCACGTGCATGGCTCAGGTAATCGTGGCACCAACACCGCAGCTGGCACTGTCGTCCAAGCAGTGTTGTGGTTGCTGGGGAGGCTGGCATTGTTGCTGTGCTTGCTGCACTGGCAGGCCATGGCTCAGGCTCGGTGGTTTCCCCTCCTTTCCCGTCTTTGCTGGCTTAGTCATGCTGGTGTCTGTGCGACAGCGTCCAGATAAGATTGGGTCTTTAGATAGCCAATTACCCCTTGCTATGTCCACCTAACAGTAACAGATTTTTTCCTTCTTACCTTTTCTGGATGTCTTGGTGACACGGAAAGAAGATCTGTCAATAGGACACAGTGTCTATAGGAAACCTACCCATACTGGGAGGTATCTGAATCAAAATTCTAATCACCATCCATCACAGAAAAATTCATTAATAAACTCCCTAGTGTACAGAGCAATAAAGGTTTGTGATAAGGACTCATTAGAAAAAGAAAAAAGGGTATTATATGACTCCCTACAAGCTAATGGATATTCCATCAATCAAATTAATAAATGTTGGATTAAACAAAAACGCCAAATTGAGGCTAAGAGACTAGGGACAGTTCAGATAAACAACGAAATTGAAAAAACGACAACAGAGGAAAAAATTTGGATTTGCCTGCCTTTTATTAAAGGTACAACTGATAAAATTGCACGAATATTAAAACAGGGAAACGTAAAAACAATCTTCAAACCCACTTCTAAACTACAACAAGTTCTAGGCAACCCAAAAGACAAACGTCCAGCACTATCCAACCCAGGGATTTATTGTGTAACTTGTGAATGTCATAAATGTTACATCGGGATGACGAGTAGAGCTATAAAAACAAGAGTGGCGGAACACGAGAGATCTCTCAGGCTGAATCATCCGGATCAATCTTCAATTGCCGAACATGCATTGAAAGAAAAGCACACGATCCAATTTGATAAAACGGTGTGCCTGCAAAGGGAAAGCAATTTTAAAATACTACGCCACCTGGAAGCTCTAGAAATAAGTAAAAAACGAATGGGAACACTGATGAATCGTCAGCAAGATTTAACATTCACGAATCGGATTTGGTTGCCTGTCCTACATGGGAAATCAGACTTGGGAGGGGGAATGGAATCCGAGGTGACTGACAGTGGAGATACTGCAACTGACACTGCAGCAGCAGTAGAACGAACTGTAACTGACACTGACACTGTAACAGCAGAACTATCCAGCATGGAAAGAAAGGGAGAGTGAAGACAAGAAGAGGAAGCAATTAACACCAGCTGTGCTAAACGAGCCCGCATGGCTCGCCTGACAGCTATCGCTTCGCTCCGGACCTGTCATTTCTGTACCTGTCCGCTCTGTCCGCTCTGTACCGCTGGGGTTTCCCTGCGTTTTTTGGTTTAAATTTACTATGATGAATTGAGGACAGCACCATCTATGATCTTTCGAGATTCCTATGAAGAGGTTCCACGGGGCTGGAACGAAACGTTGGGCTCAGTTCCTTGGATTTTAATGTGATTTTTATTCCAATTAAAGTTCAAGATTCTTTTACTACATGGCTTTAATTCCCGTATTCCTTAAACATTGTCAGTAACAGATTTTACTTTTTTGGGTTCCAAGATCACTGCAGATGGAGACAGCAGCCATGAAATTAAAAGACGCTTACTCCTTGGAAGGAAAGCTATGGCAAATTTAGATAGCATAATAAAAAGCAGAGATATCACCATGCCAACAAAAGTACGTATAGTCAGGGCGATGGTGTTCCCAGTAGCAATGTATGGTTGCGAGAGTTGGACCATAAGGAAGGCTGAGCGCCGAAGAATAGATGCTTTCGAACTGTGGTGCTGGAGAAGACTCCTGAGAGTCCCTTGGACTGCTAGGAGATCAAATCAGTCAATCCTAAATGAAATCAACCCTGACTGTCCCCTGGAAGGACAGGTACTAAGGCTGAAACTCAAATATTTTGGCCACCTAATGCGAAGAGAGGAGTCTCTGGAGAAGACTCTGATGCTGGGAAAGATTGAAGGCAAAAGGAGAAGGGGAAGGCCAAGGATGAGATGGTTAGACAGCATCACCGATGCAACGAACATGAAAATGAGCGAACTCAGGAAGATAGTGGAGGACAGGAAGGCCTGGCGGGATATGGTTCATGGGATCACGAAGGGTCGGACACGACTTAACGACTGAACAACAACAACAATGTCCACCTCAATCACACTCTCACACTGGAGGACTTCCCTGGAAGGTAGGCTGGCTCCACCTTTCAGGTAGACTCAGAACTCTGGAAGCTCCTTCTTGAAGTCTTCCCTCATGTTCTCACACCAAAGGCCTCAGGATGCTTTAGCTGCCTTCTGCTGAAGCACTACCAAGTAGTCAGCTCCTGCCTCTTTGTTGCAGAAATATCTTCTAGAAAGGCTTCCTCTAGCTTTCTTCCCCAAGTTCTTCAGTTTTCCAGTCATGATTTCCTCTCTTGGTCTTTTGTGTCCTCTGCCTCTTTCTTCTGGCAGAAATTCCAACAACAACAAATGTTGACTGGCTCTGCTGCTCCCTCTCAGCCCCTCTGACTAAATCAGCCTCTCTAATTAATCCTGTTACACACTCTCTCAAACCCAATCATCATTTGTCCATTGTTATAAGCCAATAAGAACTCCAGGAGGGAATTTTGAATCACAAAGTGGTCCAATCTTCCTACTGACGGGAAATCCTTTCTGTGTACAAGATATTGCCACAAACGGGAATGCTGACCAATCAAAACTACAGATTTACAATGCATTCTAGACCAGATAATCTTAGCGCACTCAAATTTCCATCTCCATCTCAAACTAGCACACTCATTTTGCCATCTTTGATGGCAAAATGCCATCAAAGTTGACAAAAATGTTTTGTCATCTTTGAGTAGCTGGCATACATTACTGTGAGAAAACTCTACCTCAGCACAGCCTGTCAGCTGTATTAATTTTCTCACAGGCTCCACTAGCTCAGTTTTAACCTGAGTTTCTGTTTACAAACAAAATTACCTCTGAATCCTGTTTCTTTACAAGCTGCAAAGATGGTTTTTGCTATGCTTGTGTGGGTGAAAAAACAATAGCATCTACCAGCACTTTTAATTCTTTTGTATGCTGCTTTAAAATTTGGAGAGGTTTCAAGAGCTTGAACACCTGGTGA
Source organism: Plestiodon gilberti rubricaudatus (assembly GCA_026170595.1). Lineage (NCBI taxonomy): Eukaryota > Metazoa > Chordata > Lepidosauria > Squamata > Scincidae > Plestiodon > Plestiodon gilberti. The sequence continues at coordinate 68,740,715 of JANXHW010000002.1, forward strand.
GAGACTGATAATAGAACAATTTCCATTTAGCGCAATTAGCAGTGTCTTCTGAGGTGAACAGAAAAACAGGCATACAAGCCAAGGGCAGATAAATGTTTGGTGATATGTCTATATGCATTCTATTGATGGAAGGTTAAAATTATTTTAAAGCTCAAGCCTATCTGGGATTGGGCTGTTGTGCACAGACATTTATGATAGCCATTTATTTTTATTTATAATCTGACTTGGTGATTCCTAGAGAGTTACTTCGCCTAAATGTTTTTGTAAATATGGACATTGACAATTCTACACACCAGTGGTCTTCAACCTTTTTTGTGCTTCAACCCCCCCCATCACTGACCTTCCTCACCCATTCCACCCATTCCACCCATTCCCTCCCCACCCTTCCCCCGTCCTCCCCTGCCCTGTTCCTCCCCATTCCGCCCCTCCCTGCCCCTGTGCAGCCCAGCAGGGGACTCACCTGCTTCGGAAGGCCTCCTCTGCTGGACCAGCATGTGAAGGACTTGGCCTTGATGCTAGTGCACTTAGCCTCTGCACCGTCGCAAAGCGCTTTACGGCACCGTTGCAACACGCAGAGGCCCAACTATACCAGCGTGCAAGTTAGGTAGGTAGGCTCACATAAATAAAACCCATGGCCACGACCCCCATATGAGGGGTGGTCGCGACCCGCGGGTTGAAGAACACTGCTATACACAGTACAGTTTAACTGATTAGGTAGCCTACTATAGTCCAGCTGGAAGAAATACACTAAATTGAACTAAACTAGAAATTTCAGGAGCTTAATCCCACGATCTTTTTGTCTTTCAAATCCTTTTTATGTACAAGATATTGCCACTGGATTGCTGTAGTTACTTCAATTCCATGGGATTAGATTGGGGACTAAATTTAATCTACAACTGAAACAATTTTGCTCCCAAAAATTCTCCTCAAAATTTTTCTTGTAAGTGTCCATGGATGCTCAGATATTATCTGATATTTTGCAATATTTGATAATTGACATGCAGTAGTATTTGACAGTACTGGTAGCTGCAATTCCACATCAGCATCTACCAAAAAGACTATGTGACTGCTATAGAAACCCTTACATTGCAGAGGTTTCCAGGACATGTTCTAAGGTTACTCAGCTTACATGGTGCAATACTAGACCTCACAATTGCACATTGTGAACTGGAAGCATGGCCCTACAATACAACAACATTCCCCTATGGTTCTGCATTGCAGAGAAAGATTGTTTAGGTCAGCAAGCTATTTAACTATTTGTTACATTACGGAATTCTAATAACCTTCTAAAGAACCTCGAATCCCCAGAGGGTAATCTGAAAATCACCAGACTATCAAATTCATATTTGACCATTTTGGATGGCTGACATACAATAATATCAAACACTGGATAGTATTTGGCAGCTGTTGTCATATAAAAACATTTTCAATGTATTTTGTCGATGACACATACAATGGAAATTACTATTTGACAATTGACAGCTTCTGAGGGCCCAATCCTATCCAACTTTCCAGCGCTGATGCAGTCATGCAGAAAAGAAGGAGATGAATAAGGGTTGCAAAGATTACCTTGGGCAGGCAGCCTGAACAGAAATAAGGCCATAGGAGCACTGGAAAGATGCTACCTTTCTGCAGTGGAACCTATTCAGGAGGTGGTAAACTTCTTCCTGGCTGCCCTCAAATCCTCTCTGTATCTGCCCAGGCTAACAGAGGTTCCCCTGGAAAAAGAAACCCAGCACAAAGTTAACTCAAAAGACATGTGATCTGCATAATTGCTTTAATTGCAGGCAGCTCTACCCGGAATAGTCCTGCTGTCAAACAGACCGGGGACTTAGGGGCAAAAATATCCCACAGCCTTTTTAGCATAACATGAAAGGGATGAGAGCTCTTATGATCACAACCATTCTTCTTTTTGTATTTTTAAGAGATGTGTAAGGCAGCATGGGGGGGGGGGGGAATCATGTCATCATGGAGAGTGTTTAAAGTGAATTTAATTGATGAGGAGAAACAAACTAAATTAGGTTGTACATCCAGTGCTTCTGGGGCATAAAAGCTGAATCCCGTTTATACAAGAGTTTGGTACAGATTTTGTTTTCTTAAAAATGTAATTTGCATTTTTTTTAAAAGAGACTCATATTAATATATGTTGTCGCAAGGCTATCAAAGTCATAAGAAAGCCACAACCGCCCCAAATTTGGTAAAGGTAGATGTTTGCTCAGATGTTTGCTAACTGTTAGGCTGTGTATGTTATACAATCTAGAGCAGAGGTTCTCAACCTGTGGTACGGGTACCCCTAGGGGTACGTGGAGCTCTTGCTGGGGGTACGCCAAGCCCTGCCCCTTATCTGCCCCATCAGCAGCTAATTAGGTTTTAATTAACATGGATTTTAAATTGTAATTATTTTCGGAGCCCTTCTCTCTGATTTTGGTTTTGGGCTTATTTTTGTACTTTGGAAAATGTACTTTGGTGGGGTGGGGGAGGGAGAAGCTGATTTTAGGAAGTGTGACTTGGAGAAAAAAAGAGATCCTTGTATGTGTGTGTGTCGTGTGTGTGTCTCTCTCTCTCTCTCACACACACACACACACACACACACACACAGTTAAATAAGACATTTTTTCACATTTAAAATTGTTTTAGTGCTATTTATTTAATGATTAATTACCTAATTAATTAATTAATTGATTGATCCAATTAATTAGCAGTTAATTAGCAGGGGGTACTTCAGAAAATTGGACCATGATAGGGGGTACCCAGGCCTCCAAAGGTTAAGAACCCCTGATCTAGAGTGAGGTAGCTGTCAGATAGTAATTACACTACTATCTAGGTCAGGCATTCCCAACCTGTGGTACGCGTAACCCTTGGGGTACGCGGACCGCATGCTGAGGGGTACGCAAGACGCTGTCCCTTATCAGCTACTGCAATCAGCAGCTGATAAGGGACAGCTGTTAAAGGGGATTTTTTCTGGGTTTTGGCTCAGGCGGGCAGGTCCTCCTTAAGGCTTACTGAATCGGCAGGGCTTACCAAATCGGCAGGCCTTCCAATCAATACCCCTGGTAGCTCTTCCTACCTGTTCTACTGGGCGCCGCGATATTGGATCGCACGAGATTTAGCCTTTGATATTTTCCTTTGATAGCTTTTGTTTATGATCATGAGGAGAAGGTGCAGCGTGCGGAGGCAAGAGGATTTGGCTCAGACCGCTCTGAACCAAATGCAAGGGCAACCGAATCATTAGGTGTTGCAACCTGAGCATTGTGCCCCCCCCAGTGTTGCGCCCAGGGCAGCTACCTCTCAGGCTCCACCCTAGTTATGGCTCATCATCACATCCTGACCAGGAGAACCTCTATTTTGTCCAGATTTAATTTCAGCTTCTTTGCCCAGATCCAAATACACTTATGTGGGGGTAAGTCCCACTGAACTCAGTGGGTTTACTTCTGGATGCATAAGATTGTGCTGTTAGTAAGTGAGGAAACACAATTCTAGGCATTTGCTGTAGGTGCTTGGCTGAGAAGTTAATGGGGTAAAGCTGCCCCTCGCCTGGCTGTACAAGGCTAAGGATGACAGGATGTACCTGTTCCATTCCTCTATTACCATTTTTATTCCATTTTGTTCTGGCTTTTAATTTTCTCGATGTTCTGCTATCCTAGCTTTTATTGTATTGTATGTTTTTAGAACATAAGAAAAACCCTGATGGATGAGGCCAAGGCCTGTCCAGCATCCTGTTGCCCACAGTAGACCACCAGCTGCCTCTGGGAAGCCCACAAGCAGGGAAGAAAGGCACCTCTCTCCTGGCTCTGCTTCCCTGCAATGGCGTTCAGAGGCATACTGCTGCTGAACCTGGAAATGGTGCATGATCACTATGGCCATCCGTCCCAGAAAACCCGGGACTGTCCCGGTTTCTGAGCTCCGGTCCCAGGTCAGTCTTGGGATTTCCAGGCCCGGTGAAGCCACCACAGCCGCCGCTTTAAAAAGTTTTAAAACTTACCTTTTTGGGGGCTCCGCCATCTTGGATCTTGCTAAATCTTGCGAGATCCAAGATGGCGGAGCCCAAATCTCATGAGGGCACATTTGGGTGCCACCATCTTGGATTTCATGAGATCGAAGATGGCACTGCTGGAAAAAGATGCCTTTTTAAAAGCGGCGGCAGCGGCTTAAGGGGGCAACAGGAGTCCTGGCCGGCTCAGATGTAGACAGCCAGGCTTCAGGCGGTGGCGGCGGCAACATGAGGACAGCGGTGGCGGCAACGTGAGGGTGGCGGTGGTGATCGACAAGGACGAGGACGGCAGTGGCGAGGAGGGCGATGGTGGTGGTGAGGATGGCGGTGGCGGCAGTAGCGTCACTAGGATGCGCGTCACCCTGGGGCGGGGGACACGCATCACCCTAGTGACACTCTGTCATCGCGGCGCGGGGGGGTGGGGGCGACCCGGCTCCCCCCCCCGCGGCACGTCGCCCGGGTCGCCCTTCGGACGCTCCGAGGCCGGCCCGGGAGAAGGCCTCGGAGCGTCCGACCCCATCGGCGCTCCAGGGCCTTCTGAAAGAAGGCCCACGCAGCGCGTTCATCCGGGTATTTCCCGGATTTTCGCGCATGCGCAGACCGTTTTGAAGGCAAAAAGCCCTCAAAACGGTCTCTGCGCATGCGCAAAAATCCGGGAAATACCCAGATGAACGCGCTGCGTGGGCCTTCTTTCAGAAGGCCCTGGAGCGCTGATGGGGTCGGACGGTCCGAGGCCGGCTCCCGGGCTGGCCTCGGAGTGTCGGGAGGGTGTCGCGCGTTGCACCCCAGGCGGCCCGCCCCCCCGCCATGCTCCAGTGACGCCCCTGGGTGGCAGCAAGGACAATGGCGGCGACAGCAATAATGGTGGGACAGGTAAATGGTGGCGGTGGCAAACTGGCCATTTTCATGGCCACAAATAAATAAATAAATACAAACTCTGGCCGCTTTGCGCCCACAAAAATTAATTAATTAATTAATAAAAATGGGGGGGGGTCCCAGTTTGAAACCGGGAAAATATGGCAAGCCTATTAATAGGCCTGTCCTCCAATCTTTTTTATAGATTGATAGTTCTTTCCAAAACATTATGTAAACTGCACAGAGAGGCTTGTGAGTGTACAAGTATTGCAAATATTTGCAAAACAATAAGTATTCAGCTCAAATATGATTGTTGTGGCACCTCAAAAGCTTGATCCCAGAATTCTGGCAACTATTCTGAAATTCATGCATTCAACAAATCTGCCGAGACATACTTACTCTCATGATATTTTAACTTTTTGCAGCCAAGCCATCTGTAGTCTCATCATGTGTTGCCCTCTTTGCACATAGATCATTGTTATTCCCGCAGCAATTGAACCCTTGATGCTGTGTGACCACGAGCTAAGCACGCACGTGCAACTGGTTTTGCAGCCATAAAAGAGCAAACTCTATGATGCAGGGCAAATGCAATGAAAATGCATGAGCATGAAAATACCTAGGTGAGGATTTTCATTAAAGTGTACCATGTATGTACAATGCAGTGATATGCAGTCAGAACGAACTACAGTTTGAATTGATACATTGATTTTCCATGAAATTTGCTGCCCAGGATTGGGAAACTAACAGCCCATTCCAACCCAACTCCTCTCCAAGTCAGGCATAAGTGTGGCCTAAGTGCAGCCTAAGTTAGGCAGAAGTTATGCCTGAGGTAGGTCAGAGTTATGCCTGAGTTAGGCAGGCTACAGTTTCTGTGGCCCAGCACCACCCCAGGATCCAGGCAACACTTACCTCCCAGGCAGGCAGGCTCTTCTCCAGGCTCCGTGTCTGGCTCAGGCATGTGCAGGCCTCTGTCTGCATGTGTCAGCGTCCATCCATGGCAGCTGCCGCAGGGTCTGTCGCAGCCCGGTCGCAAAGGGGCTGACCGCAGGCATGGGGGTTGCGCCAGTCATGTGGTGGGCACAGGGCAGGTGACAGGTGAGCGAGGTGCCTGAGCCCAGCCGCCACAGGGCACCCTGTGCATCAGCCATCTGCTGCAGGGGAGAGTGGCCGTCCCCTCCCTCCTGCAGAAGGCGATGCCACCCCCAATCCACGTTGAGGCTGCACTGGGGGGTGAGCTGGGGAGGGAAGGGAAGGGGAGGGGGGTGGGAACGTCACACACAAGGGGGGTCTCATGAGGACTGGAACTGCCTCTGACATGACTCGCCCGTGCGCTGCCTGAAGCCCTGGGCCTCCAAGCCCGGGGCAATGCCCACAAAGAAGGCATCCCGGCGTGCCTGCTGCTCTGTGCCCCGGCCAAGACCGAGAGATGCCTTGGGCTTGTCTGCTGCGAGCGTGAAGGGCTCACACAGCTCATCACACCCCCAGATGGGGCGACGACGGCGCCTCGCGGCAGGCGCTCTGGCAGGGTGGGGGGTGGCCAGCAGCCATCATCAGGGAGTGGGAGGGGAGGCAGACACACAGGCAGGCAGACAGGGGGTGCTGGGGAGGGGCATGGGTGGGTCAGAGACAGACAGACAGACAACAAGACTGGTGGGAGACAGATTCCGAGAGAGGGGTCTGCGGAGACCGATAGGGACACAGGGGGCGCTCCGCAGATGAAGGTGATGCATAAACAGGCGCCTCTTATGCAGACAGACTTTGGGCGGAAGTGCCTTCATTATGGGCGGACCTTCGACGGAGGCGCCTGCATTACGGGCAGACCTTCGACGGAAGCGCCTTCATTACGCGCGGACCTTCGACAGAGGCGCCTGCATTACGGGCAGACCGACGGAGGCGCCTGCATTACGGGCAGACACCCTGGCTGTCACTGTTTGCCTGCTTGAGAGCCCCCCCCCCGACTCCCCCCTCCCCTCTGTGCCATGGGGGTCTGGCAGCACCCCTGCTGGGTTCTCCCAGGGAAGGCCGTGGCAGTCCCTGGCTGGGACTCATGGAGGGGCTTCAGTGCTGGGGGCTGTCTGTGTGTGGGGGGCAATGCTTGTGTAAACACTGGGCACATATGTTTCACTGGGGTTCTGCCCGAGGGGCATCTTTATTGTTCTGGAACGTTAGCAGAGATGGCCAGGCGAGGCTGGCAGGGGTAGTCACAGCAGCCAATCTGAAAGCAGCAGCAGCACACCTGCCCCATGGACCTGGACATGCAGGCTCTTCCCCTGTGGAAGCACAGCCTGCTCCATAGAAAGGGGAGGGGCAGCAAGAAGACAGCCAGGGAGGTGGAGCAGCGGCGGCGGCAACTGAGGAGGGTTGCAGGGCTGGCTCCCTGACCTCTGGCAGCATCGAGGCAGACGACAGTGGGGCAACCAGACTGCAGGCCCAGTGGAGCAACCAGACTGCAGGCCCAGGGGTGCTCCCAGGAAGGTAGGTGGTAGTGGACGTTCCTGGGGAGACAAAAAACAAGGGGTCAGCTGGTATGTGGAAGCAGTCACCATTGAAGACAAGCCAGTGTGTCAGTTGCAAAAGCCTGCAGGGAGAGAAATAAAACACAGCTGATAGGTGTGACACACATAGCATGGTCTGAGCTGCTTACCTGGGTGTAAGGAGAGCATGATTCTGTAAGGGGAAAGGGTCAAAGAGAGAGACAACAACACAACTTGGGGGTCACAACCATGGCAAACCTAGCAATACTGACCTGTCAGTAGACCCTGCGGAGAAAACGGGGGGGGGGGGGACAGCTGGTTGTCTACATAAGGCTAACAGTTCCACACTTGTGGCATTGTCTGCTCACATGACTACAGGCAGCAATCAGACACCAGTGGTAAAGAGGCATGTATCCTATATATCATAGCAGGCAGCTATGGGACAACACATTGGTAAAGAGGCATATCATAGCAGGCTAAGCAGGCAGTTATCGGACAAGTCACTGGTAAAGAGGCATATCATAGCAGGCTATGCAGGCAGCTATGAGACAACACATTGGTAGAGAGGCATGTCATGGCAGGCTATGCAGGCAGCTATGAGACAACACATTGGTAGAGAGGCATGTCATGGCAGGCTATGCAGGCAGCTATGAGACAAGACATTGGTAAAGCGTCATGTATCCTACCTATATTTCTATATGCAAAGAGGCAGAAGTCAGACCACATGTCAGCACGAACCCTGCTCTTACCTGTACTTACCTGCTGGTGTTGTTGCCTGTGGGGGGGGGGAAGAGGGGCTGGGAGAAAGACATGGGTTAGCAAACACTTGCATGGAGGCAGCTGCCCAGGCACAGCTGTAAACAGGTTGGCCACAGCCAGAACAGCCCTCTCTGCCCTAGAGGGAGGCAGAGAGGAGAAGAGAGAAGTGGGGTGTTTGTGAATTTTGCCCTCCACCAACAAAGTCCCACTTTGTAGCTGTGGGGGACAGAACCCCACGCCACGTGCTCAGAGAGAGAGAGAGTGACTGGAGGTCTGGGGCTGGGCTTTTGTGGGAATGAGGCTGGGTGGGGCTGGGTGCTGATAGGCTCCCTATCTTAGGCATAACTCTGTCGGTTTCCAGACCTAGCAGGCCCAACTCCATCCTAACTCTGACCTAACTCAGGAGTAGGGTGTTAGAAATTTTCAGGAGAGGGCTGGCTTGGGTAAGGTAAAATGGCTCCTATGGGTCTCCTCGAATTTGGGTCCACCTTTTTGGTCGACCTAAATTTTGTGTCAGCATTTGTGTTGGAGGGGGCGTGTCTGTGCTTGCCAGGGTCTGGAATCCAACGTTAATTGGTTGCCGCCCCCGTTACACCCACGGTCCGCCCATGTTCCGCCCACTTTTAGGTCAACTTTAGGTCTGACTTGTGCTGCTTAGCCCTTGGGTTGGAATGGGCTGTTCTTAGTCCATTGGTCGTAACTTCGACCTAACTTTGACCTAACTTTGCCCTAAATGGTTGCATTCCAGACCTAACTTCGACCTAAATGACTTAGGCTGACTTTAGGTCTGACTTGGGCTGCTTAGCACTTGGGTTGGAATGGGCTGTAAATGGAAAACTGGATAGTTAGTCTTATCCTTAGGAAGACTATTTGTCCATCCAGCTGACTCCTGTCTGTTGCAAGTGGGAGTAGCTCTCAGGCTCTTGAGGCAGGAGTCCTTCTTAGGACTGTGATCCCATTCACTGGCTGAACCTTGGACATTCTGCCATGGAGATGATTCCTATTCATGAGCGGATTTCACTCCTGCCTAGACAGTGTCACTCTTTTAACTAGTACCTGAACAATTCTCGAACAACATAATACTTAGTAAGGTTTACAAAAGGATCCACTATTGTGTGTGAATCTGTAGAAAATGGTAATCATAAACTTGAAGGTTTTAAACGCTAGTCTCACTTCCATCTTTTACTGTAGAAGCCTTTACCAGCTGATTATCTTAATGCATTAAACAAAAATAAGCCAAAAAGTGAAACAGAAGCTGTTCCTTCTATTTGTCAACTTTGTGTGTGTGTGTGTGTGTGTGTGTGTGTGTGTGTACGTGCACACACACATGCATGCACATGTGTGCTATGTGTACAAATGTGTATAAATCAATTGATAGTGAGGGACTCAATTTTACAAGTCCCTGAGCTTTGACAGCTTTTCATTCATGGAGAGATAACAGCACGAGGTAATCTGCAGGATCAGCCTCTGAACGAAAGCAAACCTCCAGACAGTGCTGAAAATGTTTGATTAAAACAAATCTTCAAGGACATTTTTTTCATTTTAGATGCTATTTTTCACTTTCAAAAGTCTCAGAGAGGCTGAGTGCTCATGTTTTCCTTTGATAGCTTTTGTTTATGATCTGAGTAACACTATGAAAAACAAGGACTTTTTCAGAATGAAAAAAGAGCAAATGACAAAAAGGGGACTTAGCTATTTCCTTTGAGATTCAGTTACTGAACCTCCCTAGGCAATCTACAACTTAAGCAAAAATGTGGGCAGCCTAGACCTCCATTGATGAACATTCTTTCCCTCAGTTCTACTGACGAAATGTCCAATCAAAGATCATCACTCTTCAAATGCAATATAACAGTTTTCCATGTTGTTGTAGTAATAATAATTTAGGCTGCAATTCTGTGGCGCAGAGGGTTAAACCGCTGAACCATAAGCGGTCAATCGAAAGGTCGGCAGTTCAATTCCCGCGACGGGGAGAGCGCTCGTTGCTTGGCCAGCTCCTGCCAACCTAGCAGTTCCAAAGCATGTCAATGCGAGTAGATAAATAGGTACCGCTTGCGGGAAGGTAAACAGCGCTCCGTGTTCCAGCTGCATGCTATGCGCTGCGGCAAGGAGAGTCATGCCGGCCACATGACCACGGAGGCGTCTTCGGACAACGCTGGCACTTCGGCTTTGAAATGGAGATGAGCACCACACCCTAGAGTCGGACACGACTGGACTTAATTGTCAGGGGTCACCTTTACCTTTTTATGTCCCTCTGAAATCAATGGGACTTGCTTCTGAATAGACATGTGTCGGGTTACACTGAATATATCATGAGCCAGTCCTGATACACATTTAGAAGGACAGAGAAAAGTATCAAGAGAAGTATCTTCCTTGATACTTATGAAATCTGCAGCTGCCTTGCAGTGCCAGACAATTGGACCATCCAGCCCAGTGCTGTCTGTTTTGACTGACTCTCTAATGTCTCAGGCAGAGATCTTTCCCATCCCTGCTACTTAAGATTTCTCTAAGTAGAAGTGATGAGATTGAACCTGGGATCTTCTCCAAGCAAAGCATGTGCCATTTCTATAGCCAGAGCTGTAGCAACGTGGCTCCCTATTGGGGGCCGTGGGCCATGTTGATGCCCCCCTGGTGGAAGCCACGCCCCGGGGGTGACGTCAGCTGGAAGCCACGCCGAGGGTGACATCAGCTGCCTCCAAGAGGCCAAAATTCACCCTAAGGGGCGGGTGGGAGAGCGGGGAACGCCCTTCAGAAGCCTTCACAAGCCTCCAGACAGAAGAACAAAGAAGAAAAAATCGCCATGCCACCATCAAAACGCCCCCACCGGAATGAGTGCTGCCCCCCGGACGTGCTGCCTGGGGGCCGATCACCCTACACCCCCCATTACTATGCCTCTCTGTCTATAGCACTGGTGACTGGGGGCCTCCCCAAATAAGTTGCATCCAACCCTGATAAGATGGTGGTGTTAAAAACTGCAAACCATTTTGACAGCTCAGTCAAAAAAAAAAATACGGACTGGTGACTGGTTTCTTGGTCTCTACTTTTTCAAAATGTGTTCCTTTCTAGAAGAGGACCCTGCGTTGTGGGTCACATGCATTTTAACTCTAAGTATTCTTTTTCTTTTTCTGTTATCCCAAGAAAGCCATGACTGAATGACTGGACTGGAGTTGTTTTTATAGAAATATGTATCCATCATTAGCACTAGGCTGATGGGGATGTTATGACCCTCAAGGGATAATGAAAATAAAATATCAAGTAAAATCCAATCATTTCACCCTGAAATGCCTCCTACAGAAAACAAAACATCATGTTGTTGAGTTTCTGTGAAGTGTCGTTAACCTTCTTTTCCCCTTGACACCAGTTGAAGGTCCTCAGCTTCTAATAAGACTGATCTCTGACCTGATTCAGCTAAAACTTTTGAGTGGTTTTCCTAGCTTTGAATTAATCCATTTTGTGAAATGATTTATATCTTGGTACTGTTTTCAGCTTTCTTCTTTGGACAGATATAAAAACCTTACCCAAGGACATAAAAGTGAACATAAAATAATGGGATCTCTTTAGAACTTGTTAAAGCATGGTTTTAAGAATATCGTCTCCTGTGACCTCTTTTAGCCTCCTGGAGCTAATTATTAATACTATTTTATAAATCCTGCTTTCAAGTTGATGTTAATCATCATGTACACTGAGCTTTTAATATGCAAAAGAGTTTTAAAAACTTGTACATACATACAATAGCCCTGTAAGGAAGGACATCATAAGGAAGATACTATTATATCCATTTTCAGGTCAGAAGCTGAGGCTGAGAGATAGGTTTGCCTAAGACTATATACTGACAGGATGCTTCTATGGCCCTATTAGGGTATATAACCTCCTGCTGATGTGCTGTGATGGACTACAAAAGTAGCTAGAATACTGTCTTCCATTATAGCATGGGGGCAGGATAGGGGAAGATGGAGGGCAGGTATCAGACGATGTCCAAAAACATACAATTGTTTATGTCTGTATGCATTTATGTATTTATTTACTTATTACATTTACTGTATTTCTTCGAGTCTAAGGCGCCATCGATTCTAAGGCGCACCTTTACTTTCAGTACCACCAGCAGGGGAAAAAAAATCCATCGATTGTAAGACTCACCTCCCTTCATTGAATCTACCCGCTCAGCACCAACTCTCCCCAGCATGTCTCCTGCAGCTGAGGATGACTGAGTGCACTGCCTTTGCATAGCATTTTTGGCCCCACCAGAAAGTGCCATTTCCTTCATTACCTGGGCTTGGGGGAGCTTCAGGGAGGCCTGCGCAACCCTCTGCAGGCCTCCCTGATCTTCAGCTCAGTGAAAAACAGCGATTTTTGGGCATTTCTGGTTTTTGCGAAAACTGGAAATGGCTGAAAATCACCGTTTTTTGCCGAACTGAAGATCGGGGAGGCCTGCAGAGGGTCGCGCAGGTCTCCCTGAAGCTCCCCCAAGACCCAGTAAGTAAGAAGATAGCATTTTGGGGTGCTTTTTGGAGACCTTCGATTCTAAGATGCACCCCATTTTTTGAAATGCTTAATTGGGAAAAAACATGCGTTTTAGAATTGAAGAAATACAGTATATACCACCTTTTGACCAGTGCACTTGAGTTAGCTCACATTTTATAAAAAAAATAGCTTACCATTTAAAAGACATGATACAAAAGGCAAAAGGGACACGAGGAGAAAATAGGAAATGCCCAGTTGCGTTGCTAGCATCGCCGGAGGGGGGGGGGCGATGATGCGTTTTGTGTCATTGCCCCACCCCCTGCACTCCTGGAAGGCTTAATTTCAAGCCTTCCAGGACTCAGGGCAGGTGGGAGGGCCCAGAAAATGCACCAATTTCGGCACGTTTCTGCTCCACGGCTGCAAACGCAGACCTCTGGCTGCAAAAAAAGTGGTCACAGAGCGCGAAAATCCCACCTCGGCTTCTCCTCACAAGGAGACCCTGTCTGTCACCTGGGGGCATAGCACTCTCTGGCTCTCTCTTAGCGACACCACTGGCAATGTCAAGCAAAAAATAAGCAGTGTGCAAGAGAGTTCCTGGAAGGACAGATGTCCTCAGCCATAGACTCTTATCTCCATGATATTATGCCACCTCTTTAGCAGGTATAATGTTGTTATGTTATGGTTGGAGGTGGAACCACCCTTTGAGGAAGCATAGGATTCCAGCTAACTTCCACCACTCCCCTCCCATGCCCCCAACCCTGCCATATTTGCCCCCACGGTACTGCTGTTTTGCTGCCATAAGGCTCACGCTGGCAGTAAGGCTGTTGTGACACTGGCATTCTTTTTCAGTGCCAGGACTTAACCCTGAGGCACATGAAGAAAGATTAGATTGGCCCTTAGCAGGTGTTGGGTGCATGTTTTTCATGTTTAGTGCTTTTCCACTGGAAATTAAGTGCTGCTCTGTTGGGATACTCTGCCCAGGAACACTGGGTCTCACAAGTGATCTATTCTAGCCTGATAATCAGTCCTGTTGGTTGAATTCCAGCTTTGAATACTTCCTGTTAATGAGGATCCATGGTCCAGAAAGTAAAATTCAGGCTGGTGTCAAAGAGGACGGCTCTGGGACTGGGGAACTTCCTTCATGTAGCCAACTAGACCACCCTCCCCCGAAGACTCCAACCTCTCCGCCAACAAACTTGGACCAACCCCCCCAATGAGAGAAGGCCCCAAACTTACCTGCGATCCGGAAGGTAGTGACGGGGGCCTCTTCTGGGATACCACCACATGAAAGGAGAAAAAGACATTTACCGTTGTAAGATCATGGAACATAACTCAGGGACCAGTGCTATAAACTTGGCCCCATGAATGTCAAAAGTATTGTCCAAATTAAATCGGATACAAGCAACCAAACTTAAGTCGTCTCTGTTATATTCCGGGGTGCAAGTGAGGGCTCTCCAACTTACCAGATCGTCTCGATTCTGACAACGATGCCCCCTCTTTACAACCCCTTGGGGCATGGACGTGACAGACATAAATGACCATGGTGTCACTGATACAAGTAGATCCAGCACACTAAATCAATACAACTGTATGGGACGAGAGAGAGAGAGAGGATGAGAAGTCAAGCTGCATATGTGCAAAACCTTGACACATCTGAAGGAGCCCTTGGGATTATGGTCACAAAATGGAAGGGAAGGCTCAATGACAATCAGGGGTGGAGAAACATGGATAACCCAAACATGCTACTGCAGTTTTGGCACAAAACTTGCTGATTAACTAGTTATAGTGGTATTGAAAATAACACATAATGAAGCAAGTTGGATTTACCCCAATTGCTCCCCCCCCCCCCAGAATACTGCTACCTACAACTACATGACAGGCTCACAATTGGTCGATTTATTGTAATTTTTTCCTGCCTTTCTTCCAAGAAAGCTCATAGCAGGTTAAGGTATACTTACAGCGCAATCCTGTTGAAGGCAGGAGCGGCAAAACTATTGTTCTGCTGGTACCGGGCATCACAAATGTGCTGTAAGCCATGTTTTCGACACCCAGAGAGTAAGCAGCACTGGTGCCGAAGCCAGCACCACTTGCTCTACCTCGGATGTAGGTCGCCATCGGACACAGGTAAGGACTGCACTGGGTGGCATGGGGGTGTGGGGAGGGCAGAACAGGAGGGGGATTGGGTGGCCAGGCCTGGGAAGGGGAGGGATCCTTGGCAGCGTGCTCCACCGAATCCTATCCCCCTTCCTGGGCCTTGCCGGCATTACACGAGCCTCCTGGATTTGTGCTGGCCATTTTGCCAGCGCACATCCAAGGAGACCCATTGGGGTAGCTGAGCCGTTACTTGGGGTAAAGGGACAAATGTCCCTTTACCCAGAGGAGGCCTCTGTCTGCGCCAATGCTGACCCAATCCTGTATAGGATCCAGCACAGTGTGCTTTTATTATTATTATTATTATTATTATTATTATTATTGTTGTTGTTGTTGTTGTTGTTGTTGTTGTTGTTGTTAGCCAGGATGGTGTAGTCGTTTGAGAGTTGGACTTAGACCTTGGAAGATCCAGGTTCAAATCCCTGCTCAGCCACGAAGCTTCCTGGGTGACCTTGGGCCAGTCACTATCTCTCAGCCCCACCTACCTCACAGGGTTGTTGTGAGGACAAAAAGGAGGGGAGGAAATATGTACACCACTCTGAGCTCCTTGGAGGAAGGGCAGTATAAAAATGTGAAAAATAAATAAATAAATAAATAAATAATAATAATAATAATAATAATAATAATAATAATAGAATTTCTATCCTGCCTTTCTCCCCCATAGGGGGACCCAAAGCATTTGCATGCTGCGGTGGTCCTAGACAGGATTGGACTGTAGGGTGAGATATAGCAACTTGCTCACTGTTACCAGTGAGCCTCACAGTTAAACAGGGATATGAACTATGGTTTCTCACACTTAAGCACAGAATCCTAGATCCTATACCAAACTGGCAGTAGACCAAGAGCCTAATCCTATCCCCCGCCAGCCTAGAGAATGCAGCAACTCTGACAGAGCATGTGCTGCATGCTATGGGCTGGGGGGGGGGGGAACCACACAGCCCAGGAGAGGTAAGTAAAATTTTAATCTCTTTGCAGGCTGCCTGGTCTCCAATGGGTCCCCTTGGAACTATGCCAGCTCTTTGATGGAGTAAGTCTGAGGAGACTCCTGGGGGCAGGTATGAGCTGGGAAGGGGGCAGATCCTCCCGCTCCTACCCCAAGCCAGGCCTGCTCCCCAGCATGATCCATATATGGAAAAAACATCCACACTGATCTAAGGGGTCTATGTTAACAGCTCATTTAACAGCCCAATCCTGTCCCCCGCTGGCACGGAGTATGCAGTGCCGCAGCCTGTGCTGCATGCTCTGCTGGCCAGGGACCAGACACCCAAGGACCAGACAGAGACTGGTCCAGAGAGCCAAAGACCAGACAGATATCCCAGGAGAAGTTAGTAAATGCATATTTTTATTCAGCTCCCTGTAGGCCGCCTGGTGCCCTCTGGGGGTGTGTCTGGCCTGGGAAGGGAGGATAGGATCTGGTGTGCATGGCTGCCACTGAGATTGACCTGTTTCCCACCCCTGAACCACCCCTGGATCAGCCTGCTCCCCACCCTAATCCACTCCGATCCTCCCCTATTCTGCCCCCACCACTGACGTACCAGTGACAGCAGAGACTCTGCAGGCCACTGTCACATGCACACAGCCCCTGGGTCTTTGCACAGCTGGCAGTGGGCCACAGAATGACAGAGTGGCTGCCGCACCAGCAGCCAGATAATGAGATCTGCCCGTTGCTTTCGCCCATTCTGTCCATCTCCTGCCCATTGCTTTCACCGCCCAGAGTGGCTCCGATGGCGAGGGGGTGGGGCCTCCTAGTTCAGGGTTGTAAACGGGGTCTAGGATGGGGCACAACTTACAGTACCGCCCCCACCGTAGAATCACAAGAGCTAGGAATTCTGCTGTTTTTAAAAGCTGGGACTCCTCAAGTAATGGTGGGTACTTGAAGGCAAAATCTTGACTTTTTGACATTATACTGATGCTTCAAGTGGCTAGCTATAGAAATAGCAACTATTCCACCCTGTTCCACAGCCAAGAATGAGCCTGGAGCGTGGCTCTGAAAGGCAGGTTTCCATTCCTCATCTTGTTTGGTCTTCAGGGGCATCTTAAATGTATTTGCCAACCTATAGTTGAGATGTTCGTTTATGGGCAGCAGTCAATAAAACCGCAGCTATGTAGGCCTCTTTTTATGTTTAACAAGACAGCCCTGTATTAATGTTTAATCATTATTGCCCATTAGGAGCAGAGTTAACAAAATCTGAGTCCCAACAGCTGGCTAATGCTGTATTTATTCACTTTTGTCATCTTTGTTGCAGCTCATTACATGTTCTTAATAATAGATGATGTTTGAAATCTCAAAGATTCCTAATTAACTGTCTAATTCAGTGTCTAAAGATGCATGGAAAGCAATACCCCCTTGCAAACACCCCTTTGTAACAGTCTTCAGCCACTAACATCGCCTGGCAAATGCTGCTTCTTGTATTTTCCCTCCATGCTCACACTGAAGATATACGTCTTCAAAACCCTAAATGGCCCATTACTTACAATTGCCGTGTTCTTCCTTTTAAGGTTATGCATGCGCTTTGCTCTACACATACAGCTCAATCTGCAAACAACGCTGATACATGCCATGCGGACTTCATCCAGTGCCTCCCAGTTTTGCTGCTACCAGCAGTGCCTCAAAGGAAATAAGCATTTCTGTTTTACAATCAATATAAACAACTGCTTCATCTCGTCCATAAATTTTTTGGAGAAGACATAAACAAAGCCCAATCCCAAATGAGGTCCTGCTTTCATTCATCCCTTTAATCTGAGTTTGGTTTACACAAGGGATCTCTCTCACTCGCTCATTTTATTCCTCGTCCATAGATCTTTTGGTTATTGAGGGATTTAAAAGAAATGTTTCAAATAAATGATGGAGGAATGCGTAATGGCAGAGGAGCGAACTTACATTTTCCATGATTTTATAGCACAAGTACACATAGCCAAACAATAACAGGAAAATTCCACTGTATTGGGAAATATGCTATGAGGCTAGATCTTGAAAGCTCTGACTTCATGGGCTTTTATTTCTGCTGTGTCTCAAGACCCTCTCTGTAGAATTCATAGGTCATAGATTAGACTCTCCACCTGGTCATCTGTCTGGAGAAAAAGTTCAACAGGTGAGTTAGGGCATTCCAGTTTCTGCTCTGTTCCTACTCTAGACACCACAATTGTGTGAGAAAGAACCAGCCCCCCAAAGGGTACATGATGCCTGCCAATACAATTTGTGGGGAAATTCTTGCCAACTCCTCCAAAGTGTGATGAATGCAACCTATTTTGGCTTTCTTTCAATGGTTTGGCAAATTTAACCTGGCCAGCATCTCTTTCTTTTAAGTCCCCAAGTTCCATTCTAAGAACTAGTGGATAGCTGGCCAAGCAGCTAATTGCAATCAGTGGAAACGTGTGTTGCATTTCCTTTGTGTGCTCCTGACTGCCTCAAACCAGCAGGGTGACTGTCAGACCTTTTTTCCCCGACTAGGCTTTGCCAGGAAGAGTTTTCTGTATTTCCACTGGGGCATGCATTTGGTTTGGGATAAATGGGAAAACGTAATCAACTGAGCCCCTTTCATGTGACACAATAGAACTTGGGAATGAATCCCAAGTGAACAGCGATCCATTTGGTCCTGTTCAGGTCTCCTTTGTTTCTTTGGGTTTCCTTACCCTCTTGCCAGCCAGCAGAGCTAGGAGGGAAGAGGTAGAGAGCAAGACTGCAGGGAGAAAAGTGCCAATATACTGTATCTCCAATCTTGAACTGAGACAGTGCTAGTCAAAATGTCCAAGAATCTGTAGGACTTCTGGACACTCAGTAACCTTCAGTTGGGCAGATGCAGATCCAATGAACAGCCAATGCCATGCCAACACCGCCCCCCCCCAGGTGGCCCCTGAGAAAGAATAAAACAGTAGTGGTCACCACCAATGACCATGGGGAGCTGCATGAGAGTGGCACACCACCCACACAAATCACCTGAAATAAGGATGCCACTGCACCTCTCATTACCAGAGCTACAGCGCAATCCTGTGTAACCTTGCATCGGTGTAACAGGAGATGCACCGGTATAACAGCAGATGCACCGGTGTAAGTACACTTACACTGGCATAAGTGCACTTACACCGGTGCATCTACTGTTATACCGGTGCAGGGTTACACAGGATTGCACACACTGCTACTGTGGCACAGGCAGCAAGAGGACAAAAATAGAGGGCAGCCAGAAATCCTAGTACTCAGGTTTTGAGTGTCATTCACACAAACATGCTACCAAGAACTGCCTGTTTGGGTGTAGCAGCAGATCAAGGAAAAGAAGATCGCTCCCTTGGAAGAGAGCAGGCATGTAGCCTCCACAGGGTGAGGGCTTAAGTTCATCAGCTGGAAGAAACCCTTTTGGAAGGGGAAGAACTGCAATGAACCACAAGGAGAGCCCCAACTGCACCGAGACAACCTAGAGTGCTGGTAGCCCACTACACAGAGGCCTGGTTCAATCTCACCTAGGAGGTTTGCTATAACCATCATCATACCCACTTTTTTTCATGACTGGTCAGAAGCACCGAGGGTAGACACAAAAGAGAAGGTGGAGAGGTAGGACTTGGACCCACACCAGCCAGTTTACAGGGCTGCTTACAAACCACACAGCCAAACCAGGGGACATGAAAATAACATCTCATGGAACATTCAGCATCCTGCAACACCAAGGGGAACCTTTACCTTTTTACCTAACACCACAAAAAGGTCCACCTGGCTGGGCAACTGTAGCAAATGGACCAATCAGAGGGAGCACTGCATGGCCAATCATTGGGTTTGCATGTGGCACAGGGTCCCTATTGCAGCAACTTGCCACATACACAACATGCCAGTTTTACAGTATAATTTCTGGCACAGTAGACCCCAGTATAGCTGCCCTTTTGCTGCCCTCTCTGCCCTTTTCAATTGCCTGCCTTCTATACCATGGCAGCAGTGAACAGGTGAATTGTGGCCAGCAACTATCACCCTACTAACCCTGGCATGCTGGCTTTTTCTTATGTAAATAGTGTGTGTGTGTGTGGGGGGGCAAATAGGGTGGGCAGTGGGAGGGATCCATATTGTGACCACAGAAGTGTAGGCTTAAAGCCCCCATCCCATCCATGGTCTCAATCCCGATCGCCCCCACCACACGTCCAATTTATATAAGAATAGACAAATTTGCCATGGCCAATGACATAAGTAAGGTCACATATTGCTTGACCTAATTTAAACTTGATTTTTATGAGACTATTTCATACTTAAGCTGAAAATAAGCAATTGCTTTGAATCCCTT
Source organism: Plestiodon gilberti rubricaudatus (assembly GCA_026170595.1). Classification (NCBI taxonomy): domain Eukaryota; kingdom Metazoa; phylum Chordata; class Lepidosauria; order Squamata; family Scincidae; genus Plestiodon; species Plestiodon gilberti. The sequence goes on from JANXHW010000002.1 coordinate 68,760,664, forward strand.
TGAATTGCTTTCAAACGTGGAATTGTGAAAGGAGATGGCTGTGAAAGCCACAGCTGTTACTCTCTTTCCACTGTGTAGGCACAAGTACATCTAGTATTTCACCAAGTTGATGTTTTCTCAATGTTGTTCTCTTTTTTGGTAGATGACTTTTTTACCACTCTATCCCCATCTTACAAAACCTTTCTGTGCCATACAGCTTTCGTTCTTTCTGTATCCCTTCTTTCCTCTACATGTCGGTCCTCTTGTAATCTAGAGATATCTTCATCCCTTCAAAAGCTGTCCCCTATGTGTTGTTGCCCTTCTCTTCCTTCCCAGTCCTAAAAAGTTCAAAGCATTCTGCAACAAGTTCTATAATATAAATTCTATAATGCAGTTATGCAGTTCTGATATCCAATTCTGTAATGTACTGAAAGGAAACGGGTAGCCCAATCCTGCCTACGTATGCGGTGGGAGGCCCAGGCCGCCCACCGGATCTTATCCACGTTTCCTGAGGTCTCCTCGGTCTCCTCGGAGGAAGGGGACATTCATCCCCTTCCCTCGGGTGTAGCGCAGGGAGGCCCCAAAGAGTCTATTTCGCTGGCAGAAGTCAGAGGAGGCTGTGTAATGGCAGATCCGGCCTGGGAAGGGGATGGGAATATGGCGGCCACCATCTCCACCCCACCACCCAGGCTGGCTCGGCCAACGGCTGGCCTCCCTCGCCGCCCAGACTGCCCCCACCACGCCCACCGGAGCTGCACTTACCTTCTTCAGCGGCCGTATGGACAATCCAGCAGCGGAGTGAGGGCGGCTGGCCCTTACTCTAAAGTTGTTGCAAACTTGCTTTACAGCATGTTTGCGACGGCTTCAAATGGCGGAGCACTCACTCCGCCGTTTGATACGTGCGCAGGATTGCGCCCTTAAACAGCAAAGTAGGCTTATTATTAGATTAAGTAGCAAAAGATAAACTATAGCTGATTGCATTATTTAATAAACACTTTTTTTATTTGACGTTGCCATGGAATTTAGTCTCCTGTACTGGAGAGTCAAGGAATGAAAGGCCCTTGCTGAATAGTGGAATCCAAATGTGTTGTTGTCAATACAAAACTTTTCATGTAGGAGTGGAAGCAGAATAATTACACTACAACCATTCCTTATAGAGTTCTGAAAAGGTGCTTTTTAGAGAAACTAATAACGGATCCAAACTCCTCTTCTAGTATTTTAATTCTACATCACTACCTTAATGCCATGTAAAATGAGATCAATCAATGCAAAATAAACAAACCTTCTCTTGTCAACAGCACTGCAAGCTGTCTTCTGGACAGTCCAATCCTATGAAACGTTGTCATGGCAAGCAAGCATTTTGGATGGGGAATCAGGACTGACCCCAACTGCATGACTTGTGCTATTGCACTCAAGTGGACCCATTCAGTAGTGGTGGCTCTAGCTTTTGGAGGGCCCTGGAGCAAAGGCCCTCTAGAGCCCCTTAAGCTTTGGAAAGTAGGTGTACCAACTATACTGTCATGGTGCCAAAGAACCAAGCAGCAAATGCACACAAATCCTCCTTCATGCCACCAGAGCAGCTACAGCTGAACATGTCATCATCACATGTCATTTGTTTATCCAGATGTTCGTATCACATTTTCACACTAAATTTTCAACCAAAGCAAATGGTACTCACCCCACCCATAATGAACTTAGCACTAAATATAGGAAGTGCTGATGAGTTCGCTGAAGCTACCTGTGATTCTATCGAGTTGACAGCTCTTTTCTTTCTGAAGTCGCTCCTTTGTCTTTGGCAGTTCCATATGAGAAGGAAATTCCACAGGTGTCATTTTTCACTACATTATATATAGTGATATATATATCACACACTCCCCCACCCCCGAAGTAGGCTGACTGATCACCTATGAGTCTCCTCAGACATAAGCACTGAGCTGGTGCAAGTCCAAAGAGAGCCAAGGGTCAGGGCAGGAAGAAAAATGGGGGATAAGATCCAGCGTGCCCAACTGCCTCTGCAGCCACCCTCTTCCCCTGACACTCTCCCGGTTCCTCCCCTTCATGCCCTGTTACCCCCCCCCTCCCTGCCCATAGCCTTCCCCCACCACTGACTTACTGGTGCCTGCAGAGCCTTCTGGAGCCGCTGCCACACGCACCACACCACATCTCTCACCATTTATGGCAACAGCAGCCTGGCTTTCACACCGCCGTAGAGGACCTTGTGCTGCCAGAATGCTAGTTCTGGCAGCACATGTTACCTACAGCTTTTAAAGGCCCAGGAGCCTTTGCTAGAAAAGGAGTTGTCAACACTATTCAGCTGGCAGGTATGTCCTAGAACTTCCCTCCTGGCAGTTATACAGGTCTGTGATTTAAATGTGACCAGGCTGATAATGAGGTTTATTGACATCTGTTTCTGTGATTACTCCTCTAAAGGGCTTCTGTGCTTTTCATTCAAGTATATAATGTGGCCCATATGATTGCATTTTTAATAAATGCAATCATAAAGTGACCCACTGGGTTTAACTGTTTTAAATACCTGTTTTAATTGTTTTTATTGTATTGTAATTTAATATGTATTTTAACATGTTTTAATTGTAAGCTGTGACTACAGTATGTCGTATTCAGCTTGTTGGGCTATTGTATAAATTTATTCAATGCTGAACATAGTTCTCTTTATATGCAAATTCGCTATCTGTGAATTCGCTATCTGCGAGGGGCAGAATTACCACCTATCTCTCCATATCTGTGGTCTGTTCTTGTTATCTGTGATCTCATCAGGGCCACTGTTCTCTGAGCTTTTTTTTTTTTGCAGGTCTCCACTTTGCTCTGGGAGCAAATTTCCCTGCCTTGCTGCATTTATTGTAAAGGGTAATCTGTCTCTTCTGGAGTTACTACTGTGTGTGTGTGTGTTTTCTGTTGAATGCCATTTGCAACACAATGGAAACTGTTTGTGCTTTCTGGGCTTCCAGGATACTGTACAATACCTTTTATATTTGCATAATGTTGTTAGGAAGGAATAATAATTAATTTGCTAGAGTTAGGAATTGTTCCATAACAAAGAGCCAACAAAGTTCCATAACAAAGAGCCATGTGGTATATTGGATGGTGCCCCCGCTATCACCTAGCCCAGGGGTGGCCAACCTTCCACCATTAGGGCTACTGTGTTCTTAAGAGTTGTGTAGAAGGCAGAATCTTGGCAGCTGCAAGTGCTGATGGTGCTACTAAAGCAGCTGCACCTGCTGAAATGCCCTCACTTATGCAACCATTTAAAGGGCCAGCATTCATGTTGAAAGGTTGGCCACCACTGACCTAGCCCATGGACTTCAAGGTAAGATTCAGGTTCACATAGTGCATGCTGAAGAGGGTCCCCTGGAACCTAACACATTTTTTTCCCATAGGCTCAATGATTCGGTATCTGCTAATTCGGTATCCACTAGGTTTTCCAGGAACGTAACCCTAGCGGATAATGAGAACTGACTATCAGCACAATCCTGTGTAACAGTAGATGCACTGGTGTAAGTGCACTTATGCCAGTGTAATTGCACTTACACCGGTGCATCTGCTGTTACACCGGTGCATCTACTGTTCCACCGGTGCAAGGTTACACAGGATTGCACTGTAAATGTGTATGTGCCTTTCTAACAGGCTAGGTGTTTTCAGAACATATAAAGAACCCAAACCATCCCACTCCCCAAAACTGCAGGGCTTTACAACATCAGTCATCATCAGAGCCTCTCAGAGCCTCATCATCCTTTTGCCCAGGAGATGTTTTGGCAGCACCCAAGGTACTCAGCATCAGCAAAGGCACTACCGTTAAGTTTGATTGATGTCAGTCTTTCAACATCTTCCCTGCCTGCAAACTCCTTCATTGTTCAGTGCCAGCATTAGCCTGAGTGCCAAATAATTTCCCAGCATGATCACATGGTCACTTTGTAGAATGTCAGCAAGAGATCACTCTTTTCGGGTCTTGAACTGAAAGGCATCTATCTTCCTAGTAATTTATCTTGTGATCTTTCCACTTTATACAGTATTTTCTTTTTTTCTTCATACATTTTTAGATGCTTGTCAGGTTGGGTTTTTTTGTATGAAAAGTGAGAGACTAATGGAGCTGGCTGGAGGCAAATTTATTATTGCAGGAGTGCTATCATTTTCTGCATAGCTTTGCACCAGTGTTGCTCAGGAACACTAATTGAACCTTTATAGCAATATTAAAATAATGTGCTCCAATGTACTGTACCCAGTTTATATGGTTAGTTCTTTATGTCAGTCTCTCCCCCCCCCCCCAAATGGCAACACTTTAACAAGGTGCAATGAATTCACCTTTAAACAAATGTGTTTTGAAGTCAGTCCCATTTACTTTAAGGGAATATACTTCTGCTTAGATGTTCTGCTATACTTTATGAATGTGCTTAGCTAAAATACTTCAGAAATTGGTTTGCAGTGACACAGCTACAAGACCATCCGATGAAGGGCAAATTTGTCCTGTACCCATTGACTCCTTCCACACTCTGCATGCAGTTGCAGTGGTTCCAATGCATAACCATGGCTTCAACAACCAGGTGGCATTTTCTCAGTAAGAGCTCTCACAGAGCAATCCTGTGTAACCTTGCACCGGTGTAACAGCAGATGCACCAGTGTAAGTGCAATTACACTGGCATAAGTGCACTTACTTTTGTTACACCGGTGCAAGGTTACACAGGATTGCGCTGTCAAGGAGAAATAGTTGCTGACTATTAACCAGCCATCCTGGAAAATTGTGATTCCTGACTCAGTTGTGGCCACTGTGGTTCCTTTAGTATGAGAACATGGTCAAACTAGTGTTACGGTCCCTGTGATATCAGCATGGTGCAATCCTTGAGACATTTTGAATTACCCTAATCCTAAAAAATGTTTCCATTTTTGATTCCTCCCTACTGTGTGCTCCCTGAGGCATCTGGTGGGGCCACTGTGAGATACAGGAAGCTGGACTAGATGAGCCTTTGGCCTGATCCAGCAGGGCTCTTCTTATGTTCTTATGTTTTTATGAGGTGTAGTCATTTCAGACGGTATTTGAGTGCCATTAGCTGTGCCCTTACACTGTGTGGGGATGGAGTCATTGATCAGCAGTTAAAAGCACTGGAGGAAAGAGTTGTGTCAGTTGGAGAGGATCTTTAATCTGGAAGGAGCCTCAGTCAGACCCTCATTTTTCATCTTGGTAGGATGACATTAGATTCAATGGTCAGCAGTTACTGTGTGTCTTCTATAGGTAAAAAAGACAAGGAATATTTATTTTAAATAAAAGTGTCAAAGATGTATGTAGAACTCAAAGAGCAGGTGCATATTTCACAGCTATTTAGCTCCAGAAAGCAATAACTTCATGATCTTCATCCTATTGGTGAATGTAATGGTATACGACTTGATCTGATTTAAATATTAGCCCCCTCTAGTGGCACAACCTCAAATGTATTCATACAACAAGATACATCAACTGTATTTTCATAATTATCATGAAAATATATTAATCTTGTTAATGACTTTTTTAAATCTTCTTTGTCAGTGTTGTCACTTGGTTCATGCCAGCAGACTTTCCAGATCTAGACTATAGTCATCAAGACATTCTGTAGAATAGTATGGCTAAGCCAAGTGGTTCAGTGGAAAAAAATGTGGGTTTTTTTTTCTTTTTCATAGTGTTATGTTAACTATAACACTTCCCCAGTGGTTCAAACAATTTAGCCTACATATTACCACAATGTGTTAAGGAAACAAAGTACATGTGTACAGTCAGGTGCTTACTTGGGAATAATTCCAATTGATATTAGTGGGGTTTATTTTTCCATTTATTTCCTCTGAAAACAACAGATTGTTAGGCCTAACTTAAGGGCCTTTGTTTTCGATGGGAGGATGGGGATTAATTTTTGCTGGACTGTGCTTCTACTGTGGAGGTAGGTTCCATGTAAATAAATTCTGTTCTGAATACAATCTCTAGGATGAAGGTGTACATTTTAGCAACCTTAAGATTTCTGAGAAAATCATTGAAATATGGCTACAAATGGGGGAGGGGGAAACCCCAACCCAGTAGCTAATATCCATGTTTGAGGCAATATTTTATTTATTTGGAATGCAATTGTAAACACATTTACTAGGAATTTTTTAAAAAGCCACCATTGGATGTATAGGGCTTAATTCCGAGCAAACACAGAAAGGCTTGTGCTTTCAGGTGTTGTTTTTTTATCCCCATTTTCTTGGCAGTTTACAAAAACAAAAGACTATTCCGCAGATGTTCATTCAATATAAACAGCCATTATACTTCATGAACCTGGAAGTCTGAATTCCTAGGGCTGCTGCACATCCAAATTGTGATTAACTAAGGCCCCTCCCAAACAGCTTACCTGTATTGGTCCTCTGCTGAAAAACAAAGAAGCAACATCTGGCATGAGATAATGCAATAACCAACTTGCCTGAGGCTGAGCTGAGAGGGTTCACTTGCTGCATTTTCTTTGCAAGTCCCTACTATATATTTTCTACATTCTTCAGCCAATAAGAGTAAGTCATAATGAAAAAACAGGCTGAGTGTGTGGTTTGGACAGAAACATTCCTGTCATCAGTGCTCTGAACCACATTAGCTTCATTGTTTGACAGCAAGGACCCTAGAGAAAGGCCATCAGAGCTTTTACCATTTAGCTGTTTTCTCTCTTTTGCTCCATTAGGAGGTTCAAAGCACTACGATCTTGTCATCGTTCTGTCAGCACAGACCATCACCTGTTTTTGAAAACTCCAGTCACTAATGATGGCAATGGGTGAAGTAAATGATTTTAACAGACACCTCATGATGAGCGATTACCTGAGAGAAAGCCCTTGGCTCAGGCATTTCTTACTATGTTCTTTTTTCGCCTCTCAGAGGTGAGCCTAGTGTGTTGTTCAGGTGACAAACCTATATGTTTCAGACAGCTTTTCATCTTACCTGAAGTACAATTATATTTTATTGTAACAGTAGTGCCAGCAAAAGTGTTTATTTTCCAAAATATTCTTCAAAATATTACACATCAATTCTCAAGGTGTTTATGTGGAAGCGAGTCCTATTGATTTCTACAAAAAAAAAAAAAAAAACTCAGGCCAGGGAGAGGGCAGACATGGGAAAGGAGCATAACTACACAGCAGGCTATGAGTCAACCAGAAATTTTTGAGAGAGAGAGGGGGGGGTGTCACTGGTCCAACCTGAAAGTCCGACGGGACCACTCCCAGAGTCTTCTGCTGGCCCACCCTGCAAGGGAGAAGGCAGGTGCGGGAGAGCGGGGCTAGTTGACCCAAGGCGGCGTTCAGACGCCCTCAGCGCTGCAGAGGGGGTATACAGCACCCGCACTCCTCCTCCAGTTGCCTCCTCCTTACTCTACGCTGGGTTCAGCTCACCCTCAGTGCCGGAGGACAGGTCCTCATTCCTGCCCAGATGGAGGGTTTTGTGCTGTGAAGCAGGGATGTACAGTCACAGCCTCACTGGACCCAACAAGTTTTTTTTTAAAGGACCCAACAAGTAAAATAAAAGTACCTTGCTCTTCCGCACTGGATCCTTTCTACTCCACCACAATCAATGAGTTAAGCAGTGTATGTACACACACACACACACACACACACACACACACACACACACACACATACATGTAGAAACTTCTAGCGTGGTGAGCAGCCTGGAAGTAGACGAAAAACGCGACCCGAGCATGCTAGAAGGTGGGGGAAAATGGCTCTCAAGCACTCCTAGCGCTAGAAGCTGAAAAACAAACACAGCCTCAGTGAAAGCTATTGCTGCATTTGTTTTTCAGCTTCTAGCTCTAGGAGCACTTGAGAGCTGTTTTTTTTCTCTCTTTCTAGCATGCTTGGGTCACTTTTTTTTCTCCTTCCAACCCGCTCACCATGCTAGAAGTTTCAACTGCGAGCTCGAAGCTAGAAAACATGGCGGCCTCATAGACCAATAGGAGGGCTGCTTGGCTGCAAAGGAGCTTGGGAGATGTAGTGCGGGGACAAGGAGCAACAGCAGCCATTTTAATTTTCGGTCATTTCTGTTCTTTTTGAGAGCCCTGGTAGCAGCAAAATCAAGCATGCTAGGAACGTCACTTCCTGCTATTTCTGATTTGAAAAAAAAACGCAGCCCATGAAAACAGCAGGAAGCTGGTTTTGAATTTATTTCCGGTTCTGGAGAGACAGCGGGAGCTCAAGAACACACACACACACACACAAGTGAAGAGGCTTTTGCAAGGTAGGTTTCTCTACACTCTGTCTCTCCCTTTCTGTCTCTGTTTTGAGTGTGTGTGTGTTGTGCCTCCCCAGCCTTGGACCTCATCATATGTCACTGCTGTGAAAGTGTTTCCCTCTAATCCACTGATGATGCTATTTTGCTTTCAGAAGGATTAGTGACAAACCTCTACAGCAGCCACAGACTGCTAAACCAGAGTGGGTGGGGAAAAAACTATTTCAATAAGAACAGGATCCCTAGTCCTGCTAGCATTGGAAAACACCACGTGGCACCCTGCCGCCCTGGGGCCCACCTCCCCCATAACGACGCCTCTGAAAGTAAGGATTTCTTTTTTTATGCCACTTCTATTAATTGCAACGGGATGTGCACAGTAGTTTCTGGTGAAACACAAGGAGTAGCTCCCAGGTCAAGCAGAGATGCACAGAATGAAAGGGTAATAAGGGGCGTTTGAAGTTTGATTTTCTGCCAATTGAGTAGTTTTTAAATCATAACTACAAACACAATAATTCAAACTATAGGTAGAAAATCAATTAAATATCTTGACAAATGGGCACATATCATGGAGCCTGGGAAGATGCATAATTCAGTGAAAAGATCCCATGATTTGCCATCTTACTGTAAAAAAAGTCTAATTCAAACAAGGAATCTGGCACTGAAGCCATGACCTAAACAAAATGCTATTTGCACATGAAAATAATAAAACTTCTTTAGGAAGATTTCAAAGATTATTTCTTACACAGTTGGCAGGAAAAAAGCTTTCTTAAAGTGTACAACACCTTTTCTCAGACAAAAGGAAGGTGTTCATCCAGAATTATGCACGTGTTGTACAGTTGTTCACCCTTCTCATTCTGTGTGAAGTGGTAATTGTTACAAGCCTTGTCGTTTTCTATGTAAGAAAATAATGTTTTTATCCTTCACTCATTCAGAATGACTGCTGTGCTGCCAGGAACTGCTCTTAAACAACTGGCATAGAAATAGCTTGTTTTAGTTGGCATTTTAGGTACAAGTTTCAGGTCTCTGATGGCAAACATGCTGTGAAAGGTGTCAAGACTGAAAAAGCATTTAAAAGGGTAACACCAACATACAAGGATACGTTTTCAAAAGTTGCAGTCAATCCTTTTGCATTTATTGTTCAACTCTCTTCTTGTTATGTTATTGCTTTGTACATTCTATAATCTGTATATGCTTTTATAGAATAAAGGAAAAACATACCTAGGGTGAAATATGCTCAAGTGACTAAGGCCATCGTGTGCTTCTGGGCCGCTACTGCAAACAGGCAGCAGAATGGTGTGCGGCTCCAGAAACCTTTATTGGTGCTGGTAAGTTGGCAGCAGAGGCGTATATGGGCAGGCAGCCTCAATGGTACAGGGGCTGAGCCTGAACGTTAACAGGAAGCAGGAAACTTGCCAGAGAGGATGCACCTGGGACATGCAGTTCTAGTCCTGACCTGGCCACACTGGAGCCCTGGAAACAGCGGCACAAGCTCTGCAGAGCCAGCAGAGCTCATGCGTGTGGGTTTCTAGGACTGGAAAAGGCCCTCCTGCCCAACCTTGTCCTCTTACCTTTGTTTTCAGGCCTCTGGTGTGGCCGAAAACCTGGAAGTGGCAATGATGTCACCGTCACTTACTGGTACTTCTGGTGGTACTTGGTGTGGCGGCGGCCACAGAGGTGGTACGCCATGTCGAAGGGGTTGAGAACCCCTGCTCTAAGGGGTCTGCACTGGGCAGCTGCACTTGGGCAGCTGTGTGGCATCGCATCTCATTGTTATGCCACCTCCAGACGTTTGGCATGATGATGTCATCATGTCATCACAGAAATTCCAGATTGCTGAGCTCTGTGCTGTGCAGAGCTCAGCTGGGAGATGAGCAGTCACAGAGGGAACACTGCCACCCATCCCCCACACCGACTTACCAGCACTGGGGCTTCTCCGAAGGCTGCTGGTGTGTGGCCGCAAACCGCTTGTGGTGGTAACCAGGGTCGTGTTTTGCAACTGTCGTAAAGAAAGCACTCTGTGCCACCGGAACACGCGTTTCGTGTTTGGGCCCTAAACCCTATTGAACACAGTGGGGCTTACTTCTGAGTAAGAATCCCAGGCCAGTACTTTAACATACCTTTTATATCTGTTTGGGATATTTTTATTCCACTTTTCAGTTTTTATACTTTTGTTCAGAGAAACAATATTTATGGGATTTTCCGCCATGTGATTCAGATCTTAATGTAGAGGAAGTAAAATTTTTGGTCTTACACTTGTCAGACAAAATTCCAGTTCCTAAATTGTTACCGCGGTGCTGCAGCAGGCAAACGGAACGGGCTATCCAAGGCTGACGAAGAGTTGAGAAGGTCTTTAAAAAATTCTTCTTCCTGGCTTAACGTTTCCTTCCAGACATTAGGAACTTTTTCAAAAGCAAAACAGAGAACTCAGCTGAAAGCTGAGAGATGTCCAATGTCTGCTTTCAGCTGAGTTCTCTGTTTTGCTTTTGAAAAAGTTCCTAATGTCTGGAAGGAAACGTTAAGCCAGGAAGAAGAATTTTTTAAAGACCTTCTCAACTCTTCGTCAGCCTTGGATAGCCCGTTCCGTTTGCCTGCTGCAGCACCGCGGTAACAATTTAGGAACTGGAATTTCGTCTGACAAGTGTAAGACCAAAAATTTTACTTCCTCTACATTAAGATCTGAATCACATGGCGGAAAATCCCATAAATATTGTTTCTCTGAACATTACAACTAGCCATGAAAATCTACATGTGTATTTATACTTTTGATTTAAGTATTTCAATCCACTCCAAGAGTCTATGATGAAACAAGCTGCATCTTTAAATGAAATATAATAAGTTTCAAAGTAGAGATACTGCAAGCTGCAGGAGAAGAAAATACTAATGATGAAATTTTAATTTAATTGTAAAGCTTAGAGTGGAGGAGCATGCGCTCCGCAACTCTAAGCTGTTGCAAATGCACTGTAAAGTGCATTTGTGACTACTTTGGAGTAAGAGCTGCCGGCACGGAGGCTGGCAGCATTCACTCCCCCAGTGGACCGTCCGCGTGCCTGCGGGCAAGGTAAGCCCTGCATTGGCCGGTACAGGGCGGACTAGGCAGCGAGGAAGGGCGGCTATTGGCCAAACCGGGTGGGGATATCGGCGGCGAGCTCCGCCGAGATCCCAAGCCCTTTCCCGGCCCGGTTCAGCGATACACCCGGGCCTCATATATATGCCAGCTTCAGAGCGGGCGTACATTCGAGTAGGTCAATAGGGCCTGGGCCGCCTTGCACCCAGGGAAAGGGATGATTAGAATTCTTTGAAAAGGTCAGCAGGCATGTGGATGTGGGAGAACCCGTGGATATTATATACTGTATCTGGATTTTCAGAAGGCGTTTGACACGGTCCCTCATGAAAGGCTCCTGAGAAAACTCCACAGCCAGGGAATAAGAGGGCAGGTCCTCTTGTGGATTAGGAACTGGTTGAAGACCAGGAAACAGCGAGTGGGAGTTAATGGGCAATTTTCACAATGGCGAGAGGTGAAAAGTGGTGTGCCCCAAGGATCGGTCTTGGGACCGGTGCTTTTCAACTTATTCATAAATGACCTAGAGTTGGGGATAAGCAGTGAGGTGGCCGAGTTTGCGGATGACACTAAACTTTTCTGGGTGGTGAAGACCAGCAGGGATTGTGAAGAGCTCCAGAAGGATCTCTCCAAACTGGGAGAATGGGCAGCAAAATGGCAGATGCGCTTCAATGTAAGTAAGTGTAAAGTGATGCATATTGGGGCAAGAAATCAAAACTTCACATACACGCTCATGGGTTCTGAGCTGTCTGTGACGGATGAAGAGAGAGATCTTGGGGTACTGGTGGACAGGTCGATGAAAGTGTCAACCCAGTGTGCGGCGGCTGTGAAGAAGGCCAATTCCATGCTTGGGATCATTAAAAAAAGGGATTGAGAATAAAACGGCCAATATTATTATGCCATTGTACAAATCGATGGTAAGGCCATATCTGGAGTATTGCTTCCAGTTCTGGTCACCGTATCTCAAAAGGGATATAGTGGAACTGGAAAAGGTGCAGAGGAGAGCGACCAAAATGATTAGTGGGATGGGACATCTCCCTTATGAGGAAAGGCTACAGCATTTGGGGCTCTTCAGTCTAGAACAGGGGTGGGAACCTCCGGCCTGCGGGCCAGATCCGGCCCGCGGGACGATCCGGTCCGGCTCGCCCTGGACCGTCCCGATCCGGCCCGCGACCGGAGGCTCCGCCACCGCCCGCCGCTGCCGCCGCCTTCCCGCGCCGCTTCCTTTTAAAATCGCCCTTCCTGGACCTGCGCAGAGTGCGATGCCGGCCGAGAGGGAAATCTTGGCCTCAGCTGCGCTCTGCGCAAGTCCAGGAAGGCCGATTTTAAAAGGAGGAGGCGCCGAGGTGACGCTGAGTGAGAGAGTGCGAGCAGTGGGTGGGTGGGTGGGCGAGTGAGTGGTGGGTGGGTGCTGTAAATTCGCGGGGGGGGGGTCAAATTTGCGGTGGGAATTTCGGACGGCCTTACGGCCGGCCTGCAGCCACTTTTCCCCATGGAAAAATGGCCCCCCACCCCAAAAAGGTTCCCCACCCCTGGTCTAGAAAAAAGGCGGCTGAGGGGGGACATGATCGAGACGTATAAAATTATGCATTGGATGGAGAGAGTGGATAGAGAGAAGTTCTTTTCCCTCTCACACAGCACTAGAACTAGGGGACATCCACTCACATTGAGTGGAGGGAGTATTAAAACAGACAAAAGAAAATATTTCTTTACCCAGCGTGTAATTCGTCTGTGGAACTCCTTGCCACAGGATGTGGTGATGGCACCTGGCCTGGATGCCTTTAAAAGGGGATTGGACAGATTTATGGAGGAAACGTCCATCACAGCTTACAAGCCATGATGGGGAAAAGCAACCTCCTGGTTGTAGGAGTAGGTTTTCTCTGTGCCAGGTGCAAGGGAGTGGCGATTGGACACAGGTATCTTGTTTTGTGTACTCCCTGAGGCATCTGGTGGGGCCACTGTGTGATACAGGAAGCTGGACTAGATGAGCCTTTGGCCTGATCCAGCAGGGCTCTTCTTATGTTCTTATGATTGTCCCCTTCCCCTGAGGTGCTCCCGGGCTGCCCCGGGACAGCCTGGGACAGCCACAGGATACCGCAGTCGACCCTTTAGGCCGGCCTGGTATCCTTACACAGGATTGGGCTGGAAGACTCTGTCTTCATACCGTACAATAGCCACATCTGGCTTTATATATATAGAAATATCAATTGATTTAACCATTTGCCCCCACCTTACCCTTAAAACTTCAATACAAAAAAGTACTTTAGTATAAAGGTCAATACACACATGCAGCACCATGGATTGTAAATGGTGCACACATATTTAAATAGCCCACAATAACCATGGAAAGCAAGGGATAGAATCTATCATGTTTACTGCAGAAAAGCCATTTAAAATGTGCATGCATTATTCATTAATGATTGCTTCTTGCATATGTTTTTCCCTTCAAACTCAGACACTTTTTGTAGCCGGGTTAAAAAAAATGGGAATAAAATCCACCCAAATTTACAGCCCAATCCTAACCAAATTTCCAGTGCCAGTGCAGCTGCAATGCAGCCCTGCGGTACAGGAACGAATGTTCCCTTACCTTGAGGAGGCTTCTGTAACAGCCGCCCCCCCCCCCCCCACAGCCCGGCTTGGCACGACTGCATTGGCATCCTGGTTAGGATCGGAAAGTTGGTTAGGATCAGGCTGTTAAGCATATTTATGGCCCATGGAATTTCATGGAAGATGGAATTAAACAAATGTATTTTAAATTAATTAAATTTGATTGTGTCCATTGTGGGATGGCTCTCAGCTAAGGAGTAGCAGCTACGCTGCAGCTTGTTATCCTCCAGCATTTCTCATGCCAAGATCAATCTTCTAGCTGAACCCAGTGAAGACACTGCATTGTTTGTTAATGTACAAAAGTATTTTCCCCCTTTGCATTGCACTATGTCTTCAATATTTGAGTTAAGTTTTTAAAAAATGGCTAAAAGGAAAAGTAATGAATGCTTTGTGTCCCAAAGCAAGTACCCAAGAGAGGAGATGAAAAAGTAAACATTGCCTGTTCACCTTACATATTGCCTGTCTTCAAATAAGATGCTTTGCTTAACTTATATAAGAATAGGATTTTGGAAATATTTTATCTCCCTGAAAAAAACCCTCACCTTCTGAGCAACCGTTGAGAATATATGCATAAATAGAAAAAGTTTCCAACTGCTTCACTTGAAGGAAAATGAGTTTTAAAGAACAGGCCTGGAGGTTATATACCTCATAAGTAGGACTGCACCAAATATTTACCAAAAAGACAATTCTCTGAGGGGGGTTAGAGATTGAAATGTTTTCCCATATTCCACTTTGCTGTACATTTTTACACTTTTTTCTGCAGCTGCTTTGGCACCATTTCCCTCAAACTGCTTTCCTTTCCTAGGTGATCCTAGCCTATATAGTGAAAAAATATGATGTCACAATGCCACATAACCAATCAGATTTGGCTTTTGAATTTGTCAGTCTGAATTGGCTTTGTGACATCATCACATAGCCAGATGTGATTGACTTTGTGACAGTGTTGCAAAACCAATTCAGAGTGCAGTTAGAAAGCTTTGTTCTCATTGCATTGGTTGGGGGAGGAGCCAGTCTTTGGATATTTTTGCCTTTCTTCCCAGTCCTCCCTCAGAAATAGTCAAAAAACGTATATACACATTTTGTAAGACATTAAAGTGTTTTTAAAGTATACAGACACTGTTGTAGTTCAGCCCTACTCATAAAAATGTAGAAAAGGCAAAAAAAAAAAAACACCTGGAAAGGGGAGAAGTGAATCCATACTAAAATAAGTTTAAAACTGATTTAACTGTTACAGTTTCCATGCAAAGACAGTTTGTAGTTAGTTTGGTGATGTTAAGACTTCTTTTGTTAGAGATCCCTAGTCCCTTCTCAAAATGAAAATTACCAGAGTTCCTTGATTGAAAGCCATGACAGTTGGTAATATATTTGACCATAGTTTACTAACCCCATCTTGCTTCTGAATGCCGTTTTATCGTAACAGTATCCTTACTGTATAAGGGTAGAGTCAAACTAACTCAGCATCATGTTCTTGATAGTGACCAATGAGCAGGACTGGCTCCAGGTTTGAGGAGGCCCAGGGCAAGGCGCCTTCCAGGGGAACCCCATGTTGATAGGACCTCCTGCCACCTGCTGTCTATGGGCCCTTTTGTTGGTGGGCTCCCTCTCCACCACCCCTGTTGATAGGTCGTGCTGGGCTTGCTATATGACTGCAGTATTGACACTCATCACAGTGCCACCGGTGGTAGGCTTCCCAGATTGCAAGCAGTGGCAGCAGATGGCAACTGCACTGACAGCTTTGGTGCTGAGAGGCATCATCACCATTCCAGTTTTACCACAATGAAATGTTCTTGATGTAGCACTGCTCAGAGCAGTGGCAGCTGTGCTGAAAGGGAGGGAGGGCACCCAATCCCACTGCCTCCCACAAAAAGAGGGCAGGCAGCAGTGGCTGCAGCTGTGGGTCAGGTGGGCTCTCCCTCTGGGCACTGGGACATCTGCCCAATAGGCCAACTCCTGATGCCAGTGAGAGTGTAGATGAATAGCTATATGAGAATCCCACTCTCATTCCTTCTACCTTCTGATAATGTAGAAGCACCTTAAGCATTAGGAATATTATCTCCTCTCCATCTTATCCAGTAGCCTGAAATGTTCTGGTCTTTCCATAAATTGAAGTAATACATTAAGCAATGTTATAGTGCATAAGCATACACAACCCCGACTCCATTAATTCACACAAGCTGGATATTGTTTCAGAGTTACACAGTGTTATAGGCAGCAATATCACATCAATCAGCTTTGCAATGAGTCGCTGACATATTAGAAAGAATACACTTAAAGGTGCCATGCAATAATAATCTGGGAGTTAGCTGCATCACAACAGGAAACTAATTCAGAATAATCACATTTATTACCATACTGTTTATGGTCATCCAACGCCATAAGAAAATGAAGTGTTTGGCGACAACAATCAAACTCATTCGCTGGTGTTTTACATCACCAAACTCATTCCCCATTCAATATCCTGTGGACGGAGATATGTATTACTCTTCTTTTAATGCACCTAATCTGTGCACTTGTGATAGCTAGAAATATTTATTCCTGTGGCACAGAGTCTTCTACTACTCTAAAACATTTGTTTTGACTTTCTACTACTCAGAACATATAATGCAAGCTAAATAATAATGCCAGTTATCTTGCTTTGCAACTTACCAAGGTAATTTAATTGGACAATGTTTATGTCTTACTGTGGGAAAGCAGTAACTTTAATATAATCAACACTTGAAACCATTTTTAATTTCCTGACAGGTTTTCAAGAATCTTCTACTCTACAGTTTAAATTTAGCTAGAGAGATTTAGAAATGGTTATTCTTATGAAAAGTTCCTCTATGGGTATCACTTGCAGGTAGAACAAGGAAATGCACGCTATAATGCATGCAAGGCACACATGTGGGCTTATCTCATGTGACAATGCTCAGGAGAGGGCTATGCATACAACATAGTGTGGTCTCCTTGTTCATGTAATATTTACATTTTCCAAAGTACAAAAATAAGCCCAAAACCAAAATCAGAGAGAAAATAATTAAAATTTAAAATCCATGTTAATTAACACTTAATTAGCTGCTGATGGGGCAGATAAAGGGCAGGGCTTGGCGTACCCCCAGCAAGAGGTCCGCGTACCCCTAGGGGTACCCGTACCACAGGTTGAGAACCTCTGCCTTATAACATGTTTGCAACACCCTAAAATGGCGGATTGGCTGCTCTTAGTCAGGATTGCGCGGTTAATTGCATTAAATTAACCAATCAAAGATTTCTGTGTGACCCTGGCTAAGTCACTGACTATTTAATCTTGGTTCTCTTTTGGTTGCTCAATCCCATTGCTTATCTCTCATGTCTAAGTATCTACAGTAGTTTCGAGCTGGCTTTTCATTCAGGCCTTTCTAAGGCTCTCTGGGCAAGAAGCAGCGGCCTTCAGGCTAGAGACTCACATGACAAGATGCCTTTACAACAGTCTTTTTTAGTGCAAGGAGGACCAATTTACTTGTTCCAAGTGTTTCAGCTCTTCATCTTAGAAGCAATTGGCTGGAAGTTTTAACTTTCAGCCAATTGCTGCTGAAGTTGCTAGCAGTTGTGAGGCATTTTCAGCCAATCACATAAATCCAGTGAGCCTATCATTGGGGAACATAACAAGCAAAGAGCCTTGACTAAGGACAGTCAAGTCTCAGCGGCCCCAATGGGTCTCCTTGGATGCGCACCAGCTATTTAGTTTGTGCACAACCAGGGAGGCCGTGCAAGGCCAGCCAGGCCCGGGAAGGGGGGTTGGATATTGGCAAGGTGTGGCGCCGATATCCTAGCTCCCCCCCAGGCCTGACTGGCCAATGGCCCCCCTCCCCCGCCACCCTGGCCTGCCCTCCTGCTGCCTGGCGCAGGATTAACCTGTGTCCGGTGTCCAGGTCAGCGGCGTAGCCATGCCCAGTGGTGGGGCCGCAGCACAGTGTACTGCCCCCCACCCGACACTAACGCTGTCTGGAACGCTGAGCCAAAAGGCTCAACCAACGCTCTGGGCAGGTGGGCCAAAAAGCATGTGCCTTTTTTGCCGCTGCCCACCCACTCATGTCTGTGCCGCCACCGGTGAACTGCCTCCCCCCGCCGGTGCGCTGGCCCCCCGCCCTAGGCATTCCTCCACTACTGCCCAAGGTACCACAAAACTGCTTTACGGCACTTTCGCAACACCCAAGGCCAGTGTAGTGCACACTCCGCCAGTCTATAGTTAGACTGGATTGGAGCCTTAGTCAGGTACACCGCTACGGATATGTGCTTAGAGTTTAGACAAAGATGAGATACTAGATCTGAGGCAAATTACTATATTACAGGCTCCTTAAACAAACATATTAAACACAATTGACTGGGAATGTACTGTATGCCCTGAATCTCTGCCTGTTCCAGTATTGCAACCACTACTGGACAGGATGCCAGAAACATTAGTCTGTGAACTCAGCCAGACACACTCCATTGTTTTGACTAGCATGCTATCCCAGAAGTAAATCTGAAGCTCTCAGCTGTTTTAGCACAACTAGACCAAAGCCTCTATTTGTGTCCCTCAGAGAAGAATGAATCATTGCACTAAACATAGAGGAAGTACAAGTCTCTAAGTCTTCCCTCATCATCTCCTTAGTAAATATGAAAAAATGAGGTAAGGCCTCATAGTGGTAGAGTTAAGCCTAATATCATGCACTTTGAGTTAAAACTATGAACCCCCCTGATAGTAGGGCAGGAACAGGTATGTATTTCTGTCTCAAAGTGTTGTGCTTGTTCTAACCATATATCTTTAGTGGAACAAGCTTCAGTGCTGTATTTAGGGTACAGGAGCTGTACGTATTGCCATAGGCATGACTGACATGAGGGTGCTGTGAGGTCTCAATCCAAACACTGAACTTTACATATTTAATATGAAGCTAAGGTTGCAGCCTCTCATTCAGGGAGCTGGTATGGAGCTGCTGCCAACTTCATACTGCAGTCGTCAGACTGGTAAGGACCACCTGCCCCATCCTCTTAAATCCTGTGTTCTCCTTAGTACCCTTCATTGCCCCATGGGCTCTCCACTCTAGGAAAGAGTTTGGAGAAGGTAGGAGCTGTGATAAGTGCTGCTTTGGGGTTTGAGTTATTTAAATAGGTTGGTTGTTTGAGGTATCAGGTGTACCCTCAATTTCTCCAGGTGTTTCCCTTCATAGTGCAGTCTTCATCCTGGCTGCCAGTTTCTTGCACTTTCTAAGATTTCATAGGCAGCTGCGCCAGGCTTCAGACCGGTATCTCAAGAATGTTATCCGTTCTTGTCAGCTGACTCCTCCACAGTCCACTCCTCCGCCAGTGGCTCTCGGTCTCGATCACCCATCCAAGGTATCCTGTTTAGCTATCCTGTTTCTCTTTTTAATGTCAGTGCTGGATTAGAGTTCTGATGCACAGTTCTACAGCCCATAGCAGTATGTTGCATGCGTGTGGGCACCGTGCGTGCAACCATGCTGCACGGTGCTAGCAAAGAATTGTGCCAAAAATATTTGAGATGTATTCAATGCCAATTAAATGTTAACTTGCACTAATTCACTAATAACTTGCACTTGTAGTTAACTTGCACAAATTCAGAAAGCACTTGAGTATATCTATCTACCTGATTCCCAGCATGTCTCTGATTCTCATTAATACAACATCTCAACTCCACATAATTAGCCCATTCTGTGCTCCCATTAATTTCCCCCCCCCCCAAAGCTTCTCCTATTGTTGGACTTCCTGTGTAATGAACTTGATCTGTGTGTTCCACTAGGGTAATTCCACTTTTACAAAACACTAGACTAAGACTAAACATGTTGAGTATGCCTGACAAAGTAGCTTGACTGACAATGTAAATAACCGCTACTTTTGACTGAATGCCAATTATGAGTCAGAGATTTACAGGAGTTTAACTCAACTTTGTCTCCATTTTTTTTTTTTATCAAATAGACTTCAAATTGATTGCAGACATTTTCTGGTTTTGAATCTGTGACGCAGACCTTGACTTCTCATAATGTTTATGGGGCAGATCTCTGCCTTTAGTGACTTTGGACCCAATCGTATACACACTTATCTGGGAGTAGATCCCACTGAACTCAATAGGACTTACTTCTGAGTAAATATGCATAGGATTGGGTTGTCGGTCGGACACACAATATTCTTCTTCTACAATGGGGCTCCTATCATATGGTTAATATCATTATTTGTCACCATGTCTTGAAACATTGGATACCAAAGGCATAGACTTGATATGTACAGTGCCACAGGATGTACCCGGTGGTCTCTTCTTACCAGCTCTCCCCGGCGGTGCCATTTTGAGTCGCGTGAGATCCCTGGGAGAGCCGGGCAATAGTGCCACCGTGACAGGGCGCTGTGCAAGAAGATGCTGTGACCGTGGTAAGTTTGGGGACCGCTGTTCAAGAAACAGAACTATTTCTGCTGCTTTCTAAAAGCAAATGATGTACAACCCCCTACTATGGAGGTGAGTGTTGCATCATAAAAGAGAGAAAGCGAGCAAGTGTTTTGCTCCTTTTTAAACAGCTGAAATAAAGTTCTGTTACTTTGTACAGTCTTACTGATTTTTTGCTCCATCAAGAATGAATGAGATAAGAGTTGTATCCTTCAAGCACTCTCTTACAATTCCCTTCATTTCAAAAAGGCTTCTTGCAATGAAGTAGAACTCTGTGGATTGCATCCATGCTAACATTGCAAAAGAAAGTGAGGTGAGCATTCTGAGAAGGGATATGAGCTTCAGCTAACCTATACATTTTCTAAGACTTTTTGCACAGAATTCCCTATGTTAAGGGCATTCCTAAAGTATAAATGTCTAAGCCTCATCAGAATAGAAGATTTTATTTCATCAGTGGAATGATAGAGGAAAACCAGATCAATTTTTACTTCATTCAGGGTTGGGGGCTCGGCAACTACTCCAATATGCATCTTGTCCCCCATCCCCCTGTAGCATCTTCCCCCTTCATTCCAATGAAGGAATGCTATCCACCTCTGCACTGGACTGACCAAGGCATCAGATAAAACAGCGTTTCCTAAACTTCTTTTGACAGTTTTTCTTCGTCCGGTGATCCATGGAGTTAAGAATAAAAAATAAATGCTCCAGAGCACTCGGCGATGACGTCATCATCATCGGCAAACTTCTGAGTGCTGACAGAGAAACTATACGGGGTTTCAATTCCAGCTGTGCTTACAGGGAACACTGGTACCTGTGACCCTCAGGTACATCCATGTGACCCTCATTTTGGTTGCAATCCCTGGTTTGGGAACTGCTGATATAAAAGAACGGTGACTGCATGTAGATCTCTCAGTGGGGCAATTTGCTATAGACAGGGGCAGCATTGGGGGGTTGGCCGGGTTGGGCAATGCCTGAAGACCCATGTCCTTCAGAGCGCCCACCCAGTTGGGCTGACCCTGAGCCTCAGTTCTGGTGGTGGCAATATCATCCAATGTGCAGTCAGGGAGTGGGTATGGGCCATGGGGGCCCAGTACAGTGTTTTGCCACACAGCCTCAAACAACCTGATGCCAGCAGTGGCTGCAGTCCACAAGA
Organism: Plestiodon gilberti rubricaudatus; assembly: GCA_026170595.1. Lineage (NCBI taxonomy): Eukaryota > Metazoa > Chordata > Lepidosauria > Squamata > Scincidae > Plestiodon > Plestiodon gilberti. Next base: position 68,782,061 of record JANXHW010000002.1, read on the forward strand.
CTACAAATGCATGTAGAAAATCCTCATGCAAACATATTGAATGATAAAAGTCGCCTTTATACCTGTAGCTTCCATGTATTTTCAGCAAAAGCCCTAGGTACCTTTTTGTGATTGATAATCCTCAGGCAAGGCGTGCACTCTCTCTGGCCAGATGTAACGCCCTGCCCTCCAGCTTAATGGAATACAGATTCGATCGATCCTCCAAGGCACAGGGACGTTGTTTATGTAATCAGGTAGATATAGAATCCCTAGCGCATGTGTTTTTGCACTGCACTTGGTACAATGACCTCAGGCTAAACATCCTCAACTCTCTGTTGGTAAATTTTCACTGGAAGTCTGATTCTGATATCGTCCTGATTTTACTTTCATCTACTAACAAATGGACCATCAACCAGTTAGCTAATTTTTGTCAACTGGCTATGGAACATAGAGTGGTCAATATTATGGAACCCAGGTAAAAGGATTGTCAACTGTTTATTCTGTTATGCCTCCCTTTTTTCTCATGCTTTTGTATTTTGCTGGTTTATTGTGTTATGTATTATTACTTTCTCTTTTTATTTTGTTATGTTGTGCCAATAAAGGTTTATTGATTGATTGATTGATTGATTGATTGATTGATTGATTGATTGATAAAAGTGTTCTCATTCTGCCAGATAGTTCCTTTATTCAGATGTCCCTCCCAACCTTCTCCCAAATTTTGGGAATAGTTTGTCAGGAAGCATGAGTGTTTGCTTTTAAAGGGAGGGGAGCTCTGCATCTGCAGAACCCCCTACTCAACCCTTTGGATTCTTGCCATAATGCATACTAAATACAACAACATAATTGCATTGCAGCTATTTACACCTCAACATCACTGTCCTCTTCTTTCAATCAAGTTAGTAAATATGGCTATTTCTACAATCCCCACATTTTCCACACCTGCTCCTCTAGCCGTATTTTTTTTTTAAATCTCATTTACTATTCCAGTTCTGGCAGCTGCCAATAAATTCACTATCTATTCTGTTCATTCCTTTATATCTTAATCAAATCCTTTGGACTACCAATAAAGTCACCACAGGAGAATATTATTTTAATAATATCCAATATAGTATTCCAATAAACCTTAATATAGTCACAGTCCCATCATAAATAATAATCACTATTCCTGACCATACAGCTTCATCTATCATAATAAGTCGTGTGTGCTAAATACCAATGATATCAATTTTATAAAGTACCCCTTTAAGATTATCACACACTGGAAATCTTGCTGAATATTTACATATTCTGTTTTCAAAACATTCCTTATTTATCTTGCTCCATTCTGTATTCTATCTCCCCTCCCCCACTTCTGTTTTTTTTTTAAATAAACAGAACAAACCGTATGTAGCCTGATCCTAAGCACACCAATTTCTGCTAAATTCAATGGGATTTGTCCCATGGTGTGTACAGTAGAGTACAAGACTGCAGAAACTGCAACCTTAGTCAAGAATAACGATACACTATTAACTGAAATATGCTGTTTTGGAGGACGATGGCTTCAGATGCGTGCTTTGCAGACTGAAGTCTACAGTCCTATGAAAATGAATTCTATGAATCCTATAAATTCAGTGGACTTCTTTCTGAGTAAACATGCGTAGGATCAAGATGAAAGTGTGTGTGGATCTGGATCTGTGAGACATTCCATGCTGTCAGATTTTGGGATTTGTGTGGAATTCCTCATCAACAAAATACTGTACACGCAAACTCCAGTGTGGTGACTGAATGTCTCTGAAGTGTTTCTAGCTGAGTTCAGTCTCTCTCTTCATGTTATTGGCTTTATTGGGCCACACCCATAAAGTCAAATCTACAGATTCAGTAAAAAAAAAAAAAAAAGGACTTTAAAAAAATCTATTACAACCTGGTCCCACTTCCCATAGATACAACTGCCATCTTTCCCTTACAACTGCACAAAATCCTCTAAGAACTTGACAAGAGGACATTTTCAAAAGAGGCCTGATCCAATAACAAGTTAATTGGTAACATTTGGAACATCTACAGACTAGCATATTCATCTTAACATTCCAGAAACCTCAGACCAGAATAATATCACTTGTTTTTACTTCTGATATTTTTTAGGCTGTTCTCATCCAATAATTGATGCCTCATGTTCTGTCTAAGGCATCTGCTCTCCGGAGAACCTTCAGTATGATAAAGTTCTTGAGTAAAATTTGCCCTGTCAAGTTCTGATAGTGGATTAGATGCAGGGCTGGCCCATCCATGAGGCCAGCTGATGCAGGTTATATCAGCAGCGGATTGTGACGGGGTCCAAGGGGGCAGTGGATTTGGGGTGCCTTTCACCCCGAGTCTGCCGCTGACACCACCTCTTCCCTCCAACCCCTCTGTTGATGCAAGCCGCAATGATCTCCTTTCTGCTCGCTTGAACAAAAAGCAGATCATTCCCCTCCTCTTTGCATGCTGTCTTCAAACCCAGGCAAGCAGGATTTCCGGTTTAATTACAGGAACAGCTCCTTCATTCATACTGTCTCTATAAATAAAACTGGAAGTCCCACACTTCCGGGTTTGACTGTAGCACGCATAAGGCTTTTGTGGGGGTTTTTGTAGTGCAGAGATAGCTGACCCAAGATCAGGTATCAGGCAGCAGTCAGGATCGTGCCACCCATGGGTAGACGGATAGTCATCGTTTGATTGTCCAGCTCATTGTTTTATTTGGAGCAACTACTAGATAAATTGCAATAGAACATGTGGTCAGTTCCAGGGTTGCGTATCTACCTAATGACTTCTCAATGAATGCATTTGCTCTGAAACAGTTACTACCTACACATTCCTTCTGTATTGAAGAAGGATCTGATAGTGCTTGTAAGAAAAGAAAAAGAAAAGAACACTTTCCAAAAGTAAATAGCACAATGTTCTCTGGAGAGTCAAACATATGCCTCTCTGTATTTAAAAATCTTTCATGCCACTCAGCAATCTCTTTAACCTTCATACCACGGAAATATTGGAGAAAATGCTCCTGTCTTTTAGGGTGAGGCTAATGAATCCTATTTCTATCTTACATTTTTGCATCAGCAAAGACTGTATTACTCAGACTAATTGTGCGGTCCCTTGGGGCAATGAACCAATCCATCCCAGGAACCTTCTTAGTTATGGTGGACGGGGAGCCCTTGGCGGGGTCTGCCTTGTATTGGCCTCAAATAGAGCTGGGAGGGGGGGTTACATCACCCACTTCCCTCTACAGCTCCTTGCTCCTAACAGTGGGTTTACAAGTAGCCAGGAGCTCCAGACTCAGTGGCGACCTACCCACAACTAAGCTCCTCATCGGCCAGGGCAGGCTCTTTATACTTCCCCAAGCTCCTGAGACTCCGCCCCCTTGTCCTGATTGGTTTGATCTCTATTAAAGCCCTGGTTCCTCCCCTCCACTTGATCTACCCAGCCGGCCTGTGTTAAAGGGGCCACCCGCCTCCTTGGGTGGGCTCGACCAGAAACACTGGACGTAGAATGACCTGTTCTTCGGGGCAGAGCTGGATGGACGACCTGACGTTTGCCACCGTCCTGCAGCTGCTTGTCCCCCACTTGACCTCTCGCCTGCCAGTCCCGTCCTGCTAGGGGAATAAGGGGAGAGGAGGAGGGGCTCGGCTCCTGCCAAGCTGTAGTGGCTTACTCTGTGTTGCCCTGGCCCCCGCCGTCGCCGGGCATGGTGGTCTCGCTAGTGGCTGAGACAGCGGGATCTTTCTGATTGGTGACTGGTAAGAACTTATGTTCTTATAAGAGCGACCAGAATGATTCGTGGGCTGGAGCACCTCCCTTACGAGGAAAGGCTACAGCGTCTGGGGCTTTTCAGCCTAGAAAAAAGGCGCATGAGGGGGGACATGATTGAGACTTATAAAATTATGCATGGGATGGAGAGAGTGGATAGAGGGAAATTCTTCTCCCTCTCGCACAACACCAGAACCAGGGGACATGTACTAAAATTGAGTGGAGGGAGAGTTAGAACAGACAAAAGAAAATATTTCTTTACCCAGTGTGTAATTCATCTGTGGAACTCCTTGCCACAGGATGTGGTGATGGCATCTGGCCTAGATGCCTTTAAAAGGGGTTTGGACAGATTCATGGAGGAAAAGACCATCACAGGTTACAAGCCATAAGCAACCTCCTGGTTTTTAGAAGTGGGTTTTCTCTGTGCCAGGTGCAAGGGAGTGTCAACGGGAAACAGGTTATCTTGTTGTCTTGTGCTCCCTGAGGCATCTGGTGGGGCCACTGTGTGACACAGGAAGCTGGACTAGATGGGCTTTTGGCCTGATCCAGCAGGGCTCTTCTTATGTTCTTATGTTCTTAAGTCCGGGACAGGGGCATCCGGACATAATAAAGCATGATTAATCACATAGAGTTCAGTGCCAAAAAGCCCTTTTATGGTTCTTTTTAATGCAAGGACTTTTTAAACTACCACTTCCACCTATGGAAACCATAAGGAGAAGCTAAAAAACACACTCCACATACCCTATCCTAGAAAATTTGTGTTTAAAAATAATTGCCACATGCCATTATTTATAATTATTATATGACTTATCATCATCATCAACAACAACATCAATAACAACAACAACAGTTCCTAATACAGTCTACAGAACAAAAGAAAAGAATAAAATGGTTACTTACCCCAAAAGTGCTCACAATCTAAGAAAAAACAAAGGAATACCAGCAAACATCCATTGGCAATGCTGGATTGAATAGGGTCAGTTCCTCTCTCCCTGCTAAATATACTGTAAGCAATTTCCACTTAAAATATGTCTGTTTTCTCTGTTAGCAGTATCACTTATTTGAGATGCTAATCAAATGAAAACTGACCATCCCTGGTCATTTACTTTTCCTTTAATTTAGTGGTCCACAATATCTTTAAAGTGATAAACTTTGTAAGTCTAAACTCTTTAATTGTATAAGGAATCACATTTTAAGAATCTCTTTAGCATATGGGCTTCCCACGTATTTAATATTATTAACAGTATTTATATACCACTTTTCAACAAAAAGTTCACAAAGTGGTTTACAGACAAAATCAAATAATTAAATGGCTGTCAGTACTGTCTAGTTAGGCTGCAGTATGGATGTAGAACCTGTGCTGCATCCTAGTCAGATAAGACCCAGCACTGGTGCAGCTGGAGGACTCCTGGGGTAAGGGACGGTTTGTCCCCTTAATCCAAGTTGATCCCCAGCTGCCCCGAAGGTTTTATTTTAATGTGGACAGGTCAGACCCAGCACATAACTGCAAGGGCAGCAAAATGAGGTCTAAAGAAGTCTGACCCAATCAGGTAGACTTACCATACGTCCAGGAATGGCTGGGACCCTCCCGGATTTTGGGCTCGAGTCCCGGCATTCCGGGAGGTATGGCGCCATCCCGGATTGCCGCCACCACTGCCGCCATTTTAGCCAAGGATTATTGCTGTGCACAAACGTGGCTCCGCCTGGAAGCCCTTCGTTCAGAAGGACTCCCGGGCCGCTTGTGCGCATGTGTGCGGCTTTGTGAGTCTGGAAGCCCTTCCGAACGAAGCGGTCTGGAAGCCCTTCCGAACAAAGAGCTTCCAGGCTGAGCCACGCACATGTGTGCAGCTCAGTCTGGAAGCCCTTCATTCGGAAGGGCTCCCAAGCCGCTTGTGCGCGGAAATCCTTGACTAAAATGTCAGCAGCAGCGGTGGCCACAGCAAGGGAGTAAATACTTTTTAAAAATAACCCCCCCAAAAAAACATTCATTGAAAGAAAGCAAAACCTCAAAACAAAACAAAAATTTTGGTGCCCCCCCCAAAATCGGGGTGGTGGTCCTGGACTTGGTCCAGGAAAATATGGTAAGCCTACAATCAGGGGGTGCTTGAAGCCTCTTCTAGCACCCCCTGGAGCCCCTGTTCCCACAAAAACTCACCGGGGGCCCCTCTGGAGGCCCGTTCTTTGTGCAGGCCTGCAGAGACCTCCTCAGACCTCCGCAAGCCTCTCTGACAGGATTTAAAGTGATTTCCAGTTTGACCAGAAGTCACTTTAAATCCCGTTGGAGAGGCTTCCGGAAACCTCTTCAGGCCTGTTTAAAGGAGAACAGATCACCCGAGGCCGCCCCCCCCCCGGGTGAGTGATTCGTGATCGGTGCTGGAAATTTTTGGTTGCTTTTTTAAAAATAACCCCCCCCAGGAGTGACATCACTGGGCCAAATAGCTTTAATTAATGCAGGCCATGGAGTATCACCTGATCTGGAGTATCACCTGACCTGCTCTGGCCTATCATTTATTCTGTTGCGGATGTTTGTTCACTGCAGGTTTCTGCCTTGGCCCAAGCAGGGAAGCTTCTATGTATTCTTCATCTTTCTGGTTTAAAATGTATTCCAGCTTGACAACATAGCTTTTGGTGAACAAAAAAGAGGCCAGTTTAGAATCCTCTCCTTTAACTCCTCTCCTTTATCCACTATAAAAGTCTTGCTCTCTCGCTACACCTTCTCCACATTCATCTCTCTATTTGGGCTTTACGACTCTGCATGGATCTTATTCTCCCAATTTTTCTCCACTATCTCTTTCATGTAGTACCTTCCATTGTTGCATCGTGTGCATCCTTGTTGTATGAGATTTTGACTCCCCCCCCCACCCCCGGTGCTTTAAAATAGAACTGAAAAAAGGAGGGAATTATTTCATGGAAGGATTTTCCTCTGAAATGTAAACAAAGGAAGAAAAGCCAAGACTGACGTGATTCTATGGAAAGCCTAATGGATCTCACAACTATCAGATGAAATGGGCTCAAATTAAAGGAAAAAAGCTTAGAACTTCTTATACGTTTCAAGGAAGAGTTGCATCTGATATAAAAGGATAATGAGTTTACTGCGCACCCCCCCCCCATCCTTCTGTAGAAGCCTAACTGAATTACATGAAGGATGCAAAGAGAATGTGTTTCCTTCTTGAAAAATAATTATGTTTACTTGTATTGTTGACAGGAGTGAGTGCATAGTATACTAGTATAAAATATGAGCTGTAAGCCGAGTAGTCCCCACTTCAAATGAACTCGGTGCGTTGCCTCAAGCAAGTTATTGTCTTCAGTTAACTTTAAATTAACAGCTAAAGTCATTAACTTCAGTTTCCCATCTATAGTATAATGCATAACAATGATAATAAATGGCATTACACTGGCTCCCTGAGTTACGGATGTCATTGTGGTGCTTTTGCACAGGTACGATAGCACTGGGCGGGAAATAACTCATTGTTTTGAGATACATACGGTATGTCTTCCAGATAGATCTCCAGAATGGAGCTAGTACATATGTTGGGGACTAATGGCCCAATTCTACCTAAACCGTACGCTGGTGGAACGCGTGTTCCACTGGCACCGGCTGCTGAAAAGCAGCCATAAAGTGCTGGACATGAGCACAAGCTGCCAGCAGGAAGGCTGGGACCTTTCTGAGCATGCTGTCAGACCTCGGAAGCAGGTAAGCTCAGTGCAGGGAATGGAACAGGGCGAGGGAGGGCTGAAAGGGGTGGAACAGGGCAGGGGGAGGGCAGAATGGGAAGGAGATGGGGCAGGGGATGGGCGGATTGGGCTTGGGAGGGGGGGCGGGTTCAGTGGCGGCAGCGCATGCCGAATCTAAACCCCCTTCCCAGGCCATATCTACCTGCATGGATCAAGTCGGACTTGTGCCAGCTATAGAGCTGGTGCAGATCCAAGTTGACCCACTGTGACTGCTGGGGCTTACCCCTAGGCAAGGGGACAAATGTCACCCCGAGGAGACCTCCAGCAGCCAAAACTTCCCCACGGGATATAGTGGAGGCTGCACCACCGCTGCTGCATCGCCACAAAGGTAGGATTGGGCTGTTTGTCTATACTCTATACCAGGGGTTCTCAACTTGTGTTACGGGTACCCCTAGGGGAACGCGGACCACTTGCTGGGGGTACACCAAGCCCTGCCCCTTATCTGCCCCATCAACGGCTAATTAAGTGTTAATTAACATGGATTTTAAATTTTAATTATTTTCAGAGCCCTTCTGTCTCTCTGATTTTGGTTTTGGGCTTATTTTTGTACTTCAGTGTACTTTGGTGGGGTGGGGGATGGAGGAGCTGATTTTGGGAAGTGTGACTTGGAGAAAAAAGATATCCTTGCATATCTCTCTCTCTCTCTCTCTCTCTCTCTCTCTCTCTCCCCCCCCCCTCTCTCTCTGAGTTAAATAAGACATTTTTTCACATTTAAAATTGTTTTAGTACTTTTTATTTAACAGTTAATTACCTAATTAATTAATTGATTAATCAAATTAATTAGCAGTTAATTAGCAGGGGGTACTTCAGAAAATTGGACCGTGATAGGGGGTACCCGGGCCTCCAAAGGTTGAGAACCCCTGCTCTATACTATTTAGTATCAAGGGGCCAGGTGATGGTCACTAGATTAGATGACTTTAAAATGGTTCTTCGTATTCCTAGGTCTCTCAACTGCTACTAGCCATGATAACTTCATGGAACCTTCATCCTTAGAGGCATATACACCTCTTGCAAAAGAGGAAAGTTAAATAGGGATAGGCACAGTCTGACATTTATAGCTGTGTATCCTAGCAGATTTTATTATTTTTTAAAAAAATGTTTATGGGCAGCCTAAGTTTGCGGACCAGTGTGTGCTACATTTCTTCATGAGTTTGAAAGCTTTCAATAAGTCTGCCAGGATCTATTGTATAGGCCATTTTGATCAGTTCTAACATACAGTACTAGCTGTCTTGTAACTAAGCACTGTATCAGACCCATTGGTCACCATATATACACTTCTAACAGATACGTCCCTGAAGGCAAAATGAGCTTGGAATATGCCATACATTGATAATGGTTCTGCATTTATCTTCCCTGTAGTACTCTGTAGCAGCGGTTTCTGCGGGACATCATATGTGCACTGAGTCCTAGCACTTGAGTCATTTGCCCTTGTACAAAAATATGGCAATGTGGGAGACCCTTCTGCATTTGTCTGTGTGGAATATACACTGCATAAACACCTGAGTTGTCTTCCTATGGAGCTCAGACTGAAAAGCATTTGCTTGGTTTCAGCCTCAGTGATGAATAGTTGGTGCCAGTGGTAGTGATCTGCAGTGGTTTCATTTCCCAGACTTGTGGCAAATGGTGCCTCTAATAGGGCCCTCTGATCCTCTGTGGGGATAGGAACCTGCACAGTTGTAGCAGATGCCCTTTGTGGACTCTTTGTGGACATTTGCTGAGCTTTGGGAGATTGAAACCTTGAAGATGTTACGTGGAGATTTTCATGACTGGATACAATTGCCAGGGTTTTTGGAAGTATGGGTTCCGCAGCCATGTAGACAGTATAATGAAGAAATAAAAATCTTTCAAACCTTTCACCATACAACTGTGGTTTGAAAGATTTTTATTTCTTCATTATACTGTCTATATGGCTGCGGAACCCATACTTCCAAAAACCCTGGCCACCTTGAAGATGGTTGGCTCCTCCTATTGGAATGATTCTGGAATGCTGCATATGCAATTTCTTTCTTATTGAGGGGCTTCTTTGCTTTATTTGCTGGGTATGTCCTTTGGGCATTTCATTTGCTGAAGCAGCATCCAGTAGTTTGATACAGGTCATCTGAGATTCTCATTTCTCCCCTGAGTTTGGCTGAGGAACATTCTTCTATTATTTGTACAGTTATCAAATCTTGCAAATTCACATGATGGTGATGTACCTAAATGGGTGTGACATTCACCAGTACTTTCTTCTTTTCTCTTGCTTGCCAAAAGTATACTGTCCAAAGTGTACATTTCTAGTACTTCATAAGTGTTTACTTTGTTATAATCATCACTGTCTCCTGTCTCATGTAAAGTTTTGAAAATTTGGTATATACTTCATTGCCTATAAAATGAAGTACAGTAACATTGCTCCTTTGGTTGTGTGGACATCTTTCATTGCAAGAAGTCAATTCTCCAGTCTTTCAAGTCAGTGTTCTTCAATGTACAATGAAACTCATGTATAGGAAATTCAGAAAACGCAGGGAACAAGCTAAAGACAAAATCACAACATGGCAGAATTGGGGAAAAAATATTTTCTTTTGAATTAACCCATTCAGATGGTGTTGGAACTGACTGAATAATTCTTTCTCCGTTTTTACACAGCATTCAAGGCCGGTTTACACAGGCAGGCTTTATCCAAACCACCATTTTTCAATGGGGTTTTACAATATTGTTTTTGTGGAACTCACAGAACCGTCAATAGACCAGATGTTTTCCTTCATGGCGTGACTATCTCTTCTGGCTGCATGCCTTTTGAGCTTCCGCAGCAACCATAAATCAGCCCAGGCAGGATTCTCAAGCTGTTCACCGTTCTTGCCAGCCAACCTTCTCACACACTCTTACTGCGGGGCTCGTCAACTTAGCAGCGACTCCGTTCTGCCACAATGGGTAACTGCAGCTTGTCCATCCAGCATTCTCGTCTCCCATCCAGGGCATAGATCCCTGCTTAGCTCTTCAGGCAGTAAAGCAGCTCAACCATCAGACCACACCTCCTGCCGTATTGAAAGCCTCCAAACTCATGAAGAAATGTAGCACACACTGGTTCGCAAACTTAGGCGGTCCATAAACGTTTTTTAAAAAATAATGAAATATGCTAGGATACACAAAAGCGCCCCCCCCCACATTTTTTCACTGGAAAAGGCTATTAGGGGCTCGGGCGGGCTGGGGGGGGGACTCCATTTCCCCCTTTACCCCGAGGATGCCTCTGGCTGCACTGGCACAAGTCCAATCCTGCATAGGATGTGGTGGGCGCCTTATTTGCGCCACTGCATCCTGCCAGACAGGATTGGGCTGTAATACATCTTACAATAATCAGTATGGTAATAATATTTTAACTCCTGCTTTTTATCTTGGTTTTGCATATCTTGGTTCTTAATGCTTTTCGTTTCTGTGCCATATTCCATTTTTGCTAATCCCCTTTTTGTTTTATTTGTGTATCTAATTCTTTCTTTTTTTCATTATCTCCAGGGTTGGTTTTTCCCCTCTGCATATTCTGGGTCCCTCCCATCCTCATCTTCTTATTCCCCTCTTCTTGTGTTATCTTTTAATTTTTATTCTGTTTGTAGTTTTCTAAACATTTTTACTTTAACGTCTTAAAACGAACTCCAATAACTTAAACGAAAAAAGTAAAATTTAGAAAAGATACAGTCCTTCGGATCATTTAGCTATTTCTAATTATTTCTTACTTCAGTTAAAACATGACAGTGATCTGAAAGCTGATTGCAGAAGCCTGTAAATTGGCAGAGCAGGATTACTACTGCAGCAACTATAATTTTGTTGGGGGAGGCTCTGACTTAGAAAAGTAACAGAAAGTAGTTTTCCCAAAGTGCTAAGGGTAGTGTGATAGAAGCACCATCTCCCTCTCATCACCCAATTGTCTCTGGTAAATAGATCGTCACACTTCAACAATCTGCAAAACCAGTTTCACCAGAGACAACAACAGTGGGATGAAAAAAAAAGTGTTTAAACACCACTATAGACGATAATGCCCCTGTCCTACCATCTTCGGTGCTCTTTAAAAGTATTGTCTGCATCAAGCCCTTGAGACTTTCAGACAAAGTTGTCACTTTGTTAGTTTAGTCGGTCATTACTGAGGAAGTTAGTCATAAGTAACGGCGCAATCCTTAGTACAATGGGATCTATACATCTCGGTCCCCAGGGACAGCCCAACTGGATCTGCTGGCTGATGCCGATGCTACCACCACTCCCCCCCCCCCCCCAGCTCAGGAAGAATAAAAGCACAGCCACTTGCCTCAGGCTCACTCCTTCCCACATGATCCTTTTCAACAAAGGATGTGCAGGTCATGCTGGAAACTCCCAGTGTGTCTTACACTTCCTGTCTTATTTAAAGGGATCACAAGGAGGAAAGAGCAAGGTAAGTGGCTGCTTCTCTATGCTTGCCCCTTCCTCATGCGGTCGCTTTAAGTTTAAAGGGCTGGCACAAGGAAGGAGAAAACTGAATGAAACAGTGTAGCTCCGTCCTCAGTGGGGTGTAGGGAGGTGGCAGCAGGCTTGGGGTGAAAGGGACCCTGAGTCTCTCTTCTCCCCCTGCCACCCACGGCTCAATGCAAGCCGTATTGGCCAGGTCATTGGTGGGCTGGCCCTATAGATGCCTTACTTACGTAGATAATCAATTCTATGCATGAACTTCTCTGTGCATAGACTTCACAATTTTGTGATGTATAGGTTGCATGATGGAAGCCTACACATATTGAGCATTACATGTATAGCCCCCATGCAAATTTGGTAATCTAGTGCAGGGACATTAGAGACTGCTCAGGCAAGTATGATATGATTCCAATCCCCTTACTATGTGTTACCTCAAACACCAGCAGAGGGCTGGTGCTGTGCTCCAAAGAGAACTCTTTTGAATTCCTGTTGATTACTGTGGTGTTATTGAGAGCACCATCTGTTGCTTTGCTTTTCTTAAAAGGTTCTTTATTCCTAGGCAGGGAAAGAATGTTGCTTATATGGCTTACAATTCCAAAGGTTGTGGAGCATCTCAGACAACAGTCACTGAGGAAATGAGAAATATATTTTGTAGTCATTTCTGCTTAATTTTTTTGACTGTAATTATTGTAAATATTGACTGTAATTTTATAAATTACGCTTGCTATTATGGACTCAGCTGCTACTTGGCTAAACTAAGTAATAGTTGGGTAAGATATATTGCCAACATAAAGAAAAATGGAAAACAGTTTTTGTCTCTGACAGGTACTTGTTGTTTCTCTGAAATACAATTCTCAACATCTGACCACATTTTTTCCTGGTCTTAATATTCTGCCATGCAGCTTTTGCCTGGTTTTCTTATTATCAGCCCTACAGATGTTTGCTTATTTTAGGCATGTCAGCTGAGTTCCTTGGCTGAGGTTGTTTTCAATAGTACTGTCTAGTGAGACTGCAGAACTCTTGTAAACCAGTATCTTTGCTTGAAACTCAGCCTTAAACAACAGCTTCTGGCATGTGATCTCAGCTAACGTAAATGAGTTTCACAGAGAACTTGTGAAGAAAAACATAGTGGGTGGCAGCACCAAGGACAGCCAGCCAGGCTTTGACCACATTTCCTGTGTTGGGGGTGGAGGATGGAGAGCCTCACTTCAAGGAGAAGTTAATGATCCTTCCTTACCAACCTTTCCAGTCAAACTGTTATTTTCTTTCATCTATTGATCAAACCACCCTACCCCCCCTTGATTTACATTTCTCCTGGTGCTCTGCCTTGGACATCAACTGTTAATGTCATCAGTTGCCTGCTCTGTGGCATATTTTTGAGCAAAGTCAATGACTTTAGTTTCCAGGCAATCAACAAGTTTGGTGATCCATGGACACTGTACAGATCCCTCCTCCCCCCCCTTGTTTTACTTCTCATGAATAGGCTTCTTCTTTTTTCATTGTTCAACTTTGCCAAGTTAGTAGTAATAATAGTTATTCTACTATAGGTACTGAATTCCTAAATATTTTACTTAAAACATGGTAAAATCTTTCTACTCAGCCAGGATTTCTATAGCCTGGGAGGTGGGGTGAATGTATACAAAATATTTTCACTTAAATTCCATTTCTCTACCTGGAACCAGGTCCCTGAGCCAGCGGGGACCTTTATATCATAAAGTTACAATAAAACAATCCATAAAGATAGTTAAAGTCCAAACAGTTTAAAATATCAGTCTAAATACAGAGCTGTACAGAGGTATATGCAGTTCTAGAAACGTATACCTGTCATCAGTGTCTGTTCCAGCTTTGGGGGGTCCTCAGGCAAAAGCCTTGTGAGGACCTCCAAAGGTGTGCTCCCCCATATTTTGGAAAACATGTGTGTATGCCAGCTATTCCCCCTCCCCCCATGGTGCCCAGGAACTAGGCAGTTGACTGGCAATAGTCTTCCTTCACCACCACTTAGAACGTAAGAAGAGCCTTGCTGGATCAGGCCAAAGGCCCATCTAGTCCAGCTTCCTGTATCTCACAGTGGCCCCACCAGATGCCTCCGAGAGCACACAGTCAACTTCCTGTTGTCACTCCCTTGCACCTGGCACAGAGTCAGAAAACCTGCTTCTAAAGCCAGGATTTTTTTACATTCTGCTACAGTTACAGGTAGTAATACAAAGGAAGACTTGTATCTACTGCTGCTTTGTGTTCCCCGCAGCTCCCTGGTAAGCCTCTTTGTTGGGCCCCGGGCCTAGCTGACTTACTGGCCAATGATGGAAACCACCAGGAACAGGATTTGTAAAATGGCACCGGGGGGGGGAGGGGAGAAGAGGATGGTCTACTACTGCTGCCATTGCCTCCTACTGCTTCCCGCTAAGTCAGGGACCTAGGGCCCAATATGGAGGATTACTGAGAGCCAGTGAGAGCAGATGGACTGATGGACTTTTCCTGATGCTGCTTAATAATTCCTGGATGCCCCAGTGTCAAGGGACAGGACATCTGGGAATTCTAAAAATGTCACTGGGAGAAGATGACAATGGTCTGTCATTCCCCCATGATTTCTTGGCACCCATGGCTTGCCAGGCAGTGATGGAGCGCAGCTGCAGGTTCTCGCTCTCTTGGGGGTTGGCTGGACCTAGGTGTGGGCCCTTGTGTAGGCAGCATGGGCCCTCAGCAGGTGCCCCACCAGGCTTCATCGGTGGAGCCACCCTAACCGCTTTGAACACTGAAAATATTTTCTGTTGATCAGGTCAGCAAAGATGTATTCCGGTCACAATTCTCTACCACAGGGTAGTCTTTTGGGGGCATTACAGGAGAATAAAAATGATGGCTCCAGCTGCCATGTGCTGAGAGCTGCCACCACTCAGATAGCAAGTAAGCCCACTCCCACCCACTCCCATCTCATATTGAAGCCAAAAATGGCCACCTTAATGATTCTTTTGCTCAAATTCGACATTGACCCTGAAAGGGTGTAGTGATGTGGAAAGTCAAGGAAATACTGTCAATTGGAACAGGACTGGTCATCAATATAAATAAATGGCAAGATGTTGCTCAGTCCGAAGAAAAAATGGAAAAAGATGGGAAAAGATGGGAAAAGACACCCTCAAAAAAGGTCCTGTTCCCATTTCTAACAACCCACTCCCATGATGTAACAAGCTTCAGTAATAAGGGAAGTATTATCAGCATCATTCCCCTCCCCTGATTCTACACATGGCGAAGTACATTTTCTTTGCTAGTCATTTCCCTCACTCTCATGAACAAGTTATGCTAGTTTCTAGTTGCTAGTACAATTACCGGCTTCTGTTTTGTTTGTTTGTCTGTTTGTGCTGTACCAATGGGATTCAGAACAGCTTAGATTCTAAGCCTTGAATATTCCTTGTAAGAAGGGCAGGGTGGGGCTATTCCTTTTCTGCTATTGGCTTTGTCTGTCATTGAACACATGCACATCTGTCCTAGTGGTGACATGCATGTCCTCCAAGTACAGAAAAAGGATGTACATCTTCTTGGGTGATGTGTTTGTGTCTTGGAAAGGTGTGAGTTTATATTTACCGGTAGATATTCTAAACATGCACGAGAAGAGGCAATGCCACAGATACATACTTCCTATCTCCCCACTTGAAAAGAATATTTGAAGTCCATCTCATAAGTTGAGATTAGTTCACAAGAGAGTATGTTTTATCTGTTAATGGAAAGGATTATTGTTAACCAAGATATATAACGATAGGCATTATGAAAAACTGATGACAAAGAAATGTAAAATGTCACTTTTATTTTATTATATTACCTGTTAATATCACACCAGTAATTAATGAATCCATTGTTGCCACATTAGTCACTTGCTGTTTATTACTACATTTTGATCAAATTTCATTTGTCATTTGTTTTTCTTTTAGATCATACTGTTAAGTCTTAATAACATGGTTATCTTTGCCATTGTTTATTTTCACATTTGAACCAAGATGCATTTTCATGGCTTGTTGTTGTATACTTTGGGTTATGCAATGAATCAAATTCTATAAAAGCATATATGAAGAAAACGGCAAGGCAATCATATAAAATAGATAAGGGAATAGAGAAAAATATGAGGCAGAAAAAATTGTACACCTATACAGAATACATAACAATGGTGGATTTGATAGGAATGTTTTTACAAGATAGAGAAACACTTGGACCTTGCAAGTGGAAATGTAAATAGAAACAATAAACCAGCATGATGAGTGTCTTTCTAATGTAAAGAACTAACTCTTGAATCAAAGTACTTCTTGCAGCATGTTACACTTCTAAAACCTAATTACATTTTGGATTTGGTATTGCATGGACTCTTGAATGTCATTGTTGTTGTTGTTCAGTCGTTAAGTCGTGTCCGACCCTTCGTGATCCCATGAACCATATCCCGCCAGGCCTTCCTGTCCTCCACTATCTTCCTGAGTTCGCTCATTCTTGAATGTCATTATAAAATGTTAAATTACAATGATTGAACCAAGTTAGGAGTCATTGTAAATTTCAGTCTAGATTTATTTAGGGAAAAATACATCATTTATGTCCTTAATATATCAGTTAACAAAACAACTGAGGAGCAAAGAAATATTGTTGTTCCTGCAGCTACAGCTGTCATGGCACATTAGTGAACCAACTCCATCAAAGTGGATGATCTTTAACAGGGTTAAATCAATTGACCAGGCCTATCTCAGAGACTTTTAAAACTGAAAGAAAAGTGTAAGGTCTCCAGTTCCAGTATTGTCAGCAAGTTGTATGTCTTTAAACGTTTCACTGAAGAATCTCATCTTCTATCACCTTGCCTTGCAGTCATTATGGAGAATGGATGTAGCCCCTAAGCTTAGGCTTACCAGATCTCTAACTGGGACAGAGTGCTAGACCTTTAGGAGAAGGAATGTGGGCAGGTGTCGCTTGTTAAACCTTAGAGCACAATCCTAGGCATGTCTACTCAGAAGCAAGCCCCATTGTGTTCAGTGGGGCTTGCTTCTGAGTAGACATGCCTAGGATTGTGCTCTAAGGTTTAATAAGCTACACCTGCCCACATTCCTTCTCCTAAAGGTCTAGCACTCTGTCCCTGTTGGAGATCTGGTAAGCCTACCTAAGCTGGATCTTTCTGGCCCTGATTGACATTGCCCCACCTGTTGCAGTCTGAATTGATAGCCTGGAGACAAACAGCAGCAAGTCAACCCATTCCCGTTGATGCTGGGAGGAATGATGGGCAGAACTGCTGGGCTGGGAAACCTCACAGGTAAGCCAGGTTTCTTGTGCAGTTTCCCACTTGAAGGTTAGATAGGGAAGAGGAGGGAGGGGAGAGGAAGAAGCTTGTGCAGCAGGTGCCAAGAGGATTTAAATGGTTTGTCCACAGCTATGATGACCAAGGAGAAGCAGGGTGTTAGACTGAGGCACATGGGAGCCCAGGAGGTGATCCTGCTGAAGAGGAGGAGTAAGTGAGTAGAGTACAAACCCCTCCTGATTGTTGCTGATCATTCTCACCTGATGCTGATTGTTCACAACTAGGCAGATGAGTAGGAACTTTTTAACTTCTTGTTGAGAGCATAAAAGAAGGATGGGTGGACATCTTTGAGCTCTTACAAAGCTCAAAGATTTGTTGATATACAATGGGGTCAGAAAGTCAGCCCTGAGTCAAGACTGGGGATTTTGATTAAGGAATTAATGCTGAGAAGACTTGTGCATGGAAAACAGATGTAGAATAAAATTTCACCTGTTTCCTGTACAAATTAGACAGACTCCCCCCCCCACACACACACAAATGAGAACACAAAAAAGTTCAGCTACTAAGTACTATCGCCACTCACACTCAGTGAACCAGAATGCATTAGTTTTATGCAGAGACAGGCTGTTCATTCTGAAAGAAACACCCCAAACCTACTGACTGTGGAGGAAGTGCTGAGGCCAACTCCAGGAATACCCCTTGCTTACAAAGTTCTGGAATAGGGGCTTCCAGGGTCTGTGTTAGGGTGATTTCTGTGTCCAAATTTGTCTCCTCCTCAGATTCAGCTATCTCATTTCCTGAGTGCAGGGGTTCTGTTCCTATAATATAAAAGGCACATCAGAGGCAATGTAATGGACCAAGGAGTGAGAAATCATACTCATCGTATAAGATAACTGTGAAACAGAATGGACATCAGTTTGATGTACATGCTCATAAGAACATAAGCCCTGCTGGATCAGGCCAAAGGTCCATCTAGTCCAGCTTCCTGTATCACACAGTGGCCCCACCAGATGCCTCAGGGAGCACACAGCCAACAAGGTAACTCCTAATCTTGATTACAGCTGTGGCATACAGAACACTTTACACACACACACACACACACACACACCAGAGTCAAATGACAACATACAAAATCTTCTGTGTCCCAAGAATATCCCGACCACAATCTGATGATATAGCATTCATTTGGACTATCATCTAATGGGCAGTAGAGGATATATCGGACAATATCCTCAACTGCATTTGATCCACACGTACACAGATAGTCACAAGCTGAAATTTCAGCATATCTGTCATCAAGGTATGACATAAGCATTGTTTAACAACACAATCTTGTGAACACTGTTTGTGGCGTGGAAAATATCGATTCATGACATTTATTTTCAATAGCTGCTGAGTGTGGTCTACCTTAGATTTGGAAAAACAGGCAATCAGAATAGTTTCCATAGCTACAAATAGGTCTCTGTCGAAGAGTCTATCTTTGTTTCTCGACTTTGTAGATTCTGCTCTGTCTCAACAGAGAGGAGAGATTCTGTAGGTAGACTATAGTAGAAAGATTTCACGTACACTAACCACTGGTAGGCAACTGTCCTATGAAACAAACCTGATTTAAAATCTGTAATCTTACAGCCCAGTCCTGTCCTGGGCCGGCCCAGAGCATGCAGCTGCAAGCTATGGGCTGGCTGGGAACCAGGCAGTGATGGAGAGGTAAGTAAAAAACGTTCACTTATCTGCTCCCCTATGCCATGGTCTCCAATGGGCCTACTTGGATCTGCGTCAGCTTTCTGACTGACATAAATCTGAGTGAGTCCAAGGAGGTGTGAAAACCCTATGCCAGGAGCATAGGATATTGGTGGTGCTGCCACCACCGATATCCGCCCCAGCCTGCCCTTTACGTCCCCAGACCGTTCCAATCCCCACCCTGATCCTTCCCCAGAACGCCCCCTCTGTCGACTTACCTGCCTTGGCGAGGGCTGCAGAGCTCTTTGGTACATGCCTGCAGCTGCCAGTCAATCGCACTAATGGCCCTGTCGCTCACACTGTTGCAGTGCCTGCCAGCACCTTGCACTGACGAAATGCTCATTTTGTTAGGCACAAGGCCCGATAGGATTGGGTTGTTAATCTGTAAACTGCATGCACTCTGACCTTAATAGAGAAGTCCTTGTTCTGGCCTAAGTGTTGCAGGTGGTGTGACCCATGAGAAAGTAAGAAGAGATATCTGGTTTTGGATTACTTTTAGAGAAGAAGAATCTTGTATTCCCCACAGCTCTGTCTGTACAATATTTGGGCAATGATTTTTCTCACAGAAATCCTAAACAAGGAGGCCACTAGAGTCCCCCCCCATTTCCCCCCTCTATATGCCTCTGTCAGTGGTTCCCAAACCTTTTAGACTCGCGGCTCCCTCCCTCACCATTAGCCGTGACTCCCCATTACAGTGCACTGAAGAGACAGACATTCTTTACATGCTCAGAGGCACCCTTTCTTATATGTATGTGTATATTCCCAAAACAAGCCCTGAAGTGGATTTTCCATGCTTATGCTGAGCAGCAGATAAGCCAAGAGCGCACAAGGTGGGTTTGGGATGTTCCCCTCCCTCCGTTGGCAGGCCTGGGGTGCCTACCTGGTAGAGGGCACTGATGTCGTCTGCATTAGTCCTATTCATGGCAAGAGAAACATCAAGGCATGGGAGGGAGGTCATTTCTTTTCGTTGGTCGTGCCTCACCCCAGTTGCAGTAACAAATGTAGGATGGGATCAGTGGTTTGGGAGCTTGGTACCCCCCTTGCATTTAAATTAATATTAATTTATTTTACATAAGAACATAAGAACATAAGAAGAGCCCTGCTGGATCAGGCCAAAGCCCATCTAGTCCAGCTTCCTGTGTCACACAGTGGCCCCACCAGATGCCTCAGGGAGCACACGAGACAACAAGATACCTGTGTCCAGTCGCCACTCCCTTGCACCTGGCACAGAGAAAACCCACTTCTAAAAACCAGGAGGTTGCTTATGGCTTGTAACCTGTGATGGTCTTTTCCTCCATGAATTTGTCCAAACCCCTTTTAAAGGCATCTAGGCCAGGTGCCATCACCACATCCTGTGGCAAGGAGTTCCACAGATGAATCACACGCTGGGTAAAGAAATATTTTCTTTTGTCTGTTCTAACTCTCCCTCCACTCAATTTTAGTGTGTGTCCCCTGGTTCTGGTGTTGTGCGAGAGGGAAAAGAATTTCCCTCTATCCACTCTCTCCATCCCATGCATAATTTTATAAGTCTCAATCATGTCCCCCCTCAGGCGCCTTTTTTCTAGGCTGAAAAGCCCCAGACGCTGTAGCCTTTCCTCGTAAGGGAGGTGCTCCAGCCCACGAATCATTCTGGTCGCTCTTTTCTGCACCTTTTCCAATTCAATTATATCCTTTTTGAGGTATGGTGACCAGAACTGGACACAATACTCCAGATGTGGCCTTACCATCGATTTGTACAAAGGCATAATGATATTGGCCGTTTTATTCTCAATCCCCTTTTTAATGATCCCGAGCATGGAATTGGCCTTCTTCACAGCCGCCGCACACTGGGTCGACACTTTCATCGACCTGTCCACCAGGACCCCAAGATCTCTCTCTTGATCCGTCACAGACAACTCAGAACCCATCAGCGTATATGTGAAATTTTGGTTTCTTGCCCCAATGTGCATCACTTTGCACTTACTTACATTGAAGCGCATCTGCCATTTTGCTGCCCATTCTCCCAGTTTGGAGAGATCCTTCTGGAGCTCTTCACAATCCCTGCTGGTCTTTACCACCCGGAAAAGTTTAGTGTCATCCGCAAACTTGGCCACCTCACTGCCTATCCCCGACTCCAGGTCATTTATGAATAAGTTGAAAAGCACCGGTCCCAAGACCGATCCTTGGGGCACACCGCTTTTCACCTCTCGCAAATTGTGAAAATTGCCCATTGACTCCCACTCGCTGTTTCCTGGTCTTCAACCAGTTCCTAATCCACAAGAGGACCTGCCCTCTTATTCCCTGACTGTGGAGTTTTCGCAGGAGCCTTTCATGAGGGACCGTGTCAAACGCCTTCTGAAAATCCAGATATATAATATCCACGGGTTCGCTCGCATCCACATGCCTGCTGACCTTTTCAAAAAATTCTAACAGGTTTGTGAGGCAAGACTTCCCCTTGCAGAAGCCATGCTGACTCTCCCTCAGCAGAGCTTGTTCTTCTGCGTGGGCAAGACAATTTTCTTCATTTAGTCCAGCACTCTGTTCCCAAAGCTGATCAGACAACATCTGCAATAATAACCACAATTGTGCACAGACAACCTGACCAGGTACTGTTGTTGAAATTTGCCAAGGTCAAGCACCCAACCTGCAACTCAGTAGGTCTTTTACCCTGAACAGAATGGCCTAAAGAAGATTCTGCTGCAGATTCCACTGCATTAGTGCTACATTAGATTGATCAAAAGGCTGATCCCTGTGAGTTTCACCAGAGTTGAGAATTAGAGTAAGGCCTCATTATGCAAGCCGATGAGCAGCCTATGATTATTATCATTGGAACACATGGTCACATGCAGGGTCAGAGAAGGATTTTATACTGTATAGAGCATTAGTGGAATCGTTATCCAGCTGTGAGCCTTTCATTGAAAAATAAAAGAAACATTGCTGAATGGAACCCCTATTACTGTAGTTTAGCTTTGCACACCATCTTCTGCTGCTTGCTGAGATTTCTCATCAGACCTGCATGAACCCAAACTCTGAGTAGATAATACTGTATAGAGATGGAGTGTTTTGTATATTGTATTCCCTTACTACCTTATATTCGCATAGCCAAGTACTAAAATTTACTGTAGGATTATTTTGGCAAGTGGCTCCTAGTCTTAACATATTTTAGTATTTTTAATATGTTTATTTGATTATGTTTTTTAAATAAATTGTTTTGTATCCATTGTGATCCACCCTGCATGGAACACAGGTGGGATAAAAATTTCTTAAGCAGAGAAATAAATGTGCATATTTCCATGTATTGCACAGGTGAAAGTCACTTGTAACTAGGCTTACGTGCAAAAAATGTTTCAGGAAAATCAGAAAGACATGGATGTTGTCCATTACATGATCTATGTGCACCAAAATCTAATTTATTACATGGATCAGACTAATGATATCTATGTGCTTCATAATATATTACATTTTTTGCAGGTATATAGTAGAGGCACAGATGGCTCCCATATCAGCTGTATGCAGGAAATAAATTTGTGTTACAGTCCTCAAAATGCTTAACCAGCTTGGATCAATATTGCAAGAATGTTTATGTGGGGCTGGGAAGGGGAGAAGGAATTAGAATTTAGCTTAAATCCACTCCTGAAAATTGCTTCTTAATTCCAGTAGGGAGATATAGCCTGTATTTCTTTTCTGCCACAGACAGGTCCTAGTGACAAGGTAAAATTACCACCAACAGATAACCAACATGGTCCCTGAGTAATGCCTTTAATGTCGTCACTGAACAAAACATATTAAGGAAGGAGTTTTGGTACTGTGCAGGTGCTGTGTAGTGACTAACAATGTGAACTGCAACACAGGAAATTCCTGGTTCAAACCTTATTTCAGCTGCAAGCTCACAAGGTGGCCTTAGTAAACCTTCAGGCCCCTCAGTAATATGAAGCTAATAGTACCAGGGGCCTATCTTACAGTAAGGATTACTGAGATAATATATGCAAAGTGCTTTTTGAACAGTCAAACACACTGAATAGCTTTGTTACAACCGCTGGCTAAATATTCCTGTTAGGCTGATGGCTGGCTAATAACCCAGAATGATTGGTTTATGTTTAATGAATGGACACTAATGATAGAAAATGGTTTTCTGGTAGCTAAAAATTTCCCTTGAGCTTTTGGAATGAAACACCCACCCAGAACTTAGAGAACTTGGACATCCATCCAGCTTTGGGCAGCGGGCACACAAATTGCAGTTTGAATGGACAGAGAGTGTGGAAGACAGCTGCATGTTTCTACATGGAGCTAGTGTGGTACAGAGCTTTGGGAAGGGGTGCACAAGTTGCCCTCTGGGAATATGATGCAGGTTGTGCTGTTTACTTATAGGATTGTATTTGATTTCACTATGTTCTACTTGTTTATAAAGGGCAGCCCAATCCTGTCCAGCTCCGATGCAGTGGGGCTGTGCATCCCACGTTGTACCCAGCACTGGCTAGGAGCAGGCTGGAGGCTTCCTCAGGGTAAGGGGACATATTTCTCCTTACCCCGGGTTGACCCCCAGCCTGCGCAATGGGGCTCACTGGTGGATGCCTAACAATTAAAAATGATACAAGAGCAGATTAAAATAGAAAACAATGATAACATTAAAGCAACAACATAAAAGCAGCAACAGGAATTAAAAGGAGGAGATTCCTCCCTCCTTGATAGCCAAGTGAAACAAATACGTTTTTAAACCCTGCTGGAAACCATAAATAATACTGTATTTCTTCAATTCTAAGACGCATGTTTTTTCCCAATTAAGCATTTCAAAAAATGGGGTGCGTCTTAGAATCGAAGGTCTCCAAAAAGCACCCCAAAATGCTATCTTCTTACTTACTGGGGCTTGGGGGAGCTTCAGGGAGGCCTGCACAACCCTCTGCAGGCCTCCCTGATCTTCAGTTCGGCAAAAAACGGTGATTTTCAGCCATTTCTGGTTTTCGCAAAAACCAGAAATGGCCAAAAATCGCTGTTTTTCACCAAACTGAAGATCAGGGAGGCCTGCAGAGGGTTGCGCAGGCCTCCCTGAAGCTCCCCCAAGCCCAGGTAACGAAGGAAATGGCACTTTCTGACGGGGTCAGAAATGCTATGCAAAGGCAGTGCACTCAGTCATCCTCAGCTGCAGGAGACATGCTGGGGAGAGCTGGTGCTGAGCAGGTAGATTTAATGAAGGGAGGCGAGTCTTACAATTGATGGATTTTTTTTTCCCCTGCTGGTGGTACTGAAAGTAAAGGTGCGCCTTAGAATCGATGGCGCCTTAGACTCGAAGAAATACGGTAATAATAAATACAGTATTTATATACCGCCTTTCTTGGTCATTGGATTTCTCCTCTGACATTAATCCAAGGCGGTGTACATGGGCAGGCTGTCCTAACCCCCCTTGGTTGTTTTTTTTTACAATATATAAATGTCCAATCTTTCATGAACGGCTACATTCCAGGTGGTATCCTTTTGCAGCCTGGCTTTTTTCTGCTGGCTGGCGCCTCCCACACTCGACCAACACAGCTGGGAGCTCTTATCTCTCCTCCCGGAGGCTTTTACAGCTTTTTGTCGGCGTCGTGTCTCGAACTTGTCAAGTTCACCGGTCTTCGGGCTTACAAGACGGCAGCGCTCCCGACTGAGCCAGACTCTTCTGCCCATGTAACAAGGGGGCTGTTCTCAAGTCTTCTGGTAACTGATTCCAGGGATGTGGTGCCACAACAGAAAAGGCCTGCACCTTGCCGCCATTCCCCTTGGCTTCAGATGGTGGCGATATCCTAAGCAGGGCCCTATCTGATGATCGTAGGGGACTTGCATGATTATATGGGGGAAGGCAGTCGAGGTATCCTGGTCCTATGCCGTATGTATAGGGCTTTAAAGGTAATCACCAACACCTTGAATTGGACTTGAAAAGGAAGGGGGAGCCAGTGTAGCCGTCAGAGCCATGGCATGGCAGACTCAACACTCCCCAGTGATCAACTGGGCCACCGCATTCTGCACTAACGGCAGTTTCCGAACCATTTTCAAGAGTAGCCCTATGTAGAATGTGTTACAGTTGTCTAAGTGGGATTCACTAGGGCATGGACCACTGTAGCCAGATCCAACTAATTCAGGTTCAGCCTCAGCACCAGCTGAAGCTGGACAAAGGCCCCCTGGCCACAGATGCCACCTGAGCATGCAGGGACAGCTGTGGATCCAGGAGGACTCCCAGGCTGCAAACCTGCTCTTTAAGAGGGAATGCTACTCCATCCAGAGCAAGTTGAAGATCTAGTATCCACATAGCATCTAGTACACTAGGATCTAGTACCCACATAGCAGCCTTCCAAATCAGGAGGACCTCTGCTAGCCCCCATCCAGGCCCCAACCGCTTCAACAGCCCCCTTGAAAACTGGTGGAAGAGCGAGCTAGAGCTGGTATCATCCACGTATTGGTGGAACCCAACTCCAAATCCCCGGATGACCTCCCCTAGCAGCTTCATGTAGATGTTAAACAGCATGGGGGACAAGATAGATCCCTGTGGCACCCACAAGTCAATGGCCAGGGTGCCAAAAGATATCCTCCAGTCTCACCATCTGGGTCCAATCTGCCAGGAAGAAGCAGTGCCTCCAAGCAAAGCAATGCGGTCATTCAGTCCAGAAGGACACCATGGTCGATGGTGTCGAAGGCCACTGAGAAATCCAGCAGGACCAACATGGACATGCTCCCCCTGTCTAGTCCCTGGTGCAGGTCATCAGTCAAGGTAACCAAGGCAGTCTCTGTCCCCTAACCTGGCCTGAAACTGGCTTGAAAGTGGTCTAGATAATCTACTTCTTCCAGTTTTCCCTGGAGCTTCCACCACCCGCTTGATCACCTTGCCCAAAAATGAGCTGACCGGACTCTGTGACTAGAGCTGTAGAGAGCAAGATGGTGCACCCTCATGACCTGTCACAAAAATGCCCGAGGCAACCCCCACCCCAAAAGTAGTTTGGTGGGGTTCAGTACCCCCCACTGGGCAACTGCAGAAAACACCTGCCATCACAGTTGTTGCTGATTGTCTCTATTGCTGCTGCTGTTACTGTACTGCTCTTCTCCTTCCCCAGCTGAATAACATAAGGGGGGAGGGTGATGTAATCCTGCTTTGAAAGCAGCCTCCCTGGGCTTTCTTGATGGTTCTCCTTTCCTCCATTGACCAACCAAGAGCAACCCTCAGCCTTCAGCCCCAGTTAGCTGCAAGGAATTTAAATCCAAATCTAGCATCACCACTGGCATAGCAATGGAGGTCCTGATTATTATAACATTGTGCCCCAGTTGGTTGGTTTGTTGGTGCATTCGTGCCCAAAAACATGCCAGCTGAACTCAGATCCTCCCAATTGGCTGGAGACACCTCCGGGCCAAACGGTTTGGATTATCTCTCTTCTTTTCTCTTATAAATACTAATTCCCCCTAAGTGCACTATGACCGATGATCAAAGATGCTTAATGTTCTTGTTTGGGCATATGTATAAGTTTGTTCTTATATGTTCTGGAGCAAGAGTGATAACAATTTCCAGTGTTGCATGTAGCCATATGCTTTCAGAAAACAAATGTATTTGCCCATTCTGTAATGTGCACCCAAAGGAGGACGTGATATAAAGGGTAGCAGAATTACACAAAGTAGTGGTTGTGGTTTTGACGTTGACAGACTATATGTTGAGGCCCAGCCAAAGCATCCTTTTCCATACAGCTGCCTACCAACGGAAGGTGCTTCCACACCAAAACAGAACCATAAGCAACCTCCTGGCTTTAGAAGTACCGGTAGGTTTTCTCTGTGCCAGGTACAAGGGAGTGACAACAGAAAACAGATTATCTTGTTGACTGTGTCCTCTCGGAAGCATCTGGTGGGGCCACTGTGAGATACAGGAAGCTGGACTAGATGGGCCTTTGGCCTGATCCAGCAGGGTTCTTCTTATGTTCTTAACTCCCATCACTCCAGCGTTCTTTACATCAGGAACATGTTCTTTGATACCTCATCCTTAAGAGAGGTGCCCTGTAGGGAATCTGAGACCGTTTCTGTACTTTGTTTTCTCTACCTTCAAAAATTTTAATTTTTTAATACAAAGTTTAATATTTTATTGCTTCCAATAGATAAAAGAAAAACTTGTTCTGTGGAGAAAAGTCATTTACTCCATGCAAAAGAGATCTGGTCACAGTTGATGCTGCCAGCTTGTAACCTAAATGATTTTGATAACTTCACATACCATATTTTCATATTTCTTCTGTGGAGAAAATGTATATATTTTAAATAAAGCTCCTGTTGTGATAAACAGTTGTCTCCAATTAACAGTCAAGGTGCTCCTTGTTCTTTGTTAAGACGGGACAATATTCTTGTGATTAGGTGACCTATTTAACCATATCATACCAAAATGGTCTGTTCTAGTCCTTGTTTTTAGAACTCCGTTTTATTATTCATTACTCCCAACTGCAAAATTAAGATGCAAGGGAAGGTCACTGTAATGTGTTTTGCTCAGCGCTCCACACAAGATCTATAGATATATTTATCTCTACTGGTGGCTGCATCTCAATATCACACATTCAGTAAAGTCAAAAAATAACAGGGACATGTTTGTTGATAAGCCATATGCACAAACATCGGGGTGGGGGGAAGGTCTCTCTCATTTAGTAACTAAGCACTAATCTGTTGCTTTAGATCTTCTGGACAAGGCTGTGTTCCATGTGCCATCATTTACTGAGGCCTGACTGGTAAGCATTGGGACCCAGATTTGTTTTTTGTTTTTTTTAAACTTTGGAATTCCCTTCTACAGGGAGTGGTGCTCCTGCTCTCCCAGTTTTTAAGAAAGCCCTAAGAACATCCCAGTTCCACCAGACTTGGGGGGGGGGGCTGAGTGAAATTGCTACTGCTGACCCTCCATCTCTGCTTTAACTGCTTGACGGGCAGCCCAATCCTATGCCAGCCTCTGCTGGCGGAATGAGCACACGCGCTGTTACAAACATGCCATAAGGCACATTGTGGCAGCACAGAGGCTCGTGGCACCGGTGGAAAGGCCTGCACCAGCCTGCCGGCGCCAGATGGAGCAGGTAAGTTCCCGCCAGGCTGTGGAGGGGCAGGGGGAGGTTGGAACAGGGATGGAGAGAAGGCATTTCCAGGTGGGGAGGAGGGTGGATCAGGCCTGGGAAGGGGGCGAGCTCAGTGGAGGAGGCCTCCACCAAATCCTATCCCCCTTCCTGAGCTTGAAAGCCCGACACGGAGCTGCTCGGATTTGCGCTGGCCATTTAGTTGGTGCACATCCGAGTAGCCCCATAAGAGGCTGCTGGGGCTCAACACAGGGTAAGGGGACACATCAAGATCTCCAGACCTGTGCCTGATACACCGGAGCCTGCCCTGACATCGCTGCATCCCAGCACGGGGGGTTGGTTGGAATTTTGCCATAAGGCTGCAATCTTGGTCTCGCTTACCTGGGAGTAAGTCCTATTGACTATAATGAGACTTACTTCTGAGTAGACATGCATAGGATTGGGCTTTTATTCTGATGTTGGTTTTATTGTTTTATACGTACATTACCTTTGTCTGTTTTGAACGCCTTGATATCTATAAGTGAAGGGTGCATAATAAATTAAAATAATGAATATGTGTTAACCTAGGGTAAAATTATGCCCTGGCTTAACACCTTTGATCTAAGATCTAAAATAGGGTTTCAGAAGTGCAGCTGGTAGTCTTCTGCAAGAGGACTTCATGGCAGCTCCCATCCTGTTGGACTCCCTGCCCTGTGAAGTATGGAAAGCCCCCTTGTGTCAGTCTTCTGTCATTAGTTGAAGATGTGCCTTTTTCAGCAAGCTTTTGCTGCCCTGTTATAAATATTGCTGTATGTGGCCAATAGCACAATCTTAAACAAATTTACTCTGGAGTAAATATCATGATCAATGGGGCTTACTCCTTAGTAAATAGTAAATGTGTTTCTGATTGCAGCCTTATAGCCCAATCCTATCCTATAACGGTCCAGAACATGTAGTGCCAACCAACAGAGTGCATGCTGTGTGCGATGGGCCGTCTGGGGACCAAACCTTTTTTACTTGGCCGGGCTCTGTAGGCTGCCTGGTCCCCAATGAGTCTCCTTGAATCTATGCCAGCTCTGAATGTCCAGGTCTGGAAGGGGGGATAAGATCTTGGTGTGCATGGCTACAATATTCTAAACTGAGGATTGAACATGGCATTGGCAAACACTACTATTTGCTGAAGGGTCCACCAGCTTAGAGTACAGTATATCATATTTTTAAAGCAAATTGCACTGGACAATACCCACATGTATAGCATAGCCCTTCTCTATGCATTCATGTAGTTGATGCATATACTTTTGTGAAGAGGAATTTTGCAGTATGAAGTAGCCCTTTGTACATCAAGCACTCTATGCTCAGCACTTGCCTTCAAAATATTGGGGAGGGGGCTGGGCAGCTAACTATGGCTCAGAGACAATGGTAGGTTATGTCAAGCTAATGATCCCCAAAGCAAACAAAGCCCCTGACAAAAGAAGTTCATTGTGCATTCTTTCCAAAAGTGAGCATGGTTATTATTCTGTCCCTGCAGTTCATTTGTGGGGCAGCACATAACTATGCTTTATCACAGACAGGAAAGTTATACTGTTCAAAAGCTCAGTTAATGAGTTTAAGAAGTGATTATAAGCTACCACATTTCTTGATGCACTGTACTCTCCAGTAATAATCCAAATTGCCTGTGACTTATGATTATATTTGGCAACAACTACGAGCTCCCACTGTAGTGTGAAATTAACACCACAGACTGTAGCAATGGTATTTATTGAGCGCAAGGGAGCAGATTATGGGCTCATAAATTCAAAGGCAACCTCTGCTATTACTTAATTAGAATCAGTATCTCTGCATAAGTTAACAGCTACATTTGGCAGAACTCCTGTAGTCAAGGAACTATCAGAAGCTTCAAGATACAATTTACAGTGCCAAACTTTTGATATGCAACTGCCTATTAAACACTGAGCTAGACTTTGGCAAGTCCAATTTGACTTGGTAATGGCAATAATAGGCTTTGGGATTGGATAAAGTTGCTTGCTTTAAAAACAACACTTAAACATAGTCATGTGAGCGTAATAATTTAATCAACAATAAAGTGAACCTTTTGCTTACTTTCATTTAGTTTTTTACAGTTTGTAAAAGCTGTGCACTCCCCCTCTCCTTTCTTGTGGAACTTATAAAGGGAGGAAAACAGCATGGTTACATGGTTTCTTTCTCCCACGCACAGCAAGTCTCCGTCTCCTGATCCCATCTGTGTGTACCAGTTGCGCAGTCTTATACGGTAGTGAGCAAAGAGTAAAATGTGGGTAAGGTACACTGACTGACTACTGTATGTGGGAAAGCCCTAAGTGAAATATGTAGCCTTCAATTTTCTACTGAACAGGTGCCAATTTTTCACCATGTATAATTTTTCACAGGTTGCTGAGGTTGCCTATGAATATTGGAACTTGCCTGCAATTTGGCTAGCATAATGCATACTGTCTTATTTGAGGACTGAACACTGCAATTTTGCTCACAGTTCTTGAAATTCTAGCACTTGGGAAGTAAAGCCGGCCTCACACCACAGGTGTCTTGCTTCACCGCGTCCCAGAGTAGATTCTGATTGGCCCAAGGCACTGCTCCACGTCCTGTCCCCACAACGCCAAACGCGGCCTCTCATTGGCCGAAGCTCGATTTATTCAACTTGGAACGCACCAGAACAAACTTTGACCAATGAGAGGTCACGCTTGGTGTTGTGGGGGCGGGACGTGGAGCAATGCCTTGGGCCAATCAGAATCGACTCTGGGACGTGACAAAGCGAGACACCTGCGGTCTGATACAGCTTTAGGAATGGCCTAGTCAGAGCGTCACATATTGGTAAAATGTTGTTACATATTTTGTGGTACAAGCAGAAGAGGCAGGAGAGGGATGGATAAGAGAAATAAAGGTAACAAAGCATGAAAGTGAGCAATTACTGTAACATGGGACCAACAGTTACAGCTGCTCCCAGGCTGGGAGGGGGCGGGAATATAGGTGCTGAGATGTGCCAATATCCTGAGCCCTGTCACAGCCCGGGCTGGCCTTACACAGCCTCCCTGGAAACACGGCAGCTTCAGAGCTGGCGTGCATCTAAAGAAGACACATTGTGGCCCGCGCCGCTTACACTAGGACAGTGGTTCTCAAAGTGGTGGGTTGCGACCCACCATTGAGAACAAAAGTTGTTCCCTGCCCCCTTAAGGGGCGGGGACAGCATGGCGGCATCATCCTGAGGATCACTGCTGCTGCGGCCGAAAAAGTGCCCGAAACTGTCGTTTTTGGCCTTACTGGGGCTTGTGGGGCTTCGCAGAGGCCTGTGCCACCCGCTGCAGGCCTCCCTGATCTTCGGATTGCCGAAAAACAGTGATGTTCAGGCACTTCCGGTTTTCACGAAACAGCGGTTTTGGGCACTTTTTTGGCCGCGGCGGCAGTGATACCCGGGGATCGCCACCACCGATGGCCCTGTCCCTGCAGACACTCAGACTTTGAGAACCACTGCATTAGGAGAAGGGGACGAACATCCCCTTCCCCTGAGGAGAGCCCAGGCTGCGCCGGTGCAGGCAGCAATGGGCTCAGGAATGCAGCAGCCAGCCCACTATGGTGACTGTGCATACTTACACAGGATTGTGCTGTTAATTTCACAACTTTTGATTTGTACATACCTTTTCCTGCCATTATTCAACTTTTTCGCGCACCCCTAAATGTCCTGGTGAATACTCTTGGGGGTACGCATACCCCAGGTTGTTCTAGAAAAATTATGTGCATGTTTAAGCAAATATATTAACACATCTACAGAATTATCTCCAAACCCTTTATTTTATAGAGTCAAAAGCTGGAACAATGCTTTTGATGAACCTCACTTAGGGCCCAATCCTTCCTAAGTCTAGGCCAGCAGAGCATGTGCTCTTCCGGCGTAAGGTGTTGCGAAAGTGCCGTAAGGCACTTTTGCAGCACCTCTGGAGTAAGTGACGCAGAGGCCGGCACAGCTCACTCTGCTTTCTTCCGGGTCCTGTGCCGCCAGACACAGGTAAGCCCGGTGCTGGGCGGCGGGGGGAGGGGGAGATTAGCTGACCAGGCCAGGGAAGGGGCAGGGATATTGGCCCCTTCCTGGGCTTGGCCAGCCTTATATGTCCTCCCTGGTTCTCGTGCACATCCGAGGAGGCCCATTGGGGCCGCAAGGGCTTACACCGGAGGAAGGGACAAATGTCCCTTTCCCCCAAGGTGAGTTATGGCCCCGCCGGCACAGGTCACATCCTGCATAGGATGGATGCAGTGGCCGGCCATTTAGGCCGGCCAGTGCATCGTAGGCAGGATTGGGCTGCCCATCATTATCGCCTACTAGGATGCCTGTGAAGTGGTATTTACTGGGTTTATTTCTTCTTGCTCTCCAACTTAATGTCAATCTTGCCATTGTTCGCATTGGCAACCTTTTTATGGCTAATTCATGATTTTTTTTTCTGTTTCTGTGAAGTGCATCCCAAGTATGTGAGCTCTCTACAGTGATCATAATAATGAATAATCATCTTGTTACTTGCTTTCCTATGGGCATTGAGTGCAGTAGACATTCTTGAAAGCTTCCAAGAAAATATACTATGTTTATAGGAGCCAGGAAATAACATTTGTGATTTAAGCTTCTTTTGTTCAAGTGGTACTTTATTCTGTGTACTCTCTTCTCCCCCTCATTTTTTAAATATTTTATTGTTACAAGAAATAGTGCCACGCTGGGTACCCAAGAGAAGGTACAGAGAAGGCTGTAGTAAGAAAGAGACTGCTGGATAAATCAGATTCCATCTGCCTATTGCATATATATCTGCCATGTTTTAGTCTGACCATGTTTCTGCTATTCATCTGCTGATGAAGAAAACTCCCACTGGTGTAATAGTGGATGTCCACAAGTATTATAAATATCCTTTCATGGATCTCCACTGAGGTATAAAGCACAGGGTCAATTCAAAGTCAGTCCCACATTTTTAAGAGCAAGCAAGTATATTATTTGCATGAGGGGGAGTGAAGCCTGCCCCTTGCTTAAAGAAAGATTTATAGGTATCCTAAAGCCACTTTATAATTTGTAAAACAAAACAATGGTTTATGTACCAAGTACGAATATTTATCATAGCCAGAAATGCCTCTCTGTAGATCACAGGAAACTGTGGTAAGGAGGGGGAGAAAGCACAGTCACTTCTTTAATGAAATAACTTTACTACCGGTGCATCACAGATTACCTCTACCCAGCCCAGTCTCTAAAGGTAGTATCCTAACAGCCTGATCCAACCCAAGGCTTATTCTGGCCTAAACGGCGCTATTCTGTCCTAAAATCGGCCTAGGGTGATGGGCACCCGCAACCGAGCACAGCAGCGGCCATCCGGATGCCCTGGCAAGGTGGCTGTGAGAGGGCCAGCCTCCAGCTGATGTCTGGGGCGGCAGCATGGGGGACAGGAGGGTGTCCTGGGAGGGGGGCCTAATGACGGGGCAGCTGGTGCAGCCCCTGTAACATCCCCCTTCTTTCTCGTTGTCATTCCATAGGCTCAGCGTTGGCACCCCGGGTCATGGCACCAAATTGGCCTGTGGAGGCAGGAGGCGGCCGGGCAGCATGCGGGGACGCAGCAGCGCCTCTGCAACATTGAGGGTGGTGTCTGGGCCCTCCACCACCAGATGGCGGAGGCCCAGCACAATATGCGGGCCCTCAGCCAGCGACCCACAATGTCCCGGGTGGTGCACATCACTGACCAGCTGGTCCAGCTCCAGGGGCCACTGGACAACTTCCTGGCTGGAGTGATGGCCCTCCTGGCCCACCTGGGCATTGAGCCCATCCGGCCTCCCAACTGAGGCCCCCCTCCCCACCCTTTTGCCACCGTTCCTGTTTCCCTCCCCCCTCCACCACCCCGCCCTCTGTTCTGGCCCTGTGCCCCCTGTTGGGGTCTGGCCCTGTTCAGGCCACTGTTATTGGCCCTTGTTTTAAAATATTAATATTCTGCACGATTTGGGGTATACGGGTAAAGAAGCCATGTAATTGTACAGCCTCAAAAGAATTTAATATCCAAACACTGATCGTGGGTTTCCAATTATTGGCAGCCACTAACAGGAAAAAATACATTTAAAATCCAAGGCACACGTTGTGAAGTCCGACGTTTCGTTCCGGAGCTCGGAACTTTTTCATACGAAGCCATTTCAAAGGATTGAAGATGAAATCACCAAAGTCTAGGCACCTCTTAATAAAAAGAGAAAAGAGCGGGAAAAAGCACAATCAATTAGCAGCGGAACTCAAGTGGGACCGGAAACAGCAGCCGCGCTAATTGCTAATTGATTGTGCTGTACATCTGATGACGTTCATGGGAATGAACGAAACTGTTATGTAGTTTTAAAAGTGTATTTTATTGTTTTTAAACAGTGGTTTTAATTTTACATGATTTTAACGACAGTTTTTATTTCAAATACATTTATTTTATGGTTGTTAAAATCCCGTTGAAGATGTTTCGTTCTGTATACATTATGGCCGGCCATACAAGCTTCAGATATTTCTACTTTATTTATTTTACCTTCCCTTTCTTTCCCAGTGACTGGTAAGCAAAGAACTTGACTCTGAGTCAGCTCACTAGACTGAGTTCACTTGATTCTCCAAATTGGGAGGGCTTAAGTATCTCCCGAATAACCCATCCAACAGATAAATCTAGATAACCCCCATTCATTATCAAAAATGAAGTCAGTGTTCATTGATCCTGGTGCATTGATTCTGGTCTTTCCAAGGCATCAGATGCATAAGGAGGTGGCCCCCTGTTCCCCACCCTCAGCTTGGCATAGGTGTAGGTACTAATTTCCTGGACTGGATATAGGGGAGGAAAAGTACCCCAAAAGATGCATTGTGTTATAATTTGTTTTCAACTTGCCATTTAATCTTTATGCTGACCTTCTCGAGCTCTTTCACCTACAACCCAATCTTACCTAAAACCCCACACGGTGATGCAGCGACTCTGGCACGGCCTCCGCTGTACCCCACGGGGAGTTTTGGCTGCTGGTGGTCTCCTTGGGGTAAGGGGATATTTGTCCCCTTGCCCTGGGTAAGCCCCAGCAGCTGCTATGGATATCGCTGGCGCAAGTTCTCATTGACCCACGTAGGTCAATCAGCATTCGGATTCGACACTGCTGCCAAGCCTGCCTCCCTCCTGGGCCTGATCTGCCCATTCTCCACCCCATCTCCTCCCCATTCTGCCCTGCTACTTAATCTTGATAAAGATGATAGTACTTTTGAAAAATCCACCCAAGTCAGGGGAAATCTTGGGTGGGCAAAGCTGAGCAAGTCAGCTGGATGCAGTTTCAAACATTAGCACTCTTAGGGAGCATCAGAGGTCACTGACTTTTTAAAACTAGAAATACTTTACTGAAAACAAGTGTTGGTCCTTTAAATGGACGCTGAATTGTCACAAATAAAAAAGCCTGTGTTTCTTCCAAACATTTTTAGGTGGGGACTGGAGTGGGGATCAAGGTTGTGCATGTATTGGCCCTAACCCTGCCCACACGTCAGCTATCCAAAAGGCATGCTAGGATTACTATAGTGGTTGTTGGGAAATGTATCTGAGCCTGTTCAGGTTGCATGGGCACAAGGGACAAAGGTGGATGGACCACGAAGTCACAGGATGTTAAACAGCAGCTAGAGAGGGCCACAGAAGCAGGTAGTACAGTTATTGCCCCATTAATAGCACAACCCTATACATGTCTACTCAAAATTAAGCCCCATTGAACTATATGGAATTTACTCTCAGGATTGTAGCTTAAGCTTGGTAGAAAGTAAATTAACATAGCAATGTTATCTATAGCTCTGGAAGCTATAACCCTTGGGCACTGCAATAGAGTAATTGAAGGAAAGCTGTGCAAGCCAGAAGTGTAAAGAGAGATATCCTTCATTTGAATATGCCTTTAATTCAAAACTGACTCTAAAGGTCTTTTCTCTGGTGTTCTTCTTGACATTATGGGGAAACCAGAGTAATGAACATTGACTGATTAAAAGTATCTGTCCATGTGAATCTTCATCTTTGCTGGACTCCCTGCTAAGGGAATGGCACAACTTTTTAAGTGCCTTCTTTGTAGTCTTAACGTTATTTAAGAAAGCCTCATCTGCATAGATTTGATAGGACTTAATTTGGGAAAAGAAAAGTCTTTGGGATTTCTTGATTCATGAAAGCAATAATGTTGGTAATTTCAGTAGGTATTGTCCCAATTATTGGCTGATACCTCTAGCAAATGCTGTTCTTGAGCCATTGCCATTCATTTTAACAGGTATAATAATGAGAAGCAAATACAAAGACTTGAGAGCTGGCTGGGCAATGTGTTTATTTATCTATCATATTTCTATCCTATCCTTACTTCAAGGGCCTCAGGATGGCATCCATGGGTTCTGCCCATTTTAACTTTCAGTGCAAGCTGTTTTCCCCAATAAAAACAGTGTATGTGGGGGAGAGTGATTGGAATAGGAATTGTGGCAAGATAATGTGCTAAAGCCCCTGTACCACCCACAGCACTGTGGGTTTGCTCTCTTTCACACATTCACACTCACACTCCCATGCACTATTTAAAAAACCAAAAACATCCGGCCATGCTTCACATTCATCATAATGTGTCATTCGGCCTGTATACTCACAACAACCCTATGAGTTACATTACAGTGGAGTGATTGGTCAGCCAGT
Organism: Plestiodon gilberti rubricaudatus; assembly: GCA_026170595.1. Taxonomy (NCBI): domain Eukaryota; kingdom Metazoa; phylum Chordata; class Lepidosauria; order Squamata; family Scincidae; genus Plestiodon; species Plestiodon gilberti. The sequence goes on from JANXHW010000002.1 coordinate 68,818,621, forward strand.
GAGCTTCATGGATGAGCAGGAATTACTGCTCAAGTCCAACATCATCAACTATGCTGTTCCAGCTCAGATCTAGGGTCAAAATCTGCCATCTGCCAGCACTGGAATGAGAAAACAGAATGGCAGATCAATAATAACCATGTCTCACAGGTACCTTTTGTTAGAAATCCTTTTTGGTATGTATGTATGTATGTATGGCCAGCGGGTGACGCAGTGGGTTAAACCGCTGAACCATGAGCTGTCGATCGAAAGGTCGGCAGTTTGAATCCGTGACGGGGTGAGCTCTTGTTGCTTGGCCAGCTCCTGCCAACCTAGCAGTTCCAAAGCATGTCAATGCGAGTAGATAAATAGGTACCGCTTGCGGGAAGGTAAACAGCGCTCTATGTTCCAGCTGCATGCTACGCGCTGCGGCAAGGAGAGTCACGCCGGCCACATGACCACGGAGGCGTCTTCAGACAACGCTGGCTCTTCGGCTTTTAAATGGGGATGAGCACCACACCCTAGAGTCGGACACGACTGGACTTAATTGTCAGGGGTCACCTTTACCTATGTATGTGTGTGTGTGTGTGTGTGTGTGTGAGAGAGAGAGAGAGAGAGAGAGAGAGAGAGAGAGAGAGAGCACACCACAGCAAGATATATATATATTTTATGCACAAGGGCTATTAACTTCCAAGTATGTTTTCTATGCAGCAGAAAGGCTGGGGAAAAAGTTCAAAAATTGAAAACGAACCCACCAGCGTAGGAACAAACTGCTTCAAAAAAATGATAATAGCTTCTTTTATCGCTGTCTCTGGACATCTGCCCAGTCGTGCAGGAAAACAGCATGTCTACCAGTCAGTAATTTCAAATCAATTTAGAGTACTGGTGGTCTAGGTGGCACAATAGATTCTGCACTTGTTGTTTAATCCATGGAAGAGAATCATTCTCAATTTAAATCTCTTTCTTGCTGAAAGCCATTTTGGTCGAATAGCTGCTGAGATCCATGAATGAAATGAATTGGTGGTGACTGATAAAGTATTTATTTCACACCATGGTAATGAAAATCTGGAGCCAGATTTATCCTTGGGGGTTCCTAAAGGGAAGTGAATGGTCAGATGCACAACAAGAGTTATACTGTCTGGCTACCAACAAAACTACTTCAAAGGAAAAGACTGAGCCAGAGTCAACAGGCTACTTGGCTAATGACAGCTGGGTGTTATGTACACCAGCCACCATGCAAAAAAGACCACAGATTCTATTAGTATTGACAGTGGGCGCAATCCTGGAAATAAGGCTGGCGACGGAACAAGCATTCCATCGCCGGAAGGCATTGCGAACATGCCGTAAAGCATGTTCACGCCGACTTGGGAGTAAGGGAGGCCGGTGCAAGGCTGGCCTCCCTCACTCCGGTGCTGGATCTCCACATGGACACCAGCAGAAGGTAAGCACTCTGTTGCCGGCCACATGGGTGGGGCGGCCGGGCGAGGGAGGGGGGCCATTGGCCTAGCCGACCTGGGAGGGGTGGGGGATGGCATCGTTGGCCATATCCCCGTTCCCGCCGGGCTGGCTACGCCGTTACATGGCCTCCCTGGTGGAAATCTGAAGAGGTCGATAGGGTCGGCCCAGGTTTACACTCGGGGAAGGGGACGAGCGTCCCCTTCCCCAAGTAGACCTCCGGCCTGGCGCACGCTGGGCAGCACGTGCACAGGATCCGGCGGGCGGCCCTGGGCCGCCGGCTGGATCCTTAGTCAGGATTGCACTGAGTGAGTGTTGTCATCTTTCTTATGAATGGCCGTTTTCTGCCTTTTACAGATGTTCTAGATATTCTGTCTCTGACCTTTGGGTTGTTGTTGTTTTTTTAAAAAAGACAGATGGAAGGAAAATGTTGGTCCATTTACAGATTAGCATTGCCCCCTCCCCACACAGAGATGTGGATCAAGTCTCTGACTCCAAGTCTCGAGTCAAGTCTTTCGAGTCTTTTACAATTGCTGGGTCAAGTCTGAGTCAAGTCATTGACGCGACTCGAGTCCGAGTCAGTAGACTCAAGTCTACATTACTGCCCCCACATTACAAATATGCCTTCACTTTTGTATACATTGAAGCCATTGAGGACCAGGGACAACTCCATAAGAAGTACAGGAGAAGCAGTCAAGCAACAGGTTTTAAACTCCTATTTCTTACAAAAATAAACGTGTCGAAATTAGCACATCACTCACTTTGATTGGTTGGCCTGTTACGAACAACTGCATTTTGCAAATCAGTACATGAATGCAAATGAAGGAAGTTATAGCCCTGATTATATTTTGCTAATATTTTACAGGGCCCATGTCTTGAACTGAAGAAAGGCCTAAGGGGCCAGAAACATTGATTCCATCTTCTGACTCACTCCCATGAAAGCTCAAATCCAAGCAAAAATCTCTTTAACCCCTTCCTCCCAAGAGTGAACAGCAGTAGAGCTCAGGCAGTGCTCTTCCCTTATGTATGTCACCTGTTCACTTTCATTTGCCTGTGTCTTGGGATTGTAGAGCAGTGCACAATGGAAGTACGTACTAAGAGAGAGCTCTGCCAAAGCCTCTGTTATTGGTGGCACTGTAGAAGAGGGGGATTAAAGAATACAGTCGCAGTTTGCATGGAAGAAAGTGGCTGAGAGGCCTTAAAGGGATCTTGGGGGACATGGGCTATTTAGAACCTGGGGTTAGTTTGAGGCCCTGGGGCCAGGATCAGACCAACTGAAGCAGTCTCCTTGGGCAGCAGTTTGATGGGGGACACCCATCTCTGTCTGTCTCTACTTGCCTCCACTGTTCCTCCTTCTGCTTCTGCTCCCTGGATTGGAAATGGAAGAGGGGGAGAGTGAAGAAGAGGAAATGTGGAAGGAAGGAGAGTGCTGAGCTAGAACATTGCAGAGTGGGAGGAGCAGAGATTGGTACATCATCAGGTAAGGGGGAGCAGCTTTTGGCATGCCACCTGGAATGTCAGGAGGTCTTCTTGGGTGGCCTTATTGCCTGGAGCAGGGTCAACTACTTGTCTATAAAGTGTAGGATACATTTTGGGGAGAGGAGCAAGCTGAAATACCTTTATCTTCGTTCATAATGGCAAACCATCCTTTTAGCATATATTTTGGAAATGTGACAAAATCTTAGTGCAGAGTTCTGTAGGGAAACCTTCACTGAGGGGTAGTCAGTGTGTTAAATGAATTAGAATCCTTTGACCAGGAACATATCCTTTTCAAGGTAGAATAATTGGTTTTTGAGGTCCATCGTTACATTACTTTTTAAAAGCAGGAGGTGGTTATACCACTTACTAGACTCCTTAGCAGAGCAATGGTACCAAATTGTCTTCTATATTTGTAGTAACTCAACTCTTATGGAAAAAAACGAGACATATTATGTTAATGTTGGCCCACCCCCCTGTTCTTTCTACATCCTTTGGCGGATGCCATGGACTTCCTCTTTGTGAGGGTGCTAATGATTCAAAACCTACATTCTCCTGTAACTCTCAATGAGCATGCAGAATATGGGCTTATAATAATGTTGACTTCACTGGCTGGCGCCTCTTGATCCAAGAATAACATCCCATTGTGCAAGAACACTACCAGATGTTCTTCTCCTTACTAGACCTAAGAGCTAACTCTATGTAGGGTTATCTGCCAGTTAAGATCTCAAGAGCATCCCATAACCCTCCTTTTTATGAGTCCCATGTGCTGAACTGCATCTATAGCCAAGAATATTATCTCACCAAAAGAGATGTGAGTGTGTGTGGCATAGGTGGTGAGCCCTATAATTAAAAGAGTGCACACCTTTGTTGAAAAGAAAAAAGCATTTTGTAACTGGTGTCTTTCCTTGGACCTTTTATATGTTTCATTATTCAGGGAAAGATCTTTGAATGACAAAAGTGGTTTTCTGCCTTTCACAGATCCAGGGACTGATCTAGATGAGCCAAGAAATTTCTAACACTTTTAGTCTTGGGGCGAATTACAATGCACAGGAACAGGAGGAGGCTAATCAGGTTTCACGCTGGTACTTCACTCAGAGTGGCTTCAGATGTAACAGTTCTTCCCCCTCACCCCCCACATGCAGTCAGCTGAATATCTAAAACAAAGTTAACATCTCTAACGATAGAACCGGGAACACAGAGCAAGGAACGTAAATGGGAAAGGCAAAAGCGACAAGATTACTGTACGTTAGCCTTGTTTTGTGGATCTTAAAATTTTATATAGGGAGCCAGGATGGTGTAGTGGTTTGGGAGTTGGACTTAGACCTGGAAGATCAAGGTTAAAATCCTCGCTCAGCCACGAAGCTTCCTGGGTGACCTTGGGCCAGTCACTATCTCTCAGCCCCACCTACCTCACAGGGTTGTTGTGAGGACCAAAAGGAGGGGAGGAAATATGTACACCACTCTGAGCTCCTTGGAGGAAGGGCGGTATAAAAATGTGAAAAATAAAATAATAAATAAAATAATAAATATATAAACAGTGAAAACTGTGTTACCCAGCACTTGGTTAGGTAGCTTCCTGGGTGACTTCCAGTCACTATCTCTCAGCCTCGCCTACCTCACAGGGTTGTTGTGAGGACAAAAGGAGGAGAGGGACTATGTATACCACCCTGAGCTCCTTGGAGGAAGGGCGGTATAAAAATGTGGAAAATAAATAAATAGCCAGGATCTCCATCTGCCACCTCAGCCACCTCCCTCATTTACCTGACAGGCTCCCTCTGCAGTGCCACTCCTCCCTCTAGGGATGCTGCTCTACTTCCTGCCCTGGAGGCCCTCTTGAGGAAGAAACGCCATTTCTAGAGTGCCCTCATGAAGAACAAACGAGGGCGGAGTGGCTCTGCAGCAGTGGCGTAGGAATGAGGGGGCAGGGGGTGGTCCACCTCTGGGCAACATGTCTGGGGGGCAGCAGGTGAACAGCACTCGGCGGCGGCTCCTTTTTGCCGCTTTTTAAGCCACCTTTCCCACATTTTTGCCGGCCTCAGCAGCGGTGGCGAGCCTCGCAACGCCACTGCCAAGGCTTCAGGAGGCCGGGGAGGTCATCTCGGCCTCCCCCCCCCGGGGTGGCGTTACTACGCCACTGCTCTACAGAGGGAGCCTGTCAGGAAAATGAGGGAAGTGGTGGGATTGTCATCTGTTTTATTAACTGGCATATTTGGGTAAGCAGCAACCCCCGTTCCCTGTATGTGCTGGATAACAAATGTTTTACTGTACAGTGGACCCTCATTTTACAATGGTAATCCATTCCATTTTCATTGTATTGTGAAAAAATTGTAATGTGAACCCAACAACGCATTATTTTTTGATATTTCATTTGAAAGCCTCAGAAGTTGAACTTTCTGCCAGAGCTCTAAGCTATTTCCCTCTCTAAGTGGTGATTTAAAAGGTGCCTACTGAGCTCTTTAGAGGCCATGGTTATCGGTTTACACAATGTTGTAATTACAAAACACAAATTACAAGGCTGTATCCTTCCCTCTATACTCACAGCTACCAAGTTAAACGCACTGCTACCAGCTGAGATGCTACCTAGAAGGCTTGCGTCTGCACCAGCATTCGCTTCGACTGTATCCTTCCCTCTATACACACAGCCACAGCGTTAAAAATGCTGCAGCCCTGCTACTGACTGAGATGCTACCAAACGCTTGCAGGAGGTAGCAAAGATGCAACAAAGGAAAGATCAGATATTGGTTAAAATTGGGCAGTGTGAGAAAGGAAAAAGGAGGTTACCAAGTGTGGCACCTTTTATCGATAGCCCCTTGAAGCTTATCCTATCCATTAAATCCCATGTTAGACTTGCATTGCCAGCAGAATAATGGCCCCCAATGTACATCCTTAGGTTGGGAGTGTTAAATCTTAAAGGGCATTCATGAGGCCTAAATTATTCTCATGATGTTTTCAAGCTGTTTTCCCTGAATAGATTTTCACCTGTAAATCACGTTTTCAGGTGGTCTTGTTGTTTTAAAGGGTTGTATAAATTGACATTCTGTAAATGGATAGTTTTAGTGACCCTCTTCAAGCACACATTTGCTCCTTAAGCATCTTTATTGCTCATTCAGAGTGGTAAGAAATGGTCTTTTATAATGCTCATCAGTGACAAACAACAAAGGAAAGACAGAGAGACCAAATTCAGCTGTGAAACTGTAAGGGCCTTTTACTTTACTTTGTTGAAGACTCGATCTTCTTAAGGCCTCTGGAGATGTAGGGCTGAGTAAGCATTCTGCCCTATCACTTTCACATATGGTCTCTTGGCCTGACTTTTGCCTGCTGCTCTTGTTATCTTTTTCCGGGGGGTTAGGCCACTTCTGCAGATCCCAAGGACGGGAAGCTGCCTTCCTCAAATGCCTTTGGATAGTTATTATCTTTTCCCAGTTGGCCAAACATTCCTTAGATGAATGTCTGAAACCATTGAAGCCATCTGCCTTCTGTGTTGCTGCAGCTGGGAACAGAGTGCTTCTCGTTGCAGCATGCCCCCTCCAGCATTCAGTAAGTGATGACTAATTGATAATATAAAGCTCAGAATAAACCCTTAATAAAGTGGTTTTGCAAAGTTTAATCACAACTAGCCATTTTTAGAATAAAGCACTTCGATTTACAAATAAAGCCTTTAATTTTGGAGCATTATTGCCAATCAGTTGATAATACTGAGCTAGATACACCAGTGGTCTGGCTTAGTATAAGGCAATTTTCAATGCTTATAAGCACTTAGAATGCTGTTAAAGTCATAGAATTGTTTGGCTGGACAGATGGGTAAATTCTACCATTGCATCAAAATTCCGTTCTTTCATATAAAACAGGATGCTGGACTTGATGGGCCTTTGGCCTGACACAAGAGGGCTCCTTATGTTATGTGATTATGAGAATATTATTTACTTTTTAAAAAACAAAAAATGGGCATTGTTTGACACCTGGCAAAACAGTCATAATTGCTTTACCACATGTCCAGCTGACAACTGAACCCATATTAACAACAGTGCCAGTGTAGTGCTGAAAGAAGTTGGAATGGTTATATATATATATAAATGTTGGTTTTGTGTTGTATACCGGACATGTCAATGAAGCAGTGGCCTTCATCATATATCACAGTCTGCCTGCATGTATCTAGCAGCATCTCCAGATATGGCACAGAAAGAGTTGCTTCCCAGCAATGTCAACAATATGCACCGAAAATCTGAATCCGTGTAAGGCAGCTTGATATGTTCCATGGGCCAATCTGATCACATGAATCTCAATTAGAGTGTGCTACAAGCAAGGGAAAAGACGAGTCAAGTCCATTATTTATTTATTTGAGGCAGTTACTCCACTCCTTCCACCCCCAAAACTGGTGCCCATGGTGGCTTACAATAACACAATCTAGAAAACAAAGGCCAAAAACAAAAACACAGAGCTAAATAAAGGCTCAATAAATACCAGAGGAGCCTGTAACGCAAAAAATACATTGATGGCCCAATCCTAAATAACTCCCCGCACCACGATACAGGAGCGGTGGAGCAGCCTCTGCTGTATCCTGCGGGGGAGTTTTGGCTGCTGGAGGTCTTCTCTAGGTAAGGGGACATTTGTCCCATTCCATTCCAGCAGCCGCTATGGGGCAAGCTCAATCCCTGGCACAAGTCCGAATTGATCCATGAAGGCGGATCAGGCCCAGGAAGGGGGTCAGGATTCGGAATGTGCTGCCACCGAACCTGCCCTCCTCCTGGGCCTGATCCATCCTCCTTCCAACCCCGTAACACCCCCTTCCCCCCCCCTGCACCGTTCCAATCCCTGTGTGGGCTTACCTGCTCCAGCAGGTCTTTGCGGGTCTGCCAGCACAAGCGGGAAGGCTCCAGCCTTCCTGAAAGCACTCCGGCAGCGCTAGCTGCTGGAGCACACTTTACAGCTGTGAACTGCATTTACAGCTATGAACTGCATTTATACACATTTTACAGCTGTGAACTGCATTCGTTGTACTTTACAGCTGCTTTGCAGCAGTGAGCACCAGTAGAACACACATTTGCGCAGTGAGCACCAGTGACTATTTGCGGGCGCCGCAGCCACACTGATGGAGTCCGCTGCCCCAGCCAGAACTGGGAAGCCAGTGGTGGGGGTGGGTGGAATGGGGAGGAGAGGAATGGAATGGGGTGGACTAGATGGGGAGGGGATCGGGGCCCTGAAACTCAAGGGACCTGAAACTGCCCCACAGAATTCAGCATGTGCGTGCCCCATTGGCTCAGATGCATTGGCGCTGGGGAAGTTAGGATTGGGTTGCCCCTGTTTAGATACTGGATGCATTGAGATGAAAATATTATTCTCCTACTGGAACCAATATCTGTTAGCACCTAGGTTAGAGAGATCCACTGTTTGCAATTCTTTGGTACCAATATTGATGCAACTTCTTTTTTTAAAGCAAATTACCGTATATAGTGATTTGTATTTTTATAATCCGCTTATGAACCAACATACTGACTAAAATGAGTGAACTTGAAATCTTTACATTATTAAAGGCTATCTAGTCATGTGTGAAACCTACAGGTGCAATTCCATTGCTCATTCTATTCCCTCCAAGATCAAACATTGGATTTTTACAGAAAATATTTTGGCCCAACTGAAATTTGTCCAATTTGTAGTATCCATGCATAGTTTACTGCTTTCTCAATTTGTTTGATATAAACAAATTGGATATTGTTGCACACTTTTTTTGTATGCAGTCACGCTGCATACGCTAATGGTTTGTCGTTTGCACGCTGATAGTTTGTAGTGAGTGGCAGAACGTCTTGGGCTAACCTTTTTTCCTTTTTACACAGCTGATACTGTTTCTATTTTTTTCCTGCATTTTTCTAATTATTGAATCTAGTTTGTTGCTATCCTTTCTCCTGCTTCCAAATAAAATTGGAATGGAAATCTCCATACAAACATCTGTTCACGACTACATACATATGGCTATGTTTACTGCATTGATCCAGTTTTAAAACCTCAGGAAAAATCCCCCAAAACCCATATGTACTGAAAATATACATGGTTGCTTTTTAACTGAACGTGGGCACATTAAGATGTAACTGTACACACATACAGAGCCCAATCCTATACCGGCCTCCGCTGGTGGGCCTGGATTCCACACTGTTACACCGCTGGAGGCAGGTAAGCCCTCCACTGGCCAGCAGGGAGGCAGGGAGGAGGCGTTCTGGGGCGGGAAGACGGTGAGGAGGAGGGCAGATCAGGCCTGGGGGGGGGATCGGCGGAGGAGGCCTCCGCCGAATCCTATCCCCCGTCCTGTGCCTGAAAGCTCAACATGGGGTTTCTCAGAGCTGCACGAGTCATTTTGCTGGCACGCCTCCGAGTAGCCCTGCTGGGGGCTCAACATGGGGGAAGGGGACGATTGTCTAACTGTGCCTTTGTTTTCATTACCAAATCTGTTACCAAATCTGTTAGAAGGCACATGTGTTTCTAAATCATGTCTTCTGAAAGCAAATATTCTCTGTTCCAAGAGATGGCCAACACTGGAGTTCAATACAAAGGTAATACTTCATTTAAAGTAAAGGTCTTTTTTATTTAAGTATTTTCTTATTTAAGGTAAAAGTGTTTTCTTAAAGGGCACCGCAGTGGCTCAGTAGTTAAGACACTGAACTGCAGACCGGAAGGTAGGCAGGACAGCAGTTTGAGACCCGAGTGTCACGTGACAGAGGCCACTTGACAGTATTCAGCCCCAGCTCTTGCCAACCTAGCAGTTCAAAAGCAAGAAATTGCATGTAGATAAATAGGTACCGCTGCGGCGGGAAGGTAACAGCGTTCCGTTAGTCATGCTGGCCACATGACCACAGAAGCGTCTTCGGACAGCGCTGGCTCTACAGCCTTAGAAATGGAGATGAGCACCGCACCCTAGAGTCGGACACGACTGGACTTAAATGTCAAGGGATACCTTTATCTTTACCTTATTTTCTTATTAGACATAGAAATCAATATTTGTGAACCAAATTTTACTTTCTCACATATCTGGAACTGTTGTTGTTGTTGTTGTTGTCGTCGTCGTCGTCGTTGTTGTTGTCATTATAGTGCTTGGTTGGGCGAAAGTGCCAGTGACCTTAAAGGAGGCTTGCATTACCAGGCTCTTAGCTTACACAGACAACTGACTACGGTTTTGTTTGATGGGGTTTATAGTTTAATATCACCCTTCCCCTGAGCCATTAATGAGTGGAGGGCAGCTTTTCCTGGCCAAGGTGTGAGACATGGGGAGAGTAGTGGGAATGCTGAGTGAGCAGTAGTGGGAATGCTGCGGGAAGAGCTGGCTCAGCTGTTAGGCTTATCCTCCTGCTCAACATCTCAATACAGGGAAGGTAACAGCTCATCCACCCACATGGAACAAACATTATGGGGGCATTGGTTGCCTGCTGTGGACCAAGTAGGATTTTGGCCATGGATGAAGGTTTTGTTTTGGGTTTGTTTGGGTTTTTTTTTGCCTACTTTATACTGTTCGGAATGAGTGTGCTTAGATCACAATGGCCAGGTACAGTGCAGGTTAACTGGGAAACTGCAAGCTCAGTGAGCACCCTGAGGCTCTAGGAGTAGCAGGAAAACGATCTAAACCAGAGGCAGAGGCGTTGCTCCGGTGGGGGCCCTACCGTAAGTCGCGCTCGGTCCTAGTCCCGTTTAGCAAGCCGGCAGGAGGCAGCCCTGCCCCCTTGCCGTCGGAGCCATTCCCGTGTGGAGAAAGCAACGGGCAGGGAGTCTCTTGCCTGCTGCTTTTTCTGCACGGGAATGGCTCTGATGGTGAGGGGGCGGGGCCATCTCCTGCTGGCTTGCTAAACGGGACTAGGACCGGGCACGACTTACGGTAGGGCCCCCCCCCCGGAGCAACGCCTCTGACCAGAGGTTCCCAACCTGTGGTACTAGTACCACCAGTGGTACTTTGGCCAACTGCTGGTGGTACTCAGACCGCTAGACCACTGGAACCCCACTTTGAAGCGGCACTTTTGGTGGCACGTTTTCGCTCCCAAGAAGCTCCCACCTTTGGCTGAGTCTCTCAGGAATGCTGAGAAGGGTCCTCCCACCTGCCCAGAGCTGCCTCCCTGCATTTTCTGGCCTCTGAAAACCTGAAACCCCAGAATTTCCTGGTGATGATGTTATCGCCAGTCACTTCCAGTGGTACTCAGGAGAGTGGCATCAGAGGTGGCACTCGGCTGGGAAGGGGTTGGGAACCCCTGATCTAAACCAATTCCTTGAGGCTGGCATTGCGGCTGGCCCAGCAATGAATTCTGGTGAGGGAGCTGATGGGTGGAGGCAGTATCCTGGGTCCATTATTCACCATCTCTGCAGATGCCTCGCAGCCTCCACGGCCCGTTCCTGTTACCTGGCATGAAATACCTTGCCGCCGCCGAACTGCTGATGATGCACTATCACAGTGGCTGCCATGCCAGCAGCCCAGACCTTGTGTTGATGGAGCGTGAGTAGAGGCGTAGCTAGGGGAGACCGCCCCCGGGTGACAAGCGGGTGGTGGTGGTCAAAGCCGCCTCATCAGCAATTTGGCGGCGGCAAGGTATTTCACGCCATTTTGGAGGCTACTGGAGGTTGCTGAAGCGTCCTTGTGGGTGGGCGGTGGCAAGAAAGGACGTCCCCGTCTGCCCACCCTCCAGGTACCTTTTTCGGCGGCGGTGACATCACCGAGGGCGGGGCAAGTGACATCACTTCTGGAAGTGAATTCACGGGAGACATTTTTTATGCCTCCCACCCTCACGCAGGGCGTAGCTATGCCACTGAGCATGAGTTCCATCAGTGCAAAAGCCTGGATAGGATCAGGCTGTTAGTCGCTTCCAGACATAGGTACCCACACTGTGTGTGTGTGTGTGTGTGTGTGTGTGTGTGTGTGTGTGTAAACTAATAGCATAGATAGAACACACAACAAATCATCTGAGCTGTTAATTAATCGAGTTGTGACCCAGTCATCCTTTTGAACTGTCTCATGTCTTTATTGGGGATGGGGGCAATGTATGCATTCTATACAATCTATGTGTTACAGAGCTGGCTCTAGGAAGTCAGGCCAAGGCCAGCCCAACCAGGATGTCATCAGATGGCCTCACCTCAGATGACAAATATAGGCAGTAGATTTAGGCAGTAAATATGCCACCCCTGGAAACCATACTGACTATTGCACTCATGGCAGGGGAGGAAATACTGCCAAGAGAGGACTTGGTACATGCCTGTCAAAACAGTTTTCTTAGAGAAGTTGCTTGTGCTTTGTGGGAGGGTTAGCATCAGAGGCTGGCATCATTGGGAAACTGTTGAAGCAGGGGCATTCCTAGGGTTTGCGTCACCCGGTGCGGGAGGTCAGTGCGTCACCCCCATGATGAACCTTCTCCCATGCAGTGGACGGGGAAACGCATCATTGCACCACCCCCATGCCATCACCCCACCTCCCGCTTAATCAAAATTACACCTCAAAATTTACAATATTATACGCACAGCCTAATGCATGTTTGCAGCCTAAACAGAGGCATCGCAAGAGTTTGCATCACCCAGTGTGAGAGCATTAACTTTATTTATTTTAATATATAACAGTACAGGTCACCCAACAAATCAGTAACCAACTTGGCTCTCAGAACAATCAGTCTCAAATCAGTCTCATTGGTCTGTTTTGAGTTACACTTTTTGTTACACTGTTGTTACGCAAGGAAGCTGTGTTTTCTGATTCTGGTTATTTGGCCATACATTTTGATAGAATGCAGTTATTTCGATACGGTGTGTTTCATTGCATTCTGCATGTGTTTACGCATCGAATGATATATAAAAGACAAAGGTTTTCACAATTTTGGCCAGTAGTGATGTCACCCCCCTGAGGGTGTCACATGGTGCGGTCCGCACCCCCGGCACCAGCGTAGGGATGCCACTGTGTCGAAGCCCACTGCTGATCTTTGAGAATATCTCTGTGCCCTTAGGCTTTGTGTGGTGGTGGCAGGGTGACTTTCTCAGGGCCCACCCAGGTAGGAAGAAGCCCATGGAGGACAGTGTGTCAAGGACCCCCTGAAAGCTAGAGCAACCCCGCCTTATGGGATGTGAGGAGGTGAGTCAAGTTCTGCTATTGCCTTTTCTCACAGAAGGTCCTTTGCTGATAGTAAATGTGACATGTGTGTGTGTGTGTGTGTGTGTGCGCGCGCGCACACACACACACACACGCACACACACGCACGCACACACACACACACAAGTTATGATGGGATGTACTCTGGAATACAGGACCTGTGCCAGTCTTAGATCAGAAGTATCTTCTAAGGCTAAGGTATATCTGGTAGTGGAGTAATATTGCTAAAACGAAGTTGGATGAAAACAAAGTTTAGCTTCTAGCTGTCTGTTTGATAAATAAAAAACAAAGTACTTCTTTATTGTCATTAGCTAATGTCACAACAAATATGGATCAGAAGTTGTATTTCATTTATCCCTCTTTATGGCATTTGGCCTAGGGAAACAGTTGAAAGAGTTTCAGAGCTACATTTTTCTGACAATGAAGAAAATGAAACAGCTAATAAATTAGCTTCTCTCCAGGCTCAAATTGAGGCTTCCATTTGTGATATTTTCTTTGCAAAAATAAATTGAGAGCTTAGAAAACATTTTCCAGGTAAGGTAAGTATAGCAAAAGACAACTAGGGTGATGTAATGGTGGCGTAATAGCCAGATGAGGACTGTGAAGAGCTGAGTTCAAATTCTCACTCAGACATGAAGCTGGAAAATTAAGAGTGGGACAAAGCAGAAGAAGAAATGTGGAGGAGAGGGGAGTGGTGAGCTCACCACTCCCCTCTCCTTCACACTTCGTCTTCTGCTACGTCACCTTCTTCCTTTTCTACTCCAGGAAGTTGAGGGAGGAGGAGGAGGAGCAGTGGAGGTGAGTGGATGGATGAAAGTGAATATCTCCAGCCAAACCACTGCCTGAGGCAACTGCCTCAGTCGGCCTCATGAATGGGCCAACCCTGCCCAGCAGAATGATGGTAAGACGTTGTTCTTTCTCCGGGCCTTTCGGTATTCCTGCCACCATGGGCTACTCTGCCCCCTCTTGTTGGATTGTGGCAACCCAAGGGAAATTCTCCCTCCGATACGACTGTTCTAGAGAAGATGGATCATCAGCATCTCAATGTAATTTATTTTGGTTATCAGTTGAGGCACGATAACAAATTTTCTCATCTCTGAAGTTTGCAGAGAAATAGTTGCCTCAAAGATTGCCATTACATCCTCTACCGTAAAACACAATAACTAAAGAAGAAGCATTACAGCCTATATTCAAGGGAATCCTTATTTTGGAACTGATATATAAAAGTTCATTTTTACTAAAACCTACATGTGGAGCCATAAGAATATAAGAAGAGCCCTGCTGGATCAGGCCAAAGGCCCCATCTAGTCCAGCTTCCTGTATCACACAGTGGCCCCACCAGATGCCTCAGGGAGCACACAAGACAACAAGATAACCTGTTTCCCGTTGACACTCCCTTGCACCTGGCACAGAGAAAACCTACTCCTCCAACCAGGAGATTGCTTATCCCCATCATGGCTTGTAACCTGTGATGGACTTTTCCTCCATAAATCTGTCCAATCCCCTTTTAAAGGCATCCAGGCCAGGTGCCATCACCACATCCTGTGGCAAGGAGTTCCACAGATGAATTACACGCTGGGTAAAGAAATATTTTCTTTTGCCATCACCAAAACACTCTAGCAGCCGTGTTTTTATATCTTATCTGTAGAGTGGTGTCAGCTATAGAGTACAAACATTTAACATGCAGACAGTCCCAGTATCTAAGTTTTCAATTCCTAGGGAACCCTGTGGTGTTGTAGTTAGAACACTGAGCAGAGAAACTTGGATCAGGGCCTCGCTCAGCCATAAATCTCACAGCTGGAAACAGGATCCTGAGCTAGATAGACCTTTGGTCTGATCCAACGTGGATCTTCTTGTTCTTATGGCAGTGGCTGCGTGTGTTGACTTTAGAGGCAGATCTCTGCAGTGCTCTCAGCTTTCAGTGCACGTTTGCTTCTGATATCCGACGCATCCAGCAGTGCTTCTGTGGATGCCGCCAGTTGGTTGGTCATGTGAGGACTGTGGCTGCCATCGGGGCCAGCCCATCCATGAGGCTGACGGAGGCAGTCGCTTCCGGCAACAGATGGGTGGGGGTGGGGTGCCCATGTCCGTTTGTTCACTCTCCTCAGCTACTGTCAGCTTCGTGGACTGGAGAGGGGAAAAGGAGATGGAGTGGAATAAGAGGAAATGTGGAGGAGAGGTGGAGTGGAATATGAGCATAAGTACAAGGGTGGAATAGAAGTAATAAATGTGCCCAGGATGAAGGAGGAACTGGGGGCTGATTCCCACAACTTAAAGGGTCACGACAGGACTGGCCCAAGATAGGCTTACCAGATCTCCAACCGGGACAGAGTGCTAGACCTTTAGGAGAAGGAATGTGGGCAGGTGTAGCTTGTTAAGTCCTAGAGCAGAATCCTAGGCTTGTCTACTCAGAAGCAAGCCCCATTGTGTTCAGTGGGGCTTGCTTCTGAGTAGACAAGCCTAGGATTGTGATCTAGGACTTAACAAGCTACACCTGCCCACATTCCTTCTCCTAAAGGTCTAGCACTCTGGCCCGGTTGGAGATCTGGTAAGCCTAGCCCAAGACCTCCTGGCACCTGAGGCGGTAGGTCAAATACTTCCCACCCCCCCACCCCCAATACCTGGTGGTTTGTCAGTCGCTGCTTTTTTCACAGCCTGAACTGGAAAAGGGCGGAGTGGAAGAGGAATCCCAACTAACTATAAATTAGCTGGAGCCCCATTGTTTGGTGGGTAAGGTGGGGTAGAAAGTTTTTAAATACTGTACTGTATATAAATAAATACTACTGTTCATGGCTTATTGGAAAATGTTGATTGACAGCGAGAATTGTGATTATCCTTCTCACTACAGTGTCATCCTCAGTACTGGATAGCCAGTCAGATAGTTTTCACAGCTTACGGAGAGGTTTTCACACCTTATGGTTTACCTTCTCTCTCTCTCTCTCTCTCTCTCTCTCTCTCATTATCTGCGTGTAGTACTAATAACTTTGATGCATTTTTGGGATGTGCAAGGAGGTAGTTTAAAATTCACTGGAGGGCTAAATTAAGATGATTTGCTTTCACATTATCATATTTTATGTGCCTTCTGGGAATAGATGAACTAGTGGAGTGGGTGGCTAGAATATGAGGTGTCCACAAGCACAGCCTAAATTAAAGTTGCACCCGAAGCAGTGCCTTGATCTTCTCCCCTCCACCCATTGGTTCAGGCTTCCATTTCTTTGTTATGTTCACATGCCCCTTGTCAACCACCTCCTCCTTCTCCTTGCCCCTTACTGTTACCTCTGCTGCTTTCTGATTCCAGCCTTGCTGTTTCTTGAACATGCTGAGAGTAGAGTTCTTTTCTGCTCCTAGCAAGGTCTGCCTGGTCTGCCTAGCCTATGTGCTTCAAGAAGAGCTGCTGCTGGGCAAGAACCAGCAGGTGATGGCAGAGGGAATGGCAAAGGGTTATGTGCTTGAAAAGGAGGCCGGGGAGACAGAGCGATCGAGATTGAATTGCTCTGCTGGAAACAGAGCAGTCAGAACAGGATCGTTGTGGTCCCTGCTGCTTTTTTCTACAGCGGTACTGCTGCGATTGCTCCTGGCAGCAGCCCTGGAGGAAGAGGTGAATTTCCACCTCTTCTCTGATCCTCCTCTCACTCTCATTCAGCAAGTAAGAAGAGGATTAGAATGCATGATGAAGCAGCTAGGTGGGCAGTGGGCCGGAGGGGAGTGGGCAGACGTGGGGTGTGAGGCACTCCTCATAGTTTCTCCCATCTTCCAATCGGCTGCTCAAAGCAGACACTTCAGTGTGCCTCATGGCTGGGCCAGCCCTGGCTGTCCACCAGGAAGTCACTGGAGCAAATTTCACCTCGGGGGCCCTTTAAGTCCCGAGCTGCTTGTAAACAGCTCTGACATGAGCCCTGGAAGGGTGTAGTAGATCCATGGTTGGCTGGGACCGCTTTGTGAACTCTTTGTTGAAAAGCGGTATATAAATACTGTTGTTATTGTTGTTGGGACCTGTATGATCCATCTCTGTCCATGTGATTGTTTCTTTTACATTATTCTAGTTACGCGGGAAAAAGCAGCTTCCATTTGGCTAGGCCCTCCTAGGGTAACCATTAGATGACCCCATAGTCAGAAGTTCATGAATGAAGAGGGTTTAGGACAGGCAAGGTATTATCCCCTGCCTTAAGCTCTTCAGTATAGGATTAATGATATGGGCCTGCCATACCTGGCTGTATCCACCGAGACAGTGAACATGAAGGCCTTGGAGGACTGGAGACAGTAGACATGCGAATAATCTGCAATGCATTATTATGTGCTCTAACTGAAGTGCATTATTAGAACCACCAAACTGTATACTAGTTTCCAGACTAGGAAAATGCCACAGTCTTTCTCAGATACAGAATTTACAGAAGCCAGAGTGGTGGGTGGGCAACGATGTTTCATAAATGTCCTAAAAGTCATGACTGCAGCGTTTGAGGAATCAACAGCCTTTGTTGTCTTTTGATGCACACAACATGATCAACAGTCCATAAAACCTGGATTGGGGGCTTGACAGCAATCTGCAAATCACCCATCCTTGAAGATATTTTACCAAATGAAACACGGTGCAAATTGAGTGAAGGAAAAAGGCCTGGAGAGTGTTTTGTCTACAGACTGGGTAAGGAAATAATGAAGAATTTCCCATTTGTCTAAACAGTTTACATGGCAAAATGTTAGCTGAAAAATGCTGATTAATTAAAAGAAGAAAGTGATATTTGGCCATCTTTTGGAGACAATTTTGATTTTATGGGAAGACAAAGGTTCAGCCTGGCTATTTATACTTGAAGCTATTCTAGTTACTGTTGCAGGAAACGCTGAGTTGATTTCTGTCTCTAATAAAAACCTCCCATTATATTTCACTAGGTATTATGGTTTGGCCTGTATTTTTAATATGTTCTTATCCCAGCAAGGAATTCACTTGAAATACAATGGTTTGGCCTGTATTTTTAATATGTTCTTATCCCAGCAAGGAATTCACTTGAAATACAATATCTGTTGGAGTTAATGAAAGCAATGGGAGCATGTAGATGTGTTGCTGAACTAGTCCATGAGTTTTATACATGTGTGAAATAAGAGAAACAAAAGCTAAGTACTTCTTTATTTGTAACTACACCTACAACCCGCCATTCTTCTAAGAAGCACAGAGTGCTGTTCACGGATTTTCTCCTTCCCCACCCTCACAACAGAATCTGTGAGACAGGCTGGGCTGCAGGATAGTGACTGGCTCAAGATCATCTAGATTCTGGGCAGCAGGGGTGTGGATCAAGTCTCTGACTCCAAGTCTCGAGTCAAGTCCCAAGTCTGTGGGTCCAAGTCCCAAGTCCAAGTCCTGGCCCAAGTGCCAGGTGCAAGGGAGTGGCGACTGGACACAGGTATCTTGTTGTCTTGTGTGCTCCCTGAGGCATCTGGTGGGGCCACTGTGTGACACAGGAAGCTGGACTAGATGGGCTTTTGGCCTGATCCAGCCGGGCTCTTCTTATGTTCTAATGAGTCTTTGGTTATTAGGGTCAGACAAAACTGAGACTTCTGAGTCCTTAACATCATGTCATTTGCTGTGTGAAAAACTCCCTTTAAGATCTGCCAGTGCTAAGAAGATAGCTTATTGGTTATTTCTTTGGTTGCCTCTATCTATTTAATGGGGAAAACGGGTTTAAACCTGAATAAAATTGGCTCCAAGTCTCGAGTCTTTCAAGTCTTTTACAATCGCCGAGTCAAGTCTGAGTCAAGTCATTGACGTGACTTGAATCTGACTCAAGTCCGCGTCAATAGACTCAAGTCTACATCACTGCTGGACAGTTGTATGGCTGAGGAGATTTGAACCTAGGTGTTTCCAGTCCAAGTCCAACACTTGAACCACTAAAGCACTCTGCCTCTTTTGGAACTTATTGCTTTATGGTGTGAGCCAAAATGAGCTCCGTCAAATCTGAATGGTGTTTCCAATGCAAGGCAAGATGCATATACAGTATTTTACAATCAATGGGCTGGAGCAGGTGCATCGCTAGAGCGAAGCGCGGGGGCGGACCGCCGGAGGGTGAGGCGCGCAGAGGGTGACACGCGCACCCACGCACGCGTCACCTACGCTGCGCGCGTCGCCCTCCGGGAGACCTCCTCGGAGCGACCTCCCCGGCCGACACTCCTGGGCCTTCTGACGAAGGCCCAATGCACGATACGTAATTTATAACATTTCCCGCGCATGCGCAGAATGTTCCTCGTTGTGCGCATGCGCGAAAAAGTTATAAATTATGTATCGCGCATTGGGCCTCGTCATTAGGCCTCGGACAGCCGGCCGGCTCGGATGTGTGGAGCCGGCCGGCCAGGGGGGGGGGAGGTCCTTCGCACCGCAAAATTTTGAGGGGGGGAACGGGGGGTCACTAGGGCAGGGCACGCGCCCCGCTTTGAGGCGGCGCGCGCCTAGTGATGCCACTGGGCTGGAGTGGGGCATGGTAGCACACATTAGATGTGGTTAATAAGGCGGAGGAGCAGAATTGTGAGTTAGGTAGCCTAGACATGGGTTTGGGACCAGCTTTGTGCTGTCTGAAGTCTGGATTAAATATTAGGCTAATATTAGGGTCAGACAAAACTGAGACTTCTGAGTCCTTAACATCATGTCATTTGCTGTGTGAAAAATTCCCTTTAAGATCTGCCAGTGCTAAGAAGATAGCTTATTGGTTATTCCTTTAAGCAAGGAACATTAACAAATACGGTAAGCACTGAGTTGGATCATGTGAACAGGAGATACTGCCATGTGCATAAGACCAAGGGGCAAATTTCACCAATCTTCCCTTCCTCCAGATCTTTGTCCTTCATACTTTCTTGTGCCAGAGGATTCCACCTTCCCTCAGGAGTACATTTTGGGAGACAGATCGGGTCACTGTGGAGAGAGTTCAAGGACTGACAAGGTTCTTAACTGTATGGGTTCTGCAGCCATGTCAATATAAAAGTAGAGAAATAAAATCCTTTACCGCTTTTGTTGTTTGTTTAGATTTCTTATATTGTGCAGGTGTCACATACACAGAAAAGGTTTTCTTACAATAACAACAACACGGGATCCTACTTCCCAAGCCGACGTTTCACTCCATTCACGGAGCTTTCTCAAGGCAATTTGGCAGTAAAAAAAAACTGCTGGATGAAAAAGAATGTTACGGAGTGGTGACAGTTAAACATCAGTCTGTTGCTCAAAGTTAAAGGGACCCACTACTTTTGTCCTCAGAGTTATTCAACACTTATTACTTGGGTTATTTAAAATTGGCATCCATATCCTATTGGCATATGTCATGCCCAAGGACCCCAGACCAGCGTTATCTAACCCCGGAGTATATGAAATTGGCTGTGAATGTGGGAAAGTTTATCTGGGACAAACGAAAAGACCAATAGGGGTCCGGGTACGGGAACATCAAAGAGCAACAGATGCAAAGCAAGAAGAAAAATCAGCAGTAGCTTTGCACGCGAAAGAATCAGGACACAGGATAATGTTTGAGCATGCACGAGCCTTGTTTCATGAACCCAGATTAAAACATAGATTAAATTTGGAGGCTCTAATGATTTCCCAGACGAAATCTTCAAAGTTACTGAACCGCCAGCAGGAAATGACATATGCCAATAGGATATGGATGCCAATTTTAAATAACCCAAGTAATAAGTGTTGAATAACTCTGAGGACAAAAGTAGTGGGTCCCTTTAACTTTGAGCAACAGACTGATGTTTAACTGTCACCACTCCGTAACATTCTTTTTCATCCAGCAGTTTTTTTACTGCCAAATTGCCTTGAGAAAGCTCCGTGAATGGAGTGAAACGTCGGCTTGGGAAGTAGGATCCCGTGTTGTTGTTATTGTAAGAAAACCTTTTCTGTGTATGTGACACCTGCACAATATAAGAAATCTAAACAAACAACAAAAGCGGTAAAGGATTTTATTTCTCTACTTTTATATTGACATGGCTGCAGAACCCATACAGTTAAGAACCTTGTCAGTTACCCACAGCCATGAAAATCTGCATGCAACATTAGAGTTCAAGGACGTTTGCTTGCACTAGCTTCTTTCCATTTACGCTGCTTAGGATCCAACCCACTGTTTCCACCTGTCAAAAATGTAAACTAGAGGTATCATAATACAATCATTGTATCAGATTAGGACAGTCCGTACAATTTGTGACTCATCAGTGGCGTCACTACAGGGGGGCGGAGCTCTAAGTCCCGCTGAGATCGGAGCCTTCGTTACACGGAGGAACGAAGCGGCCCCGCCCCCTCGCCTTCGGAGCCTATCAGGGAAGTGAAAGCAACGCGCGTTGCTTTCGCTTCCCTGAAAGGCTCCGAAGGCGAGGGGGTGGGGCTGCTTCGTTCCTCCGTGTAACGGAGGCTCCGATCTCAGCGGAACTTAGAGCTCCACCCCCCCCCCTGCAGTGACGCCACTGTGACTCATCACAACGAATGCCTTGAAGTGTTTTTGTTGAGTGCTGTAGGCCTATCACCATACTGGCATTTGAAATGGTGCTTCTGTTTGCTGTGTTGGGCATATGCAATTATAAGTGTATAAGTTTGATGAAGAGGGTCTGGTTGATTGGGAAGGAACTGTGTTTAGTTGAGTGTAAGGAACCTGTTTCTATGGTGGCCATGGTCATCTCTACATAGTGATATCTTTCCATTACCTAGCTTTCTCACTTATTTACAGGTGCAAGATTGGGGTTTTATCTCACTTTAAAAAAATTTATCTGAGCGATTGTTATCTGCTAATGTGAGGAAAGGATCAGTGGTCATTGATTCAGTTACCTGGTACATGCCTGGATTGAGAACTCATCATATTTTTCCTGGTAATACTTTGCTGCGTTGACACATTTTGTCCCAGAGCTTTTCAAGCTCCATGTTTGCTGAATGTAAAGTGTTTCAGACGGGAACTCTGAATTGGATCGCCCTATTTTGAACAATCAATGGGATACTGCAGTGGTTCTCAAAGTTCTCCCCATGAGGCGGGGAGAGCTTTGAGTGCTTGAAGGGGCAGGGACAGTGGTGGCGACGATCCCTGGGATTGCTGCTGGCGCTGGGAAACAAAAGTGATTTGTGCACTTACCAGGGGTCCTGGAGCCCTCTGGAGGGTTTGGGGAGGCCTGTGCTACCCTCTGCAGCCCCCCCCCCCCGAGCTTTAGATCGCTGCTCCACGGCGATTTACAACCACTTCCGGTTTTCCCGAAAACCGGAAGTGGTCATAAACTGTTGCTCTGCGGTGATCTGAAGCTTGGGAGGGGGGGCTGCAGAGGATAACGCAGGCCTCTCCGAACCCTCTGGAGGGCTCCATGCCCCTGGTAAGTGCACAAATAATCTTTTAAAACTTTTTTTCTCGGTGCTGATGGTAATCCCAGAGATTGCTGCCACTGCCATGCTGTCCCCGCCCCTTAAGGGGGCAGGGGATAGCTTTTGGTTCCAGTGGTGGGTCACGACTCACCACTTTGAGAACCACTGGGATACTGTATTAAAGAGTGTACCAGCAATATCTATGGACCTCAGGCTACGTTTAATACAGTAAAAAAAATATTTTAGGGTATATTGGACACCACAAAGGCTATATTTAAAAGAACTTAGTAATGGGTCTAGAAGTTGGCGATGTAGGTCTTTGGAGGCTTCCCTTTCACGTATGTTGTGGTCACGCTCTGTTATTACAACTTTTTGGGATGAAGTTATTAATATAATTCAAATAGTCCTTCAACAATCTGTTATATTTATTGGAATTTATGTAATC
Organism: Plestiodon gilberti rubricaudatus; assembly: GCA_026170595.1. Lineage (NCBI taxonomy): Eukaryota > Metazoa > Chordata > Lepidosauria > Squamata > Scincidae > Plestiodon > Plestiodon gilberti. The sequence continues at coordinate 68,841,376 of JANXHW010000002.1, forward strand.
TTAAATTATCTACCTGCAACTTGGAGATTAACACCAGGCCAACATAAGTGGACTCTCTATGCCCTCGCGATCAGGGGGGTCGCCAGGCGCCCCCGCATCTGGGGCCGCCCCCCCAAAGCCCCCCAATAAAACTGTCAAAAATCGAAACCGAAACCTATTTTTGACAGTTTTATTGCCTTTTTTTCTTTTTTTGCCGATTTTTTTTTGGCGATTTAAAGTGCAAAAACGGAGTTTTTAACATGTATGTATGCTTTGCCAGCACTCAGCTTGTTTAGGCGCCGTTCCAGGACGTTCCCTCGACGGAGTCTCCAGGGACGCTCCAGGGAGTTTGCGCATGCCCAGAACGACCCTGGAGACTCCGTGGGTCTGCGCATGCGCAAACTACGGAAAGTGCTGCTGGGGGCGGTACAGCGTCCCGCACCCGGGCACAGGGAGAAGCACCCGGGAACAGGAAGAAGATCGTCCTGGAACGGCGCCTATACAAGCTAAGTGCCGGCAAAGCATACATACATGTTAAAAACCCCGTTTTTGCACTTTAAATCGCCGAAAAATCACCGAAAAAAGAAAAAAAGGGGGAAAAATCACAGAACTTAAGGAGGCTCGTGCCCCCCCCAGAGCCTTTCCGCCCCTACGCCCTGGGGCCCACCGCACCACCGCCCCATATCAGACGACGCCTCTGCTCGCGATGGCTAAAAGACTTATAGTTCCCGATTGGAAAGAAAGATGCCCACCAACTTGTGCCCAGTGGATGGATGATTTACTGCGTTTATCAGTTTTCGAGCGAATGGCATACCGGTGTCAGTTATGTTTGGATACATATGTTTGAAGCTATCTGGAGGCCATTCCTCGACAAAGCATTTGAACTTGTTTGAAATGTCATTTGAACTTGTTTGAAATGTTTTCTACAACTACTTAATGTCTTGATTGCTTATATATCCGTGGGTGGTTTTTTGTTTTGGTTTAATTTGTAAATTACTTTGGATTTTATCTATATGTAATGCTTGCTTTTTTCTTTTCCTTTTTTTCTTTTCTATAAAATAATAAAATAAAGCATTAAAAAGGTGTGTGTTTGTTTTTAAGTGTTTCAGACTCAGATTTGATCCTGCTTTCTATTTCACAGATAAACCACAGCTCTCATGTTTGGACAACACGTGGAGCCGTGGTTTAACAAACTAGGACTGTCAAAGCTTTGCACCTGAGATGAGGAAGAAAGAAGAGGGAGAGTTCTCATTTGGGTCACATTCACAATCCAACAAGCCACAGTTTGTTGGATGATCTGAAACAGGTGTAGGTGTATTTTGAAAAATTCATTTCTCAGAACCTCGTGTTGAAAGCAATTGGCTCAATGACTATTTTCTGTTGTATCTCTGAGAGTGTTGGAATCTAGTTTTACATTCCTCTGCTTCTTGGTTTGCTTATTTGCAGTGTTCCTACACCAGGCTTTTAAACCTCATCTGCCTCTAAAGCAAGTCTATTTCATTGGAGGGAAGAGCAAAAATTAAGCAGTAAACATATTTTCCTGTGGCAAGCTATCAGTATCAGAAAATGAGATGCTACAGAACAGCCAAAGCTTTAAGGTCGAATGGAGGTTTACACACCATGTAAAATCAACCCCTGCCCCACCACCTGCATATGAACAATTAAGTATGAAAATTGGCACTGCAAACTGGAACTTTCCCCCGGGGAAATCCTCCAGACCTTCTCTCTTCCTTTTGGATGGTCTTGGAAAGCCTTCTATTGTAAGTGATTTCATTGCTTATTATTATGTATTAGCACTGGTTCAGTATATTAATTTGGATTTCATGCTCATCTGATTTTAATTGTTTAACTTTTGCGGAGTTTTTTTCTTTGATTGTATTAGCATTTTTATTTTACAAGCTGTCTTAGGAAAATTATATTTTTAAGGTAGGGTATATAAATTCATAGAACAAGCCCCTCCCCAGTAAAACAAAGGCAAGACAACAGTTTAACTTTTACAAGCATATATCACTTGTGTCTGCAAGAGACCCTTGGATTTAAACATGACAAATATTAGAAATCTCCACGTGGGACTGAGAAAGGCCCCTGTTAGCATTATTGTGCCTTGGTAATTTCTTTATGTTTTTGTCACTGGGTAGAAAGTCTCAAACTTTTGTTCTTGTTGCCAAAGCACTTAGTATAATGAATTAGCATCCACAAGTCTCTAAAAAGACCATCTGGATAACAAGAGTAAACATGAATCAGTAGGCCTTCATGGCTGACATTTTACACAACCCTTCTGCCACCTCTCCGTTTCACTGTATGGGTTTGGATTCTTTTTCTTGCAAGTTGCTTTGGCACCCTCGACATTCTTCAAGCCAGTTGTCTTTCGTTCTTATAAAGATGACCCTCTTCACAAAATGTCAGCGCTTTGAGTGGCGTTTCGTTCTGAAGGGGCGTCACACAAAATCTTCCTGAATTATTTTCAGCATTTTCAACCAGCTTAAAATACATGAAATAGCAAATTAGCAGAAAGTACAGTATTAAACATTTCAGGACACTGTAGTGTAATCTGTGTCTACACTACCACATCTCCATGAAAAGCCTTACCATTTGGTTGCCTTTTGTTTCTTTCCTTGCCATCTCATGCTTCATGAATTCATGCTTCAAGAATTCTGTTCCCTGCTTACAATTTACAATGCATATGCACTGTACTGTATATTCTTTCAGTCCTGATGACTGGCCCGTTGGTTTGCTCTGTGGGTTGGATATCTGATCCTTTCAGGCCTGCCAAGAGTCCTGCTCTTCAGAATCTATTCCTAACCCAAGCTGCTGCTCAATGATCTTTCATGATTTGCCATTTGCTCTATGGTTTCTTTATTTGATGTTCCATGCACTGCCCTTTTTCTGTCCCTTTGCTTGATGTAGGACCATTGACATTTTCTGTTTATAATAAATAACCTGCCTTCAACCAAAGAGCACAGGAAAAGAGTCTGTAGCACTGCAGTACCTCATCATATCAGTGCACTGCATAGGCAGAATGTGGCACAGAACCGTCATTTGCTGGTTCTTGTGAGTGGTATTGGAATAAGAGCCCCTGGTCCTGTGTGACAGCACAATCATGTTTAAGTATACCTATTGCGGCCTGTTGGCTTAAAACTCAACATTAATAAAACTAAGATCATGGCATCTGGTCCCATCAATTCCTGGCAAATAGAAGGGGCAGAAATGGAAGCAGTAACAGATTTTAATTTTTTGGGTTCCAAGATCACTGCAGATGGAGACAGCAGCCATGAAATTAAAAGACACTTACTCCTTGGAAGGAAAGCTATGGCAAATTTAGATAGCATAATAAAAAGCAGAGATATCACCATGCCAACAAAAGTACGTATAGTCAGGGCGATGGTGTTCCCAGTAGCAATGTATGGTTGCGAGAGTTGGACCATAAGGAAGGCTGAGCGCCGAAGAATAGATGCTTTTGAACTGTGGTGCTGGAGAAGACTCCAGAGAGTCCCTTGGACTGCTAGGAGATCAAATCAGTCAATCCTAAATGAAATCAACCCTGACTGTTCCCTGGAAGGACAGGTACTGAGGCTGAAGCTGAAATATTTTGGCCACCTAATGCGAAGAGAGGACTCTCTGAAGAAGACTCTGATGCTGTGAAAGATTGAAGGCAAAAGGAGAAGGGGAAGGCAAAGGATGAGATGGTTAGACAGCATCACCGATGCAACGAACATGAAAATGAGCAAACTCAGGAAGATAGTGGAGGACAGGAAGGCCTGGCGGGATATGGTTCATGGGATCACGAAGGGTCGGACACGACTTAACGACTGAACAACAACAAGACCAGTGGAGCACTAGGCCTGCCAGTCAATAGTTAGGCAGGATTGTGCCATGAGTTGTTCATTGTTATCTTGCCCGTGGACCTCAGGGCAGTGTACATGGCCTCACTCTGCCTGGACAGGGAATATTGCTGTATTCCCCACTCCACCAATACAGCATGTGGTAGTGACTGTTTTTATTTTGAAGCTAATTCATCTCTCTTCTTTTTATCACATATATATAAATGCACTGCATACAGGGTCTATTTACAGGGCTATCTTTCAGCTTTTTTCCTTGAAGAGCGCTTAGGCTGAACAGCATAAAAACTGCCATTCGGACCATGTTTAGTATCATTTCAGCTCTTGTACTCTCAGTACATTGTGTTAGTACTGCTAAATTTCAGCTGCCATCTGGTGTTAGACCATAGCTTTTATATGTCTTGCATCGGTGTTCTACTTGGCAGAAGATCGTGATCACAGAATTCAGTCTTTCTTCATGAGATCATCAGTTTGGGAAATGATTCAGGTTGACTGTATCCAATAATCCTTATTTTGGGATGACTCCATAGTTCTCTCAGTGAAATGAGTAGTGTAACTCAGACAGATACTTACGGTCAGCAAACCGTGTCACAAAACTCCTATTGCACTTCACCATCTCACAGGCTTGCATGAGACATAGATATTGAGTTATACCATTAACTTTTTACATTTCCCCATTGAAAAAAGTTTTATGTACATTTGTAATCTTATTGAAGCAGACGAGCGCTGCTGCTTGTCTCCATTCTACCTGGACATTGTACAGACATCCTGAAGTTTTACACCTTTAAAAGTGTTGCTCAAACATTTTAACTTTTGGATGAAACAAACTCCAGATATCATTAGAATGGCAGCCCAAACCTATTCTTTCCCCCCCCCCTGCCGATGCAGCAGCGCCAAAATGGCAGCTGTTGCATCCTGTGCAGGGGGCGAGCCAGGAGGCTTCCTGGAAAGGGGAAAGGGGGACGTTCAATCCCCTTATCCCTGCGTAAGCATCTTGACCAGCAGTGGGGCTCCTCGGCAAGCAATTTAGCTATCGTAACTCCGAGGAGAGGAAAGGGGTGTGGAGGCTGCAGGGAAGGGAGATAGGATCCAGCATGGGCCATCCACAGCGAATCCTCCCCCTCCTGCAGCCTCCCCCACCCTGTTACACTCTCCCTAGACCCTGTTCCACCCTTCCCCCGCCTCCCCACCGGCTTACCCTTCTCGATGCGTGTTCAGGCATCCGGGAGGCTTTTACGATTGCGAGGGAGAGCGAGAGAGGCATTAAATTAAATTTCATTGTAATTTGAAAATTCCATGTAATTAAAATGAAAATGCAAAATATTTCAAAACATGCATTTTAAAAGTATGTATTACTGATATGCCCTCAAAAAGATGTATCAATCAGTATTAAACTAAAAGGTGATGGAGTGTCAGTGCTGGACAATAGGAAGGACCAGGGTCAGGCTGCAGTAGACTGGAAATGTTCAGGAAAATCAGTTATACAGCTTGGCCATTCACAGTGCAATCCTATGCACATTTACTCAGAAGTGAGTCACAGTGTGTATCCTATACACCAGGGGTGGCCAGACGTGCTTGATGTAAGAGTCACATACAATAAACTTCAGATTTTTAAGAGCCGCAAGACATGAACAAATATCACACAAACATTTTTATTGTTACATTCACAAAAGAAACAATAAGCTTCAACACAGGCAACTCAACCGAAGTCTACAACACCCAGTATCGCACTAACAGTGCAATCCTGTGTAAGGATCCCGCCATCAGCCCATGGTCGCCCGCAGGATCCTGAGCCCCGGCGGCCATTTTGCTGCTGGGCTAGAGGTCTACTCAGGGAAGGGGACGCTCGTCCCCTTCCCCAGGTGTAACTCTAGGCCGGCCCAATTGGCTTCCTCAGATTTCCGCCAGCTAAATAGCTGGCGGAAGTCGGAGGAGACAGTGTAATGGCCTAGCCGCCCGGTGGGGACAGGGATATCCCCTGCCCCCTCCCGGGCCAGTTAGGCCAATAGCCCCCCTCCCTCACCCACCAAAACGCCCCCGCGGCCGCCGGATCCCAACTTACCTTGTCCAGTGGCCGCACAGGCGCTCCGGTGATGGCCTTCCTTGTTCTCGAGCCGTCACGAACGTGCTTTACGGCACATTTGCGATGTCTCCTGGCGACGGAACGCTTGTTCCGTCGCTGGCTTTCCTTTCAGGATTGTGCTGTAACACTTTGCTAATTTCACTGCCTGCATCACAGTCACACATGCCACAATCACTTGTTCACAAGCCATGCTCACTAAAACTAACATTGTCAGCACCAGCTTCTATAATTACTGATTCTCAGGCACAATTTCTCTGTAATCCTTGCTGATCCGAAATTTCTTTAATCCCTGACTCAAATCTAGCATTAAAATTAGCATTTAAATTCTTAAATATATTTACACACCATGAACATTAAATGTACATTTTAATTGAGTGGACTTTCCGTTTATACACAGTAAATAATTATAAATCATGAACCTTTTTATTTACCTTTTATTTTAATTATGATTCAAAAAGGAGCTCAGCCAAAATATTTCCACGAGCCGCACATTATACATCAAAGTAGATCCACATGTGGTTTGCAAGCCACAGTTTGGCCACCCCTGCTATACACACTTACCTGGCAGTAAGTCCCATTAAACTCAATAGGCCTTAATTTTGAGCAGATATACATAGGATTGCATGGTAAGTGGACAAACCAGATGTCAACATAATGGGACCAATAGCCCTAGATATGTCCAAGGGAGCTGGAGGCTGCAGCTTGAAAGGACTTCGTAGACAGTGAGCAGTAGTTGCTGAGAGACAACCTAGGGTCTGGGTTGAGGAGAAGCAGCAGGAAGCAGCTATGGAATAAGGATACATTATGGTAGTACTATTTTATTTATTTATTTATTTACAATATTTTTATCCTGCCTTTCTCCCCGAAGGGACCCAAGGCGGCTTACAACAACAACAAAGAAAATACAATACAAAAAATACAATACAAAAATAATCATATTTTAAAACAGTAAAAAACAATTAATGAAATTAATAAAAACAGTATCTAAAAATCGATTAAAAAGATCATTGCTACAATTAAAACAAGAGCATAAAAACAGCCGCACCCCCACCTGTACCAGCGAGATGTTAAAAAAGGCAAGGGCTCAGAAGACTTCTTTGAACAAGAAGGTTTTTAGGCCTCGCCAGAAAGTGTGCAAGGAGGGAGCAGTTCGTAAGTCAAAGGGGAGGGAATTCTATAAGGTTGGTGCCACTACTTAGAAGGCCCTGTTTCTGGCCGCCGCCCCTCGCACCTCCCTGGGCGACGGCACCCGCAAAAGGGCCTTAAGGAGACGAGCCGGACTATATAGAAGTAGGCGGTCTCTCAAATATCCTGGCCCCAAGCCGTATAGGGCTTTAAAGGTCAAAACCAGCACTTTGAATTGGGCCCGGAAACGAATCAGCAGCCAGTGCAGCTGTTGGAGGAGCGGCCCGACGGAGTCAAACCGCCTCACCTCCAGTGACCACACGGGCCGCTCAGGAGGTCTGGTTCAGTTGGTAGAGTTGCCGCCTCGTAAGCCTGAAGATCGGTAAATGGCCAGTTCGAGACACACTGCTGATAAAAAGCTGTGAAAAAACCCTCTCTGAGGAGAGATAAAGAGCTGCCAGCTGCGTCGACCGAGTGTGGGAGGCGACGGCCAGGGAGAGGCCAGACTGCAAAGGATACCATCTGGAATGCTAGTAACAGCACAGGAGCCGGTAAGCTGCAGGCCACCAAACCTCTACTGTAGCAGGTAAGGTGAAGACATGGCCAGATGTCTGGGGACTGGGGCAGTTCTGGGGCAGTTCAGGGGCAGGCAGTTCAGGGGCGGGAGGATAGTGGAACCTGGCGGCAGCCCCCCCCCTTCCCTGAACTACCACAAGATGCTCTTCAGACTTGCACCAGCAAATGAGCTGGCATATGTCTGAGGACCAGGCAACCTATGGAGAGGTAAGTAATTTTTTTCTTTATTTACCTTCAACAGGAAGAAGATATTGGCTGGATTAACTACTAGGTGGTCCTGAAACAAGGAGAGAAAAGGAACATGCATTTTGTAAAATGAGTACAATCCTACAGCAAATTACAGCACAATCCTGTACGACCGGCCTAAATGGCCGGCTGCTGCATCCTGCATGGCTTGTGGTCCATGCTGGCACAGGCTGGGCTCACCTCGTCCCCTTCCCCCGATGTAAGCCCCAGCGGCCCCAATGGGCCTCCTCGAATGCGCGTCAGCTCTTTAGCTGGCGCACAACCAGGGAGGCCGTGTAAGGCTGGCCCAGCCTGAGAACGGGCTCGGGATACCGGCGCAACTCAGCACCGATATCCCTGCCCCCTCCCAGTCTGGGTCAGCCAATGGTCCCCTCCCTCGCCGCCCCTACTACCTACCTGCAGCAGCCGGCACAGATCTGGGACGTCGACGGAGTGAGCGACATCAGCCTCCGTGCCAGTGCCGCTTACACCTGAGGAGCCGCAAACATGCTTTACAGCACATTTGCGACTCCTTAGGCCGGTGGAGTGCTTGCTCCGCGGGACTAAAGTTGGGCAGGATCGGGATTCTTGAAAGCATATCGCTTTGCAATACTTTAAAAGACAAGTTGTTTTTGGAAATATGTAAAACTGTTTATTAGTAGAATGCCCCTTGTCTTGGCTACTTAACAGTTCCTCCGTTGTTCACTCTTCACCATATCTTCCCAGCATGCTCCTCCAGCATTGCTATTTTCTGGTACATTGAAGACAGATTTTGCTCATTACGTCCTAGTGAGAAAAGCATTCAGTGTCGAGGATGCTTGCCTAGCAGCTGGAGCGAAGAATTCTAAGGCAAGTCTGATTCACAGGAGTGAAAGTGAATCGTTCATGGTGCACATACTCGAGTCGTCCCATTTAATTTAAAGCACGTGTTCACTGGATAAGCATACGCAGTATCACACAATAGGCTCATAAGCTGCCTAAAGGCCGTTGCTTGCTTTGATCTGGGTTATTGTTCCTTTGCCAGACAGATGTACTGTGAGAAGCCAACTTTAGAAGCAACCACTTCGGAATCTGTACAGCGCATTTATTATGTCTCAGACAGGCGATATGTAAACGTGCTTTGTATTAGGTAAAGAACAGCTTAGGTACTGAGCAAAGCCAGGTGCAGGAACGGCTAGACTGCAGTGAGTATTTCTGCATCACATAATGCCGTTTGAAAACACTTTCACATTCAGACTGAAACCACAATGATAATTTATCAGTTCAGTTGGCAAATCCAGTTTTCCTAGGTTTGCAATATTTGCTTTCTTTTTAACTTGCTGAACATTATTTCTAATCACATTCATATACGCAGCCTGGCCCTTTTCAATCCATGCCAAGCCTAAGTTACTAAAAGGAGTAGAGGAGGGTGTCACACATAATTAGACCTGTTCTTTTGCTGAGATCTCCGTGCAATGACATCATTTTGATTTATGACTGTTTTGTTGGGAAGCTTAGGCTTACAAGCAGCAAATCTATACTGCTACATCCTCCCCCCCCCTCCGCCCCCAGTGGTGAGACATTTCAGGGCCAGATATGGGTGGCAGAAAAGATTGACCAAGTTGGGCAATGGCTGAGGGCCCACCCAGCTGACTCTGAAAGCTCTCCAGTGCTTTTATGTGAGGCAGCAGCAGCAGCAGCAGCAGAGAGATGTGTGTGGCTGAGTGAGTTGCTTTGTCACCACCTTCTCTTGCCCTTTGCATCTGCAAATGGGCTTCCTCAAATGCCATTGTGATAAGGCAGCGGTCTCTAAAAAGTCCATTCGCAGATGCGTGGGGTAGAAGGAGAAGATCACAACCGAGTGACTTGTGAGACAAGTCTGGGGGAGCAGATGGGCACCTTCCTCTCTCGGCTGCGCTGCGGGAAAAAGGCATCTACCTTTCCCCATTTCTCCAGATAAGAAAGGAACCAAAGAACTCCATTTTCCCTGTGCATCACTGGGAAATCACTGTGCATCACTGAAAGTGTCCATCCATCCTGCTCCCTTCTTCGGCCACTAACAATGGGAGTGGGATGGACAGACACTTTCTTCCCGCTGTGGAGGAGCAGTTAGTGCGTGTACACAACTAGAACAGCAGAGCATGCCATAGGGAGCCCAACACAAGGCTGTGCTCCAGAGCTCTCCAGAATCTGGCACTGACCCTGGGGGCAGCACTATCTGGCTTTGGCTTCCTCTGGAGGAGAGATCATTGGACGGTTTTGGTACTGCTGTAATATGGGCAGTCCAGTCGTGTATAAGACCACTGAAGCGTGCAAAAGCACGCCACGCCGGGTCCTACCCAGGATCGGGCCAGCGCCGGTGCAGGCAGTGGCCTCCTCAGGGTAAAGGGATGTTTGTCCCTTTACACTGAGTGACAGCCCAGCCACCCCAATGGGTCTCCTCGGATGTACGCTGGCAAAATGGCCGGTGCAAATCCGTGTAACGCCAGTCTGGGGGTTAGGAGTCAGTGGAGCATGCCGCCGAGGATCCTTTCCCCCCTCCCGGGCCCGGCCACCCAATCGCCCCCTCCCATTCAGTCCTCCTCCTCACACACACCCTGCCGCCTGGTGCAGGCCTTACTTGTGTCCACCGGTGGAGGCCTCCGTCCCGTGGAGAGTAAGCAGTGCCGACCTCAGTGCCAGCGCCACTTACTCTCTGGGTGTCGGAAACATGCCTTACAGCAAATGTGCTGTCATGGGGAGGCTACCCCCTCTAGCTTCGATGCTGGCACAAACCAAGGCCACGCCACCTTAGCACGAGGAGGTTAGTTCCCCAATCCGTTGTTTGTCCACTCCTGACCAAGGAGAAGAAGGCACCCCTGAGCCACGGGGGGGGGGGGGGGTTTACAGCAACTACCCCTGTCCAAGGGAATAGTTCAGGTAGGATCTGCCACCAGCACTGGGTACCTCCTAGCCCTTCCAGTCCCAGGCTACTGGGAAGGGGTGCAGAGTGAACCGTTGGTCCCTGGTCTGACTGACCAAGCCAGCCAGGGATACAATGTGCAACACAGGTAGTACGTGACTAAGCACAAAGGCTTCAGGACTTAGACTCCAGGGTTCCAAAGAAACACTCTCAGGTAAAATAGATAGGTGTTTATTTAGGTTTAGGCTACGCAAAACCAAGCATAGTGATACAGGTAAAAGGTACAAGGAACTAGGTTGCTGCAAAAAGGCATAACTTCCAAATACTAGAATACAGCACTAAAATAACAAAGGACTAACTCCTCAGCTAAACACATTGTCCCTAAACACTCACCAAAGATGAGAAGAGAGAGGTAGCCATCCCAAGCAGGATGGTGCAGGGCTGACTTGCCCAAGGCCAGGGCTGAAGTCAAGCCATAGGATTAGCAGCAGATAGGGAATACTGTCTCCAACAAAGACCAGTTAGAGAATGAATAGAAGAACCCAAAATGGATGCCAGAGAGTAGCTTAAGTAGACTTTTTGGGGTAAGATGATTGACAGGGGGGAGCAGACCAATCAAAGGGTAACACGTAAGGGAAAGTTCTCGAAGATGAGCTCACTCCTTGCTCCCCCTCCCAGATCTGAGAAGCTCGTGATGTCCAGCGTAGGTGTGGGAAGTTAATTGGGAGAAGTTGTGGTATCAGTGTTCCCATGCAGATAAGGAATAAACAGGGTAGCTCAAAGCACGGCTCCCAAGGCCTCTGCCCATGTGCCAATCACTGGGGCTACAGAAGCAGGCAGGCAGAAAAACCAAGACAGGAAATCCAAAATGGAGACAGACCAAAGATTTAGACAGACCCTCGTTACATGCTGGGGTTCCGGAGAATGGATTTGGGGGTCAACAATGCCAATCCAGGCTAAAGAAAAACCAAGAAGACACATCAAGGTGAGGAAAAGCCAAAATACACAGCCAAACTAAGCATGGTATATAAAACATAAGCATATCTATATCTGCGAGCCTAACAAGCAATAAAAAATACATAAAGGAGGTAGAAATTGTGTAAATAGCAGCATTGGCAATGTGATACATAAGTGCAAATCAGCAATTCCTACATCACTACAGCAGTATATCAGAACAGCACAGAAAACACAAGAATCAGATGAATTAAGGCACTCATCGAGCAAGATCTTCAGGTGCCCAAGCCCTGGAAAGGGCATCAGCAAGAATGTTACAGTGGCCCTTTATATAAGTAAATTCAAATGTAAAATCCTGAAGAGTCAGCTGCCACCGTAACAGCCTTTGGTTACCTTTGGCTCTAGCCAGAAAAGTGAGAGGGCAGTGGTCCGTCTGGACCAGAAATTTGGTTCCCCAGAGGTATGGATGTAACTTAGCCAAAGCCCACACAACTGCGAGACACTCCAATTCAGAGATACAGTAGTTTTGTTCCCTAGGCAGCAGTTTGCGACTAAGGTACACGACAGGATGCAAAACACCATCATGCTCCTGCAAAAGAACAGCCCCCAATCCAGTTTGAGAAGCATCAGTTTGAACAATAAACTGTTTAGTGTAGTCAGGTGCAACAAGAACAGGAGCAGATGACAAGCTCCGCTTCAGCGCATCGAAAGCAAATTGACACTCAGGCGTCCACTTAACCTGTGAGGGTAAATGCTTACGACAGAGATTAGTAAGAGGGGTGGCAAGAGTGCTGAAATGGGCCCCGAACTTTCTGTAGAACCCAGCCAGTCCCAAGAAGGATTGGATCTGTTTTTTCGTTTTTGGGACAGGCCAATTACGAATAGCCTCTATCTTAGCCTGCATAGGCTGAATGGTGCCACCACCTACAACATGTCCCAAGTATTGAACCGAGGCCTTCGCGAACTGACATTTGTCTGCCCTTAAGGTCAGTCCAGCCTCCACAAGAGTTTGAAAGACATTTTGAATGTGTACAACATGATCCTCCCAGGTGTTACTGTAAATACAAATGTCGTCCAGATAACCGACTGCGTAAGAGCTATGCGTTTTAAGTAAGGCGTTAACCAAACGCTGAAAATTAGCAGGTGCTCCCGCCAAACCGAAGGCGAGCCTGCGGAATTCGAACAGACCACGAGGGGTCGCGAAAGCCGTCAGGGGTGCACTATCTGGATGCATCTCCATTTGCCAGTAACCCTTACACATATCCAGGGTAGTCAGGTATTTGGCTCCAGCCACCGTTTCCATCAGCTCATCCAGATTGGTGAGAGGATACCTGTCAGGAAGAGAAACAGAGTTAAGATGTCTATAGTCCACACAAAATCTGTATTCACATGGTGCAGATTCAGACAGGCGTTTCTTTTCAACAATGACAATGGGGGAAGCCCAAGGGCTTGAAGATGGCTGAATCACCCCCAAGTCCAGCATCATGTCTATTTCCTTGTCCACGATAGCAGCCAAGTTCCCCTTGATTCCACGAGGGGGGATGGCAAAAGGACGGGCCCCCGGCTCTAAAACGATAGAATGCTGTACCAAGTTAGTAACACCAGGTTTCCCAGTAAACAAAGCCCCCAAACGCCCAAACACAGCCAAAAGATCACTTTGCTGAGATGGAGACAATTCAGGAGACATAGCAACACTTTGGAGCACGTCGCTGTGGTCCGAAGCTTGGTCTAGCCAATGTTGGTCTGGGAAGTCTTCCTCCACGGAGCTGTGAACACAAAACACAGCAGAAGTAGACTCAGGCCTCTCGTGGAACTGTTTAAGACGATTAGCATGTAGAACAAAAGGAGGGCGCTCTTTAGCCGCATCTGCAGAAGATAGTTGTTGTCAGCAAGCTGCTTGACCACCACATAGCCTGGTTCCCACTTAGGGCACAGTTTATGCGCTCTGTCAGGTACCAACAGACAGACTTTAGACCCAGGTGCAAAGACCGAAGGGCGAGCAGATTTGTCATAGGCCCTCTTCTGTTCCCATGCAGATAAGGAATAAACAGGGTAGCTCAAAGCATGGCTTCCAAGGCCTCTGGCCATGTGCCAATCACTAGGGCTACAGAAGCAGGCAGGCAGAAAAACCAAGACAGGAAATCCAAAATGGAGACAGACCAAAGATTTAGACAGACCCTCGTTACATGTGCTGCGGGGAATTTGTTGCTGCTGGAGGTCTCCTCGGGATAAGGGGAGCATTTGTCCCCTTGCCCCGGGGTAAGTCCCAGCAGCCTCAACAGGTCAACTCAGACCTTCGCCAGCGATATCGCTGGTGCAAGTCTGCATTGATCTATGCAGGTGGATCAGGCCCAATAAAAGGGGTTGGGATTCGGTTTGCGCTGCCAACCCCTGCCCCATCTCCTCCCTATTCCATTCTCCCCCTGCCCCATTCCGTCCCCTGTGCCAGGTTTACTTGCTCTGGTGGGCCTGTGTTGTTCTGCTGGCACGCACAGGAAGGCTCTGGCCTTTCCGCTGGCGTGCCGGCTCCCTGTGCTGGCGCAAAGCACTTTTAAGGTGCTTTTGTGGCAGCCGGTGCTGGCAGAACACGCGGTCCACCAGTGCTGCCTTTCAATAGGATTGGGCCATTAACCATTTTACTGTTGTAAATTGAATTCTCAAAGTTAAATTATTTGGTTAACAGATGTGTAGGAAATGCTGAAAAACATACAGATAGTGATTAAATGTAAAAACATGATTTTTTAGAATAGCAGCACAATCCAATTGGGCACTTACAGCGGCGAATTTTCCAATCCGCAACCATAAATGCCAGTGAAGTGTTGCAAAAGGCGCAGCACTGTCGTGCGCTATGGAACCGCAGGTGCAAACAGTCAGAGACCCTGCTCACATACCAATGGCCCACCCAGGCCGTGCTGGAGCAGATAAGGTAGTGGCAGGGGTGGGTCATGGGCTGTTCGGGGGAGGATAGGGGCAAAGAGTGGGCTGGGTAGAAGTGCATGCCAGGTCCTATCCCCCTTTCCTGGCCCAGACCCGCCCCTGAGGCTCTGCCAGCTAAATAGTTGGCGTAGGTCCAAGGAGACCCTATGGCAACCAGGCGGCTTACTGAGTAGTAAGTAAACAATATTTTTACTTATCTCTCTTGGGCTCTCAGTATGTGCTCTATTGGCACCACTTCATTGTTTCACAAACTGATGGGGGATAGGATTGGGGCCTAAGAAATATACATGTTAAAGTTTATTCATCTCATATTCTTTAGTTGGGGGAGGCAAGATGCCCACAAGTCCCATGAAAGTGACTTGTTTACTCTATTGCTCATTACTCCATTACGATGACCATCCTTCTTTCACTAAGGGCCCAATCCTCTCACCCGCCAACCCATCGCATGCAATGCCGCTGACAGTGTGCATGCTGCATGCTATGGGGAGGGACAACCAGATGGCCCAAGAAAGGTAAGTAAAACGTTTTCTTACCTCCCCATAGGTCACCTGGCCTCCAATGGGTCTCCTTGGAACTATACTAGCTATTTTGCTGATACCCTTTTTTGTGACGTGTTGCTGGCTAGCAAAAGGGTCAGTCTTGGAAATAAGATCTCTACTTGGCGACCATTTTATTAACTTTCCTATTTTGTATTTCAGTGTTTTCCTTTCTGGCTCCTTTTGCGCAGAGCCTGCCATCACAAATTATTATCAGTCATGACTTTTAAGATCCTGTAGCATAGTATTATTCATGAACTCCCATGCAATGATTCCACGTATGACAGGTGTAGAAAAATAATCCTGTCTGAAGAAACATTGTTTTGAAACTAACAGGTGTTCCAATGCCAAGAAGGGCAGCCTGCAATGCTTGATAGCATGTCGTCATCATTACAGATAAGTAGCATTCCCACTACTTGGGGAAATAACAGTAAGACATGTTGTGCCAGAGTCCAAATCGTTCTATTATTTGGTCTCAGAAGGTCTATATATTTTGGTTAAACCTTTTCCTTTGAAGGAGAAAAGTGGAACCAATTGATTAAAGAGGCATTGACTATGTTTGTTATGCAGGGACTCAGGGCATGCTAAGGTACTATAAATACAATATTTTGTTTAATAGCAGAAGGAAGAGGTGATTATATGGAGCGAATATTTATTGAGCTTTCACTCTCTTTGCCTTGAGGTTTCCTTTGAAAGCTTTCTGAACTTTTTATTGATACAGATTTCTAACTTGGCATATCAGAGCAGGTAATAGCCATATTTGTTGATCTGTACTGAACAGGTGTGGTGATATGGAGTTCTGTTTGTCACTTTTATTATAGTTCTGGGATAGAAGTGACAGCAAAAGTGACAGCACTGCAGTTGGTAGAATATTAAATAAGTACGGTAAGCAAACGTATGTAAAGGATGGAATGCTAGTCACAGGAACAGCCTCCAGGTCACCAGTGCAATCTGCCATCACAGTCTTTCACAGCCCCTGCAATTTGTTTCAGGGTTGGGTGAATGACACAGGCCATGCCCCTCCCCAAGTGCAGATCCACAAGTAGTGTTCATAAGAATAGAGTGGGTACATATAACTTGTGGCCAGTAGGAACAGTGGCATAGCTGGGGGGGCGGGGGGCCCACCGCCCTGGGCAGCAACCCAGGGGGGCATCACAACAGGTGGTGGGAAGTACTCTCCGTGTGTGTGTGTGTGTGTGTGTGTGTGTGTGTGTGTGTGTGTGTGTGTGCGCGCGCGACAGCGCTCACCACTCCAAGCAGTCGGAGCTGTGAGTGGAACGAAGTTTGGCCCTCTTGCCCTTCCCTGTACTTCAAATCAGAGCCATTTCAGGAGTGGGAGGCGGGGCTATAACATGGGGGCAGGGCTATGATATGAGGGGCGAGGAGGCCCCGGGTACCAGCCCAGCTACGCCACTGAGTAGGAAGGAACCATCTAATAATGTGGGCAGGGAATTCAGTACCAAACTCCCTTCCCAAATTCTTGTGACCAAACTGGAATGCTAAAAATGGGGATAGATGAATGCACATGGTAGAGCAATGACATGAGCAGGTCCAGATGAAGCCAGAATGCCACACCAAATTCTGCTTCCCATTTTCTGTGCACGTGCTGCATGTTACCCCAAGTGTGCAGGAACCCAGCCCCCTCCCTTTGCCCCCACTGTCATTTCCTACCTCTTCTGAGATCTGTATTTCTGTTTGCTAAACAGGAAGTATCCTGGGAATGGAAGAGGTTCCACTTCTGCTCCCACGATTCTCTGTACCCAGCCTGTTTTGAAGGTGCATGGCCAGCAAAGGAGGGAGGGAGGGAGGTGGCTGCCCTCTTGTCAATGGTTCTCTTTGGAGAGCCATTGGGAACAGCTTCTCAGCAGCCATTAATTCGCCCTTCAGCATCACTGCTGCTTGCAAAAAGACACAAGTGTATATGTGGCGCAGAGTGTCTGCCAGTAGAGCACTGCCCGAGTCAGTAAGATGGTACTAGAAAACAGGACTGGTGGTGGCAAGAAGCCTCAGATCCGCAGGCCAGAAAAAACACACTTTTGATTGATCAGTCATCTGTGTGTGTGTGTGTGTGTGTGTGTGTGTGTGTGTGTGTGTGTGTGTGTGTGTGTGTGTGCGTGTCTTTGAAATCCTAAAAGTTCTTAAAAGATTCTACTTCTTAATTTATGAAATTTGGACCTGTATACAATTTTGTCCATACTTTAAAAGGCCACATATTAGTTCTGATGCATTCAAATAATGGAAAATTAGAGCTTCATGGAAGATAGTTTTGAAGCAACCTTTTTTTTTCCTTTTTACTGACTGAATGAACATTTTGGCACCTCTGTTTGTCTCTGAAACAACTCAGTCATTTTGTTGTCAACTCCTCTTCAGTTAGAGCCAGACAAATAAATAAAACAAACATAATAAAGCCCCCCCACCCATTTCTGTTCCTTCCCCCACAACCAGATGAAAGGATTGTAGTAACACATTCCACATTTGAGTCTCTCTTCACACTTTCTCTGCCTCTGGTCTGTATTTGTCTGGTTACAGAGGAAACAGTTCCTTCCAATGAAGAAATTTAACAAGAGGGAAAGCTAACATCAGGACCCCTTTTAGATCTCCATCTTTAGAAGGTAACCAGCCCAGCTGTGGCTTGTTTGACTTTCTTCCCACAAATACTTTCCAGATCATTCCAAGATTGTTTTCATTCACTACAGAGGAAACAGGAGAAATATTATGCATATATGGCTCTGACTTTTGATCTTATCTAATTGCAGGACATCAACATGCTTACTCGTAGCCTCATTCTAAAAAGAGCTTTCAAAGTTCTGTGGAGATCCTCTTTCCTTCTGTCAAGATCCTCACTATTATTTTAATGTAATGCACACAGAACCAGCCATCTGAAATGGAAGCTGTTCTTTTTGATCATGAACTGGCTCAATGTTACTGTACACCATTGCTGGAATATCAGTGCTACTCTCACGGCTACACTGCATTTACTGTACTCTCCGTTTATAGTGGCAATGACATGTTCAAGACTTTTAAAAAGTGCTAAACAAATAGAATATAAACCATAATAAAATGTAACATTTGTATAGCATTTTCTGTTTGTGCAAATACAGGTTGTGTATCCCTTATCCGGAATGCTTGGGGCCAGAAGTGTTCTGGATTTTTCCAGATTTTGGAATATTTGCATATTAAATACAGATAGGGTGGAAGAGATAGCTCTCTTCAGGACTGGCCAGTCCTTCCCAATCCCACTTGGCCTGTAGATACCAGGGACGTGAGGTGCAAGGTTGGCAGGTGAGGCAAAAACACCCCATCGTCATCCACAGAAAAAAAGCCACAGCCTAAGCCTATGGTTGCACATGCGAGCCACCCATTTGCACCTGTGTAGATATGCCAACCTAGCAGTTCGAAAGTATGTTAATGTGAGTAGATAAATAGGTACCACTTGTGGGAAGGTAAACAGCATTCCATATTGTCATGCTTGCCACATGACCACGGAAGCATCTTCGGACAGCGCTGGCTCTTCAGCTTCGATATGGGGATGAGCACCGCACCCTAGAGTCGGACACGACTGGACTTAAGTGTCAAGGGATACCTTTACCTTTAGATACTGTACTGGGATGTTTGGATTCCTTTCCTTTGGTTGGAGCGCATTTCAGCAGATGCTCTCTCCGCTCTCCTTCCAAGGAATGGGAGTGCGAATTAAATGCATTCGATCTGGGGATGGGAAAGACATGAGTTCGTGAAATCTACTTGCTAAGCCCGGGTGTTTCACCCACCTCTCTTTAGAGTAGAATTGCTACTCCTGCCACCTCTTTCGAATGGCGGCTATGGAGCCCGCCCACCTGGTGATGCTTCCACGTGACGGCGCTTCTGTTTTGCAGCAAGCAGGATCTCACCAGCAGGCCAAGACCGCACTTGCTGCCACTTCCTCCAGCAGTGCACTATGGTCGTGTCGGTGTGCAAAAACATTCTGGATTTCAGATGGCCAGATAAGGCATGTGAAAAAACCCCTGCCAGCTTCCTTGCCGGGTCGTGCTGAGCGCACAAAAAATGCAAACAAGAAAGACCTGCTGGCTTCCTCTGCTGGGTGAGTAGCATCCAGGCATGAGAAAAAGCTTTTTTAAAAGGTCATGGTTTCAAAAATGTCCGGATTTTGGGACATTCCGTATTTCAGATGTCCAGATAAGGGGTAATCAACCTGTACTTCATCGGTATCATCTTGACATAATTCTTACAACATTGCTGTGAGCTGAGGAGGTATTATTATTCCTCCATTGCAGCTGAGGTTCACCTAAGGTCACCCAGTGAGTCCACTGCAGAGGTGACATTAAAACCAGGAAAGTCCTGATTGTGTGCATTGCCAGAGGCCCCGAAACCCGGGGCGGTGACCTCGTGATGTCACTTCTGGGTTCTCCTGGAAGAAATGGCGATGGTGGTGTTGTGATCTCAGTGCTGCCCGTTTCTTCTCCTTTGAAGGCTAATCCTCCAAGGGAGAAGAAATGGGGCAGCTCCGAGATTGCAAATCCGCCAAAACAGGAGGGGGTGATGGTGGCAGTGGGGTTTTGCGATCTTGCTGCTGCCCCATTCTCCCAGGAGGAGGAGGTAGGGCTTTGCAATCTCGGTGCTGTCCCATTTGTTCTCCCTTGCAAAGGAGAAGGAACGGGTCAGCACCGAGATTGCAATGCAAAGTCGCCAAAACAGAGGAGGAGGCGGACAGATCTGAGATGACGCTGGTGCTGCGTTGCTTCTTCCGCCACTACCAACTTGGGTGGGCCTCACGTGGCACCCCCTTCTAGCCTGGCACCTGAGGTGGCCTGCCCTCTGCTTGCTACACCACTGGTACTGATTCACAACTCACCACCCAATCGTATCCTCCCACCCCTGGTGCCAGTGCAGCTGTGCTGGTGGAACACGTGCTGTATCCAATGGTAGTTGGGAGAGCAAGAGGCATGCCAGAAGTAAAAATATTTTTACTTACCTCTGAATAGGTCTCCAATGACCTATGGGTCTCCTCGGACCCACACCAGCTATATAGCTGGCATAAGTCTGAGAAGAGAAAGGAGGTCCCAAAATTGGGGATTTTATCCAGAGTGCACGTTCACTGCCTAGATCCTCCCCCTCCACCCCACTCCCTGCCCTCCCCCTCCCTGTCTCAGAATGCACCCAGACCTCCCCCTCCCTGCCCCCACTGCCAACTTACCGGCACCTGCGGAACCTCCTAAAGCCACTGCCACACACTTTTGTGCCGCCATAAAGCACCACACTAGTTCTGGCAGCACAAGCCCCCAGTCTCATAGCCCCTCAGTCTCATAGCCTCTATGCCACACCAGTTCACAACCCTTTGTTCTAGCATGATGACCCCTTCCCTTGGTGGAAGCGGTTGGGGATGAAGGACTTTGCTTTCACTGCCACAACATCAGCAACTATATGGTGTTCTAGTTAGCAGGTGCCAGTAGCTGCTGACTGCTGTAGCTTACTCTTCACAATGTGCTCTCATCATGTAATATGATTGTAGCGCGGTTGCTAGTAGCTGCCAGCTAGAACACTGTTGTGGTTGCTCTTGGCCCACTCCTGCCAGTGGTGGCTGTGCTGCCCCCTCCAAACCAGCACACCTGCGGTCAGGGAAAGGGTTGGAGATCCACCCAGCCACAGCTGCCAATTGCTGGATGGGTTCAACCCCATTGAAGGCCTCAGGGCAGACATCAGTGGTGGGCCTATTATGAGGATGCTCGAGTCTCAGCCAGCAATTGGAACCTGCTGACTGGGTGGGTCTTACTCCCCTTTGCCTTGATGGCAAAGTGCTGTACTGGTTTGGGGGTACTGATTTATACTCAAGGGTTCCACAAGCTGATGTTGGGCCTGATCTTACTGCTCCATCAGGGCATGCTTGCTTGCAGTCACGGGCTTTCTTCTCTCGTCCAGAAAAGGGATAAGGAGCAGTTAGGGCAGAAGCTTCAGGCTATATTTTGATAGTTGCCATTGAGCATCTTCAGATGTTTTGGGCATGCTCAGAATCAGCAGGGTGGGACAACCTGACAAGTAACATGTTTCCTGACACTCCACCTCTGCCTCATGTGGCAAACATACTTCTCAGCAGGCAGTTTAGCGTACGGTCCCTGCTGTTGAACCATAGTGACCTCTACATCTTTCAACCTTTTTTTTTCTAACTTATTGGTTGACAGTGGAGGAGCTTCCTGCTGTTCCATTATTGCTGGGTCACAGCAGAGGTTCTGTGCAACATGCTTATTTGTGGGTCTCAGAAATATTTCTGTGGCCCTATAGTGTATCTACCACCATGATGGCCTCAGGTTTTTAGACATTATAATGCTTGGAAGGAGTATTTTAGACAAGTAATTTCTTTTGAAAATTGGAATTGTTTGGAAAACAAAACAAATGGCCTTCTGCCAGAAGAAATAAGGCTGTATTTCTTTAGCAGTGAGAGGGCTGAAGCACTAATTAATTACTTAGAGTGATTAATCAATTCACTCATTTAATTACAGGTTAAAATGATGGGTTTTAATTGGACCTGTTTGCTGTGAAAGGGTACTTTCCATTGATGTTATTGTTGTGAATTACATATGTCTTGGCTCAGAAAACAGGTTTCAGATTATTTATTTCTCACACAAGAAATTATTTGTGTTTTCCAAGGGAGAGATGCACCTCAAAATAGCAGCTATTCTGGTATTCAAAATGCTTGGTTATCAAAGTAAAGCAGTTTAAATGAAACATTTTAACTGGCTGACATTCCTGTTGCTGTGTTTTAACTGGACAGCTATAAGACTTTCTGTTTCTTATGGAGATATCAAATGGGGATGGCATAGATTTCCATTGTGTCCAGAGTTTGCCTTGCTGGATCAGGCCAAAGGCCCATCTAGTCCAGCTTCCTGTATTTCACAGTGGCCCCACCAGATGCCTCCTTCACAGACATCGCACTTGTGTCCATGCGACATCAGCAGAGTCCATGGGTCCTAACAGTGGAATCCTATGCATGTCTACTCAGAAACAAGGCCCATTGAGTCAAAGGAGCCCATCTCCCTGGTAAGTGTGTAAAGAATTGCTGATCTAATCTCTATGGATTTCTCTAATCCTTTTCCAAAGCTTTCTAACCTAGTGGCCGTCATAGAAAGTGAATGCCATACTTTAGTTATGTACTGTGTGAAGAAATCCTTCTGTCAATCTTACTTTCCGTTAATTTCACAGGGAGATTCTGAGACTTGGCATTATCCATGAAGGAGAAAAAAAAAATCTGCCTACTAGACTGTGGCATTTCAATGCAAATTTAGGACAATGCAAAACTAAATATCACACTTTCATAACTCAGTGAAGTTCTCAAGTTTCCACCATGTTTGTTTTTGTTACATACACAAGTTGAATCTGGAAGAAACCCATGTCGAGAGTCTTGACTGCCTCAGGACAGCTTTTTGAAAGGTAAGACAATCTGCTGCTGGGCTATATGATGCATTTGCTCTCTGCACAGCATGGCAAAAATGACTTGTCCATCTTACAACAGAAATAGAAACTTCAGAGCTATCATATACCGGGCTGTGCCATGAGCAAGAGACGGGATTAATGGGTTGCTGAGATGAAACCTGATGAAAGCATTTTAGGATATAACATGCAAGAGGGAAATGTTTCTGGATGATTTCAAACAGCATAGCATAGCCTATTGCAATTTCTGTCAGGGGGAGGGTCAGGGCCATGGACCATCACACTGTATAGCCCAGTTCCCTTCCAACACCTCGATCATTGAAGGAGGGAATTGGTTTCTCTGAGCACCCATTGCCTTCTTCTGCGGTAGTCACCTCTTTATTGCTTGATTTCTCTCTCTTGCTTCCCCAGGGAGCAAACACCCTTACAGCTCACTCCTATCCGCCAGCTAGACCGGTGTAGTGCATGCTGTGCCAGCCTAGGGTGTCACAAATAAACTGTAAGGCACGTTTTGACACCCAGAGAGTAGGCGGCAATTCCAGTGCTGGATCCAGCTGCCTGTGCCACAGAGCCAGTGAATTCTGTGCTGAGCGGCGTGGGGGCTGGGGAAGGGAGGGGGAGGGGCAGATCGGGCCCAGGAGGGGGGAGGGATCAGTGGCTTCCAGGCTTGAAAGCCCAACACAGGGCTTCTCAGATCTGCTCCAGCGATCTGCCCATTGTTTAGGCTGGGGGGGTTTACCTGTGGTAAGGGGGAAATCATCCCTTTACCCTGAGGAGAGCTCCAGCCTGCTCCGAGCCAGCGCTGGATACAACGTGGGCGGCACGGCCCCAATGCACCAATGCCCGATAGGACTGGGCTGTGAGTCTAGCTGCTTCCCTACTCAGCGCTATTTTCTACAGTGTTAGACAATATGGCAAGCCACACATGCTCCTAAGAAGACGTCTCGCAAGACTTTTCTGTGTGAGAGTAATGGGGATGGCTTTCGTACTGCCTTGGTAATGGGCAAGCTGTGCCCCAAGCTTCCGCATCTTCTGGGACTGCAAGCGAAACTTGTGATTGGTTTGTCCACATCTCCCAATGCCAGTTCAGAAGGGATGTCCAGGTAGCATACCCCCCCCCCCATGGACATGGGGTTCACCTGGACAGTAAGTAATAATGTACAGGTATGTGTAAGAGAACTAGGATTTTTAAAAGAATGTACAAGAAAGCATTCCTAAAACCTTCTGAAACAATGTTACCATAAAGGCTGAAAAGAAGACCAGTAACATTAATATATTTGATTGACAAACAGCATGGCAAAATAGATAATATTTTAAGGAGCATCTTCCATCAAACACAATCAGGAATGCCAAGAATTTCAAAGCTATCATGGGACAAGGAAGGGCATTATATGAATAATGTTATTCTTACTCACCATAACCTAATGCAGGTTGATTACCCCTTATCCGGACATCCGAAATCCAGACTATTAACATTTTGGGGGCTATGACTTTTTAAAAAAAGTTTTTTTCCAGCACCTGGCTGGCATAGCACAAGGCATGTTGGGGCACAAAATTATTTTTTAAAAATTGTAAAAAAAAAAAAAGATCTTCAGGCGATGTGTATATGGTGTATATGAGAAATAAATTAATTTCGTGTTTAGACTTGGGTCCCATCCCCAATATCTCATTATACCATATTTATGCAAATATTCCAAAATCCAGACAAATCCAAAATCCAGACAACTTCCTGTCGCAAGCAGTCTGTATAAGGGATACTCAGCCTGTATGCTGTACCTGGGAGTAAACCCTATTGAACACCATAGCACTTACTCTGAGTAACCATGCATCACATTGCCCTGCATATGTCACAAAGTGCACTATAAAAAAAAAGATTTTCTTATGCTTAAGACTATTTTATTACTGTCAGGTTTTTTCCTGAATTTCTTTTCTATAGTGCCTTTTGGACTGAAGAACAAGATATCTCAGATGCTTTAAATACTAATGAAATGCACAGCTATGAGTATACAGACCCTGCAAGAAAGTACAGCAATATCCTTGTGCACTGCTTAGCAGTGGCTTGTACATAGTATTAAACATTAGAATTTTCTCCTGGCAAGACTGGGGCTGTTCGACGGTTGGATGCAGAAGTTATTCTGATAGGTTGCAATATGTACAATAGGCATTGAAGTAAAGGCTCCTTCATGACCAGAAGGCACAATGAGGTAGTCTTCTCCAATAGCTGATTGAGTGCCATTAGGGGAAAGCAAAATATCAGTTTTCCAATTTAATTTTTCTTATTTTTACTGTGTTTTGTTTGTGCAAGGCATTGCCATTTGGATTTTTTGCTTCCGCCAGCAGGCCAGCCCTGAGAAGCTTAAATGCTCACATTTAAAGAGCAGCACAGCAAGGCCCAGACATACGGTATTTAGAATACACCTTTCTGCTAATGACACAATATTCATTCAGATTAATCGTTCCTTCCCATCCCACTTCAGTAAACGACCCGCTTGTCACTTGGGAGTTCGTTCATGCGCCAGTGCTGTGAAAGTTGCACAGCGATGCATTATTAATAATAATTTGCATTACCTTTGCACCATTCCTCAAAGGCTCTCCAAGTACTTTACCAATACTAATTAAGCCTCACAGCTTCTTTTTTGTGTGGTTCATGTCCTGCTTGTTAGCTTAAGATCCGTATCTCCAGCTACAATTCCGTTACAAAGCTGTGTGCAGCTTAATGGAGCCTGGCCGTTCTCAAAGAATCTTCCGGAGTGACTGTGATATGAAATTTGTCAAGTTCTGAGGGGAATTTAGCTGTCTCGTAAAATTAGGATGTGAAAGCAGGCTTCTCCTGAGTGGTCTGTTTTTCACTGCGAAGCCTGTAAAGAAGCAGCTCTTTCCTGCACCACAAAGGTCATGTCAGAAGCACTGGATCATCTGGAAAGCGTTTAGAAGGCAGCTCCTCCTGCTAGTGCTGCCCCTGTTTCTGGAAAGAGCTGCACTACTGGGGGCAGGAGCAGCAGAGCAGTGCTGTGGACTCCTGCATGCTTGGACCTTCTGCCATCCCCTTCACGAAGCAGGAAGCACTGCAGCTGTCTCTGCACTATGTTATGCTATAAATTCCAGTTTGCTTCCACAGATGAGGACATGATAAAGTAATGGTGGGAATCTGTTTTGGATTACTTTAAAAGTATCCTTCCCCCCCCCCCCTAAATCCTGCTTTACTGTTAAAACACTCATGTGTTCCTGTGAATTTGCTGAATTGTTTCTTTTTCTTCTACTAGTTAACAGCCCAATCCTATTCCCTGATTGCTCTGATAATGGATGAGGACCCTACCATCATGGCAGTCTCTCCGTCGATGGCTACAACTCTGCCATGCACTGCCAGGAGCGTGGTGCAGACTGGCTGCCAGTGGAGGTCCAGGAAAGGGTGGGGATCAGGGCAGGATAGGGCGGTGCGGGGCAGGATCAGGTCAGGTCACAGCAGAGCCAGTGGCCAACGGATCCCGAACTCCCATCCCAGGCCAGACATGCCCCCAGCAAGCTCCTCATAGTTACACCACCAACAGAGCTGGCATAGCTTTGAGGAGTCCCATTGGGGACCATGCAGAGACTATCATGAAGGTAGGTGTTACCCTTCCCACCCCCTGGACCAGCCTCTCCACTGGGGACACCCCATAGGATGCAGTGGATGCAAGTGAAAACAAAAACAAAAATATTTGCATTCATGGCAGAAGGGAGTGCAGGCTCTGTTTGTTTTCCCCCCTCAACAACATGCTCTGAGTCCTTAGAGATGCAATAAATAAATACATGCATGCATACAGTCACTGAAAACCCTTGCTTGAGATTAGCGCTGTTCTGCTGGATTTACTAGCTTTGCATAGAAACGTCGCAGACCGTACCTCTTGCACTTCATGGCCTTTTGGACCCACTTGTTACTGATTTTCCTCTATACCCATGTGTATGTATATATAATATATGCTATTTACCAACTGATGAAAACACTTCATGCATCTAAAATAGGCTCCAGTCTGCAAACGCTTATGTCACAGTCAATCTGTTAATCTTTAAGTTGCCACAAGCCTTTTTGTGTGTATTTTATGTACCTGCTACTGCCGGAGCAGGTTTTTTTTTTCTGTCTGTTTTTAATTACAATTTTTAATTGTTGAATTTGATGTTTATTGTAGATTGTGTTTTTATTGTTTTCTTTCATACGTTTTGGGACTATTTAATGAAAGGCTGAACGGATATAAAATGAAATGAACATCTACAATGGTACAATCCTATGTATGTCTACCTAGGAGCAAGTACCACTGTGCTTACTCCCTGGAAAATGTGCATAGGATTGTAGTCAAGCACAACTACCCCTCTGAATTTACCGTGCGTCCTGCCACAGGTCACAGTCTTCCTGCAGCCAATACAGTAAAGTAAGTAATTTGAGAAAGTGCGGTACAGAATTGCATATTCTTAACAAGGCAGGCAATGGACCAAATTTACACAAGAAGAGTATTCAAAAGCCAATTTTTGCATTCTTTAAGATGAAACCATGCAACCTGTTCCAGGCCCTTTAACCTCTTTTTCATGAAAGATCGGGTCTGATCTTGCTGTTCACAGCAAGATTCCAAAATACTATTATAATAGAAGAAGGAAGAAAAGAAATACAAATCACGATGCCTCTTTTTTTGCTGCTTCTTTGCTCATATGAATGGCATCTGAAACAGTGAGGGCTGTTACTGAGATAAGTCATCTTCTGGCACTGATGGTGTTTGTAGTCAGCTATGCTCAGCACAGAGCTGGGATTGGGCAAGCCTTTTCCGGACTCTTTCAAATATTCTGATGAATGCATGGAAGAGCAGGTCATTCATGTGAATGTCTGAAAAGACGCCTGGCACACACACCTGTGCATGAGTGGAAATTCTGCTTTTCCAGGTGTATGTGTTTTTCAATTGTACATGTGGGAGCTGCTACAAGCTCTTTAAATAGCAGCCCAATCTTATCCGACCTGCCCCTGGTGGTGCAACTGTGCCGAAAATACATGTGCTGTATCGGGGTGGGTGGGTAGAACAGCAGGCTTCAGAAGGCAAAGGGGATTTAAATCCCCTTTCCCCTCTGTAAGCCTCCCGCTGCACAATTAGTCTCCTCGGACCTGCACCAGCAATTTCACTGGTGCAAGTTTGAGGAGAGAAAGGGGGCAGGGAGGCTGCTGTCAGCGGGGATAGGATTCGACGTGCATCATCACCGCCTGATCTACTCTCTCCCTCAGCCTCTCTACCCCCATTCCTCCCCCTCCCCACCTCTGTTCTGCCCTCCCCTGCCCCTGTTCCGCCTGCTACCTCGTCTCCACCATCTTACCTGCCTCAGAAGGTCCTTATGGGCCCGCTGACACAGGTGGGAAGGCTTCGGCCTTTCTGCCAGTGCTCAGGCAGCACGCTACTCGGCGTGCTCCAAGAGTATGCTTTATGGCTGCTTTTCGGCAGTCGCTGCCAGCGGACCGTGCATTCTTTTGGCGGCAAGGCCCAATAGGATTGGGCTGTTAATGTGTAAAGATCAGGGGTGGATCCTACTGTCACAATCTAGCTCCTACCACTGCCATGCACATCACTATACAGGTACTGTATAGCGATTGGACAAACACCATTCTAACATGGTAAGCTTTGAACGTTCTATAAGCCATAAAATATGAACCTTGCATCCAATTGTCCTGACACTTGGCATGTAGTAACTAGATCACAGGCTCCACTGTCCTTCAAAATTGGGTGCAAATCCTTTGAGCAATGACAGAGATACAGCAGTTTAAAATCTTATCTGGATCTTTGAGATCCCCCCCCCCAATATGTTTTCATCAAGGGTAACATAATTCCCTTCGGTTTATGTTCCTGCAATTGTTTTCAAAAATTCATATGTGCTGTATTTGGAGGAACATTCTTTTGTTATTTTTGAAGAAAATATGTCACGTTTTTTGAGTAATTACCATTTCAAGTACCATTATTTTCCATTGTTGATTGTGCTGGTGTACTTAGGAGAGTTGAAGGCTTTTGTCTGCCCTCTCTGCCTAATATGCTGAGAGCAACCTAGATAAACACTTGCTCATAAAAACAGCACTGTGTGACTAATAAACTAGAGCAGGGGTTCTCAACCTTTGGAGGCCCGGGTACCCCCTATCACGGTCCAATTTTCTGAAGTACCCCTTGCTAATTAACTGCTAATTAATTGGATTAATCAATTAATTAACTAGGTAATTAATCGTTAGATAAAAAAGTACTAAAACAATTTTAAATGTGAAAAAATGTCTTATTTAACTGTGAGTGAGTGAGTGAGAGAGAGAGAGAGATGCATGGATCTCTTTTTTTCTCCAAGTCACACTTCCCAAAATCAGCTCCTTCCTCCCCCACCCCACCAAAGTACATTTTCCAAAGTACAAAAATAAGCCCAAAACCAAAATCAGAGAGACAGAAGGGCTCTGAAAATAATTACAATTTAAAATCCATGTTAATTAACACTACTAGAGGCCATGGTTCATGATCTCTCCAAATTTAGTCAAGATCCATGGAGAAATGAGTGAGATACAGCATTTTTAAGACTGACCATGCTTTTGTTCAGAATAATGAAACCACTTTTCCAAACTTAGTAAAATTTCAGAATAACTAGAGTTCAGGATCCTTCACTCGAAGTCTGGTGCAGATCCATTGTGAAATTAATGAGATATAGCACTTTGAAAATTTCCTTAGGGCTGGGGAACCTTTTTCTGTTCACTTCATAGAAAAGATTAGCAAAGGAAGGGCTTCGATCTCCCATGATGGATCCTGCAGGGGGCGGAAAGCTTGCTGGAGGGAAAGCAGCAGCAGCATATTCCATTGTGTGAATAACTCATGAATACTTACCCAGAAGTAAGTTCTAGATTATTTTTAATAGAGCATTTTTACTCCCAGGTAAGTATGTATAGGATTCTTCCAGACTGAGAATCAAGAAGACAAGGCTGCCAGTGTTGGGGGTGGCAGCAGGGGTGGGGGGTGGGCAGATCAGGTCCCAGAAGGGGTGGCTGGGTTCAATGGTGGGTCCCCAACCTCATTATTTATTTATTTATTTATTTATTTATTGGGGTCGTGGCACAAAAAAGGTTGAAGATCATTGGCTTACGTAATATACCAACTTGCAGCGCAATCTTGAGGATTGAGTCGACAATGGAACGAGCATTCCGTCACCAGAAGCAGTCGCAAACGTGTCATAAAGCACGTTCGCGACTACTCTGGAGCGACTACTCCGCCGTCGAGTGGCCACCGGAGGAGGCAGGTAAGGATCCGGTGGGCATGGGGGCGGTTCGGCGGGTGAGGGAGGGGGGGCCATTGGCCTAGCCGGCCCGGTAGGGGGCGGGGGATGGCTTTGGGCATATCCTGGTCCCCGCCAGGCAGCTAGGCCATTACACGGCCTCCTCCAACTTCCGCCAGGAAATCCGAGGAGGCTGATCGGGCCGGCCTGGAGTTACACCTGGGGAAGGGGATGAGTGTCCCCTTCCCTGAGTAGACTTCTGGCCCAGCGGCAAAATGGTCGCCGGGGCTCAGGATCCAGCGGGTGGCCATGGGCCACCGGCCAGATCCTTACACAGGATTGCGCTGTGAGACTGTACAAAGTTTTTACTGCTTTCATGGCTTGGAAATTAAGGTGACCGTCTTAATTTCCATTTTCCCATGCTTTTTGGAGTATGAGGGAAAATTGTAAGCTTACTGATCTTAAACTGAGCTGAGGGATTTTTTTTAATGTTCAAGTTGTATACAGTACTAGAACTTTTGAAATGGACGCCCTTGTTGACTGAATATTCTGTGGCAACCTCAAAAAACTGCATGAACGATTACAACTTTGTGTGATGCCTTTGGGACATGAGACTGTGAGGCAGTGTTCTGTATTTAGCTTTTTAACTGCATAACCAGAAATAGTGAATAATATCTATCGTAAGTGGAATGTATCCTCAGCTATTTTTTGCAGTTTGGTAATGTGAATGTGGAATAGCTCAAACATTCAGAAGTATTTATTAAAATAAGCTCCTTTGGGCTATAAGGTATATTTAGTATTTTTCACCTCATTGGGCTAAGAAACAAGGAACTATTTTACAGAGTATCCACTTAATGGGGTGGGATAGGGGACACACCTCCTCAGGGATATGATTCCCTCAAAATGATTAGGAGTTCTGTAATGCATTGCTGCACATGGATTTCAAGTGCATTGTGTTTCGAGGTCTGGGCACAACTTGCTCAAGTCATAAAGCTGAATATAAACCCGTATGTAAGCTAGTAAAATAATAATAAAATGGTATTAAAATGTTAATGATGCTATCATAGTCTCTGTTTCATAAACTCACTGAGATGAAAAGAATGCTTTAGAATACCACAATAGAACAAAGAGTAAAGGAAATGTGAGTATTTCAAATTCTGAGGAAGTGTCTTGATTTTGATTTACATTTAAATGAGTTTCTAAACAGTTGGAGGGAAAAGTGAGACAGGCTCAGACAAGAAGCAGGCATTTTAACCAGAGGAGAATCCAAAATGGAGTTTGAGTGGATAGGATAGATTTTGAAATTTGGGATTTTCTGGAAGAATGGTTGGTGGAAGAAAATGCAATATAGAAGAGACTGAGGTCTTTCCTTCTCACAAAAAAACATTCAGTCTCTGGTGATGGCTTGAGTAAGTTAAGTACCTGAATTTGCTACAGTAACTTAATTTTGTTGTTGACTTTATCTGGATTGTGATATTGTCACAGTTCTGTCACATGAGAGTCATAAACATTTGAATCTTTTCTTGCTTCAACCTTCTTTGGTAGGATAATGAGAATGTTACCTTCTCAAATCCATGCTTGTGGAGGGAACTGATATTTTTCCTGTGACCAACAGCACAATCCTATGCATGTCTACTCAGAAGTAAGTCCCATTATGTTAAAAGGGACTTACTCCCAGGTAAGTGTGTGTAGGATTGTAGCCCAATTTGCTTTTGACCAGTACTGTACACCAGTGTATGTGCAAATCATTTAAAATAAGAATATAACCAGAATTTCCTTTAAAAATGCGCCTGTCGTATTTAAATCTGGGGTAGTCAATATATCCGTAGCCCATTACCATTTTCATTTATTTATTTATTTTAAAATATTTATTTTATTCATTGTTCACATTTTTATACCACCGTAACCACCCTTCCTCCAAGGAGTTCAGGCTGGTGCACATAGCTCTCAAGGAGATTTTCCCTCCTTACATGCTACATATAAACCAGCTATTCGTCTGGCCTGTGACTTTTGAGTCCATGAATCACACTTCAAGTGCCTTTTCTGCGACTGAAACTGGGACTTGAAGTCAAACTAGTGTAGCATTGTCTTGTTCCAAGATTATGTAAGGGCTATTGGTCTGCCAACTCTTTTCTTAGGCAGATCACCCTCCCAGTTAACTCCAGCAGCATCCATTGCAAACACTATGACAGCCATGGGACCATGACCTGATATCATTGGTCAGACAACCTCACATCGGTCAGACGTCCAAGTTGTCAATCACAAACCACACAGCCCCAATGCTGGTGGCCAGATAAGCGTCACCAGGGTGAACCAACCAGGGGCCATGAGAGATGCATGCCCAATGAGCAGCTGACATCGGACCAACGCCCCCTTGGCTGTACGTTTTGTCACTTTCTTTAATGGGAAAAAGTAGAGCATGCATCAGAAAGTGCAGCTGGCTGCAAGAGTCTGTATTTTCTAAAGCAGTTCTTCAAATGATTCTAGTACGTTTCATGGTTTCCTCAGATATGCTCTGATTTAGCCGTTTGTGTACAATGCAAGCAGGTACTGCCAAATTCTATTTGCATGTTTCTTTGCTTCCGTGTGCACTCTTGCACATCACATTTTAATCGGATGAATCTGAGACACCAGATTTATCCATGTTTTTATTATGGCTTCATTTAAACTGAATCAGTTGATTATATTACAGTATTAACTTGTAACAATGCTGTAATGCATTGTTTTTAATTAAATTGTTTCATTCATCCAGCAACTAGTATATCATTTTGAAATTATGGATTATAAATTCAAAGACCAGCCTAAGTGCTTAGAATGAGGTGCACCAATCACTGCGTAGCTAGAAGAACGACCTAAAACTTGCAATTGTGCTGATATTTTTAGATTGCAAGCCCCTTGGGGACAGGACTATTAAAATAGTCATGCAATAATAATGGTGTAAGTTGCTCTGAACGTATGGAATAGTGCGTGATATAAATCGAATCACTATCTAAATGTGGATAGTTATGCCAGCTGGTTATTGTTTTGTTTCAGTAGGACTCTCAGGTTATTGATAATGCTGGTTTCCTATCATGGAGTTTCCTGTGTGAAGTGGAGGTAAGGCTGGGAAGGTGAACCAATGTTGATTGAGAACTAGTACTGTCTGTACATTTGTGAATCAAACCACTATAAGTCTCCTGTGCTTTGTCTTCTCCATGAAGCTTTTTCTGTTAAGCCTGTCCTGAACGTCTCCCCACTTGGACAAGAGAGTGTTCAGTAACTGATGTGCATAATTTGCACAAATGCGCAGAGCTATGGGTGCATGGAAAAGAAGAAGGGATTGCTACAGCTTCATCATTTGGCACAGAACCAATGTCATAATCTCAGAGTACTGATACGTTTCATACTATTTAAAGCTTGAAGGGAGATAAATGCATCATTGCATTGTGACATCTTCCAAATCTCTTCTCAATGCCTTTTCTATTTAGCACCACCCCTTAAGTCCCATACTAGTATATTAGTATAACACTGTATAACACTAGTTAATGCACTGGCTGCCTTTGCATCCCCCCCCACCCACCTGTTGCCTGGGGCCCAATCCCGACACCCCAAGGCTCCCACTGCTATTTGGCCACAACCTTTGATAGACTACAAATAATTCATAATGGTTTCTTTCATTACATACTACATTAAATTACCTTTCCAGTGGTATATAACTAGATCAGATTATACATAAATACAAGGTTTCGGAATTTTGGCCACTAGTGTAGTCACCCCCCCCCAGGGTATCACCTAGTGCGGTCAGCGCCCCCCGTGCTCCCTATTGACGCCACTGACCATAGCTTCCCTCCCCTTCCTCTGTTGTCCCCTTATGTCAAATCTTAGATGGCAAGATCCTTGGGCAGGAAACTGTTCTCTAATTTTCTGTATCGCACCATACAGTGTGCTACAGTAAATTATTAACATTGATTAAGTCATGGCTCAGGTTCCAGGACCTGAAGGCACATGATACAGTAACTTTGTGAAGCTAAGTATATTTGGGTCTGGGCAGTCCCCTGATAGGAAAGTGCCTGACAACCCTGTATATGCTGCCTTAACTTTCATCATGGAAGAAAGGCAGACTATAAAGGTAATAGACATATGTGATTAAAAAAGATCTCCAACTCTTGACGTTTGAAGTAAAATCTCTAACTCTTGAAGATTGCCTAAGCAATACCTAAGAAAATCCCGGTACCTGCCCTTAATGTTGACAGAAGTTTTGCTACTGAGCAAAACACAAGCTTGTGCTGTTTTACTTCCTATAAACAACTGTGGCCTGCAGCTATTATTTATAGGTTTGCTGTCATACAAGCTGTTGGCTGTTGGCTGTGTGTGTGTGTGTGTGTGTGTGTGTGTGTGTGTGTGTGTGTGTGTGTGTGTGTTTGTTTTATGGGAGTTTCTGTAACATCCTGCAGAAAAGCAGCGTCTCATCATTCATCCCAAACCTGAAGCAGCCGTGGCTTGAGAAACTATAATAATGGGCTATGGTACATGCCAGGGAACAGAAAGGATCTTAAAAGGGGAGGGGGAGGGAGGAGCAATGGGATGGTGGTGTTGGCTGAAGCAGTGCAAGCACAGAAGAGGACGAGGCAGAGGCAAGACGGCATCAGTAGCGTAGGCAGGCCGGGGCTGCAGGGGTGCTGTGCCCCAGGTGACAGCCATAGTCTTCTCGTGAGGAGGAGCCGCCGCGGCAGCTTTCTGCTCCATGGCTGCTTTTTTGCAGCCGAAGTGGCTGCATCTGCAGCCGCAGAGGGTTTTCACGCCATTTTCGGTGAAAACGCATCATCGCCTCGCCCCCTGAGGCACGCTAGCAATGCCACTGGAGGGCATTATTTAACTCTAGGAAAAGAAGTATCAAAGAAGAAACCTAGAAGCATGGTCAAAAGGGGAGATGAAAGTATCCAAAATATAGAATCATTTTAGGAATAAGAAAGCCAACATAATAAACAGCCCAATGCTATCAACCTGTCCCCTGCTGATGCAGCCCTGCCACCAGAGCACACACTGCATCCTGCAGGGGTGGTGGTCGGAGAGGTCTCCTCTGCGTAAGAGAACATTTGTTCCCTTGCCCGGGGGCAAGCTTCCACTGCCCAAATAGCTCTACTTGGACCTGCACCAGGACCTGGTGTAGAGTGGCCCTGGGAAGGTGGATCGAGGCCGGGAAGAGGGATAGGATATCGGGGGCACTGCTGCCACGGATTCTGCCCCCTTCCTGACCACAATCAAGCATTGCCACTTAGCAGACGATGGCAATTCATATCTAGCCATCAGCCTTGAAAGTGAAAGGAACTCCTGATCTTGATGGATTAATTGATCTAAAGTAAAAATTGACCTAGCAGTCCAGGTCTTTCATAGAAAGGATTCCTTCCCAATCTTCAATTCCGGATTGGCCCACAATATTATTTTTAGTCTTAACATGCGGAACATTTTTATTGTTATGATGAAAGTAAATTCCTTCTTCAAATGCTAAGAACATTTCAAGAAAGGTGAATTTGAACTAAATGGCTGGGAGTGTTGTTCATCATTTCAGGCCTTCCATGATTAACAGCCCAATCCTATCAAGGGCTAATGGCAACAGATCTCAACATCCAGTTCTGTAAGCGTCACTGTGGCAGCCCGAAAGCTGCGCTGCTGACATGCGTGATGGAGCTGATGGCGGAAATGGCCAGTGACTCTGTGCATGTGCCAGACTTACCTGGATGTTCCGCTGGCCCAGGTAAGGTGGTGGAGGGGGAGGATCATGGGTGAGTTAGGAGAGGTTTGGCTGGGGAGGGGGAGGGCAGGGGCAGGGAGTGGGCTGGATGGGGAAGATCTCAGCTATAAATGCACACACCTGATCCTATCACCAAGTTTTCAACTCAAGTCTCACCCTGCCCCTTTCCTCAGACAAAATAGCTGGTGTGGGTCCAAGGAGACCCATAGGCTATCAGGCGGTAAGTTAAAAAGATGTTTACTTACCTCCTGTTGGCCGTCTAATCACACACACACACACACACACACACACCACCACCACCACCACCACCACCACCACTGCATACAGCACATGCTCTATCAGGGCAGCTGCATGGTGGAAGATGGTGGGGGATAGAATTGGGCTGTAAGTCAAGTGACCCATCTTTAGCTATCATAATTGGAGTATTTTGTGTATTCACAATTGCAGCCACCCCATCTCACATCTCACACCTCCCTATTAGCATTCCCCCCCAAATGCTGCCCCATTCCTCTCTCCCATTCGCCCATGCAGAGCAAAATGCATCACTTCAATCTGATATGACGCTTAACACATGACTCATCTGATTACTATTGCCATCTCTCTGTAAACAAAGCACCATGATGCAAAAAACATGTTATAAAGAGTAACCCGAACACTGTATTTTGGAACGAAGAGCTCAACAGGACATAAAACAGGCCACCGTCTTCAACAACGATTGAAATGATTCTTCTATGTAAAAGCCCAATAACTCCAGACTTGACCGACATCCAAAAAAGTTCTATCCAGACACATCATCTTATTTTTAAACCAGTTTCCTATGGGGAAAGTAAGGAAGGTCGGTTTTTGCAACTCCTCCTCTTGCCTTGCACTGATGTTCTCATTAAGTTATGATAGCTCAAAAATTCCACTCGGGAAGCTGACATTTTTCAAATATTGTAGTTCATCGTTCACTGCTCTGTGTACAGTTCTCGCTGTATTATGAGTTGAATGTGGTCTGCGTACTAGAGGATTAGAGTTGGATCAAATGCGTTTGGCTTTATTGATCAATATATAGTTGCTGCACTGTTTTTAAAGACGTTGGAGGTTTAGGGGATACATATTGTTATCCGTTCCAATCAAAATGAAAATAGATGCAGTTGCCAAAGTTCAGCTTAGATGAAAGCAAAGAAACCGTCTGTTGATTTTGCTTTAGCATGTATTGATTCAGGAATTGACCTGACTATCTATAATAAACCAAGTAAACACAGCCCATTGTATTATGACTCAAGGCTGACATCAGGGGTTGATGTCACTGGGCTGCTGCCGATCCCAGGGACCATCTTTGTGCCCATGGCCAGGGTCTCTGAGAGGAATTTTATCAGGGAGCCCTTTCTCACCGCGAAATGGGCTGGGGAGGGTGGTGATGGGGATGGGCAGAATGGGGGCGGGGGCCCCTTGACCTCTGTGTGCATATCACCCCTGTTCTTAATCCTTGATCCATACTATACCCGACAGTTGTGACTGAACTGCCTAAAGATACCACAACTATTTGTATAATCTGTGGAGGACAAAAAACCCTCTGCCACATGCCAATCAGATGAAGAGCAACAAATTCCCACTTGGACTCTCCAGGAGTGGCCAGCGAATCCCAGAGTATCTTAATGAGCAGGTAAGAAGAGCTTCTCTAGTTGCACTGAGAAATGCTGAGGACACCCCTAACGGCTCCTCCAAGATGCCATCTCTGTGGCCCTCCACAATTGAGTCAGCCCCATTTTCCCACCTTGTGCAAGGGGAAAGGGGCAAATTCCTCTTAGGAGTTCACCACCAGCGAGACTAGGAGCTAGAAAGGCTCTCAGCAAGGTTGCGTAGGCACAGCCAGCCTTTCTAGCGCCTAGCTGGGCCTGCGCAACAAGAAGAAGGTTGCATCCGGGCTTGGGGGGAGCACAAAGGCTGGGTAAGTCCCATTTCTGCAACTGCCGTCGCCCCAGCGCTGCCGGCTCGTGCACCCCCTGGCTTGTGGACACCCTGGAACGGGGGCGATACGCAGACGGGGTGCACGAGCCGCCGAATCGGTGGCTCGTGCGCCCCCAACCACGTGTTGCCCCCGACGCCTGGGGGCCCGCCCACCCCCGCAAACGATGCCACTGCCTTTGAGGTCTCAGGCAATGGACTTTATTCTTTCTCCATAACATAGAAAGGCTGGACATACACACCAGCCGAACACATTCCTGTTGAAATCAGTGGGACTGTAAAGCGAATACATTTGGATAGATTTTGCCAAGTGTTTTTACTGAAGAAAGCCAAGAGTCTGCAGCCAAGATAGATTTCACCCATCCGTGTCTAGGATGCTGGAGATCATCCTTCAATTTAGAGAAGGCACTCCACCTCTGGTCTCAAGCAACTGAAATGTGCTGCATAAAATTTTTCTACAGTCATGGAGAAGGTGCATAGTTAAGATACATGGAATGTTTAAGGGATCTCACTCCTTTGATCAGGAGATCTAACTTAATTTGAAAACATATGGCTGTGGCGATGTCTGAGCTGATCAGTCTAGACGGGCAATGTGTGTGGGCCAGATGTAGCATTTGGCTGTACTCTCTGCTGAAATCTCTTCTGCCATCCTTTATAAATTCTTAAGAGTTCGAAGCAAGAATCTGAGTGTGTGTGTGTGTGTGTGTGTGTGTGTGTGTGTGTGTGTGTGTGTGTGTGTGTGTGTGTGTGTGTGCAAGTGTGCTTCATTTATTTCTTCAAAAAAATCAGCAGCCAGCCAGTCAGCAGGGAACTTGGGTAAGCACAAGCAGCCACCAATCTCCTACATTTTGTTGTGGCAGGAAAGGTGGAAGAGGTTGGTTTTATTTTATTTTGTTAATCAGCCACACACACTTAGGAAATCTTTCTGAGGAAATGGCGGATGTTTTAAAAAATAAGCCACGAGGAATTAAACTCTGATCCTCTCCTGGCAGTAAGCACAGAGGCAGAGATTCAACAGGATCAACTTGAGTCAACGTACCTCCTCAGGCAAGAACAAGACTGTTGGTGCTGCTATAGATCGTGTGTGAACTTGCTGCATCAGACCAGATCGCCAGTCTACACTGGCCTGGGCTCATAGGCTGACCTTCAAGCTACCTGTCCTAGCCAGAAAGTGCCTGTTTTGCTTGAACGCTATGCAGGCATATTCCACAATAAAAGCTTCTCCCTGCACTTTGTTTATATCCAGGATAGAACCAAATCAAGCAATAAGGAAGTAAAAAGAACTAGTCTTCTAAGTTCTGAGAGGAACGTTGACTTTTAACTTGCAGCATACATCACTCCCATATTTTTTTTTGGGGGGGGGGGAAATGCTCCAGATGCAAAAAAATTCCTGGCATTTTTAGAGTGTGCATCTGGATCTGTATGGGGGACCAGTTTACAGATTTCGTTGTGTGTGGCTAGAGATAGAATGACTGAAGTTTTATTCAGCTTGGCTGCTGTCGTGTCAGGGATTCAGAGGCTTGCGCCAAGAATGTCATGGTCTAAATCTGGGACCAAACCTAGTGAGCCATCTTGGACTGTGTAGAGTCAGTCCTCAGAGCCTTCTTTGGATGCAGAACAGTGTAAGGGTGTGCAGCATTAGCACTCTGCAGTAGTAGTAAAGTGAGACTGGTCTGGCAGCCTGGTGTGGTTACTGGCAGCCTGGCCTTCAACACAGCAGTTCGCCTGCTGTTCTTCTGGCACCAGCCCTTGGGGACTCGGACCTGAAGAACACACCTTTACAGGCACAGCTACTCACAGCCCTGGCCAAGTCCTGGCAGTGCTATTATAATGTAGCATCATGTTTTTAATTGACACGGTTGTTAAGCCCAAAAGACAGATCTGTTTAAATGGGGAGAAACCGTGAAACGTTTACAGCCCAGCCCTGCCTAATCATCATACCTCATCTGATTTCATTTGCCCTTGTTTTAAATGGCAGCATCCTGAGAAAGACCTATGGCTGAAATACATTGGACATTCTTTATGTAGTCAATCACTCCTTCTAGCACCTGCTCCTCTGGGTTTTGGTGCTGGTTAAAAACACACAAAAGAAAACCATCCACGAACGAACCAAGCAAGGTGTCGCTAAGTGAGCTTTGCTCTTCCAACATGAGAATAGTCCACCTGTCCCAGCAGCATAACCTTGGTATGCTGGTGTGGGTAGGTAGGTAGGCTTACCAGATCTCCAACCGGGACAGAGTGCTAGACCTTTAGGAGAAGGAATGTGGGCAGGTGTAGCTTGTTAAGTCCTAGAGCACAATCCTAGGCATGTCTACTCAGAAGCAAGCCCCACTGAACTCAATGGGGCTTGCTTCTGAGTAGACATGCCTAGGATTGTGCTCTAAGGTTTAACAAGCTGCACCTGCCCACATTCCTTCTCCTAAAGGTCTAGCACTCTGTCCCGGTTGGAGATCTGGTAAGCCTATAGGTAGGCATTGTGAATAAGGAAGTGTTGGCCAAAGGTGGAAGCAAGTGAGTTATAAATAACCAAAGCATCGCAAAAAATGAGAAGCAGAACTACTGCGCAATAACATGAGATGCTGCACGTTGCAGACACTGCTTGAGGGTTAAGACTACTAAAGCCATGAGTTAAAAATAGGGACACAGAGAGAGAGAAAAACAACAACAAAAGAATATGGTACAAGGAACAGTCATTTCAAGACACAGGTACCGGGAGAAAGTTTGTCTGTGTTTGTTCTTTATAAATAATGTTCTTGCAAGAAAGATACCAGTATTAGTGTGAGACTTGTCTTGGAGTTGGAAAGTTGAAATGCTTTTTTTAAAAAAGAACACAAGAGAATGTAGACTGCAAAACTTGAAATAACTTTTTTGTTGCACGATCAGCATTACTATCTACAGAGTAATATAGACAGTACACAGTAGACTACACAGTCTCTGAGTGAACAAACGAAGTTGTAATTTAGACCACAGTTAGTGCTAACCTATGTATTATCAATATCAAATTTGGGAGCAGAACCCAGGGGACGTTCCAAATCCAATAGCAGCGAAGAACTCCTGGACTCCACTTCAGTGGTCCATTTACAGTTCAGATCGAAGAATATTGTTCTGAGTGCATTAGTATTTGTAGGGAAATGGAATTGTCCAAGTAAATTGAATAGATAAAAGGATTCTGGAGATATCCCTGTCCTAGAAAGAAGGCTAGTGCCCCCCTAAGAATCAGAGAACAACTCCTTTTTCTCTGCTTCTTACAGTATTCCCCCCCCCCCCCGCCCAAGATAAGGGTTACAATAGCAACATTATTACATTTATTTGTCTTCACAGCTCTGAGGTATGTTTAAGAACATAAGAATAGCCCTGCTGGATCAGGCCAAAAGCCCATCTAGTCCAGCTTCCTGTATCACACAGTGGCCCCACCAGATGCCTCAGGGAGCACAAGACAACAATATAAACTGTTTCCCGTTGTCACTCCCTTGCACCTGGCATACAGAGAAAACCCACTTCTAAAACCAGGAGGTTGCTTATGGCTTGTAACCTGTGATGGTCTTTTCCTCCATGAATCTGTCCAAACCCCTTTTAAAGGAATCCAGGCCAGGTGCCATCACCACATCCTGTGGCAAGGAGTTCCACAGATGAATTACACGTTGGGTAGAGAAATATTTTCTTTTGTCTGTTCTAACTCTCCCTCCACTCAATTTTAGCGCATGTCCCCTGGTTCTGGTGTTATGCGAGAAGGAGAAGAATTTCCCTCTATCCAATCTCTCCATCCCATGCATAATTTTATACGTCTCAAGAAATAGTTACTTCTTCAGGCATTCCTCAGGGTGACAAGGAAAGAAACTGTAGGTCTCCTCCCACTTCCAAGCTGGCTATCAAGAAAAGGAAAACTCCCAAAATAACATTGTCTCTTGAGTGTGGGGGACAGGAATGGTGTCAGAGGTCAGCCAAGCATCAGAGGGGATCTTGCCCCATCAATCTCTGAACCCTCAATAGCAGTGGTGGTAGTGCCCAGCGTACAATCAGTTGGGAGGTGGGGATGTCATGGGGGGGGGCAGTGCAGGACTTTACTGCAGGGAACCTAGGAACCTTCAACTAGCGCTGCCTAGAGAAATTGCCCCATAGCTGAAGTGCTTTCTTGAAGAGAA
This sequence comes from Plestiodon gilberti rubricaudatus, assembly GCA_026170595.1. Lineage (NCBI taxonomy): Eukaryota > Metazoa > Chordata > Lepidosauria > Squamata > Scincidae > Plestiodon > Plestiodon gilberti. Next base: position 68,882,998 of record JANXHW010000002.1, read on the forward strand.
ACATCAGGATTCCTAACAACTACATCACTGTGCCTTTTATTGCACACAATTGCCTGGACAGAATCATATGCACAAAACAGAAAACCAAACAGGTGAAAAACACCAGAGCCAACAATGGAATTAACAGCCCAATCCTATCTAAATCCTGAAACCCACCCACCCTCCGCCAAAACAGCTGCACCATCAGACATGCTGCATCCTGCGGGGGGGGGGGCAGTCCTAGCAGTCTCCTCCAGATAAGGAAACATTTGCTCCCTTGCCTGGGAGTAAGTCTCTGCTGTACTGATGGGTCTACTTGGACCTGCACCAGCAATTTTGCTGGTGCAAGTCCGAGTGGACCTGGGAAGATGGATTGAGGACGAGAAGGGGGGTAGGATATTGGTGAAGCTACTGCTGCTGCTGCTGCCCCCTTCCCAGCCTTGACACAACCCCTCCCCATCGCAATCCACCTTTTTCCTACTACTACTCCGCTCCTGTTCCTCCCACACACATCCATGATGACTTACTGGCACCGGGACTTCTCTGGAGGCCGCTGGCGCTGGCTGTGGCCTCTCAACGCTTTTGGCAGCAGCCTGGCTATGCATGTTTTGCAATGGCCGTAAAGCACACAGGGCCACCAGAACACACATTCCAGCAGAGCAGTGGCTTAATAGGATTGGGCCCTAAGTGAGCTACAAAATCAGAATACTTACATGGTTTATATATTTACTGTACACAGGGCTCTGGTGCACAGAACTGTTAATAATTGTATTACTAAGTCACAAATCTCCATAAGAAAATCCTGGTTAGTTGATTCTTGCCAAACAAACAAACCTAGAAGTCCAAAGAATTCAATTAAGACCACAACCAGTGATCACTGGTGGGTCTTTGCTGATGAAGACATTACTAAACCCATTTCCACAAAATCTTCATCAGGATAATGCAATCCTATGAGCTTCAAATGAACAGTCTTTCTGCTAGATTTGAATTGAACCACTGCCAAATTACTGTAAAATGTACTAAATTTTACATTATCTTATTCCCCACCAATTATGGAAAAGAAACCCCCTAACTTTCCCCTAAAACGAGGCATCATTAGTGACAGAAGAGTCTTGGTGCCAATTTTGCAATTATCAGCCAGCATGTTTGCTGACTTATTTATGAGAGGATTAAGAGGCCATTTTGTTGATGTATACACTCTGCGTGCACAGCTTAAGAAGCTGTTTCATTTTTAGAACACTAGACATGCAACCATACGCAAAGATGAAAGGCTGCCAAGTCCTCTTGCATGCAATTCCAATCTGTTGCACTAGAAACTGGTACTCGACAGCTTTTGTACAAAGCTCTGCTCTTTCTTTTGTTGTTGCTATGCGGCACCACTGATACTAGCGGTGCGCATGCAAGGAAACTTGGTGACTAATTTACATCATGAGCGAGAAGTCTTGCGCGTGATCTATCACAAAGGGTGCACATTATACTTTGTGCCTAGGGTGCCATATCAAGACACAAATGCTGCGTTTGCCTCCAGCTTACTTCTAAGCAGAGGTTATCATTAATTCATTAGAGGTAAGTGGTAATTTACCATGTGGTAACTGAAGCTGACTTCTAGCGCAACATGGAAAACAGATGTTACTTATCCTGCTGTGAAACAAATTACATTCACCATAGAGAAGGAAATACGAGTAATGTGCACTCCATAGAACTGGCCATTGCACCCCTTGTACTGCAAATACTGCACCCCTTGCATGGCCACCCATCCTTACTTTGCAGCACACCAGCTGCCTCACCATCTCTACTGCTCTTCTTGTTCCCTTGATTAGAAAAGGAAGAGGGGAATGGAGCAGAAGAGGAAGTGTGGAGGAGAGGAGCATTGGAGACACTCTAGCCCCCCATTCGCTTTTCCGCCACACTTCCTCTATTCCTCTCCTCCTTTTCAAATCAAAGGAGGAGGACCAGCAGCAGCAGATGCAGGTGGCAGATACCCCCCCCCCGCCACCAAATCTTTCCACTCTGAGGCGGCCACTTCAGACCGACTCATGATGGGCCGGCCCTCTTTTAGATGTAGCTACACCCATGGAGGAGAAACTTTCCCATATCTTTTTGCCACTCTCTCCTACATGCATTCATTTTACTTTGTCATTACATTTACTATAATTGCTTATTTATTACTAATAATACTATCACAGCCTTCCTTCCTCCACTGTATATACAATGTATATGCATGTGGTTCTTTCCCTTTCCCATTTCAGCCTCACATCAACCCTATGAAATCGGTTAGGCTGGGAGATAGTGACTAGCCCAAGGTCCCACAGTAAGCTTCAGGGCTAAAAGGAGATTTAAACCTGGGTCTCTCTAGTTCAGCACTTTATCCACTACAGCCCATTGACTGGTGCCTCCACCCCTATTCCATAGTCATATGCCTGACAGACATAAAGGACTCCCATGCTGCACAGTGATCAAATGGTGATAAATCAGGGATGTGAATGCATGTGTGAATGGGGACCTAGTCTCTAAGCAAGACTCTTACGCATCCCCTCTTTATATTAGTGCACCTTGTAGAGGAGCAGTATTTGGTATGACGTACTACTCAATTTCAGCAGAGAAATGGAGCATTAATGTTATTATGGGGCTCTGCTATGTTAGAGTGAATAGGATCCAAATCTACCGGTAATTGTGGGCACAGAAAGAAGTGGTTATTTGGGAATGACTGCTGGGGCTGTAGCTGGAAAGCTTTGGTGTGGCTACTCATATTTCACAGAGTAGTAGTAACGAACAGATGGTCGTGACAGCAGTTGTCACCTATGCAGTGGTGCAGGCAGAGATTTCCTTGAGCATGCTTGCTTCTTTGGTGCTATATTCAGACATAGTGAATTAAGCAAACACTGTAAGCTTAAGGACAATCCAGGCCCCAGGCTCCCCCCTTCAACTTTCCCCTTAGGCTAGGAAAAATGGTGCTGCAGGCCTGGCTTCACATCCCTGCCAGGAAGCTGTATATAACCCTATTATTTGCTAAGATGGAGCCTAGAAGATGGAGCCTGAATTCAGCCGTCAAGGTTTAAACAGACAGACAACACACTTGGGGTTCTACTCCTAAGTGCACAAACCCTTTCTTCCTCCTCAGCTCTCTCTCTCTCCCCAGTAGCACTGGCTAGAGATTGTCTTTGCATAGGTAACCGCTGTGTGTGTGTGAACCAGGCAGCCCAAACTTATGCCAGACTGGGCTGCCAGCCGTAGCACTTTGCAACAATGGAACAGAGTTCTGCTGTCACAAAATGGCTACCGCAACAGGCACCAACGTTCCCGATATTGCTGGATCTCATCACGCCCACCTGAGCGGGTAAGGCAGTGGCAAGGTGGCAAAACAGGGCAGGGAGGGGGGAAATGGGCAGGGAGTGAGGTACCCTAGGTTATAGTTATGATTTTGCAATACTACTAGGTAACACTACCCTAATCACAAGTAAAGCTCCTCTCTGATTCTGATGAAGAGGCCTGTAACTGTGAGAACTATTACTCCCCAATTCTTGCATTCCAGCACTAATCACGTAGAAGCAAGTGTCCTTGCACGTGCTGATCACGTACGCACATATGTAACCCTAATCAGAAAGTACAACCCCTCCTATGCAGACTCAGCCATGAACAAGCCATGCTTTGTGAAACTGGACATTACTGGACACTATTTCATAGATAAGCATATATGGAGGTGAGAAGGTGATAGGCTAGAAAACACCGCAAACAGGAGGAGAAATTGTTGATTATGCATAACGTTTAGTTTGCTATAAAAGCTTTGTATGCCTCGTGTTCGGGGCCTCAGTCTTTTGGAACTGATTCCACTGGGGTCATTTGTTCCATGGAATAAAATCTATCCTGAATTCTATTATCTGTTTGCTGTGCTGTTATTGGACAACGTAGAGCCGGAATCCAGTACTACTTTATGGTGTACTACAGGAGGAGGAAGGAATGGGGGCAGGGTGAGTGTGGGAGGGGGTGGATCTGGCGGCGATGGCATGCATCAGATCCTATCTCCTCATTTTGCAGCCTTCCAGTCCCCTTTCTCTCCTCGGACTTGTGCCAGCTACAGAGCTGGCATAGGTCCGAGGAGACCCATTGCAGAGCTGGAGGCTTATGGAGGGGTAAGGGAATTTAAATCTCCTTTCCCCTCCAATGCTTCCTGATCCCTCCCCCACACACACACACACAGGATACAGCATGCTCCTTTTCAGCGTGGCTGCACCCGTGTGCGTGGGAGGATAGGATTCGGCCCTTACTCTAATAATCCAGTTTCACTGAGCTAGACCCCAGGTATTTTTATGTGATAGACTGGTCAGGGTCAGGATAAGGCAGGCACTGCAGACATTCTACATTGATGGACGTTGTTTGAATACACCTTCTCTGTGGCATTCCTTCTCGGCATCTGTTTTCAGGGCAGAGAATGTACATTTCAACCATTTGCACCACACTCAGAATGTCTCTCTGTCTCTTCTGCCTTAAGGGTAAAGCTTCCCAGTAATGCAAACATCAGTCCAATACTTTTTACGCACAACAGCCTTTTAGGGATTTCAGTATTGATCTTCGTGTTCTTTTTTTCAAAGAGTCCAGCCTAACTGGAGACCAGGACAAGGGCCATGATAGAAGTGATCAGACTTTATAGAGTACTGGAGAAAAGGAGGTGAAAAAATGATTTACATGCCCTCCCTGGCTTCTTTATTGGGGAAACAGATGTGGAGGTTTTACTGGCTGAAATCAGCGGCTGCCAAGCTGGTCATCCGTTCTGCTTTCCCTACTAAGTGCCACAACAGTAAAAGAAAATGTACATTCCAGAGATTACACATTTTATTTTACATGCTGAAAGAAGAGGGAAAGAAGGGGAAATATTAGGACAGGGCTGCACAAGCCAGCATAAAACATTGCTTGTAGAAGAAGTCAATGGCTGTTTTCTTTGGTCATCAGGAGTGTGGAAAGAGACACAAAATGTGTGTGTGTGTGGGGGGGAGTGAATGTTGTGCATATTTTCAGCACTTCCCCCCCTCTCCGTCTGCTTTTCTTCCTCTATTTCTTTTTTTCTCTTCTCCTTTTTCAGCAATTTAGAAATAGCACTCCCCACAACCAGGCTACAGAAACATCCAGGAACAGCTACAAGCTGGAGATGAAATCTGCATCTCACATTTAGCCACATTCCACATAGCAGTTTATGGAAAAGGCTGCATATTTCAATGGACTCTATTCCTGTGCGGACAATAAAAATATGTGTACCCCGGGGGCAAAAAAGACAGACCAGGGTGCAAGGACTAACAGTCAGTCACATTTAGCCCTACACTCATCTGAAGGCCTACCTATAGCAGGACTGACCCCTCAGTGCCAATGGGAGGGGGGGGTGTCCCAATGCAGGACCTTACCCCTATAACTTAATATCAGCCCTGGGCCTAACTTTACCCTTTTTGCTGTGGGAAACATGCTCAATGAGACACTCCGGACAAAGCCCTCCCTACTCACCTCCTTCCTCTCATAGACAGTTTTTCCTAGAACTGTGTTTGACTTTGTTTATTGTAAGGACAGGTCTGCTACCCTAAATGTGTCTCCTCACCTAGCTTCTGTAGACACAGTAATACTAAATATCCAGCTATTACTATATAGTATTACTGAGTAAGAGATAGGTTAGAGAGGCCATATGTTTGTGACAGGGTGGTCTTCTGGAGGACTTCATGTCACATGAAAATTATCCTCCACTGGATAAGAACAGATCTTTCAATCCTCTTGCCATTTCATGCAAGGGGCAGAGCCTAATCATAAGGATGTTTGCCTTTCAGGAGACATCAAGCTCTGTCTGAGAAGATGACCTCAGAAAGCCAGATGTACTGTATACCTTACTAACTTTACAGAATTCCTCCCCTCTTGTTCCATCCTGATCATTAAAATTAGCCAAGGTCAACCGCTTGATTCACCAAAAGATCTCTGAGTGAGGAGGACAGTGATGTCCCTGTTTTAACATGCACAAAATGAGGTAGGAATGTGATTGTAGCATCCTGAGGTACTAGAATGAGTTGTAAATGAGTTGGTGTAGCCTAGTAGCAAAGACACCAAGCTGTGAATCAGAGCCTGTTCATATCTTTGCTATGAATCCTCACTAAGGTGACCTTAGACATGCCACTTCTTCTTAGCCTCATCTTCTAATAATTACTTCCAACATTAGATATAATTAGTAAGTATTAAAATTACTTTAATAAAAATTAAAATTAGATAAAATTAATCAAATTAATCTTACTCACCTAATCATACTTCCTCATCATAGAGAGCTGTTGTAAAGACATCAACATAATACATGTGAAGCACTTTGCACACTCCAAAAGGGCTAGACAAATGGTAAGTATTATTATTATTAGAATGCAGGTGGGAGATCACATTTTTGAGTGCTCCCCTACATAGACGTTTTCATGCAAATGCCAAACTAGTGCAGAAGGCAACATGTTAGGTTAACACTTTTCTCCCTAATGTGCTTGCTTTGATGGGTTTTTTTGTGTTTGTTTTGCCTTGTGTGGAATTTCTTACATGGGGGAGCATTCAAAAATGTAAGCCTGACCTACGGCCTGAAACGGCACCATCTGTTCTACCACTTTAGAAACCTACCATCTCACTCTGTTGCACACATAGCACAAACCTTGGTCCATACATTTCCTGAAAGCTTCTTGCTCAGGCTTGCTTTTTGTGGTTGGATGCAGGGGGTGGGGGCCTAAGCAGGTGAAGAGGAATTTAATTCCCTGCAGTATTGGGTGTTATATATATATATTTCTAACAGTATTGCTGAATCATTGTTTTAGTCAGAAATATAATTAAACTGAATGCTCCCCCTTTTTTAAGGATGGAAAGCATAAAGAAGTGGAATAGTTCACATGAGTGACTAGCATTGTTCAGAAAAGTAGGAGGTCAGGCTATTTTCTAGTGACACTTTCGCTAACACCCTCATTATGCTCTTCGGTTATGGTGAAGTAGTATATTTGCAAGTGGTACTGCAGGATTCTCCAACCACATTCTCTCATGGCCCAAGGGCATGAGCTGTGAATACTTTTTTCTGTCTACCTTGGATAAGAAGAGCCTGCCCAAAACTCCCAAGGGAGCTGAGAAGCCCAAACAGAATCAAATCTCCCAAATCTGCCTTGACAAAGTCACTTGGGTGGCGTCAGTTTCCTTCTCATAATTAAAATGAAATCCGGTGGCAAGTTATACCTGTCTCTTTCCCTGACCACTTTTTGGAATGTGTGTCCGTGTCCAGGTGCACTTGCAGTAGCTCAGTCTGAATGACAGTTCATTAGTACTGAATGGACTATGATAACAAACAGTAAAATGATCCCGATTATCGGAGAAGCAGAATGCAAGGTGACAAGTTCAAATGAGTGATGAATCCTTATAGTGAAACAGCAGCAGCTGGCACATATCAGTCAAAAATTAAGCTGTTCTTTAGATTATGTCTTTTCAGTGTCTTGATACCGACACCTTGTTAGGGCAACTCTGACATTTCAGTCTGTTTTTGCCACCGCTCCTGAACTGACAAGCAAAGAATAAAACAGGAAATGGGGTTTTTGTTTTCTTCTACTACAAAGGAGTCTTGTGTGGCCACTCCGGTTATAGAGAAGCCTCTCTTAATTACACCCAATGAGGCAAAAATGTTTTCTTGGTACAGAGAGGTAGGTATGGCCTAGAGACATGTTGCCTGTTGGGAGATGGGCTGCGGTGATACAACACAGCTGCAACCTTCTCTTTGTTGGTGAACTCACAGAGGGTCAACAATGTCTGCTCAGAAGGAAACCAGCCAGCTGTGAAGCCCCAGTGGGAAATGAAAGATTTGCACCATTGACAGAAAACCCTGAGGGAGAGCGGTAGCATGTATCCCTGACATTTTATGAGTGAATTTTTAGAAGGCTCATACAGGCAGGGAGGCATAAGTTGAGCTTTTGACCTAAAGGCACCCCTGTTTTTGTTTTTTAAACCTTTTATTGATACTGTAAAGAATGCATTTCTTCCAAGGAGGTGATGAACTGTTTCACAAATCCATCCATCCATACAAGGTGATCTCTGTGTTTGTTCAGTTTGCTCGTTTAGACTCAGACACTATTCACAATGTTCCTCCAAAACATGAAGTCTCAGTTTGCTCGTTTAGACTCAGACACTATTCACAATGTTCCTCCAAAACATGAAGTCTTTCATAGCTTGATGAAAGTCTTGAAATCCAATAATTGCCAAGACCTTGCTTGGAAATGGTTCTGTACCTTTATATTTTCTGAATACATCTTTTTTCCCCCAGCTAAAAGTCAGAGTAACAGCACAATCCTATCCAATTTACACTACCAGTGTAACCAGCGGTGTAGCGAAAATGGGAGGTCCCAGAACAGAAAGGGGATTCAAATCCCCTCCAAAGGGGGATTCAAAGGGGATTTAAATTTCCCCTCCCCAGCCTCCCCCCCTGCCCTCCCCCCGCTGGTTACACCGGTGGTGTAAGCTGGATAGGACTGCACTGTAAGAAAGTAGTTGAGAACAACATAAACCCAACCACAAATCATGCTACAGTTTCTGCAGAAGAGAAGCTATCAGCTCATCACTCTAGTGAGCCTGTATTACTTACTTCCCAGCCCTATTGCAGGGTCCTCAGCAAATCTCTTGGAGTACCTTTGCGGCTTTCTCTCTAGTCTTCAGGATGCCTGTTTCCCAAATGCAACACACTGTGTGGGGTCATGCTGTATAGCACAGTTCTACAATCTTGTTTCAAGCCTCTGTTTCCCTTCCCAGCTACTTTCTTAGAATATGGCTGCTGCATTCTCTGGGTTAGGTTATTCCTGCTTGCTTAGGCTAGCGCACAAAAAGTTTCTTCAGATGGCCTCAGTTCTTTTGTTTGAGTGCTCTTAGTGATGTTTCCAGGGCAGGATCCTCTTATTGAAGGAATCTTTCCTTTACTGCATTATTATTATCCCCAATGCCACAACCTGTCTCTAACCAGCGAGGGTCACAAAGGCACAGATCTTGCTAAGGGGTTATGGCTCCATGACATCTTGTTCTATACTTTCATCCACTTTCCTTATGCATGTTAAGAATCTATGCCTTTTAAAAGTTCCTTTGGGTATACAATTTGGCCATTATTGCACTGAATTTCATCTTTTCTCCTATACATTCGGAATTGTTGTAAATTTCCAATGCTCCCCCCCCCCTGCAAGAAGGTGGATGATTTTACTTTCTCAGATTTTCCTTCAGTCACTATGGCAGCTAGATAACCTTCAAATCTTTGCCTGGATTTCTTCCAGTTTTCTGCAATAATGCCAGACACGTTAAGGCTGGATGGGGACTGCAAGAACTCCATAATTACTTTTCTGCTACTAATCTGCAACCAGGCCTCAAGTCCTCTTTTTGCCCACAGTATTCAGCAGCTCCTATCCCTGCTTCAGGAGTTTGTTTAACTTCACGGAGGTGTTCAGTCACATAACATAAAGGCCTTACCACTGAAGAAGTAAAGATAAAGTTTTCTTGCCAAACAGATACCGTTTCTGGTGAAGCTCTCTCTTGCTAAGCTCCACCCATCAATCCCCTTCCAGGGATCCACTGCAAACTCCCAACCTCATATGCCCTATGGCAGGGTGGTCCAACGTTTCGTACCTCGAGGGCCGCATGCGAACTTCGACATGAAACCAGGGGGCCACACAATAAATTAAATTATTAATGAATTAATAGTAATGACCGATGCATGCCCTGCCCCGCTGTCTAGCATGCCCCGCCCACGCTCCCCTGAAGATCGAAAAGGTGATCGGCTCCCGACCGCCTTTCTGATCACCAGGGGAGCATGGGTGACTGCGGGGGAGGGGATCTCCAAGAGCAGCCAGGGGCCGCAGCAGAGGCCTTCAGGGGCCGCATGCGGCCCGCGGGCCACGCGTTGGACCACCATGCCCTATGGTATGGTTGCCTATTCTGATGCTATTCCTGCAGATTTTCCACCCACCATGATGTAATGTTGGCAATCCAGGAGACCCTGTTCAAATCTCCATGATTGCTTTCAGTAGTCACCTGGAGATTGATGCGGATTCTTGAGACTCCAGGCCAAACCCCAGGGGAGAGATACGAAAAGGAGTTGATCAAGTCTCAGGAAGCCCCAATTTCCCCACAGGAGTGGACAGGAAGCACTTTGAGGCAGCAAAACGCTACTTACAAACAAGCTTCGCTGAATACAGATCTCAGCAGAGAACACAAGAAGGTAACATCTTTTTGTTGCAAGCTATGCTGATTGACCCATGCATCCACTCATTCATACCTCCAGCCAGCTGTTTGTTGGGATGCAGCTGGGAAGGACAGCCCAAGATGGGGAGACGATGGAAAGTCTCCTTAGGGAGGAGATATTGTTAGAAAGAGAGCCTTGACACTAAAGTTAATGTTGTTCTGCTGTCATAAGCACTTCCATGGGACAGCCCAATCCTGAATAGGAGTGGGCTGTTAATGCCTGGGTTTCCAGCTGAGAAATTTGATTTGTTCTTTATTATATTCCTTAGAAAAGATACTTCTGGTTGGCAGGACTGTATTTTAAAAAAGGCATACTCCAACATTGTAGAGTTAGATTTATTTTTTTAAGATGAAGTTAGCCCAGATATCTGCATCAACCCTGCTTATGTAGATCACAATGAGTTACACAGCCCAATCTTAAGCGTGTCGCCCAATGGTATTAGAAAACGCTGACCAATGGGCTGCAATCCTTCCTATACACACTTACAGCCCAATCCTATGGATGTGTAGCGCTGGTGGAACAAGCATTCCACCAGCGCTACCTGTTTTGCTGCTGCTGTGAAAGTGTTTCATGCAGTGGGCGAAGTAGCACACTGCCCAAGCGCCTGTAGGAAGGCTGGAGCCTTCCCACATGTGTTGGGGGATCACTGGTCATCTGCAGGAGCAGTTAAGACAGTGGGGAGGGGTGGATCTGGTGGCATGGCACACACCGGATCCTATCCTCCTTTTCCTCGGCCTTCCCACCACCATCTCTCCTCGGACTTGCAAAATCACTGGCACAGGTCCGTGGAGACCTATTGTGGAGTGGGAGATTTAGGAGGTGAAGCCTCCCAATCCACACACACACCACTGGATACAGTGCACACCTTTTTGCCGTGGCTGCAGTGGGGGGGGGAATAGGATTTGGCTGTTATCTGGGTGTAAGTGCCATTGAACTCAGTGGGACTTACTTCTGAGGAGACATGCATAGCACTGTGCTGCAAGAACACATTGGGAAGGTCATGGAAAAGACAAAATATGTGAAAATGTTCTGTAGCACATGACTATATAATTAAAGATTGTGTCATAATGCATATGGTCACAATTGCAGGGCACTGCTAGACATTTGCTATTATTTGGCTTTTGGCCTCTTGAGTGCTTAAATGCACACATAATCACATATCATAGCTTTTACGTAGAGGATGAGTGGGAAAAGAATTCTAAAATTCACTTGACAAGTATTTAAGCAGAAGTGACCTTGTTTCAGAAGTGCTGTGATTAACAGACAAGCCCTTATGAGGTAGATGGATTCTCTCTTGTTTTATGCTTTGATGCAGCAGGATAGTTTTTGATCAAACAAAAATGCATGTGATGGTCAGAGGGGCAAGAACCTGTGCATGGAAGGGGGGGGGGAGTTGATCTCAGTTTTGTAGGAAGCTTGTTGGAGCAGGCTTTGATTAGTTCTACGTGTGCACACTTCACAGTGGAAGAATCCCTTTGCCTCTTACAATTTGATTCCATAAAAGAGCAAAAAGGAGCACATTGGTCTAGGTCAGAACCTCTGCCTTTGGTTCTTTTGTTTTAAAGAACCATAAGGAAGAGAATGAACTTGAGAGACAATATGGCCACCTACTGATGGAAAATTGCATGACTGCACAAGATTTCTAATCCAGCAAATTGGTCAAAATTTAGGGCAAATTCTGTCTGGGTTTTTTTTTCCCCCAACAGTCACATCTGTGAGAGGAGATTGCTGCTAACATATATACTGATACTATGCCAGGCTCCCTATGGACAGAGTCACACATTAATTCACTATACACAAAACTATGTTTTCTCATTTCTGCAAGGAGGTCATTTTTGGTAACATGCACATTGATCGAATGCCACAGGCTCTCTCTGCTTTTATGCATATGGCTTCATCATACGTGTACCTTGTGTATGGTGCTCGGAACCATCCATACAAAACTGTGTTGTATATGTGGTTAGGACTGGTGTCAAGGTTTGGCATGGTTGGGCCACTGCTGAGGGTTCAGGATGCTCAGAAAGGCCTACTGATGATCTAAGATCACCTCTGTGTCAATAGCCTTAATGTGGTGTTAGCAGAGTGGCTCTCAGGCTCCACCCAGGTAAAGGTGTCATCAGTGGTGTAGGAGCACGGGGGCGGGGGCGGTCCACCCCCAGGCGGCAGGGTGTGAGAGTGCCTTACTGGTGGGCGACGACGACAAAATGGCAGTGGTGGCAACAAAATTGTGGCAGCGGCGGGGAAGACGGCAGCGGCGGAGGTGGCAAAGGTAGCTGAACAGGCAGCAGACGGCCTGGGAAGCTATCTGCCACTTTTGTGCGGCGTTTGTTTGTGCCCCCTCCCTTCCTGCCCCCGAGGGACGTTTGCCTCCAGCAGATGTCACTCGGGGTGGGGCATATGACATCACATCTGCATGTGTCGTCACTGGGGGGGAGGGCGTATCTATGCCACTGGGTGTCATGGGTTGGCATGTTTGGGCCACACTGTTTACAATAAGGACTAAGACAGCTATGGGTGGGTTCTCATGTTCAACTACCACATGAAGGCTTGTTCCAGGTTTCACAGAGGCTTCAGTAAAGTGGCTACTCTCCATGGCCCCCCGGCCATGAAATATATTTCAGAAATAAGCAAGGTTGGTTGTAATAACTGTCCTATTTTGCTTAAAATATATTTAAAAGGTCATGGGGTAAAAGATTATAGCAGCTAACTTCAGATCAATATTCATAATTCCTTTCATTGCATTGTTGTTTGGCTGTGCTATTATTCACTATTTAAAATATGAGTTGATTATGTGCTTCTAAATGTTATCAGTTGCCTTGTTTCTTCAGGACTAAGGTAAATCTAAAGAGTAAAACAATGTTCAACAGTCATTAATTTCTAACATAAGATATGTTGGCACCCCACACCTTAGTCCCCATTCCCTGCTGCAAAATGTGTTCACTACATGTGATTAGGCCTCCATCACCTTCCTCTCCTTCTGTTGTCTTACTTGAGTCAATTACTAGATTACAAGTGCCTTGGGCGCCAGGGTGACCAGATACAATGGAGGACAAAGTGCCTATACCTTTAACTTCAAAGGTATAGGCACTTTGTCCTCCATTGTATTTGGTTAACCAGTGTATACATTTTCGCAGGTGCAGCTCATCATGGAAGGGTGCAAAAAGCTGCACCTGCCAAAATTCCATCTTCTATATAATGGTTAAAGGTATAGGCACTTTGTTCTCCATTGTATCTGGTTACCCTGCTTGGCCCAGGTGCCTATCTTTATCTCTCTCTCTCCCCGTGTATTTTCCAGGGCTGAGCCCTGTCATTGAAAAGACAGCTCAAACTCATATGAAATCTTAGTATTCATTCACAACAGCAAGCAGGAAAATATAATTTGTTAGCTCCCCACATACAAGTGTATGGATGGCATAGGGCGGGGTAACATTGTAGGATCTGCTCCTATTATTTCTGTAGGTCTTATCTATTGAGAAACTGTCAATAAGGAAAAAATGTAAAAGACAACCATCTAGATGTTTAATTTGCTTCTGTTAATGCAGCGGTTCTCAAATAGTGGGGCGCGCCCCCCAGGGGGGGCACGAGGCTCCGTAAAGGGGGGCTCGTTGCAATAGTTAATGTATGCTTTGCGCCACTTAACTAGATTGTAGGAGCCTCCAGCGACGATCTACTTCACCGACGATCTCTTCCGGGGAGCAGATCGTTCCTCTGCTCCCCGGCGCAAACTCTGTAACGCGCCTAGGAGCGCTTTGCAGAGTTCACGCATGCGCAAGTCGACGATGTTGCCAATCGTCGTCTTGCGCATGCGTGATTCACAGCGTGAACTCTGCAGAGCGCTCCTAGGCGCGTTACAGAGTTCGCGCCGGGGAGCAGAGGAACGATCTGCTCCCCGGAAGAGATCGTCGGTGAAGTAGATCGTCGCTGGAGGCTCCTACAATCTAGTTAAGTGGCGCAAAGCATACACTAACTATTGCATTAGTTATATTAGGGGGGCACGAAATTTTTTCTTCTTCCTAGGGGGGGGCATGACAGAAAAAAATTGAGAAGCACTGTGTTAATGTAACATGAAGTGCTGGCATGCCCTTCCTTCCTTTTGCTCTGAGGGTCCATAGAAGCTAATTAAAATGGTACAGTACCTCCTTCTGAAGGAATTGTTCTGTAGGTGAAAGTTTCATACAAATGGATGCAATCTAACACACTGTTTGAGGCAGTCTACTTAGAGGTGCTGCCAATTAACACAGTCTTTCAGCAATCAACATTTGTACACTACATCCGAGGGCAAGCTCTCAGTGTCAAGCTTTCTGTGACTGTTACCCAGAAATGAAGTTGAAATCACACATGGTAGGCAGCAAGGAAAGCCAGCGAGAATACAGAAATACTGACAGTTTGACAGAGCCCTCTGGTGAAAAGTGGCAAAGTTCTCTAAGATCAAAATGGGAACTGATGGTTTTCCTACAGAAGAAAGACTTAAGGCTGCCTCACAGGTAGGAAATAATATGACATGCAAACCACATGTGGATCATTCTGTGTAACCAGTACACATAAATACAGGGTTTGATGGAGTATTTTCTTGATCTAGCCAGCATTCCAGAGCAGCCTGAGTGACCGCAGGTTATTTGGATCCTGGTTTTATATAGGCAGAGGGCATTTGAAGAAGGGGATTGGCTGGCAGAGGCGGCACTAAGATTGGCGTCACCCGGGGTGAGAACTCATGGCGTCACCCCCATGAACTTCCTCCCATACTAGACCAAACAGAATCCTTGGTAATTTTTTGGGTACTAATGTTACTTGTAAATTGTAATTCCCATATATAACACTGAATGTAATGGCAGTAGTAGTAGTAGTAGTAGTACCTGTCAACCCCCTAAGAGGTCCTGGCATTCAATGGGAGAGGGCAATAACATCAAGCAGCCCCAAACTGGTCACTGACTAGCTAGACTCCAGCAGACAGAAGGAATGGAAGCCCTACTGTAATCCCCAAAAATCAAGCCTCTTGGCAAAAACTCAAAGCCTTCTCAATCCCTCTGTGTGTGTGTGTGTGTGTGTGTGTGTGTGTGTGTGTGTGTATGAGTGGGTAGGTTGTTTGTTTAGGTTATAATTTCCCCATGGAGTTTGGAGATCAAATGTTGGGTGTTTAGGCTCAGGAGAGAGATCAGAAATTTTCTTCAGAAGAAGGTGGATTTGAGAGTCATGATAGCAAAGAAGGCTTTGGAAAGGGAGGCTAGAAAGGATCTCAAGTAGCTGCAGTGGGAAAGACCATTGCAGTAGGTAAAGTTATTTCCCTTGTAGGAATTCTCTGCATGCCCTGTCATGTTTTGTACTCATATTTCCTGGAAGTAGGAGCCTGCTGGCATAAGATTACTACCGGTAATTAATTTGTTACCGATGGTGCAAAAACGCACCAATGGTAGAAAATGACTTCCTACCATTGGTACATTTTTGCACCACCAGTAACAAATATAGTATTTAATAGAATAGCAAGTCATTTTGGTGTCACCCCTTCCTGGGGCTCACTTGTTGTGGTCCGCACCCCCCTATTTATGTCCCTGGCTGAAAGCATATGTGGAACCAGAATTGTTAAGCAATCCAGCCTGCTCTGACCTTTGTAAACATCAAGGTTCATGGTCTTTTATTCTGCACCCGGATACACATAGCTGTAGTTGTGAGGTCACTGTGGAGCTACACTGAAGATAGAAAGTTTGGACTGGGTATTTGCCCCTGCCAGAGGCCAGGCGAGCCTACAGACTAAGCATTGCAAATCCTCTACAGGAAAACTCATCTTCCCCGGTTTTGCTACACTTAAACCATGGGATTTTACAGTGAAAGGTACCATGCCTCAGCAAGGTGTCTCTCCTAACCATATTTTGTTATCCAGGAGCCTGGGAAGGATACTGTTAAAACCATGTTCTGTCAGGTAACCTGT
The DNA here is from genome assembly GCA_026170595.1 of Plestiodon gilberti rubricaudatus. Lineage (NCBI taxonomy): Eukaryota > Metazoa > Chordata > Lepidosauria > Squamata > Scincidae > Plestiodon > Plestiodon gilberti. The sequence goes on from JANXHW010000002.1 coordinate 68,899,149, forward strand.
ATTGGCATTTCAAGGCTCCCAGTAGAGCCCTTTTACCATACCCAGTCAGCTACTAACCATAATAACCCACCCAGTTTCCTTCTATATGGATCCCAACGAACCACATTTCTATCGGTTCAGTTTCTTTTCCCATGCTAAGTGCAAATAGTTTTGAAATAACAACATTGGCAAGCCCTAGGGGAATCGCATCTGTTGCTACTTTGAGCCATGAGGGCATTTTCACAGTTTGCCAGCTAACAAAAACAGAGAAGAATAAACAAAAGAGCAAGGGCATCCTTGTTTTTATGTTAACTTGTCCGTTGAACTTACAACACAAAACCAAAATCAAACTGTCAATAAAACAAGAACATTAAAACAAATGACCACCATCTTTCAACAGGGCAAACTAAACATGGCATACAGATACTTCGGAAGTGCACAAAACTGAAAACAACACAGTGCATTTTTATAGGCACACAGGACGCTGTTTGATCCCGTGTCAGGCTCCTTGGTCAATCTAGCTCAATATTGGCAACACCGACTGAAAGTGTCTCTGTCCTAACTGGAGATGCTGAGGATTGAACAGGGCCTCTTCTCCTTGCAGAGTATGGCCTCTTCCACTAAGTTACACCATACACACAATGTAGAAGTATCATCATAATGAAATGGAATCGACTGCCAGAGGAATTGAAGACAGCCCCCTTGCTTCATGGCTTTCGGCGGGGGTTAAAGACCTATTTGTTTCGTCTGGCATTCGAGGAGGGAGGAACTACCTAGGCGCTACCTGAGACCCTTTTGTTTAGATATTTCCCCCTGTTGCTGCTATATGCTTGTTTTCACTGTTAATCTGCTCTGTATCATGTTTTTTAATTTGTAATTTTATTTGAATACCTAATTTTAATTGTGGTTTTTTTAAATCGGGTTTTAATTGTTGTATCAGTTTCTGTTTTATATGTTGTACACCGCTTTGAATTTTAGAAAAGCGGTATGTATAAATAAATGGCAGGATGTACATTTCTTAAACCAATTCCAGTGGCTGCTTTTTTATAAGAAAAAGCAGATTTTGGAGGAGTTCTTCTAGGTTGGGGACTGGCAAGGAAAATGGTACCATTACCTACCAATGCAGGGACTATGTAGTCTAGCCCATCAACTGATTCTCTTCTCTCAACTGCCCCCTCCTAAAGCTGCTTTTTCTCATAAAAAGTGGTCATAGGAGTTATGTTCAACTACATATAACATTTATTTAGACCATGCAAAATCAACCGTTCTTCTTGAAGACAGACATTTGTATAATTTTCTGTAAAAATGCCCTTCTAGATAATAAAATATGTTTATTATGAAAAAATGTAATCATTCTAGCTGCATCTTAAAAGACAATTTTGAGAGATACTGAGAGATTTCTGTGTCTTACATTCATAATGAAACACAATCATCCCCTGAAATAAAATGCATTTGCAGGAATGATTCTTCAGTGGAGATAAAAGGCATTACCATGCATGATTTTTTTAGGTTATATGAAAAGCAATGCAATTACAGTTATGAGCACTGATAAGGTGCTGCTCACCTGATAATCATCAGAGGTCAAAAGTTTAAAAGTTACACAAGAACAAGAATTGCACATTAAAACCTAAATTAAATGCTGCACTCAGGCAATCACATGTTTTACCTTGCTGGGATAAATCTATATATCAATCTATCTATATAACTGTATAACTATAACTATATATAGTTATAGTTATCTAAGCACTTAAGAGTTCCCAGTTGTCATTTTCCTTCTTGTGAGTTTGAAGATTGCTTGTTTAAATCTGCACCTGGAAGCTAAACAGGAAAAAAAACAACCTCTGGGGAAATTTCTAGGAACTGTCTTTGTAGAAAACACTCTAAAAGATAATGAAGATTAATTGTGGCTGGTAAGCAAATGGAAGGAAGTCGGCAGTGGGGTTCCCCAGGGCACTTCCCATGGACATTAATGGGATCTGAAGTGGCTGTGATTATCCAAGAAAGAGATTTTGGGGCCATGGTGAATAGCTCAATGAAAATGTCAACATGGTGGAGATGAAAAAGAAAAATTCGATGGTAGGAAAGCAATTGAAATAAAATGGCCGATGTCAAAATGCCTTCCTATAAATATATGACACACAGCGCAATCCTGTGAAACCTGCGCTGACAGCCACATTTGGTATTGTGTGTACAGTTCTTGTCATCTTATCTCAAAAAAGAGGTCCTAGCGCAGTGGTCTGCAACCCGCTGCCCCTGGATGCTTGGGTACCCCCTGAGGTGCCTCGTGTTGCCCACCTGCCTCCTTGTCTTGCTTTGCCTTCTCGTCTTTGTCCTTGCTGGCCCCTGTGTGCCTTGTCTTCACTGCTGGGCCAGTGGCAGTGGCTCACCCACTTTGAAGGGGAGCCCGGGACAGGGCAGGAGAGCCACCCAGGGTGACCCAAGGGGCTAAATCTCGAAGAGATGCAGAAAAGCACAAGCAAAATGATCTGGAGGTTGGATCTTCTTGCCTATGAGGAAAAGCTAAAGTAGTTGGGGCTGTTTAGTTCAGGGAAAAAGACAGCTACGGGAGCAAAATGAAAGGTTTGGAAGAAATGTGAGGGGTGTGATGAAAGTGGAGATTCTCCTCCCCTGTCAGCGCTGGATCGTGAGGTGACCTAATGAAATAAATGGACATTCAATTTAGGACTGGTAAAGGAAAGAACTTCACTCAATGCATAATTAACTGATGGAGCTTGAATGGCATTTTTTTTTGGGGGGGGGGAGATGTGAACAAACAATGAGGAGGGCTTTTGCCCTCATGCCCTCCTTGTGGTTTTCTGAAAATACCAGGGATGTGGATCAAGTCACTGACTCCAAGTCTCGAGTCAAGTCCCAAGTCGCTGACTCCAAGTGTCGAGTCTCTGCCCCCAAGTGCCAAGTCTTTGCCCCCAAGTCTTTAGTTGGAAGTTGCGAGTCCCTTTCTATTTAATGGGGAAAACAGGTTTAAACCTGAATAAAATTTGACTTGTCATAAAAGGCTCCAAGTCTCGAGTCAAGTCTTTCAAGTCTTTTACTATCACCGAGTCAAGTCCGAGTCAAGTCATTGACGTGACTTGAGTCCGACTCGAGTCCGAGTCAATAGACTCAAGTCTACATCACTGGAAAACACCCACCTGACCACTGTTGTGCAAAGGATGCTAGACTAGATGGATGCCATGTCTGATCCAGCAGGACTTTTCTCTCAAGTTTTTTATGTTCTTATATTGCTACCCCTAAAAAAGGAAAGGATATCAATGAAAAGTGGCAAATTTTAGCAAGATGTCTGTCCTGTCAGATGTTGCTACTCCTGAATTACTGGAGGGTACACATGATTCTAGAAAGACCTCCTCTTTCCAGATTTCTATACCCCTGAATCTAGTGAAGCCAGAGGAAAGTGGTTGCAAATGATGGCAGGACCTTTTCCCCAGCCCCATATTGCACTTATATTGCTCTGGTCTGCTCTAGACCAGAGAAGGACAAGTAGACAAGTGAAGCCTTGCCAAGTCCAATAAGAGATCTTGTCCTGTTGGATTTTGCTGACCACCAACAAGGGAAGAAGACCAGGACAGGACATCTGCCTCCTGTCGGATTATTCAGTCCTTGGATTACCGTATGTAGAATCTCTGGACTACTGACAGGAGTTTTAACAATCTGAAAAGGAGGCATACACCAGTACGTCTGCTCTGCCAAATGTTGCTAATTGTAGGAAAATCTGTCAGGGAGACAGATTTTTTGGATTTTTTGGCTCTGCACTGGCTGTTCTGTGCTGAAAGGCTAGAGCCAGGAGACTCTTTCCCATTTGCCAAGAATTTGATTGCCAATTGGGTAGTTTATCTTGCTAGTTTAATCATATTGACTTTTTGATGAGTTGTTCCCAGTCCCAAGCCCAAGGAGTGAAGCGAGTTAAGAACTGAAAATTTAAAAATATATATTGTGATGCCAATGAGCAAGGTCCAGGTCTCAACACACTACACACACTACACACACACACACACACACACACACACACACACACACACACACACACACACACACACCTGGGTCAGTATCAGCTCCTCTGCCTGGCAGCTGCCCTCCAGAGTTTCAAACAGGGGTCCTTCCCAACCCCGCCTGGAGATGCCAAGGATTGAACTTGGGGCCTTCTGTAGGCAAAGCACATATTCTATCCTGAGCTGCAGCCCCTACCACCCCCAAGACTGCAGATCATGTTTATACAATCAGTGTTCATAATACTTGCACTAATCAAGGCTTTTGCAAGTGGATGATTTTAAGCAGCAGTGACATTAAATACATACATTTCATGCTATTGATTGTACTAAGGCTGTATTTAAGAGCTTGTGAAAGATGATATTGGAGTTGAAGCTCAATTCAGCCTCTCTAAGTATTTAACATTTTAACTTGGCTTACTATTATGGCAAAGGGCTGATCCCACAACCCCCCCCCCAAATCAATAAGAATTTTCTTCCTGACATCAATAAGCAAAAGATCAAGCCCAAATGTCACATTCAGATGAGCTTTACCCTTCACTGCAGCTGCGGTGTTGGGACAGCTGGCCATACTTCCTTATTCCGAAAAGTGAGGAGAGATCAAAGGCCCACCAATCTGTCTTCAGCTCAATTCGCAGCACCGTCGACAACTGTTTATGTGACCCTGTGGGCCTAACTCTTCCATGTGTCCATGTGCAGAACAGCTGCCTCTGTGCCACAAACTGCACAGAGCATTTTACAAGAAAGGGCCACTGCAGCAGTCGAAACTCCGGCACAGATCAATGCAGTTGAAAAGATATCCCACTCCTGCATTAATAGGCAGATGGGCAGCATTTGCTCCTGGAACCAATATCATTTGCTTCTTTTTGTTTCATATGGAAATATTAATGCAAATTAGCAAGGGGCCGTCTCTACAAAATAATGTGACAAGGCACATCAAAGTGTGTATTCACACATGTTGTTACATTCCTTGTCCCCTGCCCTCAAACATTCACATCAGAGTAATGTTCCTTCTTCAACACATACCACTATGTAGTAATGTAAAGGAGTCCCAAACCACATTATGCCAGCACGGCAGGCCTCTTCACAGATAAGTACAGCAAATCTTAGGGCACACCCAAGTGTCAGAACGCAAGCCTATGATTGAGAGAAGCCAGGCAATGATTTAGTAGCATGTCAAAGAATTGGCATGTTGATCAACTGACCGGTCAGCTATTGTCAATGGCCAATCAGTTGACTGCCTGTTCACTGCAAGATTGTCAAATATATCCCATGTAGCTAAGAGTGCTTCTGTGTTGGTGCTAGGCCACCATTTGTTCTTTCATGATGCTGTCATGTGTTGGCAAGAACGTGAGTGCTTACCCCCTAGCCTGGCAGGAGTCCGGGGCAGACCCAGCAGCTTTGTAATGCATCTCTTACTGTCTGCTTACAGGCGTGTCCAAACAGGAACAAAACATAAGCCATCATCAGTGGCAAAGATTAGTGCTTAGGACTGCCTAGGGCTTGATCATGCTTGATTTGGTCCCTCGATCTGGTCTAGCTACTGTTAGGGCCCTGCAAATGGTCAGACGTAATCGCCAGATGTGAGTACATAGTCTAGGTCAGACTGAAGTCAAAGTCCAGAACAGCCAGCAAGCTCAGAGAGCCCATTTAGTAAAAGCAGGGCTGATGCCAGGGTGCACCAAGTCCAGGGGCAACCCCCCCCAGGCTCCACCCACACAGTTTTCCCCAGCTTCCCTCCATCCTTTTTCCCCCAGCGCTCTTTTCTTCTTTCTTTCTCTTCCTCCTCCTTCTCCTTGTCTGAGCTCAACATTCACACACCCCATTGACTGGAAGAGATGAGGGAAGAAAGAAATGCCAACCAATGGAATAGAGATGGTGGTCCAGATGGCAGTGGGGCTACCATCTGTGAACAATACCCACACTGATCAGTGGAGTTCAAATGTTATTCTCTGGCAGCAGCAGGACAGAATAATAAATAAAGGAACCAAAAGAATAAGGGTATAACATGCTGTCATATCAGGAGGACAGGATGAAGAAAGGGGAATAAGGGGGGGGGGATGAGAGAAATTGTCTGGGAGCAACATCTTCACTGACTGGAGGAGACAAAGGAAAGGAGAAAGTGTCCACGCGAGTCTCCCATGGGTGCTTCCCTTGCTCCTCATCTGCCAATGGGCAGAGGGGTCCAGTGGTGGCCCTTCCAGGACTATGGACCTCTGGCCCGTGCCCTGGTAGGGTACTGCTCTGTAAGGCAGCTTCTTCTGTTCATTTGTACCCTGGAATATACTGGAGTGAGAGAAGGAGGCTGAAATAAAGGGATAGAAAGAATAAGGGTATAAAATAGAGTCATATGGAGAGGGCGGGATTGAGAAGTGGGGGGGGGAGAGAGAGACGAGACAAGGAAGTGGCCAAAGCAAGGGGGATGGAGGTGGGGGAATGGACTCTTCCTTTCCATTAACAAAATATCCCCATATACCCTGTCACTGACATTTTATGCGCACTTAGCTTACAGGCTTCTCAAAGCAACGATGGGAGTGACCCCTCCAGAGCATTTGATGGATAGTTCATTAATAGATGTTGCTGATGGAACAGCGCAGCCAATGCTCCTCGTCTCACCAGGACGTGGCTATTCATCAATGTGCTGTTCTACTCTCATGGCTCAAGCCTGAAATCTCCACTCTCCTGACAGACCTTGAGCTTCTGGCTGGGTCTTTCATATTTCATTGCTCAACCAGGCATAAAAGAACAGAAACTTTGTAAAAAGAACTGGCATCTGTAAGCTTTCTCCAAGTTCGACTTAGCTAGTAAGTGACTAACAGCACAATCCTACTTAAAGATTGGGCGGACGGCCGAGGCCGTCTGCCCGATCCAGCGCTCCGCCGCGGGCTGCCTGCAGCAGGCAGCCCACAGCAGAAAGTCTACTCGAGGAAGGGGACGCTCATCCCCTTCCCCGAGTGTAACGGCGGCTGGGACCAGTAGGTCTCTTTGGATTTCCACCAGCTATTTTGCTTGTCCCATCCCAAGATACCTCATTATATTTATGCAAATATTCCAAAATCCAAACAATTTCCAATCCCAAGCAGTCCGCATAAGGGATACTCAACCTGTACTTGGGTTTTGGGGAGGAGACAGTGGAAACTTTGCAAATGCCTAATATTTGGGAGTGAACTAGGGTGGGGCAAGGGCATGTTCAGCTCCCCTGACTCTATCTTTTGCTGTAGAAATTGGACTCAGTCGGCCCCTCTTTATACATGAAATGAAGTAGGCATGGGAACAACCAATGTGACTGCTATTTATCAGGTCAGTTTTGACCTTTAGTCAAGTTCTTGTGAAACATGAAAGCAGCTGTGGGCCAATTTCGCAACATCTGAAGCCACTAGACCCTGATTGGTACTGAAAAATGGCTCAAGAGTGGTTGGCAGTCCTATAACCCAAAGTGCGGCAAATATACATTGATTTTACAATGACTGACCATGAACACTGAAAGAGTATATACAATCAGATTGTAATCTGACATTCTCTTTAGCCACTGACACACCAGTACGTATACAGTTCTGCAGATTTCTTCCTGTCATTTCCCTCATGAAGTACAATGTTCTGTCTAATCTATCTGAATGGGCTGTGGTGTACCACCGAGCCAGCTCAGGGATGCCAGCCTATCTGACATCTAGCAGTCCCATTTTTCTCTTTGAGCCCCTCTTCCCATCAGTTGGGTGAAAACACTGCTGATCCACCTTGTACATGAAAGATGCAGTGATACTATAAATTCTGTCCGCATCGTTCTTGGCTGGTGGGGTGAATTGATTTTCCATTTGCCCATCTTGGAGAGCTTATTTCCTTGAAAAGAGACAAGTCTGGATGCAACCATGGAAAGCAGTAAATAATAATAATAATAAAACCTTTCATTCTTGTTATATGGTTGGAACAATTGTGAACAGGTTGTTGCTCTCTCTCTCTCTCTCTCTCTCTCTCTCTCTCTCTCTGTGTGTGTGTGTGTGTGTGTGTGTGTGTGTGTGTGTGTGTACAGACTAAATATTACCTAGTCAGTAGTATGAGTACTGCCAATAAAGTTAAAAGCAATGCTTCCATTTATTATTGGCAGAGCTCCCCCCTCCCCATCATTTCCACTTATTTATAAAGTGTTTTCTTTTATAATGATCTCAGTCAGGTTGCATGAAAATTACAGCCATGACAACAGTAGAGAAAAATTGAATAATTTGTTAAACGATGATTTACTACCCGTGTAACAGAGACTTCTGATTTGGATCTAATCTTCTATTTGTACATGTACTCTTCCTTTTTCAATATTCAATAAACATGAGACCAAATGGACATTATATATGGAGTTTTTTTTGAAAAATGGCTTGTTGTGTCACTAGCAGTCCAGTTCTATTCTCCCCCCCCCCCCACCTGCCGATGCAGCAACATCAAAATTGCTACTGCTGCATCCTGCAGGGCGGTGCAGTTATGGAAGTCTCCTCTGGGCAAGGAAACATTCATTTCCTTACTCGGGGGTAAGCTTCTGCAGTGCAGAAGGGTCTACTCAGACCTGCGCTAGCGAATTTGCTGGTACAGGTCCACATGAACCCACACCATGGGATCAGGTCCAGGAAGGGGCTAGGATTCAGTGGCCACTGCTACCTATTATTTCCTTATTGACCAATAAGATTGATTGTTCTGAGAGCCAATGAGGTTTTATGATAACACAGCATGGAACCAATAAGGTGTTAGTATGAGTCATCTCTCATTTCTATGTATCAGAGCTAATACTAGAACTCTTATTCAGTTGTGTGAGTATCATCAAGTTGGCCACTGTTTTTTTGTTGGTCACTGATTTGTTGGATGACCTGTACTGTTATACAGTATATTAAAATGAATAAAGTTGATGGGGGTGACTTGATGAGCTCTCGCACCGGGTGACGCAAACCTTAGTGACGCCTCTGGCTACAGCTGTTCCAAGGCCACAAAGCAGGCTCCATTACTCTCTGAGTTGCAAAGGAGTTTAGGAACACATTTTTAAGCGTTGCTTACTAATTCTACCCATGCAGGAGGTCTGGCTCACAGCGCAATTCTACTGAGACAAACGATGGCGGAGTGAACGCTCTGGCGTAAGGCTGGCCGCCCTCACTCCGCCACCAGGACGTCCATGCGGCCGCCGGAGGAAGTTAAGAGATTCCCCGGCAGTCGCATGGGCGATCCAGGCAGCGAGGGAGGGGGCCATTGGTTGAACTAGCCTGGGGGGGCAGGGATGATGTCCGCCATATTCCCGTCTTCCGCTGGGCTGGCTTGGCCGTTACACGGCCTTCTCCGACTTTCGCCAGCTAAATGGCTGGCGGAAATCCGAGGTCTTTCCCTCGACTGTCCCCTTCCCCCAAGTAGACCCCGGGCCACTGCAGAGTGGCCCGGAACGGGCATAGGATCCGACGGGCGGCCCTGGGCCACCCGCCGGATACTTACATAGGATTGCGCTGTCAGTGGAAGAGCTGCCGCCTTATATGCCTGAAGATCTGAGGATGCCAGTTTGAGACACCCGGAAGTATCCAAGAGTTGGCGACATGCTGCTGATGAGCTGCAGAGCCTCGGTGAAAGAGAGAAATCTGTCAGCTGCACTCTGGGTGGGAGTCGGAGTTGCTGTCAGTCGAGCGTGGGATGTGAATGCCAGAGAGAGGCCAGACTGTGACGAATACCATCTGGAATGAAGTTGTTCTATGCAAGACTAGAACATTGTATTGTATTGTAAAAACCCTTTTGGGGGTTTAGAAAGCCTGCCTATGTGAATTGCCTTGAATCAAAGTTGGAGGAGAAAATGATTTCTTCTTTCTCTCATGCTAAAATGTCATGAAATAAGTGTTTTGACTGGAAGACTATAAAATTGCACTCATACTTTATTATTATTTAGAATATTTATATACTACTTTTCAACAAAAAAAATAGTTCACAGAGTGTTATAGAGCAAAGTAAATAAATAACAGGTTCCCTGTCCCAAAAGGGCTCTCAGTCTACATAGATCAGCGGTGGGGAACCTCCGGCCCCAGGGCCGGATCAGACCCCCGAGGCCATCCAGTCTGGCCCCCGGAGAGATTGCCGGGAGGCCGCCCAACCGGCCCCTGGAGGCTCCGCTGGGTCCGCGCATCACCTCTGGAGGCCGGGAGAGGGCCTTTGCATGTCCTCCCCGGCTGCCGCCTCGACCCCTTCTCACCAGGCCGTTGGCCATTTCGCACATGCGTACCACGCCGATGAAGGCAAGCTCTTGCCCTGTTGCCCTCATCGGCATGGTACGCCGTAGGTGACGCGCGGACCCGGCGACGGCTTCGGACGGTGAGCGCAGAGCCTCCGGAGGCCGATGGGAGGCGGGGGCAAAAATTAATTAAATAAATAAAAATGGCGCCCGGCCTTACGGCCGGCCCTCAAGCAAATTTCTAATATTTAAAATGGCCCTCGCCAGGGAAAAGGTTCCCCACCCCTGACATAGATGCAGAAGAGACATCAGCAAACAACCACTAGAAAAGATGCTATGCTGGGGCAAAGAGGGACAATTGCTGTCCCCCTGCTAAGAAGAGCACCACTTTAAAAGGGGTCTCTTTACCCATTTGTCAGGGTGGCCTGGAATGCTTGCTTGCACACATCTTTTTTTTTTTTTTTAAAGGAAGGAATACAGTCTTGTTGCACAACTTGCCTTCATTTCAGTGGGACTTCAGCTGTGCAGGAAAGCTTCCTAGTGGATTCTTCCCAATATTGTTACTCTATTATGTATACAACTGGATTCAACTGGTGGGGATTCAACGCAGTCCCCACCACTGAGACTATGAATGACTATGAATGTACTTGTTTGCTATGCACCCAATTGTTTCTACATAAAAACTCTTAACTAGTTCAGTCGTGAAACTACATTGTAGTGCATGGGTGGAGAACCTCCGGCCCGCGGGCCATATCCGGACCCAGAGGCCATCTGGTCCGACCCGCCAAGGCCCACCTCGAGCTCATTCTGTCTGGCCCGCCGAGGCCCACCCCACCGAGAGGAAAACCAAAATGAAATTAATGTTTTCCTCTTGGTGGGCCTCGGCTGGCCGGATGGAATGAGCTCGAGGTGGGCCTCACCAGCGAGATTAGGGAGGCATTCCTAGAGAGGCGCTTCCTCTTCCTGATCGCCCTCATGGCTGCGCACCGATACAAGGTAAGTGTCTTCAATGTTGTTCGCCCCTGCGCCCGGCCGATATGGAGGCCGCCCCAGTTTCTTTGCGGGCCGCCTCCACCGCAGCCCGCAAAGAAACTGGGGCTGCCGCCGCATCAGCCTCTCCGCGCTCACCCTCCCAGGCTCCAGGAGGGTGCACGCGAAGAAATTGGGGCTGCCACCGCATCAGCCTCTCCACGCTCACCCTCCTGGGCTCCGGGAGAGTGAGCGTGGAGAGGCTGATGAGGTGGCAGCCCCAGTTTCTTCCTTTTCTCTGGCGAGGGTTTACTTTATTTATTTATTTAATAAACTTTAATTTATTAAATATAAATTATTAAATATAAATTATTTATTTATTTAATAAACTTTAATTTATTAAATATAAATTAAATATATTTAATTTATTAAATATAAATAAACTTTAATTTATTAAATATAAATTTATTAAATATAAATTAATTAAATTAAATTTAAATTATATTTAAATATAAATATATAATAATAAATTTATTAAATATAAATATAAATATTTATAAATATAAATATAAATTTATTAAATATAAATAAAGAATTGCGGGCGGCCTTGCGGCCGCTCCGCAACCAAATTTGGAACATTTCAAATGGCCCTCGCCAGGGAAAAGGTTCCCCGCCCCTGTTGTAGTGTTTCGACATACCACAGCAATATAAGTATAGTCGAAACTGAGATAAAACAGCTGCCACTGTTAAGGAACTGCCGGTTAAGGGTTGATGTCTCCTTGTTGCTGTCAGTGACCTCTAGTGGACTAAATAAGAATGTCTCTAAACTATGAACGTTAAAGGAGAATCCTCTTTCCCATGAATTTAAACCTTCTGAAGTTGCAAAGGTACAAACATCTTCTGTAATTCAGTGCTGAAGCTATGTCGTAGCATTCTGAGAAGAACACAGTTCAGTAGAAATTGAGATAAAGCAATTGCCACATGGAAGGACCTGCAAGTTGAGAAAAGGTGGGCTCTATGTTGTTGCATGTCAGCGACCTCTAGTGACTGAAATGAGAATCTGTGAACTATCAACATTAAAAGTCATATTTCTCATAGATTTACACTATATCGGATTAAAGTGATGCAACTGAAGAAGGTATTAGCTGGTACACCAAAAGGAATAATAATAATAATAATAATAATAATAATAATAATAATAATAATAATAATAATAATAATAATAATAATGAAGAAGAAGAAGCAGTATTTATATATCGCCTTTCTTGGTCATTGGATTTCTCCTCCGACTTTAATTCAAGACGGTTTACATAGGCAAGCATTTCTAAAGCGGTTTTTACATTTTACAATAAATGTCATAGTCTTTCATAGAATGCTTCATTCCAGATGGTTTCCTTTCACGGTCTGGTCTCTTTCTGGCATTCGCCTCCCACACTTCGACTGACAGGCAAACTCTGCCTCCCAGGTCACACAGAGTGCCAGCTGCAGCTTTCTCTCTCTCACACAGAGACACTGTAGGTCGTCAGCGGCGTGTCGACAGCTTTTTGACTGCTCATGGATTCTTCCAGGCGTCTCGAACTACCGTCCTGAGATCTTCAGGCATATGAGGCTGCAGCTCTACCAACTAAGCCAGAACTCCTGCCCAGATAACTGTATCCCCTTAACTTTGTGCATCTTTGTGCGTCTTTTTAAAAACTAGACAGTTCTAGAAGACAAGATGTTCTGATAGGCGTTTTTGGATATAGCACAGAGATTGCTGGCCTTTTGCCTTGCTTCACTCCTACAGAATGCTTCTAGCATGGCACAGCATGACATGACCAATGGCTCTGCAGGGGCTTGGAAGGGTGCTGGACACAGGGGTGAGAATTGTCTTCCACATCAGAGCTGAGAAATAAGTTGTCCCACTGAGCCTGGGATGCACCCACAAATACTGTGAGCATGGAGCAGTAAAACTTATCTTAGTGCTCTCTCTAGAGACAAGATTTCTAAACACAGAACAAAAACAAAAGTCATTGCATGTTACACTTTGCATTACAAGACCATTTCATTCTGATTATTGCCTAGATCAGTGGTGGCCAACCTTTCAACATGAATGCTGGCCCTTTAAATGGTTGCATAAGTGAGGGCATTTCAGCAGGTGCAGCTGCTTTAGCAGCACCATCAGCACTTGCAGCTGCCAAGATTCTGTCTTCTACACAACCCTTAAGAACACAGTAGCCCTAATGGTGGAAGGTTGGCCACCCCTGGCCTAGATCAATAGAACCCTTGTTTGATAGGTGTTTTTAATCAAATGAACCACAGATAGTTTTTGGATTGTTGTCGTTAACAGAGAGACGAGGAACTCAATCAATAAAATTGATCACGTTGAAATTGATTGTTAACTTAACCGACTACATTATTTTTTAAATAAATTAGATGTGGCATCCTCCCCCACTTCCAATCTATACTTTCAAAACCACAGCATTCTCTCAAGCCTATAGTCCGACTCTGTCACAAAGATCGACGGAAAGGAGCAAAAGGAAAGGCCTGGCATGAGAACACAGGCGTGGGCACGATGCTCTGGCAGGATCTCCTGGAGTGAATGAAAGGTGGGCAGGTGTGATGTTATGAGTATGCCATCTCAAATGAGACCCTATGCAGTAGAAGATCCATAAGGACTGCACCCTTGAAGACCAACGTATATGTTTTGTTGCAGTGGCATAGCTAGACCGGGGCAGAGAGGCAAGTAGTTCTTCTGCAAGAGTCGGACTCCGTTACACTGGAGTCAGCGGCCCCTCCCCCTTGCCGTCAGAGCCATTCCGCACGAGACACTCCCCCGTCACCACCGGAATGGCTCCAACGGCTAGGGGGAGGGGCAGTCTTGTAACGGAGTCTTGCAGAACCATTTGCCTCTGCCCCAGACTAGCTATGCCACTGTTTTGTTGAGAATAAATACATACAATTTTCCCCTTCAGCTTCCTCCCAACCCCTTCTTGAACCTGCAATATCTTGAGACCCTAATAGAGCTCTTGTGTGTGTGTGTGTGTGTGTGTGTGTGTGTGTGTGAGAGAGAGAGAGAGAGAGAGAGAGAGAGAGTGCAGGCTCTATACTATTTGAACGTAATCATATCTGTGTGTCCACATCAGAAACCAGAGCATTGATAATAGCATTGATGATATCTTCTACAACTGATAATAGTACTGCACTATGTCAGCATTTCCCAATTGGCCATCTCACAGTGCCAATTTTTCATGCTATCCATCAACAAAAAGATCTTGCTTTAAAATTTAAATCACAGGGAAGATGACATTTCCTAAATGTGAACAGGGGCTTATAACCAAGCTACTCAAGGAAGCTGTGAAATCGATATCTGAATGAGGTATACAAATCTGAAGCTAATTGAATAAACAAGAATTCTGCATTTTCTAGAATAGATCTCTGTGTTCCGTCAAAAAGGCACATTTGATACACATGAAATGGCCAAATTATGCCCCACTGGGGTTGTTTTTAGTTGTTTGTTTTAATTGTTTTTAATTACTTGTTTTTAATTTTTAATGTATATGTATTTTAATGTTGTAAGCCGCCTTGAGTGCCCTCGCTGGGAGAAAGGCGGGATATAAATTCTTTAAATAAATAAATAAATAAATTAGGCATGAGATGAAAGATCCATGATCAGACTCTCACATAGCTGTAAATAACATCAGTCATGGGAAGAGGACAGAACTGGATCAGGATTATTGCAGATAGGGAGGGGGTTAATCCATTCTTCTCACACTATTTCTTCAATTAAAGTAACCCTATTTGTCTCTCAGTGGAAAACATACAGGTACAGTACTTATATGGTTGCCTCCCTGGAGCAAATAGCATTTGGAGGTTGATTTTAACCAGGAAAGCATCTCAAAGGAAAAGGTTAACACTCCCCTTTTCCTGGTGCTCTGGTCCCAATCCGATTTGCCCCCCAACGCTGATATTACGTTGTTTAATTATACCACATAGCCTTCAGACTATGGCCAAACCAAAAACACACACCAATGACTGGTGTCTCATAAAATGAACTATTTCATTTACAGCTGGAGTTTACTATATATTTAAATGGCACAGTACAGTAGTATTCTTGTGGACAAGGAAAACCGTTCATTTTAAATACTTCTCCATTCTAGCCTTCAATTAAACTTTTTTTTCTGAGAAAGTGTAGAGAATGATGCAAGATCTATTTTCCCCTGGCAGATCATAAGTGGCTAAAGCATCAGTCATCTTAACATATAATTTCAACTTGAAAGTTAAATGCTGAGATTCCAATGCAACAAGGAATACCATGGATAGAATTAAATGTCTGCCTCACTTACAGTAAGAGCATGTTTGAGGACTTGTTCATGCATGACATCTACTCCACGTTGAAATTCTTCACAGCAAAGCATTTACACAAGCTGTTGTCTTACTTCACAAGGAATAAGAAATAAGTAAATATGGACAGGCTTTATTTAGTTATTATTTACTTACAACTTTAAAAAAAAAACCCACTTTCTATATACAAACATACTGACAGCCCAAACTTATGGGGCACTTATGGTAGTGGGCGCCGCTGCTGTAAGTGCTGCAGCGGCATCATAAAAGGTATGCTTCTGCTTTGTGCTTCTGAGCAGCTGGCCATGTGCGCGGCAGTGGCTCCCAGACACTAGCATGTAAGGTGGCAGAGGCGGGGGCAGGTGGAAAGGGGAGGATTGGGGTGGGGAATGGGGGAGGAATGGGGCTGGCAGGGGGCATTTTGAAGGCAGGAGGGGATGGATCCCAGCAGCAGCAGCAGCAGCGCACACTGGGATGCCATCTCTATTTTCCCAGCCCAACACACACCCTGCCTCTCCACAGACTTTGCTAGAAAAATAGCTGGCGCAGGTCGGAGGACGGAGACCCACTGACAACCAGGCAGACTACGGAGGAGTAAATAAAAATATTTTTATTTTATTAAGTTTAGTTACCTCTCCCAGGGCATCTGGTTGCCACCGCCCCCACCATTGCATGCAATGCGCACTCCATCAGCGCAGCTGCATGGCAGAAGATGGTAGGGGATAGGATTGGGCTCTGAAGATGCTAAGAATTATAGCAAAATTATAACACAATAAAATCAGAAAGTATCTCATTACAGTAATGCTAAAATTATAGGACAGTTTGAACACTGCAGCTCATTAAAACAGAACACTGCAGCTCATTAAAACCCATCTCAAAAGGTGTCAGTCACGGATGCAGATGGTACAACTGAAAAGTCATATGTTCTGACCTGCCAGTTAGCATCCTGGCAGCCAGATTCTGGACCAATTCTGGGCCAGTTTGGACAATATCTTAGCACCCAGACCTGCTCCA
Organism: Plestiodon gilberti rubricaudatus; assembly: GCA_026170595.1. Classification (NCBI taxonomy): domain Eukaryota; kingdom Metazoa; phylum Chordata; class Lepidosauria; order Squamata; family Scincidae; genus Plestiodon; species Plestiodon gilberti. The sequence goes on from JANXHW010000002.1 coordinate 68,915,616, forward strand.
TGTGACTAATGCCATGTGTGCTCATGCTCGAAACACAGCCTGACCCCTCCTTTTGCTTCCATGTTAATTTTTCCTTCCATATTAGCTTGAGCAGTATGCCTAGAGGGATGGGTTGGATAAATTCCTTCCCCTGCCTTTTGACCAAGAAGGCTGGAGCTATGATGTGTGTGCAGTGTGAGCGAACACATTGCTAATCCTGCCTGTGTGGTTTGGTTCAGGCACTAAGTACCATCTGAACTGGCCCTGAAGCTTCCCAACTGTCCTCAAAGGAAGCCACATGTCATGTATGTAGAGTGTGTCACAGTAATCTAAGCTGGAGGTGAATAGGTTATCAGGTCCAGCATCTCCAGAAAACGGTGCATAAGAAGATAAGAAGATCCCTACCCATCTAGTCCAGCCTTCAATATCTCACAGTGGCCCATCAGATGCCCCTGGGAGCAGTCACCAATATCCTGTTGCTGCTTCCTTGCATCTGGTATTCAGAGATAGACTACCTCTAAAACCTGGAGATTGCATATACCTGTAGTCATCATGGCTTGCAACCTGTGATGGACATTTCCTCCATAAATCTATCCAGTCCCCTACGCATTTAGGTCAGGTGCCATCACAACATCCTGTGGCAATCAGTTCCACAGATTAATTACATGCAGGGTAAATAAATATTTACAGCTGGTATACAGCTGGTATACTAGCCAAAGTTGGTAAAAAGCCATCGCTGCTACCTTTTCACTCAGAAGCAAAGTTGGGGCCCAGAAGCAAAGTTGGGGCCCAGGCTATTCACTTAATTCTTAAAGGAGAGTGCAACCCCATTCATAAGAATCTGGACAGATTGCTAGAACCTCCAGCCTACAGTATCTCTTCTCTGGATTCAGCTTCACTTTGTTCCCGCTTATCTACTCCAAAACTGCACCAGACACTGATTTAGAACGTCCACTGCTTCTCTGAGATTACAATTTGGAATGAGAGATAGAGCTGGGTGTTGTCTGCACATTGATTTAGCTAAAATTGCCTGATGACTCATTCTGTGGTTTCATAGAGATGGGAGACAGGGTGGAAGTTTGTGGCATCCTAGACTCCAAAGGCTATAGGGCGGAAGAGTTGTCTCCAAGCACCACCTTCTGGAAGTAATCTGATAGGAAGGACTAAAGCCACCATAGTACAAGCTGTCTAGCACCATTCTAGCTGAGCAAGCCAGAAGGATCTCAAGGATCAAAAACTACTGAGCAGTCTAGGAGCGAGTCATACTCCCCTTCCATCTTTGCTGTTCTTATAGGAGGTGAATTACTTTTGATCAAGCATACAGTAGTTCCTTCTGCTGTATGTAACAGAAAGTGAAGTACAAACCACCTGTAGGCTTTTGGTTATGTTACCCTGAATAATCTGGTTGGCATTTGCCACTCCCATATATTTATTCTCATGTAAAAATAAATGGACCATCTGATCCTATCATTGTGGATATACTCAAGGACTATGAATTTGACTGCTAACCATGGGAGGTCCCAATCTAGCTCAAGATAGTAATGACTAGGGGTGCAGCTCTACGCAGTTACTCAGAAGTAAATGCCACTGAACTCAAGACTTGCTTCTAAGTAAATACAGGTGGGCCCCCATATCCACTGATTTGCTATCCACCGTTTCAGGTTTCAGTTATCCACTGATCTGGGGACCCGCCCAGGCTTTTAATTTTTCCCCCCAGTAAGCTTCGTTTCTTCCTTAAACAAACAGGAGAAGCAGCCTGTGGCTGCTTATTACAGGCATGTAGAACGAGACTAAGTACTAGAGAGGCTCTGCAAGGTTAACAGAAACCTTGCAGAGCCTCTCTAGGACTTAGTCTCGTTCTACTTGCCTGCAATGGAGGCTGCTTCTCTGTTTGTTTTAAGGAAGAAACAAAGCTTGCTGAAAGAAAAATAAGAGCGGGGGGGGGGGGGAAGCATGCCTGCCTGCAGGGGAGGCAGGGTGGGGGGGGCCCCCAGGAAACCATGGAAGGGGTGTTAGCTCTTATCCACGGTTTCAAGTATCCACGGAGGGGCCTGGAACATATCCCCAGCGGATATGGGGGCCCACCTGTATGCATAGGATCCAGCTGCACATCGCATGGAACAGAATGAGCCTTAAGTAAACCATTACTCAACTTCTTGCACTGGCTTCAATGAGATGTGCAGCCCATTCCTATGCATAATTTCCTGGAAGTAAGCCCTACTTCATTCAATGGGGCTTACTTCCAATTAAGAGTGCAGAGTAGTGCAGCCTCAGTCACAAAGAACTTTAGCTGGATCATGGATAATTAGGCTTACCAGATCTCCAACCAGGACAGAGTGCTAGACCTTTAGGAGAAGGAATGTGGGCAGGTGTAGCTTGTTAAACCCTTAGAGCACAATCCTAGGCATGTCTACTCAGAAGCAAGCCCCATTGTGTTCAGTGGGGCTTGCTTCTGAGTAGACATGCCTAGGATTGTGCTCTGAGGTTTAACAAGCTACACCTGTCCACATTCCTTCTCCTAAAGGTCTAGCACTCTGTCCCGGTTGGAGATCTGGTAAGCCTATGGATAATATGTATTAATTCTTGAATTATCTACAGTGGAAGACTGGAACAAAATTTTAGAAACTGCTGAAGCACTACCAGGGGCTTCTCAAGACACAAATGACAGCAGCAGACCTGAATAAAAAAACCTGGACGTGGGTTTGCGCAGGTTCAGAACGGCGCAATCCTATTGGGCGCCTGTGCCGGCACAGCATGCGCTGTGGCAGCCTAGGGTATCGCAAACGCACCATGAAGTGCATTGCAACATCTAGAGAGTAGCAGGTGCTGGAGGGAAGGCCTGCGCCTTCCCGCCAGGGCCGGACCCAGGAGCTCCCTGTGCTGGAGCAGGTAACCGGGGTGGTGGGGAAGGGGAGTAACAGGGCAGGGGAGGAAGGTGGCAGGATTGGGCCCGGAAGGGGGCAGGATCGGCAATGCTGGTGCATGCCAAATCCTATCCCCCACAGGCCCTTTTTGCCAACATGGGGCCTTTCGGTTCTCTGCCAGCTAAAGAGCTAAAGAGTTGGTGGAGAACTGAGAACTGAGCCCCATTGCGGCGGCTGGAGGTTTGCCTGCGGTAAGGGTACGAACGTCCTCTTACCACAAGTAGACCTCCAGCTGCCTCCTTCCCCGGGTAGGATTTGGCATGGCCCATGCAGCAAGGCCCATGCCAGGGGAGGATGGGACTGAGCTTTAAGAGAATCATAGCATAACAGCGTAGAGAGCAGGGAACTAGGCAAAGTTGGAGTCACATTCAGGGTTTTTCTTCCCCTTGACAAATATCTTCCCCCTGATATGATATCAGGTAAGGCACATGACCTTCCTGCCTCCTTCTTTCTTCTTATCTATCATGTACTTTGCATGTGTACCCCTTGATAGATAAATCAATATATGAGTAAATGGCTTAAATGGAGGTTAAACCAGCAGGGTGGTGTGGTGGTGGTCATATAACTGACTACTTTCAGATCTAATGAAAGTCTAACGGTCTGTTATGTGTAAAGAGTAGCCAAACAGAAGTTTAAACTTTTTTTCCCAAAAAAATGGATCTTACTCAGCATCCAGTACTTTGTAACGGTCCAATGGTGCTTTCCACCACAATGGCACTGCAGAGCATGTAGTGACTTCTTTATCTGCACGCCCAAATCATGCTATGACTTCAGACCACCAGTATTAATTCTTGTACCATAATCAACTTAACATATCCAGGAGAAATTTTGGACCAAGAAACACTATTGTAATGCAGAAGATGGTGCCAGTAGTGCCAATCAAAATGGTGCCAGATGGTGCCAATCAAAAGTGGGAAGCTATACCCATGAAGACGGGAAGCTATTTGATGAAGCCAAACCCTCTACTGGCAATGGGTATCATGTATTCAGGGATGCTATTAATATGTTTCAAATAACCTCATTATCAACTAGAGTGAAAAATGAAGCTGCACTATTACTGTCAGGGATTGTAGGGAGCTTTGAAAATGGAAGAATCACACCTGAGATGCCAGGAAGTATTTCTAACTACAGATAAAGAGAAATCCAGTGTTAATCACTGCTTACCATCAGTAACAGACCAATCCACCGTAACTCCCCGCGTGGTGAGGCAGTGGTGCCAACATGGTGTCTGCTGTATCCCTTAGAAAAGTTTTGGCATGTTGAGGCCTCCTCAGGGTAAGGGAACATTTGTTCCCTTGCCCTGGGGAAGGCCCGTGCCAGCCTGACAGGTCTATTCGGACTTACACCAGTGTTATCGCTGGCGCAAGTCTGCATTGACCCGTGAAGACGGATCAAGTCTGGGAAGGAGATTAGGTTTCAGCAGGTGCTGCTGCTGCCGAACCTACCCCCTCCCCAGGCCCAACCTGCCTCCTCCCCACCCTGTTCCACCCTCGTCTCACCCCATTCTGCCCCCTCCCCACCTTCCTCCCAGTCCTGCACAGCCTTACTTGAGGCGGTAGGTGTCTGCGGTCCATCACCATGCGGACCGGGCCACTTGCTGCGTCCAGCGGCGGCCAGGCTGTGCTCTCCAGCAGAGTCGTGTTTGTGATAGCTGGAAAGTGCACTCTGCCAGCAGAACGCACCTTCTGCCAGCATAGCATGCAGATAGGATTGGGCCCTGAGTGTATTCCATATTTCCTGTATGTGGAAGTCATACATTTTGTAATTTACTCACTCTCTGGATTTCCAAGAGGGCTTTGGGGAGAAGTGCCAAGCAGCAATGTTGACTTTTTTTTTTAATGCGGCTTGCTTAAAACACAGTTTTATTGAAGTTATTGATGTTCATGGTACAATATACATTTATTTGCACACTTCAAATTAAGACATTAAAAATGTCCTTTAGGGAAGCTGTGCTAGTTAATACAGAAGTAAAAATGATCCATGGCAATGCAATGGAATAACTTGTATGAACTGTAAATAGCCCAAAGTACGCTGCAGCCTTTATCTTCAATAAGCAGATGGTACAGGAACATAAAATGAAAACCTCGTAAAATCCAGAGTAGATTACTCATCGGCAGAGCTACTTGTGTTGTAAACATGTCTGGAGCCGTAAAAGCATTGTAAAATAGGGTGAAATTTTTAAGAACTTAATTACATGTGCCAAAGGAGGAAAGAGCTCATTTTACAGTGCTGTGAATTGTCTGGTAAACGGGAATCAACGTGAAACAATAATTAGCGCTGCAGTAAAAGTTGCATCCAGCCTAGAACGTCAGCACAGTTCAAAAACGAAAACAAGGATTTACAACAGCAAATCACCGTCTCCCGTTTGTACATTTCACGTTTCTGCTTCGACTGCAGATGTAATCTACCAAACGCTGGTGCACAGACCCTGCACAGGGTCTTTTCATTTCAACGCAGGTAATTCTTACGACCTTAAGAATAAAATGCAATCACTTCCAAAGTAATTTAAAATATTTATTTGGACTGGGTCCTTTTCAGAAGATACTTTTGGTTTGTGGTTTTCCACAGCAAATGATTTCTGAAATACATCAACTTTGAGGTAAAACAGTTTCAGAAAAACAACAACACAAAAAGAGCAAAAGTCTTTGAGGGTGAGGAGGAAGAGGAGGGAGAGGGGAAAGCAAAAGAAAATGAAGTGAAAAGCCTTCCTCTCTTCTGGGATACAGATATGTACACAGAAACATTTCAAATTTTACTACAATGCAATCACTTGGGAGTCAAAGAATAAGTTCCTTTGCGAGGTAAAGTCCTCAATCTGGCTTGGTGGCAAAGGCAGGCAGAAGGAGGCTTCCATCTCCGTATCCCAGTTGGCTGGGAGCCTTGCATATGGGTGCTCTCCTGTATACGTTCTTCTCAAGGTCCAGCTGTGTGCAGCAACAGTGCCCATTGGCAACAGCTTGCAACAGCTGCTCAGGAGGGGAAACAGGGGTGGGATAGGGTGACCCCCGCTCTACCTCTCTGCTCAACAGCTGATCGCTGATTATCTGATAGGGCAACATGAGCACCACTGTACACATCTGGATCAGGGCCAACCTTCTTGACGCATGCCTTCAGAAAGAACTGGACTTCAGGGTAGAACCAAAAAAGCAGGAAAGAGAACTCAGCCTTCTTTTGCGGCTGTTGTGGGGGAGAGAACTTGGGCTCAGAGAGATGATAAGGTCTTTGTCTCCAAGGCCGACTTCCTCCCAGCACTGACTCCAGAGGTGCAAGGAACACTCCTTCATCCTCCAATTGACTGCGGTGGGGAGGGATCTGGGGCTTTTGTGTTGGCTGAGAGCATGTTGTGCTCTCTTCCCTAAGCCAGCACTATTTATTAACTGCGGGTTCCTTCTCAAGGCCAGAACTGCACACTGTCCTCTGCCGTGAGGCATGTGGCTGGGCAAAAGCAGCGCCACTCGCGGCCAGATCCACTTTTTGAGGGGGAGGCAAGGGTTGCTTCAATCCTCCCCCCCCCCAAGTATTTCCTGTAGGAGACTCTCTCCGACCCGACCCTGTCCTCCCCATTTGGACTCCTAGTGCAAGGAGCCACTTTCCTTACAGACACACATATTCACCCACACATGCAGAAACAAAGGTGAAGATGTGCAATGGAAAAACAGCCAATCTTCTACCTGAGAGGTTCCTCTCTGTAAATTAACTCTAACCATGTCAGATATATTTGAAGATGGGTACTTTACAGATAAGATGATGTCTGCATATCCTAGATATGTAAACCGCTGAACCATAAGCTGTCGATCGAAAGGTCTGCAGTTCGATTCCCGCGATGGGGTTGAGCGCTCGTTGCTTGGCCAGCTCCTGCCAACCTAGCAGTTCCAAAGCATGTCAATGCGAGTAGATAAATACTCACATTGCGAGTAGATAAATACTCGCTTGCGGGAAGGTAAACAGCGCTCCGTGTTCCAGCTGCATGCTGGAAGAGAGTCATGCTGGCCACATGACCACAGAGGCGTCTTTGGACAACGCTGGCTCTTCGGCTTTGAAATGGAGATGAGCACCACACCCTAGAGTCGGACACGACTGGACTTAATTGTCAGGGGATACCTTTACCTTTTACTTTACAGATAAGATGATGTCTGCATATCCTAGATATCTGAAACATGACAGTTTCAGGGAAATGCTCATTTTCAGTATGATGAAGGGCTGGTGGAGAAACCCACCTTACAAAGCTCTCACCCAGCCACATAGTGCAAATAACCCGAATGCACAACCCTTCAGATGGGACTGGTTTTTCACCGTGCGGAAGGGATCTCTCACCATGGCGTTATTTAACATGATTCTAACACTTCATTTCTGTATGTATGTGAAAGTACAGTTTGGAGTTACAGAAAGAAAAGACATGGAAAAGTGGATGAAAGAGAGGCTGTAGATTTTAAGGACAATATAGGCAAATCAGTCGGAGTCTTCATCATCAAGGTATTCCTCTGCATTACTTAATGTTCGCATTATGTCTATGGAAAAGGGGAGGAAATGTGTTAAAAGAGAGTCAGACGTTTTGAGCTTTCCAAAATCTGTTACAAAGATCTCTGTTGTCTCCTGAAATGCCAAGTTCTAGTAAGCTCAAGTTCACCACACCTTGTATGTATCACCAGGTCGGTACTACTAAATAAAAAGCACCCTCGGGGGCGTTACAGGTCATCACGTTTACACACACCTGTACATCTAAGGTATGGTAACATTCTCCTTGCCATTTGGCAGGATGGTACAGATGACAACAGTATACAGATGAAAACGTTGCAATGCATTATGCCACTATTATCGCCGACATGACTTGCACAGGCTGAACTAAGACCTTCCAACACCTGAGGTGGTATGCCAAATGCTGCCCCCCTTACCTAGTGATGTGCCAATTTCTACTCTCCTACTCCCTCGCAGTGGCATAGCTAGACTGGAGCGGAGGCAAGTAGTTCTGCAAGACTCCGTTACACCGGAGTCAACGGCCCCTCCCCCTTGCTGTTGGAGCCATTCTGGCGGCAATGGCAACACACAGGACACTCCCCTGTCGCTGCCGGAATGGCTCCAACAGCAAAGGGGAGGGGCCGCTGACTCTGGTGTAACGGAGTCTTGCAGAACTACTTGCCTCTGCTCCAGTCTAGTTTCACCTCTGCTCCCTCGATTGGAACAGAAGAAAGGAGAGTTGTGGGCTAGAGTGTCTCCACACTTCCTCTTCTGCCCTCTTCTCCTCTTCCCTTTCCAATCTAGGGAGTGGGAAGAGCATCAGCAGCAAAGGAGGCAAGTGCCCCCCCCCATCTGCCGCCTGAGAAAACCTGCCAGAGGCAACCACATGGATAGGCTGGCCTGTAGTTGCATCATTCAGGCACAACATCCAGCTATATAGGTGTCACTCACAGAATCATCTATGAACATATGAAGCGGACTTCTATTGAGTCAGACCATTGGTCTCTCTAGCTCAATACTGACTGTCTCCAGAGGTCTTTCAGACAAGGGTCTTCTTCCAGCCTGTCCTGAAGATGACAGGGATTGAACTACAGACCTCAGCAAGTAAAGCATGTGCTCTACCAATGAGCTACAGCCTCATCTGAAGGACATCTCAGATAAGAAGCAAAATATTTGGATCAGTCAGGAACCCACTGGATCTTCAAATCCTTGTGGAGCACTGGCGTCACTGCAGGGGGGGCAGAGCTCTAAGTTCCGCCACGGTCAGACCCTCCGTTACACGGGAGCACGAAGCGCCCCCGCCCCCTCGCCTTTGGAGCCATTCAAGTCGGTGAAAGCACCGACTTGAATGGCTCTAAAGGCGAGGGGACGGGGGTGCTTCATGCTCCCATGTAACGGAGGGTCTGACCGCAGTGGAACTTAGAGCTCTGCCCCCCCTGCAGGGACGCCAGTGTTGTGGAGCCCTCTGCCTTCTGCCAGGCTTTGTAGTTGGCCATGGTGGCCTGACTCTCACATCAGAGACTCCTCCTGATATCATTAATTGCTGTCAAAATCCTCGTGGCTGACATTTAGAAATCAGCTTGTTTTAAAAGTCCTCAAAAACAGAAATGATACAGGTCATTTTAGAATATCACTGGATTGTTTCAACCAACTTACTTTGTGGGAATATATGAGGTTAAACTGGCACTGTTTAATACAAAAAGGAATGTGTTTGTTTTGGCCTAATAGTCTTCTATATATATATATATAACAGTGAGGGTTTTGCTATAATATCATTTGCATATTATGATTATGTCTTTATGCATGCTTTTTTTCTTTTGTCTTGTTCTTTTTTGAGTTTTGGCCCAATCCTACAGACGCCTAGCGCCACTGAAAGAAGTGTTCCGGTGGTGCTAGGTGCTTTCTGGCTGTAGCAAAAGGCGATACGCAGGAGCGTGCAGCCTGGCCGCTGCCGTGAGCGGCGGGCTTCGTGCGCCAGAGGACTCTGTACTCCTGCCAGCCCCAGTAAGTCTCCATAGGGGCTGGGGGTAGGTGGGAGTGGGCAGAACAGGGTGGTGACGGGGGCGGAAGATGGATTGGGACCATTTTCGGTGGCAGCAGCGCACACTGAAACCTAACCCCCTTCCCGGCCTTGATCTGCCTTCCTGGGTCCACGCAGTCTTGCACCAGTGATATAATTGGTGCAGGACTAAGTAGACCCACTAGGCCGGCAGGGACTTACTCCAGGGCAAGGGAACAAATTTTCCCTTGCCCTGAGGAGGCCTCCAGAGGTCCAAACTCCCCCATGGGATGCAGTGGGTGCCACGTTGGCACCGCTACATCACCGCACAGGATATTATGGCGGATTGGATGAATATGAAGAACTACAGTACTCCCTCCATATCCGCTGGGGATATGTTCCAGGCCCCTCTGTGGATACTTGAAACCGTGGATAGGAGCGAAACCCCCTCCATGGTTTCCTGAGGGCCCCCCGCCCTGCCTCCCCTGCGGGCAGGCGTGCAAGCCCCCCCAGATCTTATTTTTCTTTCAGCAAGCTTTGTTTCTTCCTTACAACAGAGAAGCAGCCTCCATTGCAGGCAAGTAGAACGAGACTAAGTCCTAGAGAGGCTCTGCAAGGTTTCTGTTAACCTTGCAGAGCCTCTCTAGGACTTAGTCTTGTTCTACTTGCCTGCAATAAGCAGCCAGAGGCTGCTTCTCCTGTTTAAGGAAGAAACGAAGCTTACTGGGGGAAAAAAGTAAAAGCCTGGGGGGGGGGGTCCCCGCAATCTGTGGATAACTGAAACCGTGGATAGCGAATCCGTGGATATGGGGGCCCACCTGTATCTCATCTTCTCATGGCTTTCTACATACCCATGAAAAGACAAAACACAAACCATTCTCTAAGCTTCATGTGTGCCATGGAAATGAGACAATTCTCTTGGGTGCCATGCATCCATTGGATTACAACACTTCTTTGATCTTAGCTTCCATGACCAACTTGAGCAGAGATGCCTCTACTGACCTCTTCATAGATTTCTGTTTTCTGAATTCATTCCGGAATGTATTATGGGGACATGTCATTTATTGATGCAGCCTTGTAGAAAGATACTTGCAAAACATGAAAAAAGTCCAACCTTACCTTGTCCTTTTTTCTTTTTAAGCAGAGAAGCACATGCAGCATTGGTAGCCATGTCCAGAGCCAATTTTTTCTCATTGTTTCTCAACTCTGTTCTGGCCCCTTAATGACAACAAATGGCAAGATTTCAGTATTATAAACTCGTAAAGGTAGACTGACTGTCAAATCCTAGCTCCCATTTGTGCTGCCAGAACTAACGTTCTGGTAGCACAGCATGGTTTGTGGTGTTGCAAAATGCAATGCACTGTCGCACGCTACTGGGCCGGTGCTGCAAGCAGTGAGTGGTGTGGGCCATGTGGCAATGGCCCGTCTGGCATAAGTTGGCATGGGGGCTGGAGGGGGAGGGGGAGTAACAGGGTGGAGAGAGGGAGGATTGGAGCGGGAACTGAGGGCGCCGGAAGGCATGTCAGGGCAGGCAGGGGGAGGATATCAGCAGTAAAGGTGCCACCAATGTCCAACGCATCTTGCCTAGCCTTGCCCCCTTGGGTCCACTCATGTCAGCCAAAGAGCTGGTGCAGATCCGAGTAGACCCATAGGAAAACAGGGGGCTTACTTCAAGAAGGCCTCCTGATTTCCCCCCATCATAGGACACAGAGCATGCCTACATGGCGCAGCTGCATCGGTGTAATTGGCAGGGGATAGGATTGGGGCATCCATCATAGTCGCTATTAGCACTTCAGGTCTAGTAAACTGAATTGTTTTTCCACTCTAACTTCCAATGCTTCATATAGGTTTTCTCCTAAGGGCATATTACAGAAGGAATTGCATGTGTGAGGACATGTTTTTGGTTTGCAGGAGAGCTTCACTTGGGACAGCAAAATCCCACCAATGAAGGTGGCATTCAGAGGATTTCCAGCAGCAGCAAAGAGACTCTGTACTGTCTCCTTTTCCTGATTCTGCACCTCTGCTGATGTGGCGTTCCCAGTGACTGCCCCAAGTGCTACATCCTGATATGATCTAGTAGGCAGCACTGCAGCTTGATCCAGATCTTCTTCAATCAAGGGCCTTACATCACAAGCCTATGCATGTCTACTCAGAAGTGAATACCACTGTATTCAATGGGTCTTACTCCCAGGTAAATGTGTATAGGATTGCAGCCCTAGAAAACTCATTGTTAGGATCTCAATGAGAGATGCTATTCATGGAAAATCTGGGCTTTTCTTTCACAGATTATTGTGGAAGCTTCAATGACCCTTAACATTGGATCAAGAGGTATGCTGAGTGGGGAAAGCATAGTCACTTGTGTCGAAGAAGATGAAATGAGCCTACAAGGACAAGCCAGTACACACAGCAAAGTGAACATGCAAATGCATATCTGTGATAGAGCATAGATGCTTCAGGAAACACAATTACCTTTTGCCAGCAGCACTTCAACAATATCTGCATAGCCTTTCCATGCAGCAGCATGCAAAGCTGTGTCTCCCAGCTTATTCTGTAGAGCCAGAAGGGACAAAACATGGCAATGAAAGTTCAGTTCATGCCAATGGCAACCAATCATATAACTGCAACCCAATTCTTGGAATCAGTTCAATGGATGATCCGTACCTGCTGGTTTAGTTCTACATTTGGCTGCGCCAATAAAACGTCCACTATGTCTATACAAAACAGAAAGAACAGAAACAATCATAGGAAACTAGAACTGGCTTTCTTGTGCTCAAACTAAGGCATGAAAATCAGAATCCAGCTCAAGATTTCATGGAAAACTGAATGAAAACCTATGAAAACTGAATTAACAAAACACTTAGGAAGAACCAATGTATAAACGTTGAGGATATAGTGTACACACTTTGTCCCTTTTTTCACTTTCTTAATGGGCATCAGAATGCACTTTTTATTTTCCGCCTTTTTATGATTAAGAACACTTGCAGCCCAATCCTATCATCGGCTTATGCTGACAGATCCTGCAATCTGTCAGCGTCAGCTGCATTCTGGCGGCATGAAAGCTGTGCCACCATCATGCACTTCGGAGCCGCTGGTGCAAATGGTTGGAGGCTCTGTGCATACCCTGGGCACCCCGATGGAGCAGGTTAAGTGGTGGCAAGGGAGGTTCGGGGAAGGATTGGGGTGTGAAGTGGCCCAAACTGGGGGGCAGTTTGGGAGAGGATCTCAGCGGTAATGTTGCACGCCAAGATCTGGTCCCCTTTTTCCTGGCCCAACATGCCTCCTAAGGCTCCTTGGACTAGCAAAATAACTGGAACGGGTCTGAGGAGATCCACTGGAGGCCAGGCGGCATACCAGGAGATAAGTAAAATAGATGTTTACTTACCTCTCCTGGGCCATTTGGTAACCAGCCTCCCCACCCACCACCCAACCGTACCATAGCATGCAGTGTGTGCTATGTCAGCAGCACTGCATGCTCTGGGCTGGCGGGGGATAGCATTGGGCTGTAAATTTAGATCCAGATTTATTTTACTGATAAAATTTTAGTTTACTGATGAAAGCAGTTTTCTAATATCTTATATCTTGATTTTTATTCCCTAACTTAAACTGCATAAAACAGGAATTCAAACCCTATTATTGATTGCAGCAGAAGATGAAGTTGCAGCTGGTCCATTAACTCAGCAAATGGGAAGTAGTAGAAGATGATCAGTCATGTTGATTAAGTTCCAATATACCTTTGTGTCCACCGTGGCATGCCCAGTACAAGGCTGTGCTTCCAGCTTTGTCTAAGCCATTGACACCAACTCTGTTATCCAAACATTCCCTCAACCAGCTCAGGTTTCCTGAAACAGAAAAAAAAAATATTTTTCACAAAACACCATTTTTATTTATAAAAATATAAAAATCAATTATTAAATCAAATAAACAGAGAACCATGAAAGCCACTGGCAGGCAATACAGTAAACTTGGAATTCTTATCAATTTATCGTCAAAAAAGGAAGTTACCAAATTGCAGTGTTTCATGAATGGAATATCTTTTGCAAATGCTCTCATCCATTTGGAGACCCTTCTTGGAAGGTAAAGGCCTGCTTTTGAGAATTGTGCCGCTCTTAACAGCCAAAGGGCTATACGGTTAAACCTCTGCATTGTGAGTTGCCTGCATAATCAAAGAAAGAACCCTTATGATCTGATACTCAGCCTGTTGAGTTGTTCACAAATGCACCAATTCCTGAGTTCCTGTGCACATGTGAATGGTCTTTATGAGCAAGGGTTTCCCCGCTAATTTCAAGATCAGGGATAATAGGAACTTGGGACGTTGCCTTACAGTAAATCAGACCATTGGTCCATCTCGTGCAGACTGGTCCATCCACACAGACCGGCAGTGGCGCTCCATGGTTTCAGACAGAGATCATTCTCAGCCCTCCTTGGAGATGCCAGAGAACTGCTGGAACCTTTTGCATGCCAAGTATGTGCTCTACCATTGCGCTACAGCCCTTTGCTATAGTCAGTCCATTGAGGGGCAACAAAACAACAGCTCGGTTTTGAACAAAACAGCATTCAACCAACAGGCGCCATTAGTAAAAATACTCCTTTGCCCAGCGATGTGGATCAAGTCTCTGACTCCAAGTCTCAAGTCAAGTCCCAAGTCTTTGCCCCAAGTCCCGAGTCTTTGGTTGCGAGTTGCGAGTCTCTATCTATTTAATGGGAAAAACGGGTTTAAACCTAGGCTTACCAGATCTCTAACCGGGACAGAGTGCTAGACCTTTAGGAGAAGGAATGTGGGCAGGTGTAGCTTGTTAAGTCCTAGAGCACAATCCTAGGCATGTCTACTCAGAAGCAAGCCCCATTGTGTTCAGTGGGGCTTGCTTCTGAGTAGACATGCCTAGGATTGTGTTTTAGGACTTAACAAGCTACACCTGCCCACATTCCTTCTCCTAAAGGTCTAGCACTCTGTCCCGGTTAGAGATCTGGTAAGCCTATTTAAACCTGAATAAAATTTGACTTGTTGTAAAAGGCTCCAAGTTTCGAGTCGAGTCTTTCAAGTCTTTTACAATCGCCAAGTCAAGTCCAAGTCAAGTCATTGACGTGACTTGAGTCCGACTCCAGTTCGAGTCAATAGACTCAAGCGTACATCACTGCCTTTGCCTGCAATCCTATACCCATTGACATGGAAGAAAGCCTCACTAAACTCATTGGAAATGACTTCCAAGTAAAAGCCTATTAACATATGTACAGGGTTTGCATGACATCAGCAGTCTTCACAACAGCCTTGCATAAGAAGGTAGTATTATTTTTCCCATGGAGAATGCGGGGCTGGGACAGAACGATCATGCAATGATGTTTGAACGAGAGGGGGAGCAAAAATGCAAATACGATTGTATGTTCCATTTAGCAACACTGCATTCCTTCTCAAAGGATTTGTTCTAGCTGGGGAATCAGGCTCTGTTTCTAATAAATATTTTTAGAAAAATGAAAACATATTTCTCCAGAGGATACTGTAAAAGCTACAGAATATATGGTAGGCAAATGACTCGTCTATAAATCAGCAAGAGAAAACTGGAACAAGGTCTCCCTTTAAAGAAGTGAAAAGGCCTTTATTGTCACAAACCCAAAATCAAACAATCCCATCCCACCCTTGTAGCACTTCTTTTAAAAAAGAAATTCCAGCAGACTAGTCTCATTAGTTCTGCTGAAATCAACAGAACCAAATCAAATGATTGATTTGAAATGGCGTTCATGAGGCTGTGGGCCTGGCTGCTTGGGGTGCAACTAACTGCCACTGTTTCACAGGTCTTCAAGGCAGCCATGTGCTGGCTATGGAGTACACACAAACACATAAAGGATCTGCATATAACAAATTCCATCTGCACCCACCTCTCTTGGCAGCTTCGTGTAGTGGGTTGTCAATAGATTCTGCTTGTTCAGCCACTAAAACAAAAGGAAAAACACATGACATTTTAACGTGCTATATTATAAACTTACACAATAGTCCTGGGCATGTCTACTCAGAAAGAAGTCCCATTGTGTGCAATGGTCAGTGTGCATAGAACTGCGGTAGAAGTAAGCCCAACTGACTTCTGAGTAAACACGTGTAGGATTGCTCTGTTAACTTCTGTACCTTGCTAAATGGGCCTGAGATAACAGAGTTTTCTGGTTTTTTTCCTTCTATGTGCTGCAATATGCTTTGCAACAGCCGTGGATGTAAAACAGGCACCAGACTCCATATTGTGTAAATGTTAAACAAGCCAAAAGAAACCGGTATAAGAAACTTGAAGAGGTACCGTAATCACTATACTCAGGCTTACCAGATCGCCGCCGGGACGGGAGCAGTCTACCCTTAAGGGGGAGGGGCGTGGGGGCCCAGAACGCGTCGCGTTCTGGCCCCCCCACGCCCCTCCCCCTTAAGGGTAGACTGCTCCCGTCCCGGCGGTGATCTGGTAAGCCTGACTATACTACAAAGCTCCAAGAATCATGGATAGGCTCAATGGAACTCAGCATCAAGGAATGAGATACACAAAAATGCAACTGCACATATAGAGTTTCCTTGACGCTGAAGTGAACTGGGAAGATCCTGCTCACGTGAGGCTCTGGGAACACAGTTGAATTTCAACTCACAGACAGGAGCTGCTGGACTGGAGCTTCTGTCTGTATCCAGAAACATGGCCTATTGCTGCAACCAATTTACATGGAATTCCAGGAACGACTGATCTATTCACTCTGTATACACTGGGACAGAGCTTTGGTGTTGCCTCCAGATAAAAAATGGAACAACATACACTATTGCAGTGCTGCCTGCAATAAGGAACAGAAGAAGGAAGAAGAGGCAGTCTTTTAATATATGCAACATGAATTTACCATAAGGGACATTTGGCAACGGGAATTAGAGTACTAATGTTACAGATTTATGGGAGTATGTTAAATTACTGACATGGGGCCCTAATGTGGCCAGCAATCACTGTTTTTCAGTGTTCCCAAGACTTCTTGAGCACTGATTATGCATTCATCTCACTGTAACTCCTGAAAACTAATCAAAGGACTGAGGATGACTCTAGTGGATTAGATACAGATGTTCAGACATCTGAATTTGGGAGTCTGCATATCCTGGAGGAATTTGTGCCATATAAGATATAAAATGAGGGGAAAGATGAGCTACTGATGGAGATAGTTTTAGGCACAGTGCTTCCAAAAGTTATGAAACTGCAGGTGTTTTGATACCCCAGGTCTCTGTGCTGTTGTAGTGAACAAAAGACATACAGCTGGCAAAGTCTTGTTGCTGACAAGAATGATGCAAATATGGAGGACTATAAAAATGCTTTTATTTTTATTTTCTGTGCAGCCATTGGCTTCTTTGGGGGATGGGCAAAAGTTTGCCTGGATCCCAAAGGAATCTGAGCAGCATAGCATCTTGCTATAGTCGGCAAAAGGTGAATGAAACACTACGGCTCATGCTTTGGAACTTCAAAGGTAAGATACGCAAATGTAGCCACATCCTTCACTGTAAGCCATCATGTGTTTAGCTGTCAGGGCTTCTGTTTAAGGTCGAGATGCAGAAGAGCTCCTTTAGGGACATGAAACGGCTTGTGCATGCGCATCACAGCAGCAACCCCTCATACTATGTGTGAACCTGTTTCTGAAGCTTCCCTGAGTCTGGGGAAGGGAAGGATGAGAACCTCATCTGTGCATGCAGAACTGATCATACAACCCTTGGATCTGTGCCAAGGAACAGAATGAACTATGAGCGAGGTAGAGGTGTTTAACTGGGACTTTTCAGAATTCACACAAAGCTACAATGTCCAAGGACTATTATGAGACGCTATGAAACTTCAATTCATCCAAAGCTATCATAGACATGTACACTGGATGGCTGATTTTGAGACAAAAGCATTTTTATTGGCCCATCCTGACTACGAACTCTGTAGTATCTTAGATTATACAGCTGTCTTACTCTACAGGCCAGTGCAGTACAGACAGAAGTTCAAGCTTACTATAATAGTGCCACTGCATATTATCTACAATGTGTGAAATATACACATACACAAGCATGAAGTGCTGAAACCCTTGGGAAGCAAAGCAGGATTTAGTCTGTATCGCATCTCAGTTCTTTTACAATGAGAGGACCATGTGTCATGAAACACAGATTTTATTCCTTTGCCATGGATTGTAAGGACTGTTTTCCCTCCTCCAGATTTTAACTAAGCTAAACTGTGAACATTTCCTATGTTTCAACAAAACGAGGAATGTTCATAAAATGGCATGACAAGGCTCTCTAAAATGACATTTTCCTAATCCAGCAGATGGCGCACAAGAGCACACCGAAGTATTTTTTTCCCCAGTTACAAAACATGCTTTTAAAGTTGCAGTCCTCGATCCAGAACCATTTTTAGTGGAGACCAGTTCTCATAGAGGTATTCCCAGAGGCATGTTACTAGATCTCTGCAGACCTTGCTCAAAGATATTTCTAAAAAAAAACCCTACATTACGTATGAACCCCTTTTTCTTCACATCTATGGCAAACAGGTACATTTTGAAAAGTAAAACAAATAAATCAGGGATATACCGTAGTTGCTGGGGATGAGACCGGTTCTGCCTTTAGAGGTTCCCTTCCACCAATTTGTGTCACTCTGGAGAAGAGAGAAAGTGATGCTGAACAAGGGAACAACTACTCCATTTGAGATTTAGCTTGTTTACCTAATATGGCCAAGTAGTTAACATATAATGTGCTTTATGAACTCACCATGTCAGAAATGTAGATAATATCCCCTTCTTCGAAATACAGTTCATCTGGCTGAAACAATAAAGAGGATTGTTTGCATTCAAGGGCTGATTTAAACTGGGCACATAGCAGCAGTATTGCATTTTTAGGTTCACATCCAGCTTCAACTGTCTGACCTCAAAGTTGCAACTGTGCTCTACGGCCCAATCCTAAGCATCTATCTTTACTCAGAACTAAATCCTAGTGTAGTCAATGGGGCTTACTCCCAGGTAAGCATACATAGCTTTGCAGCGTTAGGGTTGTTCAGAAGAGTGCAAGGACGAGGTATGAACTGTTTCCCTCCCTCTAGTGCATTTATGGGAGGCTCCTAAACAGACTGAAGCTTCCCTTTCCATACCTCTTCCCTTGCTATCAACTTTTCTTTCCCGTTCACCCTTCCTGCATCCAGACGTTTGAGGAGGAACAAATGTGAAATCACTTTTAATTAAATGATTAGCACCTTGGTGGCTTCTTTTTTGTTTTTGAAAAGAATATTTGTCATGCTTATTAGATAGATGAAAGTAGGTAAGAATATAAGAGCCTAGCAGGATCAGGCAAAGGGCCCATCTACTGCAGCTTCCTGTATCTCACAGTGGCCCACCAGATGCTTCAGGGGGAGCATTCAAGACAACAAGATACCCTATTGCTAGGCTTACCATCATCCCGGAATCGAGCCTGGCTTTGGCCTAGAGCGGACCCAAGCTACTTCCAAGGGTGCACTGCGGCTGCCCAACGGGGTTCCTGCTTCTGTCGCGTCGTTGACCGGAAGTGCTGGAAGCCCATTGGACAGACGCAGTGCACCCTTGGGAGCGGCTCGGGTCCGCTCTAGGCAGAAGCCAGGCTCGATTCTGGGACGATGGTAAGGCTACCTATTGCCACTCCCTTGCATCTGGCATTCAGAGATAGGTTACCTCTAAGACTTGGAGGTTGCATACAGTTATCATGACTTGTAACTTGTGAAGCACTTTTCCTCCATAAATCTGTCCAATCCCCTTTTCAAGGCATCTAGGCCAGGTGTCATCACAACATCCTATGGCATGCAGTTCCACAGATTAATTACTTGCTGGGTAAAGAAATATTTTCTTTTGTCTGTTCTAACTCTCTCACTACTCAATTTTAGTGGATGTCCCTTGGTACACTATGTTGAACTATATTATGCGGCCTATGAGTGAGGAACCCCTGCCCCAGTCTGTACCAAAGGAGTCCATGGGAGTTTGGGAGTGGTTCACATAGAGGGTCAACCCCATCAATTCCAAGGGGAAAGAGCTGAGGAAATTATGAAATCATATGCTGTGAAAGGAGAGGACAAAGATGCTGGGAAGTAGACAAAAACTGCTCCCTAGTAACCTGAAAGAGGGGAAAAGAAAACAGAAGGTTAGACCTCCCTGATCTTCAAGAAGTGAAAAAGATTCTCCCAGGCTTGAGAAGGGTGGGGAGATCCAACCCAGGTCTCTGAGAAAACTGGGAAGAGGAAAAAAAAAAAAAAACCAGGCCTTTTGCTGTCCTCTGCCGCCACCTACTGGCTGATCAAGAATTAACAAACCAGGTAATAATAAGTAATGGCTGTTGAAGGGCTGAAATCACACATGACACAGTATACTATTGAACAGTTCTCCTTATTTTTTCTTATTTTTTAATTTCAAAGCGGCTGCTAGGAGTTCCCGTTTTGATCTAGCACATAACATGGGCCAGTGGAGCTGTTCTGAGTTGTCTGAGATCTATTACATCTTGGACCTCAGAATGGAGTGGAACATGGAAGATATCTCAATGACCCGCTGTGACCAATTTGCAGCTAGACACTTCACAAATAAAATTGTTTGCATCCATGTTTTCATAGACATACCCTCTGCAACTGCTTGTCTAGTTGTTATGGATTATTTTCACCTTGTATAATATTCTGAGGATGTGGACAGAATTCTTGGAAGAGTGAGATGCTCTGGTGAAAGACTCTGCTAAGAGATGAATGGCCAAGTGGGCAGGAGGGCTATGAATACTTTGAGGGAGAGTGTAGTACTAGCCTGTTTGATACTGGTAGTTGTCTGCCCTCTCTGAATCCAACTGCGCTGGAGCATGATTAGGTAAAGGTAAAGGTGACCCCTGACAATTAAGTCCAGTCGTCTCCGACTCTAGGGTGTGGTGCTCATCCCCATTTCAAAGCCGAAGAGCAAGCGTTGTCCGAAGACGCCTCCGTGGTCATGTGGCCGGCATGACTCTTCTTGCCGCAGCGCGTAGCATGCAGCTGGACACACAGAGCGCTGTTTACCTTCCCGCAAGCAGTACCTATTTATCTACTCGCATTGACATGCTTTGGAACTGCTAGGTTGGCAGGAGCTGGCCAAGCAACAAAAGCTCACCCCGTCGCGGATTCGAACTGCCAACCTTTCGATCAACAGCTCATGGTTCAGCGGTTTAACCCACTGTCCCAAACATCTCATTTTATTATTAAACTCAAGCTCCCGGAGTTTGTGGATTCTTTTCAGTTCGGTTTCCAACCAGGATCTGAGATGGAAATTGTCTTGGGTCATCCTGGTAGATGGATTATGCCAGAGTCTGGGCTGGCAGCATATACTGCTGCAGGTTCTTCTGCACATCTCAGCAGCTGTTGACACCATCGACCATGGTGTCCTTCGGAGGCTGGGATGGGGCTAAGGAGCACTGTTCTTCAATTTCTCCCGTCCTTCCTGAAAGGCAGATTCTCACTGGTCTTGGGATGAATGAGCTGCCATTCATTCAATTCTCTCGGATGGAGAATTATGGAGAATGGACCAAATGTAGATATTCTAAACCAGGCATACAAAAAGTCACTTGTCTAATCATCTCTGGTGAGTAAAGACTGCCTCCAGAATGACCAGGTGCTGTGATGCTCTCTCTCTCTCTCTCTCTCTCTCTCTCTCTCTCTCTCTCTCTCTCTCTCAGAAGAAGAAGAAGAAGAAGAAGAAGAAGAAGAAGAAGAAGAAGAAGAAGAAGAAGAAATGCAGCTGGGTAGATGCAGCATGGCGCACTGGTGGTTTTCCTTTTCTGTCTCTGTTCATCTCTGATGGGAGAGGGAAGAGAGACAGAGCCAGTTTGGATGAGCCTAATCCCCCCATTCCCCCCCCCCCGATGCA
The DNA here is from genome assembly GCA_026170595.1 of Plestiodon gilberti rubricaudatus. Classification (NCBI taxonomy): domain Eukaryota; kingdom Metazoa; phylum Chordata; class Lepidosauria; order Squamata; family Scincidae; genus Plestiodon; species Plestiodon gilberti. Next base: position 68,936,829 of record JANXHW010000002.1, read on the forward strand.
GTGGCACCAAAAAGGCTACCGCTGCATCCTGCGGGGGTGGGGGGAGTTGCAGAGGTATATTTTGGGTAAGGGAACATCCACTTATCTGTGTCGGCAGGCCAGGTTGGCTGCTCTGGCACGTATGGGAAGGCTCTGGCCTCTGCTCTGGTGCTCTGGCAGCGCGCAAATCTGTACGCTGCCAGAAGTAATTTCACGACTGCTGTAAGGCAGTTAGCGCTGGTGGAATGCCAGCGCTAAGAGTCCATAGGACTGGGCTATCAGTCAGCTTCTGAGAGAAACAAGAAGAGAACGTAACCCTGTGTGTGGTTTCCAAAGTGGAGGCTATGCTTGGCCTTGTGTACTTCATTTTCCAGTCTTCTCAGAAAGGTGGGTGGCAGGTGCAAGGAGCAGAAGGGAGTGGGATGCAGTGCCGTAGTTGGGGGGGCCACCGCCCCAGGTGGCAGGCTGGGAGGGGGGCGTCGTCATGCTCTTCCTAGGGAGGGGCACAACGTTTGCTGCTCCAAACTATTGGAGTGGCGAATGGAGCAAAATTTGGCCCTCCTGCCCTCAGCCTCCATTTGGCTCCAAATAGGAGCCATTCTGGTAGCGGGGGGCAGGGCGGGGCAATGACTCAGGTGTGGGGTGGCCCCGAGTAGTGGCCAGCCCAGCTACGCTACTGGTGAGTTGATAACATAGAAGAGTGGAAGACCAGGAAGGAAGGTTCAAGTGAGCTGATCTTTGGGTTGGGGACCATCCTGAGGGAGTTTATTTACCAAGGTTTAGTAGCTGTTGGGGGGGGGGGGCTCAGAGGAATTGAAAGGCAGAATTAAAATGTTTTAATTAGATATATAAACGTTGCATTAAACTGGGAAACTATGGTACTAAATCATTACAGCTGGAGGCCCATTTTTGCTGAAGACCTACTTTAGCCTAATGCTTAATCCAAGCCTGTTAGCAGTTTAAAAGACTATTTATTTAGATAGAGATATAGAGAAATGAAGAAAATGCTTCCCAGTGTTATGGTAGAAATCCTCTCAGTTTGCTTACTCTGCAAGCTTTACTTGAAAGATTTGCAAAAGAAGGTTACCTTCAAGCTTGTGCCCTGACATAGCCTGCTCAGGAGATGTGCTGACTCAGCAAGAGTAAAAGATTTCCACATCTTAAGAGTATTCTGTGAAGCTTTTTATCCAGCAACCAACTTATCGGTCATCACTCAAATAGGTCAATGCTTTATCTTTAATGGATATAGAGAACCACATGGAATGTACTCAACATTTTGGATGACACAGCATCTCTGTATAACATTTCTCCATGGGCAGAGGCCTAGCTGGAGCTCCAGCACTGCCTGAGGCAGCCCAGTTTCACCACCTCTCAGAGTTGTGCTAACGTACGTGTACCCCCACTACCATTACCGCCACCCCTGCCTCACCTCCTCTGCCACCAAAGTGTCGTCAAAAGTGACATGGGAAAGATCCCCCCCTTGAACAAGCAATGGTGGGAGAGGAGGAAGGGAGAGCAATCTTCTTCTCAAAGGCACTTCTTTGAGGAGTGCCATTGGAAAGAGGACTGCAGCAGCCACTACCCTGTTTCCCCGAAAATAAGACAGGGTCTTATATTAATTTTGGCTCCCAAAAAAACATGGTAGGTCTTACTTTCGGGGGAGGTCTTATTTTCAGGGAAACAGGGTACCATCTCTAGATCCATAGCCACAATTCTCAGCAGCAACACTGTAGGACACAGTACACCCTCCCCCTGCTTTCCAAAGAGCAAACAAACGAGGATGGGAACGTGTCCAAATAGATAGTGGGCTGGACAAGGTGGTGAGCTGGTGTGGGCTGCACCCCTTACCAGTTTTTTGCTTCCCCCAGCCTGCCACCCAAAGCAAGCACTTCTGTCGACCCCATGGCTGGGTTGCCCTTGCAGGTGCAGCTAAAGCACAACAAAAGGTGAGGCAGCATAAGAACTCTTCTCACAACCCTCAACGTCTTCAACTTCTTAAAGTTATGCATTCACTCCACGTCTTACTCAGTCACTTTCCAAGCTGTTGTTCAGAAATAATTTCCACTAAGATGAGTGGGAACTTAGGACCTATCCACATAACCAGTGGGAAACGTGCTTGAAAAGCCTACATGTGGAAAAGCTTCAAGTCTATGGTCATGTACATTCATAAGAATGTGCACAATTCAGTAATCAGCATTTGTTGACAAACACCAGTACATGCCAGCAGACACTGACAACCAAAGACTATACTTGGCTAAGGTACATGTGGCAGGTCCACTGTTAACTACAAGCCAACACATACCCAGATGTTCATGTAAATAAGCAAATATGTGGAGGATAAGACTGTCAGCGCAATCCTACCCAGCTTCTCCACTGGTGCAGCAGTGGTGGAAGGAGAACGAGAGGCTTTGGAAGGGGATTTAAATCCCCTTTACATCCCAAAGCCTCCCGTTCTGCCCTACACCATTGCTGCACCAGTGGAGGAGCTGGGTAGGATTGCGCTATATAGCAGAGTTCTCCCCCAAAAAGCTGTGTCTTTCCACCTCTACTGTACAGGAAAAATGGCAATGTCTCCCCTGTGTACTTTTTGATCATCATACCAGGCTGGCTTAAGTTGCTTTGTCACGATCAGACATTTTTTTTGTATCTCTTGGAAAAATTGAAACATAAATACTTACAGTTCGGGGTTCAAATGTATACAGGGCTCTGAAGACTTTGACCTGTCCTGAAGACAGAAAGAGGAATGAGCATTAACAACAGAATGTTTCTCCTTTTCTGGATGAATCAAGCATTGGTGCATCAGTCCAAACGCATAAGGCTAAACATCATTTCTAGATCCAGTTGCTACCGTCTGCTCAGCTGCTGAAGGAGTGACACTATGGCCTTCCCATGGAGGCTAATACAGACATCAGGTTCTTGATTACACTTGTTCTTTCATTGAGATGGTAATGGGAACTTCCCCAGATCATGAAGATAATGTTGTTTAACCTACATTAGGGGGCAAGGGGAGAGATCGACAGCAACTTAAAAAACTGTAGGACTGTTATTACATGCCAGTGTGGTGCATCAGTTACTGTGTTGGACTAAAACTGGTGAGACCTGATCCTGGGTTCAAATTGTCACTTACCCACATATCTTAATGAGTGAACTTGTGCCAGTTAGTGTGCTAACCTACTTCACAGGGTGGTTATGAAGAAAAATGGGGAGCCCTGAACTCTTTGGAGGAAGGGTAGGCTAACAACATTTAAATAAGAATTGTTGCTCTGTATTCAGTTTACACTGGAAACACCATTAGCCGGAGTTCCTACCTAATTGGGATTTGATACCAGTTTTTGACATTGCAGAAGGTTAACTTTGGTGAGCAATGGGGAGATCTAGAGCTAAGTTGTGTTTGTAGAAAGAATATCAGGTGAGAGACAAATCATTAGACTCAGAACATTTTGCAGGACATGGCAACTAAAGGACAGATGGGGAAGCTGCCAAAAGAGCTAAGAAATTAAAAACAGGAAGAAGTTACTGCCACAATTAGACAAGAAACCATCATTTCCCTTTCCTATCTCCTACAGTCTCCTGCTCTTTTATATAGGAGTGCAGCAGGGCTGACATGACAGGCTGGTGGCATCATTCCTCAGCTGCCGAGGGCCCAGGGCCTTCAGAAGGGCCCAATCAGACCTCACCCTAACTTTATGTTTGCTGTTTGTTGACTTCTGTGATAACCAATGTCAGATCTCTTTGGAAGAGGTTGTGCAGATCTGGGGCAGCCCAATCCTGTACGCAGCAGTGCAAATATGGCACCTGCTGCATCCTACGCAGGACTGGGCCGGCGCAGCTGGAGGCCTCCTCGAGGTAAAGGGACGTTCATCCCCTTACCCTAAGTAGAGCCCCAGCCACCGCAATGGGTCTACTTGAATGTGCGCCAGCTATTTTGCTCGCACACATTTGAGCTGGCAGTGTAATACCAGCCAGGCCTGGGATTCAGCGGAGTGCGCCGCTGCCAATCCCTCCCTCGTGCCGGGCCTAGCAGGCCAATCTGATCCCCCGGGAATGCCCCCTCCCTTCCCCCGCTGCACTATGGAGCCTTACCTTTCCGCTGCGGCACTCCTCCGCTCTGTGGCGCCAGTGGAGGGGTGTAAGCCTCTCCGCCGACACCACTCACAGGCCGGGCAGCCTGTGACAGGATCCGGTGGGCGACCCTGGGCCGCCGGGCGGATCCTTAGTCAGGATTGCGCTGCCCGTGGTAAACACACAGAAATTCAAACAAATGTGTTTAAAAAAACAGGGGCTAATCTGTCGAGTACATCACCATTTTCACCCCATTCATCCTCACAGCAAACCCGTGGGAAAAAATTACACTCAAATTGCTTCAATGTTTTCTTACATTGAACTACCACTTACAAAAGTACAAAAGAAGTACTTACAAAAACTTCGAAACTACTTTTCTTACAAAAAATTACTAAAAGACCAAACCAATTTCTTTGGGACTTTTATGCTCCTTTAAACTACAGACAACAGGCCAGGGGGTGGGGACAGAAAAGCCATTCATCATGGGATATTAAAACCGTATTTTCCCAAGTCAGAATGGAATTATCATGACGAGGACATGAAGTTATTAAACAACAACAACAACAACAACAACCAAGGGCTCTTGGTGTGCCCTGGAGCTGCAACAGTGTGTCTGGGATCAAAGCAGTAGGTGGCACACAAGCAATTTCTAGCATTCTGTAAAAGGCAATGGTTTTGCCCTAATTCAGAACAAAATTGCTCACTCAAACAGAATAAAAACTTAACCATCTAAGGTTAGTCTAATCACAGCAACACTTTGCAAAGGCTGCGTTCACTAAACACTTGTGTTTCCCCAATGAACGGGCTGCTGTTTCTGAACACCAGACTTTTTTCTGCCCTTTTCCTCCAAATCTCCCCCTTATTCCAACTCTTTTCTACTGTACTGCAGCCATTTGTGTAAAACAAATCCATACTTTCAATACGAAATTGCTGTTGTCTTTTTTATTCACCTCTGCAATGACTCCCTTCCCCTCCCCCCCCACACCAAGGCGCATATTTTAACATATGAAATATGAAATTGCTTATTGCAACATTTTGGTTGGGCTGAACCTGAGGAGGAAAAACTTTCAACACTAGATGGGGGAACTGAAATTGCTTCTCTATTGCAAGTCAAGCACCCTGGCCTGCAGGAATACATCCTGTCCATTTAGGAAATGATGAACTAATGCAAGATGACGACATCACAGGCCTTTGCGACGGACCTGGACTAATATAGAAGTGGTGCAGTTCTGCTCATGTGCGGGCGGGCAGGAGAATGCCAATGGCTTGGGCAAGAGTTTCTTACGGCACAATCCTAGGCACGTCTACTCAGAAGGTAGTCCCATTGTGTTCAATGGAGCTTACTCTTAGGACAGTGTGTATAAGATTGCAGCCTAAGGCTCAAACTACATATGACATTAATCACCTGCAGTTTTCCAACTGACTTTTTCTTTTACCTAATGCAGCCCCAAGGAAGTAATTTCCCTTGAGAGCCTGGCATGAGGTAGGGCTAATTTAAACCCTTTTCTCTTTGCTGTTTTCCCAGCTTCAATTAGCACCCCCAGCTGCTTTCTCTTTGTGAGGAGAATATTGGTATCCATTTCTTTTTTCCCCATAGGGCAAAAAGAAGAGGGGGGGGCTGGAAATGGAAAAATAGCAGAGATTAAAAGGTTAAGATGCCCCTATGTCACATTTACACCTTTTACCCTGAATTCTAAGCACTCTCAGTGCATGGCTAACAAGCCAGGATAGAACACGGGACCTTTTGCATGGAAAGCACACACTCCACTGCTTCAAGGCAGAAACAACTGTAAAAGGAAGGCAGGTTCTATGAGTGTCTTGGAAAGGTGGGTTCCCTTAGGAAAGAAACAAGCTAATGATTGGGGATTGAAAGAGCTGGGCAACTTGAAGAGTACGGTTTGGGATGCCACCAATAGTCCTACAAAAACTCAGAGCCGAACCTGTGCTAAGTTGTGGGTAGTCAAAACTGCTCCAAATGCTGCACAGAGCTTTCCTTCCTTCCCATCCTAAGAAGCCTTTGGCACTGCGCAGGGTGTCTTGAAAGGAACAACAACATGAGCATGTCAATCACTGCTGGCTGTTCCTGCATGCAGCCTATTCATGGCATACATTGCACCACAAATGAGTCCACGAGCATAACACTGGTGCATGTTGCACCAGTGTCATGCTGGACACTGGTCCATGAACACAGTGCTTCCGCTTGCCTTCACCCCACATATTATGCTCTTTATTGGGTCAACATCTGTCTCAATAACTAGGAAGAAGAACACCACAATTGGGAATGGTGCTATATGAAGCATGGGACTTACATCAACTTGGAAGATCCAGAAACAACAGTGAGTTAAGCCACTCATGTCATTTGAATTGGATCCTCAGAGACCGTGGAGCTGCAGAACTGCGCGTGCAGTCGTTTTTATGCAACATGCACCAGTGGTCAAGGCAGCTGACAGGTACGACGCATTTCATGCAAGAAGTAAACTGGTGAGTAAGAAGAACCCTGTAACACGATTATAACAATAATTAAAAGCAAAACTGCAGAATAACTGCATTGGGATAGGCTCCTTTGCACCCTCTAACGTAGCTCTCTATGGGAAGGTGACCCAGTTAGTATTACTTTCAGATTTCAGTCTGGTCTGGATTCAGTTTAAATTAGCTTGCTTACAGCTCATCCCTAACCATGGGCCAACACTGAAAAAAAAAAGCTGAGAATGAAGAACAACCCACCCACCCCCTGTGGAAAAAGGATCACGATCCAAAGATACCTGCCACCACTGTATTGTCACAAATAGTCTAGTTTAGCGTGCACAACTTGCGACCTTCTATGGAAATAAGCTTATCCGCTGTTTGGGCAAATGGAAGAGTACAGTTTAGGGCCCATTAATAGACTTGCCAGGGTTTTTTCCTGGGCTACTCAGTTTTCAACAACCTTCTTGTTCTTACAGTCCAGACCAGGAGTCTGTATGGGCTGGCATAGGTGGTTGATAGGTTGCATTGGGCTTCATGGGCCACAGGTTTGCATGGCCTGATCTAGATTGTCAATTACAGTCCCCAACAGTATTCAATCATTGAAGCAGCCTAGTCTGATATCTCAGATGCAGTTCCTTCTTGAAAGCTGCCCAACTCCTAAACATTGCTTTGTGTGCACAAATTAACCTACTGCCCTGTTCGGCAAAACTGTGGCAGTTGCCACAGCCATGACTCTCATCATCAGGCAAGACTATGTGGGTGTGTGTGGAGAAGATCATGCCACTCAGAAGGCCAGATGTGGCCTGGGATCTCCAGCTGCTGATGACATGTCCATGTTCCTTGAGAAGATGCACAATCTTCTTTTTTTTACAATATTTTACAATCTCTGTGGCAAATTGGAAAACATTAGCATAGTGTGAAGGTGCTCTTTCTCTATCTTTTCAGATATCAAAAGTAGTGATATGCCAAATTAATTATTTATCAAGTCTAACAGCAGCCTTCTGCATTTGTGTGGGGTTGTGGGTTTTTTTTTTGGCCACATTCTTATATGATATCCAAACTGTAAGAGTATTAGCATTCTACTGTCGACCCCCCCCCCCCCCCGGCATTCAGAAGAGTTTCTCATCTGGCAGAGGAAGGGGAAGCCAGTGGCAGGCTCTCTCTTAACATTCAAAAATCTGTCTACTTTATTAATACTTTGCAAAGTACACCACACGTCAAAAAGGATATAGTTGAATTGGAAAAGGTGCAGAAAAGAGCGACCAGAATGATTCGTGGGCTGGAGCACCTCCCTTATGAAGAAAGGCTATAGCATTTGGGGCTTTTCAGTCTAGAAAAAAGGCGCCTGAGGGGGGACATGATTGAGACGTATAAAATTATGCATGGGATGGAAAGAGTGGATAGAGGCAAATTCTTCTCCCTCTTGCACAACACCAGAACCAGGGGACATGCACTAAAATTGAGGGGAGGGAGAGTTAGAACGGACAAAAGAAAATTTACCCAGCGTGTAATTCATCTGTGGAACTCCTTGCCACAGGATGTGGTGATGGCACCTGGCCTAGATGCCTTTAAAAGGGGTTTGGACAGATTCATGGAGGGAAAGACCATCACAGGTTACAAGCCATAAGCAACCTCCTGGTTTTAGAAGTAGGTTTTCTCTGTGCCAGGTGCAGGGGAGTGGCAGCAGAAAACAGGTTCTCTTGTTGGCTGTGTGCTCTCTGAGGCATCTGGTGGGGCCACTGTGTGATATAGGAAGCTGGAATAGATGGGCCTTTGGCCTGATCCAGCAGGGCTCTTCTTATGTTCTTAAAGAAGCTACAATCCTGCAGGATTCAAATGCACGTGGCAGGATCAGCTCTTTCAATAGGCTATTGCTTCAAATAAAAACTCAGTTATTTTATGGACATTTTAAATCTACAATTGTTATTATTTCACTAGTTAATAGCTCATATAAAGTTAGCATGAAAAGAGCTTTTTATAAAATGACACTCAGAAGCTTGTACTGTATGTGCGTTGATGTCAGCGTACGAGAAATTAAAGCACCCATGCCAACACACAAAGAAAGAAATGTTTTCCTAGCTAGATCATGGAGTTCTTGTCTGAATTTTCCATCTCAAAGGAAACCCAAGAATTTGAAGGCTATTCTGATAGGGGATAAAAAGTGTCTATTTTTTTCATGGAGTTCTGCCATTTTTCCTTGAATTGAAACTTTATTTCCCAACTTGCCCTACTTAATTTGCAATATTTAAGAATTCTACTGAAAGGCCAAAATGAAAATTCATAAATGTAAACAGCAAAAAGAAACATTACAGCAGACACACAAAGGTCCGTCACTGCTGAACAAGATTCTTGAGTTCATTTGGGACCTCAAAATAATGGTTCTGGATGGGAAGGGAAAAGCTGCAATTCATTGAGAGATGATTGGAAATGACATCTAATCTTCCTGATAGAGCACCTTTTCCAACAGTAAACCAGAACAATAGTTTGTTGAGATTTGCAAGAGATCAATCACAATTTCAAAGGCTCAGGTGAGAACATTCAACAACTTAAAAGTTATTACATGTAATCCTAGAAGTGTGTGCAATAAACTGGAATGAGATTTTCATTCAACGAGTGATAGAGAAAATAAGCTGTAAACTACTTAAACCTGCAAACTCACACACTTGCTCTTAAACTATTTTATGGTGCAATCCTGAGCATCTTTGGGCCGGTGAAGCGTGCACTCTGCAAGCCTAATTAGTCGCAAATGTGCTGTGAAACACGTTTGCAGCTCCTTCGGAGTAAATGGCGCCAGCACGGAGGCTGGCACTGCTCACTCCACTGCTGAACCGGACTTGTGCCAGCTGACTCCACCGGGGATTGCTGTGCGGGTCGGCACAGGGGTGGGGGGAGGACAGGCAGAGGTGGCGAGGGAGGGGACCATTGGCCGGGCCAGCCTGTGAGGGGGTGGGGATATCGGCCTTACACAGCCTCCCCGGAGGTGCAGCAGCTCCAGAGCTGACGCACATCTAAGGAGGCTCATTGGGGCCCGCGGCGCTTACACCGGTGGAAGAGTGAATGTCCCCTTCCCCCGAGGTGAGCCCGTGCCATGCCGGCGCAGCCCACATTCTGCCTAGGATGTAGCCGCTGGCCCTTTAGGCCAGCCGCCACTTCTTAGACAGGATCGGGGTGCCCATCTTATTTGTATCACTGGGGTTAAACTGGTTTAAATGTATGAGCTACTCTTGCCACACAGATACAGAATCAGGGATTTGGATGAGTCTGCACCATTTGCTGCTACCACCAGGGTCCTCTCAATGCCCCCCAACCCTAAGATCCTAATGAACTCTCATATCTTACACAGACTGCATGAGATGGCATGTTCTATGGCTGCCCAGCTCAACCAAGAGCAGTGGAAAGATAACTTTAGTGGGATTTTAAATGGCTGGGAAACAGAAATGGCTTTCGCATTATTGTTTCTAGAATTGACAGACATTCCCTCACCCACCCCACCATGTTACAAACGCTGGTATGGAAGTAGACTGCAAGATCAATAAATAACAAAGCACCTTCCAGTGGGTGTTTTGAAATTGGATTGGATTGGTGAATCCTTGTTTCCACTAATGTTATTGTGGTCTAAACTAGACGTCACTCAGAAATTCCATGAATAGGAAATGGCATAAAAAAATTAAAAGCAGATGTGTGTGTGTGTGTGTGTGTGTGTGTGTGTGTGTGTGTGTAATCACTTGGAGACTATAGCAACAATGCGGGGAGTTTAATTCTTCTAATCTGCACTGTTTCCCCAATTTAAATTGCCCCCCCTTCCTTTGACCCTGTGCAGGGAAAAAGAACACGGGTACCTGTAAGGTCTTTGTATATTTTTTGCACAGGGCAAACTGCAGCTAGGGAGAGATTTAAATTGGGAAATGGTGTGAGGAAAAGGCTTTAACCTCCCATCTTCCAGTATTACAGGCCGTCTTCAAACTAGAGCCCCAACAGTGCTTTCAAAGGATTATCCTTTCCAGGATTATGCCAGAGAACAATTTTGAAAAACATTAAGCTATTTGTTATACAGTACGGTGTAGTAAAGTTTGTAATGCATAAAATACATGGGTAGCAGCACAATCCTATCCTCCCCCCCTCCCATGGCCTGGGTCATGCAGCATGGGCAGCACGGTCCACGCTACATCCTACCTAGGGAAGGACCCGGCTGGAGGTCTCCTCAGGGTAAGGGATATGTCTCCACTGAACCTGGGTAACCCCCCCAGCTGCAATGGAGCTAATTGGTTCTCCGCCAGCTCTTTAAGCTCCCGTGTCAGCAAAAGGGCCTGGGAGGGAGGATAGGATAGGATACGGCATGCATCCCGGGCTCCATCCAACCATCCCCCGCTCTCCCCCATCCCACTACACCCCTCCCCGCCCTCCCCCAGCCCCCATGGTGCTGGCGATGGAATTCAGCGCCAGCAGGACGGCGCAGGCCTTCTCGCCAGTGCTGCAGCTTCACGAGTCATCGCAACACGCTTTACAGTGCATTTGCGACGTCCAGCACCGGCGCTGAGGCTGCAGCGCTGGTGCTGGGATTCGATAGTATTGTGCCATCAATGAACCACTGCTTTACAGAACAAAACAAAAAGGTTAAATGTATCTAACACTTTGTTGCCTTGCATTGTGAAGGTGAAGACCATTTGGCTTGAAGGCCAAACTACATGTTCTATGGAAGCTCCATGTTTGGAATTCCCAATGTAATTTTTTGTTCAAACAGCAGCTGTGGGAGGGTGGTCTAATTAGAGCTGCAATGTGGGGGGGGGGGGGTCCAAGCATTTCCCTCTTTCTGAAAACCTGAACCCAATCACTTCCCCCGGAGCTGCTATTAGCCATGGAGAGGTAAAACATACGGACTTCATTTGGACTCCCCGCCCCCCCGTATAAACTGTATATATTTTTTACTGCTTTAGGCTGCAATCCTATACACATCTATCTGGAAATAAGTCCCACTGAAGTCAACTTCTCAGTCGAGATGCGTAGGATTGTGCTGTTAGTCTTCATGTCACCGAAACTAAACTGGTTCCAGTTTGTGAATTCCTGCTACAGGTACAGAAACAGGCAGTTGGGTCTCAAGATTTGCCTATCTCTCATTAGAGGTTTCAAAATGTTCCAAACCCAAGAAATGCCCCCAAATGTCTGTTTGCAACTGCTACATGCAGAGTTTCTTCTGGACCATATGGCCACTTTAAAAGATGTGAAAGCATCTAATGGTGAAATCTTATGCATGTCTACCCAGAAGTAAGTCCCACTGAGTTCAATGGGACCTGCTCCCAGGATTGCAGCTGAAGGCCTATTGCAGAGATGCCAGCAGCTGGTTGCTCAGAATCTCTTGTCAGCATCCTGCTGCACGGGACAAATGTTTTACACCTAGTAAACAGAGGCAGTGACCTAACCTGTAGTAAGCAGCAATCAGGGCTGGTCCAAAACCTCCTGGTGCCTGAGGTGATGTGCCAAATACTGACCCCTCCCCCTTACCTGGCATCATATCAGCCACTGTCTCCACTGCTACCATAACTCTCACTCCTGGACTGCAATAAGAAGAGGAGAAGAGACGACAGGAAGAGGAAGTGTGGAGGAGATGCTCTAGCCCAGTGTTCACAAAGCCTCGTTTGTGGGGTCGTGGCAACTTACAGGAACCAAAATGGTCAGCAGGCTTCCATGGCTGCACTGCAGAAGTGAATCGGAAACCTGCTGATCAAAATAAAAGTCTCCCCATCCGCAGACTTGGCAGGCAATCTCATTGGTAGGCATGGGTGGCGGAGGTGGGGCCTGGTCTTACAAAGGTGGTCCAGCCTTGCACAGTAAACGCTGTGTGCAAATTTTTTTTAATCAGCTGGACCTTTTTCTGATCGTCCTACAGGGTGGGGGGGAGGGCGGATCCCTGGAGGGGGGCAGGATCAACGGTGGGTCCCCAGTCTCATTTATTTATTTTTGAGGTTGAAGACCACTGCTCTAGCCCACCACTCTCCTCTCCTCTATCCCCCCCCTCTTCCTTTTCAAATTCACATAATGGGAGGAGGAGGATCATTGGAGGCCCAGGGTGGGCAGCACCCTGTCAATCCAGCAGCTGAGAGATGATTACCTCTGGCTCTGGTAGCAATTCAGAATCAATACAGTCTCCTGAGCAATGTACGGAAGCCAAGAAAATGGCTCCTAGTAAACAAGAATTTTAGCCACCTACAGCAAACAAACAGACTTGGGAAAGAAAAGATTCTTTTGTGCTAAAAAGGGAGAGATCAGCAGCACTGTGCTTTCACAAACCTAAAGGTCTATGTTTGCAAGCGATTCTCAGAAAGAATGGCTTACTAACTTAAAATAACATTTATTTTGCGTTGCAAGTAGTTGCCTTGCCTCCTCTGTTCTTCCTGCGACTCCGAATTTCTACGCAGCATTCCTAGTTTGCAGCAGTTTGGACAGCCTTGCCAAGGCGGGTTGCTTGTTGAGACACCTCTCCTCCTCTCCACCTCCAGGCGCGGTAAAGCGAAGCAGCTCCAACTTTTTCCTCTCTGACAGGCCCGACTGTGTCATGGGAGCGGGGAGCGGGGCTTGACGCTCATATTTGTTGCCAAGTGTTTAAAAGCTGCATCAATGCACCAAAGCTCTTCCGCAGCAGGGCATAAACAAGGATCCCACGATCAATAGCCATTGTATTTAGCATTTGCCTCTCCTGCTACCGCTCATATCACGCGGCGGCGCATCATGAACTCAGCGCACTTCCTGCCCCAGCGGAGGCCAGTGGTGGCGAGCGCCTCCCCCTGCCCATCTTTCTGTCTTTGACAGTGACAGTTTCACCCAGTGCCACACCCGGATAAAAGAGAGCCCCCTTCTCCAAAATGACCCGCCGCCGCGATTTCTTCTTCATCTCCCGGTGCATTGCGCAGGGAGGCGGCGAATGGCCACAACGTGCCCGAGGCGGCGATGCCAAACGCACAATAACTGTGAAGCCGGAGTACTCCAAGTTGAACCGGTGGGGTGGCCCGAATAAGCCACGTCCTGACTGGCTTCACGGGTAGAGCTTGTTCAGAAAAAGCCACGATCCACGTGTCAACGGGACACCCCGTCCTCTCCCCCACCCAGTCCCGCGGGCCAGCTCTGCAGCACCCAACATCGCCAGCTGCTTCCCCCTTTCAAGCCGTCCCCTCCCCCAGCTTTCAGCCGAAGACAGTTTGGCGTAGAGGCGGCGGCGACGACAACAGAGGATCAAGATGACTGCTACCAGGAAGAGGAGGAGGAGGATCGGGTCGCCGTCGGCGGCACCTCCCTTACCTGGCTTGGCTGGCTTCGGTGGCGGCTTGGACATCGCTCTGCACAAGTTGCAGGGAAAGCCCTCCTGCCCGTCAATCTAGCGCTATGTTCCTTGCTTGCTGTTTTCCCCTTGCGGAGGACTGGAGGTCTTCTTACTCGGAGTTTTTGCGAAGCTTCCTCAGGAAAGCCAGTGCGGATCAAGCACTACGGGCTGGGTGTCCCAGCAGAGGGCTTAGAAACTGTACAAGTTGCTTTTGCAATGATGAGGAAGTGGTAATCGCGGCAAGAGCAGCAGCAAACGCGATCTTAGCCTCCGCCCCCTCTAGGGGCCGACGCGGGACACTGCAAGCATTAAGAAAGAGGGGAGCCAGCGCCGAATCACCCCACAAGGCGGCGCTCGTAGGAAGGAATGGACAGCAGAAGCCAGCCAATCACAGCGCGCCCCCTCTCCTAAGCGAGGGGCGGGGCGGCTGTTTGGGACAAGGTGCTCGGACTGTGACTCTGGACCAATTGGGGTAGAGCAATGCCTGCTATATTTGCATAGAGCACAGTCCGTCTCTCCCTGCCCTGTAACGGGGGAGGGGAACTGTAGAAAGCCGGCCGTGGTGAAGGAGGCGGGGTCTGGAGGTTTCTTGCGCGCGTTGCGAACGCGGGTCCTAGTTCTCCGCTCGCTTTGCCTAGGGGAGGGACTGAGTGAATTATTATTCCATTGTCGGTTTGTTATGCAATCATTGGTTGTCTTGCTGGTTTGTAGGGCATCGAAAGAGAAGCTCTTGGTATAAACTCAGGTAAAGAATGGCATATCTGTTTTCTTCTTCCTCTGTGTGGTAAAGTCTGGGTGTGGTATGTATTAAAGCTGTACATTCAGAAATAGGTGCACGTTGGCTGTTCATACTTGAATTCTCGGTTCCAGTGTTTTTCTTTTCGGCAGGGATTCCAATGTTTGAGTGATACACAGTTTACTTCACAAACCAGTACCTAATGAAGGGCTTCATCCGAATTAAGTACAGTACTGCTAAACTCAATGGGGTTTACTCTCAAATAACGGTGTCGGTCTGCTTATTCAGTACTAGTCTTTGGGGAGATGCTCAGTTCATCAAGAATCTTATTGACAATCTTGTTCTTGGGACGGGTGTGTGTCATATGGCGTTTTGGGAATCCTGACTACTATTGCTAGCTTTCCAGTTTCTGGGACATTTGACTATTTCTATAGGCCACTTTAGAAGTGGCAAGTTTGGAATGAAGCGTCACATTCTGGGCAACGTAATTCTGCATTCAAATGTCAGGTGCAGACAGTACAAAAACTGACAATCAGTTTTGGATTTTCTGTATCTGAAACTTGAATGTAGAATTACATTGCTTGAAATGTATGCTTGGTTTAAAATAAACTCTCCTACGTGAAAGACATTCAGGGCTGCAATTCGAAAACCTACTTGCTACGCTACAAAATTAATCCCATTGAACTCCGTGGGATTTGCTTTTCTGTAAGCATATTTAGGGTTGGGCTGCCAGGCTCATTAAATGCATGTGAACTTGAGTTCTCCTAAGAGCCTGGCATGTGCAAGCTGTAATATTAATGCAACTGCTAAAGTAGCATATTTGGGTCATAAAGCAGTTGGAAGCTATTAGTTAGTGTTACACTCTGATTTTTGCACAGATTAGTGGTAATGGTTTGTGAATGCTTATTGGATCAGAGCAAAACCCAACTGTAGGTGAAGCAGACAGTAGTGCACAATGCAGCTTGTGTCCACATTTTTCCCTGCGTGCAACGTTCCCATTTTTGCATTGTCGTCTGTTTGTTTTGGATGGGATCTGTGCCCTGTTGGGATCTGAAATCTTAACTTGCATGACAAAGTTTAATGCCCTTCAACGTATGTGGATTTGGTAAATTGTTAACAGCAACTGCTTCTTAGTGCATGAGACATTAGCAGCAAGCAACTTCCTTGCCTCTTGATTGTCCTTTGATTGTCCTGAGATTAACGGTAAAAAGCCATGGCAAGGAAATTACCGTATTTCTTCGATTCTAAGACGCATGTTTTTTCCCAATTAAGCATTTCCAAAAATCGAAGGTCTCCAAAAAGCACCCCAAAATGCAATTTCCTTACTTACCGGGGCTTGGGGGAGCTTCAGGGAGGCCTGCGCGACCGTTTGCAGGCCTCCCCGGTCTTCAGTTTGGTGAAAAACCGAATCTTCAGTTCGGCGAAAACCGAAAATGGCCGAAAATCACTGTTTTTTTACCGAACTGAAGATCGGGGAGGCCTGCAGAGGGTCACGCAGGCCTCCCTGAAGCTCCCCCAAGCCCCGGTAAGTAAGGACATTGCATTTTCTGGTGGATCGCAAAGGCATTGCTCAAAGGCAGTGAGGAGATCGTCAGCTGCAGCGTGGGGCATGCTAGGGCGAGCTCTCAGGTTCAGGAAGAGAGAGCTCGCCACTGAGCAGAGGGGGCAAAATGGTGCGGTAAAAATCGAATCGCTGTGGCAGGCAAGCTGGGGAGAGTTGGCACTGAGCAGGAAGGAGATGCGCCTTGCAATCGATGGTTTGTTTTTTTTCTACTGGTGTTTCTGAAATTAAGATGCGCCTTAGAATCGACGGCACCTTAGACTCGAAGAAATACGGTAATATGATAGCCAATAATAAAATCAGGCTACTTGGCCAAACGTAGAAACACTGTATTAGGTTTAAAAATAATTAAAAACTAAAACGACTACATGTTAAAAACACAAGTAACACACATTTATCATTAAAATCGTCCTCTAAAATGCGACGTGACTAAGGACGTGACATCGCCGAGGACGTGACATCGCATTTTAGAGGATATTTTAATGATAAACGTGTTACTTGTGTTTTTAACATGTAGTCGTTTTGGTTTTTAATTATTTTTAAACCTAATACAGTGTTTCTACGTTTGGCCAAGTAGCCTGATTCTATTATTGGCTGTCATTTTAATTTCCTTGCCTTGGCTTTTTACCCGTTAATCTCAGGACAATCAAGAATCATTGCTGGCCATGAAAATTTTAAATCGTTTAACTTCCTTGCCCTTATCTTTACTGATATTTGAAATAATAGCTTTCCAGCTGTATCCTTAATTGCATTTTCTTAGAAGTAGGTTCCATTGAGGTTAACTGGATCCATCCTATGACCACATATGCATGCTCCCGTGTTGTATCCCTAGTTTGGTGGCAGTATTTCAAGAACTGTTAGTGCATGCATATCATATTATAAAGGTAAAGGTGACCCCTGACAATTAAGTCCAGTTGTGTCCGACTCTAGGGTGTGGTGCTCATCTCCATTTCAAAGCCGAAGAGCCAGCGTTGTCCGAAGACGCCTCCGTGGTCATGTGGCCGGCATGACTCTCCTTGCCGCAGTACGTAGCATGCAGCTGGAACACGGAGCGCTGTTTACCTTCCCGCAAGCGGTACCTATTTATCTACTCGCATTGACATGCTTTGGAACTGCTAGGTTGGCAGGAGCTGGCCAAGCAACGAGCGCTCACCCCGTTGCGGGAATCGAACTGCCGACCTTTCGATCGACAGCTCTTGGTTCAGCGGTTTAACCTGTTAGCCAAAATGCCTGTTACTTTGGGGAATAGCTTTAAATAAGGCAAGTTGGCATGTTCTGGGATCTTTACCTGTGTATACCAGAGTTGAGCTTTTGCAGAATTCCCTTTTTAAATAATATTGAGAACACACGTGGTTGCTTTCCAATGTTTACTAAATAGTTAGTTAGACTCATACAAATGAAACAATTCACTCGTAAACACAGCATACAGATCTGGGAAACTTAGATAGAAAGGTATAGAGACATTTGCATTAGCAGGTTCCCTTTGAAGCGTTGGGGATAATATTCACCTGTTCCTGAAGAGGAGTGGTCCTTGGCAGCAGTGATGGAGAGGGAGAGAGGGGTATGGGTAGGGATGGCTAGGGCTCCAACCAGCAGAGCACAAGCTAGGAGGAGGCCTGAGGCACACAGAAGCTAGGCCAAGGAGAGGGGTTGGTGCCAGAGGGCACGCAAAGAGTCATAGTTCAGGAGATGTAAGGGTCAAGAGAAAAAGTTGGCTGGCTGCCTGCTCTCTTAAACCTGCACACAGGGGAGGAAGTTTTTTTGGCTCTTACGCTGCAAAAAGAAATACCTTGATTGGGCTGGAGGTAAATCTGTGGGAGGGGGCATGAGAGGGTGGGGAGGAGGAAGAGGACAGATGACTTCATTGTTGCTCATGTGGATTGGCCCTCCTTGGGAGCCAGACAGTTGGTTTTTAGCATATTGTCTCTTTCCTGGTAGAGTAGTTTGCACATCATTGGCAGAGGGGGGGAGAATGGAATGTGCTTCTGTGGCTACATGCGGTGGGCATCTTTATTCATAGCGTGCTGAAGTTCTGAATACCGTATTTTTCGCTCCATAAGACGCACTTTTCCCCCCAAACAATAGGGGGGAAGCCTGCGTCTTATGGAGCGAATAATAAAAAAGTAAAGAAAAATACTTACCGGGGCTTCAGGGAGGCCTGCAGAGGCTCCTGCAGGCCTTCCCGATCTTCATTTCATCAAAAAACGGCCATTTTCGGCCACTTCCGGTTTTGAAACCGGAAGTGGCCGAAAATGGCCGTTTTTTGATGAAATGAAGATCGGGGAGGCCTGCAGGAGCCTCTGCAGGCCTCCCTGAAGCCCCGGTAAGTGTATTTTGCTTACATTTTTTTATTATTTTTATTTTTAAAAACCTTTTTTCCCCTATTTTTTTGCTCCATAGGATGCATGTGTCCTATGGTCCGATGCGTCCTATGGAGCGAAAAATACGGTAGATCCTTCCCCTCAGGGCTACTGTTAACTCTCTGGGGGAAATCTTGGGACAGACGCGGTATGGACATCGTGTTTGTGTGATACAGTCCAGCTCACAAGTCCTTGGCATACAAAGCCACTTTGGTAGCCTTCTCATTTCATAGGGCAACAAACCCACTGCGCCACCCGCATACATAGTTATAATACATAGTTATAAATGCCTAAACATGTGTCTGTGATTGTTGTGTCCCTGATGCTATCTGGGACTCTTGCAAAGGTGGCAAACACTGGAGGTCCTAGGATTGCTTCAAGGTCACATCGTTTAATGGAGACCTCAGTTTGTATGGCTTAAGATCCAGCAGTGAAAAATATTTCCTCACAAATGCATGAACTGCTGTGTAAGAGTGTATGCACAATGTACATTGTGCAAACGTGCATATCTTAGTCTGTCCAGATATATAGCCGCCTTGGGCATTTGCCTTGGCATAGGATAAGGCGGGATATAATTTTTTAAAATAAATAAATAAATATATTAGTAGGGCCATGTCAGAGGGCAGGTTTGATGTTTGTTCACTTATGTCTCGTGGTGAAAAGAATGTGTCTCTTTTTAGGCTTAAATTTTAGCAGACAAATTCCTGGTGTGTTAAGAAGGAAGATTGACCCTCATTATTACCAGCTGTGGGGAGTCAAAGACTCTTGCTGGCATTTATTCTAAGGACTGGTTCACACATTTGGTCACTTGAAGCCTGATTTGCAATAAGTCTACCCCCAAAACATTAAATAATACATTGCATTTTCTCTCGGAAAGTACAAGAGCACCATAAACTGTACCTACTGAAAGTGCAAACGGCCTGTGCCAATATTATATTTCAGTGATAAATAGTTAAGGTCAAAATGAATTAACTTCAACTTGCTCTAAAATCTGTATTGGTACAGATTGGCATACTTGTTGGCTCTTCAGTTAATTGGTACTCATCATCATCTTGGATTGATGCAGTTCCGAAACTTTGCATTTCCTGCACAATTCCACGCTTTATGGTGTGTGTGTGTGTGTGTGTGTGTGTGTGTGTGTGTGTGTGTGTGTGTGTGTGCATTTTCAAAACAACTTTCATTTTCAAAGTTGCTTATGGACAACACTCCTACTACACTGACTTTTCTTCTTTTTTTAAGGTATAAGATAGCCATGAAAACATTGGTCATTGGACTCGGAGGGTAAGTGTGAACTGGTAGTATCTTTCAAGCAAAACAGGATTGTGATCTTTGACTCTGTCAGTACCTCAGTGTAGAACATCAGAGAAAATATTACCTTTTCATTTTACTTACTGTTTCCTGGTTGCTACATGCTTTCCAGACGTTGGGGAAAACATTATCTTATGCTAGCCCTAGTGTGGACCACCTGGAATCTGGTGTATCCCATGGGGGTGGGATGTCTCTGCTGCCACACTTTTTTACTTTTTAAAGGAGCGAGAGGTGGCCCTGTGTGCTCACAGTACTATGTGGGAGTCTTTCTTAAGAAGAAACAAAAATGGAGTGCTTTGAGGAAGAGGAGAGAGGGTTGCACCAGGACTGTCACGGTTCTAGCGAATGTGACCCTGTGGCATCCATGATGCAGTTGCTGTTGAAATTGCAAAATGATTGGAATAGGGATGGTAACTGGAGAAACAGACAGACTATATTTTGTTTCTTTCCAAGTGATAAAATACTACATATTGAATTGTGGGAAAATGTGGCTCCCTGCAACAGAAGTACCCTGAGGAAATATGACTTGGTTCCCTGTAGTAACTGAGTAACCACTATGTATTTAGCATATAGAAAATAAGAATTGTCTGAGAAGGCTCTTGATCATGATGGCATATGCTATCATGATCAAGAGCCTTCTCAGATAAAGCAGTATCCTCCTTCTAGGCAAACTCTAGGGTACAGCGTGAGTTACTGATGCACAAAAGTCTCCTACTAAATTCTCAGAGCACTCTGGTCACTACTACAACTTGCAGACTTATGCAATGTACTGGTCTAAACTTTTTCACATCTTCAATTCAGTGTAACAAATGGAGGGAAAACAACTCTGGCAAGAAGGCTTAAGAAACTCTTTCCGAATTGCAGCATGATCTCTCAAGATGACTTTTTTAAGGTAACAAATTTGCTTGAGTTAATCCTCAGTTTCCATTAGAAGTGGGATTCTGTATGCCTCGGATCTGGAAAAACCAAAAACACCTTTAAAGTATTCTCAGGAGGTGGCGAACGAGATTTCTGTATTTTCCATTGTGGTTTCAATAGTTTATCTCCTCCTTTCAGTCTTTGACCTTTATTCTTGTCTTGCTTAGCAAATGCCCAACTCTTTTAGAATAAGAACATTCGTTTGTTTGTTCTTGGGAAACCTAGGAAGCTGCTTTATATTGAGTCAGACCACTAGTCCCTCTAACTCAGCATTGTCAACACTGAATGGCAGCTTCTCTCCAGGGTCTCGGGTAGGCATTTTTCTCTGCCGTATATGGAAATGCTGGGGGTTGAACCTGGGACCTTCTACGTGCTACAGCCCCCCCCCATGTTCTTATTTGCAAATATGCATATTTTTCATGATGGATTTACTTTGGTATATAATTGGGGTGTTTGATGCAAGGTACTGCAGCTTTTGGCCAGGACTGGCCCACTATGATGTGTACTGAAGATCTTGCATTGAGCAGGGGATGGGGGGGGCAAAATGAGAGGTGCCCCACAGCCTGCATCTTCCTGTTGCTCCTCTCTCCCCTCCAGTCTGCCCTCCAATCCCCTTCCCACTTGCTCAAGCACACTAAGTGAGCAGGAAGAGGATCCAGGCAGCAGCAGCCTCCTTCTTCCACCCATACCACTAGAGGAAAAGGGGGGGGGGGACCCTGCTGCACACAGCCATCTCTGTCTCTCCATCTCCTTGTCTCCCTGGTTGCTTAAGAAAGCAGATGGAAAGGCACAGTCCCCCTTCCCTTTCTCTTTGGCTGCCCTGGGCACAGCCTCCTCACTCCAGTCCTGTTTGAAATTACCTGGAAGAGCGAAGCATTCTGGGAGTTTCATTTTTAGCAGAGTTGCCTTCCAGTGGAGGCTACTGTTGTCTAACTCTTTTAAAAATAAACCGGTTGAATAAGTCTATCTTTCCTTTTCATTGGAAAGTTGCCTTCACAATTGCCGTGAATGTTTTCCTCTTTCCAGCCAGAATCTGAAGTGGCTATAGATGATCGTGGATTTTTGCAGTATGATGGTCAGTAGTCTGGATACTTAATTTTTTAATTTTTCTTTATACTTTTCCCCCCTGACTAAATACATTAATAACTTCTGATATTAAAATATCAAAATAAACTAATAACAATCTTTTTTGTAACCTCTTTTCTACCCTTTTATAAAATTAACATTTCCAGCAAATACAAACATTTGCAGTGTTGGTATGTTCAGATCATTCATTTTCAACTTTTTTGTGTGTGCAACAGCAGCACAGTAGGCATCGCTGATGCATATTTAAAAAGAAACCCTGAAAGAGCAGAAGACAGCCTTGGTTACTGAGGAGGTATATTCATAAATGTCTCCAGGCAAGCTGAATCTTGCAAATAATTGTTGTTGGGAGAACTTGTATTAACTTCTTTGTAGCTTCAATTAAACTTGGACATCTAAATCCATTTTTTTCTAAGAGTAGTTACCGGTAGTTAAAATTAGTGGCTATTGGACCATATAGCAATAATACTTCTTGTCACCCCATGCCAGTCACTTAGTAGCACTTTGAACATAGGTACTCCTGGTTTAGTGCTGCAGTAGTGTTCTCAAAACAATGGCTATTCCATAATTCTTTGCTCAGAATAGTGACAAGAGACAGGAATTGATGGACAAGCTCTAGTTCCTTGTAGCCAACTTCTCAATTGAGTTCACATACGTTTGATTGTTGGATTGAAATGCCAGACTGTAATCCATCAAGCCCTGTGATGTATTAAAGCATGGCATCTTGCTGTTGCATGCAAGTAATTCATCTGCTCTACTTCCCTGATATGTCTCTACTACACCACTCTCTTCTGTTTTAACTAAGATTGGTCTTTTCCCAGCTCTTATCTTGAAAGAACCTCATAGATTTGCAGTGCAATCCTAACCAACCTTCCAGCACCGGTGCAGCCACAATGCAGCTCTAAGGGAACAAGTGTTCCCTCACCTTGAAGAGGGCCTCTATGACTGCCCCCGCACTGCAAAATACAGTGTGCACTCGGTTGGCACGGCTGCATTGGCGCTGGAAAGTTGGTTAGGATTGCGCTTTTGGAAAGTGTAATTAGATTATTTGATATATTGCTTAAATATGTGCTTCTCCTCCATCTTGGCAGTTCTCAGTATTTTTAAAAATCTGAGTTAACTCCCTGACTAGTCTCCAGTCTCAGTGAATATCAGTAAAATGCTTAGGATTTATTTCCCATGCTCTCTGGTTTCTCTGACAATGGTGGCTTTCAAAGGCAGAGGGAGAGACCTACATTCCAAGGAATAATTTATTATTTTTCCCCGTTCTGTTTATAAATTTCAAGCCTTAACTTTGACTTATGCCAATAAGTGAATGACAGCAGGCGTTGGAAGTTCCCTTTAAAATGTTAAGAGTGAAGCATTTCTTCCAGTACTTGATGCTCTGCAAATGGAAAAAATGGTGGCAAGTGTATGCTCTTGGATGACAAATTCAGGAGAATCTGCATCAACAAGACTACCAAATAGCACAGACGGTAACCAGAAAGGAGCAGAAGACATTCACGTCCTAATTGTTGAAGGCTTCCTTCTGTATAACTACAGGTAATTGAACTTAGCCTGTTTTAGTAATGCTTGCTGAATAGCAAACCAGCATGTCTAATCTGTTTCTCTTTTCCTCCAGGCCTCTTAGCGATGTATGGGATAAAAAATATTTTCTAACCATTCCTTATGAAGAATGCAAAAGGAGACGAAGGTATTGTGTTCCTAAAATGTCCAACGTAATACTCATTGAAAGTGCATACCCAAACTTCCCTACACTGCAGCATGATGACTGGGAATGGGGACTAGGCAGTGGATAACCATCTCCAGGACCACTCCAAACAACGTGAAGGCTGCTGCCTAATGACTGGATTGTCATTGGGTCCAGATGGTTGTGTTTAATATGGATTAAGCCAGGAGTGTCCAATCTTTTGGCTTCCTTGGGCCACATTGGAAGAAGAATAATTGTCTTGGGCCACACATATGGTAAAATACACTAACAGCAGCTGATGAGCAAAAAAAAGGTCCATGCATAATTTTTGTGATATCCGCCACCACAGTTAAGCAAAAATAATCCTCGCATAATAATCCTAATTATGCGCTGCCCTGTTCAGAGGGTCTCTTAAAATCATTGTCTACAAAATTCGCGCTCGAGAGCTGCGCAATCGAGTTACTACAAAAATTGCAAAAAAAATCTCAATGTTTTAAGAGTTTACAAATTTGTGTTGGGCCGCATTCAAAGCTGTCCTGGACCGGACAAGCTTGGGTTGGACAAGCTTGGATTAAGCCAGTTTATAACAATGCCATAATGCAGGACATCGGCACAAGCTTGAGTAATGATCCAGCATTGAGTTAAGTGCTTACCTCTGTTTAGATTGCTTTCACTGCAACTTTTTTAACGTAGTGGCGACATGAACTCGGCAGTGACGTTGCCGCTGTCCTGACGTCACCGCCGAGTTGCCACTCCCCTTAAGGGGAAAGACGTTATATGCCACAGCACCTTGGGGTCGCAACTCCAAGTTTGAAGATCACTGAACTAGATCATGCTGTCTAAAACGTTTGGTATTTTTGGATAGAATTTTTTGCTGTGCAAGTGAAGTTGCTATATTTTTATGCAGCAGCCGAATTTATAATCCACCAGACCCACCAGGATACTTTGATGGACATGTGTGGCCCATGTATCTGAAACATAAGAGGGAAATGGAAGAAAATGAAGCAGACATTGGTATGGCAAAGACATCTTTTAATATGTATGTAGCACATCCAAGTGCAGAATTTTGGCACAGTTTATTTGTGACATTTTCAGTACAAAAGACCGGCTTTGTCACTAAGTGCATTTGAGCCTCTGCCTTGTGCAGCATGGATAGAAGTGTTTGGGGATATGGAAAGGTATCTTGAGTTGAAGAAAGTACTTTTTAATGACATTTTCTTGCTGTGCAGTACTCTGATCTCAACTGTTTTGGGATAGTTGCCTTTTAAAAAAAAACTATGTAAAGAGGCTGTGAAGTTAAATACAGGAATGCATTAAGATGGTCTACAATCCTGAAATAACTCCAGAATAAAGTCATTCAAATTAGGCTGCTATCGTAGACATGCTTACCAGGGAGCAAGTCCTTGTGAACACCGTGAGGCTTAGTTCTGAGTAGATATGCAGTGGATTGTGCTGTTAGGTTCTTGATTGTAGGCTGCACTGGATTGTTAACATGGAGAAATTCTGTGATTTAAAGGTGAATTGACTTCTTCTGATCCTCTTTCAGTTTATTTGGATGGAACAGAATCGCAGGATGACCTTTGTACAAGAATATATAATGATATTGTACAGGAGTGGAAAAAGACAAGTAAGTAGCTTGCCTGGAGTAAGGGTCTTGCCTTAGGAAAACTGCAGGGTAATATTGTAAATACTGTTTTAACACTCTTGTAAAATAGTGTGTTGGTTTAGATAGGTAAGTTTCAAATGGTGGGTTGTAAGAAATGAGTGAATTAAATGCTTAAGGCTTCCATCAACCCAAAGAGCCCCCCCCCCCCAACAGTGAAAGTGGCAGACTGTGTCTGGCAGACTTGATGCTCTGGCCTTACCTGGGGGTCCGTACACCTGTCTGTACATCTGCCGAGATGGAATGATCCAGTTGGTTCCGTATGTAGGGAAAGGCAGGATAAAAGTACTGCAAAATTGGCATAACTTACAGAAGCCTTAAGTCCTCTTGAAGGCAACTCGTTTTCATGAGCAGAAGTATGTCACTGTACGGTCCAAAATGCTATGTCTAATATTTATTCCGAAAATGTGCCTCTTATCTCTGGCTTGCAGAATTTTACTTGACTACCTGTACTGCCACTGTTCTTTCAAGTCAAATATGTAATGCAATTTAAATGGTAACTTTTAAAATTAAACAGTTAAAGCCATGTGAAGCAAAATTTATAGAATCAAGATTCTATCCTAACCTGGGGTATTTCAGAAGCTTGTAAAAAGTGTCTTTCTTGGCTTAATTTCACTATGTAGCTTTTAATAATTAAAAAAGCTTTCTTGCCAAATTGAAGGCCCAAAATAATCAGAAGGATGGATAACTATAAAAAACCATAGTCCAGTGTCTGAAATAATGTTTGTTGTTGTTGGTTGTTTCAGGTGAGCAAAGCAGTGTTAAACATGTGTAAAGGGTTTCTAGCTCTGGATGACAACCATAATTAACCTTGCTAAAATATACATGTATATGTTACGACTAAAAGGATGTTTCACAGAGGTCAATTGAAGCCCTTCTAAAGCGGTGCCAACTAAGAGCTCCATTACCAAGGATGTGTTTCCTGGACCTTTACAGTTGAATTGTCGTGCATTTGCTGGCCATACGGTTGGAGCACTGCTGGATTCTCAATTTGGAATTCTCGTCCCAGACCCTGAAACGTTTAGGCTGTACAGTTGAAACTCTTGGATAGAGGAGGGAAAACTCCAGCCATATCTCCTCTTGCATCCTTTCCTTTCTCACAGCAGCCAGTTCATCTCACAAAAGTGCCTGGAAGCAGCATAGTTGCCAAGTTCAGTTTCTTCTACTCATCTCGGGCAGCAGTGATCCAAAGTATATTTGCTCTACTGCATCCCTAGTTCGAAGGGATGCAGGCTTTCCTCTTCTTTGGTTGTCTGCAAAAAGGCTATGACTGTTCTACTTCAACAACTTTGCCCAAGGGAAGCAGCCTGTGATACACCTAGACAAACTGACTAGAAGGATGCCCCCTTCTTTTCCGTCCTACTGCCAAAGACAGCTTATAAGTGCTGTTGCTCCAGTAGTGAAAGATATTGCAAGGAGAACTCTTTCTTGCATAGCATACCACCTGGAGCTCATGTGAGGCTCCAGTTTCAGGTCCCAAGTTGCCAAATAAATATCTTGCTGCCCCTTGCATAGTTTATTTATTTATTTTTCACATTTTTATACTGCCCTTCCTCCAAGGAGCTCAGAGTGGTGTACATATTTCCTTCCCTCCTTTTTGTCCTCACAACAACCCTGTGAGGTAGGTGGGGCTGAGAGATAGTGACTGGCCCAAGGTCACCCAGGAAGCTTCGTGGCTGAGCGGGGATTTGAACCTGGATCTTCCAGGTTTAAGTCCGACTCACAAACTACCACACCATCCAGTGGAGGGAAGCCACCCACGGCTTGCCCTGCTCCATGCAAGGGGGGAGCCACAAGCTGCGAGCACGGAGATGGGCCTTGCCTGCCTCCAATGCTGACCTATACACCATCTGAACAACGCTGCACCTGCCTGCACATACCACCGGAGAAGGACTGACATACACCATTTCCTGTTCTATTCTCTCCCCTCTCACCCCTCTTTTGAACTTGTACTCTGTATGTCACCTTGCGCTCCAGCTCCGTGCCCCATAGCTATAATGCATGCCTCAACTAAACGCTAACAGCAGCCAGACCTACCAGTGACGACCGCAGAGACCACCCACGGAGGACCCCCTGCAGCCAGGGATCCATGACCAGAGGCTGCCATCGGCGGAAGAAGACTTCTTCTTTATGTATCTACATTATGTAACGGTGAGAAAAGTCAGACTTCTTAACACACAGTACGCAGGTTGGTATTTGGCATATGGTGAAGTCAGCATTCCAGAGGCACAATAACACAATCTGTGTTACAGTGGTAGGACACCTAGTCTCCTTCCCTCTATTTTTTCCTATAGCTACATCAGGCTGATGTAATGGACACTGTGCAAGATTCGGATTATGCTGAAATCTGATGTTTCTCCTTAAAAATAGAGGCCTGAAGTAACTTGTAACGGAAGATGCTGTTACTATGACATACTTGCCTTAAAGCCTGATCAGAGTGTGAGGCATGAAAAAAAAAGTCAGTATTTTCTTAATGGTCATTAGATGTTGCTTCCTGGGAGCTGCTGGTTTGGATCATCTGTGAGTACAGAGATCTCTGAAATGGGGGAAGCCAGACATTGGTAGAGGTGATTTCCTCTTGAAAACTAAAAGGAAGGGCTGATGTAAGGTAGGTGGGTAAAGAAAGTGCAGTCTGGATTGAAACAGATTCAAAGAGATGTGCTGAAGGCACCTCTGTGTGCAGTATACAGGTCCTCTCTCTGGGAATGAGGTAGGAGAGCTACTGGCTGGTCGGAGTACACGGACTACTTGCTTCTAGCTATTTGTGTGTAGTATTTGTAAATAAATTGGTTAAAGGTTAAGGTTCCCCTTGCTCGGAAGCCAGTTGTTACCGACTCTTGGCAGGGCTCATCTCCGTTTTCAAGGCCAAAGAGCCAGCGATGGCCAAAGATGCTTCCGTGGTCATGTGGCCAGCATGACTTAACGCTGAGGCGCATGGAACGGTTACCTTCCTGCTGTGGCGGTGCCTATTAATTGCAATTTCTTGCTTTCAAACTACTAGGTTGGCTGGAGCTGAAGACAGTAGCTCACACAGTCACTTGGGTCTCAAACTGCTACAAACATGCTATAAACCTCCAATGTTGGTGAGGGAAAGCAACACATAATCTAAAGGTCAATGTTGTGGTATAAGAAGAACCTTTTTTTTCCGAGTCTAAGGCGCCATAAATTCTAAGGCGCACCTTAATTTCAGGAACACCAGCGGGGGGGGGGGGCATCAATTGCAAGACAAACCTCCTTCCTTCAATTTGTCTGCTCAGCCCCAACTCTCCCCAGCTTGCCTGCTGCTCCACTTTGCCGATCCGATTTGACGGAGCTTGGGGGAGCTACCGGGGCTTGGGGGAGCTTCAGGGAGGCCTGTGTGACCCTCTGCAGTTTGGCGACAAACTGTATTTTTGGCCATTTCCGGTTTTCATGAAAACCGGAAATGGCCTAAAATCACCGTCTGTTGCTGAACTGAAGATCGGGGAGGCCTGCAGAGGGGTCACACAGGCTTCCCTGAATCTCCCCCAAGCCCTGGTAAGAAGATGGCATTTTGGGGTGCTTTTTGGAGACCTTCAATGCTAAGATGCACCCCATTTTTTGAAATGCTTAATTGGGAAAAAACGTGTCTTAAGATCGAAGAAATACGGTAAATTACCATCTATTCTTCCTGCTCTTTTGAAGCCAGAGAGACCTAGCTTTCTTTAATTGTCTTCTAGTTGCAGAGGTGGAGTTACGCTACCAGTGCACTGAAGCTTCGTTCATTATTTTTTATAATGTCTGCCACAATCCATCCCATCTGGGTTGGAGTTGCTGTGCAGGCCTGCAATACAAGTGTACAGCCAGATAGGCACGGCTGTTGTGCCCCCAATTTCTGTCAGCATTAGGTCTATGTGCCTTAACACCGCAGTTGATGGCAGATCTGGCATATTGTTTCCAGCCTTGGGCAACTTTCCCTTTGTCTTGATGCCTCTTGTAGGAAACTGTTTGCACTCCTACTTTGGGGTAGGCAAGGAGCCATGCTACCAAAAATTGCAATGGGGTAAGAGAAAGTCCCCAAGCACATGCATGGTCTGTATTCTTATTCTTCCTCATGAAAATAAAATACCCTGTCATCCACTTGCACTACATGCCTGTCATAAAATACCATAAAATAAAATACCCTGTCATCCACTTGCACTACATGTCTTAGATAACCCACTGTCATGCCTGCCCAATTCTATTGCTATGCCTGGTGATTTTACTTTTATTGGGGATGGTGCATAGCATATAACATTTGTGTGTGATTGCACATCCTGGTATTGCAACACAATATTATCAGCTGCCATGGGCTGTGTATGTGCAAGTTCTGTGAGTAGACTATGCCCACTGTCTTAAATTTATCACATTACTAAATGTAATGCAACAAGTAGCCAGACATGTATGGAGTGAAGGCTGAAAAAGGATTCTGCAACTGTCTACTATGGAAACGTAACATATACTGTACCAGCAATTTCCAGTGAATTTCAGGTTTACATTTGTAGTTACAGTGTTCTTTGGAAAGGCGCAGACCACAAACGAAAAGTAGCTTCTTTTAGCGTAGAAAGTTCCATTTAACAGCTTTAATGTACGACTTACTTGAAAATCAGTTCCGAAGAACACACTGGAACATCTATCTGAATCCGCATTCATTCCAGTTTGTTATTCTGAACTTACTTCCAAGTAAAACGTGCCTAGGATTACAGCCTTCGCTGAACGGAGCATGACTGTAGGCTTGAAGTAATGCACATTATATGCTCCGCCTCCACCCACACCTCTGACCACTTTAGCTCAGCCCAGTTCACCATCAGCTTCACTCTCAACCTTTGCGGAGCATCGTATCCTCCCGCGAGAAGTCGTTGAATGCCGAAAGAGAAGGGAAAGTGAGCGGAGCCAAAGCGCATACTGCGCCTGCGCACTCTCTACCCTTTCCCCACCCCCTACGTGCATTTACGCAATTACAACAATGACATGGGCGGTTCCTTCGCGTTCGGCCAAAGGCGGTTGGTTGGGCCGTTGACTGGGCTGGCTTTCTCTGTGAAGCCGGAAGCGTGTGCGCGCCTGCGGTCGCGAGGGGCGATAGGCGTTGAGATCAGGAGCGATGTCGGTTGCCGCCGCATGCGCTTTGTCGCGAAAAGAGCCACTACAGCTGCAGCCGCCTGTCAAAGCAATGCGCAGGGGTAGCCGGCAGAGCGGAGAAGGGGAGGAAAAGCAGCAGGCGTCGGACGGGGAAGTGACGTTAGCCCGCGAGCGGCGCAGGCGGGAACCGCAGCAGCAACAACAGCGGCGCAGGCGGCAAGTGGCGGCTGCGGGAGCGGCGAGCGGAGGAGGACAGGAAGAAGAGGAGGGGGAGAAGCTCGAGCGTGAGCACTTCCGGAGAATCATCAACGCCTTCCGTTACTATGGGTAACCGAGCCACAAGTTATGTTGATAATCCTTCACCTGAGGTGCACAGGGCTGGCCCAAGGGCCGCCTGGTACCTGAGGTGGGGAGCCAAATGCTGCCCCCCTTTATCTGGTAATCTGCCAGATTCTGTTCCTCCAACACCCTAGCCCTTCCCGCCACACTTGGCTGTTGCCCCCCTTTTCTAACGGGGGGGAGGCTCAGTGGAGGCTATGGAAATGGGTGCCCCCTGCCAGTCTTCTGCCTGAGGCTACCATTTAAGTTGGCCTCCTGTATGGGCCTGCCCGCCCTGGAGGTGCAGGAGACCTGCTGTGTGTATGACCCCAGCTTTGTGGCTTACAGAGCATAATACTTCCTCAGCAATGAAATGTCCACTGAGTTTAATGAGGTTTTGCTCCCAAGTAGTAGGAGTGCAGCTTGAGAACATCTCTACACCCCATAATTAATAAACTAGTTTTAAACAGTCTCATTCCTTCTTTCAAGGGAGTGCTGGGAGCCGTACTTTGGGGCTTAGGATCTCTTAATTTATTCTCAGCAGACTTGCAATTAAACTAGTATAACATTGATACATGTTTATAAAGTAGGTACGTCTTTAACTTCCAGGTGTTCCTCATGGTGTTGTGGCAAGGCAAAACAGCTGCCTCTCTGTCCCCACTACCAGTAGATACACAGTATCTCAGAGGAGTTGTTATAAATATTTATATACTGGTTTTCAACAACAACACAAATTAACAAAATGGGTTACGTTGCTAAATAAATATATGGTTCTCTGTCCCAAAAAGTATTTCTGTCCCAAAAAGTATTTCTTTTGGGACAGAGTTTGCAATACCCTGGCAAACTGGGAGCTGTTGAAGCACCAATTCTTCCCATGCTGTCCCATGGAAGTGTCGACCCAGTGTGTAGCGGCTGTAAAGAAGGCCAAAGGATAGAAATATGGTAAATAATTCCATTTGCTTGGGATCTTCCAATAAAACTGCCAAAATTATTATGCTCTTGTACAAATCAATGGTAAGGCCACATCTGGAATATTGTGTCCAGTTCTGGTTGCTGCATCTCAAAAAGGATATAGTGGAACTGGAAAAGGTGCAGAAAAGAGCAACCAAAATGATTAGTGGGCTGGGGCACCTGTCTTACGAGGAAATGCTACAGCTTTGGGGGCTCTTCAGTCTAGAAAAAAAGGCTCATGAGGGGGATGACGACATGATTGAGACATATAAAATTATGCATGGGATGGATAGAGGGAAGTTCTTTTCCCTCTCGCACAACACTAGAACTAGGGGACATTCGCTAAAATTGAGTGGTGGGAGAATTAGAACAGACAAAAAATATTTCTTTATGCAGCGTGTCATTAATCTGTGGAACTCCTTGCCACAGGAAGTGGTGATGGCACTTGGCCTAGATGCCTTTAAAAGGGGATTGTTCAGATTTATGGAGGAAAAGTCCATCACGGGTTACAAGCCATAATGGGGATAAACAACCTCCTGGTTTTACTAATAGGCTCTCTCTTAATGCCAGATGCAAGGGAGTGGCAACAGGATACAGGTATCTTGTTGTCTTGTGTGCTCCCTGAGGCATCTGGTGGGCTACTGTGAGTTTACAGGAAGCTGGACTAGATGGGCGCGGATTCACTTATCCGCAGTTCTCCCTCACACACGTCCATTACTTATCTGTCTCTCTTTAGTGTGGTGCCAAGCACTCATGTCACTTCCTTTGCAGCCTGTTACAGAACGCTGGAGGAACGCAAGAAGCAATCAGTCGGAACGCATGGGGAGGGAGAATAACGCTACTTCCTGTTAGCGTTATTTTAGTCTAGCTCTAGTGTTCTGACCGACTGCTTCTCGTGTTCCTCCTCTAGCGTTCTGTAACAGGCTGCAAAGGAAGTGACATGAGTATTTGACGCCACAGTAAGTATAGGGTTCCCTTTTATATGTGACTTCAGTATCCGCAGGCGGCCGCGGGAATGTATCCCCTGTGCTTATGGGGGGATGCCTGTACTTATTTTGCAAGACTGTAAGGATATAATACTTGTGAAGCACTTTGATCACTTGAAGGCCCTATTCAAATGCTAAATATTAGGAGTTGAACCAAGGGCTTCATGGAGAAGTTGGGTTTCAAAAAAGACTTTAAAGGAAATAAGGAAATTGCATTACAAGTGTTCTGGAAGGCAGTTCCAGGCTTAAGAGCTGCAAGTAGAAAGGATGGGGTTATTTATTTGAGAGACACATTTGGGTGTCTGAGGGTGATGGAACAGAAAAAGATCATAGGCAGGAATGAGATATGAGAGCAGACAAGTGTGAGTGTGTGTGTGTGTGAGAGAGATCCTGGAGGGTTTTGGAGATAAGCATGAGAAGCATTTGCAGAATCGGACAGGAAGCTGATGTGGGGATCTAAGGAGGGGTGTGATGTGGTGATGAGAGAAGTGGATGATATTTAAAATAGTGTTAGAGGTGTGGGAACTGAGGTAAGACTGTGGACAGAACTGGTCTTCTGTGTGGAGTGGGACATCTTGCATTATTCAGCTTATGTAGGAAGGAGTGATGGTCAATATTCTGGCTTGCTTCTTTGTTTAATTTTCTTCTTCCTCTCTTATGCTATCTTATCCATCGATAAAATACATTAACAATAACATCCAGCTGAAAAGAAAATATTTCATGTTAAAATCAAAATTTACAGACCACAACTTAGTTGTGACATGTTTTACAGTGTCCTGTAGCTTTTAAACTCGTTTAGTGGTCCTAACTTTCCCTTGCCAGTGCTGGAGGAAGGAGGATTTAAAAAAAAAACGCATTCCAAATCGTTTCTCCATATCTACTTGTTACTTATGAAGCACCAAGTAGGGAGGGATAAGCAATTTGGAGCCCATCCCTTCCATGTACTTAAAAGATTGCTGTGTGCAGCCTCCCTGCTCTGCCCGTCTTCTGTTTACAATGAGCATGACCAGGGGATGCTGCATTCCCAGCATCTCCTGTGCCCATTCACTTCAAACAGGTGCAGGAGACTGTACAGCGTGCACTTTGTAACTAAAGGGAAGGGGGGACGGAAGTGCACCCACTCATTCACCAACCCTTCCTCCATGGGAGGGGTGTGCGCAAGTGGGGCAGCAGTAGACAGCTAATTCAGGGTGTGCAGAGGCATGGGCCTACTGTATATGCTACATGTGTACTTAACAGGGATTTACGTAATACTAACCATATCTCTACAAGGTTTTATGCGGTTAAAAAAAAGAAAAAAGCATTAAACATCCCAAAGATGATGCTTGTCCGGCAAGTTATAGTTTTACTACCGTCTTTGATGTGACAAAACCTACATTGTCTTGGTGTGAGACTGTTATGAAGTAGACAGAACATTCACTCTGCAGAGGTTTTACCAGTACTCAAATGTATCTCGATTAGAACCATTGAAGTTCAGTAATAGTCGGCTTGGTTTACATGTGCAGCAAGTATGATGGGTCTGTTGTATTTTGGACTTCTGGTGGCAGAATTGCATTTTTGAAACTGATGAAGTGGTGCCTTTCCCTCTGTTGCAGCCAGGTACCTGTTGAAAGAGCATATGTAGTGCTTATTATGTAAACCTCGTGAAATAAGGTATGATCCAGGCAAAATTTAACATGTTTTGATTTTGAAGAAAGAGAATTAGGTATGTTCTTAAATCCCCTACTAAAAAGGTGGGACCTTAAATCAGTTCATTATGACTAAATTGTGAGATCAGTTTATTCTCCTAAGCTAGTGGAGCATGCTTGCTTTGGTTTCATAATGGAATGATGTATCATATACTTTATTAATAACTTTAAAAAAGGTAAAGGTTCCTCTTGCTTGAAAGCTAGTCGTTACTGACTCTAGGGGCGGTGCTTATCTCTGTTTACAACTCTCTGATTAAAAACTAGTCCAAAGCAGGTATCTTCAGTGAGTGTCTGAATTTAATGATGAACTTGCGTTTTATTCCATATTTCTGATAATCATGTTGTTTTTATTTCTAGAACTAATATGCATGAAAGAGTGAACCGTACAGAGAGACAGTTTAGATCCCTTCCAACCAGTCAACAGAAATTGCTTCCTCAATTCCTTCCTCATCTTGACAAGATTCGGCAATGCATTGACCACAATCAAGGAATCTTGCAAACAATTGTGAATGATTGCACTCACATGTTTGAAAATAAAGAATATGATGATGATGTATGTTTAAATTGTATATTTAAAGTAAATTTTATTTACTGCTTCAGGTTTTTTCTCATTCGTATTCCAGTTTTATTTTTTCCTTGTTATAAATTTCTTTTTTTCATAATGTTTGAATGTTTTATTGGGATAATTAAGGATCTGTATTATTCCAATAAACATTGCTGTTTCTCGGTAAACAGTCACACGTAGAATAGTTCATATGGTGGTCATATCATGTGTTGATAAACTATACTCTCAACGTTGAGCCAGTGCGTTTGTAGATTTACTGTTTTATTTATAAACACCTCTGTTACTGTTTGGGCTGTATTTCATCATTTTTTTAAAATTGAGTTTTGTTTTGGTAAAGCTTGAAGAGGACTGGCAATAATGGAAACTCAATGGTTGTAGGTAGTTCAGGATGAGAGACTGTACCTCAAAAATGAGTGAACATCCCTCTGAGAGAGAATATACAATCTTTACATTAATTTTAGTTTGGTCATCTATAAAAGTTACTAGCCCATACAATCTTTTTTGCTAGCCTAGTTGCTTGCGCATATCTATGTTCCTCTTCTGTAGCACACTGACATCCTGGAAGAAGAAAAGAGCCCAGTTCTCCAATTTAGAAAATCCTTCCTGTTTATCTCCACATAGTGGAGATTCTTACAATAGGTGACCGACAACGAGATCCAGCCCAAACGTCCAGCGCTGGAGCGAGCGCTCTGGCACCATAAAACACGTTTGCGCCTCCTTTAGAGTAATGGAGGCCGGCGCAAGGCCGGCCTCCCTCACTCCTTCACCGGATAGAGGATGCGGCCGCTGGAGGCAGGTAAGGCTCCTGCTGGCGGCCGCATGGGAGGTCCGGGCTGCGAGGGAGGGGAGCCATTGGGTGAGCTGGCTCTGGAGGGGGTGGGGATGGCATCAGCCATATCCCCATCCCCACTGGGCCAGCTCAGCCATTACATGGCCTCCGACTCACCAGGAATTTAAATGGCCGAAATCCAAGGAGGCCGATAGGGGTGGCCTTGGTTTACACCCGGGGAAGGGGACGAATGACCCCTTTCCGGAGTAGACTGCCAAATCCTGTGCAAGGATCCAGCGGGCGGTCCTTGCACAGAATTTGACTGCAAATGAGGGCTATTTACAAGCCTGAACTTTCCCCTTTTTCCTGTTTTCATTAATGAATGCTGTACTTTATATTTTATTATGGGGGGGCATGATCTCAAGTGCTGATCTGAACTCATCCTTATTTCAATTAAGTCTCTTGTTATCGAGCTCTGGTCTTAGCAGAGAGAAGCAAAGGGCTTATCAGCTAAACACTCAATAAGCATGACTATTTGTAGTGTCAGACAACAGTTTCTTGACTTTTTCAGTGTCCAGATTAATACTGTGGTTAACTTTTCTTTACACTTTTATCAGGGAAATGGAAAGATTACACCAGCTTCAACTTTTGACATGGATAAATTAAAGTCCACTTTGAAACAGTTTGTAAGAGACTGGAGTGACACTGGGAAACCTGAGAGAGATTCCTGCTATCAGCCAATCATTAATGAAATTGTAAAGAGCTTTCCAAAAGAAAGATGGTAAATAATTCTTTTTTTAGATGTATCTTAAAGGGAGGGTATACACAGCAATACATTTGTTACCAAAGATTTTGAGGCAGCAAAATACAGCTTTTAAAATGCCATTAGAATTGATATGTGAAAACTTACTTGTTAACTGCAGGAGAAATTTTCAAAGCCTTTGGCATATTGTTCTAATATGAGTTGTTCAAAATTTAGGGTACTTGGTTCAGTGCATGAGTCCAACATTATGGTGGCAGGGAGAATACTCTGGTTAGATTTAACACACTAAAGCCTTGGATCTGCAGCAGGTATAAACGTATTCTTTACAATTTATCTTTGATCAGGTAGGACACTAAGTTGAAATGTAAATACTGATTTGCCTAAACCTTGATTGTTACAGATCTCATAAAATCAGAATTGAAGGGGACTACCAGGCTGCTTAGCCCAGCCCTCTGCTCCAAGGCAGAATAAAAATATAGCGTGCCACAAGCAGAGGGTAGGCGCATTACTGGAAGATATTTATAGACCAAATGCCTTCATGCAAGAGACCAAGCCACACATTCAAGAGGAAACCAAAATATATCCTTAAAGTATAATTGGCAAAGAATGTACAGGATGCTCATTTACTTGATGCCTATTAATTTGTGATGGGTGTCCAATAAGGTGGAGCCTGATTACACTGGTTACATCAGCTGATGGTACTCTTGCATTAGTTGCCTGAGCTTTCTCATATTGTGGAAATTGTGTGTGTCAGTCTTGATTCAAAGTACCTCTTTTAATGTGTCACTTGACTCTTGATAGAATTCCAGTTGTGGGTTAGTCTGAAATAGTCAGGTTTCTTCAATTCCCATTCTTAACTTCGCTTGCAGTCAGTGCTACTGCACTACCTAGGCAACTGAGACATTTTTAAAGAAGATAAAGGCTCAAAATCATTCAAAATATAACATGAATACCCTTCCCTTGTTAGATTCAAGGCATTCAAGAATGTCTTCAATTATAGAAAAAACTATGGTAAGTTTTTATACATTTAAATAAAAAGGTTGTTAAAAAAATTAATTTGCCCCAGCTTAGCAGAAAAAGGAACATTGCCTTCTATTTACTGAATTAAAGTTTTATGAGAATATTTGTAGTTAAGGATCAGCGTTGAAGTTTTCTGTTTTTTGAAAATATAACTTTTTTCCTAGCTGCACTATATGCATATCTGAAAAGTTCCATTCTGGTTTTGGGTTCGCTAACAGTCCAATCTAACCTACGTTCCCGTGCAGCGGGGCCAGCACGGGCTGTGCTGCATCTTGCATGGGAATTTAGCTGGCTGGAGGTCTCCTGAAGAATAGGATATCTCCTCAAGTAAGGGGACATTCATCCCCTTGCCCTGGGGGATGTCCCAGATGCAGCAGCGGGTCTACTCGGACCTGCGTGAGCTAAATCACTGGCGCAAGTCTGAGTCAATCCATGTCGGCAGGTCAGGCCCGGGAAGGGGGATAGGATGCGGTGTGCACCAGCACCCTCCTAGGCCTGATCTGCCTACCCCTTGCTCCGTTAACACCCTCTCCCCGCCTTTCCCTTGCCCGTTCTGCCCTTGCACAACTCTGTGTGAAACTCACCATCCTCTGCGTATGCTGCTCTTTCTGGTGGCATGTGCAGGCCAGTCGGTTTGAGCCTTTGTGTCTGCCTGGACAAGTGCTGTGCCATCATTCTCAGCACTTTTGTGATGGCTTGTACCGGCATAACGCATGCTCTGCCGGTGCAGGGATACAGTAGGATTGTGCTGTAAGATTTCTCCTTACCAGTCTACACAGATGTTTTATTAAAACTGCATGTAGTTCTGCATAACCGGTACTGTAGTGGTAACTAAACTAGATTGAAGAGGGATGTGGTTTGAGGCTTCTTTTTGAAACTCTTTAGCTATACTCTGTCATTAGAGACTGGAGAGAGCAGTTTTAAACAGGTTTTGACCTGTAACTTGCACATGGAAATATTTAATTGTGGCCATACATTTGCTAAAAATAATAGCAAAGTACTATACAGTATTTGTATAAAAACCTCATTTAATTGAAACAGCTGTTTTTTGACATACATATAGAGCACATTGTTCATAGCCTTTTGTTTTCTCATTTGAATAAGAAGCCATTTGTATTTTCTAAAAGAAAAATAACTGTGCATATTACACTTCTAGAAGTCATCTTGGTAGCTGTGCACAGCTTAATATTGGTTTGAAAGTAGACATGTATTACCTCATTGTATATAGAAGGTTGGTTGAAATTTGCAGCTAGTATGCATATGGACTATGACTCTTCGATTACCCATTTTGACTTCAGATCTGGAGACGGCTTCAGAGTGTCTCCAATATCCATGCTTTTTTGGAACAAATTGGGTGGGTGGGCGGGCAACTGTGTGTTAGTATATTGCTTTCTTATGATTTTTAATGCTTTATTTTATAGAAAAGAAAAAGAGGAAAAGGAAGAAAAGCAAGCATTACATAGATATAATCCAAAGTAATTTATAGATTAATCCCCCATGTTTTTATTTTATTTTACATGAACATGATTTTAGCCAAAAGCGTTTTCAGTGAATTGAAAACAATGAATTGGAGTTAACTTTACCAAATCTATTTTAAATATGCATTCTGTGCGCTTTAGCATATAAGTGCCTCCAATGAAGAACGGTTCCTTACTTAACTAAGGTAAACCTTGTAGAAGTACATTTAGTGTTAACTTTTTAATAGTCCAGCAAGATTAAAAATTTACGTTGTAAAAAGTCATGCTCTTGCACATCTGAAAAAAGTCAGAATTTCAGGTGTATTATGTTTCACTTCAGAGTTGAAACTGAGTCATTAGCCATGGCAAGTTTGGTATTGCTGAATTCCCATTCCTTAGCTTCAGAGTACTTTTCCTGTAACCAGAGACTTGTGTGTTCTCAAATACATGCAGTACACAGTTCTTTCATGGGGAAATGGCAAGGGATGTGCATATGGATTGGCTCCATCAACTGAAATGAATGGGGCAGTTCTTGATAGAAAATTTTTCATGTGCATTGAGAATAACACACCTGAATCACATTACTTTAAATTCCAGAATGAGATGTGGCTAATAATTAGGAAGTTCATATATCATGAAAATGACCCAACTGCACATCCAATTGGATCACTTTGGTAACATACTGGTTAGGTGGAGGATGTGTGGCTGAATTGCTTGGGTTTTCCACAAAAGCTTATGATGAAATAAATTTAATAGTATACAACAAACAAACTGTATTCACGGGTTTTGAAGCCATGCAAAATTGATTTAAAATTCAATAAAAACTTTTAATTAAAACTTTAAAACTTTTTAAAAAGTTTTTATTAAGTTTTAATTAAAAAGTTTTTATTGAATTTTAAATCAATTTTACATGGCTTGAATACAGTTTGTTCGTTGTATACAATTGCGCGGGCCATGACAGCTTTAGATCTTTTCTCAAATGTAATAGTCTTTAAAATGCTACAACACTTTGTTTTTTCCAATCAGCCTGTCTACTACAGTATGTAACTTTTTTTCTTTTTTACATATGTTGTGTCCAACACATAATGTCTTTTTATGAGTTGTATCCTAAATTCAGTTATAACCAAGTCCCATTGAAATCAATGGAAATCAATCACCAATTGACTTGTAAAAATACAGCAGCTGTCTCAGGCTTATTCAGCTTTTGGGGCTTACTGGCCATGTTTGTCTTGTCTAATGAAACAAATTTCATTTGTTTCAAATTAAAATGAGAACAAAGTAGAATGAGAATGACATTAGAATAAGACGCTCATTTACTTGTTTGTCTTACTAGAATTGTATGTAAACATAAAAAGTGAGAGATTTAAAATATATGAAAATCAAAACAGTAGAATAATTCAATACATCTGTTAGGACCAAATGAAACTTGTAAAATAATTAGTACAATTCCCAGAACAGGCTACATTTTTAAAACCAAAAAGAGGGTGAGGCAAGAAACATCTTTTTTTTTTTTCAACAGGCATGATTGAAACCGAATGTGACAAACTTAGGACGCAATCTTCCCTAACAATAGGCCAGCAGAACGTGCCGGAAAGCACTTTAAGGCTCCTCTAGAGTAAGCGGCACTGGCACGGAGGCCAGCACTACTTACTCTGCCAGCGTCTCAGACCTGCACCGGCCGCAGCAATTAAGTCCTGCAAGTCGGGCAGGGGTGGCGAGGGAGGGGTCTATTGTTCAGCCCAGGCTGAGAGGGGGCAGGGATATCAGCGCTGAGTTGTGCCAATATCCTATGCCCCGTTGCAGCCAGGGCCGGCCTTACACAGCCTCCCCAGCTGAAGTGCTGATGCACATCCGAGGAGGCCCATTCCAGCCTGCGCTATTTACACTGGGGAAGGGGACAAATGTCCCGTGATCCCAGACTGCGCCAGTGCAAGCCGCAATGGGCTTAGGATGCAGCGGCCGGCCCTTTAGGCCGCTCATACCTGCGCAGGATTGGGCTGTTAATGTGGTGATTCTGAAAGCCCTTTGTAGACTAATTACCGTATTTCTTCGAGTCTAAGGCGCCATCAGTTGTAAGGCGCACTTTAATTTTAGGAACACCAGCAGGAAAAAATAAACATTGATTGTAAGACACACCTCCTTCCTTCAATTTGTCTGCTCAGCACCAACTCTCCACAGCTTGTCTGCTGCTCCATTTCGCCGATCCGATTATTACTGCGCCATTTTGCCCCCTCTGCTCAGCGGTGAGCTCTCTCTTCCTGAACCTGAGAGCTCGCCCCAGCATGCCCCGCGCTGCAGCTGACAATCACCTCACTGCCTTTGAGCAGTGCCTTCGCGGACCGCGGTCCACCAGAAAATTCAATTTCTTTACTTATCTGGGCTTTGGGGGCTTTGGGGAGGCCTGCGCGACCCTCTGCAGGCCTCCCCGATCTTCAGTTCGGCAAAAAATGGCAATTTTCGGCCATTTCCGGTTTTCGGAAGCTCCCCCTAGCCCCGGTAAGTAAGAAGATGGCATTTTGGGGTGATTTTTTTGAGACCTTCGATTCCAAGACGCACCCCATTTTTTTAAATGCTTAATTGGGAAAAAACATGCGTCTTAGAATCGAAGAAATACGGTATGTTAGCTTGTGCCAAGTACAAAAGTCCCGATATGATATACCTGTAGTCAAGTGCAACCTTGAGATTAAAGAAGAAACGGCTGCTGAGCCTGCTCTCTCATTTGAAAATACAAAGGCTGCCAGTTATTCAGATCTGTCTGATCTGTTACAGGTTCCTTGTATGATAGAGAGTAGAACTAAAAACATTGTAGCTTCATATTAACAAAGCAGGAGATTATTTTTAGATAGTGTACCAGCTGTAGCATCAATAGAAACCATATTAGGTATTGCCATTTGTAGGCATACCTGACTAACCCAAGTTTTGGATGTACCTCAAATGACATGTTGCCCAGGACTGTAGATTTTATCAAGGATAATTAAAAAAGGATTAATAATTATTTTTGCTGTGTTTCAGGGATATCTCCAAAGTTAATATCTTGGTACCTGGTGCTGGGCTAGGTAGATTGGCCTGGGAAATAGCTATGCTCGGTTATACTTGCCAAGGAAACGAATGGAGCCTCTTTATGCTCTTTTCTTCAAACTTTGTACTTAACAGGTATTTAAATTTATTTTTTTGTTGTTGGCTGCCTTCCTTCCTTCTACATCTAGTTCTATATTCATACTACTGTACTCTGTGTGCACACACAGATTAATAACCAGAACTGTTAACAACATGAGGTTGAACAAATATAGGTTACACATTAAGGACATTTAACTTCAAATATTAATCCCAGCTCTTTGGTTTATGCAAATCTGATCATAGTTATGAAAATTTGAAAGTGAGTTGGTGAACTGTATATTGCAGCTGCAGGCTGCTAAAACCAGTTATTTTAAGTAAAGTAATTTTATAAAGTAAATTTAATTTATTGCTTTGCTCAGCGATCCAGCTATGCCGGCACTGACAATGCTGTATCCTGTGCATAGTAGGCGGGGTTGGAAGTCTCCTCGGGGTAAGGGAACTTTTTTTCCTTAGCAAAACAAAACATCTGGCGTATGGACGGGACAGGATTGTGCTGTAAGAATCTGATAATTGACTGCATTTCTTAAGTAGAACAAGACTTTTAAACATTCATATTTTATAGTCCTTTATTCTATGTTTTTGTTAAAGAGATAAAGGCGAACTTCCAGGAACAGTTAAAAAAACCCACTACACACTGCCATAAACTATCAGCATGTTATATTGATGAGAATCAAGCTATGGTATTAAACTTTGCAATGCTTGCAAGACTGTCTGCTTTAAGTGATAAAGTAAAACTGTTGTTCTGATAATCTGATATTAATCTGTTCTGATATTACAGATGCTCTGAAACTAATTCATACAAACTATATCCTTGGATCCATCAGTTTAGCAATAACAAGAGATCTGTTGATCAGATACAGCCAGTTTATTTCCCTGATGTTGATCCTCACAGTCTTCCTCCTGGTGCAAACTTTTCTATGACTGCTGGAGATTTTCAAGAAATCTACTCTGAGTGTAGTAAGTAAACAACAAAATATTTTTAAGTGACTAACTGGATAAAATTAGCATATGCACCAAATACATGTACAGCCCTAGTGTTAAACTAGGAGGCCACATAAAACAATACATAAGATTATGTGACAAACGTTCTCTATTTTAATCAGGAAGAAGGAGATAAACCAATATTGCAAACATCTTTGGGGAGACTTTCCTGTTTCTAACACTCATTTCTCTATTCCCACAGTACCTCTCTAGTGTTAACACTGGTAAAAGTGAAATGATGAGATTGTGATTGAGGATCAGGTGCAAAATTTTACCCATAAATAATGGGGAGGACAAATAGAATAATTAGTGGATGTTCTTTCATTGTCTGTGTCAATGGCCCAGTTTAGATGTAAAATTGAAACTCATTTTGAAAATGAGGTTCTGCACACAACACAAAGCACACAACTTTTGCCAGGGGTCCACAGTTTTGTTTTGGCATTGGTGGCAAAGAGAAAATTGTAATTGCCCGCCAAACAAGCCCCCCCCCCCCATCTTATTCCTTAAGAGCAGGAATAGGAAGTGTGGGTGCAGGGTGTGTGTGTTGGTATTCTTTGGAGACTACTTAGTCACAATTCTCCAGAGTGCCATGGCTGGGTCACAGTGACGCATATTCTCTCCCCCCCCCCCCCCCCGGGTATGTCTCCCTGCTGTTGAGCAGGAACAGCAGGTGCCTGGGTGGGACTAAGTTTTGCTCTGCCCAGCCAAACCACTCCCCTCCCCTTGTTCCTTCCTGAATGGAAGGCATGTGTGTGGACAATGCTGACCTGGGTTGCAGCGCTTTGGAGTGTCACAGGCAAGCAGTGGTCAAACTGACATTCTCAAGAGAGGGGGCA
Source organism: Plestiodon gilberti rubricaudatus (assembly GCA_026170595.1). Classification (NCBI taxonomy): domain Eukaryota; kingdom Metazoa; phylum Chordata; class Lepidosauria; order Squamata; family Scincidae; genus Plestiodon; species Plestiodon gilberti. Next base: position 68,980,494 of record JANXHW010000002.1, read on the forward strand.
TGGGACTTGGCTTGTTTTAGCCATATGTGGCCAAGGCTCTCTGGGAACATCAGCAGCGTAGTACCAATTGCCTGCAGCCTTCCTCTCCAGAGCTGGAGAAGGAGTAGGGATGGCCCTACAACTGTGGGACAATCCCTACCCATCTCTGCAGTTCCAGAGCGGGGAGGACTGGGGTTCACTTTTCTTCCTCACCAAGGGAAAACACTCTATTCGCAAGGGCCAGGGGGCGAGTGAAAATGTGGAATCCTGTCTTTTTCGCATATGAAGAGGAGGCTTAAATCTTCCACTTTCGAAAGCTGCAGCTCTATAACCTGGAAATTGTGGTTTGTTCTAATTATAATTTAAAAGAAATCGGAATGATACCATAGTTTGATATCCTGGTGTTTGTTTGTTTTTAACATAGCTATAATTAGAAGAAACCTTAGTTCACTGAATTCCTGTGTAATGTGGAGCTGCAGGATGCTTTAAATCTCCTTTTGCACATGATTGGGTGTGCAGGTGAGTCCATGATTCACAAAGGCTCATTCTTGCAGCACTAAACAATGGCTTAACATTACGTCTGAAGCAGGCCAGTGTTTGCTGCAGGAATTCTGAGAATCAGTACTGATGTTAGGACATCGGATGTTTGTCCATCTTCCGGGATCTTTATGCTGTGTGTTGCCAGTTATTCAGATGGTGGTCCAGATTACTTTTATGAATCCACATATTTTCTGATGCTGAGTACTGTGTTCTGTTTACCATAAAGGCTTTTTGTTAAAAAAGCCAAAAGCAGGCTTTGTAAGTGATTATTTAAGGAACAATTGTTTCAAGATAGCCAATGATATAATTTGCTTCTTTCGTAGTGCTGTAAGCTTATCATAACGTTTTGCTGTAAGCAATCAAATTTGTGGGTAGTGAAATCATCTTGCCTCAGTTTCTTTTGGAAACATTAATGATACCTATATCAATGTTTATATGTAGTGAATTTTTATACTGCAGTCAGCGTTGCCCACCGTTAAAGAATTATAGCTTAGAAAACTTTCCTTTTTTCTTTTATACAGATATATGGGATTGCATAGCAACCTGTTTCTTCATAGACACAGCACATAATGTCATAGATTACATTGATACAATATGGAAAATACTCAAACCAGGAGGAATATGGATCAATTTAGGTAACTTACCGTATGTTGAACTGTTTGGCAGGAAAGGATATAATATTAACATGTTCAGAGTAAAGGTGTAAAATCTTGATTTCTTGTGAGTTTGATTGGAAGAATCGCTGCACTAACAAATGGTCGCAGGGCTGTATCATCTAAGCTCTGTGGAGAGCAAACATGTGGGGGACGTTTGGGATTGTGTCACTAAGCCCCACTATCCACCAGTGATGTGCACACTAGCCCTACCTCCTGCTGTCCCTATGTTCAAAACTTGCCTGTAGAGACACATGCTGAATGCAGGGAAAGTTTCTCCTCATGACTGGAACCCCTGGAACATTCTCCACGGAGAGCAAATTTCTGATGAGGACTCATGTTGTTGTTGACTAAAGGCCTGTTGATAGAAGGCAGACTATAGAGTGCCCATACGATTCCAAACCCCACTCTTCCGTCTTTTTTAATGGAGCTGGAAGAGGTGGCAAAAAAGGTATGTGGCCACTCGCTGCCCCCTTCCGCCGCCGCCTCCTGGTTGCCCCTGCTCTTTAAAACTCAGCTGGGCTTAAATGTTTCCTGCCGCCACCACAGCCTTTTTGTCATCGTCCTCCTCCGGCTGGGTGGCCTGCCACCCTGGGGCGGTCCATCCCACCACCCACCCCCAGCTACACCACTGGCTGAGATGAAACTAGAGTTGGAACACAAGCTGGTTGCGACCAAGCTACATAATGCAAGAGGCTAGATAGACTGTGGGAGCAATGTGAGTTTCCTCTTCCCTGTAGTGTTTCTTAGGATGCTTTAAAAAAAACCCATATGAGATCCAAAGTGCTACTTAAGTTCATGCAAGGGACTTCTGCTAGCTCAGTGAAATGTTTTGCATTCAAAAATGATCCACTTGCCCTATCGCAAGCTGCTTTAGAAACTTAGAGCCTAATGATATGTATTTCACATATACGCTAATGGGTTCTGAGCTGTCTGTGACGGATCAAGAGAGAGATCTTGGGGTCCTGGTGGACAGGTCGATGAAAGTGTCGACCCAGTGTGCGGCGGCTGTGAAGAAGGCCAATTCCATGCTCGGGATCATTAAAAAGGGGATTGAGAATAAAACGGCCAATATCATTATGCCTTTGTACAAATTGATGGTAAGGCCACATCTGGAGTATTGTGTCCAGTTCTGGTCACCATACCTCAAAAAGGATATAATTGAATTGGAAAAGGTGCAGAAAAGAGCGACCAGAATGATTCGTGGGCTGGAGCACCTCCCTTACGAGGAAAGGCTACAGCGTCTGGGGCTTTTCAGCCTAGAAAAAAGGCGCCTGAGGGGGGACATGATTGAGACTTATAAAATTATGCATGGGATGGAGAGAGTGGATAGAGGGAAATTCTTTTCCCTCTCGCACAACACCAGAACCAGGGGACACACACTAAAATTGAGTGGAGGGAGAGTTAGAACAGACAAAAGAAAATATTTCTTTACCCAGCGTGTGATTCATCTGTGGAACTCCTTGCCACAGGATGTGGTGATGGCACCTGGCCTAGATGCCTTTAAAAGGGGTTTGGACAAATTCATGGAGGAAAAGACCATCACAGGTTACAAGCCATAAGCAACCTCCTGGTTTTTTAGAAGTGGGTTTTCTCTGTGCCAGGTGCAAGGGAGTGGCGACTGGACACAGGTATCTTGTTGTCTCGTGTGCTCCCTGAGGCATCTGGTGGGGCCACTGTGTGACACAGGAAGCTGGACTAGATGGGCTTTTGGCCTGATCCAGCAGGGCTCTTCTTATGTTCTTATGTTCTTATGTCTACTCAGAAGTAAGTTCCATTATAGCCAGTGGGGTTTACTCCCGGATACGTGTGGATAAAGATTGCAGCCTCGCTTCCATTTCAAAAGTCATTTACCTTGCAGGACAGAGAAACAGGGCTACTGTTTGAGAACAGGTCAAAAGACCCTGTAGGCTCATGCAACTACTTTCTCAGTTATTTGAATGCTGGCCTATGTCTGCATGCTGAACTTCTTGAATAAACAGTGAAATAAGTATTTATGAGCCTTACTGGTCTTTAATGCTTGTCCATTTTGTAGAAATTTCCCCCCAAAATTGGACTAAACCAGATTCAACACACAAATGCCGATGACCAGATGGCAAACGTTGTTTTAAAACAACTAAAAGAGAGCTCTACAGTACAGCATTAAGATGCACAAATTGTATGTGTCCTTATAGGACAGATTACTATAAGGCCGAGTATTTATCAGTTCTAGAATGTATGTATTTTTAGATTTATACCCTGCTGTTTGATCTAAATTATCACTGAGTTAGCTTAAGATAATAGAAAACAGACCAAGAGTCTCTTTGTTCTTTGGCTGATGCCTCCATGTGCTGGCAACGTGGCAATTGCAACAGAGTTCTTTTTCAGACGGGGAAGGGGAGAGAAGCTCCCTGAAGCTGTTCCATTCTTTGACCAATAGTGAAGGTCAGGCTGATCTTTCCCTTGCCATGGAGTTCATCCTGGGAGGCAGGGGGTGCAGCCTCCCAGAGGTCCTTATGCTTCTGGCCAGTGACAAGAGGCCAGAGGACACCTCTACTCACTTCTCCTGTCCTGGGCAACTGGCAGTTGGAGCTGCAGTCTTGTTGTATACAGTTGTCAGATCTTGCAAGTTTAAGTTACTGATTCTTTTGATGTTGTATCGTAGGTCCTCTTCTTTACCACTTTGAAAACTTAGCAAATGAATTATCTATTGAGTTGAGCTACGAGGATATTAAAAACGTCATATTACAATATGGATTCCATATAGAGGTAAGATTTTTGTATTTTGTCAGCTAACAGCACAATCCTATCCAACTTACACCACTGGTGTACCCAGCGGTGCAGCGAGAATGGGTACACTTCAGAGGGAATTTAAATCCCCTTTCTGTTCTGGGGCCTCCCGTTCTCACTGCACCGCTGGGTATACTGGTGGTGTAAGTTGGATAGGATTGCACTGCCAGAATAGTATAAGACAAGTTGCCTATTTGAAATCAGAGAGCACTTCATTCAGCCTTACCTTCTTTCAGCAACTTGCAGCTTTAAATCATTCTGTGTTCAATGAGTGTTGCAAGCCCCCCCCCCTTTTTTTAAGCCAACATTTTCAGTTTCAGGGATATTTTTGTGAATATTCCAGAACCGAAAGGAGTCCTTAGAAAATCAGTGACTATGCTGGCCAATTTGAGAGGGTGGAGGCATGTTGATGGCAGCAGATTTCTGTCTTGCTCAAACCTTGCAATGTTGCTGCTTCAAAATCACTACATGGGTATTGTCTTCTATATCAGCATGCCATCACATAAATCATGGTGCACTCCAAGATAGAAGATAGCAGCCACCAAGAAGTGGTGCTTTTACTGCTGCAACCATCACCATTGTCCCTCCTCCCCTGATTTTCTCTGTAATTTCTGGGGTCAGAGAAAATGAGAGTACTTAACAGCTCTATAAGATTTCTGGTTTTGAATAAATATTGTGGATGCTTTTTCTAGTGATTTAGATACATCAACAAGATGCATTCTATGTCTATGAACTTGAAGATAGTTTTTCTACAAGGTATTTAGTGTCATTGTATTGAAACTGTATTGATGAGAAGCTAATGCAGAAATTCTGCAGTGCTAGTTAATCATAACACCAAACAATTAGTAGTAGCAACTGTGTAGAAGAGAAATATTCTGCATGAAGTACATACAAGAATATTTAAGCAAATCTTGTTTATTTCAGGTGGAGAATGAGTCTGTTTTGACGACATATACTGTGAACGAGCTATCTATGATGAAATACTACTACGAATGTGTGATGTTTGTGGTTCGGAAACCAGAAAGCAGTATCTGAAATGGATTATCCACACAAAAAGATACAAGCGTTTTTGTTCGTAATGTTAAACACAGCCTCTAAGTGATGACTGGACACAACCTCATATCAGTGGTGCCTTCTTATTCCTCACAGAATGTAGCTCTGTTATCTATTTTCTTAATAACTCCTATGATCTCCAGATGTGTACCTCTGGGTATTTGTATTCAGGTAATGAACGTGGTATGCGAGCATTCATACTTTTTTTAAAATTCCAATTAGAAGCCTTATGTAATAAGGCTGATACTTTTAACTTACCGTTATGTACATTCACAGTGTTCTGTAATATGTTGTTCCACATTGTATAGAAGACAAATACAAAAAAGAAAGCCCTAATGTTTTAAAATACTATTCTGGTGACTTTCACTTTTCTTTGGAATTTTGCAGATCTGACAAGCAGTATCATGTGACCATGGCCATCTACTTAACAAACACTTGAAAGTTTAAAGAATTTATAAAAATGACATATGTATGCCTTCACAAGAACCTTAAGTCATGAAACTGACTGGCATTTAGGGTTGGAAACTCTGAATTACGACACTTTTGGTCATGTTGTTGTGAGCATTTGATAGGTAATTTGAAATACTGGTATGTGGCAGCAGTTATTAAAGTCGATATCTTCTAAATCAGAGGAACTAATTAAAATTGTAAATATTTAATTCACGTGAAGTTTATGCCCACATTCCAACACTGAAATAAATGGGCCGGACTATGCCCAACTCTGTGGGATTGGCCTATATTTTAAGGCAGTATTTTTTTTCCCCTTTGGAATTTAACAACAACAACAAAATCTCTGTTTCTGCTCTTCTGCACAGCAGTATTTGCACTCTTATTGAACTCTACCTGCATTATGATACATAAGCTGGATGATCTTGCTACCACTCCCAGTCCTAGCTGCTGCCATTGTGACCCACTTGTTGGAGATTATCATGATTTTGTGCTAAAACACCCACCTTTTTACTGCATAAAATTAAAATTGTGAGCCTATTTACACTGATGCATAGTGTCATTGATATTTGACAGCATGTACAAGTAAGATTGGGGTGTGGGTGACAGACAGATGATTTGCTAATGAAATGATTCACATTTCTCAAGGCATAAGACACAGGTGCTTTTCTCCATACTGAACTGGCTTGGGTGGAATATAGAATTCAAATTGCTTTGGTGTGCTACTTGAGCTACGTCTCCATCTTCAAAAATCCTTTTAGTTTTATTAAGGAATCGTTGGAAACTAGGGAATGTGAGTGGCTTTTGGTGAGGACACCAAATCACACAAGCTTGTACAGCGTCTAGGAAGAACCACAATCCTTTTATCAGCAAGGTCTGATTAAGCAATTATGCTTTTTCATGTTTAAGGAAGGTAACTTAAAATACATTTTATTGCCCAGTGAGAAACTCTTTTACTGAATTAGGCTGATAAGATAGCACAGCCGTATCTGCTCAGGTTGGTTTGGCTTGATACAAATTGCAGAAAAGGGATGCTTTGAACGTACTCTTTTTGGGCATTAGTTAAAATTAAATCGCAGCGGCAGCAGGGATTCTGATGTTAAAGTAAGTCTGGGCTGCAATCATGAAATTAGCCTCCCAGTTCTCCCTAAAGGTATTAACTCAAAGGTTAGTCTTTCAGAATTCAATAGGACAGTCTTCCTGGTACCTATGCTTAGGATTGTAGGTTTTAGGCTGCAGTGCGCCAGCACATGAGACATATTGTAACACGGTAGGAAACAGCAGCTATTACCCCCTTTGCTGGTACAATCCTGCGTAAAGGCAGAGGGTGCCGTAAATGCACTATAAAGCGCGTTTTCGGCACCCTCAGAGTAAGGCCCCCACTGACGCGCAGGCCAGCAGGCTTCACTTCTCCGCAGAACTGTCTTGCAGCCACCGGAGCAAGGTAAGTGTTACTGTGGGGGGAGGGCCGGGCGGCGGGGGAGGGTGGCAGTTGGCCGAGCCTGCCCAGGAGGGAGTGGGGATGTCAGCCGTGATATCCCCGTCCCCATTCCTGGGCTCGGTGACCTTTGCTCCGCCGCCCGGAATGTATGTCGGCTCGAGAGCCAGTGTACATTCGAGGAGGTCCCAGGTAGCCCTACACAAATGTCCCCTTCCTCCGAGGAGACCCCAGGCCGTGCTGGTGCGGCCTGGGAAGGGTGTAGGATACTATGGACCGGCTGCAGATCTTTATGCAGGATTGGGCTGCCCGACCAGAACTCTTTCCACTTTTCTCCTATCTTTCCACATCGCTGCTGAGACGAGGAGCAAAGATTTGTTCTTTGCTTCTTCAGATAGTGTATCACTGTGTTGGAACAACCTCAAGCCTGAAGAAATATTATGCTTCACAGTAGTATAATATATACATTTGATGAATAAAACATCTCACTTTATTGTGAATAAAGACATGTAAGATTTATTTACTTTTAAAATTGTTTTAGCATTGCAAATGTTAAAGTTCTAGGCTACATATTTGGAGCTCAAATTTCACACCAGTTCTTGTATTCTCTGCAGTTCAGAATGAAGTCTCTTGCATTCTGATGGAATCCAAAGAGTATTTTGTCTTTTTTCCTTCCCTGCTTGAGTGAACGTTTTTATTCAAAATACTTGATGGGTATATTTACTTTCCCAAATTAAGTACTTTGCAGTAACTAATTTTTGAGAACTATGACTAGATTTCCCCTTCCATGTGTAAATTTCTTAGTAAAGGCAGGGTAAATATTGATGAATATTAGGAATTAAAATGCTTTCTCCACTGTATGATTTCTAGAATTCATGTTCTAATTAGACAGGACTAATCATGTATTAATCTGTGTCTTTGTTATTCCTTGATGTTTATACATAACATCAGGGAAAGGTTATACAATGTTTCTACATAAAGGGAAAATTACCTGTTTTGGTCAGCTGAAACCAAAAGTGTAGACATTTTAAATTTAATATGCCATTTAGTGTCATTTTAAAGCTGCGTACTGAAGCCATTAATCTAAAAAGAAAATGTAAAACATCCTGTATTTTAAAATGAGTTTTGAGAATCGGCGATGAAGGTATGAATCGGAAGCATTGTTGGTACATGGCCCAGTTTGGTAGCAAGTAAAATTGACTCTTCTATTAAACTTTCCTGTAAACATGGTGACATTTTTGTTGGTTTTCATATTACTGACCTTGGTGTATATTGTCTCTTGATTTTTTTTGTATCGGCTGTCAATGCACTCTAAAAATTGACTTCGGTAGAAACACACACAGGACCAGTCTGTGCTTAAAGGGATTGAAGATCTGCTTATTTGAATGACTTGCAAAGAACATGAGTACTGCCAAGGAGTTATGATTAACACTAACTGGAAACATCATTTGATATGCAGAAACTGTATGGCTATGCTGTACTTGCTCTGTGGGTCCCTGTGTACAGAAGATCCTGACAGGCCTCAGTAGAACCTGGTGTCTCTGCCTTAATCTGTGTGCAAGTGATGCTGATGAAGATACAGTACTGTACTATATACTGTACATTCCATAGGTATCAAATACTGTCTAGTAGTTGTTAGACTAGTTTCTCTCCCTCTCTCACCACATTAGACTACAAAGTAGAGCTGGTGGTCATCCCCTGAAACTGATTTAGGATCAACCACAACAACAAAAAAGCACAACACACAGTGCGTAATTACATAATATGTTACCACAGTATGCAATGGTGGCCATTAGCAGAGATAGCTTTAAAAGAGGAATTCCTGGAGGACAAAAAATGGATAGCTATATGCTATCTTCAGATTCATTATGCCCTGCATACTAGTTACAGGTGAGTAAAGAGCACGAGAAGGGAATGCCACCTCTACTTCAGAGTTTCCTGGAATTCCCTGTGGGTAACAGGATGCTGGACTAGACAGGCTTTGGCCTGATCCAGCAGGGCTGGGGGAATGGGCAGCAAAATGGGGGATGCGCTTCAATGTACGTAAGTGTAATGCACATTGGGGCAAGAAATCAAAATTTCACATATACGCTAATGCAGTGGTTCTCAAACTGGTGGTTTGCAACCCACCAGGAAAACCGGACGCTGCCACTACCCCCTTAAGGGAGGGTGAGGTGCAATGTTGTGGGCGGTGACCCACTGCGACCTGGGAAAAGTTATTTTTTACTTAGCTGGGATTGCACCTGCACTCCGGAGGGTGGGGGACCGCAGCCCCTTCTGCAGGCCTCCCCATGCTTCAGATCAGCTCCCTGAAGCGATCAAGACCCACTTCTGGCTTTTGTCCAAAACTGTAAGTGGCGTGGGTCGCAATTGCTTTAGGAAGCCAATCTGAAGCACGAGGGGGCTGTGCCCCGCACCCTCCGGAGGACCAGCACAACCCCCGGTAAGTTTAAAAAAAAAAAATTGTCCCGGCGACATTGCGATTTCCCCAACTCGGGAAAATTTTGATAAATGCGCTAATGAGTTCTGAGCTGTCTGTGACGGATCAGGAGAGAGATCTTGAGGTGGTGGTGGACGATGGCTTGATGAAAGTGTCGACCCAGTGTGCAGTGATGGTAAAGAAGACTAATTCCGTGCTTGGGATAATTAAAAAGGATTGAGAATAAAACCACCAATATTTTATGCCATTGTACACTGTACATTGTAAGGCCACATTGGGAGTATTGTGTCCAGTTCTGGTTTCCACATCTCAAAAAGGATAGGCGGACATGATTGAGACATATAAAATTATGCATGGGATGGATAGAGGGAAGTTCTTTTCGAACCAGGGAACATCCACTAAAATTTAGTGACGGGGGAGTTAGAACATGCAAAAGAAAATATTTCTTTACCCAGCACGTAATCTTTGGAGCTCCTTGTCACAGGATGTTGTGATGGCATCTGGCCTTGTTGTTGTTCAGTCGTTAAGTCGTGTCCGACCCTTCGTGATCCCATGAACCACATCCCGCCAAGCCTTCCTGTCCTCCACTATCTTCCTGAGTTCGCTCATTTTCATGTTCGTTGCATTGGTGATGCTGTCTAACCATCTCATCCTTTGCCTTCCCCTTCTCCTTTTGCCTTCAATCTTTCCCAGCATCAGAGTCTTCTCCAGAGAGTCCTCTCTTCGCATTAGGTAGCCAAAATATTTGAGCTTCAGCCTCAGTACCTGTCCTTCCAGGGAACAGTCAGGGTTGATTAAAAGGGGATTGGACAGATGGAGGAAAAGTCTATCACAGGTTACAAGCCATGATGACTATGCGACCTCTGAGTTTTAGAGGTAGCCTACCTCCAGGGCCTCTGAGAGGGGGGTTAAGGGGGTAATTTGTACCCGCGCCCAGGGCAAAAAATTGGTCAAAAGGGGGGCCCTGGGGCAAAAAAAGAGGCCCCAGGAGCCAAATTTATATGTAGGGAAGGGACCAAAAGAAACTTTGTACCCCCTGATAAAATTCCTCTGAATGGCCCTGCCTACCTCTGAATGCCAGATGCAAGAGAGTGGCAACAGGATACAGGTATCTTGTCTTGAATGCTCCGAGGCATTTGGTGGGTCACTGTGAGACAGAGGAAGCTGGACTAGATGGGCCCTTGGCCTGATGCAGCAGGGCTCTTATGATTTTCATGAGTTCAGTAAAGTGGATGATTGCCATTAATACAGGCATGAATGATGGTCTTAGAAGGTGCTACAAGTATGTTTGTTACTTGATCCAACATGTTCTAAGCCCTACTTCCTTGTTTGCAATCAGGTAATATAGAATGTAACCTGGACCACACTACAGCATTAATAATTTTACATGTCATTGTAGTCTTGAAAAAAAAAATGCCTGGGAGTGTTTCTTAATTTGCAAAGTTAAACACTTGCATGCATTCCAGGCAAGAAATGTTTTAGGTATGAGAACAGAGGAACATTAAAATTTTATATGCCACTTCAGTAGGTGTTCTGTATTGCATCATAAAATGCTTTGCTGTGATATTTTCTCTATGTTTCTGTATTTGCTTCATCCAGGGTTGTTGCTGCTAAGTGTTGTTAGATCTTTATTTACCTTGAAGACTTCCTTCTCTGCACAAAGTTTGCTTAACGTTTTAGGCAGTGAGATGTTATCAGATCAAGAACTGTGGTGGTATGACAGAAAGATCAGTCCAGCAGGGTCTCTGAGAGGGGGGTTAAGAGGGGGTAATGTGTACCTGGCCCAGAGCAGAAATATATGTATACATAGAACTATGGCTAGAGAACCCTATTCACACTTATGCAGGACTCAAGCCTAGTGAACTCAGAATTTACATGCTTGTGCCATATGTATTATAGTTAAGTGTAGCTCATTCCCAGTAGTAGTGTATTTGTTGTACGTTGTATCTAAGATTATGCCTATAGTACAACCAAATCATACTGTGGGTGTGGCTAATTTTCACCACAGCGTCTGCTCGATTGCAGCCTTACAATCTGAACCTGATCGTATGCATGCACACGAGTTACTACCATTGAATTTCATGGTATGGTAGGATGCGAGGATGGGATAAAAGCAAGAGTCCTTTGGCCCGGGCTCGCAAGCGTGCGCGGAGGCCCATTTCTGGGCAAGTGGCCAGCAGGGGGCGCCGGCAAGTGCTGAGCGTCCCCACTCAGCTCCGCCTCCGTCCTCGAGTAGCGTTCAAGTGAAGCGCCCCTCTGGATCGTACCAAGCTGGGCATGGCTAAACGCGGAGCTGAGGCGCTGGCATGTCGCGCGCCCTGGGAGAGCCGCTTTTCGCACGCGCCACTGCCAAAGCGCTCGCGGAGCGATTCCGAATGGAGGGAGCTGCGATGCGCAGCGGTCTGGAGCGGAGGCAGCTGCAAGAAAAGAAAACGGGCGGAAGAGGAGGAAGGAGAAACGGAGGGAAGGAAGCGGACCACCCCGTCTAAGAAGACGAGCGGGCCTCAGAAAGGGGCGGAGGCAGGCACGACCTCCTTGGAGGGATCGGTGCGGCTGCTGCCGCCTGAAGAAGAGGCGGCGTCAGGAAACGACTTGGTGGGTCGCTGGGACGCTTCCGAAGAAGCAGAATAGGCGCGAGCGAAGGGCGGGAGCGGAAAGGGAAGTGGCCATGAGTGGGGGCCTCTGGGAAGCAGCTGCTGGCTTGACGCCTCCCCCTCAGGGGGCGGAGGAGGAAGACCGCGGGACTGAAGGGGTAAAAGAAAGGGAATGAATGATGATGGAGGCCACGTCAATTAGGCTGCAGCGAACCAGGTGGAGGGTGGTTAGGGGAATTCACTATTGGCTTTTAAACCAGTTCCAGTACCAACAATATAAATTAAAACGGCAACTAAAAAGTTTCGGATAGGTGATAGGCATGATTTAATTCCTCACTTTAGCAGAATCATTGCTATGGAGAGTTGTGCCCTCTTGTTAACCCAGCTGTGCCAAATTGGGTTTAATATCTATCAGTAGTACAGCACCACTAATGCACCTGGTGGTTCATTAAATTCATACTCGGAGGTTCCTTTCCTAAAGGAGCTTTCAGTCTAAAATAAAAAGCAAGGAAGGCAGTGGGGAGAGGAGAGGTTGAGAGGAGTGCAGAAAGTGCTTCCAAAGTGAAGTCTCCCATGGCTAACTGTGTGGAGACAGTGATGCCAGTACAGTAGTACTATATAGCACCATGCCCATTTTGTGCGTTTGGAGAGAACACAAATTAATATGGACTAGTAAATAGTTTGGAAACAAACTACTGTACTTGTGTATTGAATATATTAAATGGCATGTCTTTTGTCTTTAACTATTAGGGATTTTGGTTTACTTTGAGCATACAAAACAAATACTACAATATTAAACCTGGATTAAATCTTTTGAAGAAGTCGAATACAATAGAACTTACTCTGCATGCTATCATATATTCACTTTTCCTCTATGAAATATTGTAACGTATTCCCATATTATTTGGAATATGAGCAGACATTGTACATATGGATGCTATATACAGATGCTATATACCGGGGTGGCCAAACTTGCTTAATGTAAGAGCCACATATGATAAACTTTAGATGTTGGAGATCTGCAAGAGAGTTGTTTGAGAGCCGCAATATTTAAGCAGCATTTAAATTCTTAAATACATTTACTCACCATGAACATTAGACTTATATTTTAATCCAGTGGACTCTCAGTTTATAACTGGTAAATAATTATAAAGCTTGAAAAATTCTTATTAACCTTTTATATTAATTGTGATGCAAAATGTTGCTCAGCCAACATATTTCTGAGAGCCACACATTATACGTCAAAGAGTATACAGGAGCCACAGTTTGGCCACCCCTGCTATATACAGAGTCAGCCTATTAGGCCTATCTATCTCACAGCGCAATCCTAACCAACTTTCCAGCGCCGGTGTAGCCATGCCAACTGTATTTTGCAGCGCAGGGGCAGTCATGGAGGTCTCTTCAAGGTGAGGGTACATTTGTCCTCAGGGTTGCATTGCGGCTGCACCGGCGCTGGAAAGTTGGTTAGGATTGCGCTGTCAGATATGCTGACTGACAGCATATCTTGAGGGCTTCAGACAGGAAGTCTTTCCCAGCCCCACCAGGAGATGCTGGGGATTGAACCTGGAGCTTTCTGCATACAAAGCGTATGTCACTGAGCTATGGCTCTTCCCAATAGAACGGATCACAAGTCAGGCCAGGCCAGCATCCTATTTCCAATAAAGGCTACTCAGATCCTTCCAGACAAGTAGAACGTGGAGGTGACAACCTGCCCCTGTTGTAACCTGTCTCAGGAACGGAGGATTTGATAACTTGGATATTATGTTTTGATGTAATGGCAGATAGCTCTTAATAGACTTGTCCTCCATGATTATGCCTAATTCCCTTTTGAAGCCAGCTTTTCAGGTGACCGTTGCCACATCTTGTGGCAGCTAATTCAGTTTATTTAATTATGTATTGTTGTAAAGAAATACTTTCCTGGATTTACTGCTAATCCATTTTGTTGGATGATCCTGATTTGTGGTATTATCTATCTGCTTTCTTGCACTATATGTAATTTTATAAACTCTATTGTGTTTCCCCTTTATTGGCCCTAGTACTTTAGCCTTTTTGTGTGTGTGTAGGAGCCCCAACCACTTGATTATTTTGGTTGCCTTTTTTTTTTTTTTTGCATTTTCCAGCTGCAGTGTGTTTAATGTTATGGGGTGACCAGGGCTATAGACATCCCTAATGCAGTTGCATTAATAGATTTACTGTATATATACATCTATACATTCCTTTTCTAATTGTCTCTAGCTAAAATTTACCTTTTCCACATCAACTCAGTGTGCTGTTGAGGTACCGGTATTTGTTGTGCAGTCCACCACAACCCCAAGCTCTCTTTCCTGGTTAGTTACCACTGGATCAGACCTAGGCTTACCATATTGCTGACCGGGACGCTCCGTTTTGCCATTAAGGGGCGGGGCGGGGGGAGGGAATCAGAGCGCGCACGCTCTGACTCCCTCCCCCCGCCCCGCCCCTTAAGGGCAAAACAGAGCGTCCCGGTCGGCGATATGGTAAGCCTAATCAGACCTGATTTGTGTACTGTACTGTATATGTGAAATTCAGACTTGTGCCCCAATGTACATCACTTAACATTTACATTAAACCATTGGTTGCCATTTTCCCTCTGTAACTATCAGGAGTTGTTGCGAATACTTCAGTGAATACCCACATTCTGTTGTGGGTTGGTTTTCTGGCTGAAGCAGTTTGGAGTTTGCCAGTACTTAATTGTTTGTGGTAATGATAGAGGGCAGGGTCCAATGGGACACCCTCTTGCTTGGTTCTAGAAAAAAAGCCCACAGGGGGAAAAAGCCCACACAGACAAATACACACATATAATGAGGAAGTATTGCAGTAGTTCCCAAACGTTTTTGACCCTGACACCTTTTCTGTCATGTGGTGACCCATGGGCTTTTTTTTCCTTTGGGCATTTTTCCTAGAACCGTCCTGTGGGCTTTTTTTCTTTTGGGCTTTTTTCTGGTCACCCTCTTGCTTTTGGCTTCTGACCATAGAGTATGAGGGCAGTTCAAACAGTTGGTGCCTCCATAAAATCAGTTTCAAGAGCTGCTCTTGAAGAGCATATGGGTTACTGGAGAGCCTATGACCAGAGGTACCAATTGTTTGAACTGTTGCCTCCATGTGGTGGCTGTAGAAGTAATTTGTGCCAACACAGTGACCCTTTTCTGAGGTCCTGCATTCACATACACCCTGCCATCTGTGATGTGGCTCCCAAATGCTTCGTATCTTCTTTGTGAGCCCAGCAGCACTGTATGTTTTAGGAGGTGTTCCCCTGGGTTTCTCCAGTTGTGTGAACCTGAGCTTGTCATATTTCCCATGACTTTTCCTCTTTGCATCCCATGTTAGTAAAATGTCATAGAAAAATTATTATAGAGCAGGGGTTCTCAACCAGTGGTACTAGTACCACCAGTGGTACTTCGGCCGACTGCTGGTGGTACATGGATCGCCGGAACACCGCTTGGGAGTTGTGCTTTCAGTGGCTCCTGCCTTTGGCCAAGCCTCTTGGGAATGCTGATAAGGGCCCTCCCACACGACCAGAGCCTCCTACCTGCATTTTCTGGCCTCTGAAAACCCAGAAGCAATTGGCAATGAGGTTATTGCCAGTCACTTCCAGTGGTACACAGCAGGAGAGTGGCGCCAGAGTTGGTACTTGGCCGGGAAGGGGTTGAGAACCCCTGTCCTAGAGAATGAAATATTAAATAGATAAGAATTTGTGATATTTATATACTGCTTTTCAACCAATATACTGCTTTTCAACTTAGTTATGTGAGCTTAGTTATGTGACCTAGCCTTCACCTGCCCCCACTACCTGTCACCACCTGTCAAAATAACCTCTTTTGTCATCAGCGGTGGTGTGATCCCTGTAGCACTTCCACGATCCCTGGCACGCCATGGCCTCAGTCGTTTTAGGGGGCTAGCGGCAGATTCCTGTTCTAGTGGATCACTACCCACCAGTTTGAGAACTGCTGTCATAGGATATTTTTGTTCATTAGCAAATCCACCAGAGGGAGCACAAGTTAAACCTTTTCTGAGGCTTGGTACACTCTGATGTCTGGAGAATCTGTTTCTTGTATTGTGTGTGTTGCTAGCACATATTGTAGCAAATCAGAATCCAAGAAGGGACATGAATGTGAAGGATAAAAGTGTGCACATAGCCAGACCTGTGCTAGCTCTTAACTGCTTCCACTGATGAAAATACAAGGTGTTTTTTGTTTTTGTTTTAACAGCAGCTTCTCTAAACAGTGGGAACTGCTTCAATGAAATCATGTAGAAAACCTCTGGCCACTTGTGTGTGATTTTATGCCAAACATACACGTGCTTCCTTTGGATGCTACTTCTTGATTTTCATTGAGCTGTCAGACTTCTCGTAAATGTAAGATTTTTAAACTGTTAATGGCATTTGGTTTGATATGTGTCAAATGTGTTTTTTTTTAAGACATATTTTTTTAAAGACAAACACAAAGACATATTGCCACAATGATATCTATTAATAACATGCTTTACTTTTATAGGATGAAAATGATGTTTGGCACTATAACTCCTTCCAGTACTGGAGGTCTCCATTACCTACTATTGACTTGTCTGATATTCTGGATTTAGAAAAAGATGACACAGTAGAAGCAAAAGATTCCAGCAGTATTGGACTCTCAGAAATGGAAACCTGAAAAATGACCCACTGACACATCTACTTGGCAGAAGTTGGTTTTTGTTTAGGTTCTGTTCTTGTTTGGAAAAGTAAACAGAGGTGATAGTCTGCAGACAAAACTATACTTGGAAGACAAAAGTATACTTTAGGACCAGTTTTCCTAAAAAGATTGAATGGCAGTAGAACTCATCAATGAACTGTCAAGGAGAGCTGATTGCATATGGCATGAAGAGAGCGTGAAACTTAAAAGGACTATGGGAACATTTGAAAATAAAGTTATTCAGTACTGACAAAAAGGCTTTAGTTTGTAGCCAGCCAAATGATCAGCAGGTAGCATTGCAGAACGGAGTATTCTATCATGTGACCAGTCAAGCACACAAATGAGATCTTTGTATTGTATCTGTTGCTAGAACAGCTTAACCAAAAAGAAAAAAAAGGAAAGGGGGGGGGGAAGACCCATAGTCCCATGCAAAATAAAATTGTTTGGCAATTATTTTTTTGCCAAGAATTGTCATTTTACAATTTTCCTTATTTTTGTTGGAAATAACTTCCAACAGTATTTTTATTTGTTTGTTTTTTACAAATAATATCAAGAGTCTCTTATGCTTTGGCTTGAGAACAATGTGGAATAATTGGGAGCACTTCTTGGGCTCACTGAGGGAGACTCCAGTCCTGAAGAAGTTCTGTATAGTTCTTTAAAAGAGTGGTTTTTGTGCACTGTATCATGTGTTCCCCCCACTGTATCATGTGTTCCCCCCCCCACACACACATATTAACCTTAGTGTAATTATTCTTTAATAGTTAATCAACTTTGCTAGTAGTGATTGTTAGAAAGCAGAGAATTTATCAGTAGTTTTCTTGAAACCTGCCAACTGTCATGTTCATTCAAGTTGTAAACATTTCTTTAATAATACACAGTAACGTTTCTGGAATGTGTGATACAAGCCTTCTTATTGTGTATTAAGATCTTCATTCAGTTTTTCTGTGAAGTAGTGTTTGTATTGGCAGACTCGGTTTGATTTTTAATTTTTTTCCACATGTTACTTGGATATTATGCTAGGAATTATTTTGGAAAACATCTTTCTAAATGTTTGTGCAGTTTATGAGTTGA
This sequence comes from Plestiodon gilberti rubricaudatus, assembly GCA_026170595.1. Taxonomy (NCBI): domain Eukaryota; kingdom Metazoa; phylum Chordata; class Lepidosauria; order Squamata; family Scincidae; genus Plestiodon; species Plestiodon gilberti. The sequence goes on from JANXHW010000002.1 coordinate 68,998,163, forward strand.
GTATTCCTGCCTGTAGAAGGGAAACTATGGTTAGACCCTTATGTGAAGCTTAGGCTGTTAAATATTTAATTGCTTTTCTCAGTGTTTGAACTTTTACCTTCATGAGACCACATTTCCTTCCCCCTCTCCAGCTAGAAGGAGGATACACAGTGCTTATTACAAGCATAGTAGTGAGGATACCTGGATCAGACCTAGGAATCAGGAGCGCACTGGATATTCATGTGCAAAAATGTCTTGCACTATTTGGGAGTGGAGAGGAAAATATACATATATATCCCCCATTATTGGATTGGATATCTCATCTTTTTGATGATGGTGGGAGAAGGTAGAAAGAAACCATGGGGGGGGGGGGAAATAGGCAACGTACAGATAATGCCATATGGGGTAGTAAACATAGCATCATTATGATTTGATAAGCCCACCTCTTTTTTACTGTGAATAATTTGATCATGGTTCTTAAATGGGGTGGACCGGAGGAGCAGGAAGTTGTATTTCCAGAAATGTTTTAAGCTAGGAGGGCAAAAAAAAAAAAAAAAAGCAAGCATCCTAAGTTAGACATGGAAAAACACAATGTGTCTGATCTCCCTGGCTATTCACCCAGGGCAACCAGGTAGACTGGATTTTGACTTGCCTAATTACACAAGTTCTGCACAGTAGCATAGGAACAGTGTTGAAGGGGAGTGAGCCGCATGCCTCCCAGCCCTGCACCCGAAGAGATCTGCCCCCACCATGCCGCCGATAGCTAATTACTCACTGTGGTGTGTGTGTGTGTGTGTGTGTGTGTGTGTGTGTGTGTGTGTGTGTGTGTGTGTGTGTGTGTGTGTTCTCCCTTGCACAGGCCTGCAGAGGCATCTGCAGGCCTCTCCAATGAGATTTAAAGTGACTTCTGGTCACTGAGAGATTTGCGGGCGCAGAAGGTCTGTGCGAGGAAGAATGGACTGAGCCTCAGTATCCGATCAGGTGTCCGGTGCTAGATAAGCGGGGGTGGTGGTGCCAGGGGATTGTTAAAATAGGCTTCTGGCAACCCACTGGAGCCTCCTTGAGTGCTTTTCCCCGCTGCTGCTTTATTTTTAAAAAACTTCCCCTGGAGTGACATCACTTCCAGGGGTAATGTCACTCCCGTGGGGTGACAATATCACTCAGGCCCGTGTGCACCGAACCCTAGCTATACCACTGGTTCTGCGTGTATCATAAGATAATTGTAAGAACATATTTTGCTACATACAAATAACATGTTTTCTGAAGATAATTGTTGCAACTTCTGTTGCAGCTTATTTGGGAACAGTAATTTATGTACTATTTACATTGGCTAGGAATGTAGCTCACACCGCCTTATTTGATTTCAGCGTAAACATAAATTGGACTCTCTAGGTGGCAAGAGATGCACAATAAACTACTGAAAATCTGAAATAGTTTTCATTGGAAAGCTTTCATTTTGAACCAGGCTGCTGTTGAAACTTCAAACAAGTGACATTATGAATGTTAATCATTTTCCTAATGTGGTATATAAACTTGCAGCCAGATGAAGTCACATGTTGCTGATTACAAGGTGATAGTCTCTTCAGTTTAATTGCAGTACAAATATTTCACCAGAGTTTTCAGAGTCCATCACTTTCCCCTGTCCCATTAAAGCTTTTAAGCGTAAGCACATGGAAATTTGTAATCGTTGCTTTTCAGCATTGTTTCCATTAGTTACTGATGCTAAGCAAGCTTTATCAGATTGGGAGGTAGATGGAAACTTCAGTTTGAAATGTAGTGGCTGAAGGCAAAAAAAAAAGCGCTACATTTTAGTGATGGGAATGAAGACGGTAAGTAAGCTGGTTTTTCTACTGGTTGCAGTGTTTACTTGCATTTGGGATGTATATGATAAAAGGTTTTTTTAATGGCTTCGATTTAGAATGTTTGTTTTCACTTCTAGCCTCGGTGCATTTCAAACAAACCTTTGTTAATATGCTCCGTATGGACAGTTAAGGACTTGGAAAGGAACATTTTAAATGAAAACACTCTTGTGTTGCAATTCCATTTTCATCTGGCAATCTCTCTACAAAAGACTGTGGAAATTGCTCTGGACAGAACAGCAGCATTTGAAAAAGCTAAGAAAATGTTGACTTTGTTCCTGAAAACACCCCGTGAGCATAAATTGATTAGACTGAGATGTTAGCCTGCTTATGGATTAGTAGTTCTGGAAATTGACCCATAAAGCAGGTTGCAGAATTTACAGGAATTGGAATTACAATTTTTGTTACTGTAGCTTTAAAAACTTTCAGTTAAATCCAATTGTGAAAATAACCTGAACATCTCCTTTTGTAACTTGTGTCTTTACTTACCTGTTAAAAGTATGCACTCTGGTAATCTTTTGAAATTGCTATTCAAAACATAATGCTAAACAGTCCCATGATTTGCCAACAACTAATTAGTTCTTTTTTAAAGATGGAATATCATTTCATGCTTGTTCTTATAGGTATTATTTTAACAAAAAGTAGCAGATGTTCTTTACTATGACATTTATTGGCTAAGAATTTTTCTTTAAGTGGTGGACAAGTCCAAAACTGTGCATAATCTGAAACGTTACAAAGTTTAGAGGAAATAGGTAGGCACGAATTACCTTTGGGGGCTAAAGGAAAATAGTCCTTAAATACATGGAGGATTGTCTTCAGGAACTATTGGAAATCAGAAGTTTTGGATGTAGTCCTAAACACACTATGGAAGAAGCTCCTTTGAACATTGTAGGACTTCTGAGTAAACATGTATAGGACTGTGGTGCACATGACCATAATAGCAGCCATTCTTGGGTAAATTAACTACTTATAGGTATGTAATGGCAGGATTTTTTTTTTTTAAAGAATGCATTATGTTAGATGTTGGTTACCTTGTAAAAATCAAATCAAATCAGTCAATCCTAAATGAAATCAACCCTGACTGTTCCCTGGAAGGACAGGTACTGAGGCTGAAGCTCAAATATTTTGGCAACCTAATGCGAAGAGAGGACTCTCTGGAGAAGACTCTGATGCTGGGAAAGATTGAAGGCAAAAGGAGAAGGGGAAGGCAAAGGATGAGATGGTTAGACAGCATCACCGATGCAACGAACATGAAAATGAGCGAACTCAGGAAGATAGTGGAGGACAGGAAGGCCTGGCGGGATATGGTTCATGGGATCATGAAGGGTCGGACACGACTTAACGACTGAACAACAACAAGTTTGCTACAAAGTGCTTTTAGAGGGATTGAGCCATTGAGGGGGGCCTGTTTTCCTGAATGCCTGTTGCCAAACATTGCAATGACGATGATACAGAAAACTTAAATGATGCAGCCTCCAAAACCATGATATGCTAACCACTTCTCTCTGCCCCTGCTTGTTCTGTTACCATGAATTGTACCCCTTAGCTTTATCAAAGTGCGCTTAGGTGTTCTGATACACGGTAATCTCTGCAGAGGCGTCGCTCCGGTAGGGGCGGGGCCGTAAGTATCGCTCCGTCCTAGACCCTTTACCGAGCGAGCAGGAGACGGCCCCGCCCCCTCACTGTCGGAGCCATCCCGTGCGGAGAAAGCAGCAGGCAGCCTGCTGCTTTCTCCGCACGGGATGGCTCCGACAGTGAGGGGGCGGGGCCGTCTCCTGCTCGCTCGGTAAAGGGTCTAGGACGGAGCGATACTTACGGCCCCGCCCCTACCGGAGCGACGCCTCTGAATCTCTGCAATTCTGGTAACAGCCTTGAGGCTGGCTAGCAGTTCTTCATCATGTTCTTAATCTCATGGAGGGGCAGCTGAGCTTCTAAGTGTTGTACATGTTGATTTTCAATCTGAAAAGGTTTATAAGCAGCGACATTTGGGGGGGGGTTAGACCCTCAAACTGGCATGCAGAATATGAATACAATTTTTTAAAATAAAGGGCAATATAAGGGCAAGGCATAGGCACACATTATTAAGGGAAAATGATAATAAATAAAAAGTTTGATTCCTAACATTTTACATTGCACAATGGGGCAAGGCATTGCACCCCACTATGTTGTGCTACTTCCATTTTGCCAGCTCTGCGAACTGACTTTCAGTGGTGAAGAAAATCAAAGACACAGTCTTCCTATAGTTCCATATTGGAACATTGAGCTGCTGGGATTGAAAAATAGATTGTGGGGCTAAACCCTACTAAGCCCTTACATAAAAAAGCTCTGGCAAAGCTCAAAGAAAACCATGTCAAGGCAACTTACCTTTCTAAGGCTGCTTGTCCTCTTTTTTTTTTTCTTCCTGAGCTTATGTCTTTGAGAATGACTAGACTAGCCAGAGAATCTTGCCGTGGCCTGCTTGACAGGTTTCCAATAAAGGCTCAAAAATGTCAGACTTGATTCCCATGAGTTATTATTATTTAGCTGAAGAGTAGTGTGTGAGATAGTGTCTCCTCTGGGAGGCGGGAGAAGCACTAGTTTTAGTGTCCACAGCAGAACAAACTGCATAGAACTAAGTGACCCCAGTCTGTCCATCATGCACCTTGGTCAGTCTGTTGCTTGTCTTGTGCAAGAGAGAGCCTTGTATGTATCCAGCGGAGTCCTCGGAAGAACCCAAGCCATAAAGACAGCTGCCAATCTATGACAGAGGAAAGTGGAACATTAACCATCTTGTAGTGTGGTCCAAGGATCAGGCAAAGTGCTCCTTGAGATCTGAATGGACTTTATTTCTGCCTACTCTGGGATTCCTGCAGGAGCCTTAGAGACTGGAAGAGAAAGAGACGGTGCAAGCATGCAAATCTTAGGCTTTAAACCAGAACCCTAACCTGCAGAAGCCCAAGCCCTGGATGTCCTATCCAGCAGGACGAGATGAAAGTTCAGATGAAGGTAAAAAGCTGTTCAGAGTCGGGCAGATGGACAAGTTTGTACTGGAAGTGGAACCTCTAGCTAGTTCCTTTATAGCACAATCCTATACATGTCTACTCAGAGGTAAGCCCCATAGAGTCAATTGGGACTTACTCAGAGGAAAGTGTATATAGGATTGCAGCCTTGGTGCATTCCAGCAGCTGCTGATCAGCCCAGATAGAAGCTAAAGATTCTTTAACATCTTGCTGACTCTTCCTTCCGTCCACTGCAGCTTCTGGGTTTATCTGTTTGCACATTGGTACTATGCCACAATGATACACTGAAGCAGAAAGGAAATGAAGAAACTGCGTGGCATGCACCTATGAGTGTGGGCGGTATACCATGGGAGATGAATTGCTTTATTTCTGGTTCTGTGGCTTCAGTAGTTCAAGAGGTCATTTCAAGAGGTCATTTCATGAACACGTTCTTGTCTTTTGTCCGTTTTGTCTTTGCCTTTTGTCCTTGCCTGTCGCTATCCGTGGGGAAGAGTGAGCATAACTGCACTAACTGCTTAGAGTATTCAAGTGACTGATCAAACTGCAGTGTTCTAGGATTGCAAAATCTATGTGGGTGGAGGAAGGGAGGGAGAAGCCTTTTAAAACACACACCACTTGGCATTGCTAGTTTCAGCAGCGTTAATTTCATATAGGGTTGCCAAGTTAGTTTCTGACTTTGGCTTTTAGCACCTGTGTGGTTACTTAGCAGGTGAAATGTTTGCTGCTACTGTATCTCCATGCTGGGAAAAAAAAACTTCACTTGCTAATTTGCCATGTGTGGACCAGCTGTTTAAAACACAGGATCACTGCTAGTAATAGAGTTGTCAATTCTGCTTACAGATAAGGTTGCCAGATTGTATGTCAGCGATCCTGCCTATCCCTCACATTTCAGAAGCAACAGGAGCAAATACAAGCCCCTTGTGCCTCTTGCCCAGTTTCTCCTTCTGGCAAGCAGAACTCCAGGTTTATTTCACTGCTAGTGAAAGAGGTTAGCTAAAGAGGAGCTAGTGGAGGAATGGAACAGAAGTGAAGGGACTCATCCATTGCCTTGGACCTCTTAGATTAGAAGAAACAGGATCATGGGGCTCTGTGTGTCAATCCATGTTTAGTACCAGGCTGCAAGACTAGCTGAGCCAGCCGATTAACTGTGCGTATGTGTGCATATCAGCTGCATCAGTGCAATGTCACAGGGCGTAAAAGGCATGGTGCTAACTGGCCCTGGACCAATGGGAAATCAGTGCTGCTGGTAAAATTCAGCTTGTAAAAATGGTTGGTGTTTCAAAATTACATTTGAAACTTGGTTCACATTTAACAAGCTATTTGTCTTTCCCCAGCGTGACAGCATAACGATTTCTACTTTTGCTTACTGTAAGGCATATGGAACAGAAAAGGTTGGAGAACAGATGATTTAACATGGCATAATAACACCTCTTATTCTGGGATCCTGGTTGTTTCTGGACCACCCAGAACCAGAAATCTTGGAACGGTGTTCCTATTTATAATGGTTAGAGACAAGTGGTTTGTGTTTATTTTTTAAAACAACCCTTGTCTTGCTCCTCCTCACACAGCTCTGCAAGGCTGATCACAATTATGAACGGAAACAGAGCGGCTATGCTTTGCTCAAATGTAGTAACCAGTGGATTGGTGCTCAGCAGGGGTGATGTCAAGGGTCAGCCAGCTGGGTCCAAGGCTCGACCATCAGAAGGCCCACTTGACCAGGCCAGTCCCTGAACCTCAGTACTGGTGGTAGCACCTAATGTGCTGTCGGGAGGGGGGGGCAGGAATAGCCCAAACCAGATCTGCTGCCAGTGCCACCGCAGCCACCACCCCCCATCCAGAAAGAAAAAATGCAAGACTTTGCTCCAAGGTCCCCCACAACCTGATGCTGGATATGGGCAGGTTTTGATTTCTTACATAAAAGTCAAATGTTCTATCTATCCAACTTGCCACCAGTGCATGGTGCTCATTTAAATTAATTGGTGCTACCAATTAATTAATTGGAGATACCTGAGTGCTATGTTTGTCTCTGATATATTCACTTTGAGAACTTATTTACACAAGCAAGCAAGTTGTTTAGGAGAGTGTTATCTTGGGACTATTTGTCCTGAAACATCAATCTTTAGCCTTATCTATATGTGTTGGTATAAAGTCTATGTCAAGGGAGTTCCAGGCTGCTAGGCATTCCTAGACTAGAGAATTCAGTACACTATTGACTGCATACCAGAACCGAGACATAAATCCTGTTATTGTGTGTGAAACTATTGTTAGATGAGATGAAAGAGGGGAACCAAGAGTTTCTGACTTTGCTAGAAGTTGCTGCAAATTTTTCAGTTCTGTTTAGCCTCTGATTTGCCAATCGAAAGGCATCTAAAAAAGTAGTTTTTGTACAGTAATGTAGTCAGGAAAAATTAGGTAAAGGTAAAGGTATCCCTTGACAATTAAGTCCAGTCGTGTCCGACTCTAGGGAGCGGTGCTCATCTCCGTTTCAAAGCCGAAGAGCAAGCGCTGTCCGAAGACGTTTCCATGGTCATGTGACCGGCATGACTCAACACCGAGGCGCATGGAACGCTGTTACCGTCCCGCTGACGCGGGTACCTATTAATCTACTTGCAATTTCTTGCTTTCGAACTGCTAGGTTGGCAGGAGCCGTCGCACGGATTCGAACTGCCGACCTTTCGCTCGACAGCTCATGGTTCAGTGGTTTAACCAATTGCACCACCCGCTGGCTCCAGAAAAAATTAGGGATGCGTTAAATGCTGCAGGTACCTGTTGTTGCTTAAGAAACCACCAGTCCACATTTGTGGGAAATTCTCAAATTGGTGGGACTTATGACAGAAAGGTTGTTGTCACTTATGCTGATCATCAACGGTACCTACAGCAGTTCTGTTGTTTAGCTTTTGGTTTAAACTGACCTGGCAGGCTAGTGAAATATAAAAGACAAAAGCCAAGCGGGCTTGGACCTGTGAGACCTGGATTCAGGGTGCCACCATTAATGTTCAACAGAAATACTTGTGACCCCCTCCCTAGGGTTGTTGTGGGTGGTGAACACAACAAAAATGATAGTCTATACTGCAATGTTTTTAAGTGCTGTATTTGTGACAAATAGCAGTAAGAGTGAGGTCATTTGAGAAAGGGTTCTAGGTACATAGACATAATGTATGCTTTGTATTGTATCCATCCCTTGGTGATAAAGAAGGCCATAGAAACAGAAATTTTGGGAGGCACTTCCAGAACCAGGAAGCTTAATTATGGCACCCAGCTATCTATTGTCACACAGATATCCTGTTTGTTCGCTTTCTTCCCTGGCACAGGGTCTGTGTTGTTTTATGGCAAGCCACTGTGTCTGAAGTTCAAAGCATGTCAGAGAAAGTTGGTCAAGACAGCTGCTGTTGGACTCTCTCCCAACCTGGATTACTTCAGGCCATATCCATAGATCCTTTCTTTGGGTCCTGTGGATATGGCCTGAAGCAAGCTGTGCAGCAATCATTTTGGATGGAATATACAACCCACATGTAGATGAATAAGTAGATTTTATTTAATTTTTATTTATTTAAAGAATTTGTATCCCGCCTTTCTCCCAGCAAGGGCACTCAAGGCAGCTTACAACATTAAAATAAACATGTACATTAAAATAATTAAAAACAAATAATTAAAACAATTAAAATAAACAACCCCAGTGGGTCACCTGTATTTACATTTGTTAAAAGCCATTTGTTAAAAAGCCACCATGTCAGACATTGAAAGCTAACCTAAATAAAAACGTCTTAAGGCCCCGCCGAAAGGTCTCTAAAGAGGGAGCTGTTCTTAATTCCAGGGGGAGGGAATTCCATAATTGGGGCGCCACAGCCGAGAAGGCCCTATTCCGCGCCGCCATCCTCCTCACCTCCGTCAATGGCGGCACGGTTAACAGGGCCCCCCCCCTGATGACCTCAGAGTACGGGTCGGATTATAAGGAAGGAGGCGGTCCCTCAAATACCCTGGATCCGAGCCATTAAGAGCTTTAAAAGTCAAAACTAGCACTTTGAATTGTGCCCGGAAACAAACCGGCAGCCAGTGTAGCCGCCGAAGCAACGGTCCGACTGAGTCGAACCGACAGGCCCCGGCAACCACCCGGGCCGCCGCATTCTGCACTAGTTGCAGTTTCCGAACAGTCTTCAAAGGCAGCCCCATGTAGAGCGCATTGCAGTAATCTAGTCTAGATGTCACTAGGGCATGGGTCACTGTGGCCAGGTCTGCACGATCCAAGTACGGTCGCAACTGGCGCACCAGCCGAAGCTGGGCAAAAGCCCCCCTGGCCACAGCCGCCACCTGGGAATCCAGGAGCAACTGCGCATCCAGGAGAACCCCCAAGCTGCGGACCTGCTCCTTCAGAGGGAGTACAACCCCATTCAGAGCAGGATGATGATCCAGTACCTGAGTCGCAGACTTCTGGACCAGAAGAACCTCTGTCTTATCAGGATTTAATTTCAGCTTCCCAACATGTCATGCTACAGCAGTGTTTCCCAAACTTTGTCGACCTTCGGCTCCCGTGACCACTGCCGACCATTGGCCGCGGCTCCCCATTACATTGTTGACGCCTGCCAATTGGTATTGCACTGTTTTCTGAGAAGATTCCATGGAACTCCGTGGTTTTCATAGCTCCCCTGGGAGCCACGCCTCCCAGTTTGGGAACCACTGTGCTATAGAATACCAATCTTTTGCAAACATTTTACCAGCTTTTTCTAAAATATTGTCACTTGGCCATTGTTAAGTTTCATATGCAGATGATCAATGCCCAGGATAATCTCCCCCCACCCCAAATCTAGGAATAGTGCCAACCGTAGCAGGGTTCATTGTCAGGGAGACATTAGCCCTACTCATTGTTGTAGCTGTGTGTGGTATCCATGGTTACAACTGACTGGGAGCAGGCCCATAAGCCCCACCCCTAGTGCCAATGCTCTCCATAGCTCCTTCCTCACTCACCTTAGGGACACCATTTGTCTGCATAGGCAAAAGATGTCCCTGGGGAGAGATCCTCTCCATGATATGACCTGATTTCTTACAGTATTGATTTCTTTATTTGGTTAGGTTTTTCCTTTCTCCATAGGATGGGAGGCATGGACTTTGCTTCGTTTCATATGTTTCCAGGGAAATTTTTGGCATCAGAGGTAGACATTCCATATGGCACATCCTCTCCTGATAAATAAATAAATAACACAGTGCCAAAAATCTGTTAATATTCTGCCTCATTCTATTCAAATGTATGAAAATTTCAAAATTGCTTTTTAGCTAGGATTTATCCAGAAGAGAACCTGCTTTGACTAACTTGAAAGCAAGCCTGTTGTCACCCCTATCTTCACTCCATGGTAAATAAGCTTTAGCATAGTAGTTCTGTAATACTAATGCATGCAGTTGTACTGTAACCTAGTTTTTCCAGTTCACCAGTTAATTTCTGAACAATACTTATTTATGTCTGTACTTGTGCAGACTTCAATTTAGCAAAATTAATTCCAGAGCTGGATAAATACATATTATCCCTTGCTTATCAGTGTTTAATTAGTCTACTGCGTCAAAAAGCTTTGACTGCTGGTCTAGGATCAGCTTTGTGTTAATTGCTAAAACAAGTAGGATTTAAGAAGGAAAAGTCCAAACAATGAGAATAAGACAGGGCAGAACAAATAATTTGTCAAGGTATGGTGTACAAGACCTGCCTGCTTGTAGTAATTGGATTTTTTCCCCCTATTCTGGGTGTCTCCATCCTCATCACGGTCAACCAGGGATGTGGATCAAGTTTCTGACTCCAAGTCTCGAGTCAAGCCCCAAGTCTTTGCCCCCAAGTTCCGTGTCTTTGGTTGGGAGTTGCGAGTCCCTATCTATTTAATGGGAAAACGGGTTTAAACCTGAATAAAATTTGACTTGTCATAAAAGGCTCCTAGTCTCAAATTGAGTCTTTCAAGTATTTTACAATCGCTGAACCAAGTCCGAGTCAAGTCATTGATGGGACTTGAGTCTGACTCAAGTCCGAGTCAATAGACTCAAGTTTACATCACTGTGGTCAACTAACTGGTCTGGGTCTGAGGCCTAGTTCTTGCCAAGAAGGGAGGCCTGCCTTGGGCATCTATGTAACTGTGGGTGTTGTCCATGGTTACAGAACATGGTTACTTACAAAACATGGCCAACAGAGCAACAGCCTGCCCATGCTGCTGATGTGCTCTCTGTGGCTCCACCCCGTCTTTCTTCAGGAACTGTTTGTCCTGAAGAGGCAAACACTTTCCTTGGTGGGAGATCATTTTCATGATTCTGAATGCTGGTGGACACTGTTTGCAATTGGCTCAACAATCATGGATTTTTTTTTGCTTTGGATGATTTTTTTTTAATTTGGCAACTCTTAAATCATTCGTCAGCTGAATGAAAAAAGTATAATCTGGTTTCAAAAAGAGAATGCAGACTGCAGACAAGAGGGCAAACAGTGCTGGTGATAGGTTGCTGGCTGGGGCTCCTAGGTTAAAGCCCTGCACTGGGCACCTCACGATGCCGTCACCTGCACCCTGATGGTGATTAGGAAACTTATAATTGCCACCAGTTCTGAAGATTCAAGGTTAGCATGGTCACGTAGGCCCTCTCAAGAGAGTGGGCCCTCAGTCAGTATCCAATTTCGTCTGCCTCTAAAACCACCCCGGGAGCAAACAACTAGACTTATGAGAGGTACCAGTAATGTGTTATATTCTAAGGTTAATACATAAATATTAAGCTTAAGAAAACAGTTAAGGTGCTTTCAAGGTCATTTCCTCACGCACACAAAAAGGAAATTGTAAATTAACTTCTGCACCTGTAAGCCGTAACTTACTATCTCCATTGGTCTCCCACATGCTGCTTGTCTGCAACTTAGCCTCCATGCATCCGCATTTTCTCTTGCAGCACAATCCTGTGTAACCTTGCACCGGTGCATCTGCTGTTACACCGGTGCATCTACTGTTACACCAGTGCAAGGTTACACAGGATTGCGCCGTTGGTTTTTTTAGCCCAGATCCTCTTCCCTGTGCAGGCTGGGAATACCACTGAGAAACCAAAGTCAGTAGTTTGTATGTCTGTAATGGGACTTTTAAATTCTGAACTCCCAGTTCCGAAATCCATGCTCTTGTAAAACTAATTTTAAACTGCAGAGTGCAACCTGGGCAGGGCAGGTTCACGTTAATCAAAATTAAAACCATCAAAGTAACTATTCAAGCATTATCAGAACTTCAAACTTTCAGACTTCCTTGTTTTTATGAAAGAGGAAATTAACTGAATTGCATGAGTACCAGAGAGGCAAGGTGGGGAAACTAACTTTACTGCTGGATGATACTAGAATTTTTACGTTGAACTTTCAGCTGGTGAAGGTGCTCTTCATGCATATTATCTCAATAACCTTTCACCCACCCTGGAAGGCAGGCCACCATTCTTATTATTATCATCCTTTTCTTAAATTACTGTCTTCAAAATTTTCCAAGGATTCAATGCAGTCAGTGTACTGGACATACCGCGTAGCTCATGGCTGTGATTAGTGCTGGTGCTAAATTGCTGGGGACCATGAGGAAAAGTCCTGCACTGGGCCCCCTGCCACTGCAAATTCAGGAGTCAGACTGTCCCGGTGGGCCCTCTGCAGGTTGTGGGCTTTTGGCCAACTTCTGACTGTTATCCCTGTATTTCTTGTGGGCTGAGGACTATAGCTGAGGGAGAGGGTGGGTATGACAACCTGAGAACGTAGCCCACAGTTTCTATCACAAACTATCAATCAAGTTGCAATAGCAGGCTATTGGAACAGATGCAGAAGAGGCAGTTTGTGACTGAAAGCTGAGGGGGAGGCTCCAATTCAGACAAGGAAGAGCTATTGCTGCCCTGGCTTGCAGTTTTTACATTTTTAAAGATCCAGGGTGATGTAATAGCTAGAATGCTGGGCACAGACCAGAGAGATCCAGGTTAAAATCTCCTCTCAGCCACAAACTTTCTGTGTGATCTAACCTACCTTGCAGGGTTGTTGTGAGGCTCAAAGGAGGAAATTGGGTATGTTGCCCTGCCCTTCTTGGAGGAAGGGTGGGATAATAATAGTAGCACTCTGTTGAAAAGCAAACACAGTTGCTTCTAGCTGGGATTTGGATAACTTGGGCTGGAGTTTGCTACATCTTGCCTTTTGGTACTGGATGTTCTTGGTAGGTAGTCAATCTTAAATTTGCCTTCCTGAAAATGTCATTCTTGACTGCTAAACATTTGGACTTCTTTCTATAGACTTCTTCCTGTTAAATGGAACAGCAGCTGACGTTAACATCTAATTTTATGATAAACGTTTTAGCAAAGAACATAAACACAACCAATTGATAACTGATACCATTCTGTACATTGTGCCCATGTAAAATAATCGCTAGACATTAATGTTACGTCATTTTGAGTGTCGACGAGTTCTGTCAGATCAGCATTCCTTCCTTATCTGATTCAGCTCCTCTGTTAGGAAGTTTCTATACTTTCTTCCTATCTCCAGTCATCAGTTAATGAAAGAAAATTCTACATGCCAGAGGTCAGTTCAGCTTGGACTAATCTACAATGTTCTGAGATAATGAGGGAAATTGTTGTTTAAACTGGTTTTACTGGCAATCGCAACAGTAACGTGGTTTTTGAGCCTACATCAAGGTACAACAGCCTGATAGCTTCTACATGCAGGATTCACTAGAGAGGCTATGGAAGATTTTTGTCAACCTAAAATATCTCTTTGAGACTTAATATTTCTGTTCAGTCCCAGAAATCTTGGATTGAAGGTGTCTTCAGTAAAAGAGAGTGTGCAAAAATCATTCCGAGTTCCAAAGATCCTCACAGGTACTTACTTTGTTTTCTCTATTGGTTGAATTACAAGCAACAAGAAGAAAGAAATTGTATAAAGAACTTTTAATTCATACTTTCAAAGCATCATATTACATGAGTATAAGACAGACCGTTTCGGCAAACATGAATCTCACTGTGGCCATATTCTAACATAGAACTTCTGACTCATGTTCTTCTTTCCCTCAAAATGGCAGCCATGCTGTGTGTAGAGTATCCATACAGCAAATCATATTTTATAGCTGCATGATCCATAATTCATGAGTATGACATGGCCTTCCAGTTAAGTCCAACAGTATCACAGCGCAATCCTGTCTAGCAGGACGCAGCGGCACACATAAGGCGCCCGTCGCATCCTGAGCAGGATTGGGCCTGCCCCAGCACAGCTAGCAGCCTCCTCGGGGTAAAGGGACGTTTGTCCCTTTACCCCGAGTAATACGCCAGACACCCCGATGGGGCTACTCGGATGTGTGATAGCTATTTTGCTGGCGCAAGTCTGAGAGCTCTGTGTAACAGCGGCCAGGGCCGGGAAGGGGGATAGGGTATGGCGGAGGAGGCCACCAATGATCCCTCCCCCTTCCTGGGCCCGACCAACCAATTCCCTCCGCCCGGAATGCCCTGTTCCACCCTCCCCATGCCCCCTCTGCCACCCACTGGGAACTTACCTTCCCGCCACGACTTTGCGGCACAGGAGGAGTGGTGCAAGCATCTCCGTTGGTGCCACTTACTCACCAGGTGCTGGAAACGTGCTTTACAGCATGCTTGTGACACCCTAGACTGGTGGAGTGGTGCTCTGCTAGTCTAAAATGGAGACAGGATTGGGCTGATTTGCAGAAGTATTTCAGAAAGAAAAGTCTCTCAATCCAAGGTGAGCGAGGGGATTGTGGAACACTCAGCATTTTTCATAGGAGTGGAAAGAGCAGGAGCTTCAAACTAGAAAGGTTAATTGGATACAGAATAAACCAAGGTGTAAATGATGAGCGTAGAAACAGAAAGTCCTGTAGAGTTAAGTATCCAAGTTGATCCGATGAATATCTTAATTGTGAAATTGCGTGCATCAACTAGTAAGGAGCACACTGATTTAAGTAAGTCCAGTCTCCTTGAAATCAATGTGACAAAGGTAATGTGTAAGAGTGCCATCTTGTACATTGCATGACATAACTGATAGTAGATCATATTTTTGGATCACTTCATAGGATATAATGCAGGCTGCGTCATTTGCTATTATTGACTATTGATTTGTTTCCAATGTAGCAGGCACGTTTAGGAAGTGGAATCCAGAGACAGGGACCTTTTGATTGTCTGTTGTTCATGCTGTTGCTGTGAACTATGGCATTTTCACATTTGAACTTTTTGGTACAATTAGATATAATATGGCCCAGACTATAGATGAGACAGGCATTGAGTGAACATCGTGATCCAGTTTGATCCAGAGCTACTAGCCCTTGGAGCCAGATGCCCCAGTCTAGCAAATACAATCTACATTTGGAGCCATTGGCATGCAAATGGTGCTGAACAGAATTAAAAAAAAATCTAACTAAGTCAAACTTCTATGCTGAATTGAATCTGTGCACATAGTTCCTGCAAGGTGGTTGACACAGTCGGCAGTTTGAGCATGTCTATGGAAAAACTAAATGTAGGTTGTACTTTTTCCACTCCCAAACCAATGACAGACACTGTCAGAGCTGACACTACCTGACATTTTTTTCATTGTGTAGTTGGGACTGTAGCTCAAACAATGGTAGAGTACATACTGTTCGTGCAGAAGATACTAAGTTCAGTCCCAGGAATATCCCTGGATCTGAAACTCTGGGGAGTTGTTGTCATTCTATGTAGGAAATGCTGAGATAAGTGGACGAGTGGATGACTCTCTAAGGCAGCTCTATATATTCAGTGGATATTCCTCCCATGGGTATTTATTTATTTTAAAATAATTTTGCATCGCCTTTTGACCACTTTAAAATGGCTACTATCAACGATTTTTTTAAAACAATTTTAAAAACAAAACAAAACAACATCAAGAGACCCAAAATGAAAAGCAGAGGCAAGCAGGCAGAAAAACACCAATAGTCAAACAAAAAAGCAGTTAAACCCTGCTAAAGAGAGAACTCAAGAAAAGGCTTATTGAAAGAAAATGACTGACCACTTAAAAAGGTGTAAAGACCAGCTGGGCCTCCTAGGGGAGGAAATTCCAAAGTCAGGGGCTGCCACCAAGAAGGCCTTGTTCTGCACCCCCACCAACCAACTGTACCTCAGTGGGCAGCAAGACATTAAACAGGGTCTCTATTGAGTGCAGGGTCCAGACAGGCTGATGTGGGAGGACATACTCTTTCAGGTACTCAGTTGCCAAACAATAGAGGGCTTTACAGGAGATAATCAGCACCTTGAATGATGTCTGGAAACACACGGCTTTCTTCAGGAAGAATTGCAGCTGATGCACCCTCTAAACCTGGTCAGAAATATTCATGTAATATATGAGGCTTATTTTACTGGGGCCCAGATGCTCAGACCTGTGCAGCAAAGCCACCTTTTCAGATGTCTTTGCTGAACAGAGTATAATACATTTATGATTTAAGCATTTCTAATATAGACTTGTATTTTTAACGGATGCTTTTTTCCTCCCCCAGATGTCCTGCAGGATGCCAAGTATGCCAGAACTTAATTCGGTAAGATTAGAAACAGTTTGAGACTCGGGAGTAGACAAAGTGGAGATAGCACCCCTGTTATCCCCCCCCCCAATAAAAAAGCCATTTTAAAAAAGCATGTGCGCGCACTGTCTCCTTGTCCTTCTCCTCTTCCTTGTGGCTGCTGAGGAAAGCGGCCAGGTGTCAAAGAAGAGAGAGGGGAGGCAAGATGGAGCCAGCTCCTTACCTTCCTCTCTGGCGTTGCCTCATCGCTCCTACTTTGTGTGGTTCCATTTAGAATAAATGTGCTCCCAGCATGCTCCACTCATCTTGCTTATTTTAAACAGGAATGTATGGAGTGAAAGCAAGGAGGGGGCACTGAACTGGAAGTAAGGGGGCAGGCTGGGCTCCAGAATGCCACATCCCCCTCTCCTTGCCTACATGGCTTCTTTCCTTAGCAACCAGGTGGGTGAGGAGGAGGAGGAGGAGGAGACTGTGTCAGCTGCAGCTCCCCCCCCCCCTCCAGCAGTCCTGGAGCAAGGGAAGAGTTGCAGCTGCTTTGATCTTCTTCCTGCTTGCTTTCAGTGATCAGGCAGAGTAGCAGAGAGAAGACTGAAATGGCTCAGCATACGGTGGGTTGGAGGGGGGCTATGGGCAGGTGCAGGACACCCCTTGTCAGTTCATTGGTCCCTCTAACTCACCGCTTCAAGCGAATGATTCAGTCGGCCTCATTGCTAGGCTGACCCTGTTGAGACTGTATTTCCTACAATACAAAATGAGCATTACATATTCTCAATTGAGTATGTAGTTCCCGTGTAAGCAATCATCCCTTATTAATAAAACTGTGAAGTGTGTTTCAGTAAGCTACTGACAGGTTTGCTGGAAATCCTGCTGCGGGCCATAAGCTGCACACTGGATCACTGAGAATCCAGGCACAGCTGGGGTCCACTGTTGGTCATGGCAGGTAAAAAGAAACAAAAGAAAAATCTGGTGCAAGCAGTTCCATGGCTGACAATGGGGCAACTCTATATTTCAGTGAAAGTTTGGTACAGAGAATCAAATACTAGACTTAAGTCCAGTGATATAGACTTGAGTCTATTGACTTGGACTCGAGTTGGACTCAAGTTGCGTCAATGACTTGACTCGGACCTGACTTGGCGATTGTAAAAGACTCGAAAGACTCAACTCGAGACTTGGAGCCTTTTACAAGTTGAATTTTATTCAGGTTTAAACCTGTTTTCTCCATTAAATAGATAGGGACTTGCAACCAAAGACTCGGAACTTGGGGGCAAAGACTTGGGACTTGACTTGAGACTTGAACCCAGAGACTTGGGACTTGACTCGAGACTTGGAGTCAGAGTCTTGATCCACATCCTTGCTTAAGTCACAGAGACCTATGTTGTATTCCTCACAGCCTTGAAGCTATCTGGTGGACTTTGGCAAGTTACTGTCTTTTAAGGTCACACTAGACATATTGTAGGAGATTCACAAATAGGATCTGTGCTTTTTAAAAGTGTTAATCGCAGCCATGGGGAAGGATGTTACCAGCATCACAAAGTGCTTTTATTCAATGGATGCCACTATTATGATTTTTTAACTCTTTTTTGTTTCAGATGTTGTTGCGGACGGCTGATTGGTGACCATCCTGGGATAGATTATGTCTGTCAGTCTGCAGAAGGGAGAGAGAATGAGAAATGGTCTATCCAACAGCACACAAAGACAAGCCCAACTGATGCCTTTGGAACAATCAATTTCCAAGATGGTGATCATACCTACCATGCCAAGGTTTGTGTACGTAGGTCTTAAAGCTGAAACAATTGTAACCATTTTGGGATAACTTGCCCAGTTCTTTAGTATTCTAATTGCAAAATTTCAGGAAGCAAATATGAACGCAAAACATGAGGCTGCTGGGGTTAGATGAAAGCCAGTATGAGGATGACGTTTCACAAGATGGGCTTTTGGCCTGATCCAGCAGGGCTCTTCTTATGTTCTTATGTTCTTATCCTTTCTCATCATTTGATGACTGCAATGTCGAGGGAGGAAATGCTTGTGTGAGAACAGGTCAAACACCACAGATAGCATGTTCCTGACACTTCACATCATCTCAAGCGCAATTAAGGCTGTGAACATGTGTTGGCCGATGAAACAGAGATAGAAAACACGAGCACTTGTGAATCATCCCGAAGTTCAAGAATTCAGGTGTCAAGATTTTGAACAGCATGTATGTGATGAAAATCTTTGCTTCGCCCCTTTTGTCTATTTTTTTTTTTTTTTTGCTATTTGGGGCAGTTCTACTCCCCAAGGTTTCTGCATTGTCTCAGTATCTTAAAGGTTGCTGAGACATTCTGCTGTAGTAGTCTTTATCCTTTTTGAATTCAGCACCATTACAGAAGGGCCACATAGCATCACAGACAAACCTCATGTGGATTGAGTGTCGCCTTGGCTAGATTTCCCTCAAGCAAAGGATTCTTGTCAACACCCCTGCTGAGATTGGCATGTGCCCACCAATTGGGCAGCCAAGCTCATCTGCTTAGGTAAAGGGGCGGAATGGGATGCCCTGCTGGTGGTCATAATTCATCAAGTCAGATGAACCTATGACATCATCAACCCCAGTGTTTTGAAGTTCATGCACAATGAAGTTCAACTACTCATGAAGTTCAACTATTTGCGGTTGTTGTCTTTGGTTCTTTGCTGATGAACCTCGTCTGTGCATTACCGAAGGGCACAACCACTCCTTATAAGACTATAGGAACGGAACTCCCCTCCCCATTCTCCTGGATAGTGTGAGTAGTTAAGGAAAGGGAAGAGTATCCAGCAGTTTGCCTTCACCAACATTGTTTTGTTTTCTGCTACCTTTTAAGCTTTGTGCCAACACTTTGCCAGCCACCTATCTTGGTCAGCCCTGTTTTATTGTTGGTTTTATTATTGTCTTGCTTTTTGACCTTCTGCATCGCATCCCCTCTCCTTTTTATTTGTTCTGTAATATATTCTGATTTATTTTTATTGGCGACCTGTTTGGCTTCAGTTCATTAGGGAGAGAGCAGGTTGGGCACAGTCTCATTTGGTTTTGAGTGGAACCCCTCCCCCCTCAGCCAAAGGGCCTTTTTTCAACCAGAAGGAGAGGCTTTCCAAGGGTGGCCTTTCCTTCCATAGACTTCTGCAGCAGTGAAAACTATCATCCGTAACTCCCAGTCTGACCAGTGGAAGCACTGGACTGGGAGGGAGTGCAGCTGTCCTTATCCACTCAACATTGTGCCTGTTTGAGCTTTTTCACTCCTCTTCCTCCACTGTAATGTACAGTTTGCCAAGATTCAGTGAGATTGATTAGTGATGGCATCTTACAATCTTTTCCCACAACTGATGGATTTCTAGTCTTGTTCATGACTGAAAGCAGTTAAAGAAAAAGGGTTACATTGTTTTCAACATGAAGTTTTGTGTGCCCTCCCCCGGTAGATTTTATTTTTTTTAATTTATTTTATTTATTATTATGTTGTGAACTTATTATATTTTAATTTTTGTAAGTTGCCTTGGACATTTGCTTTGGCATTGGCTAAGGCGGGGTATAATTTTTTCAAATAATAAATTAAATAAAAATACTGTTATAAGAATGACTTTGAAAACCAAATTTATACAGTTAGAACTGAGAGCTACCATCATTTACACCCCTGATTTTCTTCTTTCCGTGTATGTTCTGACAACCACAGCTATTTTTTCCCCAGTATATCAGAACTTCTTACGATACCAAGATGGACCAGTTGTTGCAACTCATGGTGAAAGAATGGCAGATGGAATTGCCAAAACTGGTAATTTCGGTTCATGGAGGCATCCAGAATTTCAAGCTTCCATCCAAGCTGAAGCAGCTTTTCAGCAAAGGTCTGATCAAAGCTGCAGAGACTACAGGAGCATGGATATTAACAGAGGGCATCAACACTGGTATGGGAATCCCTTTTTAGTTGACCGTCTCTTTTCCCCATATGTTTGCCTGTGTAGGCTTCATAGATGACAGATAGTGTTACAAGGCATCTCTCTGTGTTAAAATAATATACTGTATTTACACATATGAAAGACAGTTTGTTTAGTCTGCAGAACACACTGTGACATTCTGGCCAGGACACAGTGGAGCCCGCCAAGTTGTTTCCTCTAAGGGACCAGGGCTTAACATTCCTCGCAGGCAGAGGAAATATCTACCAATACTAGATGTGACAGCAACAAACCTCTTTGTTGAAACCTGCTCCTGCCCTATCAAATATAAAGCCGGGGAGTTCCATTCTTCTACAGCATAAGAGGAATGTGTGGGTGATGAGTGCTGAATCCTGCCCACAGTTCCTCCTTACCTTGCACCCACACCGCTGTAGTCTCTCCCACCTGAGCTTGCTTTCAGGGGGGAAATGTGTGATTGTTCTGCCCCAAACTCATTTGTCACCATCACTTTGGCTCTCAGGTTGCTGCTCCTGCCCCCTAGGATGCAAGTACGTACGTTGAGAATCACTTATGCTCACTTCCCTCCCAAAGCCTGCCACTGCTGCATCATAATATGAGAACGTGGTGGGCCTGGCCTGACCTCTCCCCTGTGTTGGCAAGGATCCTCCTGCACCTCCCCATACTACAGCCTTTTGTCCTTGACACTGTTGTCACAGTAAAGCCAGAGCTACATTACACGCGTCGCGGAGCTTCTGACCTGATTTTTGAAGCAGGCGGAGCCGCTGCGACCTCCGCACGGCCGGCGCATACCTCAAGCTGGAATCCTATTTTTCAGGGGGCGGGCACGCAGAGCTAGGGGGCGGTTCGCGGAGCTACTGCAGCCTGCCAGTCGTAGGGGAGGGGAGGGGAGGGTGGCTGCATGCCAACCTGAACAACCACCAATCACCTTGGAGGTAACATTCACTACGAACATTTCTTCCCCTATAAAATTTATCTGGCCCCTCCTGTTGCCCAACACGACCCCAGATGTGTTTACTCGGAAGTAAGTCCCACGGCACTCAGTCGGACCTACTAGGAACTGAGGTTTGAATTGCTGCATTTGGAGAGGGAGCCAGCCCAGTCATGCTTATTTGAAAGGAAACACTGCGGAGCTCAATAGCCAATCACAGCTGCTCTTTCTTAAGAAGGCGGGACAACATGAGGGACAACAGGCTGGAAGACACTCCCCCGCTTCCAGCGCGGAGGCAGAGGCGGCGGCAGAGCCTCTGCCTGTAGTGTAGCTCTGCCTTAAGGGGTGGGAGTACAGCAATATCCCTCTCATTTGATGAAGTCTGGTGGGAAAATATTGCATTAACCCAGCAACGCAGTACTAAGGTTTGCATACAGACCATGTACACAACTGAGGAACCACATTATTGCAGAGAAGTTCGACATACGTCTCTTCTTCCATCACAGCAATGTAGTGGCAGGAGAAACGCCATCAGGTTGTTGTTGTTGTTGTTGTTGTTGCTCTGCTTCTTTTAAAGAGATGGGAGTCTTTTTCCTTTTCACAATGCAGTTGTGCTGTAAGTGAACAGCCATGCTGTAGTGTCATGCCCATTATATTATAATTATTATTCTCTCTAGGAGTGTCCAAGCATGTGGGGGATGCAGTGAAAGTTCATGCATCTCAATATTTACGGAAGATCTGGGCGGTTGGAATCCCACCTTGGGGTATAATTGAGAACCAAAGGGACCTCGTTGGAAAAGATGTGAGTGGACTTTGTTTTGTGTTTGTTGTAAAAGTAGCTGTGTCTCAGTCCAGCAGTTTGCAGAGCAAGGGATTTGCATGCAGAGAACAGGTGCTCCACAAGTACAGACTTGCACTGGGTACTGCTAAATGTTAACAGAAAAGGGATTTTATTCAAGATCCATCTTGTAGAAATCAGATGCACACTTGCAGAGGAGTCAACTTATACAAATTGATATACTGTAGATGGATATCAGCAGATGAGGATGTACTCTGATGTATGCATTCTCCATTTTATCTTGATGACGCAGATGAATATGCACATTTCTGTCTATCTATTGAGATGGGATGTGTATCCTCCCATCCCATCAGACTGGGATGTGCATCCTCCTGCTGCTTATGGTTTTTCACTAAGCATGATTAGTCATACATAACTCCAGCTTGTTAATTGATCACATGGGTATCCCACTTTCTTCTAAGGCTTATAGGGTGTTATCCATATTTTATTTCTGACAGACTGTGTGACAGTGACTTCTCCAAGCTTTCTCAGTGAGATTTATTGCTGAGCGGGGATTTGAACTTGGGTTCTAAGCTATGTTGTCTGCTTAATGTAAGCTGGCCAGTTATGTGAAAGATGCAGAGCACAAACCAAGCAGTCTTATAGCAGGAAATACTTTAATAATGAATAACCCCCACCCCCAACAATGTACCTGTATCTCCTGCAACAGGGGATTAACCATTAATGGCGCAATCCTGTGTAACTATGCGCGGCCGGCCTAAAGGGCCGGCTGCTGCATCCTGTGCCCATTTCGGGCTGCCCTGGTGCTGCTAGGCTGCACCTTGGGAGAAGGGGACGTTTGTCCCCTTCCCCGGGTGTAGGCAAGCCCGGGGCATATGGGTCTTGTTAGATGTACGCCAGCTCTGGAGCTGGCGTATATCCAGGGAGGCTGTGTAAGGCCGGCGCGGGTTGGGAAGGAGCTTAGAATATCGCTGCCGATATCCCCGTCGCCTCCCAGCCCAGGCTGGCCAATGGCCCCCTCCCTCGCTGCCCCTGCCCGCAGGTGAGTTCCGTGGTGGAGTGAGCGGTGCCGGCCTCTGGGCCAGCACCGCTTACTCCCAAGTCATCACAAACGTGCATTACAGCACATTTGCAATGCTTTAGGCTGGCGGAGCGGGAGCTCTGCCGATCTAAAGTAAGAGAGGATTGTGCTGTAAGTTACCACACTGCTATACCACACTAAGAGCCCGATCTTATTCTTGGCCGGCCTAGAGCATGCAGTGCCGCTGACACAGTCTTCGCTGCATGCTGTGGGCCGACTGGGGACCAGACAGCCCTGAAGAGGTAAGTAAAGACATTTTCTACTTACCTCCTTATAGGCTGCTTGGACCCTAATGGGTCTCCTTAGATCCACACCAACTCTTTGGCTGGCATAAGTCTGAAGAGCCTCTGGGGGCAGGTCTGGGCCAGGAAAGGCGGATAAGATCCAACATGTGTGGCTGCCGCTATCCTGCCCCCTCCCGCCCCCGGCCTGATCCCTGCCCTGATCTGCCCCCAAACGGCCTCTGACCTACCAGCTCCGGTGGAGATTCTGTGTTCCACCACTGCTGTTGCAGAGCTTACTGGCTCCCACTGTTAGCAAGCCACAGAATGACAGAACAGCTGCAGTGCCAGCGGTCTCAGCTTTACGCTGGCGGATCACAAATTCTGCCATTGTAAGCCCCGGATAAGATTGGGCTGTTTCCTATAGTCATATGTGGCTTTCACTGGAGCTACTACTATAACTTGGGAGAATAAGAGTCAGTCTACATGTATATATTGCAATGGGGCTGACTGTATTTTTGTTTTTTAAGTGTGTGTGTGTGGGGGGGGGGCACCGAAAAACTGCAGTGAGGGGGTAGAGGGGATTTAGCTCTTCATTCCTATTCATATCACACCTCCCTATACGCTATTTTAATTATGGGGGGGGGAGCTTCTATTGAGCCAATGACTGGGCCATGTTACCCATTTGTTGTAGTATGCTGTTTGACCTTAACAGCTCCAATCTTTTCCTTGCATCTCTAAGTTGTATTGCATTCTGCTGAAAATGACATATTAATTTTTGTGTATGTGAATGACACAAATCCTAACATTTGTGTGGGAATTGTGTGTGTTTTCATGACAAATGTGCAGTTTTAGAAACAATCAGATTTTCAGCTTCATTTTTGAATATTTTTGTTTAAATAGGCATTTAGGCTGCAAATTAAAGTTAAATGAATATGAACCTAAATTTGTGCTTTAATTTGCATAAGCAATTGAGATTTTTTTTATCCCTGATCCTTCATTTTTCATAGGGAAATGTTCTTGCATTCATAACAAGAACCCACTTTCATCTTTATCAGCATTACTGCGGAATTTGTGAAAGGGTTCAGCAATCTCTAAAGCACAGAAAAGAGCTGTTTGCAACTCTTAAATACCATTAAGTTAAGGTTTTTATACACTGGAAAGTGCATTCACATAATTTAACTATAGTAACATAATGCTTAGTGCATTAGACCTGGTAGACAGAGTGCCTGAAGAACTATGGACGGAAGTTCGTAACATTGTACAGGAGGCAGCAACTAAAACCATCCCAAAGAAAAAGAAATGCAAGAAAGCAAAGTGGCTGTCAGATGAGGCTTTACAAATAGCTGTGGAAAGAAGGAATGCAAAAAGCAAAGGTGAAAGGGAAAGATATAAACAACTGAATGCAGATTTCCAGAGAATAGCAAGGAGAGATAAGAAGGCCTTCTTAATGAACAATGCAAGGAAATCGAGGAAAACAACAGAATGGGGAGGACTAGAGATCTCTTCAAGAAAATTGGAGATATCAAGGGAACGTTTTGTGCAAAGATGGGCATGATAAAGGACAAAAAAGGCAGAGACCTAACAGAAGCAGAAGAGATTAAGAAGAGATGGCAAGAATACACAGAAGAACTATACAAGAAAGATCTGAATGTTCCTGATGACCACGCTGGTGTGGTCACTGACCCAGAGCCGGACATCCTAGAGAGTGAAGTCAAGTGGGCCTTAGGTAGCATCACTAACAACAAATCTAGTGGAGATGATAAAATCCTAAATGATGATGCTGTGAAAGTGCTGCACTCAATATGCCAACAAATTTGGAAAACTCAGCAGTGGCCAAAGGATTGGAAAAGGTCAGTTTACGTTCTAATTCCAAAGAAGGGCAGTGCCAAAGAGTGCTCAAACTATCGCACAATTGCACACATTTCACATGCTAGCAAGGTTATGCTCAAAATCCTACAAGCTAGGCTTCAGCAGTACGTGGACCGAGAACTACCGGACGTACAAGCTGGGTTTCGAAGAGGCAGAGGAACTAGAGATCAAATTGCCAACATGCGCTGGATCATGGAGAAAGCCCGAGAGTTCCAAAAAACCACCTACTTCTGCTTCATTGACTACGCAAAAGCCTTTGATTGTGTGGATCACAACAAACTGTGGCAAATTCTTAAAGAGATGGGGGTACCAGACCACCTTACCTGTCTCCTGAGAAACCTGTATGCGGGTCAAGAAGCAACAGTTCGGACCGGCCATGGAACAACCGACTGGTTCAAAATTGGGAAGGGAGTACGGCAAGGCTGTATATTGTCACCCTGCCTATTTAACTTATATGCAGAGTACATTATGAGAAATGCAGGGCTGAATGAATCGCAAGCCGGAATCAAGATTGCCGGGAGAAATATCAACAACCTCAGATATGCAGACGATACCACCCTAATGGCAGAAAGTGAAGAACTAAAGAGCCTCTTGATGAGGGTGAAAGAGGAGAGTGCAAAAGTTGGCTTGAAACTCAACATTAATAAAACCAAGATCATGGCATCTGGGCCCATCAATTCCTGGCAAATAGAAGGGGCAGAAATGGAAGCAGTAACAGATTTTACTTTTCTGGGCTCCAAGGTCACTGCAGACGGAGACAGCAGCCGTGAAATTAAAAGACGCTTACTCCTTGGAAGGAAAGCTATGGCAAACTTAGACAGCATAATAAAAAGCAGAGATATCACCATGCCAACAAAAGTTCGCATAGTCAGGGCGATGGTGTTCCCAGTAGCAATGTATGGTTGCGAGAGTTGGACCATAAGGAAGGCTGAGCGCCGAAGAATAGATGCTTTTGAACTGTGGTGCTGGAGAAGACTCCTGAGAGTCCCTTGGACTGCTAGGAGATCAAATCAGTCAATCCTAAATGAAATCAACCCTGACTGTTCCCTGGAAGGACAGATACTAAGGCTGAAACTCAAATATTTTGGCCACCTAATGCGAAGAGAGGACTCTCTGGAGAAGACTCTGATGCTGGGAAAAATTGAAGGCAAAAGGAGAAGGGGAAGGCAAAGGATGAGATGGCTAGACAGCATCACGGATGCAACGAACATGAAAATGAGCAAACTCAGGAAGATAGTGGAGGACAGGAAGGCCTGGCGGGATATGGTTCATGGGATCACGAAGGGTCGGACACGACTTAACGACTGAACAACAACAACATAATGCTATCTGAAACTTTTAATTAATGCATTAAAACGTAATTGTGGTGTAGTGATTCATTCATCAAGGATGAGGAATTTTTAAGCCAGCGGTAACCACTTTTTATAGATTCATGAATTATAAAATCTGCAGTGTTCCTAATTCTATATAGAAAAAGATAACCAAAGAATTAACTTTCTGGTTCAATAACATTCCCCGTACATAGACACCTGAAATGTATAGGGGTCATTTCTGCAAGTACACTGCATTCTGTAATGGAAGAGTCAACTTCTAGCTATATTTTATTTGAGGAATTCATTCTAAACAACAAGAGAACAGTGTGCATTTTTTTTCTTCCCAAAATAGAGAGAGGTTATTTATTATACCAACTTGAGTTGCGAATTGGGAAAGATGGGTTGGGAGTTAGGGCCAAACTACACGTGACATTACTAATGTCACTGTAAATATGCCAAGGTTATTTACATTTTCTTTTGGGGGGTTCTTCTGATTCAGTTTAGGCCTGTGAGAGGGGGGGCTTTAACACCACACCCCATGCTCGATCCCAACCGACATTTCTTCCTGCCCTATGGATTCTCTTCTACAAGGAAAAAAGGTTCCATTGGAGTCAAGCTCGCTGATCAAGTCATAGTCCTGATTTGGATCATGTATGTGTTGCTACTTTCCAAAGAAAATAGTCCAGCCAAGCTAGCAACGATTTTCATTGCATATCTGGCCCTTATTAACTACTTGTGGGAGATTCAGGCATCTTCCCCCTGGTTGGGGAATCATGTATTTTCTCGTGCTGGTAAAATGTAGTCCCCACCCTTCTAGAACTTAAGATAAACAAGCAAGAGGGCAAACACTGCCTTGCCATGATTTTGATGACCTTGTTTCCCTTTCTTGTCAGTCTTTTTCAAAAAGCTAGATTGTGTTGGTATGATTGCCAGAGTACCCATCTTCCATGTTAAAAACAACAACACAAAAACACAACTAAAGAGATAGATATCCCTAATACATAGTTACATACCTACGTGCCCCACAGTTTTTCCATTTTGTGGAGATAGGACTATATGCAGCCAGGGCTGGTGACAACAAAAATAGAACGAATGAGATGAAAGACCCAGAATCTGTCTTGAAAGAACTGCGATGATGAGAAAGGTGCAATTTCACTTGTTCAATATGAATCCTTATAGCTGTAGTCCAGGGGCTCTCAACCCCTTCCCAGCCGAGTACCACCTCTGGGGCCACTCTCCTGCTGCGTACCACCCGAAGTGACTGGTGATGATATCATCGCCAGTTACTTCCATGTTTTCAGGGTTTTGGAGGCCAGAAAACACAGGTAGGAGACTCTTGGTGGGTGGGTGGGCCTTTCTCAGCGTTCCCGAGAGGCTCAGCCAAAAGCAGGAGCCTCTCAGGAGTGAAAACATGCCACCAAAACTGTCGTGTCGGAGCGGGGTTCTGTTGGTCCGGTGGTCCGAGTACCAACAGCAGTCGACAAAAGTACCACTGGTGGTACTAGTAACACTGGTTGAGAACCCCTGCTGTAGTCCCTTTCTACTTTGTTTCTTAGAAGTTTGACCTTAGAGGGTACTGGAACAAGAAACAAAACAATTTCATTTACTTCAGTGAGAATTGTATGCAAATATAGCCCAAAGCAATTTGATGTCTCAGCCTGTTGTGAAATAAATTTCTCAATTAGGCAAAAAGGTTATTATGATCAGTATGGAAGGTGACTCCGCCCCTCGCCCCAGAGTTTTAAAGCCCATCCTAATTTCAGTACTGGAATATCTTATTGGGGGAACGGACTGCTTTTTATTTTGATTCTCCTCAGGTAGTCTGCTTGTATCAGTCGTTAAGCAACCCTCTTAGTAAGCTGAACGCTCTCAACAGCATGCATTCCCACTTCATACTGGCTGATGATGGCACAGTGGGCAAGTATGGCAACGAGCTGAAACTCAGGAGAAATCTGGAGAAATACCTGTCACTTCAGAAAATACAGACTAGTAAGTCATTCTCTTTCAGTGCTCATCCTGTAAGGAGCTGTTCCTCTCGGATACTTTCTGTGGCAGTGACCTTTTCCTTACTTACATAAAGATTGCCTGCTCTTGTGTATGCTCCCTCACATACCCCATTTAACATCTGAGCCCTGCTCTCAATATCCCTACTTACGCTGGTGGGTGTATATCAGAAGCAGGGCCAAAATGTTAATTGTCACAGGACCTGGTTCTGCTTTGAACCAGCAGAACCTCCTAATTGAAACAGGTAACAAGCTTAGCATATTTCAGCACAAGCTTGCATGCATGTGTTTATTTTTTTGTTTTCCATGAAGACGGAGACCCAGATTCCAAAGATGTATATTGTTCGATAGAAGTATTATACTTTCTTCATGGTTTTAAAAAAATTGTTTCTTAGAAATTGTTTCTTAGAAACTGCGGCAGGCGTCGCCCGGCCCTCCCCCTCCGTGGGGACGGGGCGGGCCGGCGCCCCGCCTCGGCCGGCGCCTAGCAGCTGACTTAGATCTGGTGCGGACCAGGGGAATCCGACCGTTTAATTAAATCTTAGAAATTTGTCTGACTACTTTGGGCACAAAAGTCACTACCAGGATTAGCCAGGTCAGGCAGTAGCCAAGGGCCCACTCCCATTGGAGAGTCCACTGTTGACAGTGGTAGTGCTAAATGCACCATCGGGGGATGGGTGGGTTGTGCTATGGGCACAGTGGAGGGTTTTGCCCCAGAGCCCCCAGCAACCTGGTGGCCATATTGGCAGCTTGCACACAACCGTATTACAAAATGTTTTCCAAGGATTTCCATGTTAGTGTCATTTAAGATCTCTTACATTCATACCATGATGATATTTGAGATCTGCTCGCTGCCCATTTGATGGGGGCAGCAGTGAATAGTGGCACGCATTGTGCCCTGTACTTAGGCTTACCAGATCTTCAACCGGGACAGAGTGCTAGACCTTTAGGAGAAGGAATGTGGGCAGGTGTAGCTTGTTAAGTCCTAGAGCACAATCCTAGGCATGTCTACTCAGAAGCAAGCCCTATTGTGTTCAGTGGGGCTTGCTTCTGAGTAGACATGCCTAGGATTGTGCTCTAGGACTTAACAAGCTACACCTGCCCACATTCCTTCTCCTAAAGGTCTAGCACTCTGTCCCGGTTGGAGATCTGGCAAGCCTACCTGTACTGCTAGTAATAGTTTCTTTGTGGCTTGAAATAGGGATGGGACAAGGAGTGCCCTTAGTTGGGCTGGTGGTGGAAGGCGGTCCAAACGAGATCCTGACAGTGTGGGAATACGTGAAGGACAAACCTGCTGTCCCTGTCGTAGTGTATGAAGGAACTGGCCGAGCTGCAGACCTCCTTGCTTTTACCCATAAGCACACCGCAGATATTTTGTGAGTACTTTTCAAGTTATAGCATTTGCTTAGATTTGTAAGACTGACATATTGCAAAAAACATGCCTTCAGGGGGCACTTCTAGACAGGGTGTTTAATCTGGAATTGTCTCATATTGTTCATGAACCTCTTAGGATGGTTCACATGATGTCACCATCCATCCGTTGTCCACCTGTGCTTTCCCCATGGTGAAACCATCACATTTATTAATTCATGGGCAGCAGCCCGATCCTACCCCCCCCCCAGCAGCCTGCATGATGCAGCAGCGCTGACAGAGTGCTCACCGCGTGCTGGGGGGTGGGAAACAAGACAGCTTGGGAGAGGGAATTAAAAATCATTTATACTTACCTCCTTGTAGGCCTCCTGGCTGCCAATGGGTCTTCTTGGACCTACGCTAGCTATTTAGTTGGTGTAAGTCCAAGGAGCCAAAGGGGGCATGTCGGACCGGGAAAAGGGGATAGGATCTTGGTGTGTACTGCTGCCACCGAGACCCTCCCCCTCCCACCCATTTTGGCCTGCTCCCTGCCCTGATCTTCCCCACCCCTCCCTCCCCATTCCGCCTTCCACCTGCTTCCTCCCTGCCCAGACACTCCTCCATTCCTCCCCCTCCCTGCCCCATTCCTGTCACTGCCCTCTCCCTGTGCCGTCTTACCTGTGGTCCTGCATGTAGCAAGCAACGGCAGCGGGCCTCCATCATCACTGCCATTTCCAGTGATGGTTCTGGATTGGCCACCATACGGCCATTTAAGACTGTTCTGCTGTCATAAAGCCCAGTTAGAATTGGGCTGTTAGGAATGTCTGTGATACACACATTCCCATGAGGCACTGTGAGGCACCCTCCATTGCTAGCTCAGATTTACCCCTTTTAAAATCAGTGCTACTATTTCAGACGTTTCTCCAAAGATTTTACATTTTCATTGTTGAAGACATGTTATATTTTCAGCAGCATTTATTATCCATTGTGGTTTCAGTACTTTTGTAGTAGAAGTTTGTAGCTGGTAGTCCGTGATCCAAATCTGGCCTGTGGCCAGCCACTAGTTGACCCGCGGACAGAGATGACGTGTTCACCTTTTGATTAAGAGGAAGCATTTTGACCCAGCAAAACTCCTCATAGCTGAGTACAGAAGGGAAGGGGGACCGTCAGAGACACAATTAGGCTGCACTGCTCATATATTTCCTGCAAACTCAGTGCTCTCCAGCATGTCCGCAGTCTGCCAAGGAAAGGCAGTTAGCTAGTGTGGGGTTTCCTAGCTCCATTAACTATGTGTATGATGAGGAGAGAGGCAGAGTGATTTTGTCTATAGCTAATCTAGTTGTCAGCTATGGTTGTATAGTGTTGATCACATGCTTGACTATATTCATAAAACCAGCTAAACATGTGTCGGTCTCATTAATTCAGATAGGATCTGAGCATGCTTAATTCACCACCACAGGATTAAATTCTTCATCCTTTTTATGGACATACCTTTATTTTATTTTTGTTTCTGGGTGATGCTTTATTTGGGGCAAGCAGACCAGTGTAAAGGTATGAGGGGATTTTCTTTGTATGCTGCTTTTTGGTTGAAAAGCACTTTTGCTATTTAATAATGTAAAGGATAAGAATGATCTATTATTGTAATTTTGTCTTTTTGTACGTATGTGACTTCCCCAGGAATTTGAACCCTCAGCTCAAGGAAGAGATATTATTAATGATTCAGAACACCTTTAGTTTTGGGCAGAAACAGTCCCATCACCTCTTTAAAATCTTAATGGAGTGTATGGAACACAGGGATTCTGTAAGTATGATGAATCCCACAGATCGTTTTTATTAACCTCATTGTCGATAGTGCCTTATTTTTTTTCTCTTGCATAGCTTTACTTTGATTCAAGTGTTGTTCTACTAAAACAATCATCTGTAGAATACAGTAATGATTACAGGTCAACAGTTATCCATTATTACCCTTGCTCAGTCTGTTTTTGACAGCAGTGTGAACCTGCATGATGGAAGGTAATGAGGACATTTTGCAGTGGAAAGGGTCACAAGAAAGTGGAAGTGAGAGTGAATGTCCACAAATGCTATTTGCTGCACGTTTGCCTGTGTGCAAAGCCACTCTGAATACTGTAGACTTGGAAATTAAGCTGTCTAGTTATATAAGTTGCTTGTAGGTTATTTGTTAGTACACTAAATTCAGGAAATTTTGATTCCATTTGGAGAAAAGGCTCAAAAGCAGAAGCGAGGTGCAACTGCAAGATGGGTATGGCTAGCCTTACCATAGTTCCGGAATTAGCTGGGACAGTCCCGGTTTCCAGGTCCATCCTGACTGGCTAGCTGGCCGGAGTGGTTGCGGGGACGGGGCCAGCGGCAGTGGCAATCCTGGGGATCACTGCCACTGGCGGGGAAAAATCACCTGAAAACGGCATTTTTTTAAAACTTCCTGGGGCTTCGGGGTTGTGCAGGGAGGCCTGCACGACCCTTCGCAGGCCTCCCCGATGTTTAGATAGCTGGAAAACGGTGATTTTAGGCCACCTGGTTTCCGCGATAAGGCTTTTTCTGGTAAGGCTATGCCCCTGGAGCTTGCCATACTACTAATCTGGAAACCAATCAGTTTGACTACTTATGGGGAGATCAGATGTTGGAGACAATCTTGCTCTTGCAGGGCTAGGAGACTTCCCTCAGAGACCTCTCCTAGGATTTCTCTCAGACTGTGCCAGGACCTTCTCATGGGACTTCTTTTAATGCTCCTGTTGTTGGACTCAGAATGGGACCAACTTAAGTTCTTTTCTCTTGTTTCTTTTTGTAACTCCTTATACAGTAGTTAGAATTCTACCTCTCCAACTCCTCTCCAGTTTTACGGTCCAATCCAGCACAATTATTCGCCTGCGGAGTGCGTGCTCCGCAGGTGCTGGGTGTTGTAAACGTGCCATAAAGTGCATTTTTGACACCTGGAGAGTAAGGCAGCCCTTCAGTACCCCCCCCCCCCGGACCTGGCACCCATTGGTGCAGTTAAGTCCTACACCAGTCAGTGCAGGGGGGGGGGGAGGAAGGGCCTGGTGGTGAGGGAGGGCGGTTGTTGGTCAGGCCAGGAGGGGGCGGGGATATTGCCAGCGTGTTCCTTCGCTATCCCGCGCCTGTTCCCAGCCTGGGCTGCCCTTACCCCGCCACCCTGGATGTACGCCGGCTCCAGAGCTGACATAAATCCAAGGAAGCCCATTGGCCTGGGAAGGGGATGAACATTCCCTTCTCCTGAGGTATTCCCAGGCCGTGCCAACGCGGCCTAGGAAGGGCGCCGGATACTGCGGCCGGTCCTTCAGACCGCATATCTTTGCTCAGGATTGGGCCGTTAGTTTACTCTGAGACCAGTTCAGATACTCACCTACCCATAGTTGCTGCAGAAGATCCCTTTCCTGTACTTCTGATCAATGCACAGTGAGCAATGCTCCTGTTTACCCATTTCTGTTGTATGCAGTGGTCAGCCCTCTAGGACATGCAATGCTGGAGCCTGACCCTGCATGTGATTGGATTGGCATATGGAGAGAGGAGTTCAAACACCATTTTTTGTTTGTGGATCAGCAGATTTTTGTGTGTGGGTTGGTTGGGAGCAACCATAGGGTGGTGAGTACCTTTTGAACAGATCCTTAGAGGATGGCAAAAGTTCTTATTGCTCATGCGAAGAAAAAGAGCACAAATGACAGCCAGAAAACTATACGTGGGAAATGCAATAAAACACACACTTTCCTGTGTGCATTGTCTGGTTAACCTTTCTGCGACAGAACATTCTGTATCTCTTTGGATTTAATTTTTTTTTTTTAAACTTTTAAAATTGTTAAATCACAATGTTCAGACTTGCAACAATATTCTAGTGTTTGGTCATGTATTTTGACCGCCCATCCCCCCACACACACACTATTGTCTCATCATGAATTGAATTGTCTCATTGTTTTTTGAAAGGGTTTTTCTTTCTTCCCTCAGTAATCTCTCTTACTGTTTTGATTGATAGATAACAATTGTTGATACAGAATCAGAGGAACATCAGGATATTGATTTGGCAATTCTAACTGCCCTCTTAAAAGGTACTGGCTCATAATCTTGTCTGCCTTTTCCTCCAAAGGCATGCTGATTCATAAGCATTTCTTATGAAGCAGGAATAAAAGAAGCCTATGTATAAAATCTAAAAGAGACTTTGTTTGTTTTTAGGGACAAATATGTCTGCTCCAGATCAGCTTAATCTGGCACTTGCCTGGAACAGACTGGACATTGCTAAGAAGCATATATTGGTTTATGGGCAGCACTGGAAGGTAATTTTAACATTTATAGTCCATACTCCATGACTGTTAACACGTCTACTTTCTGTGTTCCTTTATTGGCATATCCTACTTAAGCAGTATCTTGAATCTGAGTTCAGTTATCACACTTGGGATAAAAATGCTTTCAAAAATGTAAACATAATAATGTAATTGTGTTGGCAAGAGGTAGAATTTTATAGGTTAAAAGAACTGGAGAACTTCTTAAAGCACCTAAATAATTTTTGCTCGGAAATATAGTTCACAATGGAATTAGAGAAGAACGATTCCCTTGCGTTTCTGGATGTATTAATGACTAAGAAGAAGGATTTGACAATTGGGCATGCGGTATCTAGAAAACCGACACAAACGGGTCGGTACCTGCACAACCTGTCAAATCATCATCCGGCACATAAGAATTCCCTGATCAATTCTTTGATTTATAGAGCATTACATGTGAGTGATGCACCCTCATTGTTATGGGAAAAATCGATAAATGTAGATTCTTTAGAAGCTAATGGTTATAGTAATTTGCAGGTTAACAAATGTTAGGATAAACAACTGAGCAAGATTAATGGTCCTAAGGTAAATAGTGAAGGGGAGAGACAACGGGATCCGGACAAACGGTGGACAAACGCATGTACAGGGTACCACTGATAAAATGGCACGTGTCTTGAATCAGTTTAACATAAGGACTCTGTTTACCCCAACGACAAAAATAGAACAATGATTACGAAATCCGAAAGACACCAGACCACCACTTTCAACGCCAGGTGTTTACGAGATCCCCTGCCAATGTGGACGCAGCTACATAGGCACAACGGGCAGAGCCATTAAAACCAGGATGTCAGAACACAAAAGATCGACCCGTTTGGCTCAGAGTGATAAATCTATGGTGGCACAGCATGCGCTGGAATCCGGACATAAGATCCTTTTTGATAATACCCGTGTTCTGTTTAATGAAACAAGACACAGACAACGCTTGAATTTAGAGGCTGTGGCTATTTCACGGAGAAAAAATCAATCGCTGCTGAACAGGCAGCAGGAACTCTCGTTCGTGAACAGAATATGATTTACCTATACTGAAGAAAAATCAACCACCCAGTCTTGAATCATGAATTTGTTGGCTTTAGTGATCTATACGCTTTGTTTGCTTAACATTGGTTATTTCCGATCTGTTCGATTGCTTGCTTCCGGTACTAATTGACAGCTCTGCGGTTTCCCGCGCTTTTCAGCGCTGCTGCTTATTTAGGTCTGCATCTTTCTCCAGTAGTTAATTCCATCTCACACGGAGATTCTGTGTGTTCCTTGAGAACGTTCAGTGTTCTGAACGAAACGTTGGACTAATATTTTTGATGGGTGTGGACTTTTGGTGATTTTATTGTGTATTTTAAAACATTGGAATTCCTCATATGATCGTTTAAATATTTTATTTTTACATGACCTTTTAACCTATAAAACTCTACCTCTTGCCATTATGTCTGGTCATGAAAATATCCATGCTACATTAATTGTGTTGGGTTTCTCCTTCCCCCCCCCCCCCCGGTCCCTTGACCACCCTACCAATTGTTTAAAGGTTGGCTCCCTGGAACAAGCTATGCTGGATGCTTTGGTCATGGATCGTGTAGAATTTGTGAAGTTGCTCATAGAACATGGAGTAAATCTGCACCGTTTCCTTACCATTTCCCGCTTGGAAGAACTGTACAATACTGTGAGTGCCTGGAATTCCCAATAGTGAACAATTTTTGCTTTAACAATTTGTTTATGTATTTAATTTAAAATACTTCTGTTAGCATGCTTTTTTTCTGTAAAAGGTTTGACCATAGCAATGGGTAGCTTGCATTTTCACATGGATGTTAATCTAGTATTACAAGAGCTAATTTAACCATGCCCGAGGAGTTGGGTGTATGCAGTGGTGGTGGCTTTTTGTTGTTTGTTTTGAAATAGCAGCTTCCACCCCAATGCCATATCATGGACTGCTTTGTACAATTCCCTTCAATTTCAAAATACATCTTCCATACATCACACGGATCACTGCTGTTCCAAGACACTTGAGGTCAGAACCTCTTAATCGGCATAAAGAACTAGTTGCATGGTTCTTTAAATCCTGACCATAGATCTTGTTGAGATCCAAGTTATCCAGAAAAGCTTCTGCTAAGCTATCATCAGATGTTTCTGCACTATATCCCTTTAGTGCAGTTGAGGTATTGCTTTTCCACAATTAGGTGCAAGCAGAATTAAAATGTAGGATCCACACAGCATTTAAAACACTTACAGCCCATTCCAACCCAACTCCTCTCCAAGTCAGGCATAAGTGTGGCCTAAGTGCAGCCTAAGTTAGGCAGAAGTTATGCCTGAGGTAGGTCAGAGTTATGCCTGAGTTAGGCAGGCTGCAGTTTCTGTGGCCCAGCACCACCCCAGGATCCAGGCAACACTTACCTCCCAGGCAGGCAGGCTCTTCTCCAGGCTCGGTGTCTGGCTCGGGCATGTCTGCATGTGTCAGCGTCCATCCATGGCAGCTGCCGCAGGGTCTGTCGCAGCCCGGTCGCAAAGGGGCTGACTGCAGGCATGGGGGTTGCGCCAGTCATGTGGTGGGCGCAGGGCAGGTGACAGGTGAGCGAGGTGCCTGAGCCAGCCGCCACAGGGCACCCTGTGCATCAGCCACCTGCTGCAGGGGAGAGTGGCTGTCCCCTCCCTCCTGCAGAAGGCGATGCCACCCCCAAGCCACGTTGAGGCTGCACGCGGGGGTCATGGGGGGTGAGCGGGGAAGGGAAGGGAAGGAGGGGGGTGGGAACGTCACACACAAGGGGGGTCTCATGAGGTCTGGAACTGCCTCTGACATGACTTGCCCGTGCGCTGCCTGAAGCCCAGGGCCTCCAGGGCCGGGGCAATGCCCACAAAGAAGGCATCCCGGCGTGCCTTCTGCTCTGTGCCCCGGCCAAGACCGAGAGATGCCTCGGGCCTGTCTGCTGCGAGCGTGAAGGGCTCACGCAGCTCATCACACCCCCAGATGGTGCAGACAGACTTTGGGCGGAGGCGCCTGCATTACGGGCGGACCTTCGACGGAGGCGCCTGCATTACGGGCGGACCTTCAACGGAGGCGCCTGCATTACGGGCGGACCTTTATGAGACACATAGCATGGTCTGTGCTGCTTACCTGGGTGTAAGGAGAGCATGATCCTGTAAGGGGAAAGGGTCAAAGAGAGAGACAACAACACAACTTGGGGGTCACTACCATGGCAAACCTAGCACTACTGACCTGTCAGTTGATCCTGTGGAGAAAAGGGGGGGAGGAAACAGCTGGTGTCTACATAAGGCTAACAGTTCCACACTTGTGGCATTGTCTGCTCACATGACTACAGGCAGCAATCAGACACAACAGTGGTACAGAGGCATGTATCCTATATATCATAGCAGGCTAAGCAGGCAGTTATCATACAACACAGTGGTAAAGAGGCATATCATAGCAGGCTAAGCAGGCAGTTATCATACAACACATTGGTAAAGAGGCATATCATAGCAGGCTAAGCAGGCAGTTATCATACAACACATTGGTAAAGAGGCATATCATAGCAGGCTAAGCAGGCAGTTATCATACAACACATTGGTAAAGAGGCATATCATAGCAGGCTAAGCAGGCAGTTATCAGACAACACATTGGTAAAGAGGCATATCATAGCAGGCAAAGCAGGCAGGCATGAGAGGGCACATTGGTAAAGAGGCATGTATCATATATTTCTATATGCAAATAGGCAGAAGTCAGAACACATGTCAGCACGAACCCTGCTCTTACCTGCTGGTGTTGTTGCCTGTGGGGGGGGGGGGAAGAGAGCGGCTGGGAGAAAGGCATGGGTTAGCAAATGGTAGCATGGAGGCAGCTGCCCAGGCACAGCTGTAAACAGGTTGAGGGGGGCAGAGAGGAGAAGAGAAAAGTGGGGTGTTTGTGAATTTTGCCCTCCACCAACAAAGTCCCATTTTGTGGCTGCTGGGGGACAGAACCCCACGCCACGTGCTCAGAGAGAGAGAGAGAGAGAGAGAGACTGGGGGCCTGGGGCTGGGCTTTTGTGGGAAAGAGGCTGGGTGGGGCTGGGTGCTGATAGGCTCCCTATCTTAGGCATAACTCTTGTCGGTTTCCAGACCTAGCAGGCCCAACTCCGTCCTAACTCTGACCTAACTCAGGAGTAGGGTGTTAGAAATTTTCAGGAGAGGGCTGGCTCAGGTAAGGTAAAATGGCTCCTATGGGTCTCCTCGAATTTGGGTCCACCTTTTTGGTCGACCTAACTTTTGTGTCAGCTTCTGTGTTGGAGGGGGCGTGTCTGTGCTCGCCAGGGTCTGGAATCCGACGTTAATTGGTTTCCGCCCCGGTTACGCCCACGGTCCGCCCATGGTCGCGTTTAGGTCCGAGTTGTGCCGGCGTCTGTGGTGCGCATGTGCGCCGTTCTTAGTCCGTCGGTCGTAAGTTCGACTTAACTTCGCCCTAAATGGTCGCGTTCCAGACCTAAAGTCGACCTAAACGACTTAGGCTGACTTTAGGTCTGACTTGGGCTGCTTAGCACTTGGGTTGGAATGGGCTGTTATAGTAACTAGCAATACCCTTCTCCATGGTTAAGGCTCTACTGACAAGTGCATTCTATTTAGCAAAGGCCCTTGGCAATTTCAGATAAAAGTCTACTGCTGTCAATTTTATTGCTTCCTGTTTTTCCTGGCTGGAGTAATGGGTTCTTAAATAGGCTCTCTGAATTGCCCCAATGCCAGTTTCTGTGAGGGGAAGGGATGCAAATGAAAGCCTTTAGTCAAATGCTTTTAAGGTGCGATTCATCACTAATCTTCCAGACAAAATCAACAGAAGCAATAAAACTGGATGAACCTGCAAAGAGGCGATGTTTAATTGAAAAATACAGAACCACTGAGAAACCTTAATAGTGTTTTATCTGTATATGCTGGAAAAACTGGAGCTGTATTAGCAAAGATTTGCCATGCAGCAGGTCTGAAAAAACACAGGTAGAACACAGAAAACATTGAGAGTCAACAATTTGGAAATGACATCACGTGAATGTTCCATAAAAAGTGAGTGCACAATGAGATGGCAATTTCAAAGAAAAGGGCTAATGTGGAAGCACTCATGATAAGGATTAATGTACACCAGTAGAACTGTTGAAGGATGTTTCAGTAGTAGACGTTTTGTTCTCTCTGCATCTTCTTTTCATTTTATTCATAAAATAAATACCGAACAAAATTGAATAAAATTCATTTATTTTCTTTCTTATATTTATTTCATTCACCATGTTTTCATTTTTATTTTAACATTCCAGAAACAAGGACCAACAAATCTACTTCTGCATCATCTTGTTTGTGATGTGAAACAGGTAATCCAAATTCCAAAGAATAAAGAGGAAGGCATGTACTTTAAGGAGGTCTCTTCCAGACAATAATTTCCCATTGTCCATCACTTATTGTTACCATTGTTTGCTACTAGCTACTCTGTAATGTCAACCTGGAAGCTAATTCTTCTGGCTCAAACACATTATCACAACTGCAACGCACGCACGCACGCACCACCACCACCACCACCACCACCACCACCAACAGTAGCATCAACCTCCTATATGAGATGGTACTTCTTCAATGAGATACACTTCTCCCCCATTTCTTCCTGTCTAGAGCTACCATCACTGGGGAATGGAGGATTTTAGAAGGATGAAGTTACGAGGGTTAGAGGAAGAGAGGAGAAGAGAAATTACTTATCCTTAGGCTGCTGGGCAGATGGGTACAATATATTTCTGTAATGCAAGGCTGGACTGCACGGCTTTGGGTCCTGAGGGAAAAAGAAAAATGCAGTCAAAAAGGTACCCCTTGGTGGGCAGGGAAAGTTGCTCTTTCAGAGGTGAGGGCAGCTACTGAGGTAAGAGGCTCTTCATGTGGGCAAGACCTCACCAAAACAGACAGAGGGGAAGTCTGTATGGAGGGAAGAGACCACCAAAACAGACAGTGTGGATGCCTTCAGTGGGGGAGAAAACGCCAGAATTCTGCTCTCAGAGCAAGGGTAATTATAGGACTTTGGACAAAGAAAACCAAGACATTCCTGGGGGGAATAGTGGTATCTGGAGCATCTCCTAGATGTGCAGCCAGGACTTCCCTGGGCATGATTGAGAGTTCAGGTGTATCCTTCCAGGAGGGCACAAAGGCTTAATTGCACCCCAATCAGAGCGTTTCCTGAAGGGATGAAAGGTATGGCAGGATGTGGGCAGTACCCATGCTTAGGTTGTTGGTGGGAAAGACATCCTGGAGAAGGAGTATGAAGAGAATGCCCAGGTGGCCAGCTTAACCATTTAAGCTTAATTTATTATTCAGGAAGGTGTGCTTGCAAACAAGTTTATGCCAAGGTGGAGACACCGAATTTGCAAGACTTTAGACTAGGAAGGTGACACACAGATGCCCCGCAGTACTACAGCTTTCCAATCTAATCAATTGCCCTTTATTAGCATGATCTTGATTAGAGGAAGCCATGTGCTGACTCTCAGGACTGTCAGTCAAGGAATCAACATGGAATTCGGAGAGACTGCACATTTGGAAAGTGAGCTCATTGACAAAATACAGAATTCAGAGATGTGAAGAAAAGAGAGAGCACAAGGTCACACAAGCCCTCAGTGTCCTCCTAAGGTCACAGAGAGCTTGTTCAGCCCTCCTTTTTCCTCCCCCCCCCGATCTGTGTGATTCCCATGATGACATGACAGCGCTCATAGACTTATTTGCCCCTTAGCGCATCCTCACAGAGTCCAAAAAGTTGCCTGAATTGGGCTGACTAGAGAAAAGTCTTCTAAACTAGCAGTGTAGGACTAGAGGCACTGCATTATGTTGCACAGAACTGTTGGAGGAAATGGGCACAGGGAGGGGGAGTTTGTCTCTCTCTTGCCCTCTAAATATGGCTTCTTGGGGAGGCTGGGTTCACAGTCTGAGAATTTCGAACCGGATAAAATGCTATTACTGGGAACTGGTGTGGTGGCTAAAAGTGTGCATTGAAAAGGTTTCTATTTTACATTCCACTTCAGGCATGAACTCATTATGTGAACTTGGGTGAGTCATGTCTTTTGGTTTCGGTACCCCCCATCTGCAATATGGAGATAATACTGAGCTACCATAGAGCTGTTCTCAGGTTTACTGAGATAATGTATGTGAACTTGCACTTTGAACATTGTATAGTACTAGAAATACACTGACTGTTGTTACCATGTAAACCATCAAGTGTTTTTGTTGCAGAGTGCCCTGCCGGTGGACTACAAAATATCACTGATTGATATTGGACTGGTAATAGAATACTTGATCGGTGGAGCTTACCGAAGCACATACACAAAAAAACATTTCAGAGTTCTGTACAATAGCCTTTACAAAAACCGCAAGGTAAGCTCAATGAAATGGTCAGGGCCATTTCTGCCAGTGAGATCCTGCAGAAATGTAGTAGAAGGAAGATAGCCCGACATTATTGCATTACCGCTTGCATCGGAGAGGAGTCTTTGGTGAATAAAGAAAAGTGAAATATAAAAACTACAATTCCATAAAGTTGAATCAAGCAGCACGTAGTATCAGTAGACGAAAATGCATTAGAATAAGAAATAATAGAATTCCAAGAAATATAACAATTGCTTCTTTTCAAACTGAGATGTAATTGCTAAATAGAATTGCTGGGTAAATTCTATTTAAAAGTAAATATTTAGAATTGCTAAATATTTACTGTACTTAAGCTGGATCTAATACTTGTTTACAAAAAATGACAGTGCCTGCTTTTTACTTCTGGGCATCATTTTCATATGCTCTGTTGCACATCTGACCTGTGGGATTTGCAAAATGCCTCTTGCTCAACTATGCGATATCCTCATGCTGGAAAAAGGTTTTCAGGGTCTTGAGGGTATCAACGTAGGGATCTTGTGTGCCTTTCCTTCCTCTTTAATCAAAGAAAACTGCCTCTGAGGCTGATTGAGGTACCCCAGTATTCAGTGGCATAGCTATGCCCTGCGGGTGGGGGGGCCACACCCCCGTGAGTCACTTCTGGAAGTGACATCACTCGCCCCACCCCCTGGTGATGTCAGTACCGCCGAAAAGGGGTGGGGGCATCCTTTCTCACTGCCACCGAATTGCTTCCAATGCGGCGGCTTTGGCAACCCCCCCCCGCATGTTGCCCAGCCCCCCTCCAGCTACACCTCTACCAGTATTGAGTTTATTGCTGGATGTTTCCTTACAGCTATAGGGTTTGCCATCTACCAGTAGGTATTTAACTTTTATTTTTAATTTAAAATATTTTGTAGCTAAATTACTGCTGGAGAACACAGCAGTAGTTTCAAGTATCTGTGTGGATACTGGCAAACAGAATTATTGTTCTGGAACCAAATACTTCTATCCTGGAGAAACATGATTGGGCAAAGCAAAGTGTAGTATGGCAATATTCTCCATACTCTTTTGCTAAAATACCAGGAAATATGAACCTCATAGCATGGGAGCAAAGCAAAGAGAAACTGCAACAATGATGAAAACAAGTACTGTACAGAACTAAACCAAATTGGGGTGACCTACTCTGTTTCAAAAAACTAGGTGCAAATAGATCAGGATAATTTTTTTAGAGTGCATTTTCCAAATACCCAGGAAGAGTAGGAGGAAATATGTGTAGGAGGAAATATTTTTAGTGGAAAAAGTGCAGGAGGAGGAAAGACTAAGAACCACTACGTCTCATCCCATTCTGATTTTCCTCTGTTGCTTGTTGCCTTGTGACTTATTTTACAGAATGCAAAGAGTCAGGGACGTACGGCATACAACTGAGTGTTTATTTGTAACTTTGAATTTTATCCTAATGGTTAAGTTTTTAAGTGGAAACGAAGGCTAAGAGCCACTGAATGTGAATGTGTTTTGGTGTGTATTGCCATATTGAAAATATAACAATGGTGCAGTCCGACTCTAATTCATCTTTTTTCTTTGTTTTATGATGTATCATCGGAACCAGAGAGTTGTCTCCAGCTTGGCACAGAACTTCTCCCTTCAGAATAATCCGATGGGGAGCAGAAGAGAATCTGTTGAAAATACCTTGCATTCCCAGTTTATCAGAACAGCACAGCCATACAAATACAAAGTACTGTGACTCTTTGCTTACTCATGCAATTTGTTAGAAAAGCACTAGACTGAAAAATTCTGTTTGCTCAACCAGAGAGTTTGTGCTTTTGAGAGAGATGCTGACATGATGGTTACTGTAAAATATTCCTTCTTCAGGGTTTGCATCAATGTTGAATCAGACAAAGTTTGAAGTACAGTTGGTTACCTATATAGTCCCCTTGGATGCAGGTGTCCAGTCTGCAGCAGAAGATTCAAGCTTTTGTCAGAGTCTGACAATGGATCAAAAATCAGTGGGTAACTGACACCATTTCAGAATGTGTATTGGTTACCATTTTGCAATGGGAACCTTCAAATGTCTGTTCCCTTGTGAGAGATGACTGTGGGGTCTATCAAACCATTCAAACTGAGAGGGGAACTCAGACTCGTTTTTTTCTGTCTCATTGCAATCTCTAACAGCAAACTGCAGGAGGGAGACTGAAAACGCCTGGTTTGGAGTCTGGACCACAGTGGAGAGTCCATGGCTGATACCATAACAACTTTGCAAGAGTTTGCAACTTTTAAAGATCTGCTGGGTATAACTGAACTCAGTGGGATTTATTTCTGAGTGAACATTAATTCAGTCTGATTTGTCTCCCAATATACATCATGGTATGCCTGGTTTAAATATAGGCATGAAGTCAAGGCTTATTAGTTGCAGTGGGAAAGTTCTTTATACGGAGGACTTTTACACTACTTAGATTTCAGTCAATGCCATTGGAAGTTGTTGTTGGATGGTATAAATGTATTTCTTATTTTTGTATTTGTGATAATGTTAATATAGACCATATCTGCCACTACATGTTAGACTGCATTTTGGAGTTTCTTCTTTTGCAGCTTTTTGAGTGGTACTGGTACATGTATTGGTCTGTTGCACAAAAGTTGGAGTGTTTGTTAACAAGTAGTAACAAAGACGTATGTAGCAATTTGCTGTAGCAGCTGTTAAATCTCACCAGAATTTTCTAGCTACCCACAGAGTGCAAATATGACTTCTGAGATCAATATTTACATTCTGTTATGGGCTTTTGAAAAAAATATCTCATTGCTTTGTGACTTTTTTTTTATGTGAATTTGTAATTCTACGTACTGTATATTGCCCACGCTACTTTTATAATCCTGAGGTTTGTTATGCTTTATGGTCAAGACCAAATTGAGCAAGCATGCATAGAATCAGGCTAGTTTTAGTTGCTTAACTAGATTTTTATTAACTTGCAGGAAAAAACTGCTGCTCTTCATAAGTCTAGGAAGAAGCTCAAAGACGAATTTACTGTCTCAGATGACCAGGAGTCAGTTGGCTTTATTTACCCATATAATGATCTCTTGGTTTG
The DNA here is from genome assembly GCA_026170595.1 of Plestiodon gilberti rubricaudatus. Lineage (NCBI taxonomy): Eukaryota > Metazoa > Chordata > Lepidosauria > Squamata > Scincidae > Plestiodon > Plestiodon gilberti. Next base: position 69,042,708 of record JANXHW010000002.1, read on the forward strand.
GGCAGTGTTGATGAAAAGACAGAAGATGGCCATGTTCTTTTGGCAGCATGGAAAGGAAGCGATGGTCAAGGCAGTGGTGGCTTGCAAGCTCTACAGAGCCGTGGCACGTGAAGCTGAGCAATGCAACATGGAGGATGATACATTAGAAGAACTGAAGAAGTATTCAAAGTAGGGGTTCTCCCTTCACTTCAGTTAATACAGATCTGCAATGCTTAGAATGGTTAGACATTTTCCTCTCCATCAACTAAGACCATGTAATGTTGTGTGCTGGTGGGACAGCTGAAGGATGTCTTTTGGCTGAGCAAGCAAAGGAGGCTTATTTTAAAAATAGACGGAGCTGATCTCAACTGTAAAGAACCACCATTACCTCAATTTTAGTGAAAAGAAAAATTATCTAGGGAGGAGTATCCTTGATGCTAAGAAGTCAGCATACCAATTTGATGTAGGATTGTCTATGTGCTTGCTATTTTCCTTTTAGTTTCATTCTTTGAATATAATAATCACTCTCATGTAACTTATTCAGGGCCCAATCCTATCCAAATTTCCAGCACCGATGCAGCCATGCCAATGGAGCGTGCGTTACATTCTGCGGGGGGCGGGGGGAGTCACCGGTGTCACGAGCCGGCAAGTCACCCCGTGCGGGGTTGGGTGGCCCGGCGCATCACCCCCACACCCACCCACCAGGCTCGTCACCCCCCCAGGCGCGTCAACCCCCCACAGCCTCGTCACCCCCCCTGGTACTCACCCCATCCGAGCACGTCACCCCCGGGAGCCGGCAGGCCAAGCCGCGTCTTCCTCGGCAGCTCAGCCGCTTCTAGGTAGGCCGGGCAAGGCTTTGAGCGGCGCATGTGCACGCGCACAACGTCTCTTGAAGCCTTGCCCTCAGAAGTGCCGAACGAAGACCCGATTGGGTCTTCGTTCGGCCCTTCTGAGGGCAAGGCTTTGAGCAGTGCTGTGCCCATGCCACTTGAAGCCTTGCAAGCTGGCCTATTTAGAAGCAGCCGAGCCGCCAAGGAAGACGCGGCTCGGCCTGCCAGCTCCCAGGGGTGATGCGCCTGTCGGGACTCCTGGTACGTCACACTCCTGGTGCGTCACCCCCTCCGGGCGCCTCCTGACACATGACCCCGTGCATCCCACCCCCTGCCATGCATCAGTGATGCCATTGGGGGGAGTCACGGAGGCCTCCTCAAGGTAAGGGAATGTTTGTTCCTTTAACCTCGGGGCTCCATTGCGGCTGCATCAGCGCTGGAATGTTGGCTACATTGGGCCCTCAGATGATCGTTGACTTTTATTGCCAGAATCTTCAAATCCATCATCTTTGCTTTTTAAAATCATTTTATTGTGACTATTTGCCTTGGGGCTTACCATCAAGCAACATGTTTCATAAACCACATGAGTTGGCCTGGTTTTTTCCTGGTGTGAAATGGGGGAAACCATGGGAGTGGTGGGGGTGGGGTTTTATACTTTGCCTCCACCATGGCTCCAGTTCTGGTTGTGCACCCCTTGCATACTGTTTACAGTAGGGAAAAAAGTTTCCATTGGATTTCAGTGGAAGCTTTTTTCCTGCTGTAAGTAGCATGGTGGAGCATATATGATCAAGATCAGAACCATGGTAACGTCTGAATCCCCAAACCAGTTTCCCCTCATTTCTCATGTCCCATGTGCTATTTTTTTTAAAGCAAAGAAGAGAGGCCAACTTGTCCTCTTAACGTCCTTCTTAACAGGTAGCTCTTCATTCCAGATAGACATTTTCCATGGGAAAATTGAGCAGGTATTGTAACCATTTATTATAGTTGGACCCTCTCACTTACTAGGAAGCAAATCCCCATGAGATTTATTTCCAGGCAAAACATGTTTGGAATTGAGTGTGCATGTGAGAGGAGCTTTATACCCAAGCCAGATTATGTACCAATATTATTTTTGCTCGTTAAGTAACGCTAGCAGCACTCCTCCCCCCCCCCCCCCGTTTTCTCTTTGCTGTCATAGTGAGTTTGGGCAGCTTGCCCTAGATGTGCTGGATAATGCATTCAAACAAAATGAGCAGATGGCCATGAAGCTGCTGACCTATGAGCTGAAGAACTGGAGTAACTCAACATGCCTGAAATTGGCCGTGTCAGTGGGTCTGCGGTCCTTTGTCTCTCATACGTGCACACAGATGCTGTTGACTGATATGTGGATGGGACGCCTGAAGATGAGGAAGAACTCCTGGTTCAAGGTAAAGAACATCAGTAGTGCCTTGTCCGAATAGGTCGAAGGTCTTCTGCCAGGAAGGACCTGGGTTGTGTGATTGTGTTGAGGACCAACTGCATGAGAACTTCTGTCATTCTTTTGTGAGAATTAGAAGAAGCCCAAAAGACACAGGATGGCATGGAGAATTCCCAGCGTAACTTAGGTTGTTAATAGTAATTCTAAATAGCACAGCATGCTTCTATTTTCCTAGGGCTCATTTACACAAGATGTGTTGTACTTCCTGTAAGTAATCCTGTTCTTCATTGGGCACATTTTTTGCATGACCAGGTGATCACAGATGCAACCAACAGCCATTCCTGTGAGCACCACAGCACTTTTTCTAACCACTGTAAATTGCTGGATTTTTGATTGCCCAGTGGGCACTATGCAAATGCATGCCAAGAGAGGTGGAAATGCTTTTTCAAAGAAAATTACTTGTGTGACTAAGGGCCTGATCCTATCAGTGGGATATGCCGGCGGTCCTCATATAAATAAATAAATCCACCATTGCAGCCACCTCTTCGATGCTGGTGAAAAGGCCAGGAGGGGCTATGCACAAGAAGCAGTGCCATGCAGACCGGCTGTCAACACAGTCATGGTGGTGGTGGGGGAAGATCAGGGGTGGATCGGGGCAGGGATCAGGCCAGGCTCGGGGGGCAGGCTGGGGGTGGATCTCAGCAATAGAAACATCTACCAGATCTGATGCTCCTGTTCCAGGCCCATCCCCCACCCCACCCCCTTCATCCTAACAGGTATGGGCCAGCAAAAGAGGTGGTGTAGATCTGAATAGGCCCATAGGGGACCAGGGAGCGGCAGAGGAGGTAAGTAAATTTTTTATTTACGTACCTCTCCTGGCTGGCCTTGTTCCCAGCCAGCCCGCTGGATGCAGTGGATGCTACAACAGCATCCCTGCACCGTGCAGGTTGGCCCTGGATAGGATTGGGCTGTACGTGAGTAGAGATCAGCACTATCATTCTTAGGGCAGATTCTGAGTTACCCATCCACCCCAAAGCCCCTATGCTGGTATGCTTTTTCAGAGCCTAGCTGCAAAATGTGGGGCATTAGGCTTTCCTTACTTCATATTTTTGTTCATGAGAAGGAAGGGGAAGACAGAAACTGCACGTAGTCCCTCTGCCACAACAAACAAATGGGCAAGGCTTATGTGGGAAGGAATAGACATGGCAAGACCCAAGCTGTAAATTGTACCTGTGACGATCTTACAAGCAACTCTTCCCTATTTCTCAAGTAACAACTGATTTATTATCTCTTCCAAAGCATTGCCTCCTAGAGCTAGGGGGCGGGGGGGGGGGCGGGCAGTGTACCTTGCACTCTGGTTTCCCATAAACAACTTTATGTTTTACAATTTCACAGAAGTACCTTGGCTCCCCGTGTGCCAAAGCAAACACTGATTAAAAGATTCCTATGTTGAACAGCATCATCAGAGTCAATTCTGGCTACTGTTTCTTGCTTGCTTGGCCTCACGTGTGTAGTAATTTAGAATAATTTTCCTAAGCAACAGTTTGCAAGGAGCTGCTTCCATGTGCCCTCCTCTGGACCTGTTGTGCTGATGGTGGGTTGCTCTCTGTCCCTACGATCTTTTTGCATATCCAGCCTAGGAAAACTGAAAGCAGCAGCAAATGCAGTCAGTAATAAAGCAATATAAACGGCAGCTGCTTTATACTGAGCCAGACCATTGTTCCATCTAGCTTAGTACTGTCAACACTGACTGGCAGTGGCTCTCCAGGGTTTCAGACAAGGGTCTCTTCCAGCCCTACCTGGACATGTTGCCAGTGATTGAGTCTGCAGGCAATGTGTGTGCTCTGCCACTGAGCTATGCCCTGTCCCAGTCTATATCTCTTTGCCTCTCTCATCCACCTGAAGTTCGGAAATGAATGGGAACTGGGTGCATTCCACTCTCAGGCAAGACGTTGTGGAATAGAACCACTTGATTCCACTCACATCCTCGGTGATCTGTGCAAGGAGCCATTTAATCATTTGATTTTTGTCTGTAAACCGCTTTGTGAACGTTTTGTTGAAAAGCGGTATATAAATACTGTTAATAATAGTCACTTAGCACCTGTGGGAAACCTTGACTAAACATTTTGCATAGTAAAGCACCTACATACAGCATGTGTGTAAATCAACTTCAGTACCACTTCTTTTTCACTACACACAATCCACAGATGCTCACCTTTTCAGAAAATGGTCAATTCACATGGGCATGACTGGTGCCATTGTTTGTTTGTTTTAAAAAGCCTTTTAAATATGTAGCATGGAAATTTTCATAGCTGGACACAACTTTCAAAGAAACAGGAAATATGGGTTTGACAGCCATGTATACTTTGAGAAGAAATAAAGATCCTTTAAAATTGTATCCGTTGTCTGGCGAATTTCTTTAAAAGCACATACCATCAAGACATACACAATAAAGGTTCCCAGGTACAGGAAAACAAAAAAGTATTTAAATCTTTTTGCCAACGTTTCTTCCCTCCCTCGGGATTTTGTCAAGGCAGCACAGCTAGTGGGCTGTTAGATGACATTGTCCTCCAAGGAATACACAGATCTTTTATGCGGTTGTAGTTGCTAGAAAGCACGGGAAAGGTTAATTAGAAACGGAAGCGCTAGCTTCCGCATTGACCGAAAGTAACCTCTCGGTCGTATATCACTTTACTGAATGCAGCCGCGGTTTATTCAAAATCGGGAACCAGATTTTGTTAGCAAAAGAAAGTTCCTGTTTCCTGTTAATTAAATTCAAGGGTTTCTTTTGAGAAATTACGATAGCTTCCAAGTTTAATCTTTGTTTATGTTTCGGTTCACTGAACATGGAGCGAGTCTGGTTGAAGGAGACCCTATGCCCGGTTTTTAAAACGTGTGCTGCAACCGCTGATTTCTCCCCTTGTGAAAGTCTGGCAGCTCTCTCATGTTCTTGCAGCCTGACACTTGATAGGTCTTTTCATATTTCCAATATGACTCCGTCCACATTCACAAGGTATCTCGTAGACCCCAGGGTTGGTCAGTGGGGGTCTCCTATCTTTGGGGTTGCGCAGCATCTGTTCTATTTCTAGCATCTGCGCAACCCCAAAGAATTTTAAAGGATCTTTATTTCTTCTCAAAGTGTACATGGCTGTCAAACCCATATTTCCTGTTTCTTTGAAACTTTTAAGAATGCTTCAAGCTGAAACCAGCACACAGTATGATTGGTGAATGAGGGTGATATGGTAGAGACAGGCTAACAATTGGATTACCTGTGGCGTGTGGCCGGTAGCTGCTGATTGGAGCTGCCTATTTTAAACGTCATGCCTTTTGTTCTCTTGCACGGGGGCTGAGCCAGGAGAATGCAGATTCTCCTGAACTGGACTGCCTACATGGGAGAAGACTGAAGGGGAGAGCTCTTCCTGAAATGGATAGTGGCCTCGTTCAGATGATACTGTCTGAGCTAGCTTCCTGCCGTGCAGTTAGGGATACGTCCCAATTCTCCTGCTGGCAGGCCTTCCTGGTTCTTCTAATCACGTTGGGATAGCCATCTGAACCCCTCCCACACATACAAACGAAATACTCGTTTACTAGTATTTAGATTGCATGTGGGGGGTGGTTAGGTAAACAGAATTTCTAGCAGAAAGGTTAGGCAGTTAACTAGAGGGACTCCCCCAACGCACTTAGAAGAACAGGAAAGGTGAACAGGGAGGTCCCTATGTATGTCCCTAGTGTGTGTGGTGTGTGTGGGGGGATGGCTTGGATAGTTTCAACTGAATTAGCCCTCTGATCTCAGGAAAAATGGAGATTTCTTTGTGTGGGTTAAAGATTAAGGAGATAGAGCTGGTGGTATGAAATTTTGGGCTCAGCTCATTGTGAGTACCACATAAAATGGGAGACTGATAAATCTAATGAATTGCATGATACTCTTTCAGGTCATTCTAAGTATTATTTTACCTCCCACCATCTTCATGCTGGAGTTTAAAAGCAAGGCCGAGATGTCTCATGTGCCCCAATCACAGGAGTTCCACCAGTTCACATGGTATCATGGTGATCCTAGTGCCTCCAATGGTAAAGATGACCCTTCATTGGTTAGTATGGTACCAGATTTCAATTTCATTTTTAAGTGTGGACAGTACCAGGACTTATATTGCTATGTGTTGTAGATGTTTACAAAAATTCAAGGTCAGATTATGCTACTTTTAAGTGGAGTAGGGATTTATCATTGTGCCAATCATCTTGTAATGTTGTCTCGATGAGATCTAGAAACTTGTCTTTTTAAAACGAAAGCTGGGAAGACTGGGTCTCCTGAAAGCTTATAGACACTGAAAGGTATGTTAGATTTGTGTGAAGCCCATCTCTGATACAGACGTTTAATGTTATGCCAGAAAATATTAAATATTTTCAAGAAATGTTCCAGCCATTTACCTGATTTTGCAACAAAATACAGAAAAGCATTTAGCATTACCTTACTGCTTATTTTGCAATCCAGCTTTTAAAAAACAAATTTTAAACAGATGCTTAAAGTACTTATACTATATAACCTCAATAATAAAATCAGCTCCAAAAGAACATTTGCCATTTTCCAACTCCCATGTCACAGTAAAGGAATGTCAGGTGTACAACAAATGACTGAGGTAGGAGGGGAGACAAGTAGCATAGGCATATGTATTTTCATGCTGTATCTGCCATCATTCATTTTGTATGAAACCTGGACGTATCAGGCAAGATTTAGCGTTCATTCCTTTTGTTACGTATGAGACCTGGTGTAGCACAGTGGCTCTGAGATGGAGCTGTGCATCAGAATTTTCCTAGTTCAAATCTCTCCTCTGCCATTAACTCAGTGAGTAGCCTCAGGCAAGCTATAGCAGGCAGCCATGCCAAAACAGGCTGCACTGCATGCTGTGGTGTGTGTGTGTGTGTGTGCGCTGATCAGGAGGCTTGGGAGGGGAAAGGGAAAATATTTTCCCTTACCCTCCATTAGCCCCTTGACCAACAATGGTACCCCGTGGACCTGCGCCAGCTCTTTAGCTGGCACAAGACTGAGGAAACAAAGGGGGTGGGTAGGCTGGCTCCAGATGGTATCCCATCTGGTGCAAGCCAAATCCTCCCACCTCTGACACGCCCCTGGTTCTCCCCCCATTCCCCCCTATCCTCCCACCACCCACCCTGCCGACTCATCAATGTCAGCGGGGCTCCTCTTTGCTGCCACCGCATGCAGAGTTCTCCCTGCCACCTGTGGTGGTGACCCGGAAGTGCACGGCAACATGCACTTCCAGAGCTGCTTTCACAATGTTGTAAAACATATACCGCTGCCAGAACACTAGTTCCAATAGCGGTACGGCCACATAGGATTGGGTTGTAGGGCTGCGATCCAATAACACTTTACTGGGAATAAGCCTCATTGAACAAAATGGGACTTACTTTTGAGTAGACATGCATAGGATTGTGCTGCTACTTACCACACTTACAGCACAATCCAAACTAAGGATCCGGCGGGCAGCCCAGGGACGCCTGCTGGACACTATCCCCGTTCCGGGCCATGCTTGTGCGACCTGGAGGTCTGCTCGGGGAAAGGGTACGTTTGTCCCCTTTCCCTGGTGCAAACTGAGGATGGCCCAGTGGCTAAATAACTGGCGGAAGTAAGAGGAGGCCGTGTAATGGCTGAGGCGATCCTGCAGGAGATGGGGATATGACGGACACCATCCCCGCCCCCTCCTGGGCTGGCTCGGCCAATGGCCCGCCTCTCTCGCCATCTGGACCGCCCCCGCGCCCACCGGGGGATCTCTTACCTTCCTACGGCAGCCATGGGGACGTCCTGGCAGCAGAGTGAGGGCGGCCGGCCTTGCGCCAGCCTCCTTTACTCCCGAGTCATCGTGAACGTGCTTTATGGCTTGTTTGCGATGGCTTCCGGCGGTGGAGCACTCGCTCCGCCGCCAGAAGTTTAGGTAGGATTGCGCTGTTATCGTTGTTGTAAATGATAACAACTAGATAGTACATGTGATGTGCTTCCCCCCCCCCAAAGTGCTGTACAAATGTTAAGCAATATTATTCCTTAGAATTAAACAGGATCTTCTGATTTCAAGTTCAGAACCATTAGCCTTAGTATTATCTTGTATCGTAATAGTTGAAGTGTGAATGCTAAACTCATGGTATGGCTTACTGTAAATAACCTAGTGCCTCTTTGTGAGCAGCAAAATAGTGATTGTGTTTACATGTGCATGCCCCCCCCCAAATAAAGACGCCAAGCAGAGGTTTGGGTAGATGGTCACTTTATTAATTAATGAACATCTGCAGCAGGGAGGAAACCTGAACTCAACCCCCCCGGGTGTGCAGGCATCTAGGTGGGGAAACAGAAGGAACCATCTACCTCCCGAAATAAAGAAGGAGCATCGCAACCTGACTCCAAGCTATTGCCAGTCATGGACTGAGGGAACTTATCATGGCCAACCCCCAAAGGGGGTCGAGGCAAATGGCTAATCTCAGACTGTACTAAGAGAAGGGTGGGAGGGGCTCGACATCTAAACACTACTGAGGAGATGAGCAAAAGGCTCCTCACTTAAGTGCCACGCCCCAGGCAACCTCCTGGCCAATCAAGCACAGGGAAGATCCCACCTCTGCTCAGCTGTAGGGGAGGGGCGATGTAAATGCAATGTCAGGCTATTGGGGCCTGGCATCGTCCTTATTTATACAGCATAGCCCACTCCAACGTGGCTGTTCCAGTTTTTCTCTTCCTTTTGCTTATGTATCTAATCTAAACTGCATGATAGCAATTGACTTATGTTGCTGAATGTTTTCTAACAATTGACACGCCTTGTGTCTTCATAAAGAACAACTTTGATGTAGAGCGAGGAGTTGAGAAGCAAAACAGAAGGCAGTCTTTTCCCATCATCAGTGACCAGGGAAGCCTTCCTGGGACGAGGAAAGTCTATGAATTCTACAATGCGCCAATAGTCAAGTTCTGGTTTCACACGGTCAGTCATTGTTTATATAGCCAATTCTTTTCACTGAGATGTGTCAGAATAAACATAATGGAAATACAGTAATTCACTAGAGCTGGTGTAGTGGTTAAGAAACAGAGTTGTGGATCAGGACTTTCCTGGTTTGAATCTTTCCTCTACCATGAACTCACTAGGTAGCCTTAGGCAAACAGGCCTTCTCAATTCCGCAGATATAATGTGTAGATAATTGAATTTACCTTTCAGGATGGTTATTATAAGGATTGCATCAAGACAGAGGGGTAGCCAGACCATTTTTCAACCGTGGCCCAAACCCTTGACGCCCCCCCCATAAAAACGCGGGGCCGTAACCCTTGACGCCCCACGGCGTAGCGCCGCAAAAATTTGGAAGACCACCAAAGTCCTCACCCGCCCTGCAACAATGTCCTTCCCCAGTGGTCTTTGCTGGAGTAGAAAGTAAGTGAATATTGTGCGTGTCTGATGTGCAACAAGGCCATTTTTATGGGTTTGGGCGTAGCGCCGCTCACGCCCAAACGCCGCAAAAACGCCCAATGCATCTCTCACAATTTAAAATCACAACTCAAAATGTAGCAATTCATGAACGGTTTAAAAAAGCAGATCAAGACAAGTACACAATTACTTTAAAATTACTTTAAAAATAATTAAAAATAAATTCTTTCAAACAATACTTTCAAAGAAAACTACATGCTGTATACACTACCAGCAACATGCAGCAATTAACAGGTACACTGTCAAAAAATAGAAAAGCTAAAAAAAAAAGGCTAAAGCTCTGTACTCACATCCACAAGAACTTGATTGATGTTGAACTTGTGAACTTCAGCTCTGTTCTGAGGCGGGCAGTGGGAGGGTCATGTGATGCAAGCAGGAAGCCACACATTCAGGCAAGACGCTGTAAAAAGTAAGTGCAATATGCCCCCCAAAACGGTGCAATACGCTCCCCAAAACGCCCCCCAATACACCCCCAAGACATTCATGGATCCAAACTGGAGGGCAGCAAGCAACAGCGCTTTCCGTTTTTCTTTTTTTTCCCGCTGCGGTCTGTTTTCTTTTTTTTTCTTCGTCTGTTTGTTTCTTCATCTGTTGCTCTGTTGTGCCCCCCAAAATGCCCCCCAATACGCCCCCAAGACATTTGCCGCCAAACTGGAGGGCAGCAACAGCGCCCTGGGGCAGCAGCAGCAGCTGCTGACGAAGGTATCGTCTTCCATTTGCCTTTCTGCCCCTTTAAGATCTCGGCTTGCTGCCGAAATTCGGCGGCAAACCGCTGTGGTCCGTTTTTTAATTTTTTCTTCGTCTGTTGCTTCCTCTTCCTGCCGAAATTCGGCGGCAAGCCGAGTCGCTCTACGCCCCCCTGGCCGGCCTCCCGCCCCCCGCTCTGGGGCCCGCCGCACCACCGCCCCATATGAGGCGACGCCACTGCATCAAGATAATACTTGTGAAATGCTTTTACTCTAAAATTACTATACAAATGCTATGAGTACTTATTATCATTATTATTATTACGCAGCTCAATGAAAAAGATTTTTTTTCCTGGTGCTTCGGAAGTTAGACCTATTCTTGGGTATATATGGGGCGCTGATTCCAAAAATGGCATCAGTTTTGCCCTATCAGCTCTAATTTTGGAGATATGGCATAACCACCTTATCTGCTGATTGAAGCAGCTTCCTTGTGAGGAAACCATGGTGTCAGCTTCAAAAATACCCAAGAATTAGTCTAATTTTTAAGGCACCAAAATGAGTTGTATTATTCGTCTATTACTGAGATGGAAACACTTTTAGATGAGTATGAGAAACTGACAAAATTAATTTTGGCATTTTAATTAATTTATTTTAAATATCTGACTACATTTTAATTTCCCAGTTGCCAGTTATATATCTGATTAAAAAGTATTTAAAATGGAGCAATAATCTAGACAGGAAAGATAGTTCTGCAGGGTAATCATGTATTTAACTTCAGAACTTTGAGAATATTGCATTAAGAAGATCGTTCACTTGTACTTTGGAATTTCAGTGGCTAACGTTATGCCTCTGATAAGTGGCTGTTGAAAGTTCCCTAAAGATATTTTGGTTAGGTTATATTTGTCCTTCCCCCCCCCCCTTTGGCTGTCTTCCTAGGACTGGTTCACACAATACTTTTCTGACGACACAAGCTATCTCCTTGACAGCCCAATCCTGTGTGTATCTTGCACTGGTGTAACAGTAGATCCACCGGTGTAAGTGCACTTATGGCAGGGTAACTTGCTGTATGTCGACGGATTCAGGACGGACACCAGTGTAATCCCACTCGGACGCTGTACATGCGCCGTTCGGATGTAGGACAGATGCCAGCGCAACTTTGCCGGCACAGGGGGCATTCTGGGGGCATTTGGACACCCCCAGAATGCCCCCTGCGCTGGCGGAGTTGTGCTGACGTCTGTCCTGCATCCGAACAGCAGGCAAGTTACACTTGACGTACGGCAAGTTACACTGCCATAAGTGCACTTACACCGGTAGATCTACTGTTACACCAGTGCAAGAGTTACACAGGATTGCGCTGTGAGTGTGGTAATGTGTGAACCTAGAACTCATAAATCCATGGCAGTCTGAATATTCTTGAAAGTATATTTTTCTATTTTCTTGGCTCCTGGAAGTTGCTATAGTCAACACCTATAAGGTCCTGATCTACCTGCTATTGGTTGCTCTTCTACACTGGAGTATTCATGCACCTGGAAAAAAAATTGTGTACACGGTTAGTTTCTTATTTTTGTCACAGCCGTCTGTTTATCTGGAATGTGTATTATATGTTCTGTAGATGGCCTATTTAGTATTTCTCATGCTCTTCACTTACACTGTCTTGGTGAAGATGGAATCAACACCCAGTGTGCAAGAATGGCTTGTAATCATCTATATTTTCACCACCTCCATTGAGAAAGTCAGAGAGGTGAGTTTGTTATTGCTTTCTCATTTTGCTGTTATCCATGTGTAGGAATTAAGAAAGAGATCATCATGAATGTTCATCATAGCTCATAAAAAATTTGGATTGAATTTTAAAAAAATAGATGCCTAAAGTTAAGCTTCCATTGTAGATTACGCTAGAAGGGACTGTTGGGCACCTTGTTTGCCATTGGGGCTGCTGGGGAGCGGTCTGGCAGGCTCCAAGCTGCTGGAGCTGGTTTATGGTGAGGAAGCTTTGATCAGTGGGAGTGCTATCCAACAAGTGCTGGCCTTGCCAGGCTTGTTTCGCCTCTGCTGAACAGCTCCCTAACAAGCAGAAATTGTAAGGCCTGTAGTCCCTGGAGTCCTGTCCTTCCTGAAGCCTTAGCAGGACCCTGATCCAGAATAGGTGTTAATGGCTATCCTCCTCCTAAGTATAAGACTGATGGAAGGGAGACCTCAGGCTGTCAAATTTAGCCTTAGGCACAGGTCCATTGTGTCTTTTTGTTCTTCAGGCCCTGGGGACTGACAGTGGTGATGGTGGAGGACCTGGAACTGGTGTGCAGTCCAGTAGTGGGGTGTGTGCCATAGCCTCTGTTGGCGTAGTGGCTTTGGAGTGGTGGCATCAGATTATTTTTGGGAGGGGGGGCTCCCCTTGGTCCCAGTGTGTAGTGGTTGCCAGCCATGGGTTCTTCCTGCTCCTCTTCCACTGTTTCAGGATTTGAGCACATCTTGGCATTTTATCTTTTAGGCACCAAATGCTGAAACTTGCATAAAATTAGAACTCTAGGATTTTTGTTTATAACTTTAATAGTGGCAGTACCGTATTTCTTCGAGTCTAAGGCGCCATCAATTCTAAGGCGCACCTTAATTTCAGGAACACTAGCAGGGGGAAAAAAACACACATCAATTGCAAGACGCACCTCCTTCCTTCAAACTCTCCCCAGCTTGCCTGCCGCTCCATTTCGCCAACCCGATTTGACAGAGCTTGGGGGAGCTACCGGGGCTTGGGGGAGCTTCAGGGAGGCCTGTGCGACCGGGCTTGGGGGAGCTACCGGGGCTTGGGGGAGCTTCAGGGAGGCCTGTGCGACCCTCTGCAGGCCTCCCCGATCTTCAGTTCGGTGATAAATGGCTATTTTCGGGCATTTCCGGTTTTTGCAAAAACTGGAAATGGCCGAAACCCGCTGTTTTTCACCGAACTGAAGATCGGGGAGGCCTGCAGAGGGTTGCAGAGGCCTGCAATCGAACCCCCCACAAGCCCCGGTACGTAAGGAGGTGGCGTTTTGGGGGTGCAATTTGCACACCTTCAATTCTAAGACGCACCCCCTTTTTTGAATGGCTAAATTTGGAAAAAACGTGTGTCTTAGAATAGAAGAAATACAGTAATTGTCTTTTGCCTGTGGTTCTTCAGACCTTTGTTTTGTTTGTTCTTTTACAAAGTGTTTTATGTTGGGAGTTTAGGAAGATAGGTCATTGTAGTCTTTCTTATTCCAATAAGGAAACATCCTGCATCTGTTGAGTCTTTTTCATACGAAAACCTAAGATTTTATCCTTAGCATTTATCCTTAGATGTTATCCTTACTAGACCCAAGTGAGACAATATCCATTTTCTATGTAATGAGTGGGGGAGAGGATAACTTTGCTGTGTGAAAGGAGAACCAAAGCCAGTGTTGCAGCCTTTTGATGAATTCTGTTGTATAGTATATGTGTAGAGTGGGACGTTTTGCCAGGATATACACTTGGGATCTCTAGCATGTGTGCTGTGGTGGATTGTGGCAATGTGCAGATCACTCAATCAGTGCAATCCTGTGTAACTTTGCACCGGTGTAACAGCAGGTGCACTGGTGTAAGTGCACTAACACTGGCATAAGTGCATTTACACCGGTGCATCTACTGTTACACAGGATTGTGCTGAATGAATCACAATTTTGCTTAATGCTATTTTTATGTGGGGTGCAGCTGGTTTGCATAATAGCACAAAACAAATATTTTATGAACTTAACTCATGTACTAGTTCTGGTCTGCTGAATAACATTTTGCAGGACACTGTGTCTTATCCACACTTAATTTAACTCCTCAGGGGTTTGCTATGTGCAACTCTAGAGATTTTCTTTAGATCGTATCAAGTAATTGCTACACCCTTGAGCCTTCATTCCTTTAAATATTGTTACACATACTAATAGCATCATTCCATTCCATAGGCTCATATACATAAAGTTATTTATAAATGTCTCTTTTTTAAGGTTTGGAGGCTAACATTTGAAAATGACTCTTTCACTTGTTGCTTATCAATTTGATCTTAACCATGTATAATTGGACTCTGCTGTAAAATGAGTTAGTCTCTTGTTTATGGCCTTCAAAAGACTACATATTTGCTTAACAAAGCTGAAAAAGTCCTTTGGGGCACCCTTATTGTTTTAGAAAGAAACATGCCATTTTCCACCATCCCAATATTGAAAACTCCCCTTGTCAGCATCAGCATGCCCTTGGTAAAAGACAAAGTTTTGTTCAGTTTGTACCAACGTAGCGCTCATTTATTACTTCATTTACAGAGTTGGTTTGCTTTTTTCCATGCCTCCTGGGGCTTATGCAGCATTTATTGTTACTTAAAACCTGTTATTTCCATTTCAACAAAGCTCTAGTAGTTTAAAAAAAAAAGTATATATGCTTAACTATTGTACCCTGCACTCACTTTAGTGAAATAATGAACAAACAGAAACAAAAATAAATTTCAGATGGAAGAATGGAAGTGCAAGGGAATAATAAAATCCAAATGTTCACAAGCAACAATATTGCAATATTTATGTTTTATGACTTTGTAGTATTAAAACTTAATACAGAGAGCAAGAACGTAAGTTTTCATACTGCAAGGTCATAAATGAAGTAGATTTGTATTATAAATACTGTGTGTATATCATAGAAATGTGGGACAAGGAGAGGTTTTTCCTGATCTCCTGCCCTTGCACCATAGCCAGTTTCCCGAAAAAAGTTCTAAAACTTTGCAAAAGCCTCTGGAAATTGTTGTTTGCTGTCACCCTGACTATTTGCAGCCTATCAGAGACATCTCAAATTCTATTATAAAAGGAATCCCTCAAAATATGTATTATCACTATACTGTATTTATCAAAATATGTATTCCTTAAGCAAATGCTTTTTTACACTGCCTGGGGCAGACAGCATATCAGGAGGATCTGTCTAAATTGCATAGATCAAAGTTTCTCATTCTTTTCGGCCCACGTACCACCATTGCGGGCCTCCGGCCAATGACGTCATCGGCACTTACTTCTGGGTTCACGGCTGTGCCGGAGCTCAGAAAGGCAAGGCAAGGCACGAGAGAGGGAGGGCCATTCCCTGTGCTTAGAGCCTGCACGCTTGAGCTATGCCGGCTTGGCAGAGCTCAAGCCGCTGCTTTTTGGGCTCTGACACGGTGCCGTACGGCCAAGATGACGGCCAACATGTTGGCCGCCGGCAGCCCGCATATCACAGGTTGGGAACCTCTGCCATAGGTCTAAGCGTTGTCCTGTTTTGTTTCAAGTAACTTCATAGCACAATTTCCCATGTTATCTGGGGTCTCGCAGTTCTAGGACAAACATGTGGTTTAGCAATGCATCAAGGAGAAATTGTGACAATGTAGAGAGAGCACTGAGTTTGGGGAGGAACCACAGTTCATTGGTAGAGCACATGATTTGCATGCAGAAGAACTCAGGTTCAATCCCTGGCATCTGGGTAGGGCTGAGAAAAATCCTTGCTTAAAAACCTTGGAAAGCTGTTGCTCCAATGTGGTTGACTTGGTCTAAGGCCGCTTCTTATATTCAACTGAACTTACTGGGACACGTGAGTCCTGCCTTTTGACAGAGAACATGTCATGACTGGAAAACCGTGTCCACTCTCCTGGTGTTGTGGACCAATGAATAGCTGATCTAACACTGCAATCCTATACACAGTTTCTTGGGAGAAAGTTCCATCGAACACAATGGGACTTAGAGGTAAGTCATGGATGAGTGGACATGCAGAGGATACTCCTGTAAATCATCTAAAAGGCTGTACAAGGAAAGGTTGGTAAAACGTTAATTAGGGAAGCGTAAAGCGTGCCATCTGTACAGTAAGCGCCATTCTCCCCAGTAGTACGATGAGCATTTCAGAACTGGGAGAGGGTTCCAAGAGAGGAATACGGACAGACTCACGTGCTTCTTGACACGGCCTGATCAGTGAGCAAGGTCTTCTGCTGTTTGGACAATGCATAAGGATTGGTGTTAAGCACCCAAACCAGCAGACAGTCTGCTTAGAATGGGGTTTCTGGGCCTTGGGGGAAAAAAAGGAGCTAGCCAAGTTAAATGCCCAAACTTTCGAAATCTAGGCCATTTCCACAACATTCTATCTCTTTGAAAAAGGGATCATATCACAATATGAGATAAACAAAGTGAACAAGTTCACTCTAACAGACCTTCACTTACTGAAAGGGAAGTTAAAGTGAGAGAAGCAATGCTGGTCAGGTTGTGCACTGCGCAAGGGTGCCATTCACATCGGTGACCTTTGCACCCCATAAAGGAATGATGGGTCCTCTGTGGTACAAGAGAGAGGGACATTTTCCCACCCACCCCAACCCCAACTAACCCTAACTACAGGAACACACATTTAATATGTTAAAACACTTATAATCTGTTGGAAAATTGTTATACAGGTGTCCCCTGACGTATCGCTTAATGACGATCCGGATATATGACGGAGGTCCCCAGTAAAAAAGAGCAAAGGATTTAAAAAGACACATCTTTTAAAATCCTCAGCTCTTCAACTGTTTCGTGCTAGATAAGGGCTTTGAAGTTCAGCGCTGTACTTAAAGCCCCAGTGCTGAACTCCAAAGCCCATATCTAAAGCCAAACAGCTAATGGGCAAGATAAGAGCTTGGATGTTTAACGCTGGAGCTTTAAGCACAGTGCTAACTTCAAAGCACAGCAAGACCCGCTTAATGGTGGCTTCACTTTACGATGGGGATTTCAGAATGTATCCCCATTGTTAAGCAGGGGACACCTATATTGTAATTACTGGGCATACCCCTGCTAACTGGGCAAGAGGGCTTACTCTTGGGTAAGTGTGTATAGAATTGCAGCCCTAGGGAGTCTGTTGCTGAGCATGTTTTGAGCCCATGTGTCTCAAGACTGCAGGAATGTACTCTACTTCAGGTTCTTCTGACTTCTAGAGAGTGTGATCCTGAAAGGAATTATGAAAAGACTGTGCAGTAGAACTTTGTCACCCTCCTTCATAACTGCACTGAATCTTAGCCCCCACTTATGAAAAATTGTGTATATAATTCTCAACATTAGAAAAATGTTATCAGTAGAGATGTAGGGTGCTTATAACTGAATAAGTAACTGAACAGCAATAGCTAATGTTATTCACAGTGTTCATATGAATGCAAGTGATTTTTTTTCCCCTTGCCTTTAGGTATTCATTTCGGAGCCAGAAAAACTCAGCCAAAAAGTGAAAGTGTGGATTTATGAGTACTGGAACTTTACAGATTCCATTGCCATCATCTTGTTCATGACTGGTTTTGGCTTGCGCTGGGCTGATCCTCCTCTTCATACTGCAGGAAGGTTAATTTACTGTCTGGATATAATATTCTGGTATGCCCGGCTCCTTGATTTCTTTGCCGTGAACCAGCATGCAGGTCCCTATCTGACAATGATTGGAAAAATGGTACGTATTTGACTACAGGATACTATTCCTAATGAGGGTGCCATGAACATAAGAACATAAGAAGAGCCCTGCTGGATCAGGCCAAAGGCCCATCTAGTCCAGCTTCCTGTATCACACAGTGGCCCCACCAGATGCCTCAGGGAGTGCCTCAGAATGTTTCATTCTGAAATGGTTCCTGTGTTTTTATTTTATTTTAATTTATAACTGCATTTCAGCTAAGTTTCGCTTCCAAGTGGCTTATTAAAATCCACACAAAGGTATGCTAGATGAGGGGTATGTTGATGGGCAGATGGCAAGCTCTTCTGGTCCCTGGCAGCAGGTGATAATGGTTTAAGACTAAGTTCAAGATTCTTTCCTCCAGCAGAAGAATGAACTATAGATGGACTCAGGGGCTGGTCAGTGGTAAAGAAACTAGCCCAAGAAGCAGCTCTTCCAGTGATCTCCAGAGTCAGATCTTTTAGCAGCTGTATGTCTGACAGAAATTCAACAGGTAAAGTTGGCTATTTAGTCTTCACCTATTGAATTATTCCTGTCACAAGCAAAGAGGCATGCCAGAAAAAAAAAAGTGGCAACTTGTCACTTGCAATTGTCACTTAAGAACATAAAATTGGCTTGCTGGTAGAAGCCAAGACCTAACTAGTCTAGAATTCTGCTTTCAACAATATTTCACCTGAGGCATCTGGAAATTCATATCTCATGTTGTTTGTCTCCAGAACCAAGTAATCAGAGGAGTATTTCCTCTGGATGTGGAGGTGCTATTAGCTGTTATGGCTACAGCCACTGATAAACTTGATCAATGCATGGATTTGTTTAGTTCTTTTAAACAGTCACCCGAGGTCTTGGCCATCATCATATCTTGGACAAAAGAATGTCATAATTTCAAATCAAGTTTCTTAAAATCTAGAACAGTTTGTGCTTCCTTTTCCACAGGAAATCAAGCCTTTCAATCTCACTTTGAGAGTCATAGCACTCTCACTCCTGTGTTTAATTTTCTTTCATACAGACAGCAAACATGTTCTATATTGTAATTATGATGGCCATAGTGTTGTTGAGTTTTGGGGTTGCCCGAAAAGCAATACTTTCTCCAAATGAGCAGCCATCATGGACTCTTGCACGAGACATCGTATTTCAACCTTATTGGATGATGTTTGGTGAAGTGTATGCAGGAGAAATTGATGGTAGGTCTGCTTTAGCTGAAATGTAAATGTATAAAATGTTGATATAGAGATGATAGATTAGAGAGTGCTTTTTAACACCACTGCCAAGTTTTTATGGATCAGTAAGCTGCCTTGGGGTGACGTGTCGTCGGGAAAGGTATGAAACAAATTTGTATAATAAATAATGTGGTAATAGTTTCTCAGCTACTCACTGCAACCCTGTTAAACCAAAGGTGCAATTTGACACCTGGCATGAGTAGCAGTTATCTCTGGTTGGGTAATTAGACAAGTGGCAAATCAAACCCTTGTTGCTACACTACAGTTACCGGGACCTTTCTGCAGCTAGAGTGGACATTGTGATGATGTAATTGCTACCTGTCTACCCTCACCCCATCGCATGGTCCCATTCCAGATTGCTTCCCCCCTGCTTGTTTTTGAGAAAGAAAACAACATTGCGAGATCCCAACAATACATTGGTCAATTTTGGCCCTCAGACCCTTGAAGCCAGGACAGGAAACTGGGACAGGCTGCCTAGACAAGGTTTTCCAGCAGAGGAAGCAGGACCTGTGGTAGCTACATGCACTGTCTCTCCTGCTCTTAAAGGTCCAGGAGAGACCAGGTGAGGTACTACTTCATTGTGCTTTCCACACAAGTCCTTGAAGGGCAGGAGAAAGCATACAAACAATTGACATGGCAGCAACGATTGAATAGTGTTTGGGGGAGATGAATGAGTGAGAAGTTGGGCAGGCACTCAGTTACCATTTAGAAGATTATTTTTTTCTTTAAAATGTCTATAATGAATGAAAAGGCTACAATAATCATAAGCATGCTCACAATAGTATATTGGTATTTGTATTTCGGAGATGCAGTATGGCAGCAGCAAGGGAATTGCCGTTCATAATGAAGGTGAAAAGCCCTAATGGTTTGGTCTGGTTTCCATGTGCCGCTCATACAGGAGCCTTTACATCGTGGCTTTGGGTGTGGTCCATCAAATATGGAGAGGGCTCATATCTGTACCTTGGTTTTCTGATTGTCTCTTCATGAATGAAATTTTTTGATTCAGAAAACCGAGGATTCAAATATCCCTTCAGCCATGGATTAGCTGAGTGGTCTTGAGCCAACTACCAACTCTTAGCCTCAGGCTGCAGTTGTCCACAAACTTTCTATATAAATGATTAGTAATAATAAAAGATTTGGGAGATAGTAGTAACCTTGCTATATAGAGCAATTGAGAACAGATATATAAGACTGCTTTACAGAAAGGCCTGCACTTAAACATGTGGGATTCACAAATGAAGTGAGACATAGTTCAATAGTTTCTCAAATAGTGTCTTTCTTTTCTTTCTTTTTTTTACTGTTAACATTTTTCTAAGGATAAATTGGAAGAGACCTTAAGATCCTATATGCTCTTTAAAAAACTAATTTTTTTGGTGTCTTTAAATTATAAAGGTCGAAGCTCTCTTTCATGATGGTGTGTAACTCAAAGTAAAAGAAATCACTTGTGATGCTGCATTTATTACTGTTAATGATTCATTAGCATTAAAGTCAACGAAGCTATACTCCTTGTTTTTATTCAGACTGCAGCTCTTAGGCTATAAATGGGGGAATGCATTATTCATTAGCTTCCAATTCCTATTCCTGCTTTGTATACGAAGACTCTCCATTTTAAATTTACAGCTTGTGAATCAAACCCGGACTGTCCTCCAGGTTCCTTCCTCACGCCATTCCTGCAAGCTGTCTACCTCTTTGTACAATACATCATCATGGTAAATCTACTGATTGCTTTCTTCAAGTAAGTATCTAGGGCAGTGATTCTCAAACCCTCCCCCACCGTGACCCACCTGCTTCCCAGTGTATGGCCCCACAACCCACCTCGTTCCACTGGCGTGGGCCTCCGGTGGGCCTCTGCAACCGGAAAGTGAATTCCGCAAACTTGGAAGTAAACCGGGAGTCACTTTCCGGATGCTTCTGGAGGCCTCCAGAAGCATCCGGAAAGCCAAATGAACGCAAGGGTGGAGGCAAATGGAGCCAAATGAACACAAGGGTGGAGGGTGGGCCCAACTCACGACCCACCTCAGCATTGGGCCGCAACCCACCAAGTGGTTCACAACCCACAGTTTGAGAAATGCTGATCTAGCGTATTTCGCAGCTAATGAAAATGTTTCAGTAGGGTTTGTTGCTAGTATTTCTAGAAGATGAATTATATTAAAGGGACCCAGCTCAGAGGTTCCACAGAAAGAGGAATGGAATAAGAGCCAAGTTTTCTGGGGCTACAAAACATGGAAGTCTATGACCTAGGAAGCTGCCTCAAACTGAGTCAAACCATCTACCTCAGTATTATCTACTCACCGAGCGGCAGTGGTGCTCTAGGAGTCTTTCTCAGCCCTACCTGGAGATGCCAGGGATTGAAACGGAGACCTTTTGCACATAAAGCAGCATGTGCTCTTCCACTGAGCTGTGGCTCTTCCCCAACAGAAACGTTGAGCAGAATCTCACCGGCAAATTGTGGCATTTATGATTGGTAGATGCCATTGTCCCCTATTTTATAAGTAAGTTAGATTTCTGACTCCCCTGAGCAGATTCTTGCATGTTTCTGGTGATTTACTGTTGGTCACTCCTTTAGGCATTGTATTCAGCTCTCTGTGGATAAAGGCAAAACCTTACAGCACTCAAAACTATTCCTAAACTAGTTCATTGATTAGGGTTTTTTTTTTTTGCAAGAATTATAGCACAGAGTGGAAGAATAAGTATTGCAAAGTTGATGTGTTGGCATTTGCCAATGTGTGCACCTTAATAAGATCTTTGCATCAAGCCCTGCAAGCCTCTGTTGCAATTGAGCAGCTTGTAAATTAAGGCCATAAGTGTACTGTACTATAATTTGTTGTGTTTGGTGCCTCCTTGATTGTGTTAAATTTTTAAGTAATTTGGTTATTATATATTTATATTAAAATCTCCACATCCCATAGGAAACTTTGCAAAATCTCAACCCCTATGCATGTAGGTTTCATTAAATGAAAGGAGCAATATGTTTTTACTTTTGCTTGAAGACCTTAAGTGAAATTCTTTGGAGACATGTAACTTTTTTAGATTTAGGAAGATCTCCTATGATCCTCTCTTTTCTCTCATTTTTATTTCCATCCATAGTAATGTTTATTTTGATATGAAATCCATATCACACAACCTTTGGAAATACAACCGCTACCGCTACATCATGACCTATCATGAAAAACCATGGCTTCCACCTCCTTTCATCATCCTGAGCCACATTGGCATCCTCATCAATTGCCTCTGCTACCGTCGGACACCAAATGAACTGGATCAAGAGGAGGAACATGTTGAACTGAGTAAGAAGATCCCAGCCTTTCTTGTATTTCTTATGTAAGGACAAGTTAGAATCCAAGCACTTATATCATCGTACCCCAACTTCACGCTCACATTTATAAAAGCAAAATCTGTCCTATTTGCTTATAACAGTGGGTCAGCCATGATTTTTGGTCATTTTTTGTGCGAAGCAACCTACAGAGATTTCCTCTATTGCTGTTCTGTTTTAGAGCAAGTACTGTACATGGTTCCTTAATAGTTTTTCTAGAACCATCTAACTGGTCTTGGACATAGTAAGGCAGCACCACCTAGTGGAAACTGAGTGCAAATACACAGTTGTTACAAAGTGATTGATACCCAGGAGATCATGTACAGTTTTGATGCAGATGAGAATTGACAGGTCAGTTTCATACTGTAAAACAGAGATTTAACATTGTTAGCCATTCTCATAAAATTTCTATTCAATTAGCATTGGCAGGTGTTTTTGTTTTTTGTTTTTGTTTTTTGCATATGGGCAGTTTGGAAATAACCAGAAAGAGGTTTTCTAGATCCATTGTGACAACTCCCTCTCAAATCCTATGCATATCCTATGCATATCCATCTGGGAGGAAGACCCACTGAGCACAGTGGGAGTTACATATGAGTAAACATGCGTAGGATTGTGCTGGAAATCATAGAAAGCTGTTTCCTCCAATATCTGTCTTTAAGTATCAAAGAATGTGACATACCACCTATATTGTACTTAAAACCTACTTATTGCAATTATCCAGAGCTATACCTAAGTGAAGAGGAGCTGAAAAAGCTTCATGATTTTGAAGAGCAGTGTGTGGAAAAGTATCTACATGAGAAGAATGAAAGCCTGCACTCCAGTGACAGTGAAAGGATTCGTGTGACAGCTGGAAGGTAGGGGGACGCCTTCCACTGCAATGTTAGTTATTATACTGAAGTTCATAGAAGATCTAATAGTTTAAAAGTAAGCTGACGTTCAGGGCCTAAATACACACATCCTTAAAATTCATGGTATCTATACAGACATATTCAGACTTGTAATGCTAACATTCCAGCACATTTCATAATTTAAGGGTGCATTGAGCTGTCTTTTACTCATTCAGAGAATTGATCACAGTTTTTTTCGGCCTTGACTAGCAGTTAAGCATGAACACGTTCTTAGGTGACATTTTCTTACCAGGTGTACTTGAATTTATTTCACCAAAGATGTTAGAGATCAAAGTTCAGGCTACTTATAGACAAAGAGTGTTCATGCCACTGAATTGTGGACCCAGCAGCCTATCTATGTAAAAATAAAATTCCATAATAAAAATGGATCATGGTAAAAAGGATCTTGAGAAGTAAAAATATCTTTTGTAGATCTGCAACCCACTATAAAGAGTGTTTTGGGCAAAAGAACCATGGAAAGCAGTAAATCTATTGTTTTCCCTCCAATTTATTCTTATTACCTGTGCTCTGTGACTCTATAGTAGTGTATATTAACACTACAAATAGGTTATTTATTTGTTGCATCTGTGTCTTCCATCTCTTACAACACTGTCAATGACATTTCCAGGCATTCTCCAGTCCAAGTACTGGCCAGGTGGCAAACCTGCTGATTTTTAGACATGGGTTTACATCAAGCCATTCTCTAAACCACAGTCAGACCCAGACTGTGCCAGCCATTTCAGTAGTTTTCGAAGTCTGCTCAAGAAATAAAAGTATTGCAACCAAAGCCTAATTTGCTGCAATAGGTTCTCATGTGAATGGAGCTGGAAAAGTGCAAGCAGTTAGTCTAACATGGAACATTGAATATTTTGTCTCCATATTTTATTATTTGACCAGCTTTATTCACTAGTGGGGAAATGAAATAAATTTGATATGGTTAAAAATGTATAAAAATGCTTATTTTAATGTGAAAATGTTTTTTTTTTCTCCTAGAGTTGAGGAGATGTTTTCACAGCTAAAGGAGGTTCATGAGAAAGTATTTTACATCAAGGATGCTTTGTTGGCACTGGACAGCCAACTGGGACATTTACAAGATCTCTCTGCTTTAACCATCGATACACTGAAAGTCATTTCAGCTGTGGACACTTTGCAAGTAGAGGAGGCCCTTCTTGCGGATACAAAGCACCAAGCCTATAGGAAGCTGCCTCATAGCTGGAGCAATGCCATGTACTCAGAGACGTTGAGCAGCATGGAATGTGTGAGTGACAAAAAGTTCAATTATTACAGCATGCCACCTTCCCTTCTGAAAAACTTGGCAAAGAGCCAGTGGCCATCTGAGAGTCATCATCAGATTCTTGATGCGTTGGACTACGATGAGAAAAAATCAAAAGACAAACATCAAAAGCCAGAGATCGAAAACGACACCCTGACTTCTGGGGTATCTTCAGAAACTAAATCAACCCCAAGATACGGGCAATTTCTTTTGGTTCCTTCTAGTCAACAAGGAGCCTCTTTCTCTGATGACATTGGCTTGAGTTTGTCGCTTTCAAGTACTCTGAATGAGCTGAGGGAAGAGGACCTGAAAGCCAAGACCCAAACTGAACATTGCAGTCCTGCTGCTGCTCCCTTGAATGCACACCATGCTGCTCCTGCTGAGAGAAAGCCAACTGTCCGTCACGGGCAGGAATTGGACTCTATTCTTTTTTCACCAGCCAAGAAGGCTAGTGAGAGAGCCGTGGAACACTATTTGGCTACCCAAACACCCAGGAACACCAGTGATATCTCTCACCCTTCTCACCACCACAATGAGGAACCAGGAGGTGGTTATGTGAATTGGGGGTTCTCAGCAGATGATGAAAAGAGGGCTTTTACTAGCAGCAAGGTGGGGCATCAACTGTGCATGCATTCTCACTACTGCCAAGACTGCAACTGGAGCCCCCAACATGTGCAGATAAAAGAATCCAGGTCACTTTCCTACAGTTCTGACAGATCGGGATACAGCACTGACAGCTCACAGTCTCATCCTCCATTCCAAGGCAGCAGACCATCAGTCTGGATCAATCCACTTAGGAAAAACTGGTCTTTCTGCAAGGAGAGGGCAGTAAAGACCTGCAAGATAAAAGGCAAGAACACATGATTGCACTTCTTAAAAGCACTTTTCAATAATTAGCCTTAAGCCTTTCAGAGCTATGTAAGGATCAGGGTCTTGCTCTCATGCTCAGTAACTGTTGATTTTCCTCCATTCCAATATACTGTACATACATTCTAAGTAGTATCTAGTGATTCAGTGCCAAACAACTAGGGCTGTGTCTGCTAAATGAATGTTAGATGGTTAATCATCCTCCTTTTAACCACATGATTGTTCAATTAATGGACTGCATTTACATGTTATCATATTACCAATACCCTCGTGTAGGTGCCTCTTTAAAAACTGGGGAAAGCTTACTATCTACTTAAGAAGTTACCGCTTATATCTAAGAATAAAGATAATCTGAATGGACTATAACTGGAGCCAAAAAAGCCTCAAAAACAAACAAGTGTGCTATTAAGTCTACGTTTTACTGATTTAAAATTGGCTCTTGCCAATTAAAATTGCTCCCAACTCTTAATCAAACTCTAGTTGATCAAACTACCAATTAGTAGCCTTACACAAATTACTCTCCCTTAGGGTTATCCAGAGAATTGTTTTGTTGTAGGAAACCTGTATTTCCTCATCTCTTCTGCAAGCTTGCTGTTTGCCTTGTGTAAGCTGTCCCCTCTCAGCCTCACTTTCCCGCCTGTAAAAGTAGCAAGGACATGATGATGGCTGCAAACATGCAATCTAGCCATGGAATCAGTGTAGAAGAAGGAAAAGTGTCCAGAACCATTTCTGCTGTGTTCACCCCTATCTCTGTGCCATCAAATCAAAGACTGGTAGCCCTGATGCAAAGCCCTGCACTGGGTCTCCCATGGCATCCTCTGCCCAAGCCGTGACCTACTTAGGGCGCAATCCAAACCTACTTAGGCCACCGTTGTAACCAGCGGCCCAGCGAAAATGGGAGGCCCCAGAACGGAAAGGGGATTCAAATCCCCTCCAAAAGGGGAATTCAAAGGGGATTTGAATCCCCTTTCAGTTCTGGGGCCTCCCGTTTTCGCTGGGCCACTGGTTACAACGGTGGCCTAAGTAGGTTTGGATTGCGCCCTGAGTGTACCATTACTATCAGTACTAAGGATTGAAGTATCAGAAGGTGGACCTTCTGATGGGCATGAGATCTCAGCCAGTGCCCAACCTTCTTGACCTCTGATGACACCCCTACGAAAACATATTACAGGTGGGCCCCGATATACACGGTTTCGCTATCCACGGTTTCAGTTATCCACGGATTGTGGGGACCCCCCCAGACTTTTACTTTTCCCCCCAATAAGCTTCATTTCTTCCTTAAATAAACAGGAGAAGCAGCCTTTGGCTGCTTATTGCAGGCAAGTAGAACGAGACTAAGTCTTTAACAGAAACCTTTAACAAGGTTAACAGAAACCTTGCAGAGCCTCTCTAGGACTTAGTCTTGTTCTACTTGCCTGCAATGGAGGCTGCTTCTCTGTTTGTTTTAAGGAAGAAACAAAGCTTGCTGAAAGAAAAATAAGAGCTGGGGGGACGCGCATGCCTGCCCGCGGGGAGACAGAGTGGGGGGCCCTCAGGAAACCATGGAGGGGGTGTTCGCTCCTATCCACGGTTTCAAGTATCCACGGAGGGGCCTGGAACATATCCCCAGCGGATATGGGGGGAGTACTGTACTTTGCATATTCCACAGCATATCATACATTTTAAAAGCTTTTAATTTTACAAAGCACACAAAGTTAAGTATAGTTTAAGTATGTACTGAACTCTTTGCACCAAGGGTAGAGTTATGGTGGTACAAATCCTGCATGTGAAAACAAATAGTTCCCTAACTGCGCAGTCCTAACAAGACTTCTGATAGCAGAGCGAACACTCCGCTGCCAGAAGCTGTTGCAAACGTGCTAGAAAGCATGTTCGTGACGACTCGTAAGTAAGGGCGGCTGGCACAAGGCCAGCCGCCCTCACTCCGCCCCGGGACGTCCCCACGGCCACTGGAGGAAGGTAAGGCTCCTACTGGCGGGGGCGGTCCGGGCGGCGAGGGAAGGGGGCCATTGACTGACCCGACCCAGGAGGGGGCGGGGATGGCTTCCACCATATCCCCGTCCCCATTCCGGCCGGCTTGGCTGTTACACAGCTTCCTCCTACTTCTGCCAGCTATTTAGCTGGTGAAAATCCGAGGAGGCTCATCGGGCCTTTCCCGGTTTACACCAGAGGAAGGGGACGGATGTTCCCTTTCAACGAGGAGACCCCTGGGCCGTGCCAGCGCAGCCCGGAATGGGGATAGGATTCGGTGGGCGGCCCTGGGCCACCATCCGGATCTCTACACAGGATTGTGGTGTAAGTAATTAATTGCAATGTGAAACTTTTTAGAAGTTTATCTGACATTTGGATGTGTTGTTTGCTTTTACTCTCAGAGCTATCAAAATCTGCTGAACTATGTCAGTCAGTATGGGCAAAGGCAAGACTTGGAAACAAAGACAGGAGATCTTTAAGGAGGAAACGGAAAACTCTTCAGGTGCCAGTAAGTGCTTGTAGAATTAGGATCTCATTTTTTTTCTGGTTATTTTTAAACATAATAAATATAGAATTATAGTTTTGTCTAAATATTACTGCCATAGCCAATTAATCATTACAGTACTTCTTTGAAGATAACATCAACATTGTCTTTGAAATGTCAATTTAACCTAAAAATATCAATTTCATTTAAGAAAGACTAGAGTGCACCTATAATCAGTAATATGGTATCATTTCAGGCATTTTAACATAATCTGAGAATGTAGGTTGAAGGATTAAGATTAGGTTAAAATGTTAAAATTGAGGAGCTATGTCTTTATCATTTATAAGAACAAATCTCATAAATTTGGCATAGGAAGAATGGAATTTAGCATCTATTTAGTCTGGACAGCGATGCACTCTTTCAGGGTGCCAAATTTCAGGATTTTTGTTGTTAGCTCCTTAGATGGGGGGGGGGGGAAATGGACAGAACTTGAATGTATAATTGAAGGTTAGACTGTCTGATCATTTCATTTACTTTAAAACATTTCTACACCACCTTGCCTTTTGCCCAAGACAGCTTACAAATTTTTCATTAAAACAACCATAAAATACAATACAGTTGTATGTTAAAATTGAGCGAAACCTTTCACGGCACGATACAATCTTGCAAGACAGGGGATTTATGGGTATAAAAGCCATGTAAAAATAGTATATAGCCAGTAAAATGCAATTAAGAACAAGTTAAAACACAGATATCCAGGGATTCCAAAACAACTATAAAGTTAGAAAGTTAGAACCACAGGATAATTTTTTAAAATCATTGAAGATGGCTGCCTCCGGAGGTGACTCGCAGTCAATGCAATAGATGACCTAAGTATTTGCCCTGTTGTTCTGGTGCTAATTGTTTTCTGTGGTTTTCGCCTGTTTTCTGTATTTAATGTATTTTTAGTTGTAGTTTGATGTCATCTGCACAGCCTTGCTGGTCTGTACCTAGAAAATGTTCTAAGGACAGGACGAAACGTCGGTGTCT
Source organism: Plestiodon gilberti rubricaudatus (assembly GCA_026170595.1). Taxonomy (NCBI): domain Eukaryota; kingdom Metazoa; phylum Chordata; class Lepidosauria; order Squamata; family Scincidae; genus Plestiodon; species Plestiodon gilberti. The sequence goes on from JANXHW010000002.1 coordinate 69,071,528, forward strand.
GTTATTAGCCTGTGATTTTAAGAAATTATCCTGTGGTTCTAACTTTCTAACTTTTACAGTTGTTTTGGAATCCCTGGATATCTGTGTTTTAACTTGTTCTTAATTGCATTTTACTGGCTATATACTATTTTTACATGGCTTTTATACCCATAAATCCCCTATCCTGCAAAACAGTTGTATGTATTAGATTCGTTGTCAATGACGTCTCAAAAACAGTGATGAACATGATTTCCAGGAAACGTTCTATAGCTCTAAAGGAGAATTTTCCAAATATCCTGATTCAGAGAGAAGTGATATGGAGTCAATAACCCATGGAGATCATTTTCTGCTCTGTGCATATATTCTCCTCACATTCAGCACCTTCAAATAGCTGAGGGAATGGATACCTAGATATTTTAGTCAAAAGTTATTAGTCAACCACTTACATTCCATTGAAGCTTACCTTCTAGAGCAGTGTTTCTCAAAGTGATCCCCGTGAGGCAGGGATAACTTTGAGCGTTTGCGGGGGGCAGGGACGGCAGTGGCGGAGATCCCAGAGATTGTCACCGCCGGGAAAAAAAATGTACGTTTTGTACTTACTGGGGGTCCTGCAGCCCTCCGGAGGGTGCAGGGAGGCCTGCAGCCCCCTTTGTGGGCCTCCCCGCACTGTTTTCAGACAAAAAGCGTGGTCACAATTGCCACTTCGTGGCGGTCTACAACGTGGGATGGCCCACAGAGGGGGCGGCGTGCCTTCCTGTGCCCTCCAGAGGGCCTTAGGACCCTGGTACGTACAAAAATGTACATTTTTTTCCTGCCGGCGGCGGCAATCCCCAGGAGCACCACCACCACTGTTATGCTGTCCCTGCCCCTTAAGGTGGTAGGGAACAGCATCCGGTTCTCCTGGTGGGTCGTACAGGTGACCTGCTATAGTGCTCTTCTAGATCTAGAACACTGGTTCTCAAACTGGTGTTTGATGGGTTAAATTCTCCCATCTTCCATGCTGCAGTGATCTGGATTAGGTCCACTGCAGCTGCTCTTGAACAAACAAGGAAACAGAATATGCAGGGCCAAACACCATGTTTAAAGTCATTACATGTGTGCTTAACCTTAACTAGATTTCAGACCCAATCCTATCCAACGTTCCGGCGCCAATGCAGCTGTAATACAGCCCTGAGGTAAGGGAACTTTTTGAGGGGAAAAAAACTTTCCCTTACCTTGAGGAGCCCTCTGTGACTGCCCCCCCTCCGCAGAATGCAATGTGCACCCTGTTGACACGGATACATCAATGCTGGAAAGTTGGATGGGATTGGCCCTTCATCCTGTGTAGGCAGGACGTGCTTCTCAAATGTGCAGTATCTTTAATCTTGATGCACAAGGCGGCTTACAACAGATTAAAATACATAATTTAAAATACATAACGATACATAAACAAATTTTAAAAATGATGTTGTGTGAAAGTTCTCATGGCTTGTTATCACTTGCAACGAGATCGGAAATATGGGCAAAGAAGCCATGTATTATTTTGTTGAAGAGACAAATAAATTTATTTATACCAAAAAGTCTGATGATATTCCTTTAACGCAAAACTCCAGCAAGCCGAAGAAAAGAAAAGCGCATAGGATTATCCAGCAGATCAAAGGACGTTAAAATAAATTCCCCAGTCTTCTTGCGACGTTTCTCCCCGCTCCAGGGGTTTTCTCAAGCAAACTGACCGTAGCCAGTAGATGTTCCGATACCTCTTAGAAAGATTAGGCTAAATTTAAACCGGAGAAACGCTGTAAAAGCGCGGGAAACTGTCAATTGGTTAATTGGAGTCGGAACTGTCAATTTCCTCCTGGTTGCATGTAGCCTCCACAGCGATGTAAGTGCTTGTGTTTTCTAGGAGCCTGAGCTTGTCAGTTTCCTCCATAACTACAGCCATGTAAGTGCTTGTGCTTTCTAAGAGCCGAAAGTGTCAGTTTCCTCCACAGCGCAGGCAGCTTTAATCTCAGCAATAACTGCAGGCAGCTTTGATCTCAATGTGTGTGCTTGTACTTTAGTGAGGAAGGGATACCAAATTTTGTTCACGTAAACCATTTCCTGCTGACGGTTCAGAGGGTTCATTTTTCTTCTCTGGGTGATCACAATCGCTTCCAGATTTCGTCTTCGTCTGTTGTGTGCTTCATTAAATAGGGAGCGAGTTTCCTGAAGAGCCATGGTATGTCCAGTCTGTGCCACATGTGCTGCAACAGCGGATTTTTCCTCTTGGTTCAGCCTGGTAGCTCTCTGGTGTTCCAGGATGTGTGTCCTAATCGGGCGCATCGTGTTCCCCACATATGTCCTGGCGCAATCCTTACACTCGATCTCATAAACCCCTGGATTAGACAGATGGGGTCTTTTGTCCTGATAATCTTTTGATCTGCTGGATAATCCTATGTGCTTTTCTTTTCTTCGGCTTGCTGGAGTTTTGCGTTAAAGGAATATCATCAGACTTTTTGTTATAAATAAATTTATTTGTCTCTTCAACAAAATAATACATGGCTTCTTTGCCCATATTTCCGATCTCGTTGCAAATTTTAAAAACAATAAAATCCACTGGGGGGGGGCAACAGTATGGAGCAGAGAAGCAGCATGGCAGAGCATCTTGAGACACAGGAGGCAGACCACAACCCATCACCCAAACTCTAGACGAAACAAAAACATTTTGAGCCCTCGCCGAAAAGTCATGTGGGAGGGGGTGGTTCTCAGATCCACTGGCAGGGAGTGCCACAGTTGTGGCGCCACAGCAGAGAAGGCTCGCCCACGTGTTGCCACTCCCCCAACTTGCGATAGAGGTGGCACCCGCAGGAGAGCCCCCTCAGATGACCTAAGAGAGTGGGTCGGAATGTATGGGAGAAGGCGGTCCCTCAGATATCCTGGGCCCGAACCATAAAGGGCTTTAAAGGTCTTTCGCTTTTACGGCGAAATCGGAAGTGGATCACAATCGCGTTGGAGGGCCGCTCCGACACTTGGGGAGGCCTGCGGAGGGGTCCGCAGGCTCTTCACACACCCTGGAGGACCTTCACTGCCACCAATGAAGGTAAAACAGGACTTTTCATCCATGGCGGTGGCGGCGCGATCCTGGACGTGCCGTCACTTAGGGCAGCAAAGGTCCATCCCAGGAGTTAGAGAGCCACTGCCCTAGTTGCTTCTTTCCCTCATCCCAATTATTCCTTTATTCTGGTATTGCATACTGGATCCATGAAGCTGGTGACAAAATCCTTTTGGCACCCTTTTGTAATCCAGCTACCTACCGCCCCTCCTTAGCTGTATTGTGTTGGACAAGATGGAGTGACTTCCAAGTCTCACTCTGTTTTTGGAAATTCCGGCCTTGACTTGTGTCAAAAGTTAGTGTTAGGTTTTGTCATCCTTTCTCATTCTTACTGTTAATTCATGAATCATTTGCAAATACCTTGTCACTTTCCACCGTGTGTAAGGAACAATAAGCATTCATTTTGAGGTGGTTGAAGGATTGTGAAAGACGCTCTTCAATTGTCTGTCTTCTTATACTGATGATTATTTTTCTCTTATTTTATGGCAGGTGATTACGGTTGATGGTTGTTCTCAGAACACCCAAGTTAGTTCGGAACCACTTGAGAACAGAACTGTGAGAGAAGAACAGGAACTTCAAGCAAATTGGCTAACTGTGTCTGGCTTCAGTCAGCTAAGTATGTAATCCCTAAGCAAAGAATGAAGTGCAGAGTTTCAAAAATATTGGTGTCAGGAACCATAAACGCAGCACACCAGGGCTGCTTGAACAGTACAGACTATAGAGGCAGACTATTCATGTTCTTGTGAAAAATTTCAAAAGCAGGCAAGCCAATACAGCATTGCCATGCTACCCTGAGTACAAAATAAGGGAACGGCAAGCGCAAGAAGGTTTTGGGTCTGCCTTTGCTCATGGGCTGGTCACATGTGCAGACTCACCTGATCAATGGCAGGTTACAGGTGAACATGAAGGAGAAACTGGGAATTGTTTGGTATACAATTTGGTATTGTCTGCTCTTCTAAAGATCCAAAGGTTCTTTTCCTCTGATGGGAAAGAGCTTCTTTCACTGGAAACTTTCAACTCAATACTTCCTAATCTAATGGCATCCTTCAGTGCATGCTGGCAGAACAATTGTTTTGTTTAGATGGGCAGTATATCAGATTCGATTTGTGGCAGAGTAGTTGACATTATTCCTTGAATTCTCACTTCTTTCTACTCTTCTGCACAATGACGCTTGACTTGAAGTAGTGACCCACGTTTCCTGAACTATTGTCGTAGATGATGTTGTAACACAGAGAAACAATCCATACAGCTTGATATGGCAGAGCACCAGAACAATCTCCACAGATTCTGCAGATAAAAGCATAGTGTGCTATCTTAAATTGATGGCACAGGAGTGGGTTGCTTTATCTATCCTCCTGGCTATGTTGTCTTCCTCCCCCCCCTTTTTTTGTTTATCATCTGTAAATACACTCTAGCTTGCAGATTTATTTATTTTTAACACAAAAGTGTTTGGGTCCAGTCTGGACTGAGCCAATTCCTCCACATTTGGGGGAGTGGGCAGCCCAGTGTGACATGAATGCCCAAGACTCCCATGGCCGGAGTAAGGAGAGAGGAAGAAGAGGTATCACTGAGCATTTGGCTGTAACCCAATTGTTGAGAAAGTGCCAGTGTTGCCTTGGCAACAGCCAACTCTCCAGGTATCTTCTCCAAAGGGAAGATCTTTGACAGAAGTTGGACCTCCTGGAAAATTGGAGAGATGCCAATGAGTGTGTGGGTGTATTTAAAAGAAGAGGTGCTGATGATGAGGCAGACAAGCTGGAGGCTGTACTCCCAGGGAGGAGTGACTCAAGAAAGAATGGAGGAGGAACTGAGTGACCGCAGAGTGCTGCAGGAGAACAGGCAAAGATAGTCTGGGGCTACCATGGACACACAGGCACAATTTGAGTAAAAATTTCAAATGGTACAACTTCCTGCAAAATGCAAATGTGTAGCAATGTTTACTTCTGTTTTCATTTTAGTGTAGTGCTCTGAGAAAGTGGTTGGTGCAGGAGTCTCTTTTTTCTTTTTAGGGAACAGACTATTCATGCAGCATAGGATCTTTCCCAGTGTGTGTTGCTGCGATCTAGAACTGGCTTCTTTCTCCTTTGCTTTGAGAACTTTTTGTTGAAATGTGGTTTATAAGCAGGTCCAGCCTAGACGTGAGGCTGACTAAAGCGTTGAGCAGTGAGTTGGGGGGAGGGGAGTGGTGAACTGACACGGGTTCTTTGACAGCAGTGGTGAATCTGCTGCCCCCTCTAGCCCACCACCCACAGAGCCGCTTCAATCAGTTTTCTCTATGAGAGCGAGTGGTGAAGAGAATCAGGATGGAAGTAGCCCACCTCTATCTCCAGTACCACCAGAGTGAGGAAAAACAGTTGTTGCTGCCGCGGCTTCCTTGTCCTCCTCCTAGCCCATGAAAGCAGCCAGGTGGTCAAGGAGAGACAGAGTGAGCTGATCCAGAAAACCCCCCCCCCATTTCCTTCAGCTCTGGCACTGCCTCCTTCCTCTGCACAATGACAATCCTGTTTGAAATAAACAGAATGAGTGAAGCATGCTGGGAACACTATTTCCTTTTAAATTGGGGTGGTGGTGTTCTAGCATGGGTGGTGTATTTGCTCAAATTCAGGCAGAATATCTTCTCAGGCTGCTCCTGTTTATAACTATTCTGACAGCACAATCCTAACCAACTTTCCAGCGCCGGTGTAACCATGCCAACAGGGCGCACGCTGCATTTTGCAGTGCAGGGGCAGTCATGGAGGCCTTTTCAAAGTGAGGGAACATTTGTTCCCTTACCTCGGGGCTGCATTGCGGCTGCACCAGCGCTGGAAAGTTGGTTAGGATTGCGCTGTAAATAAAATACACACCCTTTCTGACAGGCTATTAATTTTTACTCTTTAACTTATTTGGGAACTAAAATGTATTTTGTTTTCATTTCTCATACACTCTTGCTATGCTTGCTTACTTGACTAGGTTTGGATTGCATCAACTGTGTGCACCAGAAAACAAAAAATCAAGACACCACTAGGCACGTAGTGCAGATTTGTGACTACTTGAGGCAATCACAAGAGGTAAAGTTTTCAAGATGTATTGCAAGTCAGACCTTTCCATTCTGTAAATCTATGCCAGTCCATTGACTGTTGTGAATTCAAACCAATTTCACACAGCTGAGCACTGCTGTGAAGAGACACTTTTATTGAGAAGTGAGAAATTTCATTTTATGCAGGCACAGAAGATGCTGGGGAAGAAATAAGTAATTAACCACTTAATCCTAAGAGAAGATTAATAAAAAGACATTAAACTATTGAATCATGAAATGGGGGTGTATATGAAGAAAAAGGTTTTAAAAAAACAGGTTTTATATGGTAATTCTCTAGGGCCATTAAGAAAATAAAACGAAGGAGTTGACTACATTGAAAAACTTAGTATATTGGGATAAATTCCAGCTTCTTAGCTGTTGGGCAATATTATTCTTTGCAATGTGGGGATTAAGCAGTTGTAATGAAGAGAAAGCAATCCGACCATTGGGATTTTGCATTTACTTTCATTTCCCCTCATTTGAACTGATTTATCCAAACTAAGGTTACAACCAGGGCAATTTAACTCAATTATGTTTGTTGCCATTAAATAATGGTGGTAGTATTAGCATCCTGATCAAAAGAGCATTGACTATAGAAATGGTAGAACCTTCCTGCTGGTTCCCCTCCCCACTTCCTGAACATGTCAATGTTTGATCAAAATTCTTGCATCAAACCTGTGAAATCGCATAGCATCGGAAAAACATTACAAAGCTTTACAAAAGGGTATCTGCAACCGCCTGGTTTTAGAAGTAGACTGAATGCCAGATGCAAGGGAGTGACAACAGGATACAGTGTGCTCCCTGAGGCATCTGGTGGGCTACTGTGAGATACAGGAAGCTGGACTAGATGGGTCCTTGGCCTGATCCAGCAGGGCTCTTATGTTCTTAAAGCTACCTACCACTCCTAAATGATATGTATCAGGGAATAATTGCAAAGTAGAGACAGCAAACTACTTTCCCCTCTTGGTGCCATTCTGATATTGTCATACAGAAGTGTACTATGTCTAGGAAATGAGACTAGATAAACAGAATTCAGAAGTTCTATCTCTGCAGATAGCTGCGAATAAAATGCTGTCCACTTCTTTTTTAAAATCTTCCCTGACCTTTGGGGAAATATTTCTTGGAATGGACTGTTAGTCTGTGATCAACCCAGAGTGCTGCATATTCTGGCCTGAATAAACAGATCAATCACAAACACAGCGCTGAAAATTCCAAATGTTACTCTCAGATCTCACAATTCCAACTGAAGTTCTCTCAAGTTCTCCCTAGGATTCATCTCCCTTTCCCTAAGCTTTCCAGGCTGTGCTGTGACATCAGGATAACTAAATCAGAGGCAACCAGAGGAGCAATGACGCCTCTACCTCCCCTTCAGTTCCTCACATCAATGGATATTAGCCAATGGCATCCAAAGAGGGAGGGCAGGCAAAGAAGGTTATCAAGTTTACAAGAATGAGAAGGTCATTCTTAAGATCACATTTTAAGAAGATAATATTTTACAGGAGAATTAAAATCCAGCCCATTATTTTGTTATAGGGAGAGATGTTGCCAAAGTTTATAATTTCTTCCCAGGAGGCTCATAAACTACTTACCTTCAATCCGAGGCAAACGTTATAGCCCCCAGAATTCTTCTCCAGTGTAGACTGTAATCCATCCCAAAAGAGAATTCCTTTCTCCCTCCCACCCCAAACAGGCTCTTTTCCCAACGCATTCACCTACTTACCTTTCTTTCCCTCTCTTCTTGCCTGTCTGCAGCAAATCTGGCAGAGGCTAAGGTGGCAGGTTGACCCCTCCCCACCCCTGGCAGATGAGACACTGCTATGAGTTGGGGGGGGGGAGGTCCACTAGAGCAAGGTAAGGGAATTGTATTGGGGAGAGGTGCCTGCTACCTCTTCCACAGTAGCCTGGTAAGAAGATGAGGGTGATGGGTTGGGCTGGGTGATAAGGGCAGGAGAAAGGGATTCAGACCCTGTCACACTTCTGATGTCCTTGGCACTCAGGCAGGGCTGGCTGGCCCTTCAATGATGATGAACTCACATCAAGTGGTGGGTTGCAGGAAGTAGCGAACAGACTTGGGATGCCGCCACCTCCCTGGTCTGCCGCCACCTCCCTTCAGCCTATTGCAGACAGAGTCACTCTGATCCACTTCCCACTGCCTTTTAGGAGGTAAGCGGGTACGGGCTGAACAAGGAGGTGGGGATGATGATGATGAGGGTGGCGAATGTTCTGCATCTCAGGTGTAACCTGTCCTCCTACTGGCCCCAGACTGGGGGCATGACAGGACTTGAAAAGGGCTCAGAATTGAACTTAGAAATAACTTTTACTGTTTTCCAACTTTCTAGGAAACTAGGTCGGTTAGCCAAGCCCAGTTATGAATTGTGTGTGTGTGAAGGGGAAGAGGGCAGGGGGGGAATCACTAATGATATGACCTGAGCTAATTGGAAAAGAATGTTGTCCTTTCCTTTCTATTATTAGTAATTATTTTTGATCCTGAAGTGATGAGAGATATTTGAATAGAACAAAGGCAAAGCTTCACTTTTCCAAAGTCTGATATTATGAATGTAATTTTCTAAATGCTTTAATGTAATAAGTGGTTTTCGATGTCATTTATAGCTGTAGTCAAGGAAAGGAAAGGTTCTGAATGGAAGTCCATCATATGTTGTCAGATCCCACAAAAGCCTGCATTATTTTTGCAAGAGAGTTCACAAAAATGAATTTATTTCAGAGAGAGAGAGAGAGAGAGAGAGAGAGAGAGAGAGAGAGAGAGAGAGAGAGAGAGAGAGAGAGAGAGAGGAGAGCTGCCCCATCTCCCTTTGCCTCTTTCCAATGGGGAGATCTATGTGGGAAAGGACTTGATGGGGTAATTCATGGCAGTAAAGGCTCAGGAACGGCTTAGTTTGTTTATCAATAAGAGGTTATACTATAAGATGCATCAAACCATCTATTCTATACTATAAGATGCATCAAACCTGCATCAATAAGAGGTTATACTATAAGATGCATCATACAAATGACTTCGAAGGGAAAGGTTTGCAGGAGTCCTTAATGGGTACAAGTCCTGATCTCCCACTGATTATTCCTTTCACACCAGTAGGCAGGACTGAGGGGAAATTAAAGTGATCCTCTCAGTGGTCCTCTCCTGGACTCCGTGTCTCTGCCCTATGCGTTTGTCTTCCCCTCTGTCAGCTGATTCATAGCCATGGGCACACACAGCTCCCCCTTCCCGTTGAGCTGGTGCTGTTTGGGGACACTCTCAAGGCAGTCCCTCCTTTCCACCCTGACTTCTTCCTCCTCCCCCTGCTTTCTCCCATACCCTGCTTTAAACCCTCCCACTCTAGCATTTTAAGACTATTGCTGTCAGCTATGAAACGGGTGGCTTGCTGCTGAGGTGCTTGGTAAGGATGCCGTGGCAGAGCACAAGTTATGGAAGCTGTGGCCGAGAAGCGCTCTGCACAGCTTGGGTCACTGGGAGTGACCACAGTGTAATTTGGGATTCCTTTTTCACATGGTTGAAGTTCTCACGTCTTTTAAACTTTTCCTTTATAAAGAAGGTGGATACGTTTTGTTTTTCTTCTAAATGAATGTGGGTTGTTTGATTAAAGAGGCTGGGAGAGTGAATGAGAAATATTTAAAAAAAAACGCTGAAAAAATCAGGTGTTTTGGTTTAGAAAATTTGTCCTGACACAATATAGAGTAATATTTGCATTTCCTTTCAGGATTTAAATAACAGCATGACTTGGACTAAGAAGAAACGGAAGAATAAGTTGAGCAGGAGCCCTTTGTAAGTATCAGGCAGCCCAATCCAACCTAAATCCCTGCACAGCGATGCAGCAGTGCCAGTGTGGCTTCTGCTGCATCCTGCAGGTGATTTTCTGCTGCTGGAGGTCTCCTTGGGGTAAGCCCCAGCAACCGCTATGGGGCAACTTGGACTTGTGCCAGCAATATTGCTGGTGCAAGTCCCTGTTGCTCTGTGGCTCAGGCCTGGGAAGGGGGGTTGAATTTAGCGTGCACTGCCAACACTGAACCCGCTCCGCACTGGCTGCTAGTGCTGCTGCAAAGTGCTTTACGACTGCTTTACGTCGAAACACACGTTCTGCCGGCAATTGCTTTACATAGGATTGGACCGCTATTTGCATTAAGCGGTCACCAATTATGGTTTTTGCTTTGGTTCACTGTAGACATTAATGTTTAACAGTGGCCAGCGGGTTAAACCGCTGAACCATAAGCTGTCGATCGAAAGGTCGGCAGTTCGATTCCCGCGACGGGGTGAGCTCTCGTTGCTTGGCCAGCTCCTGCCAACCTAGCAGTTCCAAAGCATGTCAATTCGAGTAGATAAATAGGTACCACTTGCGGGAAGGTAAACAGCGCTCTGTGTTCCAGCTGCATGCTACGCACTGCGGCAAGGAGAGTCATGCCGGCCACATGACCACGGAGGCGTCTTCGGACAACGCTGGCTCTTTGGCTTTGAAATGGAGATGAGCACCACACCCTAGAGTCGGACACGACTGGACTTAATTGTCAGGGGATACCTTTACCTTTACCTTTTAGACATTAATGGTTCTAATCTTTTTTGGGTCAACCATCCAGTTAAATGCAATGCTGTCATCTGATTTTTCTCACATCATCTTTCTGAGTGTGAAAGAATGCCATGTAACTTATAGCACAATCCTACCCAGTTCCTCCACTGATGCAACCAGCAGAGGAGGGCAGAACGGGAGTCTTTGGAGGGGAAAGAGGATTTAAATCTCCATTGAATCTCCCTTTAGAGGGGATTTGGATCCCATTTCCTTTCCAGGGCTGAATTCAGTGCTTCATTTCTAAAATGAGAAATGAGCAGAGCTCAAACATACCAGAAAATCCCACGTCATTCAGAGAAAAGATGAATAAACTGTAAAACTAAATGGTTGTATCTAAAAGTTAGTCATGACTAAGCACCATTGAAACCCATGAAACAAAGTACTTGTGAGTGACTAACAAATGTCCCATTGATTTCAGTGGGACATAGTAATGACTGACTTTCATTCGATACAATCCAATACAGTTCAGTTCAATTCAGGTCATTTGCATCAACCCTGGATCAGTGCAAAATCCTTGAAGGAAAAGGACAACAATGTAAGTGCAATACCCTCCCTCTCAAGAAAGTAAATTAAAAGGAGCTTCAACTAGCAGCACAATCCTGTGTAACAGTAGATCCACCGGCGTAAGTGCACGTATGCCAGTGTAACTTGCCATACGTCGGCAGACGCAGGATGGATACCGGCATAATCCCCTCTGGATGCTGCACATACATAGTTTGGATGCAGGACGGATGCCAGTGCAACTCCGCTGGTGCAGGGGGCGTCCGAATGCCCTTGGAATGCTCCCTGTGTTGGAGGAGTTGCAGCGGTGTCCGTCCCGCATCCGAACTGTGCATGTGTGGTGTCCGAGGGGGGTTACACTGGTTTTCGTTCTGCGTCCCTTGACAAATGGCAAGTTACACTGGCATAAGTGCACTTACACCAGTGGATCTACTGTTACACCGGTGCAAGAGTTACACAGGATTGGGCTGTAGGTTAGATCCTTGATTATCTGAGATCCTTGGTTATCTTGTTATCTGAGCTAGCTCTTTGGCCTTTAGTTGTCTTCAGCTGATTCCTTATCGAGACATTCCTGAGGCACTGTGCGCATCATTGCTGGGTTCTGTTGAATGCAGACAAAACTGACTGACCCATGTATTGGCACATGCCAATGTTATCTACTACTCCAAAGAAACCTGGCACTTCCAGACAGATGACAGTACACTTTCTTAATATGGATGCAAATTCATATTAACCCCCCCCCCCCCCGTGATGTGTATATATAGCTTTGGTTTTTCTGCATGTGGTGCTGTTTGCACTCAGTGCCTTGTGTAGCACCTAGGCATCTGTATTTGGACCAGTAACAAAGAACAGCAAGCACAATACAGTTGAAAAAATAGATATAATGGGAAATATAACTTTTCATCAGGAAACTTGAATTTCATGCAGAAATGCATAGCTGTGTATGAGTGCAACACACACTTTTAAGTGACTATCCTTGTGTTTGTAAAACACCACATTTTCCCCCTCCATTGAAACATTTATATGTTTATTTTCATATTCAAATTGTGTGTGTGTGTGTGTGTGTGTGTGTGTGTGTGTGTGTGTGTGTGTGTGTGTTTGCCACCTAAAGCCATGGAAATGTTTAACATTAATACTAAATTTTGTACAGGTTGGAAAGGAGTTCAAATGGAGTGGATGGTAAGCTTTTACTTTTTCTTATTTGTAAATTGCCCCATCTGCTTGGTTGCTGCTACTGTATTGTCATTTTAAATAAAGGGGTATCTGTAAAACATGCAAGAAAATAACTGTATGCCAAGAACTGCCAGTTCCATGAAATGAAAAGCAAAATGAAAAGTGGTGTCTGAGGGAGGTTACACCGGTTTTCGTCCTGCGTCTGTCGGTGTACGGCAAGTTACACTGGCATAAGTGCACTTACACCGGTGAATCTACTGTTACACTGGTGCAAAAAGTTACACAGGATTGGGCTGCAACTATGGTTTGACAGTTCAGAGGTTATGCAAAACCATAGTTAGTACAAACCATGGTTTGTAGATCTATTTCAAATAATGGTTTCTTATATATATATATAGGTACTGTATATAGATTTATTTATAAGATTTTCTAGACCTACTTCAAATCATGGTTTCGGATTTATTTATAAGATTTTTATACCGTCTTTCCCTAGGCTAGAAGCCTGGTGCTGATTCTGGTTTGCCAGCTGATCATAAACCATGGATTGTCAATTTAGACATTATGCTGAACCCATAGTTCAGCATCTCAATTATGGTTTGAAGTGATATTTGAATTGTGCCTCTATCTCTAAAATCAGATTAGTTTCTTTATAGGACCTAATATCTGGACCACTTTACAAATATCTCTTTGTTTTCTCTTCCTGTTGCTTGTCTGCTTAGTTTTTATAGCATTTTAAATGTCATGGGTTAATGAAGCAGTATTATGATAGTGTCAATGCCATAATGTAGTTAATGGGATGCACAGTGGCTGGAGACAGAGTTGAGGAAATCATACCTTTGGGATCTCATGAAGCATAGTGGGTAGTAAAAGGGTTTTTAACCATCCCTGAAGCACAATTACCAGTTCTTCAGCTTTGGGGAGACTGAGTGTCCTTGAGTTGAATATTGCCTGTCATTCTCATTCCCAGTGTAATTTTATTTTATTGATAGTTTACACAGGCTACATTTTGTACTTTATAACACAGTTAAACTAATTGCCCCTCCACAGAATGCTAAAGCAGTCACTGGCTTCATGATGATCTTGAATGCATAGTGCTCAGAACGGTGCGTTTATCTCCACTTTAAAATCCTTTTTTTTTTCTTCCAGAAATCTCATCCTCCTCAAAGGCCCCTCAAGATCTGCACCATCATTACTCAGGTTAGCAGCGAGTATCTAAATGGCAGGTGAACCATGGTATTAGTTGATAAGCACGTTAATTCTTTTTCCCTGTCATTTTCTGATATTCTCTCTTTGAAGTCACTCACTATCAAGAGCAGTATATTAAGATTATTCCTAAAATGGGAGCCAGGGAAGATTAAGAATATTTATTATTTTTAGCACTAGCTTCTGCATATCAAGCAGTTGTTGGCAAAATAAGTTTGGAGTAAAAAATAAATACTGGCAAGGACTAAATGACAGATTCGCAGCCAAAGACAACACAGAGAAATGATAGAGCATTCCCAGAAAACACAGAAACAACAGTTTGTTAATAGCCACCACCTCCTACTTGTGATGAAAATACAGTCTTTACTGTATACTTGTGCTTTCACCCAGCTTGCCTACATAATCACTGTCTTCAGTTATGTTTTACTGGAAATCTCTAGGGAAAATTACTCTAGGCACAGAGTGGCTGGAAAGAATCTGAATATCACTCCAGCTCCCAGTTGTATGAATCTATAGCCTACGTTAACATTCTACAAATTAGGGTTAGGGTCTTCCACTTCATTGTCTGCTGTGAGAGGCAGGGAAGGATGGATAAGATTGTGTGCCATGACACATGCCTGGAAAAAGTGATAGTTCAGTTGAATAATCAAAGTATTTCTGGCAAGCAAGCCAGGTCAGCTGTGTCAACCTCAGTTGCTTCTGAAAAATGAAAAGAAAAATCCCAAAGCCTTGGGAAAGACAAATCAGTCCTGATTCCAGTGGGACACAATGAAGGCACCAGATTAAATGTAATATAATATCCATCATACAGGTTATTCAGGTGTTTTGAAACTGTCAAGCTACTGTGCTTCCTTGACAATTCTTCCCAGAATGTTCCAAACTTATTTTACCTCAGTTAGTTAGATTTTTTTCCTCATCTCCAGTATAAATCAATTAATGGACAGTTCAACCATTCAGACGCTGATTGGTCTCGACTCTGCACTTCAAGTGAATCTGTACAGGTAGACAGAATGCTGCAAAGCTGATTCTCTGTGGCAAATGAATGATGAAATGTGTAGAACCTGCCAGCAGATGGCCTTGTAGGCCTTACTTATTTTAGAACTTCACACAGGAGTCTTTTCACATTATTATCAGGAAGAGCACACTTACATGCAATTCCAAAGTTTTGACATATTTACAGTTAATAATGGGTGATTATTCCCCTCTTACTTAGCTATAATATTTGAAGTCATATGACCCGCTTGTTGACAAAAATCCAACACACCTCCAGTGAAGGAATGGGGCTATGAATGTCATGGCAACAACCTAAGCCATGTTCAGATATTACAGTGACAGTGTCCAAGGTAACTATCTGAATGGCAACATGCCAGCAACAACACCCCCCCCCCCCCCCCGGTTTCACCTCCCTGGGGTCACTGTTCATCTGTAGAGGTAAATGCTATCTCTAAGAAGAGATTCCCCTGTGACCTGGAATGTTCAAAACAAGCAAGAGAAAGGAGGTCCCCATATCTTTCCCCCCTGAAAAGCAGATAGGGAGAGAAATTTTAGTTGGAGAGCAATTTTCAGTGGAAAATTGGCCAAAGGATTCGGGGGTTAATCAGCTGCTCCACACAAGGGTTCTGTTCAAGATTGTAGCCTTCTGCAGCTGCTTTTTCTTAACAATAAAAAAACCCCAAGCTTGAGGAAATCTACACGTGCCTGAATGTAATGTACAGTTTGGCCCTTCAGAGGTGGCTGGATTGGTCTGTTGAGAAAAACCAGCATCCTTATGATGTGTATTGAAACAGTGCAAAGAATGGCTACCCCACAGATTTCTCAAAATGTAAACACAATTTGAATGCCCTACCCTACTTCTATTTTTCTTGCAATGCAGAGCAGGACAACCTGGGTCTAGCTTACATGAGTGGGGGGATTGCTTTGCTGGTACTTGAGCAGCCTATAAGTATTGAAGTAATGAGATCTGTGGTGGATAGACATGAAGGACCATATGTTGACAGGCATTATCAAATGCTTGTGGGTAAAATATGAGTAGGTCATGTGCTTTCCAAGTATGGGTTGATATGTCTATCTCTCTACAGCTGTTGAAAGGAACAATTTAATGCGATTGGCTCAGACGATACCATTTACACCAGTGCAGCTCTTTGGTGAGTACCAAAACTTCTGTATTATTGTTTGAAGACACTGGGCAGCCCATGCAACTATGCAACTCCCTGTGCAGCAATGCAGCCATGCCAACGGGGTGCGTGCTGTATCCCACGGGGGAGTTTCAAGACCCGAAGGTCTCCTCTGGTTAAGGGAACACTTGTTCCCTTGCCCGGGGGTAAGCCCTCACTACCTGAATGTGTCTGCACAGACCTACACCAGCTATATAAATGGCGCAAGTCCAAATGGACCGGGAAGGCAGATCAAGGCCTGGGGGAATAGGATATTGGTGGCGCACTGCCACTGATACCACCCCCTTCCTGCCTTGATCTGCCCTCCTCTCCACCCCATCTCCTCCCCCCTCCTCTCCTTCCTCCCTCCCCCTGCACTGACTTACCAGTGCTGGAGGACATGGATGGCCAGCAGGCACATGGACTCGGCTGCTTGCGGCGACCAGGCCATGTTGAATGGTGTGTCACGCTTTGCGTCAGCCGTAAAGGGCCTTCCGCTGCCAGAACACTAGTTCCAGCAGTGTAAGACCCTCTTAGGATTGGGCTGTTAGTCTTAGAAGACCTAGTAGCTTCTTGCATGATCATAAGACTTGTATCAACCACATCTACCTTTTGGATGCAGTGCCTGCAAGTCACTGCATTGTAAATCGTTTTAAGAATGCAAACTCGGCATATGAGTTGTATAAATCAGAGTGTATTTTCTAAAACAATTCTAATTTTTGTTGGCTGTAGCTGGAGAAGAAGTGACTCTCTATAGATTAGAAGAGAGTTCACCTTTGAACCTTGATAAAAGCATGTCCTCTTGGTCACAGCGAGGCATGGCTGCTATGATTCAAGTTTTGTCTCGGGAGGAGATGGATGGAGGTCTGCGGAGAGCTATGAAAGTCGTCTGCACCTGGTCGGAGAGTGATGTCCTGAAGTTGGGCCAAGTCTTCATTGTCAAGTCTTTCCTTCCTGAGGTAGTTCAGACCTGGCAAAAGATCTTCCATGAAGGCACAGTGCTCCATCTCTGCCTCCGAGTGAGTATAACATGGTAGGGAATTTATACAGAACCCATGTGACCCAGTTAAGTCCCAAGTGCATTAGCCTACTACAGAAACATTTCCTAAAGTTAAGTGCTTGACCACCTCGAGGGGCACAAGTGGAAGATGGGACATTGCTGGGAGAAATGACAGCTGCCATTCCCTTCTGATGTACCAGATTGTTGAAAATATATTGATTGAATAGCCTAGGTTGGGATGGGATAGAAAATGACAACATAAATATGGAAAGTGATGAAGCTTTGTAGCTATTGATATCCTGGATACTTCTCTGAGTATTCTGAATAGAAGGCAACTCAAGAGGCTGAAGTAGGAACTGACTAGGTCAGACAGATAATGTGTAACTTTAATATACAATAAGGAAAATATTATATAAGTGAATACTTATAAGAAACCTTCAATTTTCCCCATACCAAAGCCAGGGTACATTTGCAGTTTATATCTCACATCAACTGGTTTCACTGGGTGGCCTTAGACAAGCCAGGATCTGTCATCTCTACGCACACGCTGTTGTGAGAACTGCAACAGCGGTTAGACTGAGATATTAGATATGGGGTGTTTTGAGCACTGGTCTAAAGGGGGAAAACACTATATAAACTACTACTACTACTACTACTACTACTACTACTACTACTACTACTACTGTTGTTATTGTTATTGTTATTAGGAAATACAACAGCAAAGAGCAGCTCAGAAGTTGATCTATACCTTCAACCAGATAAAGCCTTATACCATTCCATATACTCCAAGGTAAGAAAGATGCTCTTTAGTTATAAAGTGGGAAAGACTAAACCCATCATTCTGTATAATGTGCATTGCTTGAATGAGGCATCCAGTTGTGTTTCAGTGATTGACTACTACAGTATTGTCATGTAGGTGCAATCCTGTTTTGGGAACACAGACAAGTATTAGATAAACAGATAGCAATGGACTTTTGCCAAAAGACTTTGCCTACATATCATCAGAACAGACATTCTCCCGAATGAAACTTAAAAGTCTGGAGCATTGCTTAGACACAACGGAAAAGGCAACAGCAGTAGCTGAAAGATAAGATTGCTGATAGCAAGTGGCAGTGGCTGTATAGGTGAGATTTATTAAGTGAATGTTAGGCTCAAGCATGTGACTGCAACTAACTCCTTTGTTTAAATCTGAGCCTACACCAATCATATGGGAGACTTTACTGATTCCTAGAGAAAAGGGGACATACTGTATATGAGAGGGGGAGAGAGAGAGAGAGATTGTCCCAATACAGTCCCATTCAGAATTGCTGCCCCCTCCCCACATGCTATTTGCCTTGGGAGGAAAGCTCTCATTGGTGTCAATGGGTGTTTTCATCATGGAGCAATAGTGGCCATGGGGGGCAATCCAGATTGACACCGTGGAGGCAGCAAAAGGTTAAAATTCTCCTTCCTCACCATGACCCAGTCTGAACTGGACTGAGAACTGAAAAATTCTGCTCACTGTGTCTAATGACACAGTTTGTCACTTATTCTTTGGCCTTGTGCCTTATAGAAATTATGTCAGTCTTTTCAGTGGATGTATTTTAGAAACTTGTATATTGGAATTAGGCTAGCAGGTGGCGCAGTGGGTTAAACCGGTGAACCATGAGCTGTCGATCAAAAGGTCGGCAGTTCGAATCCGCGACAGGGTGAGCTCTCGTTGCTTGGCCAGCTCCTGCCAAAAGCATGTTAATGCGAGTAGATAAATAGATACCGCTTGCGGAAAGGTAAACAGCACTCCGTGTTCCAGCTGCATGCTACGCACTGCAGCAAGGAGAGTCATGCCGGCCACATGACCATGGAGGCGTCTTCGGACAACGCTGGCTCTTCGGCTTTGAAATGGGGATGAGCACCACACCCTAGAGTCGGACACGACTAGACTTAATTGTCAGGGGTCACCTTTACCTATATTGGAATTGCCTTGTCAGAAAGGCAACACAGCGCCCCCCCCCCCATATCCACTATCCTTGGATTCACTTATCTGTGGTTCGCCGAGGTCCCCCACACCCTCCCCATGCCCATTACCTTAGTTAGGGTTCCAGCGCTGGCACCAAGCAAGCATGTCTCTTTCTTTACAAAAGCACTATAAGCCAGCGTGCTGGTTTGTAGCACAGATCAGGCAAGCAGGCTGTATACTAGAGAGGCTCCCAAACACTAAACAGGAAGCAGAAAACTCTCTAGTATGCAGGCTGCTTGCCTGCTTGTTGCCAGTGCTGGAAACCTATTCATGGATTCTCGGAAACCACTGTGGGTCAGGAACTTATCCCCTGTGGATATAGGAGTCATACTGTACAGTAATATCTCCAATGCCGCTTCTTTTAGCTCTGTTTTGTTACAGTGCTCTTCCTCCTGGGTTGATTGATAGCTATTCTAGTCAATGACAGCAGTGTATTCTGGCCAATCAGCACCAGCTTCCTGGCTTATCATCCATGACATCTCCTACAGCACTGTTTCAGACTGTGCTCAGCTTTCCAGGAATGTATCCCCCCAGCGTTATTAGAGATACTACTGTAAACTGTTCATATATCCACCTGGAAATGTGGATGATGCACATGCTCAGAAGAGCTGTCAACTCTTGACCTAGAGCTCCCTTAAGTTTTCAGTAGCTGCTTTTCAAAGAGGAGCTTGATGGGGCACTTGGATTGCTTTGATGAGATGTGAAAAGGTATGGTTATTGAGAGACTGTTAAAGGAGAATAGACCCATTCTTCCAGAATATATTTCTCAACAATGCGCATCGAAAATGCTGGTGCTGAAGTCATGCAGATGAATCTCGTGATTGCTTGTAGGATACAAGGGTTCCAGTGCATACAATACCACCCCCACCCCACACACAGAGAACTGCAAGGGCTTTCAACTTCCCATTGATTAAGGCCATAGTTCTTTGTATGCATTCATTTATGAAACTGTTCCACTGAAGTTAATGGGGGAACCTGATTGTGCCGAAGCTCCATGTGCACAATGAAATGGGTAAGGGGTTCAGAATTGGAGTGATGGTGTCAGCTTCCAACATGTGTTACTGTCACACAGGCAGCAATGTCATAAATTGCAGAATTGTTGAAATAGTGTAAGCTTCAAGTCAACCACCTGCATAAGTTTGAATTCCTATATTTATCTGTTGAAAGTGTTGACAATGTCTACATTTGGATTATGTCCAAAATGTGTATTTTTAGAACAAGCACTCCAAGGCTTGATTGAAACTGCATTATGTCCATGTACATCTGTGTGAATTCACACATTCATTTTAATGACATCTAACATATGCATGGATTATCTCCTTGCAGGTTGGGTTCGTATTGCTGGCTAATTGCCTGATACAATACGAAGCAATGATTGCAATTATAAAGTCTATTAGAACTGAAGATAGCAGTTTCACAAATTCAAGATATCAAGTGATAACTGTAGTTGTAGCATGAATAATATAATGTGAACATTCATGCTTGGGAAGAAAATGAGAGGGAGCAAGAAGTAAGAAAAGATTTTGCCAATGTGGTGACATCTCCGCATTTCCCAATGCGGTGATGTTGAGCATGTGTATTTGGCTTCTATTTGCATACAGTACTTGCAAGGACAACATACATAGGTAGTTCCTTGCCTTTTAAGAATTGGGCTGCAGGTAAATGCTTCAGTGCAAATATGTGTGAAATTATGTGTGCCCTGAATTGCAAGCGCCCACCACTGGATCAGAGCTCAAAACCAGCCCTGCCATGAAGTAAGATGAAGGTGACCCACCAGGTGATGGATTGCAATGCAATTTGAAGAGCAGAACACTTTGGACAGCTGTCTAAAATGTGCCAGTTCTTGTATCTGATGATGTGAGAAGACCCTTGCTCTGTAATGGCAGCTGATAAAGAGGGTTGTCTTGCTTTGCCATCATAGCTGCACTATGGTCTCCAGTGATTCACAAGGAAAGGTGAAATCATTGGATCACACTGTTGCTGTTCTGCATTCTTTGGCTATGATATGGGAGAAAGTGCTCCCACTGCAGACCCTGAGAATCCTCCCTTTCCTGTATGAGAGCTGGTGTAGCATGGTGGCGAAGAGACTGAGCTGAATTAGAACTTCTCACCTCTGTCATGAATGAGGCAAACTACTCCCTCTCAGCCTCAGCTTCCCAGGTGAAATCTGGGGAACAATACCTTACTTACTGGTTGTTGAAAGGATAGGTAAAGGTATCCCCTGTTTGAAAGCCAGTCGTGTCCGACTCTTAGAAGACTCTGAAAGCCGTGTGCGGTGCCCATCTCCGTTTCTAAGGTCGAAGAGCCAGTTCCGTGGTCATGTGGACGGCATGACCTTCCTGCTGCAGCGGTACCTATTTATCTACTTGCAATTTCTTGCTTTCGAACTGCTAGGTTGGCAGGAGCTGGGAAAGGAGATGGGAGCTCACTCCGTCACGTGGCACTCGGGTCTTGAACTGCTGTCCTACCCACTTTCCAGTCTGCAGTTCAGCGTCTTAACCACTAAGCCACCACGGCCCCATGTTGAAAGGATAGCAACAAGATAATATATGTGAATTGAGTTTAGAACCCTTGAAAGTGCTATCAAGGGGATAGTTGTAGCAGTAGTGGTAGGTAGTTGTGTTGCAGTTAGCAGCTGCTCCTAGCTGTAGTCTGCAGCAGTTGTATGGCTATGGCCAGGCTTGCAAACTCACAGCTGTTCAGCCTTATAGAGCTCTCTGTTCAGTTCAGTTCAGAGATAAAGCTGATCAAGTGGGATACTACTGTCACAGGACAAAGCTCTTTCAAGTTTATGTATTAATTTTCTATGCCACATGGAGGGTGTATATTTAAAGTCCTACCCATGTGGCTCTGTTTCAGATTTCCTCATCCATCTGGATTTATTTAAATGAAAGAGATCATAACTTGGTTCCGAGTACTTAAAATAAAATTTTACAGTTTGTTTTACAAGACATTTTATGGAGTATGAAGAGTAACATTGGCCTTTCTCTCATAAAAAGATCTGAACGCTTTTATCAAAGTGAAAATCAGCCTTCCATTTCAGGAGAGTTTTAACCTGACTTTTATTGGAAGGGATGAATCTGTCTGATTTTGAAAGAGTTCATCCTGACTTGTTTGGAGGACTGCAATTAGAGCAATACATGTTCTATTATCTGTCTCCTTTGATTGCTGCAGCCACGATACCAGCATACTCATTCTGGAGCTACTACAGTGTTCTTAGAAAGTTCCTCTGAAGATGCCATGATAATCTGGGCATAATGGTTCACAGCTGTATATAGTGCTTAATCTAAGCCAGATTTGCAGTAATGTTTTCACTAACTTCAGGGAACCTAATTGTAATATATGGGGAGAAAATCAAATAGGATTCTCTTCCACAAAGTGAAAGTTTGCCTTGAAATAAATTACACAAATTTATTATAGTATTTCATATTAGCCCGAATTAATAAATATTACCAATATTTAGGCTTACCAGATCTCCAACCGGGACAGAGTGCTAGACCTTTAGGAGAAGGAATGTGGGCAGGTGAAGCTTGTTAAACCCTTAGAGCACAATCCTATACACACTTTCCTGGGAGCAAGTCTCATTGAACACAATGGGGCTTGCTTCTGAGTAGACATGCCTAGGATTATGCTCTAAGGTTTAACAAGCTACACCTGCCCACATTCCTTCTCCTAAAGGTCTAGCACTCTGTCCCGGTTGGAGATCTGGTAAGCCTACCAATATTCCATTTCCTGAAGGTCAATGTAGTGATACACATGAACACTGTTGACTACCATTGACACCAGCCTATTTTAATTCTTACGATCAGTAGTCTAGGTTGAAGTATGCAACATCACAAACAGAATCCATCCACACAAAATGTTGTGTTGGAATGTGCCCCTGCAGTGACTGAATGGGTATGCATTTTTACACTTTTCTAAGGTAACAGGAAACTGCTGAGAGTTGCAAAAATTAGACTGCACTATAAACTTTGTCAAATCCAATAGCTTCTGGTAGTATTTACTTCATAGAAGTTTATTGATGATTTGCACTGGACTCAGCAGATGGTGATTGAAACTTACTACTACCAGTACAATGGTAGTTTTCAACTTGTTAATGAACTTCAGTGAGCGTTACAGGTGGTGATTTTACTTCATTATTTGCAGCTATTTTTTCATTCATTTTTGGTCAAATGCTGTGAATTAAAATCTCATTTTGAAATAGTACTCTGGAATAAAGGTAGATGATCTGTCTCTGTAGAGCAGGGGTCTCCAAACTACAACCTATGGGGCACATCCAAGCCACCAACACATTTTGACTGACCCACTGAGCTCAGGGGCATTATAATTACATGTGGCCTTCTACCTACCTACTGCTTCTTCTACCCCCCCCCCCCAGCTCTGCCTGCTGCCATGCACCTGCTTTCTCCTACTGGTGAAGCGACTGCTGGGCTGGGGCACTCTCGCTGACGGAGAGAGACTGCAAGCAACCCACCACAGCTGTGAATATTGCAAATATGTTTCTCTTCCTGTGCAATGTCTTAGATTTATGTACAAAATGTGTACCGGTATATTATTTTAAATAATTGACATGTAGGCGACACATCTTCTACCAGACATTTGCTACAGTATGTTCTTGAGACTTCTGAGCTGAGTGGAACTTTGCAGGGGGAGTAGTGTCCTCTAGTCAGAAATAATGTCGTCGCTCATTATGGAAAACACTTGCTATTTATTCAAGGAGTCAGTTACTGGATAATATTATGTTACTTGCAGGTTCCTGGAGGTCTTCCTAATATATTGCCATGCAGCCAATCAGTGGCTAACAATGGAAAAGTACATGACAGGAGAATTCCGCAAGTACAATAACAACAATGGGGATGAGATCACACCTAGCAATTTGCTGGAGGAAGTAATGCTGGCTTTTTCTCACTGGTCCTATGAGTATACCCGAGGAGAGCTTCTTGTACTGGATTTACAAGGTTAGTAACAATCTATAATACTTTGCTTACAAACCAGATATGCTTCCCAAGTCTTTATATGTAAGATACTGTATATGAAAAACAGGGGCTATCAGCTGCATTCATAAGAACATAAGAAGAGCCTTGCTGGATCAGACCAAAGGCCCATCTAGTCCAGCTTCCTGTATCTCACACTGGCCCCACCAGATGCCTCCGAGAGCACACAGCCAACAAGATTTCCTGTTTCCTCCCTTGCACCTGGCACAGAGAAAACCTACTTCTAAAGCCAGGAGGTTGCTTATGCCTTGTAACCTGTGATGATCTTTTCCTCCGTGAATCTATCCAAACCCCTTTTAAAGGCATCTCGGCCAGGTGCCAGCACCACATCCTGTGGCAAGGAGTTCCACAGATGAATTACACGCTGGGTGAAGAAATATTTTCTTTTGTCCGTTCTAACTCTCCCTCCACTCAATTTTAGTGCATGTCCCCTGGTTCTGGTGTTGTGCGAGAGGGTGACTCTCTCCATCCCATGCATAATTTTATACATCTCAATCATGTCCCCCCTCAGGCACCTTTTTTTCTAGACCAGTGGTTCTCAAATGTTTTAGCATCGGGACCCACTTTTTAAAATGACACTCTATCGGGACCCACCTAGCTTTACGACACTTAAAAAAAAGTGATCTAGAAATAAATTTATTTACAAGTAAAGAGCTCAGCTGCTTACAGGGTAATTAGCAGCTATCATGCAAACTGCAGGAGCTCAGCTCTTTGAAGGGCTGTTAGTAGCTATCTGATTTTTTAATATTATTATTATTATTTATTATTATTTTTCACATGTTTATACCGCCCTTCCTCCAAGGAGCTCAGAGTGGTGTACATATTTCCTCCCCTCCTTTTTGTCCTCACAACAACCCTGTGAGGTAGGTGGGGCTGAGAGATAGTGACTGGCCCAAGGTCACCCAGGAAGCTTCGTGGCTGAGCGGGGATTTGAACCTGGATCTTCCAGGTCTGAGTCCGACTCCCAAACCACTACACCATCCTGGCTCCACCAGGATGCTTAATAGCCTCAGGAGGCTTAATAGCCTCAGGGCTTGTGGCAATTACTTATCTGATCTTTCCATCACCTGGGACCCACCAGAAATCAGGTCGCAACCCACCAAGTGGGGTTTGAGAAACACTGTTCTAGACTGAAAAGCCCTTAAATGCTGTAGTCTTTCCTCATAAGAGAGGTGCTCCAGCCCATGTCTCGAGCTTAAATGATGGCTGTCTCTGTAGATGGTATGTCCAGAAAAAGTGATGTCAGGCACCCTGAGCTCCTTGGAGGAAGGGTAGTATAAAAATGTGGGAAAATAAATAAAATGTGGCTGAAACCGATTCAGCAGTGGCGTCACTGGTGCGTGGCAGGGTGGGCGGAGCGCATGGGGGCAGAGCACATGGGGTGACGTGCTGGGAGGTGGCTGGAGGGGGTGACGTGCCAGGGGGGTGACATGCCAGGAGTCCCGGCGTGGCAAACCCCCCCCCCGCTATACTCACCCCCATCCCAGTGTGTCACTCACGGAGCCGGTAAGCCGAGCCGTCTTCCTCAGCGGCTCGGCTGCTTCTGAATAGGCCAGCAAGGTTTTAAGCGGCATGTGCACAACACCGCTTGAAGCCTTGCCCTCAGAAGGGCCGAACAAAGACCCAATCGGCACCGATGGGGTGTGTGTGATGCGCCGAGCCGGCCGACCCTGCATGGGGTGACGCGCTGGCTCGTGACACCACTGCAATTCAGCACCCAAAATGATGCAGTCCATAGGTGGCAGTAATGGCCACCTCCTCCTTCAGTGGTGCTGCCATGACCTTTGGCAGCACCAGTGGAGGAAGAAGTAAGTCATGTGACCATCCTCCTCTTACTCGCCCTCCAAGGAGCGCAAGTGAGAAGAAGCTGGGGCAACAACCAGGCAGCAGTGAGGCAGCCCCCACCAGGTTGCCGTCCCTCCCATCCCACCACTTGAAGCAATTGCTTCAGCCAGCCTCGTGGCTGCACAACAGGTTTTCCACACACACGGCCGCTGATTTAGGATTAAAATGTTTTAAGGGAAATGGTAGTGTTAGGAAGATGAATGAGCACCTATAACGTAATCTAAACATAATTGTTTGTTATTTGTGTCAAGGAAAATGTGTACCGTAAGATAGAGGCTTAATTTATTTATTGTATTCAAAAGGCCTGAATTACACTGAGATGCATTTGTCAAGCAAAATAAACCTTCCAGTCCTTTAGCCTCATTCATTGTTATCTTCACATTCAACACTTAAAAGGCATGTATTCATTACAGAACGTGGAAGTGTTTAGACAAAGATCTAATATTGCAGTGTGGGTGGCTTCTTTGAAAAGCTTAAGTGAATGTGAAGGTTTTTGCAGAGAACCATAGAAGACTTGTGGGAAGGTGAGAAAGGTGTGTGTGCATAAGGGAAAAAAAAGTATTTTTTAAAATTCTGTTCACCCTCAAGAAAGCTTGGTCCTTGCTTCATGATATTCTCAGGGTTTTTTTCAGATAATGTGTAGCCTCATCATATTTTGTCCCTAGCACAATACACAGGCAAGTTGCTGTTAGCATGATAAACAGTTTGTGTGTGATGATCCAGATCAGGAGACAGCATTGCTGTGAAGAACATTGTGAAGATGAGGTGGGGTGGTTGCGTGAACAACCTTGGAGGAAGGTGCAAGAAGACCATTGTAGTGGCTTCCTACCTCTCTGAAGGACTGCCTGGTAGAACGGGCAGCTGGTTTTTTTAAAAATTATTATTATTGTAAGGAACATTCCAGGGTTTTGTTGATGGGTCATTCCATGTTAAATCAACCAATAAAAAATCCATTTTGGAACTTGATGTCACGGATTTTGCTCATTTTTGGTACATTTGTACCTTACCATGAGATGTTTAAAATTTATTTTTTTCAGATTTTTTTGTCCATCCGTTTTTGAGATATATGTTCAAAATTGCCAAAAAAGGCCAAAATTCACTTGTCACCATACCTTCAAACACCAGTTACAGGATAACGATGAACGCTACAGACATGGGACAGGTGTCATTTTAAGATTAAAAGGACCTACAAAGAATTATTTTTTTTACTTCTGAAGATGATTTAGATGAGGAAAAATGTCACTGTGCTGATTCAGAAATTATTCAGCAACTAAAGGAAAATTTTAAAACTACGAACAGAAGTAAAAAGCTCATGATTTTGATAGTTATACCAAAAATCTGATCCTGTAAAAGAATAGAAAGTGAATTCATTCTCTATAAATCTATCTCTATAAGTCCTGTTATAAACTTTTGGATTCATTTCAGTTTACCACATAATTTTATCAATGTAAACTGAAGAAAAATGGACTTGAGGGGTTTAATTCCTGGTCACTGCCAACAAGAAAATTTAATTTTTGTATGATACCATTGAGATACCATCTTGAAATTTTGTCTGATTGACTACAAGGCATATACCTTTAAGTGTGATTTTTTTTTAAAAAAAGTTCAATTTTCCAAAATTTCAAATTTTTGAATATTTTTGAATTTCTTGAAAATTTACAATTGGGTCATGTTGTACATCAAATGAAAGCCCTATTCCTAAGCTTTAAAATGACACCTGTCCCATGTCTGTAGCATTCATCTTGTAAATGGCGTTTGAAGGTATGGTGACAAGTGAATTTTGGCCTTTTTGAACATTCTATATCTCAAAAACGGATGGACAAAAAAATCTGAAAAAAAATAATTTTTAAACATCTCATGGTAAGGTACAAATGTACCGAAAATGAACAAAATCCATGACATCAAGGATTTTTCATTGGTTGATTTCACATGGAATGACCCGCATAGATTTTGTGTATCTATGCTAGTGCTGGAAAGGTGGTTAGAGTCATGCAGCAGACGATGATGATAATGGCATATGAAAGGGTAAAGGGACCTGCTTTGCTCTTCAACATCACAGACCATATGCACATTCACGCACTCCATATGGCAGCTGGTTTAGCAATGAACATTTTAGCTGGGGAGAGTAGGGATCACATTTTCCCATCAACCAAATATTACCAGCTGAATTTTGAGAAAATTGATACCCCAGCCACAGAGGTAAAAAGGATCACATCATCCATAACACTTCAGTGATAGTTGCACTTCTATTGCTTCCTTCTCATTCATATTCTGGCAAAGTTTTTTTTTAATCTGTCCCTATTTTTGCATCTTGCAATCACAGGGTTGCATCTCGAATGGTACTTCTGCTGTCTGAAGCTCTCTGTGTGAATGGAAGGACCCCTTCCACTTGCGCAGGAACCTCTCTGTTCATAGAGGGAGATTCTGATGGCAGATGTGAACATCGGGATGCCATTCATAATCTAGAAATGTTGGAATTAAGGTGAATCTCGGGTGCACAGAGTCGTAGCTATACCCCCCGGGGGTGTGTGCCATGACTCCTCATGTGGTGTCACAAGCCCTGCCCTGGGGGCGTGACAGGGCTGTGACATCACAAGCCCTGCCCCCTGCGCCAGAAGATGAGAAAAAGCACACACACCCAGTGGTTTTTCGGCCATTTTCAGGCCAGTAGTGGCTCAGGCGGGCAGGTGACTCCTGTCGCCCGCATTGCCCGCAAAACGGCCAAATTTGCCGCCAAAGCTGCCCCTGCGCCACTGAATTGCCGCTGAGTCAGCGGCTCGTGCACCTCCTGCCGCGTGTTGCCCCCTGTACCCAGGGCCCCCCTCCAATGACGCCTCTGCAGGTACATCATGAAACAGATATTGTGGAATCTGCCCCATCGTGTCTAGTTTAAAAGTCTCACAGGGTTCTTTTTAGTTTGCCGCTTTTTTAAAACTTGTTCAGCTATTTTTTATTGTTGTATTGTTCATTGACTGTTATGTGCCTTTAGCTGCAATCCTATCCACACTTATCTGGGATTAAGCCCCATTGACAATAATGGGACTTATTTCTGAGTAGATATGCATCGGATTGGGCTCCTTGTTTTGTTAAACTGTTAGCCTCCCTGGAAGTAGGAAGCTCTTGCAGGTGAGAGGTATACATTTCTTAAATAAAATAAATAATTCCAGTCTTGAACTGGATTATATACACAACTATTTGACAATAGCAGCATTGGTACAGAGGCCTTATGTCTGCTGATGCACTTAGAAAAGTCCAGTTGCAGCTATTGATCCAACGTAGCAAAGCTGGATTGATCAGTAGGCCAAGTGTGACACATTTCCCCATGATCCTGTGACTGCAGCATACCTGTGGAAGCTCCAATGCGCATGTATAGTGCTGTATGTTTGTCTGTCTTTTCCCTTCAGGGTCAGGGAAGTCTTTATGCACACAGTAAGAATGTGTTCCCTTGCCTTCATTTTTCTTTGGCACTGAAATGAATGGGCAGGTCCTGCTTACTTTCAGGTCTACAGAATCTACAAAGCACCCTGTGGACTGATACCCATTCATTGGTTTGGCATCTCATCAAAAGGGAAAAAAATAGCTTCAAAAATAAGATGAGCACACACATTTGTGAATGGTTAATGCATTTTGTAGTTGTAATGTTGCCTTTTCAGTTTATACCCCATAAAGCTAAAGATTAGATAACCCTAAAATAATTGCATTGGTTACAGTTTCAGAAATGATTTTTTAAAAATACAATTACCTTCTAACACACTTTGTTAATTTGGCTGCTGCAGGTGTTGGAGAAAACCTTACAGACCCATCTGTTATTAAACCTGAAGACAAGCAGTGAGTATCTACTGTTACTTTGTCATACAGAATGTGACATGTTTCATGCGATTCGATTAATATACAATATTAGCTGTGATGCATATATGCATAATTTTACACACTGCTGACAGTGGCATTCTTTGTGTTTTTGTTAGAATTACAGTGACCTATTTTATCTTTTTAATTGATTGATTAGTATACTGTACTGCATTGTACTTCCAACTTAGATTTTAAGGTCACTGAAGAAACGTCGTAAGATACCCAGTGCAGATGCTTGGCCAATGAAAAACCTTGGCTATAAGGGAGGAAGGATGTTTTGCCTAGATTGAGCGGTCCGACTTGGTTTCCAATTTGATTTTAGATACAGTTAAAGATTTATTCACAATGTTTATATATTGCTCTTCAACAACAACAACAAAATTCTCAAAGCAGTTTATACAGCAAAAGAAATGAGAAAATAGTTTCCTGTCCCCAAGGGGCGCACAGTCTAAAAAGAGAGACAATGACACTGGCAACAGTCAGTGCGAAGGACACAGTGTTGCTGGGGTGAATCAGGTACAGCCAGAAGCGTCGTCGGGGTTGGGGCGGGGGGGGGCATGGTCCCCTGGCCGGGGGCTGGACGTGGCGGCGAAGGGGCGTACTTGCCTCCACATTGGTCGTCTTGGCGTTGGGCCCTCCCTGGAGCTCGTACGGCTCCAAAATGGTAAGTAAAACTTACAAAATAGTAAGTAAAATAGTAAGTAAAACGTGCGTAATTGGAGCCGTGCCGGGCGCGCTAGTGAAGCTGACGTCACGCCCAGGTCATATGGGGGTGTGGCGTCGGTGCCCCCCTGAATCGCCACTGGGCGCAGCACCACTGTGCCGGCCTATGGTAAGGCATGTTTGCAGCACCCAGCAAGTAGGTGGTGCTAGTGCCGAGGCCCGTGCCACCCGGCAAGTGGCAGAAGATCCTGTACCATGGAACAGGTAAGTGCCGCTCTGAGCTGCGCAGGGCCTGGGGAAGAGCAGGGGGAGGGGCGTAACAGGGTGGGGGTGGGCGGCTTGGGAGGGGGAGGGATTGCCAGTGCCATCGCATGTCGTATCCTATTCCCCCTCCCAGGCCCTTGCAGTTGACACAGGGCTGATTCTCCGCCAGCTCTTAGAAAACTGAGTAGTCCCATTGCAGTGGCTTGGGGTTTAACTGGGATAACAGCACAATCCTATGCATGCCTACTCAGAAGTAAGTCCCATTGTCTTCAATGGGGCTTGCTCCCAGGAAAGTATGCATAGGATTACAGCCTCAGCGAGCAAATGCCTGCTTACCCCGAATAGACCTCCAGCCTGTCCCTTCTCAGGATAGGATACCGCATCGGCCATGTGGCCCACACCAGAGGAGGATAGGATTGGGCTGCCAGTCTTGTAGGACTACTCAGGACCTGCATGTTCACAGTCTTCCTCCTAGCATAAGGCAGTTTGTAGGGGTGGTGGTAGACTACAGGGAGGTTTTTTCATATATTTTTTTAACTAAGCACATTACACTAAGAAACTTTCATGTTTCTGGGTCTAGCTTGTGGATCCCAAAACTCTTAGGATTGCATGAGAACTGGGGACACTTTAGTAAGTGAAGCTGTATTTTAAGCTGTGGGTCTATCCTAATGTTGTCCAGCATGTACAACTTGTTCAAATGAATGGGCTTCAGTAGACCAGGATTATTTCTAGAGTAACCCAGGGGTCACACAAACAGAACAGTGTTGATTCAGGTTGACCAGGTGACAACCACAGTCAGCCTGTATTCACTCAAAACAGAGCTGATACTCTTAACAGTGTCATATGCCATTGTATGTATATCTGTGCCCCCAAGGGTGGATGGACCTGAGTAAAGGCAGGTGCGTAAAATTTCAGTCTTCAAGTGCTGCGCATGGGGTCCTCCTCGCCATCTGTGGTGGTGGCCCAGAAGTGTTTGGCTACATGCACTTCTGGAACAACGTTTGTAATGCTGTGTAAAGCACGCTCCGCCACCAGAACACTTGTTCCGGCAGTGGGCGGCACTCAATAGGATTGGGCCATAACTGGCTTGATGCTTACAATTAGAGACAAGTAATGTGTTTGGATGGAATGCCAGCTGGCATAACAGGACTTGCTGTCAGTCCGTCTTGAGGTCAATGAATGGAGGCTATTACTATCCCCTCTCCCCTCTAGTTCTGTAAAACGAAAGACTGGCTAAAAAAAATTACTAGGTTTATATTTATAGTTCTAACAAGAACCGATTAGTTTTCTCTGTCATTTTCATAAATAGCAATATATTCAATATTCCATTTGGCAACAAAGTAGCAAGGACTAAATAACAAGAGAAAATACAGCTTGATTTTCATATGCTAGAGAAGAAACTCTTCAGTCTGCTTTTAAAAAAGCAGTATTGTTTTGACTTTGACCGACCTGAGAGAATATGACAGCAATACCATAGATGGAGTTCGTATGCCTGGGTCTGGTGATTTCAGATATACTGTATTCTTCTTGCAGGGAGGAAAAAGGTATTTTTAAGCATTCTGTATCACTTCAGCTAGTGCATGCATCCACTAGGAAAGGCTAGCTTTGTCAAGTGTTCCTTTAGATTTTTATTTGGAGAAAATTTGGGGGGTGGGGTGAGGTGTCAAAACTCGCCTCATACCTCCAAAGCCCTTGCAGGAAACAGATGTGTACCTTTGAATATCCAGAGGAAAACAAATGACTTTGGACTGGTTGATGGGCCCACTGTATACTTAAATACTAATGATTGCAATAATTATCATTAATACTTTGTTGCTTTAGTCCATTATTCACAGGCACATTTTAAAGTTAACACAGCCCAACAAAAAAGATTTTTTTCTGGTGCTTTGGAAGAGACCTATTATTGGGTATATTTGGGGGCTAATTCCAAAAATGGCAGCAGAAATTAACCAATAATAAATAAACAATACAACACAACACACATTTTGGTGCCATATAAGTTAGACCTATTCTTGGGTATATTTGGGGCGCTGGTTCTCAAAATGGCATCGGTTTTGCCCTATCAGCTCTAGTTTTGGAGATATGACATAGCCACCTTATATGCTCGTTCAAGCAGCTCCCTTGTAAGGAAGTCAACACCATGGCTTCCTCACGAGGAAGCTCTTTAAATCGGCATATAAGGTGGCTATGCTGTATCTCCAAAACTAGACCTGATAGGGCAAAACTGATGACATTTTTGGAATCAGCCCTCCCAAACATACCCAAAAGAATAGGTCTAACACTTAAGGCACCAAAGTGTGTGTTGGGTTGTATAATTTGTGTTTTGGAGCTTCATACCTTTTTCTGTAATGGCTTTTTTCTTTGATACACCCTACTTGCTGCTTTGGAAAAAAAAAAACCCTCTTTAAATGACCTTTCCTGACCTCCAGTGCAATTGCTGTTGGTGGTGTTTTGTTTTGTTTAAAAAAACTTTTTCTGCAGTTTATTTTGATCTAATTCTGAGATGGAAAATTAAGGAAATCTAATATGTAAAAGTTAAAGATGGATCCTCAGCATTTTGTAAACTTATTCTTGACATCCAAGAGCCTTTTTTCTAATTAGTTCTGGCCTGCCTGTCTGCCAAAGGACAAACATGATTCAAACATACCCTCTCTGGATTGTATTTCAAATGTTTTCCTCAGAAATTATAAACAGTTTAGAGTCTTCTGCCAGGGCAAACTCACAAGCACAACTTCAGACCCTGAAGTAACACCCATTCTGGTGAATTGCAAAGGGTTCTGAGATCCACTTATGACAAGCTAGATCCATAAATGTGAAGGCATGCTGTGCTTTGTTTTGAAAATGAAAGATGATGGTTAAAGTCAAACCTCCCTGGAAGGAGTCACACACTCTGCCAGGGATGATGTTAGGAGTAAAGCTGGAGACACACCACACGCATTGCAGTGTGGTGCATCGAGCAGTGTTTGAGTGCGGCTCAAAAATCTCTGTGTGTCTTCTCTTTTACAAGCTCGCACCGCAACACAGGAGAGCTGTGTTCTGGTGCGAGCAGAGTTCAACAAATTGAACTTTGGCCATGTTCAGCCAATGAGAGGAGCTGGGTGGTTGGGACGTGGAGCGATGCGCTGTCCAATCAGACTCTAGTCTGAAAAGGCCTTATGACCTTAATCCCGAAGATGATACGATCGTATTACATTGTTGCGGGTCATAACAGTTTCCGTTCTATATTGACTCGATTCGGATTGGCTAAAAGAGAGCAGGGGGTGGGACGTCTTACCCTTCTCCATTTGGCTTTCTTTGATGTAAACAGGGTGCGTTTGCGTTGCGGCACGTCGGCTGCTCTCACAATGCACCGGGATGCAACACACCCCGACGCATGCGGTATATCTCCAGCTTAAGTCATGTTGGGCACTGGCTAAGGGCCAAGCCCATCTGAAGGCCGAACTGGCTGCCAGTCCTCCAGGATTGTCCTGGAGTCTCCAGGAATCCTTAAATGTCTCCAGATGACAACTGAAGGTAATGTTGAAGATTTTACTAGGGACATCAGAAATTTCCGACAGTACACCAGGCAAACTAAATACCTAGGAAATAAATCTCTAGGAATAGCATCAGTGAGAGTTGGTAACTCTGCCCCTGAATCTAGTACTAGCAACAGTGGTAGAGTGCACCATGAGGGGCCCAGTGCAGGGCTTTGGCCCAGGACTTCCACCAAGTGCCACTAGCACTGCTGCTAATCAAAGACGTGCAGGATGGATTTAGGTCATAGGTTCTCAACCTGTGGTACGTGAACCACAGGCTGGTGGTATACAGGCTGCCAGTGGCCAAGATGGCAGCTGCCATCTTGGCCGCGCAGCGCCGCAATCGAGCCCGAAAAGCCTTGCTTTGAGCTCTGCCAAGTTGGCAGAGCTCGAGCGTGCGTGCTGTGACTGGGATGGCTGTGTCTTCGGCTTCCCTTTCCCGTGATTGGAGAAGAGAACCTGAAGAGTAGAAAAAGGCACCTGAGAGGGGACATGATTGAGACATTTAAAATTATGCATGGGATGGAGAGGGTGGATAGAGGGAAGTTCTTCTCCCTCTCGCACAACACCAGAACCAGGGAACATGCACTAAAATTGAGTGGAGGGAGAGTTAGAACGGACAAAAAAAATATTTCTTTACCCAGCGAGTAATTCATCTGTGGAACTCCTTACCACAGGATGTGGTGATGACACCTGGCCTAAATGCCTTTAAAAGGGGATTAGATAGATTCATGGAGGAAAAGTCCATCACAAGTTATAAGCCATAAGCAGCCTCCTGGTTTTAGAAGTAGGTTTTCTCTGTATGCCAGGTGCAAGGGAGTGACAACAGGAAACAGGTTATCTTGTTGTCTGTGTGCTCCCTGAGGCATCTTGTGGGGCCACTGTGAGATACAGGAAGCTGGACTAGATGGGCCTTTGGCCTGATCCAGCCGGGCTCTTCTTGTGTTCTTATGTTAAGACCCAGCCTCCGGCAGACTGCCCCCTCCCCCGGAAGAAAGTGCCAATGACATCATTAACACTTTCTTCTGGTGGTACGCGGCCGGCCGAGATATAAGGCAATCTCTATATTTCGCTGACACAGAAGGCTTCTAGATCTAAATGCTTGGCATTGCTTTTGAATGCAAAAAGGTAATGGTAGCAAAGTCCTCCAGAGTGGTCGCGCTGATTACCTACTTCTGATCCCTGCCACTTAAGCCCCCCAGCTCCACCCACCATTCTGTAGGAATGCTTTGTAAATAAGTGCAGCTAACGGTATAAGGAAATAATGCTTATCTAGTGGCAATTTTCTGTATAAGGGCTCAAGTGATTGCCCAAAGCATCACTTAAGAAAAGCATTTGGGTAATTACACTTGAGTAAATCCATGGAGAAGAGTAATCGTGCCAATCCCCACTGCTTGTAAAGTTTCCTTCAGAGATGCTGGATTTTTTCGCGCACAGTATTCCTGAAAGTTAACAATAGCCTGGGGAATTAGTTGCTGTACAAGTTGAAGATCACCCCAAACATATAACTCAAAGGAGATCTTCGACAAGAACTAG
This sequence comes from Plestiodon gilberti rubricaudatus, assembly GCA_026170595.1. Taxonomy (NCBI): domain Eukaryota; kingdom Metazoa; phylum Chordata; class Lepidosauria; order Squamata; family Scincidae; genus Plestiodon; species Plestiodon gilberti. The sequence continues at coordinate 69,106,898 of JANXHW010000002.1, forward strand.
ACATTTGCAGACCGTTCACAAAATTCCAAAGCTGGCATACCCTTTGATCAACCAAACGTTTGCCATTAAAAGGTGATAAACCATAGTGGTTTTGCCCATCTGTGCTTTGTGGTGTTTGCAAGTTTCTCTCTTCGGAGGCAGTGCATGTATAAGGAGAATGTTAGTGTGAATTAGCCATTTTTCCATTTTAAAGTGGGATCTTTTCAGGAAGCATATCTTAGAAATACAATGAACTTCTTTTGGACAGCAATTTTTGAGCATTCTGTTCTTTCTTCTCTAGCATGTTGATGAAATTGTTCATTAAGTTCTCAAGAATAATAGAGGTCAATACTACAATTAATGGACACTGATCCTAGAAGCATATACCTAGAACCTGTTATAATTCTTCAGCAGTTATGCTACTTTGTTGTCTAGCTGCTCTAGCATATTACAGTATATGTCAATTGTAGATACTGTAAGAGTTGAAAATGAATTAGAAATACATTCACTTATGCTCTCTGTCTTGGCTGTGCAGCCCAGAAAGTGTCAAGTAGCAGAGCTCTGTACTGTAGGTAGGGGGTGCAGATAAATGCAGTGTAAAGGTAAAGGTATCCCCTGAAAATTAAGTCCAGTCGTGTCCGACTCTAGGGTGTGGTGCTCATCTCCATTTCAAAGCCGAAGAGCCAGCGTTGTCCGAAGACGCCTCCATGGTCATGTGGCCGGCATGACTCCTTGCCGCAGCGCGTAGCATGCAGCTGGAACACGGAGCGCTGTTTACCTTCCCGCAAGCGGTACCTATTTATCTACTCGCATTGACATGCTTTGGAACTGCTAGGTTGGCAGGAGCTGGCCAAGCAACGAGAGCTCACCCCGTTGCAGGAATCGAACTGCCAACTTTTCGATCGACAGCTCATGGTTCAGCGGTTTAACCCATGGTTCAGCGGTTTAACCCACTGCGCCACCCGCTGGCCTAAATGCAGTGTAGTGTTTGCTAATTTTGATAGCGCTTAGTGTGTTTCTAGGCCTTGTGTAAAATCTGTATTTTTGTACTTTGGAAGCAATCCAAATCTTCAACGGAGATTGAAATGACTGAGAGACAGAGTATTGAGAGGTTAGAGTGTCGAACTGGGAAGATATGAGTTCAAATCTCCATCAAATGCAAAATAGAAGGCTCACCAAGTAACATCAAGGCAGTTGCTATCGTTCTCGCCTACCTGACAGCGGTGTTGTGAGGATAAAATGGGTTGAGAACCCTGTACTCCACTCTGAATTCTTTGAGAATGGGAGGGATAGAAATACAAATAAGGGTAGGAAGACCCAAACTGATTGATCATTGACCCTGGTGTGGTCATTTGTTAATGATTGGAGGCCCAATCAAGATTGAGACAATAGAGAGAGAGAGTTGCAGGGTGTTGTGTTTTTTTTAACCCTTAAGCCCTGTGTGATAATGTCTTTATGAAAATGCCCCTCCCCCAGAGCTGCTGTTTGCCTTAGGAGAGAAGCTGCTATTGATGCAAATAGCTGTTTTCCTTCCAGGGCAAATAAGAAGCTGTGTGGGGCTATTATTGTTGAGGCAATAAGGCAGTAAAGGGTAAATAATAAAATACCCCTCACTGTTTCCCTGGTCTTGATTATTTTTATTCCCCCTCCCACCAGCTGCAATGTTCAGATAATCTTATTTGGCCCCTAGTGCTTTACTTATTTAGAAAAAGGTTGTCCAATTTGTATCAGACACATGGGAAATTCTTTTAATTTTTTTCCCTTTTTCTGACAGGAGCGTATCTTCAAATACATTGCAGTTAATTCTTGTTCTTCCTTTCCTTTGTGAGCGTAGAAAGAATTTAGTGACACTAATATCTTGGATGAGGAAGGAAGAAGAATAAAAATTCCTGAACCCTTGTACTAGGAGTTTAGCCTGCATTTCTCACAAGACAGGATTCTAAGGCATCTTTTTTTGGGGGGGGGGGGTCAACCCTCATTCCTAATAATTTTACCAGACCAGACAGAAGTGCAATGGTAGATTGCTGTGGATGACTCGTGTAAGTGAGTCAAGCTGCATGCCAAAACAGAAGCAAGCCAAGCACTATATGTTTCAGAGTAAATTTTGAGGAATGCCAGCAGTAATAGGAAATGTGCATGTGGAATATTATTCTGATCAGCCTGAGGCCAGTTTCACAGAATTTTAAGTTTGATTTTAACCAGGAGTAGGTGACTTACAGTGCAATCCTAACCAACGTTCCAGTGTCGATGTAGCAGTGCCAACAGGGTGCACACTGCATTTTGCAGTGTGGGAGCAGTCATGGAGGTCTCTTCAAGGTGAGGGAACATTTGTTCCCTTACCTCGGAGCTGCACTGCAGCTGTACCAGTACGGGAAGGTTGGTTAGGATTGCGCTGTTATTCAGTTCTGAGAAACACACCAGACATTTAACATAATTTGGACAATGTCAACTAACGTATGCATTTTACATGTAATGTACATAATTTGCAGATTATTTGCACAAAGAGAGAAGCTATTCCCCAGTATTTAGTCATGATTGATGTTTTGCCACATTACTCAATTGGCTTTGACAGATTTTTGTAGTAGAACTGATTTTCTCAATGAAGAAAATGGAGCTGTCCCAAAGTACAGTACATTTATATGAACAAGCTAACCGAGTGCCACTGTTTTTACTGCAGTGTTGGTGGATAATAGGTTAAATTAGAGATTACAAAATCATTGGTGCTTTGTAATTTCTTTCAGATCTAGAGGGATGGCATTTGGACCAGCAAATCTTGGGGAAGAAGCAATCAAAAACTTCATTTCAAAACATTGCTGTAACTCCTGTTGCAGGAAACTCAGACTTCCCGGTATGTGCTAGAAACGTGTTGTATGTTTATGAACAGAGCAGTTCTAAGAACATCTTCTCCCTGAATCTAGGACGGATGGTGAATTGTGTACTGTACTCTAATCTCTGCCTAGTTTTCTGTCTCCTAAATAAGAGTTAAATCTTCTGGCAACAAAGAACTCTAGGAAGCTGCTAAGTTTTACTTCTAGACTTTTCAAAAGTCTTTGGAGCACTACAGAGTGCCACTATATATATTTAACCAGAACTAAATAACATTTGCCCAGCTCTGTGTTACTTTGAAAATGAACTGGTCTGGAAAGTTCTTAAATTATTGTGTATGCCATGAATCATACATTTAATTATTTCCCTCTTCCATACAGTACAGGTGGGCCCCCATATCCACTGATTCGCTATCCACGGTTTCAGTTATCCATGTTGCATGTCTTTGCCATTTTTGCCCCTAGTGCTTTACTTATTTAGAAATGGTAAGCCAGATATAGCTGCATTGCAGTTCAAAGTATTTCCTGAGGCTTTTACTTTTTTCCCAGTAAGCTTCGTTTCTTCCTTAAACAAACAAAAGAAGCACCCTCTGACTGCTTATGGCAGGCAAGTAGAACAAGACTAAGTCCTAGAGAGGCTCTGCAAGGTTAACAGAAGCCTTGCAGAGCCTCTCTAGGACTTAGTCTCGTTCTACTTGCCTGCAATGGAGGCTGCTTCTCTGTTTGTTTTAAGGAAGAAACAAAGCTTGCTGAAAGAAAAATAAGAGCTGGGGGGGAAGCATGCCTGCCTGCAGGGGAGGCAGGGTGGGGGGCCCCTCAGGAAACCATGGAGGGGGTGTTCGCTCTTATCCACGGTTTCAAGTATCCACGGAGGGGCCTGGAACATATCCCCAGCGGATATGGGGGCCCACCTGTAGTTAGACAAGTTTCTAGTGAAATTACTAAAGCAATAATTTGTAGTGCTGAAGTAAAGAGTCAAAGCTCCCATTAAGATTTGCAGATCATCAATCTCGGCATAATTTTATTTTCTCCCAACCTATCAATTGTGCTTCTCCTTCAATTTAAAGTGTTTAATATCTTCAGAACAGGCATCACTTTGCTATACTCTGTTGTGCTGTTGATATACCCTTCCTTGTGAGTTTGACAGAATATCTGCACATCTGGATGAGATGACTGGATCTGCTGGAAAATAGGAAGTTTGGCACCCAAAATGGATGGGTTTGCAGAGCAGTTAAACAGCCAGATCATGTTAATTTAAATAGTGTGATGGGTTCATGTTGCAGGGAAAGCAACCATGGGATGGGTGGGGGGAGGGGGAGATCCTGCGAGAGAGGTTAACCATTATCCTGCCAAACATTGTGTGTGTCCCCCCCCCCACCATGCTATTTGCTGCAAATAATCACTTCCGAAGAGATTATCATTGGGAAACCAGCTCTGGAAAAAAGGGTTAACTCCATCCTCCACACAGACGGTGGCTGTATTTTTGTGTTTTGTTTTTTTAAAGAGCTGCTTCAAGGTAGCATGCTTTGTAAAAATGTAGTTTGGCCCTGAGCCCAGCAGTGATGTAGACTTGAGACTATTGACTCGGACTCAAGTCGCGTCAATGACTTGACTTGGACTTGACTCAGCGATTGTAAAAGACTCAACTCGAGACTTGGAGCCTTTTACAACATCTACTGAAGCATTTCCTACAATTCCTTGTGCTTCTTCAGAATATTTGGTGGAATATATGGGGGAGACGTTAATAGAGGCCTACTTCCCTTCTGTTCTCTGTGTAATTGATATGTCATACCACTTCTCATCTTCAAGATCTGGCCTTTCATATATGCTAAGCACTTGCGCTCTGCGTTTTTCACTGTTTTCTTCATAGATTTGAAAAGAAATGACTACACACCTGGGAGGCTCAATCCAGCTTTTGAAGCTGAAGCAGAAGCCGTGGAAGCAGCGGGAGGCGAGGCTGTTAACAATGGCAGTGACGAACCTTTCGAATATAATACTAGGTTGTGATGCAAGGGATTGGCAGGCAGGACCTCGCCTTTTGAACACCTGAATAATTCCCTAGTAGGTATTTGAATGAAGAAACAAGCGATAAGCGGACAAACACTTCCATTCTCCATACATTTGAATGGGAAGGAAATGAAAGCCTTTTATGTGCAAGGACATGTATGAACAACAAATGCTTTTCCAAATGAAAAAGAACCTACCAAGTTATTGACTTTCGTTTGTATAGATTTATCCCAAGAGTTTCATTAAAGTGCCTGAGATCACTGTGATAGCCATTCGTTTTTTTAATAGTTTAGAAATATTGCTGATAAGAAGGCAATAAAGAGGAATTGTTTTAAAAATTGACATGTTCTTAGAAGGAGGTATTTGACTTCAGCCTACCCCCCCCCCCCCCACACACATACCCCATCACCATCCGTGAAGAACTTCTGCTTGGAGGCAGATTGTCAATCCAAAATTGTCAAAGGATCAAAACGGAACAGAAGTGATTTGGGTTTCATCAGTGACCACGAGCCTCATTGATCCACTTTCTGCCTGCTAAAAGTGAGCAGAAAGTGGATCATCTGCCTCCGGACCATGCTACTCACACAGTTCCTTCAAATGTGGAAGTGCGGGACTTCTGGTTTGATTTATAGGGACCACGCAAACAAAGGAACTCCTTCATTCACGTAAATAAAACCAGAAGCCTCCTACTTTCGCATTTGAAGAAACTGCACAAGGAGCAGCACAGTAAGGGGATCTTTTTAGTTTTATAGTGCAGAGGCAGCAGTGGTGGACATTAGATGGTGTTCTGGGTCACAACACCACCCCTGTATACCCATGTTTGAGGACTGTTGAAGTTGTAACACAAGGGTTACAAACCCGTAACTGTCTCTCAGGAAATACTTTGAACTGCAATGCAGCTATATCTGGCTTACTGTCTTTGCAATGCTTCTCCACCAGAAATACCCACCTTGTTGAGCCTCACTCATTTGTTATACATGCTACATGTGCAAAAGGATCAGTGTGTCTCCTTTTCTGTCCCTCCCTCAAGGTCTCAGTTTAATGGTACCTGGTTCCTTCTCCTGGAGCTCCCAGGACTTCCAGTTATCTGTTGCTGTCTCCTGGGCCTACCTGGGCGAGGCCACACCCTCTCCCTGCCAGGATGGGCCTGGTAGGAGCTCACACATGTTTATCTATCCATCTGTCTAATCTAAACCCACCTTTTATTTAACATGCTGACAGTTACCAATGACAAGGCTACTCTTTCTATAACATAAATTAGAGTAGCCTTGTCATTGGTAACTGTCAGCATTTTTCTTCTTTCTAGACTCCTTTCAAACATTTCTTTTTTGCTTTAAGGCTTTTAAATCTTTTCTCTGCTGTACCAGTTCTGTCTTGAGTTCTCCTGGAAGATGCTTCAATCCCCTAATTTACAGGAACCCTCACAGGGAAGGAAACCTTCAAACAAAAAAGGAAAATACTTTCCTATTGAACATCTGAACTGCCTGTAAAAGCTGTGGTAAAATAAGAAAGGGAAGCTGCTACTGTGCTTACTTGACATTAATTGTGTTAGCATTATCTTCTTCCCCCTACGAGCATATGAAAATAAATGAGTTTTCACACAGAATAAGTGATGTGGAAACGTGACTACCTTTATGAGGCCTTGAAGCAGTAAACTGCACGCACAAAACCATAGGAGAAGCAGATTGCAAATTCAGGCTCTGTATAGAAAGTTGTTGTTGTTGTTAAGTATTATTTAAGTAGGAGTGGGGGAACCTCTGATTTCCTAGGTTTATAATGGAACCCATTCAGTACATGTAACCATCAGGCCTCTGCCAGCCTCCTAAACAGAGCTGGAAGAGAGGGGTGGAAAGGGGCCTTGGGTTCCTGAGTCTTTAGCCCTTGTGACTAATCCCCTAATCCCCTGACCTACTGCCAATACGGTGCTGCCTCCATATGGGAGGCACAATATGGGACTTCACAAGTTAAGCCTATTGAGTGAATGCTCAAATACAGTGTAGTTGTTGACTCCGGTGTCTTGTAGTCTTGGAGTACTAGTCAGGGGTGTTCCGTATGACCTCCTCGCATGCATGGGGCCAAAAACACTCTTTCCAGTGTAATCGTGGCACAGCATCACGTCAGCACTCTCTCACACACACTCTGCATGGAAAGAGAATCTGAGAACTTAAAAGGAGAGTTCAGACCTGGGGAAGGGGAGTGTAGGGAGACGAGGATGGGGGGGGGGAGAGCATTCTTGCAGGCGAGGCAGTAAATTTTGAACTCAGTTCCTTCCTTTCGGCTCCTGAACCTGAGCATCTGAACAGATGAGGCTGTCATATACTGGATCCAGGCATTGGTCCAGCTTATTCAGTGTTGTCTGCAGTTACTCTTCAGGGTTTCAGAGAGGGGTCTTTCCCAGCTCTACCTGCGGATGCCAGGGTCTCAACCTTCTGCATGCAAATCATGTATTCCACCAGGGAACTATAGACCCCCCTCTGCCATGGGAAGGCAGGGAGGGGCTCATCCAAGATAGGGTGATTTCCTTCTTCTCTTATTTAGGCTCCTTGGGTATTCACATGCAGGCATCTCACATTGCAAACCAAGGAAGTTATTGAAATGAATGGGGTTTGCTTCTGCTTAAATGTGTTTAGGATCAGGTGCAACTTCAAGAGAATGCAACATTGCAATTATTTCCACTGCTTTGTTTGTATACTGACATGGAGAAAAGCCAGGAAAGGGGAGGGGACACCGTGTGTGTACATTAGTGTGCATTAAATCACTCCAGGTAATAACTGTTATGTAAATAACCCCCCTAGTGCCATTGGATAAGCTACTTTATGTGAAATTACACGTTTTGTGGCCACTTTGCTAAATTGGATGCAACTCAGCTAGCGGGCAAATAAGTAGTGATGTAAGAGTAACTATCTACATAAGTAGCCCTTTAGTCTTAATATATACTGCACAAATGAGGACCCTGTGGAGAATCTTAATTCATTTCCTACACTGAGTGACCATAATCACTAGAAACTGTAGCCACGTCAACAGCTAATGTTGAGGGACTGGGGATTGTTACAGTTTATGGGCCGCAGTGAATTATGCAAGCCTTCCCTTCCTACAAGGCAGCTAATTGTCATGTGGCCTTTTGAGCACATTTTCAGTCATTTTTTTTGCTTTTGACCCCACTGAATTAACTAAAAATTTGCATTGCAGCTTTCATCTTATTTCCCTGTGGCTACATATGTGTACATGCATGTAGTTGAATTGATTGCGATGACAACTGCTACCCCTAGCGTTGCCAGGTTGAATACAATTAAAAACCTTAAATTTCTGAGAGAGGGTCTGGTGATATCACAAGACTGTCAACTCTTGAAAAAAAAAAAGGGGGGGGGAGTCTGGCGCAGAGCCCTGACAAGATGAACCTTTGCTGCCTGTCAATCTGAGAAAAAGCACAAAGGTGAAGAAATAGGGTAATTTCAGGAAAATTGGCAACCCTATTGCCACTGTTTTATATAGTGCCACAAATGTTTTAGGCACACTTATTATGATGATTTATGTAGCATCATCACTATATATGACACCGTACAGAGTAACATAAGCAAACAATCCCAGGTCCCTGCCTGAAGGAGTTTACCATCTAAATTTAGTTGTGGCGGGGGTGGGTGAGCACATGTAAATGATCCAGTGCAATCACATGTACTTAGGCTTCATTTCAGTTAAGTTAAGGATGAGGAGACTGACAATCTTTTAACATACTAATCTGGGGTTATGTTTTAAAGCATCCCAGGGCAATCTAATCAGCAAAGTAGAGAATGGAAAACATGTTTTACTTCAAATCTGTGGTGCCACTGGGCCCTGGTTTTGCTGTTGTAGAGAGCAACACGTACCACCAGCTAAGGTAATTTCTAAAGAAGAGTCCTTTTGACTCCTACATTTAACACACTTTAGCTCATGTTCATCTTTAAGCATCAGAGTGGCCTCATAAAGTCATGTCTTAACTCCCAAAGTCAGCAAAGGCAGTGCTCCAGCCTCCTTCCAAGTTCCAAGAGGTACTGGCCAAACTTAAGTGAAAGGTTCCTTGAGCCAAATTCAGTGTAACCATGCAAGTCCTAGCCTGGGGTGTATTGAATTTGATAGTATTCTCTGAGATGGTATCCCTTCCATCTGTCATTCCCTAGAAGACACTCTTGGCATCACCAGTGTCAATCTTCCACCATTGTTAACTGCTAACTCCACAAGAAGGATTATCCCTGTGTTCAAGGCTGTTTTATGTTGATTTTTCTCAGTGCTGTGAGTGACGAGAGTTCTTGTCTACTGTTGGGTGTTAGGGCTCTGAGAAATATTCATCCTTTCCATCGCTTCATCTATTCTTATCTAGAGATGGAACAAGGGGTACTAAACTTTTCCAAAGTACATATTGTGCACTTAGCCTTCTTTTAGTTTATGACATAGATTTTGATGTTCTTGTAGATTAATACTGTACGAAAAGGGGTGTTTCAATAAATCCTTGGATAATGAGATGCAAAGAGCTTCTTTATCCTGAAGTTGATGTTGCTAAACAGAGATGGTTTAAGTACATTATGAATATAATATTTATCATAAATTATGGAGGCAACCTCTTCCCTAGGAACACCAGGTGTTTTTTTTTTGAGGGGGAGTTATCATTAGGAAGAAACCCATTTTAGAATGAGTAAAAGAATACTGTACATGGGAACACAAGTATTGAGGAGCACCCAGAAAAATTCTAATATTCCACTCCTGATGTTTACCAACCAGAGACTGCATACAGATCATTTCAAGAATCAGTTAAAATAACAGCAAGCCACATCTATAAAGCAATTAACAGCCAGATTCTGCCTAAGATGCACCGGCCAGCCTAAAGGGCCAGCATGGCCCAGTCTCACCTCAGGGGAAGGGGATGTTCATCCCCTTCCCCTGGTGTAAGCACCGCGGGCCCCAATGAGCCTCCTTGCACAGGTCTGGTTCGGCAGCGGAGTGAGCAGTGCCGGCCTCCACGCCAGTGGTGCTGATTCCGAAATAGCCGCAAACGTGTTTTACAGCATGTTTCCGACTCCTTATGCCATATGCACTCCTTATGCACTTGCTCCACTGGCCCAAAGAGGCGCAGGATTGCACCATAAAGCAAACCACTCTTCCCAAAATAATTTGCACTATTCTTTTGAGGGCTTTCTGACAAGAGTTGCCAGAAGTCCATGGTTACAATTGTCCAGCCTAGAGGTAACTAGAACCTGAATGGCCATGTCTAATGCTTCCAAAGAAAGGGTACAAGTGGAATACCACTTGGTCAAGTGTGCTTTGTAAAACCACTGCCACCCGACCCGAGCCTCCAAATGCTCTTCCAGACTGAGGAGCTGTTGAAGCAGTGGACCTGATTCTTCAGGGGGAGTGGAGCGCAACCTCACCCAGGAAAAGAGAGGCACTAAATTTTGAGGGACCAGAAGGACCAACCAACTGTATCTCCATCTTGTTTGGGTGATGTGTCCGGCTTGTTCCTCCCCATCCAGGCCTTCCCAGCCAACAAGGGTTGGTTCAGGGCCTCTACTGCTCTTTACTCTTACTGTCAAAAATACCTAATGAAATCAGCAGGGGGCAAGTTTCAGTCAAGCAACAAATGAAATTCTGCCAACAGACAAACAGCGCCATCCTAACCAACTTTCCAGCACCAGGGCTGCATTGCGGCTGCACCAGCACTAGAACTTTTAGGATTGCGCTGTAACTTCCGGAAGAATTCTTAAACTGATATTTGGAACTTTTTGCTCTAAGATGTTTTGCCAGTTGATAGCATGCAGTGGTGTCTTCTCCATTGGAGAAGAGTTGTGGATGAAGAGGAGTACAGAAGAAGCCCCAGTCCCAGAATTGCCTGCTTCTTCAGTGCGTTCAATGATATGCAATGCCTCAAGATCAGAGGTTCTCAACCTGTGGTATGGGCACCCCTAGGGGTACGCGGACCTCTTGCTGGGGGTACGCCAAGCCCTGCCCCTTATCTGTCCCATCAGCAGCGAATTAAGTGTTAATTACAATTTAAAATCCATGTTAATTATTTTCAGAGCCCTTCTGTCTCTTTGATTTTGGTTTTGGGCTTATTTTTGTACTTTGGAAAATGTACTTTGGTGGGGTGGGGAGGGAGGAACTGATTTTGGGAAGTGTGACTTGGAGAAAAAAAGAGATCCTTGCATGTTTGTCTTCCCCCCCCCCCACACACACACAGTTAAATAAGACATTTTTTTCACATTTAAAATTGTTTTAGTACTTTTTCATTTAATGTTTAATTACCTAATTGATTGATTAATCCAATTAATTAGCAGTTAATTAGCAGGGGGTACTTCAGAAAATTGGACCGTGATAGGGGGTACCGGACCTCCAAAGGTTGAGAACCCCTGCTCTAGATTGTGACCCGGAAACCTACCTGAAAGTCAGATGACTTAGAATACTTAAAAGACATGGTGTGTCAGCACAGTTGCGGACCAGGTAATTTTCTTGTCTTATTTCTGATATTGTGCTTCCCATTCCTTCTTCATTAACAAGCTGAAAATGTGATAGTAAGTGCAGATTCTTCAAAAGAAAGACCTAAGAAATTGCCAAACAACTAAGGTGTGTGATGTGAAAGGTTATTCTCTTTTCTTAAGGCTTCAGTACTCTCCTAGCCAGCAAAAAAGAATAAAGAGTCCAGCTTAATGCAGAGAATTTAGTTTAGCTCCAGAATCTGATCCAAAAATCCCAGCTGGGTTGGCTTTTTGGTAGGCATCTTGATTCTTGATTCATTGTGCTCCTTTGATTGTTACTGCTTAAGATTCTGTCTCTGTGTGATGCTAATTGTCTCACCTCTCCTGCCTTTAAATAGCAGGATTTGGGGTCACTTTATCCAAGATTTGCAATACAGAGAAGGTGTTGCTCCATTTGGGAGTTCAGTTCTGACAGCCTATCACATAAGTACTGGTACATTCCCCAACCATGTGTGATGTCTTGTAAAACAAACATATTAATGGGAAACAAAGAATTGTAAATACTTTGCCACTTAGCACGGATCCTCATTTTAATGGGGATAGAGGGTGCCTTCTCCTAGTAGCGTCACTAGGGGAGTGTGTGTTTGTGGGGGGTGCAGACTGCACTAGGTGACACCCTCTGGGGGGGGAGGTTGACACCACTAGTGGCTAAAGTTGTGGAAACCTTGTATTTATGAATAATACTATAAGGCTATATATCATTGGAAAGATAATTTAATGCAGAATGTAATGAAACAAACCATGTTGAATTATCTGTATTCTATCAAACGTTATGGCCAAATAACCAGAAAAAGAAAATACAACTGCCCTAACAAAAGGTGGATTTCCTTAACTCAAAACTGACTGATAAGACATTGTTCCGAGAGCCAATTAGGTGTTGTTATGACACAGTATGGAACCAATAAGGTGTTAGTATGATTCAGCTCTCATTTCTATGTATTAGAGCTAATACTAGAACTCTTATTCAGTTGTGTGAGTGTCATCAAGCTGGCCACTGTTTTTTTGTTGGTTACTGATTTGTTGGGTGACCTTTATATATTAAAATAAATAAAGTTAATGGAGGTGACACCATGAATTACTGCACCGCGTGACACTAACCCTAATGACTGGGGTGATGCAAACCTTAGTGGCACCTCTGCCTTCTCCCCTCCAGCTGCTCCACTTCTCCTCAGCAGCTACATATAACCCAGAGAAAGGGCTGATTTTACAGCATGATAAAAAGAGTTTTATTGTGTGATAAAAGAACATTCACACAGCAGTATTTTACCATGGACTTCAGGGAGAACTGCAATTGTCCCAGCAATAACTATTCAGAGTCCCTTCCTAGGAACTGGTATTCCAGCTGTACTGGTTGATCTTCCCCAGTATCCAGAAATATGCCTTGCTTTAGAGAATGCTGGATTTCCTAAGTAGGTATGACAACTTCTTTTTTTTCACACTGAGAAGTTATTGCATGATTTCTTCAATCTTGACAGAATAGGGATGCCCAGACATTTTGGTGCCCGAGGGAAAAATTCAATTGGCTACTCTTTAACAATACTCTGCAAATCGGACCCCTGAGGATTGCTTAATTGTAGGGCTGGCCCTGCAGGGGAGAAGGATGTGCTATTGAGAAAGAAGTTAGAAGCACAGAAGCAGGTTCTCCTATCACAGTCCTCTGAGGGAAGAACCTGCTCTTGTCACGTTTGTCTACAACCCAAAATGTGCAGCACTGTGTCTGCAAAGTACGGTACTTACTCCTCTCCCTCCTTTTTTTTTCTTTTAAAAAAGCCTTAAGACTCATTTATTTCAGCTGTTGTTGTTCAGTCGTTAAGTCGTGTCCGACCGTTCATGATCCCATGAACCATATCCCGCCAGGCCTTCCTGTCCTCCACTATCTTCCTGAGTTCGCTCATTTTCATGTTTGTTGCATCGGTGATGCTGTCTAACCATCTCATCCTTTGCCTTCCCCTTCTCCTTTTGCCTTCAATCTTTCCCAGCTAGCCCATTATTTCAGCTAGCCCATGTCTAATTGTTCTTGGTCTCCTCCTTGAGCACTTTTTAAAAGTTTACTTCTGTGTAATTAAGAATGTGAGCCCACTGGGCCGGGCCTGTCTATTTTGAGGAGTATTGAACGATGGTTCAATTTTTTTACTTCACAAATAATACAGTATTATTATTATTTTAAACTGTACATTTCACACCTTATATTGGGGAGATATAAGGACTTCCAAAATAATGAGTTGGTAAGGAGAGATCAGGGGAAGGAACCTTGTGTAATGTAAACTGATTGTATGTTTCAGTGAAACTCAAAGAACCACGTTTTCGAAGTCAGCATTAGCTTTAACAGCTACCGAGTGATCCCATAGGAACCTGGCCAGGTGGACACAAAAAGGGCCAGGAGGTAACCAACAGCAGTCTGCTGAATTTGGCATTCACCTTTCCATTGATCAAGTCCAACCACCTGACCATGGCCAAGGGGAAATTCAACGGATGGATGGGCCCTACGTTTCCCACCTTGGTATTGACCAACCAGAGCAGTAAGGGCTACCAATCAGAGCTCCGTAAAAGGAGCAAACTCATTTGAATCTAGGCTCCTTCATTCTAGCACTGAACAATGATTAACTTCCATGACTGACTACCCCTCTGGAGGTGAACAAGGATACTGGAACTGAATACCTTGCTTGCTTGGCAGGGTTATGCATCGTTAGTTGCATTGAGCATTTATCATTTACAGTTTGGCTCTAACCCAAATTCCTTTTTAAAAAAGCAAATGACAAGATTTATGGAGGAAAAGCCCATCACAGGTTACAAGCCATGATGGGGATAAGTAACCTCCTGGTCTTAGTAATAGGTTCTCTCTCAATGCCAGATGGAAGGGAGTGGCAACAGGATACAGGTATCTTGTTGTCTTGTGTGCTCCCTGAGGCATCTGGGGGGCCCCCACTGTGAGATACAGGAAGCTGGACTAGATGGGCCTTTGGCCTGATCCAGCAGGGCTCTTCTTATGTTATGTTCTTAAGTGATTGTTTTTGCCTGTCTTTTCCATGACCTTTCCCTTTTTTGTTCTTTTTTTACATCTTAGCAATATACCCTTGCTATTTTTACTGGCTGCTTGCTCAGAGCAAAGAGTATGGAACTCCACTGGGGCTTTATTTCTGAAGGTCATAAGAACATAAGAAGAGCCCTGCTGGATCAGGCCAAAAGCCCATCTAGTCCAGCTTCCTGTGTCACACAGTGGCCCCACCAGATGCCTCAGGGAGCACAAGACAAGAAGATAACCTGTTTCCCGTTGACACTCCCTTGCACCTGGCACAGAGAAAACCCACTTCTAAAAACCAGGAGGTTGCTTATGGCTTGTAACCTGTGATGGTCTTTTCCTCCATGAATCTGTCCAAACCCCTTTTAAAGGCATCTAGGCCAGATGCCATCACCACATCCTGTGGCAAGGAGTTCCACAGATGAATTACACGCTGGGTAAAGAAATATTTTCTTTTGTCTGTTCTAACTCTCCCTCCACTCAATTTTAGTACATGTCCCCTGGTTCTGGTGTTGTGCGAGAGGGAGAAGAATTTCCCTCTATCCACTCTCTCCATCCCATGCATAATTTTATAAGTCTCAATCATGTCCCCCCTCAGACGCCTTTTTTCTAGGCTGAAAAGCCCCAGACGCTGTAGCCTTTCCTCATAAGGGAGGTGCTCCAGCCCAAGAATCATTCTGGTAGCTCTTTTCTGCACCTTTTCCAATTCTACTATATCCTTTTTGAGGTGTGGTGACCAGAACTGGACACAATACTCCAGATGTGGCCTTACCATCGATTTGTACAAAGGCAGAATGATATTGGCCGTTTTATTCTCAATCCCTTTTTTAATGATCCCGAGCATGGAATTGGCCTTCTTCACAGCCGCCGCACACTGGGTCAACACTTTCATCGACCTGTCCACCAGCACCCCAAGATCTCTCTCTTGATCCGTCACAGACAACTCAGAACCCATTAGCTTATATGTGAAATTTTGGTTTCTTGCCCCAATGTGCATCACTTTGCACTTACTTACATTGAAGCGCATCTGCCATTTTGCTGCCCATTCTCCCAGTTTGGAGAGATCCTTCTGGAGCTCTTCACAATTGACCACCCGGAAAAGTTTAGTGTCATCTGCAAACTTGGCCACCTCACTGCCTATCCCCGACTCCAGGTCATTTATGAATAAGTTGAAAAGCACCGGTCCCAAGACCGATCCTTGGGGCACACCGCTTTTCACCTCTCGCCATTGTAAAAATTGCCCATTGACTCCCACTCGCTGTTTCCTGGTCTTCAACCAGTTCCTAATCCACAAGAGGACCTGCCCTCTTATTCCCTGACTGTGGAGTTTTCTCAGGAGCCTTTCATGAGGGACCGTGTCAAACGCCTTCTGAAAATCCAGATATATAATATCCACGGGTTCGCTCGCATCCACATGCCTGTTGACCTTTTCAAAAAATTCTAACAGGTTTGTGAGGCAAGACTTCCCCTTGCAGAAGCCATGCTGACTCTCCCTCAGCAGAGCTTGTTCTTCTATGTGTTTTAAGATTTTATCCTTAATGAGACTTTCCACCATCTTCCCTGGAACAGATGTTAGGCTGACCGGCCTGTAGTTTCCCGGGTCCCCCCTCCTTCCTTTTTTAAAGATTGGCGTGACATTAGCTATCCTCCAATCCTCTGGCACAGTGGCCGTTTTAAGGGACAAGTTGCATATTTGGGTCAAGAGGTCAGCAACTTCATTCTTGAGTTCCTTCAGAACTCTTGGGTGGATGCCATCC
Organism: Plestiodon gilberti rubricaudatus; assembly: GCA_026170595.1. Lineage (NCBI taxonomy): Eukaryota > Metazoa > Chordata > Lepidosauria > Squamata > Scincidae > Plestiodon > Plestiodon gilberti. The sequence goes on from JANXHW010000002.1 coordinate 69,122,985, forward strand.
GGGCCTGGTGATTTATTGATCTTTATTTTGTCAATTAAGTCTGAGACGTCTTCTCTTTTAACCTCTATTTGACTTAATTCTTTAGTCAGGGGAGACCATTCCGGCAGCGGTATTTGCCCGAGGTCTTCTGCCGTGAAGACAGATGCAAAGAACTCATTTAATTTCTCTGCAGTCTCCAAGTCCCCTTTTATCACCCCTTTCTCTCCCTCACCATCCAGCGGACCCACCGTTTCCCTGGCAGGTTTCCTGCTTCTAACATATTTGAAGAAGCTTTTATTATTCCCTTTTATGTTGCCTGCCATACGTTCCTCAAAGTCTTGCTTGGCCTCCCGTATCATCTTTTTACATTTCTTTTGCCACAGTTTGTGCTCCTGTTTATTTTCCTCACTAGGGCAAGACTTCCATTTACGGAAGGAAGCTTCCTTGCCTTTTACAGCCTCCTTAACTGTGCTTGTTAGCCATGCCGGCACCCTCCTGGACTTGGTCGAGCCCTTCCTCCTTTGTGGGATACACTCCCGCTGGGCCTCTATGACTGTTGTTTTAAACAGCCTCCATGCACTCTGGAGCGATTGGACTCTTTTTACCTTCCCTTTCAGCTTTTTTTTAACTAGTCTCCTCATTTTGGGGAAGTCAGCCCTTCGGAAGTCAAGGGTTTTCGTGTCAGATTTGCTCGGCACTCTCCCTCCGACATGCATGGCGAAACAGATCGCAGCATGGTCACTGTTCCCCAACGGTTCGGTAACATTTACCTCTCTGACCAGATCTTGAGTGCCACACAATATCAAGTCCAGAGTCACCTGTCCTCTGGTCGGTTCCGTGACAAGCTGCTCTAAGGCACAGTCATTTAACATATCCAGAAATCCAGTCTCTCTTTCATGACCTGAGCATGAATTGACCCAGTCGATGTAAGGATAATTGAAGTCCCCCATGACTACAACCCTGTCTCTCATTGACACCTCCCTGATTTGCTTCCACATTTCAAGATCCCCTTCAGGTTTTTGATCTGGAGGACGGTAGCATGCCCCTACTATTACCTCACTCTTTGAGCCTGGTAATCTAACCCACAGTGATTCTACGGAGGAGTCAGAGCCCCCCTCCAGCTCTACTCTGGTCGATTCTACCGCCTCTTTGACATAGATGGCCACCCCACCTCCAACACGCCCCTCTCTGTCCCTCCTATAGAGTTTATATCCTGGAATTGCAGTATCCCACTGGTTCTCCGCATTCCACCAGGTTTCTGTTATACCTACTATGTCAATGTTTTCCCTAGCCACCAAACATTCCAGTTCTCCCATCTTTGCCCGTAGACTTTGGGCATTTGCATAAAAGCACTTATATACCTGGTCCCCCAAGAAGGGCTGCATGTTTGCACCTTTATTCCTGCAGCCTTCTGTCCTGCTAGACTGGCTGTCATGTCCCATCACGCTACCACTCCCAATTTTTACTCTGCTATTACTTGACTGTTCCCCATCCTCTGCACCCTCATTCCCTAGGGATGAGTAGTCCCGAACCGGATGCCCCTCGGCTCCTGTCGGCTTTCCCCCAGGAGTCAGTTTAAAAGCTGCTCTGCCACCTTCTTAATGTTACGCGCCAGCAGTCTGGTTCCGTTTTGGTTCAAGTGAAGCCCGTCCCTCTTGTACAGGCCCGGCTTGTCCCAAAACGTTCCCCAGTGCCTAACAAACTTAAACCCCTCCTCCTGACACCAGTGTCTCATCCACGCATTGAGACCCCTGAGCTCCGCCTGCCTAGCTGGCCCTGCGCGTGGAACAGGTAGCACTTCTGAGAACGCTACCTTTGGGGTCCTGGATTTGAGCTTCCTACCGAGCAACCTAAATTTGGCCTCCAGGACCGCCCGGCTACATTTCTCCACGTCGTTGGTGCCAACATGCACCACAACCGCTACCTCCTCCCCAGCACTCTCTACCAGCCTATCTAGACGAGAGGTGATGTCCGCAACCTTCGCACCAGGTAGGCAAGTCACTGTGCGGTCCTCACATCCGTCACAGACCCCCCTCTCTATGTTCCTGACTATAGAGTCACCCACGACAAGAAGCCCCCTTCGCCCCCTCCCCAGAGGAGTATCCATAGTGCGACTGGATACGGGCCCATCACCTGAAGAAGGGGTCCCCACTGTGGGATTGTTTCCCTCTTTTCCAGAGCGACGTCCTCCAGCCCTGAGACTCCCTTTCCTGGCAGCTGAGGAGCTGGCCAACTGAGGGTGGGACGATGCCTCCACGTCCCTAGAAGTCTCACCCTGGTTCCTCTCTACCTGTCTCTGCTTCTCCAGGTCAGCAACCATGGCTTCAAGGGAGCGAACCTGTTCCCTGAGAGCCTGGAGCTCTTTGCACCGAGCACACACCCATGACTTGTGCCCAAGAGGCAGATAGTCATACATGTGACACTCAGTGCAAAACACTGGATAGCCCCCACCCTTCTGCTGGCTGTCTGACTGCATAGCTTTTGAGTGTAAGTTATGGAGTTATCAAAGTTTGGGTACCTTAATGTTGTTGGAACTCTCCTCTCTTCAAGGTTGTTGGAGCTCTCCTCTCTTCCTCTGTCCTCTCTTCAAGGAAAGTGCCAGGCAGTGTGTGGGGCCTGGCTTCCTCGCCCCGCTGCTAAACTCGCCCAGCTGCTTAACTCGCAGTGTCTTTTTTACCTTGCCATTTTGTCCCAGTGAGGCCACTCGCTGCTCCTGAAAGGGCTCACTTGCCAACCAGCCCCAGATTTAAACTGTTGTGTAGCTCCTCCCCCTGCCTACCTGAAAGTTTGAAAAGATTGGCCTCTAAGGTGGGTGGGGCCTGATGGGGGTTACTGGCAGGAAATTCCTGTTGCTATTGTTCCTGCTGCTGCCTCAATTTACATCTGGCCTACTATACCATGCAGTCTGTATGTTTTAAACTGTATGTTTTAAATTCTGCTTAAGGTTTAACTCTGCTTAAGGTAGTTTAGCTTGCTTTCTCTCCTTCTTTTAGCCTCCTCCTGTTTTGTTTTGGGCTCCTACTCTAAAGTAGACTCGGGTCTCTGCCCTGGGCTTTTACTCTCAAGTAAACACTGGTTTTACTCAGAGTAGACCTGTTTAGATTTGGACTGCAATTCTCTTTAGAATCAGCTCCCAGGCTTGTCCAGTTTCTGCCCCTGTCTTTTAGATAGGTGTTTGTTTGTTTATTTGAATCTATTTAATTTCCCCACCTAGCTTCTGTGCCTGTGTCCTAGCTACTGGACCTTAAAATTCCCCTCCTCAGGTTATATTTAGTTCTACTTAGCTAGGCTTAGTTCTAGCTAGGCTTAGTTCTATCTTAAGTTTAAGGTAGCTTTAACCAAGTCCTTTACAGTTAATGGTAAATTAAAGTTAGACAAAGCTGCACAACTGAGAGAGTTCACTTACCTTCTCCTCGCCCAGCTGCTTAACTCGCAGTGTCTTTTTTACCTTGCCACTTGGTCCCAGTGAGGCCACTCGCTGCTCCTGTTCGCACAGGGCTTCCATCCAGGGCAAGCGTGGCAGCTAAGAATTTGGGGTTTGTGTGGTCTGTCGACTCCCAGGACTAGCCCTCTGGACACCAACTTCCAAGCTGAGGAAGCCTTGGTCTTTTGGGCTTACCCTTATGAGAGAGGCTTGGTGGAAGGGCGTGCCAGCTTTACTCCAGGTTAGAATAGAACATTTCCATCCTAATAGGAGCAAATCTACCAAGGTTTGGGGGTTTAAAAATCCCTCCCCCCACCCAGTGGACTGGAAGGCTGCACTGGGGCCACCACAGCCATCATGATTTGGACAAACTGCAACAACAACAAAAATCTAACCATCTTTAGTTGTATCATTTTGAAACATTACTGCTTCTTCAAATGTGTTTCAGGACAGACATCTAGAATCAAAAGTAGGTCCTGGGTCTTAAATTCAGTCATATGGTTCAAGTATCCACTGCACATTTAACTCCTTCAGACAACCGGATTCTTGTGGTTTCTGCCATTATGTGACTACAATTTATCTATCATTGGTTAAAAAAAAATCTGGATGTCTGACTGGGATACTAGGTTACTATTGTGTAATAATAACAGGGAGCAAACACTTTACCAGAGATGCATTGTGCCATAATAGAGCATTCCTGATTGCTCAGTATGGGCAAACTTGAGAAGCCAATGCTCATTGTAAAATGCATGCTTCTTCACATATATTTTTTTATCATATCCCAATTCCTGTCAACTTTGGTCAAATGATCTCGGGGAACAGGCTGGGATAGAACTTGGAGTCTAGTTGGAGTTGATAGCGGGCTGAAAATGGAGTGACATATAAGGTGACCCATTATATCCAATCAAGGCAGTAGACCAGAGGCCATTGCAATGGCCTGAAGCCCCAATGGAGTTCACCAGCCTTAAGCGACACATAAGGTAGCCTCGTGCCTTTGTCCATCCCATATGTAGAAAGCCCTGCAGTTTCGCGGCAGGCTGACCTGCATCTCAGGCATAGCTTTTCAATGCCCAGAGTTTTGAACTCCTACTTCCTAAGCGAAGGTTGAATTAATGTGCTGAGCTCCCATGCTGACTCCATCAGTGCCTCCCTCTGAACACCCTCCATTATCTGTAGAGCTCTGTTAACCAAACCTATTATCTTTCCCCCCTTGGTTTCTCAAGTTGAGAGAGGGAAAGCAACTTCTTTAATGGCCCACAGATTGATGATTAACATTTTACATGTCCCTGCTGGTAAGTAAAAGAACTGCTTTGTGGACAGTGAAAATGCTTGCGAGAAAGAAGCGGGAGTCAGCTTGCTTTATTAAGTCAGGCTGCTTCATTAATCGCCATCTTTTTTTTATTGCGGTGCTCTGAGCCAAATCCATTGTGCTTCCCTGGAATGGGTTAGATCAAAACCAAGTGCTCTTAATGCACCTTTGACATCTGGCCTAGCAGCTGGCTATCTGCGGCACAGCTCTCAAGGAATGGGGAGAGCCACGGTCGCTGAGACCATTCTAGCCCTTCTGATTTAAAACCACTGCAGAGGGCAATGAATTACCTTAAAGGAGCTCCTCTATAAAAACGCTAAGTTTTATGCCGGACCCCTGCCGGCCTCACTACTTTGTGAGCATGAACAATCAGACAATTGAACTGATTTGACTTTGCCGCTCCTGGAGTTTCATTGCCTTTAACCTGGGGATGTAATGATGGTAATGCTATGCTAAGTGCCTCTCTTACAAGGGCTGTCGGATCAAGTAGGGCAACCCATTCTTGTTAGTTGAAAACTGCGGTGATTTGCGGCGATAGGGAAAATAGATTGAGCCTGATTAACTTAGCTTGGAGTGTAGCTTATTTTCATTTAAGGCTTTTGGAGGATGGAAGTGTCCTGATTATTTTCTTTAATTGTCTGCTCATTACAAGGCAAGCGTGTTCTAAAATCCTTAAACTTTGGGGTCAATCCTATCTGTTGCACAACTACTGATGGGTGCATGTACACAGTACTAGGAGCTTCCTTTTGGAGGATAGGCACATTGTGACTGGTACAGGGAAGTAGAGCAGCCTCAGCCTTCTGGATGCGACTCTGCGGAGGCTGCATCTGCAAGATCTTGACTTGTCTGGTGCCAAGATTGTGAGTGGTGAACTAGAGGATGTGTTGTGAAGGAAGCACACACAACTAGGAACCAAAAGGAATACAGGTCTTAGGGTGACTGAGCGAAAGGAGTGCAAGTTGTTATTCCAATGCCAGCATGATATTGTCCTTGAAGCCTACTGTTTCCTACCCGAAGATACTGTCTTTATCCATGCTTAGAGGTGGGTTGTTGTTTTTTTGTTGATGACCGCATCAAAACACAGAACACCGCTTTCTGCTAAAAATCTGCTAAAAATAATAAAATAAAATAAAACCATGTAATTTTGTATCATTCTTCATCTGCTGACACTGTACAACCTATACCACCCACCTAGTACACTTTTAAAGCAGTTAAAATGGGAAATGTTTGGAATAAAAACACACAACACCACTTTCTGCTATTTCATTTTGGTTAAACACCGTAATCTGTGAAAAAATAAAATCATAAAAAACACCTCAATCCATGCTAGATGTGGACCATGTAAGCATTGTCACGGTCCTCCTTGTGTCCCTCTGACCAATCATATGCTCAACACTCCCAGTGAGTCAGAAAAGCATGTCCCCAATTTGTTCTTATGTCTCCTACTATCTCAAAGGTCTTAACAACTCCATGAGAGAGCAGGGTACAGTTCCTAGACAAATAAGCCAATGTTGAGTTGAGTACAAGTTCTTGCACACATCCACCTGACTAGCCAAACATCCCAATCAGGTGGGCGTAGAATTCCTCAGGGCAATCTGACCTATGGTAGGCTGGCACCACCACCCTTTCTAGCAGCACGTTATCAAGCTCCAAGCCGGGCCAAAGTGAGTTTCTTGATAAGGGGCTGTTTCTCAGCCTGCTAACAAGCTCTGTTCCCACAGCTCCTGCAAAATGCCTGTGGGCCTGCAAGATGGAGTTAGACCTAAGTCAGTGATTTTACCATGTTCTTCACAAGCATTATTGTGGTTATGTGCTTTTTTCCCATGTGTTTGACTTTGACAGGTTATTGTAACCTGGGAATTCACAAGCATGAACAGGGCAAAAAATGCTGTGTCATAGTGATTAAACAAAAGATGAGACCATGCTTATACTAAATGGTTAACAAGGTGGTAGAAAAAAAGTTCTGTGTCATGCTGACTCAGATGCAATGTTTGAATCTGATTGGTTAGCAACTATATAAAGGTAAAGCACCCAGGACCAGTATCTGAGGCTTCAATTCTCTATGCAGTTGCTCTGCTACTCTGTACAACATTGCTGATGAAAGACTGCCTTGCTTATCTGCTTGTATATACTTGTGAGCCATGTAAATAGACTTTGGTGGTGGAAACTACCATGTCTGTGTCATTCTTCACTGCGGACAAGGACTGGGGAGGCTGCACGCCATAAATTTTCTGCGTACTCTGACAGACTTCCTCAAAGAACATAGAGAAGAGGGTAGGTGGAGAAGGCTCAATGAGTTTTGCTCTCTTCAGGAAAAGAAATATTCAAGGAGAGTAGATATTCACAGAAAATTCAAGGCAACGAGGAGAGCAAATAGGTGATGGTGGTGCTGCAGCTCTGATTCACAGTGGTTGTGGTGGTGGCAGCGGCGGCGGCAAGTTGCTTGCACTGGACCCACCATAATGCCTCCTCCAGCCCAGTAGCATCACTAGGACGCGCGTCACCCTGGGGCAGGGGGCGCGCGTCACCCTAGTGACACTACGATATCGGCGCGGGGGGGCGACCCGGCTCCCCCCCGCGTCACCCTCCGGACGCTCCGAGGCTGGCCCGGGAGCCGGCCTCGGAGCGTCCATCTCCGTCGGCGTCCAGGCAGCGCGTCTATCCGGGTATTTCCCGGATTTTCGCGCATGCGCAGACCCGTTTTGCGCATGCGCGAGTCTGCGCATGCGTGAAAATCCGGGAAATACCCGGATAGACGCACTGCCTGGGCCTTCTTTCAGAAGGCCCTGGAGCGCCGACGGGGTCGGGCGCTCCGAGGCCGGCTCCTGGGCCGGCCTCCGAGCGTCCGAAGGATGTCGCGCGTCACGGAGGTGGCGCGCGCAGGGTGCGCGCATCACCCCGTGGCGCGCGTCACCGGGGGCGCCCCGCCCCCGCCACGCTCCAGCGACGCCCCTGCTCCAGCCCATCCCCTGATAGCACATTGGGCTCTACCTCCGCCACCAGACTTGAGAATTCAGGAGTTGATCTGACCAGCTATGCACTCTGATGAGTGTGGGCCTGATGAAGGGCCCAACCTGGCCAACCCCTACACCACCACTAGACAGTTACAATCACCACCAGGCATCAAAACCTGACCCAAAGAGGGCTTATGTGGCCACTCTCTCATCCTAATGATAGGAGAAACTGCCCTTGCCTGGGGTGGCCAAACTTCCACCACTAGGGCCTCTGCGTTCTTAAGAGTTGTGTAGAGGACAGAATCTTGGCAGCTGCCATTGCTGATGGTGCTACTAAAGCAGCTGCACCTGCTGAAATGCCCTCACCTATACACCCATTAAAGGGCTGGGAGCATTCATGTGGAAAGGTTGGCCACCCCTGGCCTAGACTCTTGTCTATCTGTCATGCAGCGGTTAAAAGCTCAGGAAGAACATTTCTCTAAGCAGGCCTTGAGATGTCTACTGTTAAAGGAGAGACACAATTCAAAGTCATAATTGCACAGCTTTCCCCTCCATTCTTTGGTGTATGGTGGTCTATACTATACCATATTCCTACTATGTTAATTATACTATACAAATTGCATACCTTAATATTATATGCTGTACTTAATACTACATTATTGGTGTAATGTAATCCCATTTTTCTATTATAAACTGTACATTTAATATGATTGTATTTTAACTGTTTAATTGCTGGTGTAAGAACACAGGGACATAAGACAAGCCCTTGTGGATCAGACCAACGGCCTACCTAATTGAGCAACCTGTTCCCCGCAGTGGCCCATAAGCAGGTGAGGAAATATCCCCTCCCCTCGTTGATCCCCGGAGTAATTCTGAACCCTATGAATACTGTGTAATGCAAATTAAAAATTCTTGCCATCTGTGAGAAATGGGTTTTATTTGATGTTAGCTGCTCTCCACAATAAGCCCACCCATTTCCTTCCAGCCCACAAGTGTACACTTTTACTCCTGTTGCGTATATACACCCTTGGGTAAAAATGCCTTTTAAGAGAACAAAATGTAGCGGTCTTAGATGTAATACTTGTTGGAAAAGCAGCAACTTGCTTGTGCCCCAAGGGCCCAGGAGACTCTGGTGCCACGCATGAGAGTTGTGCTTGTGTGAAGGTCAACTTAGGCAAAATATTTTGCATATTTCATCTTTTTTTTTTAAATTGCAGTCAGATCACTGTTGTTGAGATCACATAGGTAGTGATGGCCACTTGAAGCTGGGGAAAGCAGAAATCTTCTCCTCCGATGTAATTTCTAAGGAGAAGGACCTTTTGGTGGGGCTCTTACCCATATGAAAAGTCACAGGTTCCCCAAGCATATTACACAGCCCAACAAAAATAGATTTTTTTTCTTCGTGCTTCGGAAGTTAGACCTATTCTTGGGTATATTTGGGGTGCTGATTCCAAAAATGGTATTCCAAAAAATGGTGGAGCCCTATCAGCCCTAGATTTGGATACACGGCATAGCCACCTTATATGCCGATTCAAGCAGCTTCCTCGTGAGGAAGCCATAGCATCGGCTTCCTCACAAGGGAGCTGCTTGAATGAGCATATAAGGTGGTTCTGCTGTATCTCCAAAACTAGAGCTGATAGGGCAAAACCGGTTCCATTTTGAGAACCAGCGCCCCAAATATACCCAAGAATAGGTCTAACTTATATGCTACCAAAATGTGTGTTGGGTTGTTTGTTTATTATTGGTTAATTTCTTCTTTCTAAGCTTTCGGACAGGCAAGCAGTTATGTGGGACTTTATTATGGAAAAGAAAAAAGAAAAAGAGAGAGCGAGAGCATGAAGTTCTTCATTTGCCTTTTCTTTCCACAGAAATACTGAGACGTAGCATGAACACAACTCTATGAAGAAACAAAAATTCATATATAATTCTATCCCTTGCTTAAAAATGCTTGGGAAGTGACGACATTCATGTCCCTATATGTGACGGGCCAGGCGGCCATCAGGCAGGTCGGAAGGGGAGGGTCTCATGTCAGGCTGCTTCACAGCGCCGAGGTCTCCTGCAGCCATTCTGTACAGGGGTTGGCAGTGAGGAAGCTTGGTGAGGTGACTCTAAATTCTGAGACAGGGTGGTTCACCCAATGGAGGGCTTTGACAGGTCAGCTGTCTCTTCCTAGTTAGGTATCCGCACTAAGGGGGCGGGGTGGAGTTTAGTAGTCAGGACCGACTGCATTTTACCAATTGCTGCCCAACATTATAACTTTCAATAAATCATGGTCTTGTTTCTTCCAAGTTCTGTGTCACGTATGTTTTGTGGGGGGATACCTGAGCAAAGGCCATGGTTTTCCCCATCTCAATTCTGTCCTTTTTAAACTGCCATCAGTTGAAACCCTAGTACAGGGGCGGGGAACCTTTTCCCTGGCGAGGGCCATTTTAAATATTAGAAATTTACTTGAGGACTGGGCGTAAGGCCGGGTGCCATTTTTATTTATTTAATTAATTTTTGCCCCCGCCCCCCATCGGCCTCCGGAGGCTCCGCGCTCACCGTCTGAAGCCGCCGCCGGGTCCGCGCGTCACCTCCGGCGTACCATGCCGATGAGGGCAAGAGGGCAAGAGCTTGCCCTCATTGGCATGGTACGCATGTGCGAAATGGCCAACGGCCTGGTGAGAAGGGGTCGAGGTGGCGGCGGGGGAGGACATGCAAAGGCCCTCTCCCGGCCTCCGGAGGTGACGTGCGGACCCGGCGGAGCCTCCAGGGGCCGGTTGGGCGGCCTCCCGGCCATCTCTCCAGGGGCCGGACTGGATGGCCTCGGGGGCCTGATCCGGCCCTGGGGCCGGAGGTTCCCCACCGCTGCCCTAGTACATAAGATCATATATTGTCCACTTGTATCATGATTTGCGCCTACAATATCTTAACTCACTGTTGATAAAAATGGTTGCCTCGGCTGATTATGATAAAATATGATGCATTCGATCATTGGAGGACATTATTAGGGAGAGTTGCTATTTTCTTGAAATTGATGGTAAGACGCAAAGGAATGAGCCTGACTGACCCTTTCAGCTGATGTAATAAGTTTTTATTATGTCATATGTTTTCTCCTGTTTGTTTTTCTTATGCCAATAAAGGTTTCTGATCTGATCTGAACTGCCATCAGTTTACTTTACCCACAGAACTGAATAGAAGCAATTGAGAATCAAGCTGACTGTTGTATTCTATATCACCTGCTCCCATTATTTGCATAGCCCTTTCTTATGTTCCATTTCTTGATCATGCCACAGGGTTACAGAATCTTGGGTACTGATTTTTGATATATCAATAACCATTGACTGTTCGTTTTTCTGATTTAGCCAAAGGACAAGCCTAGGCTTCCTTTGCGCCCAGCTGCAAGAAACTTATGCCAGACTATTGTTTTTCTTATGCATTTTTTTTTAATTTTGTTCAGCATTAAAGAAAGGAACTTCATCAACATTGATTGTCATTTACAGAAAACATTCAAAAATCATGTGTGCATTATTATGGAATGCTAACAGTATTGAACTAATAACTTACAGGACATAAAATAAGACAAAAAGCTATTACATTCTAAAGAAATATAAAACCTTTTAAAAATTTTGACGCAGGGGATGCTGGTCCTAAAACATTTATTAGAAAAAAAATGGTCACTTTCTAAATGAATCAGGCTGTAGTTTTTACTCACGTTCACATAAATATTAAACAAGGGAGGAAGCGCAGAGAGAAAGAGAGAGCTGAGAGAGGTCAGAAGGAAACTGCAGATGTCAAACGATTGTTATGTCACCTGTTTGTGTGTGTGTGTTTTCTGCATCTACAGGCCAATAAAATACATTTTATTAATATTATCATACAATTAAGCAATCGTGGGGGAAAACAGAAGCGATGAAGTGTTTTGGTCTAGAAAATCATTTTTACTATGGATTTAAAGTGAACTTTTTTCAGTTGGACATTGCTGTATATGTTTGTTTTCTGATAACACAATCCTGAAGTGTGTGGTTTTTTCCCCCCCAAAAGCTGGGTGAGCATGCTTTGATCAAAGTTGCAAACTACTCCTAAAAGGGAGATAAAATAAACTTACAACAATAACAGCTACAGCCAAGCACCAAATAACTTGTGGCTCCAAAGTTACAGAGATGTAACATCTCACTTTTTCACATTAACAAAAGTTACTGGAAATCGGATAAAAATATTAAACCTTTGAAACTTGGAAGTATACGAAAATTGTTTTCTCTCATAACTCTAAAAGCAAGGAAGCATTCCCAGGGATTTTTCAAAAAATATTAGAAAGTTTTATTTAAATCTAAATATCTTTTTTTTTAAATAAATTGGTCATCATAAAATACTAGCCATGAAAATCAAACTTGGGCACTGACAAAGGCAGCCCAAATCATTTGCACTTGTAGTTTTGCTCCTGTCTGCTTTTTCCCCATTTTTATAGCTGTTAATACACTGGAGATTTTTGTTTTCTTATTGTGATCCTTAAAACATTTATTTGGTGAAGGTCAGTTATGGCTTCATCTTGTAGCTACTGAGTGATCTGACCTCAGATTTAAATAAGAAAGGAAAAGTATACAAAAATATTTTGTTTGTTGGAAAGAAAGATTTGTTCTTGCTAATTCAAAGTGGGAGGGTTTGTCAAAGGCATAAAGCACAATCCACCACAATGTTTTCTTCTGCAAATTCCACTGAAGTGAAAGGGAGCAGTACAAATAGGCCTTACCAGTACTGTGTGCAGCAATACACTGCCTGGTCTTGCACAGTTCTTATTCATTTCAATGGGACCTGTGCCAAATAACTTCCAGTAGATTGTGCCCATATGCTGTAAGGGAATATCATTTGCTGGAGCAATAGTCTTGCAAATAGGAGTTTCTTATGCAGTCCGTAGGTACTAGCACAATTTTCAGTTACAGTCTCTCATGGAACAGGGTTCGTTGACAGCTCTTCCCCCCCTCCCTGTTATAAAACAGGAGTATGACACTATACACCAAGGCTGTTCAAAAGGATTTATCTATTACAATCAGTTTCTATAAAAAACTGAAGAGTACATTACACTCATAGGAAGCAAGTACATAATTTCCTCTTTGATGTCTTTTTTTCTCTTTAAAAAAGCATTACAAAGTCTTATGCTTAAACAGAGACATAGAAAAAAAAATCAGCATTTTTACTGTCCCAAAGATATTTACAGGAAAAAATTACAGAGACAGCATACGTAGCATTAGACCTTCTGCGAGTATATATTAAAAGTAATTCCATTTTAAAAAATATTGTATTTGTCTTCTACATTTCTACAATACATACTCAGGTTTCATTTTGTTTTGTGTGATTTTTGTCTGTGTTCATCAAATGAGGCAGACAGAAGAGTGATTAGCAAAGGGGTCTGGTAAGGATTCCAGTTCCGAATTTAGGTATGTGGCCTCTCGGTTACAGCCCAAGCAATGTTACTTTGCCATGGTAGTCATCTTGAGAACTGCTTCTGGCATTGCTTTTTAAATGGCAATTCACACCCTGTGTGAGCATATGAGTAGATATGATGGAGAAAAAAAACTGCTGAGGAGGCAACACCATTCTGGTGTGTGTGTGTGTGTGTGTGTGTGTGTGTGTGTGTGTGTGTGTGTGTGTGTGCGCGCGTGCGCGCGCGCGTGCACAAGTGCTAGGGAGTGGTGTCATGACCATTCATATGAATGTTCTGATAGGACACAGATAAGTTGGGACACCTGTTCACATACTGTCTCATTCACATTTCACAAGAATCCCAGGAAGCAATGGTCTGCTCATGACTTATGGCTGTGACATATCAGGTGGATACTGTATGTTTATTTCTTTAGATTAACAGCACATCCATTCTGAAGACTCAGGGTGGGTAGCAAAAATTCCGCAAAAAAGCATAAGATTTATTTCACCAAATTCTATTAAATGGTCTCTATCTGATCTGATTTCATCTTGAGCCCTAAAGACCAGCCCAAACAGGGTTTTACAATGCTTCCAGTTTAGACTTAGGTGGGTGGAAGCTTCATAATTATGTGGAGTGGAGAATCAATGAAATTGTCATTCATAGTTTTACTGGTATCATTACGAATGTTCTGGCTGAAGCTGTTTGTTCACATGGATGTATAAAACAAAACTGAATCCGTGATGATGACCTTGCTTCAGTCACCACCACTCGGCAGCCCTGAAAGAGGACAGAGTACCATTGGAACTTCTGCGAGAGACAGAACCCAATCCTATGCATGTTGCCCAGTGGCGGTGTGCCTCCTGTGCTGGCACTGACTGCCACAAAGCAGTCAGCATCAGTCACAAACGCCTCCCAACAGCACACCGACCAGTGCGCTGCTGGGGACACCGGCGGGAAGGCCTATGCCTTCCTGCTTGCATTGGAGGATCCCTGGACGCTTGCCAGAGCAGTTAGGATAAGGTGGGAGGGGGCGCGGGAGGGCGGAACAGAAGCAAGAAGGGGGCGGAACGGGGGCGAAGAGGCCGTGGAAGGGGGACCCATCATGGAAGGCCTGCGTCGGATGCTATCCCCTTTCCCTGCAGCCTCCCTGCCCCTTTTCTCCCCTCGGATTTATGCTAGTAAAATTGCTAGCGTAGGTCCAAGGAGACCCATTGCGGGCAAAGAGGCTTATGCAGGGGTAAGGGGATTAAACATCCCCTTGCCCTGCGGAAGCCTCCCAGTCCCCCCTCCCCCAGGATGTAGCGGCTGCCATTTTGGCACTGCTGCATCAGCTCAGAATGAAAAAGATAGGGTTGGGCTCACAGTCATGTCAGACATAGTAGGTGTACTTCGTGCAGGGCCTTGGGGTGCCCTGGGCAGGGCCTTTGCTTTGTTCTGTATCTTCCTCCTCCGTGGTCCTTCCCATCTCCTGTCCTGGGCAGTGCTGCTGCCCTTCTCAATCCCTTTATTCTCCTCCCCACTGCTGCTGCCTCCCCTGGCCTAAAGCAGTGCCACCAACAATAGCAATACTTGGCTGCAAATCTTGCTGTTTAGTACTGCTCTGTAGGAGCAACGTTCCTCCCGTGCACTAGAGGAGCTGGCCATGGACTTGCTTGAGTACACCAAAAAGTAACGTAGCAGCCCTGGGAAAAAAGTGAGCCTGAAGGTACTGCAGCATCCCTACCAACAGTGTTTCAAATGTGGTTTGGAAAGCTCAGTATAGGTATGTTGTGCTTTATTTATGGCTGTGAATACAATCACTCTATGTCTTGAGTGCGACAGGAACTGGAGAGGCAAAGAGAGACACATTTGTTACGCCATTTGATGGCTTCCCAAAGTAAGTGCAGGAGTAAATCCCATCACCCAGAGAGGAATGCATGGTTCACATAAGAGAATTTCAAAAGGTCACATTAGTGTAGAACATCATATTAAATAACACAATTGTTTTTGCCTGATTCAGACATTGAAGTGACACATTGAAAAACAACAACACAATCATAGTGCATTTGATCCCAAGAAAAAGCTGACAGACTAATATATTTTGCTTTGATTCATTAAGTTGGGAATCTAATCAAAGACAAATATAAGTGCTTTTTTTTTTAATAAGCTGTTTTTAAGCAGAACACTCTTTAAGGTAAAATCTTTGCAGAAGCCCATCTCACCATCATCAATACATTGGGGCTTTTGCTGCTTGAATAAGAAAGGACCAATGTGGCAATACAAAGAAAAAAGAAAACCTTTTCTTTTCTAAGTACATCTGAGCTTCATGTGCCGTGAACATGCTTGACTGCTGCCAATGCACCTCAATGCTAAAAGGTCTCTGCCTTTTCTAGAGACAAGCATACATTCGCTCTCACACAACAACAAGTATCTTCAGTCACAAGTTAGCAGCTCCATCCCCTTCGCCCCAATCCCAAAAATATGCCAAAGAAAAATTATATCAACACTGGTATATCTACAGTAGATGAAGCTTTTTCTTTATGTTAGCTTACAGAAGACAGCGTGCAAAGCAAACATTTCTGCAAATATTCTTACACAAAAAAATAATAACACTCAGATTTTATTGCTGCTATATCCAATGCTGTTGTCTTTGTCTCATCTTTTGTTCTGTGGCAGAACCACTGGGATGAGAAAAATAGGCAAGTATTATACATCAAGTTACTAAACTCACTGTACACAGTTTTATCCTCATAATCTGCAGTAATGTGGAGGACAGCTCCGAGCCCCACACCAGAGTCACCTCTCCTCACAAATGTTTGTGCGTTTATTCTTTTTATGTAAACCGAGCGGATGGATTAGTTTTATAAAACCCTAGTAGGTGAGCACAATCAATCTATGTCACTATACATTCAGATTGCTGTTTTAAGAAGTACTGATCCATTAATTACCACTGGAGAAATATTAGGTACCTCAATAAGAAAAAGCCATTGTTTTTAAATGCTTGCTGAGGGAAGGAATCAGATTAGGTTTCAGAGGCTTTTCCTAGTTGTAAGAATGGTTGGTCAATGGAACAACTTACCCAGGGAAGTGGCAGAATCCTTATTCATTTGAGGTTCTTAAGAAGAGTCTGGATGACCATCTGTTGGAGATGATTTAGATAGGATTTTTATCAGACCAGGTTAAACTACATGCTACCTTCCATATCAAAGATTTTACAAGTAATGACAAGTGGGTCCCTTCTTAATGTTGTGAATGTGAAGCCATTTTAGCATCAAATGTATGTTATGATCATTGATTTGAAAATAGAGAAATTAAGATACCATCCTTCACATCATTTTTGAAAAATGGATGATTGACCCCTAAGTTCTAAGCATATTTGGAGAGGGAAATTATTTCATCTGAAATATATTATTTAGTAAATGTGCTTAGGATTACAATCCAAAATTGCGATCTTAGATTTATTTTCATGCCATAAATCAACAGGACTTACTTCATAGTAAATGTGCTTAGAATAGGACTGACAAATTATATAAATCTTTGGACACTGAAAGTTTTACAAAGTGTGCATAAAAAGTGGCAGTGGAAGTGTTGCGCCTTCAGAGATAACATATTTTGGGTTTGGGGCGTGTGGCATAAGAGGCATGTGATTATAAGAGTGTTAACTTTGACTGGATTATACCCATTTTATTGATTTCAATGGCGGAGATTTATGCATAATATGGTATATTTAACTCTCCCATGATTGGATTGTGTCCAAGATGCCATAAAGTTATGGATAGCTTCAGGGTCAACCCAAGACCTCCTGATGCCTGAAGTGGCATCAAGCCAAGGGCTGCCCCACATTACCCAATGATCTGCCAGCCTGTTCCTCCCACTATTCAATGTGCACAGCCCTCTCCTCCCCTTTCTTCTGCCTCTCTGTTCCCCTCTTACTTTTCCATCTACAGAGTATTATTATTAACAGTATTTATATACCGCTTTTCAACAAAAAGTTCACAAAGCGGTTTACAGATGAAATCAAATGATTAAATGGAGTAGAAGGAGGCGGAGCAGTAGGCAGACAGAGATGAATGTCCCCTCCACTAATCTACTGCCTTAGGTAACTGCTTCAGTTGGCCTCATGAATGGGCCAGCTCTGGCTGGCTTACTGAAGCTGATAGAAAAAAAATAACTGAGGGTATGGTTAAGGATCCAAAATGGAAATCTGGATTGAGTTGGAACATGTTCTAACCATGTTTGAAGCAAGAGTCTTTCTGACTATTGACAACACTGGCATCGCTGGAGCGTGGCGGGGTGACGCGCGCCATGGGGTGACGCGCGCACCCCCGCACGCGTCACCTCTGTGACGCGCGCCACCCTCCGGACGCTACAAGGCCGGCCCGGGAGCCAGCCTCGGAGCGTCCGACCCTGTCGGTGCTCCAGGGCCTTCTAAAAGAAGGCCCATGCAGCACGTTCATCCGGGTATTTTTTGGATTTTTGCGCATGCACAGACCGTTTTGAGGGCAAAAGGCCCTCAAAACGGTCTCTGCGCATGTGTGAAAATCCGAAAAATACCCGGATGAACGCGCTGCATGGGTCTTCTTTCAGAAGGCTCTGGAGCGCCGACGGGGTCAGACGCTCCGAGGCTGGCTCCCGGGCCGGCCTCAGAGCGTCCGGAGGGCGACGCGGGGGGGGGGAGGCAAGCCGGGTCCCCCCCCGCACCGCGATGTCAAGAGCGTCACTAGGGTGACGCGTGCCCCCTGCCCCAGGGTGACGCGCGTCCTAGTGATGCTACTGATTGACAAAGCTCCTGTGCTTTCTGTGGCTGTGTATTGAGGATAACTTTCCAGAAACGTGGAGATGGTCTGGTAGAGCTTCCACAGCCTGTGGCAGACAAATGCTTTATTTTTCCTTTTTCACTATGGTTGCTACTCAAACTGGCTTGGGTGATTTTTGGTAGCACTTCAATCAGAACCTAGAAAAGACTTAAATGACCTCCTAGCAGTACAACCAGTACTGCTATTACAGATTGTGACTGTATGTGGTTGAAACTCAGTGCCAGACAGGGAGTGTGCTGTCACTGGTAATTTTTTTACATATGTGGGCAGGGCCAGGCCAGTTGTCTCAGGTAGCAGAATGACAGGGATATTCACCTATGTCTGCTCACTTACCTCCACTGCTGCTCACTTCCTGGATTGAAAAAAGAGGGGAATAAGGCAGAAGAAGAAGTATGGAGGAGAGAAGGGCTAGAGCACTGAAGACGTTGGGGCAAGTCTGGTCCACCACTCTCCACTGCCCCCACACATCCTCTTCCACTCCATCCTCCTCTTCCTTGCTTGTCCATGGAATGGGAGAAACATAGACTGGCTCAACATGAGGTGCAGGGAAGGCAATTTTTAAATGCCAAATCTCTGTCATGTCAGTTATCTTGGGTTTGGGTTCTATTCTGTGGATCCATAGCCCAGAGGCGTATCAGCAGCGAGTGCTGCCTGGAGCATTCGCTGCTGCGCCGCCCCAAAGCGGCGCCGCCGCCCGGGGGGCCGGCGCCGCTCGGGGGGCACCGCTCTGGGGGCGGGGGGGTGACCTGGCTTACGCGGGCACTCCGAGACCTTCTCCCCCGGCCTCGGAGCCAGAGAAATCCCCGGAGCGTCCACCACGACTGGTGGCCAGGGCTTTCTGAAGGCGGCCGACTGCCGCGCCACGCTATTTATCCTTGTTTTGCACATGCACAGAACGTTTTAACGAGATAAATAGCGCGGCGCGGCAGTCGGACGCCTTCAGAAAGCCCTGGCCACCAGTCGTGGTGGACGCTCCGGGGATTTCTCCGGCTCCGAGGCCGGGGGAGAAGGCCTCGGAGCGCCCGTCCGCGTCACCGGGCAGGCGGGCGCGCTCCGTGGAAAGACTGGAGCGAGCGGAGCAGCGCTGCCCGGGTCCGAGGAGCCGCCCGGAGCTACTGCTCCGCTCGCTCCAGTCTTTCCACGCCTCTGCCATAGCCCACCCCTGAAGAAGGCAATTAGGGTATTTGGTTGCCAAAATGTTGGGAGAAATTGTGTGTGTGTGTGTGTGTGTGTGTGTGTGTGTGTGTGTGTTTAAACTTGTTCAGTTCCTTTTGCCTTGTGAGAGAGGGAATTTAGCCATTTTTTTCCTTTTTTTACCATGGCTTTTAATCCCTTAAATACTCATGCTCTACAACCTGCAGCTATAAAAACTGGAGTACTCGAGTTGGCATGAGGTCTTGGGATGGCCCTGTACCTGGAGGAATTCAAAAAGCTTTTCTTATTTTTTTAATGTGTGGTTTAAAGACATGTACCTATTTATACTTAGGTAGCCTTTTTTGAAAATGAAAAAAGTGTAAGGCTATCCACTCCCCAACTGAAATGCCTTACCATTTTAAAATGGTAATGATCTTTTTTTCTTTTTTAAAAATCCCCATTTTTATTTGAACAGCTCCTCAAAGTTTTCTCTTCAGCACATTCAAGAACATTCTCTCTTTTCAAAAAACTTTCCCATGCAAACGAAATTTACGAGACCAGAATCTGCTTGAGAAACATTCTAGTCACAACTCCATCAACTTGTTTGGCACTAGTGAAAATATACGTGATTTTGAAATTGTAAAGGAAGGAAGCAGCTAATAGGCTCACTGCAGGAGCCTCTCCTCCTTTCCCACAAAATGGGAATGATCCAGACAAAATTAAGCTTTGTCTAAGTTCTATTATTTCAATGGAACCAATTTAAGCATGTTCTTAACTTTCATACTGAAATCAGTAGGATTTAGAAAGTACTTAATGGTAGGATTATATCAGTCTTGATCTATGTTTGTGGAATTAAAAAGCTGTTAATGCAGGACCTGAACTACTGCAATGGCACTCTCACTGCTCTATAGATGTGATCATTCATAAACAGCTTATGGCTGTCTCTGAATAGAAGTACGCCTAGTTCAAACACAAACTGATTTGTAAGGAACTGATGATTTGAATATGAAGTAGCATCATTTTTTTTCCTGCTCTCTTTGTTTTACTCTCGCCTTTTCTCCATTGCTGTGGAATTTAGATTTTGGAAAGAAGTTAAGCCAAGATTTTACTTTGGAAAAGGGGGTCTGCTAAATTGATGGTTTCTGCTTGTTGCAGCATACTTTTCTGATTATCAAAGGCATAGTGAGCTGTTAAAATAAAGGTCTTTGTGTAGGGCAATAAGTATCTACACATTTATGAACTTCTCATACAACTCACGAACTATTATAGTTCATAATCCGACCAGGCCCAAACTCAACCCTTCTCCAGAAACCTACAGCATCTCCTCTGTTTTCCAGGTGATTTACAATCATTGATGTCAATCAGGGATATTCTAAGGGGGTACTGTATATCTCAGTTTCTTTAATGATTTGATGCAAAGGCCATTTGATGTAGATCACTTAAGCTACCGGTAGGTTTCTTTGCCATCTATTTTCTGACATTGCGTAGCAAAGTGTATGGTGAGAAAAGGCAGCTCAGGGATACACTTGGCAGCATTCTGCAGTCATAGCAGGTTTGAAAAGTACAGTTGCACTCATAAAAATCACTGCAATGATTTCCCCCTGTACCATCAATTCACACGGTATTTTCTAAACATGAGGCATGTACCACTCAAAGGTGACTGCTGGGACAATATTTGTTAGAGCCACTTCACACAAGCATTTTTCTAACTCTGACATTATATAAGAACTGAGAGCAGGTTTTAACTGTAGAGACATTGCCATAGTGTTGTGGGCAGATACAGGTACCGTTAAGGCTGCAGGAGTCGATGACAAGCTTTGGTTTGCAGACAAATAGGGGAGGTCAATAGGGAGGCTCTTCCCAACAAGAGGAAATGATGGTGGTTCTTCTCTGCCTCTTTTTCTGCTGTATATATTTTCTGCCCTATATATTTCTCCACGTGGTAAATCAGCAAACCTGGGCCAATTCCTGCCAGAATGTTGCAATTTTCTGGGTTCCACCTCTTTGATCCTAACATGTTTACCTGAATTAGGTCCCCAGTCCCACTGACTTACAGAGCATTTATGACCAAGTAAGTGGGTTTACAACTGGAGTGCAATTAATCCATCCTTCTTTGATCCTAGCAAAAGACTTTTAAAACAAAAGGTTAGTTTTTGTCAATAGTTTGAAACTAATATGCACAGCGTGCGTTTCTAAAGGATGAACGTTCACAATATGGATCTTGTGTTCTCACAATCAAACATGAAATCAGTGGAAAGTGTGAAATCCATGGTGCACGACGCTGAGGAAATAGTGACAGTGAATTCAGTTTCCAACCACATCGCTTCTAATAGCTGGCTCGAAAGCCTTGTCTGGGTCGTCCTCATTTTGGCATCTAAACGTGTGCCTTTCAACACATTTCTAATCCTTGTTTCCTTATTCATATTACTGTCATTTTTTATATATCTTATTATTTTAATAAGGTAATCATATCCCTGAGTGGCATACAGTGCAACATCTGCATCAAGCAGTGATTGTCGTTTACAAAGTGTGAAGATTTAAAAGGAAAGAATGAGAATGGTGCCAGTCTCTCTCTCTCTCATGCGCGCGCACACACACACACACACTGATTAATTTATAGAAAGGAGGCAGAATGGACTGGATCATGTTACATGCATGCATGCGTGCGCGCGCACACACACACACACACACACACACACACACACACACACACACACACACACACTCCTTTCTCATGTCAGGGAAAAGTGAGCTGTTTTTGTCTTAGATTTCAAAGTTTGATCAAATCCATCTGCTCTTAAAAGCTTTGTCCCCATGTTTTGAGTAGCTCTGGAGACTACCCTTGCACCCTGATCCAAAGCTTCACCTTTGCCCCAGTGTGTATGTGGGGTTCTTGGCTGTGAGGGCTGCCCTGCTGAATTCAATGGAAACAGCAGGTTCATGCACGCAAAGAAATTATCATGTGAATCTGTCTGTTCATCACAAATCCACCTGACTGATAAGAAATTGCTGGAATGGGACACTGGTTTGGGATTATCTTAGGGCTGAAGGACGAGACTTCTTAGGCCTTATTGCTGTGAACCTCCTTGTATCTACACATTCAAGAATAAAACCAATAACCAAAATGATTTTGAATACCAACCCCTAATTCATCCATTTTTACTAAATCAACAGCATCAATTAAGGGAATGGTGTTTAAATGAGTGATGGTATTCAAGCCCACGGAGTATCTGTTCGTGTAAATGTAGCTGTAGGTGGCAAAAGATTCAGCCCAAGTCCTCCTATTTGGAAACTTTCCAACTGCCCCACAACGCGGCAGAACCGAAACAGATGAAAAAGAGAAGAATCCAAAAGATTATATGAGATGAAAGAACTCAAGACCTCCCAGCCTCAAATCCTGCAAGGTCCCTAACACAAACCAATCATCAAATATATATTGCATTTGGAAACAGCTTGGTTTAATTGAGTGTCTTCTATTACCCTGTTTTCCTAGCAATCAGTAAAGTAATCTTTCCATTAGAAGGAAATATGACTCTTGGAATTAATTCTTTATACAGAGAGCCAGCAGGAGTGACATTTATACAAAATTAAGTCCCTGTAGAAGTGTAACAAGCAGTCTACATCTGTCTGCTCAGACACTGAGAATAAAGTGGCTCAGTGCTCTTACATTATCAGAATACAATATAAAGTGTTATTGCTGTGCTGGTTCCAGAGGAGGAGAGACAAATCAAGTAAAGGAAGAAGGGATATCATTTACAAGGATAGCTTCTGTTGATTTGTCCCTCTGTATCCTGTTGTTTGAAGAAGAAAAGCAGGAGGAAAAAAAGAAGAAGCAAGAGGCTGTCCATGACTACTCAAGAGAGATTTTTCTATTGACTTCTATTGGCTTATTTTGTAAAACAAGTCCTCATCAGTCTCTGGAACCCCAGTGGCCTTATAATGCCGCACTTGCCCATCTCTTAGTTGTCAAAGGCGCAGGAGCACTGCACGGAAAAAAGGTGACAACTCTATGCAGCAAAATGGGGAAATTTGCTGTGGTGGTGGAGGAGGGAGCAAGAGTCCTTAAGATTGTATTGTACACACTGAATATCATTGTCTAGCTCATCTGCTTCCAAAGATCATCTGCATCTACTGAGAGGTCTAAAAGGGGTTTAAAAGAAATGCAAGACTCCCATTGGCCACAGTGAAAGCCCCTTTTCAGGCCTCTTATTTGCAAGAGAGGACATTGATAAAATGTGTTAGACTCTCCTGGAGTGGCAGCGCTGGCAAGAGCTCAGCAGATTCGTATCTGTCAGGTGACATATTCCCATGGATAGCAGCGGTCATTTCAAACACCAACAGCTTGATTTGTGAATGAACTCCATCTCACAGGAGAATTGCAGCTGTGTGTCTTTTACACTGAACATTGAAACATGGAAAAAAGACCATAAATAAGCTAGAAGCTGTGAACGCTATAGCCTTTTAGAAGAATTGTCTTAACCGTTGTGATTGCTAAAGAAACATCAGAGGCAATGAGGTATAAAGAATTCATACAAACAAACAGACAAACAAACAAACAAACAAACAAACAAACAAACCAAAAGCAGTAGAAATTGGAATGGAAATAGACAGAAGGCAAAAGAAGGATGGAAAAAGAAAGGGGAAGATTCCGCCATTCTTGGAACGTCCAGTGAAGATTTCTGCCAAGTGTGAAAGGTTAAGGCAGGGTAGTTCTAGAAGCCTGCAGAGACGCTGAAGTTTGTGAGAGCTATTCATGGGATCTTTCTCCTTTTTTTGCAAGCATCTTCTATAAGCATGCGTGAATGGCTGATGAACAACAATACTACTAAGAGGCACACATGCTATTCTGGCTTGGATTCAGGGAACAGCTAGAAAAGATTTTCACTAACCCGGTCCTCAGAATTTGTTCTACACCTATAACACAAGGGGGAAATACTCAATACAAAATCTGCTAGAGGCTAGTGGAAAAGAGCTCCTATAGAACAGTAAATTTCGGTGGACTGAGGATCTGTTGTGCACGGGTCATAAATATTAATAATAAATGCTTTTTTTATTTTATTTTTTTAGGCTGAGCTACCATCCCAGTTTTATTAAAAGATAGCAGCTGAGCAATCAAAGCTCTGGATATGAAATGAACTGGTGAAAACAGCTGTCTATCCTGACATGGGAATGTTCCAACTGCATTAGATGATGGCATGAGTATGGAAAACCTCCACTCTCACCTCGTAGCACACAATGATGTCTTAGCTGATGACTGATTGCTTGTCCTTGTCACTTTTTCTTCAAAGGTTTATCACCTAGCTTGCTCCACTGTCCTTTGGAGAACCTCAGAGCAATGTGGAGCCCTACAACTACTTTTTGTCAGGAAGTGTAAATAAAATAAAATAAACTCTCTTTCTGATTCACAATAAAATGTACTTACTGTTTGGGATGGCGTACATTTTACTCTGTGATTTAAATACTCTATTGGCATTGAGTCCTATAATATTATGTTCAATATATGCTTTATTCCTACCACTGAGAAAAGAACTCTCCCAATAACTTTCTCTCTGTCCATTTGAATTATCCAGACAAGGCTTTGGCACCAATAATACTAACCTGACTTTTCATTCACTGACTGCGTACTGCATACACATTATTTACAAACTGATCAGAAATGGTACCATCTTGTCATTGTATATGGATGGATGTCAGAGCAAAATCCTAGTTGCCCAACATAAATCTAACACAATACATGGCGAGTTAAAAAAACACAGGAGAGCATCCCTAGAAAATAGGCATTTTTTTAAGCTACAGCAAGTGTGTGTGTATTCTATGTGTGTGTGATATGCGCACACACTCGCACACACACACACACACATATGCACATTGTATTGGTATACAGCAGGTATGGCTAACTGGTGACCCATAAAGCAGTTTTATCCAGACTCTGATGATGCTACAGGTTGAGTATCCCTTATCCAGACTGCTTGGGACAGGAAGTTGTCTGGATTTTGGATTTGTCTGGATTTCGGAATACTTGCATAAATATAATGAGATATTTTGGGGATAGCACCCAAATCTAAACACAAAATTCATTTATGTCTCATATATACCTTTTACACATAGCCTGAAGGTAATTTTATACAATATTTTAAAAATAATTTTGTGCCCCAGCATGCCTTGCGCTATGCCAGCCAGGTGCTGAAAAATATTTTTTTAAAAAAGGCATAGCCCCAAAAATGTCTGTATTTTGGATGTCCGGATGAGAGGTAATCAACCAGTACCAAATTTGAACCATGGAGTGATTAAAAACAATGCCTGCAGTTTCATTTATAGCAGAAGATGTGAATGTGACTGATGGAATAAGAGAGATCCCATGTTTTGATACTGTCTCTCTCTCTAGAGTTTTTTTTTTTAATACACAATGCCCCAGTCAATAGATTTTATTAGAACTTAACCACCTCTGACAGGGTTGAGTTGTATAGCAAAGAACACTTCTGGCCCATGACCACTGTCAGAAGGATAGTGTAGCCCCTGAGAATGCAGAAGTTGGCCATCCCTGGTATATACACACAGGGCGCGACCCTTGCCTGCAGGTGGAAGGAAACCCAGGACAGGGCTCTGTCCCCCCCTGCCCAGCATGTGCACAGTTACAAGGAATGGGTGGTCCCACGCACATAATTGAGCAGAGAGGGAGGGCTGGGCGTGGACATCTGTGGAGACACACAGAGACCTCCTATTGCCTAGACAGGCTCTATGCAAATGCACTGGGTGAGGGGAAATAGGGTTCTTTCGAGCTCTGTGGGAAACCTTCCAATATCAGATACCTGCATGGGGAAGGATCATGCCCATATATATTACACACACACTTATTTCCAAGACAGCTACAGATTGCCACATGCATTTAACTAGCTAAAACATAGAAATAGGTAAGCCTAGTTTAGTGGGTTTTTTTCTTAAATTATATTTCAACAACCAACAGCAAGAGTAATACTGCAAAATACTCCTCTGTTTTCATTTATATCTACAATAAACTTCTATAAACAGTTGTCTCCCCAACAAACCCCCAATAAAATAAATCAAAAATAAAGGTAACACCCAGTGTTCTATATTTTCAAATTTCTGGTCAGTTAAAAATTAAAAAAAGGAAAAATTAACAAAAAAGAAAAGAAATGAAAACAGGCTCCACTCAGAGGTGCATATTTACATTCTTCAAACTGTAGCGGTGAAAAATAATTCTATTAAGTGCAGGACATTCCTAGAGTTGCAGTAGTGACTTTTTTTTTTAAAAGAAAGTCTTCATGAAAACAATTCCTTTGTCTCAACAGTGATGCATTCCAGGACTATGTGACATATCTATCTTCCCCTTCACTTGCAGCCAGTGGTAGAGTCTGGATTGAAAAGTTCCTTGTATAATGGAGGAAACAGTGTGTTCACTATATCAGGATGAGATTGTTTAAATACCTGCAGTTTTTCTCCATGTAAGTTGCAAAGTGCAGTGATGGTTGGTATCTTGGCTACTAACTGTAAGACAGACAGATAAATAAATACTTAAATATGTAAGTAAACAAAGGGGGTAGCAGACAATTTATACTACAGAAATGTTTTCAACTGACCCTGCTTTCTAAAATACTGGATCATCAGATTCAATGTTTCTTGCAGGTAACAGAATTAAAACCCAATGTTTCCGGGTCTACTGGCCATTTATGAAAACAAAAAACAGAACAGAACAAGTACTTTTCTGACGTTTCGTCGGGATCCATACCCGACATCTTCAAAAGGAACAGCAATCTCCGCAGCACAACTAGGCTGCTGTACACACCATCGTGTTCCAAGTCCCTTAAAGTCCTGTGTGTTTAGTCGTGTGTAACTATTTAAGTTAGAATACGATGGTGTGTACAGCAGCCTAGTCGTGCTGCGGAGATTGCTGTTCCTTTTGAAGATGTCGGGTATGGATCCCAACGAAACGTCAGAAAAGGACTTGTCCTGTTCTGTTTTTTGTTTTCATAAACGGCCAGTAGACCCGGAAACGTTGGGTTTTAATTCTGTTACCTGCAAGAAACGTTGGTTTTTAATTCTGTTATCTGTAGTGGCCGTGAGAACCTAAAGACTTACATTTCCTGCAGGTATTTCTCAAATGAAATAAACCTTGAATCCAATAAATAATTGTAATATTTAAACATTTAATACAAGTTTTTACAGCACATGAACAAAGTATTTTTTTTTTGGTTTTTAGTTCCTTTGCTGTGAGAGCTTTTATTTTAAAAATCTATTTTAGCAGTTCTGAATTTGTGGACAAGTTTGACTTAACATAGGATAGAACATGGGATAGAGCCAGGATGGCTGGGCACGCTGATGGGACTGTCTCCAGTATATTGCGACATTCACCAGGATGGTGTAGTGGTTTGGGAGTCGGACTTAGGCCTGGAAGATCCAGGTTCAAATCCCTGCTCAGCCATGAAGCTTCCTGGGTGACCTTGGGCCAGTCACTATCTCTCAGCCCCACCTACCTCACAGGGTTGTTGTGAGGACAAAAGGAGGGGAGGAAATATGTACACCACTCTGAGCTCCTTGGAGGAAGGGCGGTATAAAAATGTGAAAAATAAATAAAATAAATAAACCCAATAACAATAACCCATGCACAGTTGATTAGCTAGAGAGGAAGGAGCGGCTGCTTGGGCTGCATTCTTCTTTCAACCAGGGAGGAAGTAGCAGAGAAGCGGGGGGTGGCGGTTCCATGAACACAGTAACAGGTGCACAGCCTCCTGTTCTGCATACAGATCCCTAAACTAGAACCCCTTCACAAGCTGGATGCCATACATCTTGGAATAGCTTCTTATGTATGTGGGACATGGATTTGAACATGGAAACTTGTTTCCAACAGCAGCTCATTCCTCCCACATTTGGGGCCACTGCGTGCGCTCTAATGTACAAAGAAAACTCGTGCATGCAGGCTTCCCCACTCATGCCTTTGTAATAATAATACGGGCAGCCCAATGCTACTTAAAGATCGGCCGGCCGGCCGAGGCCATCCACCCGATCCAGTGCTCCACCGCGGGCAGCCTGCAGCACTGCAGCCAGTGCTCCGCCGCGGGCAGCCTATGGCTGCCCTCCCGGCTCCGCCATCCCTCCCCCCCGTCTGCCGAGCCTCCTAGCCGTCCGCCGGATCCTACCTTTCTTGGGTCCGGCGGCCGCCGAGTCCTCGGCTGGTTGGAGCTGGGAAGGCCGGCCTTGCGCCGGCCTTCTCGGCTCTAAAGTAGTCAGCAAACATGCCTTATGGCATGTCTGCGACTATTCTGGGCGGTGGACACTAGGTCCGCCGCCTGGACGTTAAGCAGGATTGCGCAGTTAATATTGTATAGTACCTCTGAAGTTTCAAAGCACCACATCTATTATCTTGTTGCTATTCTTCCAACAACCCTAAGGTATATTACTATCCCCAATTGCGGATGAGAAGCTGGGGCAGAGAACTGGGGCTGAGAGAGTACGGCCACTTAGTTGGATTGGCCACTTAATAGGATTGGAAGTCCTATTCTTAGCTCAGTCTCTTAACTGCTACACTTCCCCAGCTTTGTGTGTGTTTCGCTATCCTCTCAACTGACACAGATGGGAAAACTCTGCAGTGTGGTGGAGGTTCCAGATGCACATTGGAGTTCCTGTGCCTGCAGGAATCTCTGCATCTATGATACGTTTCACCCCAATAGAACACTGAAATCACTACCAGTGAACCAGAACAAAGTGACATTAATTCAAGAATGGTGAATTTTGTGCATAACTTGCATAAGGTGTCAATGTAGTGAATGCCAATTTGTATGAAAGATCTACCTTTGCCAAAGTCTCATCATCAAGATGATTCTTCTGGATCACATGTTGCAGTGCAAAATAAATCTTTTCCTGAAGCTTCTGAACCTTCCTTGGTTCTAACAGCCAAGCTCGATCTGGCCAAACAATAAAGTAACACTAAATTAAAATAAACACAAAACTAAAGCCAGTAAGAAGATGGGAAAAGATTCACCTACATAGCAGTTAGTAAACTGACTAATGATAATCTATATTAACTGTTCATTCATTGTAGGCCTACTGTCTTGAGGAAGTACAATATTTGACTTTCAATATTTGAACCATATTTATTTCAGTTGGATCCTGCCTTTCCCCCTTTAGGGACTCAAAGTTGCTTACAGTGTGCTAAACAAGTCAATATAAAACATTGTAAAAACAGCAACAGCTATTTAAGCAAACGCACAAGCACAGACAACAAAATCATCAGAGGAAGTAACAAATGACAACAACGTAGAAAACATGTGGAAAGAACCAAGTTTTTAACTTTCACTGAATGAAACAGCAGTAATGCCTGTGACAGATCGCCTGTGCCCGCGTTCGCCTCATGCAGCGGCATTGCGGAAGCGGCCGGTGTACGCGGGGTGTCCAAAGCACACCGAAGGCAAAGGGGAAGGCGGGCTGTGGCTTGTTGTATCTCCCCGGATTGGTTGCTTGTGGGCAGATTGGGAGGAGCATTGAGCGAGCACAGCGTGTGTGTATACTCACAAAAAGAGAGAGGAGAAATGTCAAAATATACGTTCCATTTTGAAAACAGGACTCAAACAGACAAAAAAAAGGTTCGGGGTTTTTGCAAGGGGTTTCACTTTTAATTGCAAAACCCATGGACGCTCGTAAAAGCGTGTGCTTAGCCAAAATCGAGAGAAAGGAGGCAGCTCAGTAAGTGAAACTGCTGATAGGAAGATGGGAAGAAGTGGACTGCTGGCACCAAACAAGGCTCCGGACAGCCCTGGTCGCGTTCTCCACCCCCAGCTCTGCCTTGCAGGTTCCCTTCTTCCGCAGCACAGCTGGATGCCTGGCTGTTTGGAAAGGGGCGGCGAGGCCGGGACGGGAGAGCTGAGCATGCTACAATATTTGAGTGGGTGGTGATTCAATTTAGTTTCTAACATTCAGGCAACACATTCCAATCATGATCTAAAAAATACAATCCCTCCATTTTTGGATTCTGTTACTTTAAGAAGCAAGGCCAGAAAGTGGATTGAAATGCTGGATTTTGATTGATTGGAAAACCCTGGATTTTCATTGGCTGCCAAGCTGCTCTGTATTCCCGCTTCCAAGCTTTACAATTTGGACTCCAATTGGCTGAAGGAGCCAGAAGCATGCCTGAAATGAGTCCGAATGAAGGTCAAAGCACACCGGGCGCGTTCTGCGTGCGGCGCGTGCGGCGCGAGAAACACAGCAAAAGTTGAGAATTCTCCAAGGGAAGCGTCAATGCAAACAGACCTCTCTGCGGCTCCCGGCGGCTCTTGGTGGCCCGGCCGGAGGCAAGTCCCACTGATAGAACGTTGGCGCAGCCAGCCGCAACGGGCTGCACGCATGCAGAACGCGGCCGGTGTGCTTCGGCCTTAAAGGAAACGCAGCAAAAGTTGAGAATTCTCCAAGGGAAGCGTCAACGCAAACGGACCTCTCTGCGGCTCCTGGCGGCCCGGCCGGAAGTAAGTACCACTGATAGAACGTTGGCGCAGCTGGCCGCAACGGGCTGCACACATGCACGCTGGTGTGCTTCCGCCTTTAGAGGAGGACCGCACCTTCCAACGTGCCTGGCGTTCCGGCTGCTGAACAGGCATACAAACATGGCACGTGTCGAACGCGGACGCACCAGGGCGAAACTTGTACAGCCGCGTTTGGTGTGTCCCAGGCTTCAGGAGAGATTCAAACACACTCTAGGGCAGGGAATTCCACATAGTGGTAGCTGCTACTGAGAATGTTCTCTCATGTGTCACACCAACCAAATTTCAGAAGATGGCAGAACACACAAGAGAGCCTCTCTCCTGGAACTTAATGGACGAGTAGAGTCATACAGAGTAACATGTTACACGGGATGTATTATTTGACTCCTGAATGCTTGGATTTTTGTTGTTCATGTAGTTAAAAATCAGGGTGTATGTGTGTTGTGATCTTTGTGGCTGTGATCCTCGTGGCTGCTATTTCCCCTTGAGAAGGAAGTTCTCACTGGTGTCAATCGGAGCCTCCCTCCTGGGACAAATTACCGCCTCTAAAGCGGATCTGGATGGAGACTACAGCAGAGTGAAAGCCTCCCAACACTCCAGGTGTGGTCTCTCCCCTACAGCCAATTTTAAACCAAGACCTTCCCCCTCAAATCATGCAAGGGCTACACAGTTAATGCAATGTGTCATTTGGCCTTCAGTTACATCATCTGAGTTTGAGCTGGGCATGCTGATTCTAGCTTTTACCTACAGCTGTGTACTCTTTGCTGCCCTGGTTCTACAGCCTTCCCAGCCAGCATACATCACAACTATGCCACGCATGTTCTGGGAAAGTGCAAGCTCTGGCATCCTACCATTCAGTCCACTGAGCTACTGTTTTCATCTACGACTAGTCACTCATCTCTGAATCTAAGCAAAGTACACTCCACTGAAATCAAGGAGACTTGCCTCCAAATAAATGTGTGGAGAACCGATATGCTGTTTTGCAACCTGGCTCTGACCACGGCTGAATTTTTTTCACAACTGGCAGGTCCTGTTCAGTTCCCTGCCCCTCAAATCCTTCTGTGCCTGGATGCCTCCTCCAAGAGAGCTCTATTGTGGCCAACATGAGCTGCTGCTAGACAGATATGAAGGACAGATGCTCAATGTCCTCTTTCCTGCCTCCTGTCTGGGCAACCAAAGACTGGCTCTTTTTGGCTGTTGGAATAGGGACAGCACCTATTATCCTGAAGCACGATTATCTACTTGGCGTGGGCCTCCTGGGAATAACAGTGTCCACAAAGACAGGCAGGGAGGTACTCTGCAAATGTGGCTGGGTTTGGGTGGGTTTGTTTTTTTGGGGCCATTTTAATTCCTTCGTTTTATCCCACTGCTGATAAATACCATCAAGATAATGCTTAACCTAAATTTAGCAAATTGATTCCTTATAACGTGAATATACACTGTTGCCAAAAATGGTTGGTGCTGAAATATGCAGCAAGTTCTGTTGCAGGATCGCTGTTCAGCTGCGGGAAAACATACTTGACTCTTTAGAATAGTTAACTACTGTACCCCCCCCCCCCAAAAAAACCCCACATACTAAACAGTCCCGGATTAAGGTATCATGGGGACCGACACTGAACAGTATTGGGAGTGACCTGGCTACATAACCCACACACCACACTCCTCCTCCTGATTTTTTTTTCAGACAAGCACATGGATGCAGCTGTGACTTCTAACAGACAGCCTTCTCCTTCCCTGCTAATCCCACTCCCCAGTTCAGTATGCATAGCTGTTCTGTCCTTCAGGCTTAGCCGTGAAAGCAGCCAGTATTTTACATTTATTTACCACTGGCAAGACCGTCACCGCTCTGCTGCGTGATAAGACAAGAGCCACCAGGTTCTGTGCTGTGAGGCACTGTAAAGAGCCTGCCACATGAATCAGGGTATACTTGCCCTCCACTCTGATGTACTGCACTACAGCAAAATCCAATTTGTGTTCTACAGCATACTTACCTAAGAGTTTAATCCTGAAAACTTTTATATAAGGGGGTCATAGCTCAATGGTAGAACACAAGCTCTGCAAGTATTATTGCAGAAGAGTCTGGCTTAGTGGGGAGAGCTGCTGCCTTCAAAGCCCGAAGACCGGTGAACTTGATAAGTTCGAGACACGCCCGGCAAAAAGCTGTGAAAGCCTCCAGGAGGAGAAGTAAGAGCTTCTAGCTGTGTCGGTCGAGTGTGGGAGGCGCCAGCCAGCAGAAAAAAGTCAGAGTGTAAAAGGATGCCACCTGGAAAGTAGTTGTTCATGAGAGATTGGACATTTATATATATTGTAAACCCCACCAAGGGGGGTTAGGACAGCCTGCCCATGTACACCGCCTTGGATTAAAGTCGGAGGAGAAATCCAATGACCGAGAAAGGCGGTATATAAATACTGTATATATATTATTATATATATTATGTCTCAGCTTCAGTGTTGTAAGTAACATATAGGTAAAGGTGACCCCTGACAATTAGGTCCAGTCGTGTCCGACTCTAGGGTGTGGTGCTCATCCCCATTTCAAAGCCAAAGAGCCAGAGTTGTCCAAAGATGCCTCTGTGGTCATATGGCCGGCATGACTGCGTAGCATGTGGCTGGAACACGGAGCGCTGTTTACCTTCCCGCAAGCGGTACCTATTTATCTACTCGCATTAACATGTTTTGGAACTTCTAGGTTTGGCAGGAGCTGGCCAAGCAACGAGAGCTCACCCCGTTGTGGATTTGAACTGCCGACCTTTCGATCGACAGTTCATGGTTCAGCGGTTTAACCCACTGCGCCACCCGCTGGCCTATGTAACATATACAAACAGGCAAAACTCAAGGCACATTCACACTATTCTTCAGTTACTGAGTGCACATGTTTAGGAAGGAAGAACAGTTCTTGATATAAGCTGCAGAAGGTTGAAAATGGTAGAGTTTGTATGCAGAGGGAGATAGCGGGAAAGGAAGATTAACTGGAGATAACTACGGTACCTGGTGATATCAGAACAGCAGATGAAAACAAGGCTATTTCCTCCTCAGTCAGCTGCAAGGAACACAAATTCTTTGCAAAGTCAAATGCTTCATTCACCAGGTCATCAGAACCTGTGTATATAGCACAGAGGACAAAAGGCAACATGAAATACGTCAGCCTCTAAAAGCTGCTTCTCCTGTTAACACTTGCCCTAAACAGAACTATGCCTGTGAGCAGGGGAATGTATGAATCCATGCTGCATGAGCATGGACTTCCCTCCATAAAACGTGTGCCTCCGAGTACTCATACATGAGAGGGGCAGCTGGTATATTTCCTGCAATATACTCCAAGACTGGTGCTTAGAAATATTAATATGGACTTTATATGAAGGTTAGTGATGATGAACCCAGTGTAGTCTATCTCTACTCTTAAATCAACTTAACCTTTGGTATGATTACTCCATAAGGTGGAGAAACGCTATACTTCGTATAAGAAAATGTAACACATGCAAACTAGAAGATACAGACAATGGGTGAAACCACTCCCCTTCCTAATACGATCACTTTTACAGTTTCTGAAAGTGAAAATTTTGAATAAGGGACGTTGACGTCCCGGACCGTAGCATTATGCCTACATCTCTGTCCCACATCTTGTCCAGTATCGTCAGCAAGACTTCACATTGCCTTTCTACTGATAAATTAAAAGTGCATTCTGAACTGATCCTGATGAATATTCATTTATTTATTTTTTCAGGCTTAAATGTGGTTGGGTGGCACTTGATGTTTGTTTCAC
The DNA here is from genome assembly GCA_026170595.1 of Plestiodon gilberti rubricaudatus. Classification (NCBI taxonomy): domain Eukaryota; kingdom Metazoa; phylum Chordata; class Lepidosauria; order Squamata; family Scincidae; genus Plestiodon; species Plestiodon gilberti. The sequence goes on from JANXHW010000002.1 coordinate 69,157,231, forward strand.
ACTGTAGGTTTTTTGGTAGAAGAGAAGTAGCCTACTATCTGATTTCCAACTCTACTTATCCAACTGGTTGTGGCAGGAGTGTCTAAGATGATGATTAAATAAGTGGAGGTTCAGATCAACAAGGGTGCTGCTTTCACATGGACTCACTCATACAGTATAGGTAGGCTTACCAGATCTCCAACTGGGACAGTTCATTGTGTTCATTGGGGCTTGCTTCTGAGTAGACAAGCCTAGGATTGTGCTCTAAGGCTTAACAAGCTACACCTGCCCACATTCCTTCTCCTAAAGGTCTAGCACTCTGTCCAGGTTGGAGATCTGGTAAGCCTAAGTATAGGGAACAAGCAGTGTGTTGGATCAGGAGTCTGGGATACCTGAACATCATACAGTGGAAGCTAACAGTTTGTTTTTATCTCAAATGTTGCATGCTCTGATGGTTAGGATCTTAAAGTTAAAGCTTGCTTGATAATATACAGAAGCAGGTGTTGCCACTCTTGAATAAGCAAATAAATCAGTACGTCCATAGATTTGGATAAACAATAAAAGCAAGCCTACCCAAAGCCTTGAACATTTGCATTCCTCCATATTTTCCTTCAAACAGAACAGTGTTGTTGAGTGGATTGAAGGCACGGCACATTCTCACTAAAACCACTTCTAAGCAGCCTGGAAAGAAAGAAAGTAACAGGCCAGAGTTACCGCACATAACATCCTAACGAGATGATTTCAAGCATTTTGACAAACAGGAAATAGTCAAACATAAGTTCTTCACCAGATCTCCCGAATGAGAAACAACAGCAGCCATGTCGGGGTTGTATCGTCTTCTATCCAAAGAAGAAGCTGAAATTAGTTAGGCTTACCAGATCTCCAACCGGGACAGAGTGCTAGACCTTTTGGAGAAGGAATGTGAGTAGGTGTAGCTTGTTAAACCTTAGAGCACAATCCTAGGCATGTCTACTCAGAAGCAAGCCCCATTGTATTCAGTGGGGCTTGCTTCTGAGTAGATATGCCTAGGATTGTGCTCCAGGACTTAACAAGCTACACCTGCCCACATTCCTTCTCCTAAAGGTCTAGCACTCTGTCCCAGTTGGAGACCTGGTAAGTCTAGCTCAACCTCCTACACTTTGGCACGACTGGCAAATATATGCTTGTCCACTGTTGAAGTGTTTCCCCCTGTTGTTTTCATTCAAATGTGTTGTTTTAGCTGCTTAAAGATGTGTTCAGCTGTTTTATCCTTTGGTTGTTTTTTTAAATGTATTTTGTTGCTTGCACTGGCGTCACTACAGGGGGGCAGAGCTCTAAGTGCTGCTGAAATCAGAGCCTCCTTTACCCAGACGAACAAAGCGGCCCCGCCTCCTCACCCTTGGAGCCTTTCAGGGACGCGAAAGCAAGTGCAGGAGACTCCCTGCGCGTTGCTTTCGCTTACCTGAAAGGCTCTGAGGGGGCGGGGCCGCTTTGTTCGTCTGGGTAAAGGAGGCTCTGATTTCAGCAGCACTTAGAGCTCCGCCCCCCCCTGTAGTGACGCCAGTGGTTGCTTGATGTTCTAAACCAGGGGTGGCGAACCTTTCAACATGAATGCTCCTGGCCCTTTAATGGCTGTATTGGTGAGGGCATTTCAGCAGGTGCAGCTGCTTTAGCAGCACCATCAGCAATGGCAGCTGCCAAGATTCTGTCTTCTACACAACTCTTAAGAACACAGAGACCCTAATGGTGGAAGTTTGGCCACCCCTGGTCTAAACCATCTGGGGACCCTTCTGAATCCGAAATATGGGATGCACATGAATAGAATAAAACAGTGTGGGCGGAGGTGGATCATGAGTTGGTCCCACCCACCCACCCACCCACCCTTTCCTCTATTTGGCTCCAAATTGGAGCAAAACGGAAGCAACCAGAACCCACTTCTGGGGCCCGACTCACCTCCGTGGGCCTCGGAAGGTCTCTGGAAGTGACCCGGAGGTCATTTCAAGTTTCACCAGTGCAACTTCTGGTCATGTCAGGAGGTCTTTCTGATACCCGCAGACGCCTCTGGTGGCTGTCCCTGGGCTGGAGCAGCGAAGGAGCAGCACCAGAAGGTGGTTTGTGACCCTCCCCTGGAGGACAGAGGTGGGTCGTGGCTCCAGCAGTTTTGAGAACTGCTGAAATAAAACTATAAGCATGAAGCTAAAGAATAGCAACACCTTAAAACCAAGCATTTGACACAAATGACTAGGCAAAACCCAGCCTATCATTCTTTCCTCAGTAAGATCTGTAGCCTACATTCTGTAGCCCGCAATCAAACTCTTCCACATTTGCATCTGTTTCCACCAACAGCACTCAATGCCTCTTATCGCTAAGGTCTGTGTGAGGACCCTCCCCACTCCTCATATTGCTATCTCCAAATTTGTAGGTGTAGCAAAACAGAGACACATCATATATAGTACACATATTTCCATTTACATATTAGCATAGTAAACATTTTACGTGTTAATTAAGCAACCCTGAGCTATCATTTAGGACACTGCCAATGGTCCTGAAAGTAAGTTTATATAGCTTCCATGCCTGAAACACTGATGTTAGAAAATGAGCTTGTGTGATAGGGATGCTGGTATCAGCCCCATATCATTCTCCTCCACTCACCTGATTTAAGAAGTAGAATTTGATCATTTTGACAGAGCTCCATGAAGCCCGTGATCCGCTTTGCAAACTCCACCACGTACTGAATGGCGTGAGTGATCTGGATTGCACACTGCTGCCACAAGGCTTCTCTTGACTTCCAGAATGAAAGTGCATGGAAAAGGAGAGCAGATTGTGAGTATATTCTTCAGATGATAATTACAAAGTAAGCTGATCCATTTGGATGTTAAATGGTCATGGAATCCCTAGCCTATTTGAGTCATTGTTTTGTGTGAGCCTCCTATTTGGAAGGAATGATTGACTCATGGAGGGATACAACAGGCACCCTCTTTTGAGGGTGGGTAAGTTTTCTCCACCTTTGCGTCAGGAGTGATTGATTGCTTTAGTTACAGCCTATGCAAAGATGTTGCAGAGTTATCCTCCCCCAGCATACGCTGATTGTAAGGAACAAGGCCAGAGAAGGAGATTGTGCAAAGAGGCAACAGGCAGCTTCCTCGTGTGGGTTGGCACCCTGGACTCAAACAAGTCTTTAAATATTTAATGTATTGCTTGTCACTACATAATGCCAGTTCTTTCACTAGTGCGCCTTGACTCACACCATTTGGGTATTACTACTTTAGGGAACCATAACAATCCGTCACCTGCGCATCCCCATCTAATTTTGCCATGTTCCAAATAAGACAATTGCAGCACTGTATAGGAGGCACAGGGCATAAGGCACAGAAGGCAGCTGTAGTACTCTCCTCAAACCAGGCTTAGGGCCAAAGCTGCACATTCCATTAAGTCCATGATTGGGGCTGACGTGATGCCAACTCTCTGCTGATCCAGATCCCCCCCCCCTTGCTGCTGCAAATTCCTCCGGGAGGAAAGCTTCCAGTGGTACCCAAAAAACTCCCTTCCCCATGCTACAGCCCTGACCATGTCCCCACCCCTGAGGTTGAATTTTAAGTTGTAAAAATCAAGTATTTCAGCCATAATCACAGACTTAATGGAACGTGTAGTTTGATCCTGAGCGCTAGAGTTAGAAAAAGGAAGGATCTGTGCACTTTCCCTGTGAAAGGGTGCTCTTCCCCTATGACGATGCCCAAGTGAGGGATTATTTTGACTCCCATCTGGCCATGAAATATGGTAAAATCTTTTCAGGAACAGAGTGGGGCCACTTGTGGTAATTGGGACCCAACTCTGGGATTCTCATCCTAGGTTGGCCCACCAAAGCTCAATTTAAATTGTTTTAGTCTGCAAGTGAAAACCTTCTCTATTCAAGCTTGATTTATGACTTAAATGCTATGATACATGGTTCCATCTGGGGATATCTGGGTCAGTATTTTACAGATGCTGGTGTAACCTGATTTTATTTTATATTTTTCAGGTGTTGCTGCTGGCTGCCTTGAGCCTCCTTGGAAAGAAAGATAGGAAGAATGCAAATACCGGTAAATGCAGAAACTTATGCACTGGGGGGTGACTGTAACACTTTAGCTCTGTTTTAAAATGTCATTTTCAATTTTTCATTCACTGCAGGGGATGTTCAGTGATTCACTGGCTGAGATAGTACTGTACACTGAATTCTTGTTATCAGCAAGAAATCAGGGAAATAAAACACACTCTATTGCAGTTTTGTACCTTGCTCTGGTATACTTTGATTTCTTCATATGTGTGAGTTTGCCAGGCTAGCTGGTGTAGTTCCTCTATTGTGTATTGACATGTCTCCAAATGGGATTTAATGATATTCTGTGCAATTCGATCTAAGAAAGAAGGACAAAAAGCAAGAAATTTTGCATCAGAAATAATCATGACATAATCATGACATTTGAAAAAGCTGCTATATAATGAGCAGGCTGAGGCACCTGAACAATAATAGCCGAAAATGCTCACCCACTTACAAGTCCTCACAGGTTTATTTAGTGCTACTCCATTGTCATGATAATATTTAGTGGAACATTGCATCAATAATCCACAATCAGACAAAATGCTGCAGTTTATTAACTGTACTATTTAAAAACTTATTACAGATGTCTCTGGCAGTATCTAGGGTAAAACGGTGTAATTGCACAATCAATCACCCAACAACACGAATCTTTGGTTGCCCATCTTGTTGCAAACTTGTCCTTGGGCCCAAGATCACAACTCCAGTATCTATGAGATGATGGATGATACAGCAACTATTTCCTCCTGCCTCAAAGCAGTATGTATATATAGAATGCCAGTGCTGCAAAAGTGAAGTAAACCTGCTGCAACTTAGCAGTGCTGAAGTGAGACATTCTGCTATGCAGCAGTACTGCTAAAAAAGATAGGGAGACACAACAGAGGTCATTCAATATCATGCAGGGAACCATTTGTGAACTGCACAGGCTCAGCATATGGACTGGTTAAATGCTGGTCAAATCTTCAAAAGGAATTGTTTGTAGTTACGGTGTTCCCCTTTTAAAGTGCTGTCACTGTTAAATTGTACAAACATTTCTAGTACCTTGAGTTGATGCCTGAAGAAGATGGTAATCCTGACAACAGGCTCTTGATCAGGATTGGAAAGGTAGACTTTCTTTGGGTTAAAAATGGAGAAATGCATAAATACATGACAGGGAACTAGCCATAGTTCTGTGAGATATACAGATAACTGAGATACTTCAGTCCAATGTCTCCTGCCAGCTTTGTTTTTTTTCCCATTTGAGCCTGGGTGGATGCAGTTGATGAGTCCAATTGCTAATGGTGTGGGTTTGTGGAATGGTGTTTTTTTTTTAAATTCATCACTATGATGGTGATTACTCTTACACCTCAATTACACCTCTTACACCACTCTCAAATAAATACTCCAGACAATTCTTTTGTGGAGATATTGGTCACTTTATTTTTACTTTACCAAAAGACCTGCAGAGAGAAAGAACTAGGGGCATCTAAACCACCCCCCAACCGGCGTGCGGGCACTGTTCGGGGGAAATGGCACTAGGTCGTCTACCTCCCCCTGTTTAAGCTGGCGTAAAACATCCTAGCTCCAGGCCCCCTCGGTCACTGCCCGAGGGAGCCTATCATGGCCAACCCCTTAGGGTTGAGACAGCGGAGCAGTTCCGGTACCCATACTAGCCAGGCCATTGATGGGCCATCCCTGCTCCAGCCAAGGGGCTTGCCAACCAGCCTCACCGACCCGGAAAAGTGTCGTAAATGAGCGGTCTTGGCTCACTTCCTGACCTTGCCGACCTCAGGATGCATGCCGAGGCCTTAACGACCTACCTGTTATTCCCGCACGCCACCTGCCTGCCAGGTGACCAACTGGCTATCACCCTTCCCATGAACACAGTCTGAGGTAGGCGAAAAAACCACCAAAAGATGTCCAATTGATTGATGGCCAAAAATTCCTACCTGGCCCCCGCGAAGGCGACTGGCTAATCCCAGACTATGCCCAGGGAGGGAGGGAGGGTGTTGCTCTCCCGGCGACGACTGAGAGGGCCGAGAAAAATGGCCGCGTTTCTCTCAGCCGTCACCCCCACATGACCTCCGCCCGGCCAATCAGAGGCCGAGGCCTCCGAGAATTGCCAGGCGCACCTTGCGAGGGGGCAGAGTAAGGCCCCCGAGACGCGAGGTGCGTCTCAGCATGAATATTGGAATTCCTTCATAAACTCATAAAATCAAATCAGCATCTAAAGATTGTATGCAATTACTGTATTCTTTTTGCTGTATCCTCTGGGCATTTTTTATTTATTTATTTATTTATTTATTTAGGAATTTGTAGCCCGCCTTTCTCCCGAGGGCACTCAAGGCGGCTTACAACATATTAAAATACATATAAACACATTAAAATAATTAAAACACTTAAGATTAAAAATAAACAACCCCAGTGGGTCACCAGCATTTACATATATTAAAACCATTTGTTAAAAGGTCAGCCTGCCATGTCAGACATTAAAAGCAGTCCTGAATAAAAACGTCTTAAGGCCCTGCCAAAAGGCCTCTAAAGAGGGAGTCGTTCTTAATTCCAAGGGGAGGGAATTCCACAATTGGGGCGCCACAGCCGAGAAGGCCCTACTCCGCATGAGTTCTTTCCCCAGAAATAGAGCTTTTTAAAAAGGTTTTGGTTTCTCCTTTGAGCTGCCTGGCTTAGCTGCACACCCTTGCCTTTTCTCACCACATGCACTCTGCAAAGCCTTACACGATTCTTGCTTAAGGGTAGATTGCCATATATGGCAGTAAAGTATGTATACAGTCACATGCATGGCACATTGTACATTGACACCAACAGCAAAACAACAAGGAAACAGCTGAACCTTTTTTCTGGCTTTGCATTTTGGGCAAGCCTGTAAAATTCTGGCCAGGTTGCAAAGTACCAGCGACAGCCCCCAACAATCCTCCAGTGTCAGGTACCATGCAGAGCAATTCACAACCACCTCCCCAAAGTGGGCCAAAGGGGTCTGTGGAGAAAGGGGACTGATGGCTAGAAGGTATCAAGGGCAGCGCATCATTGAAATGGCAATGGCTGCACACTAGTGTGCATGATCTGTCCCGTAATCTTGCAGAAGATTGCAAGGGAACAGTTACTGTACACGTTGCAAGCTCTGCTTCTCTTACTTTTGGGAAATGTTATTTATTTATTTTGAAGCAAGTTGGTTCAGCAGTGATTCCCATGATCATATACATGTAGAGCCTGACGTCCCAATGCTATATGGCTGCATCATGCCACAGCTGTTTCTTGCCTGTATGCCCGCACTGTATGCTATCCCAAGATGATAGCAAACCCCCATCTAGGTGTGCAGCGCCCAAGAGCGGGCAGCAGAGATGGCTCTGTGTGCTGACATCTGAAAATGAGCCAGGTGCAAAGGCAGACTTGAGATTCTTGAGCCGCAGGCCAGTGGAGCTGGAGTGTATCATGGAAAGGCTCTGCCTGGACCCGGGGGACTGGAGTCTGACAGCTCATTCTGTTGGCTGATTAGAGTTGCATAAGCATCGAAGGCTTTCTTAGTTGGCATTGATGAAAGGGAGAAAGGGATTAGCATTAGACGGGAAGACAGTGGGCTGAAAGCTCTCCCCCCTCCAAAGTCTTTCGATAAAAGCTGGAGATGAATAGTACAAGTTAATGGGGCTTTTTCAGAGACATGCTAGTTAAAGGGGCTGGGTGGTTTAAAAAAGAGGCAGAAATGTGCTTTTTTTTTTTTTTTTTTGCTAGGGCACATAAGGACCACTGCAGCTTTCAATCACTTCATGCAGCTTTTAGCTCATCCACTACAGGGCTAGTCCAAGACCTCCTGCCACCTGAGGCAGCATGCCAAATCCTGTCCACCCTTACCTGGTGGTGTGCCAGTTTCTGCTCCTCTGAAATACTAGCCCGCTGCTCTCCTCTTGTCCACACTTCTGCCCACACTCTGCCCACCTCTTCCAATCCAGGGAATGGGAGGAAGATCAGTGGAGGCAGACAAAAGTGGATTGCCTCCCCCCCCCCCCAGCAGTCTGCTACCTGTGGTGACCACTTGAGTTGGCCTCATGGATGGGCCAGCCCTGGTCCAGTAGAATCTCCAGTATCCAAATCTCCTGATATGTGGAATTCATTCTCTGCCTTTTCATCCACACATATGGCTGTGCTGGCTGCACCAGGAAACCTCTTGTTAACTGGTTAGAGCTCCTTTCTACAAGGTGACAGCAGGTGAAGCTCAAATTTTATTGCCTAGACTGGTTGGCTAGATCTTCGTTATCCAATTCTTCATTTCCCTTCATTCTTTTTTGGATAACTGTAACCCTGTCCCACCTGATCATTCATCTCTTCTTCAGTCATAACCTCAAGCATTTTTGGTCTTTCATGCAAAGTTTCATGGAACTTCTGTTCCCATCACCTCCCACCTTGAGCCTTTTTTCTGTTGCTTATTTACACTGGTCGTTTAACAGCCCATTCCTAACTCCCTGTGTGGCGATGCAGCAGTGCCGGCCTGGCTTCCACTGCATCCCACAGGGGAGTATTGCATGCTAGAGGTCTCCTCAGGGTAAGGGGACATTTGTCCCCTTGCCCCAGGGTAAGCCCCAGCAGCCGCAATGTGTCAACTTGGACCTGCACCGGTAATATCGTTGGTACAAGTCTTCGTTGATGCGTGCAAGTGGACCAGGCCTTGGAAGGGGGTTTGGATATGGCGCGTGGCAGCACTGCCAATCCCACCCCCTCCTGGGCCCAATCCACCCACTGTGCCCTCATCGCCGGCCTCCCCTGCCCCTTTCTACCCCTCCCCGCACACCCTGTCCCTGTGCTGGACTTACCTGGTCTAGCGGGTGTCCCTGCAACTGCAGGCACCAGCGGGAAGGCTCCGGCCTTCCCGCTGGCACACCTGGGATGTGCACGGTTGCAAAGTGTTTTACGGTGCTTTTGCAATAGCATGCACTGGCGGAAAATGTGTTCTGCCGACATGCCAGTTAGTCTCGATTGGGCCATTAGTTTGCCTTTGCTGCTCATTTCCAAGACCACGTTTGTAGCCATAGCATTCTTGTAGTGATGCCACCCCAGGGAGGAGGGGCCCCACAGATAGGCTCTACTAGGGGCCCTGTGAAACATGAAGCCAAGCCTGTTCATAAGAATACCCACAAAGACTAATGTGAGAAGGACTGATATAGTTCTCCAGTACTTGAAATGATTATACTTGAAATGATTATATATAGCCATGGCACCAGAGGTGTAGCTACACCACCATGGGGGGGACGGCTCACTGTGCACCCCCTGTGATGTCACAAGCCCCACCCCCTTGGGGGTATGACGTCACTTTCACGCCACTGCCAAAATTTGGTGGCAAAATAGTGGCGGAAAAGCACCCCCCCCAGGGCTTTTAGGCCTAAAAAGCCCCCGGGATGCACAACTGGGTGTGTGTGCATAAAAAAGGGCATTTACCTAAAGTTCATGTACCCCAAGCCCGGACACATCCGTCTTCCTGTTTCCGAGAGACCGCACCTACGCAGCCTTGCTGCAGCCTCTCTAGCTCCCCTAGTCTCGTTGGCTGGAGGACTCAGCCAGCGAGACTGGGGGAGATAGAGAGGCTGCAGCAAAGTTGTGCAGGCGCAGCCTCTCGGAATCAGGAAGACGGATGCGTCCGGGTTTTGGGGGGGTGTTGCATGAACTTCGGGTAAGAACACACACACACATGGCATTTTCGCAGCCTTCTTTAGCCCATGCGGAGCATGGGAAGGTGGGAGGGCCAATCCTCTCGCCCTCCCAGGCTCCACGCAGCCTAAAAAAGTTGCGGAAAAGCATGGGGGGGTGCACTGCTATCACGGTGCTGTGAATTTTGGCAGTGCCGTGGCGGCAGCGCACCCCCTGCAGAGCTCAACACCCTCGACGCCCAGGCCCCGCCCCCCCTAACGATGCCACTGCATGGCACTAATGTGGTCACCATGTGCATCAGTGTTGGCTGCTACTGGAAATGTCTGCACAGGAAGTGAAAATACAAATTAGTGAACAGATCACCATGTTATGACTACAGCCTGCGATAAGTCATCACATGGAGGCCACATTGTTGGGATCACATTGCAGGTGGATACGGGTATACTTCCTTCCCATGGTGAAATTCTTATCATGAGTGTGACCCACATGTGATTGGAATGTGACATTCTCCCAGTTACTCAGGTAAACCAGAATGCAATGCAATGAGGCTGCATTATATGCAGTCAAGGAGGTGCATGAGTAAGTGCAACAATGGACTGAACATGCGGACAACTGCTGAGCTGTTACAAAGGAACATTTGTGATATCTGTAGTAAAATAGTCGGTGCGTCTATAAATGATCTTGCATGTTTATATTTATAGGTGTGTGTGTGTGTGTGTGTGTGTGTGTGTGTGTGTGTGTGTGTGTGTGTGTGTGTGTGCGTTTATAACAACATGTTTTTCATGACCTTTACTCAAGGCCTTTCAAAATTCCGTCTGGAATAAATTCACAGAAATATTAACGGCACTTGAAAGTAAGCAGCCTGCAAGCGGTTGATGGATACTTCGTTATCTTGAAAACCTCTCCACTAAGCAATTTTGTACAAAAGTAAACATTTGTGCCACACTGTAAAAGTACATGTTAAATATTTATTAAGCAATTTTAGACACGGGAAGTTAGCTGCATTGCTGGCATGAATGGCAGCACACAGTAAATCATTTGGCAACCTCAGTTTTTGAATTCAGCATACTTTCTTCACTAAGAAACACTTGACTGCCTACTCACCACCCTCCCATGGAACCATCCTCCATAACAATTTTTGAAAAAAGTTGGTCATTTTCATGATGGCTAAACCGTGGGGTATAACACTCGGCAACCTTGACCTGTAAATTAAGCACCATTTTCCCAGGGCCGGCTTATTCATCAGGCCAACTGACATGGTCATGTTTATTCTAGCTGTATTGTAGAATTGCAGAGCCCTACAGAGGCGTAACTAGCCTCTGCGGCAACCCCCCTGCATGTAACATCACATCCCCACCCCTGTCGCGTCGCAGCAAAAAGCCCCCGTTGCATCGCAGCAAAAAATCCCGGTGTTTTTTCGCTGGATTTATGCTCCTAAGAGCGCGGGAGGGAAGCAAGCCTCCAAGCTACGCAGCCGTTTTTCGACCAAAGCTGGCCGCTTTGTTGCCCCCCCACGTACTGCCCCCTCCAGCCACCGTCACTGAAGCCCCATACCAGCTATTAGGAGTAAGGGACAAGAAAAGCTTGTGCACTTCTACACCACAGTTCTTCCCTTTCACTCTATTCCCTTCTTCGTTCTCAAATCTTAGAAGCGGGGGTGGTTCTTGCGCCAGGTCTTGCCAGCCCTGTCTTTCTTTTCGTTAAAATGACTGGTTGCCCCCAATTTCCCTCCAGTGCCATCACCTTCCACATTTTCCAGAACACTGACTAGTCTATGCAGCAAAAGTTTCCATGGAATAGGAAAGAGAACAGGTTGTTCAAATCCACTCTGATTTATTAAATTTCAAAAAAGAATTCACAATGTATTCTGTAAGGCTGGCCCAATTTATGATGAAAAATGAACTACTGGGAAAAGTAACAATGTGTGGTTTAGATGGTTGATGTTAGAAAACCAGCGTTATATAGCACACAGCTTTCAAAATAGCAACTGACCTTTTCTATTTCTGATCTCAGTAGCATTTCTTCCTGACACCATAGTTACTTATTTTTAGGCTATATAACAGACTTTTCAGGATAAGGGTATCTTTCAAAGGTTACTTACAACTGAGATATTAATTTTGCAGAGGTTTAAGCAGAATACTGGCACTTTGGACATGGACAAAAACTAAACATTACAGTTGGATCATAAGCTGCTATACTGTTAATGATAATTATATATTATAATGATAACTATTGATTTCAGCAGAGAAGCAGGAATGTACTATTTCCTGATTTTATACAATCATCCTACAGCCTGTGTATTTATTCCTAGTTCTCAAAGCTCACTGCTTTCCCATATTGGCTTTGTAAAGTACTACCAGCTGCTCATCCTTCTCAACTCATCCCATCTCTATAACTCTCGGAAAGTGTGAAGGATTTTGCAAAAGATAGGATGCCTCTTACTAGCCTGAGAAATAACTGATTTGCTTTTCCACATTAGTGTCAAAGCTCCCAAGCTGCGGTCTCCTAAACCCTTGAAATTGGAGTATAATTCAGAGCAAGCAAACAAGCATGAACAGACAGATTCAGGCTCCAACTATGTGTGGCACAGAGTTCCATGTTCTTCTCTCTACTTTTTTAGACAACCAAAATCAGCTTCAACAAGCTGTAAAGGCCGAGCTATGTAGCATGGCGGAAAATATAACAAAAATTAATAATTAGGGTACGCCATGGCTTGCTTATAAGAAAGCATATTAAAATGCTTTTTTGCTTCTGTATCCAGCTTCTGCGTATTAACAGACATCTTTAGTTCTTTGTATCAAACTATGTATTCTAACAAGCATGTTGGCCTCAGCAGAAGGAGATAACGGAGGGGCCCCGTAAGAAAGAAAAAGTGTGCGCCTCGGCCCAGTCTCCGGTCAGCCCTAGATAACAACGGAATTTACGTATATGAGCAACCTTGAAGATGAGATACAGCAGATGTATGAGCGAGAATGGAGCCTACCTCCCTAAAGATCTGGAGGGGTGGAGGAAGGAGGGGTGACTGCACCCCTAACATCACAAGGGGTGGGGACAGAGAGTGAGAGGGCTTTGTTAAAATGTATATTGTAATCACGCTATGTCATATGGGCGGAATAAAGACGCCCCTGTTGTACTCTATGCTATAAAAATTAGATCCCAAGAAGCATTCGCGGGCGCACCTTGCTTATGCTACGAAGCTCTTGGTGTGTGCCCACAAGTGCTGTGTAGAACCAGTAAAGGATCTGAAAACCTCCTCCAGCTGATTTATTGTCTTTATGTGGGTAAAACAAGGCCCCAGCTCCTTGACTGGAAGTCTCCAGGTAACAGCTACACCACACACTTTCGTGTTCCGGCACGTTCCAAGAGCAGCCGATTTGCTGGAACGGGTAAAGTGGAGCCTGTCTCCACTTGGCACAGGATGGAACGCAACTCTCCGATGGGCCAACGCCATCCGGCACTGAGACGACACACTAGGACGCACATGGATGCCGCTGAACATGATGCGCCGAGACCCGTGCGGTGTAGCACAGCCTTGAGTCAGGGCAGAGAAAGGGCAAATGGGGAGAGGCTGCATAACCCCTTTTCCTGTGGGCATTTTCAGCTCAAAATCTTCCTCCTCAAGCTGTTTTTCTCCCCCATGGTGGATAGCATCTTCCCTACATCTTTCCCCCAGAGGGTAAAAAAGCAGCTTGGACCTCAGGGAGGTGATTTTGAGCTGAACAATGACTAGAGGGGAAAGAATTTAAGGCACCTCCTTCAGGTAATTTTAAAACTCAAACTTACCTTCCCCAACCTGCTTTTTCACCCACTGGGAAAAGATAGGAGGAAGATATAGGATTTGTAATCACTACACGTGAAAAATCAGCTTGGGATATCGTAGTGAGCCAAACAAAGAGGAAAAGAGTTAAGCAGCGTCTCTCCATCTTCCCTTTCTCTGACACTTACAGTGCAATCCTATCCAACTTACACCACCGGTGGGGGAGGGCAGGGCCAGGGCGGTAGCGTTTGGAGGGGAGGGGAGATTTAAATCCCTTTTGAATCCCCTTTCCATTCTGGGGCCTCCCATTCTCGCTGCACCACTGGATATACCAGAGGGGTAAGTTGGATAGGATTGTGCTGACAGCCTACCTAGGCTGATTTTGGCTTCAAAAACAAAACAGCACATATACCACATAATTGGAGCCTTAGACTGTATATAGAAAATGTAGTTTTCAATCCTAATCATCCCTAGTGCTGGCACAGTGACTGCTGCACCGTCCTAAGCTGTTGCAATGTGCCATTAAGCATGTGGGCAGTCACCGGCGGGAAGGCCTGCACTGTCCCGCCGGCACCAGTCGAGGGTGGAATGCACACCGGAGCAGGTAAGAGCTGCTCTGAGCAGTGCAGGGCCAGGGGAAGGGAGGGGGTGTAACAGGGCGGGGGAAGGGTGGAGATGGAGGGATTGGGCCCAGGAGGGGAGGGATTGGCAGCGCTGGCTCATGCTGAATCATCCTTCCCAGGCCTGAAAACCCCACGCAAGGCAGCTCGGACTTGCACATACTATTTAACAGTCGCAGATTCAAGTTGCCCCATTCAGCAGGCTGGGACTTTACCTGTCCTGGGGTAAGGGGGCAGGTGTCCTCAAGGAGTCCTCCAGCCTGCTCAATCTGCGAATAGGATACAGTGCAGCTGCACTGGCCCTGCTACATTGGCGCTGGTTAGAATTGGGCTGCCCAAGATGCATTAACAATTGTCTGAAGAGCAGGATGCCAAATGAATGAGACACAGACTCTGGAATAATTATGTGAGACTGTCTCTATTCCATTCCCTGTCATTTACCACACCGTATCAATTTAATATACATTTTTGTTGTGTACAGTACTCCCCCCATATCTGCTGGGGATATGTTCCAGGCCCCTCCGTGGATACTTGAAACCGTGGATAGGAGTGAACACCCCCTCCATGGTTTCTTGAGGACCCCCCCGCCCTGCCTCTCCTGCGGGCAGGTGTGCGCACCTCCCCAGCTCTTATTTTTCTTTCAGCAAGCTTTGTTTCTTCCTTAAAACAAACAGAGAAGCAGCCTCCATTGCAGGCAAGTAGAACGAGACTAAGAGGCTCTGCAAGGCTTCTGTTAACCTTGCAGAGCCTCTGTAGGACTTAGTCTCGTTCTACTTGCCTGCAATAAGCAGTCAGAGGCTGCTTCTCCTGTTTGTTTAAGGAAGAAACAAAGCTTACTGGGGAAAAAAGTAAAAGCCTGGGGGGGGGGTCCCCATGATCCGTGGATAACTGAAACCGTGGATAGCGAATCCGTGGATATGGGGGCCCACCTGTAATGTTGTTTCTTTTATTGATAATTTAATATTTAATGAGACTGGTGGTATTGAAATGTTTAGAATAAACTAAATATATAAATTTAAGACAAATAAGTAGCTCCTTTTAGGCTTTTACTGTGTGACTTTTTCTTGAATTTTCAACGTTTTTGCTCTATTTCCTGACATTTTTCTTTCTTTACAATTTCATTTGCCCTATTTGAAACGATATTGCTTTCTGCTTTACATTTGGAAGTCCTAGAAGTATGGCAAGCAAGGACAGAGCTTGCAAAGAATTGCAGGGTTCATAGTGCGTGGTACTGAAATAAATTACACGTGGTCTCCCAAGGTATTGCGGTGAAAATTCTTGAGGAAGATTGGAGAATGGCAAGAATTTGAGTTTGGGGCTGAGCACTGAACAAAACTTACAGCATAATCCTATCCAATTTACACCACCGGTGTAACCAGCAGGGGAGGGCAGGGCAGGAGGCTTGGGAGGGGAGGGGAAATTTAAATCCCCTTTGAATCCCCCTATGGAGGGGATTTGAATCCCCTTTTCGTTCTGGGGCCTCCCGTTCTCACTGCACCACTGGTTACACCGGTGGTGTAAAGTTGGATAGGATTGCGCTGATAGTTTCATCCAGAACTTGCAGTAAAATGTTGTGAGGAAAGAGGGGAGCATGTTAGGAATAGGAGTTTGTTATGAGCACTGTTTCACAGTAATGCTCAAAAATGAAGAAAAGGGGCACCCAGCCACTTTCAGGAGATATTAGAATTTTAGAAATCCAGACATTTTGAGTTATATGCTAAGGAGAGCATGTAGAAGAGGCTCACAGCGCAATCCTAACCAACTTTCCAGCACCAGTGTAGTCGTGCCAACAGGGTGCACACTGCATTTTCCAGTGCAGAGGCAGTCATGGAGGTCTCTTCAAGGTGAGGGAACATTTGTTGGAAAGTTGGTTAGGATTGCGCTGTCACAAAAGCAAGCTTCCCTGCTGCCTTATTGGCACAGCAGCCCTCTGCCTGTTGAAATACTGTTCCGGGGGTGGAGGAGCCCCTATAAAAGGACTCTATGGGATTGCACAAGGCTGTAGCATTAAAAAGTTGAACTTGGCAAATATTCTCCTTGATTTTCTTATGATATGACAGAGAAATCATACCACGGTTGTTGTAAAGTTAGCAGGACAGGAAAAAGATCCTTGAGAGTGTGACATGTAGATCAGAGAGGTCTTTGACTCCATAATATGGTTCCCAGTCGCGTCGCTATGACGCGCGACACCCCAGAGCGGGGTTGCGCGTCGCCCTTAAGGGGGAGGCTCTGCCCCTGCGCGTGACGTCACGCGCAGGAGCAGAGCGCCCTCCCCGCTCCGTTTTCGGCTCATTTTGGAGCCAAACGGACACAGGGGAGGGCGGGCGGGCCCGCCTCCAACTAAAAACTGTAAGTGGGGGGGATCGCGCGTCACCCCTATACGCGCGACGCCCCCCGGCGGCCCGCCCCCCCGCTTCCCCCTGTCGACGCCGGTGACGGTTCCGCATAACTTAAGGCTGTCATGTTTTTGAATCCAGGACTTTTCTGTCTGACCAAGCACTGTATGAACTGCTCAGACAATAGCATGCTACATGCAGTTCTCAAGCACCTTCCTTTTCCTGCTTGTCCCTCCCTCTCCCCCCCCCACTCTCTAGAGAGCCTCGCCTTCTTAGCATCTACTTCTTATGCACAGGGAATCACAGAACTTTGAAGTATGTCTCCTAAAATACTGATAATCATCCTCAATTAAAATGAATAATGAATTTTAATTTGCCACTTACCCTTAGGATACAGTTCAGTAGCTAAGAGCTCATTTCAGCTTATACCCTAACTTGAGCTCTCTTAGGGATCCATTTTGAATTAATGCAGCAGAGGCTCCACTGCTTTACTTGATGGGGTTTGGAAGTTATTTGTATCAGTTCTCTAAACAAATCTCTCAAGTATCTCCTCTTTCCAAGGAAAGCTAATACTAATGACAGCTATTCTGTGATACAGATGGTGGCAAATGCCAGGCTTCTGAACCCAGATGTAAAACAATGGTGAAAATGAATGGAGGAGTTAAAGTTGGAAACTTGCACCAGGAAAAAGAACTATCTGCCAAGAGGAAATTCAGTCGTGCAGATCATGCTAGTAGTGGACTCAGGACCGCATTATGACTTTCATGGGCCCTAGGCACTTTTGCCTTCATGGGCCCCTCCCAGCAAAATAATCTCAATATTAAAAAAAAAAATGATGGAACTTTAAATACTTCAACATATTTTTTTTTCTATTTTGGGAAAAAAATGATAGATTTTCATGGGCCCTAATTTTTTTCTGATGTGAGAAAAAAAAATGTTTTCTTTGAACCTATTTTTTCCTGATGTTTACAAGAAATTAAAACATTTTCATGGGCCCCTAAAAGTATTGTGGGCCCTAGGCCCTATGTGTACTGCCTAATGGGTAAGTCAGCCCTGAGTGGACTGATGGCACAATCCTATCACTCAGGGCCACTCAGAGGATTTTTATCAGGGGGCACAAAGTTTCTTTTGGGCCGCTTTCCTTCATGTGAATTTGGCTCCTGGGCCCCCCTTTTTGCTCTGGCCCCCCTTTTTGGGCCTGGGCCCGGGTACGATTGTACCTCCTTAACCCCCCCTCTCAGAGGCCCTATCACCCATTTATGGCAGCAGATCTTGTGGTTCGCTGCTGCAAATCCATTTACAACGGCACAAAGGGCCTGGAAAAAGTACTGCACCAGGACCACAGCCACTTCTACTTCTGCCCCAAGGTGCATATATGGGGTGGGGGTGGGGACAGGAAAAAGGGGAGGTGGTGGCAGCTCACAGGATTGGGTCAAACCCTGTCCTGATTGCCCCAATCCTAGTAGGCTGTGATCAGGGTTGCGTTTGTCCAGATCCTTTTTGTGAGCATTTAACCAGGGGTAATCAGTTTTCTGAGCACTCCTATTTGAATGTTCACAGCACATCTAAGGCTGCTGTACAGACTTACCTAAGAGTAATCCCCAGTGCCTCTGAGAGGGGGGTTAAGGCCAGGGGATAATTTGTACCTGGGCCCAGGGCAAAAAATGGGTCAAAAAGGGTTCTATATAGTCTGGCCCGTCTCTTTAGATCATCAGAGAAGGCCCTTTTGTGGGTGCCGTCGCCCAGGGAGGTGCGAGGGGCGGCGGCCAGAAACAGGGCCTTCTCGGTAGTGGCACCAACCTTATGGAATTCCCGCCCCTTTGACTTACGAACTGCTCCCTCCTTGGACACTTTCCGGCGAGGCCTAAAAACCTTCTTGTTCAAAGAAGCCTTCTGAGCCCTTGCCTTTTTTAACATCTCGCTGGTACAGGTGGGGGTGCGGCTGTTTTTATGCTCTTAATTGTAGCAATAATCATTTTAATCGATTTTTAGATACTGTTTTTATTAATTTTCATTAATTGTTTCTTACTATTTTAAAATGTGATTATTTTTGTATTGTATTTTTTGTATTGGATTTTCTTTTTTTCTGTTGTAAGCCGCCTTGGGTCCCTTCGGGGAGAAAGGTGGGATAAAAATATTGTAAGTAAATAAATAAATAAGGGGGCCCTGGAGCAAAAAAAGGGGGGGCCAGGAGCCAAATTCATATGTAGGAAAAGGGCACAAAAGAAACTTTGTGCCCCCTGATAAAGTTCCTCTGAATGGCCCTGGTAATACCCACTGAACACAGTGGGTCTTACTTCTGAATAAACATGTATAGGATTGTGCTGAAAATAAAGACGTAAACTCCTCTTTCAGGTGGTCTGGTTCAGTTCCCTGGTTGAAATGTAAGTTGCCTTCAACAGTCCCTTCCCAGTCTCACTGTGCTGTAGCAATTTCACATACAGTCAGGGCCAGCCCATGTGGGTCCGCTACCTGACTCTGTCCTTTACTCGCTGCTGCCACCTTCAAAGGCCAGTTCCTTAACAAAAACAGTTCCTTACTTCCTCACCACACTCCGTCCTTGCATGGGGTTTAAAGGGAACATGTCCCTTTAAACTAAATGCTGCATGACTATGGAGTGAGAGGAGTGGGTAGCGAAGCTCTCCTTTCTTGTGCAGGGTTTAAAGAGATGCATTCCCCTTTAAACTTTAAACCCCATGCAGTGAGAAAAGCAGATGGTTTAATCCTCACTCGCTTTTAGAGAGAGGGGAAATCAATGCGGCTTGAATCGTGACAGGATGCAGGGAGGTGGCAGTGGCGGCAGACATGCCCTGAATCTGCCACCCCCTCACTCCCTCTGTCATCTGCCATGGACGCAATCTACATCAGGTCACTTCATGGCTGGGCTGGGCATGCATATAGTAAGGAAGGGACTGAAGCAGAAAAATATGCTATCGTTGCTACCAAGGATGCACCAGTCCAAACGCTGTGTACTGCCTCTTAAGAGGTAAGCCCAGGAGTTCTCTGAATGAAGAGCCAATGGGAGGTAATTTCAGTTTTGTAGCAGAGACCTCTGAGAATGGTTTGTGTGTATGGATCTAGCCCTTGCTAAATGGGGAAACAAAGCATCATTTACAGCGCAATCCTATTCCTACCCAGCTCCTCCAGTGGTGCAGCAGTGGTGGAGAGCAGAACAGGAGGCTTTGGGAGGGTAAGGGGATTTAATTCCCCTATAAAGGGGGATGTAAAGGGGATTTAAATCCCCTTTCCCTTCCAAGGCCTCCCGTTCTCCCTCCACCACTGCTGCACCAGTGGAGGAGCTGGGTAGGATTGCACTGTTAATAACATACAGTAGAATACATAGCTAGGCCCTAAGTCTAGGAAACATATGATCTGTAACAACACATCACAGTATGACAACCATGTGGACTAGGTGACACTCTCATGTTAGTGTGGCTCACTGATAGCCATCACATGTTAAAGTAACCATGATACTTGTTTTACTCATCTGTTGCTGTTTTGTCTAATACTAAACAATTTTCTTTGTGTTATTGAGGAGAGTCAATGTGCAAAGTGTTGGTATAATTCCAAAGTCCATGGTTGCATTCTCCATGTCACTTGTAATACTACCAGCATTTAACAATTTATTTGAGTGACACTTCACTTCTCTGCCCAAAGGTTTTGTTCCATTTCTATTGCACTTCCTTTGACCTTTAAAAAAACATGGACATTTTATCCCGCAGCTTGCTGGGAAATGAACTTCTTATTATTGACTTTTTAGAAGTGGAAGACATAAGGTCATGGACCAGGTCACAGCAACAAGGAACCTTCTGTGCTTAAGGAGATCCTATAGTTATTTTGCACCTATTCTGTCAGTGCAGGTTATTGAATTTAGTGCCATCCAGACCAGAAACAAAGTTTTGAAATCTGTCAACTTCACATTTTTAATGTTGCATTTTGACTTTGAAATTTGTCCCCAACATTTGAATGATTCAGACTCGTTGGATGATCCTTTCAATTACTGTATTGTTATAGTCAGCATTTTTGACTATATTTTCTTATTGGTTAAGATTGGTTCACACTGCCATTAGCCTTTTTGTCTTTCTAAAGCAGTAGTCTTCAACCTTTTCGGACCCAGGACCCACCTTTACCTCCACAATGCGATAAGGCCTGGAATGGGCCAAAGACTGCTGCACATGTAAAACAAAATGTGCACGTAAAAAAATTCGGCAGCCCAGAAGTGTGGGTGTGAAAATCGTGACCCACAGTTTGAGAAATGCTGGTATATACCACTGGATGTTAAATTTCAGATATCATCAGATATCAAATATATCACCTTTCCATCAATGATGGACTTGGACCAGGAAGACCTGGGTTCAATTCCCTGCCAAGCAATGAGGCTCACTGGATGACTTGGGGCCAGTCACTATCTTTGAACCTAACCCACTTCACAGGGTTGTTATGAAGACAAGAAGAGAGGGATAAGCCACATGCACTACTCTGAGCTCCTTGAAGAAAATGATTAGTGGGCTGGGGCACCTCTCTTTCGAGGAAAGGCTACAATGTTTGGGGTTCTTCAGTCTACAAAGAAGGGGCCTGAGGGAGGGCAGGACATGATTATATAAAATTATGTATGGAATGGATATAAAGGAAGTATTCCCTCTTGCACAACACCAGAATCAGAGGACATCCACTAAAACTGTCTGGCAGGAGAGTCAGAACAGACAAAAGGAAATATTCCTTTACACAGCACGTAATTAATATGTGGAACTCCTTGTCATGGGATGTTGTGATGGCACCTGGCCTAGATGCCTTTAAAATGGGATGGGACAGATTTATGGAGGAAAAGACCATCACAAGATAAAAGTCATGATGACTGTAGGCAACCTCCAAGTTTTATAGGCAGCTATCTCTGAATGTCAGATGCACAAGAGTGGCAGCAGGATACAGATATTGTATCTTGTTGTCTTTCTGCTCCCTGAGGCATCTGGTGTACCACTGTGAGATACAGGATGCTGGACTAGATGGGCCCTTGGCCTGATCCAGCAGGGCTCTTCTTATGTTCTTATGAGGAAGGAGAGTATATACAGTTGGACCTTTTTATCCGCTGGGGTTCTGTTCCTGGAACCACAGTGGATAAGAAAATCAGTGATATGAAATCCGTGTGTGTGTGTGTGTGTGTGTGTGTGTGTGTGTGTGTGTGTGTGTGTGTGTGTGTGTGTGTCAGGAGCGGTGCCACATTACCTTTTTTTCCAGCATCTTCCCCGATTCCCTTCTCCTGAGTTTGTTTAAACTAACTGGGGGGAAAATGGCACTACTGGAAGCAACCTGTAAATGGCGCCAGAGACTCCTGGCTGCATTTTTCAGTGGTTTGGACACACGCAGGAGGCTGGAAGTGGCTGGCAGGCCCCCGACAATGCTGAAAAAAGAGGTAATGTAGTGTGGTTAGACTCCCTCTTCCACAGTTTTGCCATCCGTGTTGAGTCAAATCCATGGATAAAAAAACCGTGGATAAAAAGGTCCGACTGTAGATATAAAAACAAATATCAAATACAGTCATATTCCATATTAAGGGGCCCAAATTAGGAACCTGCAGAAGCCTTCTGAAATTTTCATTTGTCTTACAGAACCAATTTAGTTTCCTTTGAAAATTCTCAGTAGTTTATCAGTGGCATCCTGAAATTCACTTCTAATTTCACTTTTGTGAATTTTGGTGCCAGCAGATGCCACAGGCTGCCAGTTGTCAACTACCTTTGTCTGGAATTAATGTAATAAATGCTGATGATTAACAGGCATTAATTTGCATGATGTTTCCCCCTTTAAAAGCTCTGGTGCCAATCCCTGATGATTTTAAAGAGCATTTTGGGAGCTCTGTAGGGCAGATTTTAAAGATGAAAACAAAAAATGGAAATGCACATACACCCCTCTGGGTCACGGCCAACTAGAAAAACTGTTGAATTTGTTGAACAAACCCAGTTGACATTTTTAATTCATTTATGTGTATTTTTATTACAGTAGTGACAATGCCCCACACCAGAGCATAGCTAATTATCCTGACTGCTTCCCAGAAATATTTTCATAATATTCTCCTCAAATCCTTTACCCTCAAAATTGTGCACCATAAACAAAACACAAGAAACCTGCCCTCCGTGCCCCCCTCCCGACATAGCTTACGGTAGGCAGATGGCGACTTCCACTCCTCCTTGGAACACTCACCGCCGCCGTTTAGAACAAAAAGAAGGATATTTGAAAAGCTTTGGCATGAGTGTACATTGATTAAACCTCAATTAGGAACACTGCCAAGGGCCATCATTTGTCAATTTTATAGGGACCTTATTAGACGGCCAAGTTTTGACATATGAACTGGATTAATTTATAGGAGGGATGTACAACTCTAATTATTCTGAGTTATTTACTACTAACTTTTTTAACTAACTCAGAAGGACTGCATCATGGTGTTAACTACAAAACCAGCATTTTTCGATTATAAATTAATTTTAACTCAGTGTTTCCTTTTAAACCATTCTGTATTAGCCCCCCCCATTCTCTCTGCAGCACAAAACACAACTCTCTGTGTGCCAGCAAAGCTCTTTCCCAATCCCTTTCTATGCATCATTGTTTCTTTTTTTCCTATTCCATTTCTCTCTCTTTTCTGCATAGTGACCACTCCTTTCTCTCTGTTTCACCACAGCTCTGCACGCCTCTCCCATACACCTATTTTTTTTCTGTGGTCTCTCTCTCCCCCCCCCAGGCCCACTTTGAGTTCTTCCTCTTTTTATTTATGCAATACTATAGCATTCTCCTCTCCTTGCACCACCAAAGACCTAACTGCACTCAATTTTTGAGTTCCGCTTTTCTTCTCTATTCCCCCATCACATGGATCTCGCTGCATGCCCATTTCTCAGCTATTCCTTTTCTTTATTCACCTTCAAGTCTCTGCATCCCAGGTTATCTCTGTTTTTTTTCTCTGCACCCCATAGCACTCTGTTCTTGTGCCCCCCTCTCTCTTCCCCTAGCTCCCCTATTTTTACTTCTCCTTGCTGGCTTTAGTGACAAGAGCACCCAAGCCTTTCACTCTCCCGGCAATTCATCCAGTGAAGGGAACAACAGTGAAGGGAACAACAACGGGAAACAGGTTATCTTGTTGGCTGTGTGCTCCCTGAGGCATCTGGTGGGGCCACTGTGTGATACAGGAAGCTGATCTAGATGGGCCTTTGGCCTGATCCAGCAGGGCTTACGTTCTTATGAAGGAATCTCAGGCATGCACGATCTGTGTAGTGTGGCTGGCTGATTGGCTACAACATGCTGGAAAACTCCACCAGGCACCGCTGGATCCAGGGGTAGAACAAAGCAGATGTACTGTACTGATGTAGTCATTCTTCCTTGCTCACTCCCACCTTTGATGGGCTTGGACAGATCTTAGAGGTGAGAAAGGTGTGGGAAAGGGCCTCAGGCAAAGAGTATGTGGAATTTCCTCCAAAGCACCATAAACAGCCAGGGGAGGGGACTGCAATCAGCTCACACAGACCTTATTTGGTGCAGATCTAATTCACAAAGAAGTCAGAAGTCTTGCTGGAAGCTGCAGCCTCAGGGAGTCTCTTGGGACAGAAAGTAGGTGTTTGAGGCAACTGTGTATTTGTTAAATATGTGCTTGCCCATTCACCTATAAACTGGAAATTGTAGGATCCACATTTTATACCAAAGGAAACTGTGAAACCTGCCCTTCCTGTCCAGCACACTTCTGGTTTGGGGCCCTGGTTGGCAGAAAAAGCCACTTAAAAGCATCATGGATGGCATGGCAAGATAAAGTAGTGATGGGTTTCACTCCCTTCCCCCTCATTATTCTTTTGTTAGACCCCTCCCCCACAATTCCCTTACAGCGCAATCCTAAGGATCTGGTCGG
Organism: Plestiodon gilberti rubricaudatus; assembly: GCA_026170595.1. NCBI lineage: Eukaryota > Metazoa > Chordata > Lepidosauria > Squamata > Scincidae > Plestiodon > Plestiodon gilberti. Next base: position 69,181,490 of record JANXHW010000002.1, read on the forward strand.
CGGCCCAGGGCCGCCCGCTGGATCCTGTGCACAGGCTTCCCGGCACACACCGGGCCAGAGGTCTACTTGGGGGACGCTCGTCCACTTCCCCGGGTGTAAACCAGGGCTGGCCCTATCAGCCTCCTCGGATTTCCGCCAGCTAAATAGGTGGCGGAAGTAGAGGAGGCCGTGTAACGGCATAGCCAGCCTGGCGGGGACGGGGATATGGCTGACGCCATCCCCCGCCCCCTTCTGGCTCGGATAGGCCAATGGCCCTCCTCCCTCCCAGGTCAGACTGCCCATGCGACCAGCGGTGGAGGACTCACCTTCTGCTGCCAGCTGCATAGAGATCCGGCACCGTAGTAAGGGAGGCCGGCCTTGCGCCGACCTCCCTTACTCCAGAGTCATCGCGAACGTGCTTTTTGGCATGTTCACGACATCTTCCGGCAATGGAACACTTGTTCCGTCGCCGGATTGTTCAGGTGGATTGTGCCCTTAGTAAGTGAAGAGGCAAGCACATGTTTAGCCAACACACAGTGGCCCTCTGTTTAGCACATGTTTAGCCAACAGTGGCCTTCCGATTATCTGCTACAGATTCAAAGAACAAGACTAAATTATTAGTCTGTGCACATGCATCTTTGTGCATTTGAAACATCAGGTTGTATATCTATTTATAGAACACATTTAGAGAAAGATTTCTCCAACACTAATAGGCACAACACAGACATGCACATTTCAGTGAATCTGAAATATTTTGAGCTTCTACATCAGCAGCTTTTGCCAATTTGAAGAATTGCTAAAAAGGGAACCGTCAATGCAAGCACTCCTAGGCTTATGTATGTCTACTCAGAAGTAAATCCCATTGTGTTCAATGGTATTTACTCCCAGTAAAGTATTATCTGATTACAGCTTATGTCTCTGGCGTACATATTTGTCTTTTTTTTTTTTTTTAGTAAGCTTCTTTTGCAGCAGGCACTACATCTCTTAATTATTTCAACTTTGGAATTGAAAGGTATCCTGATGGACACTTGGTTTCAAAATCAGATTAGAAGTAGGATACGGGAAGATCAAAAAGTGGGCTTTCACCTGGGAGATACTGATTTTGATAAGGTATTTTTAAATGATGATGATAAATATGTAACTAAAATGTACAATTTTTTGTTGGACTTTGAGATGGTAGATGAAACAGTTAAAGATGTTATGATACAGTGGTCACAAAATTTAGGACGAGAGATTTATTCTCAAGAGTGGGAACAGGTTTGGAATTCTGGCATTAAAATGGTTAAAGCGGTTGCATATAAAGAGAATTTGTATAAAATGTTTTATAGATGGTATTTAACACCTAGGAAATTATGTAAGATGTATAAGAATGTTTCGAGTACTTGTTGGAAATGCAACAATTTGGAAGGTTCCTTTTTCCATATGTGGTGGACATGTGAAAAAGCAAGAAAATTTTGGAGGATGGTCCATGCGGCATTGGAAGGGATATTACGACATACGCTGTTGTTTGTACCAGAACTATTTCTTTTGAATATAATGACATCAGTAGTATTTCAAAAAGATAAATATATTATCATACATATAGTTACTGCGGCTAGGTTGTTATATGCTCAGCAGTGGAAAGTTGAGAAGATACCAGATATTGATGAGTTAATAATTAAGATTTATGACTTGATAGAATTAGATATTTTAACGGAAAGATTAAGAGAAGGAGATGTTAAAAAGAAATTAGATTGGTGGCAACCATTCTATGATTGGCTGAAAAGATAAAAATAAAATGTTAGATTATTAGTAGATCTAAGGAGGTTAAAGATAGTGGGGCTGGAATATGTATGAAGCTAATTTTATTTAGCATAACTGAATAGTATAAATAGTCATTTTAATGTAGATCGACGTCCGTTAGTTATTTTTCCATTTGTTTCATGTTGGTCTATCCTTGTTGCCCTGTGATTTTCCTTACCGTATTATCCCTGTAGTTTTTTGTGGTTAATAAAAATTTTTTTTTTTTTAAAAAAAAGGAATTAAAAAAAACCTGATTGTGGTTTGATGGGCAGCCTATCAAATATGATAGCTTTGTTTAAAAAAAGTTGGCCAGGATGTTTACATTGAGCTTGATGTTGCAGACTGTGAGGAGTTTCTTGTTTTGTTCCTGTGTAATTAACCATGTGAGTTTAAGTTTAACACAGTTTTAAACAATAAATTCTGAGATTGTACAAAACAGTTCTGAAGAACTAGCCACTATTTATACCAATACTGGTTTCAGTGATTTTTAACTTTTGTAAAAGGATGAGCATTCATTGGGGAAAAAGAGAAGCAATGAAATAATTCTTTCATCATATTTATAGGTACAAAGGTTCAATCTAAGGGGAGTTGACGTGAATGTGTGACTGGCTGCTTGGGGGTAAGTCCCATTATACAAAGTACGGCTATGTCAGTCTTTATGGCAATCCTAGCTAGGTAGAGCCAGATGAAACAGCCTTTGCGATAAAACGTGGCTGAAAGTTTATAGTTGAGAAAAACTACACCTTTTGAGCTGATCTAGATATACGTATTGCCAAAATAATCGCTGACTATGATGAGAACTTTTCAAAAGGTATTCATTCTGTTAGTGGGGTAGTGTCTAAACAGCCTTTGTGTACACTCCAATTGTAGTAGTAGTTAAATTCCTCACTAGATGGCAATGTTGATCCATATAAATATAATTGAGATGCACAGAAGGGGTCTTTAAAAGCAGAGTGGAGAGGTGAGGAGGTGGCATGATGATTCTCTAGAGGGACGTTAAAAGTTAGTGATGGGTAAGACGGGTAAAAAAGGACACTGGCATAATGAGTCCCTAAATGAATCCATTTGTGCATGGGGCAGAGGTTGTGGTTGAAAGTACCGTATTGTCCCGAGTATAAGACGCACCTGATTATAAGACACACCCTTAAAGTTTGGTGCTATTAAAAAAATTAATTAAATAAAAAAATTAATTAAAACTCCTGATTATAAGACGCACCCCTAGTTTAAAAACTTAAATTAGGAGAAAAAAGTGAGTCTTATACTCAGACCAATACGGTAATTGCATAGAAAAGAAGGTAACTTCTGTGGCTAATTCAAGAAAAAAGTAAATAAATCTAAACTCAGGACAGGTGCTGCCTCCGGTAAATTAGGTAAGGGAGCTGAGGTGGAGTATATTTGGCTGAAGTGCTGACACCTGAATTACTCAAAGATCATCTCTATACTACAACATAAAGCTGGTTTAAATGGTCACATTTCCCCTGTGGGAAGCAATCCTAGGGAACACAGCTCTGTCACCAAACTGAAGAGCTCTAACATGGCATCCCAGCAAACGTTCTTGGGCTTCTTTGAGGGAAACCATACCAATTGAACTCCGTATACTGGTGTATTCTAATACTGATATAAGCAAAGGAGGAAAAAAACTATGATCTGAACATATCTGGGAACTTTCCCATTTTCTTTTAGGATTGTTCGTGGTACCTTTTAGAAAACAACCAAGTGCACTATATGAGAAACAGGATTTATAGCTTCTGCCCTGAAAGGGATCCTGTGAGTCTTCCAGGAGACATGAGGCAAGTGCAGTCCACTTTTTCAAGCAGCACTTGCTAAACCTTTCCCTCCTCTCCAGTTTTTTAGAGGCACAGGATCTCCCATTTGCTCAGGAACTGGCAACTCTATACATATTAGAACAAACTTCTGGTGGTGAGCATACTACAAAGGCGCCACTAGTAAGCTGCATAAAGAGCTGAGCATTCACGGCTTTTATGCAGCTTTCAAGCAAAAGGAAGCATTGTTCCGATTTTCAAGAAGCTGAGTGCTATGATCCCAATCTGGAAAATGCGGTTAGAATCTTTTCAAGCCTCAACTATATTCTCTCATGGGATAGCCCGAGACCTAACAGGATAGTTATTGTACTCCCCAGCCCACATTAAGTTGGTTTATCATAAATGCAACTTAATCAAAACTCATTTAATAACACATTTTCCCCATCAGCATCTTGCAGTGTTTTTCATGTTTTGGCTGGATCAGGCCCAGCTCTGTGGAGTATTGCGTCTTCTAAGGCTGCCACCTTTTTTATTACCCCTGCTCCTATGCTTTTAACAACCACCTCCCAAACAGAAATAAAGTAGGTGAAGCTTTTTCCATCACTTTGTCTCCATGCCAGGAAAAGCTTCTCCAGCTTACGGTGCAATCCTGTGTATGTTCGGTGCTGGGTGTTGCGAAAGTGCCGTTAAAGCACTTGTGCAACACCCGGTGAGTAAGGGCTGCCAGGACAAAGGCCCGAGGTCCACTTGCTTCTCACGGAGCATCCCTGTGCTTGCCGCACTGGACGGGACAGGGGCAGGTGGACCGGGTGGTGAGGGAGGATATTGGCGGCGAGATACACCGATATCCAAAGCCCTCTCCAGGCCCGGCGCGGCCTTACACAGAGGGTGTACGCCAGCTCCAGAGCTAGTGTACATTCGAGTAGGCCCACTGGGCCTCAAGCTGCTTACAGCTGGGGAAGGAGACAATCATTCCCTTCCCTCGAAGTGCACCCGGGCTGCCCCAGGGCAGCCTGAGACCTGGATAGGATATGGTGGCTGGCCTTTTAGGCCGGCCGCCATATCTTACACAGGATTGGGCTGCCCATTTCTGCATGCAAAGCTGCTGTTAAAGTTACAGAAACAGCAATAGGAAAAGAGGCAACCCTTTGCTTCACTTATTTTTCAGCGGCAACTACCTAATTTCTGAAAGCTTTGTTGCAGAAGCTGTCTAGAAGCCTAGAGTGACAGATGCAAAGAAGGAGAGAGCTCCTGTACCTTTGATAGTTGCATAGAAAAGAAAGATTTGACAAGAATATCAGTCAGGAAGTGGAAATGAGTAACAGCGCAATCCTGCGCAATGTTGCCTCGGTGGAACTATAGTTCCGCTGGGGGAAGGTGTCACAAACACCGTAAGGCATGTTTGCGGCACCAGGGGAGTAAGCGGCGCCAGCAGTGAGGCTGGTGCCACTGCTCCCCCAGCCACAGACCAGTGGAGTGGTGCCCAATGCAAGTAAGGCTGACCGGTCAGAGGAGGGTGGGGGAGGCTCCGCTGATATCCAAACCCCCTTCCCGGGCCCGGCCAGCCTTACATAGCCTCTCTGGATTTGCGCCGGTCATTTTGCTGGCACACTTCCAAGGAGGCCAATAGGGGCCACTGGTGCTCTCCCCGGGGGAAAAGGATGAACGCTCCTTTCCCCTGAGGTGAACTCCAGCCTTGCCGGTGTTGGCCCAATACAGGCTAGGATCCAGCGCAGCATGCTTAACGTGCTACGGCAGATCCTAAGCAGGATTGGGCTGTAAGAGAGTTTGGAAAGTAGGAGGAATGACTTGGTGACACAGAGGGAAGACACAGAGGGTTGCTGTGGGAACAGCAACCAGGAAATGATTCACCAAAAAAGCAAAGAAAGACAGCAAAAGGGGCAAAAATTAAAGTAATTAATTAATTAATTAATTATTATTATTATTATTATTATTATTATTATTATTATTTATTATTATTTATTATTATTATTATTATCCCGCTTTCTCCCCCCATAGGGGATATAGTTCAATCATGCCAGATCTGACTCTCACAAGCCAATTCTGCGCAAGTTGCAGCGGTGGCCGGTCTAAATGGCCGGCTGCTGCATCCTGGCCCACGTTGGTGCAGCCAGGGTTCACCTCGGTGGAATGGGATGTTTGTCCCCTTCCCATGGTGTAAGTGCTGGATGCTCCAATGGGCCTCATCAGATGTGCGCCAGCTCTGGAGCTGGCGCACAACCAGGGAGGCCATGTAAGACCGGCCCGGGAAGGGGACGGGGATATCGGCACAGCCCGACGTCAATATCCCTGCACCCTCCCAGGCTGGGCTGGCCAATGGCCCCCTATCCCGCCATTCTGGCCTTCCCTCCCCCTGCCAGGCTTACCTGGGTTGGGCAGCTCAGGGGCTGGAGGGCAGCCGTGTAAGTGATGTGGGCCTCCATGCCGGCGCTGCTTACACTAGAGGTGCTGCAAAAGTGTTTTCTGGCACTTTTGCAACACCTTAGGCTGGTGGAGCACTTACTCCGTGCAGGATTGTGTCCTTAATTTCAGAAGTGCGATGGGATGCACACTGTGGTTACAGTGACATAGAAAAGGCACAAGCTCATTTCGCATGTTCCATTATTGAGCACAGACACTGAAAACAGGCTTAAAGTTCCTAAGACATTAGAAACTCACAATGTGATCATACTTGGTTTGCCTTTCTGTGGCCTGCTGCTTCTGTTGAAGTATAAATCCAACTATTTTGATCTTTCTTTTACAGTTACTGTATTCAGATTTTGCTTCCGTCTTCTAGATAAAGGCCTTACTTCTTTGACTATACAGTGCAACTTTCCTCAGCTACCTTGAGCGTCTTCCTTGTGGGAGGAAAAATGTAAGATATAACCTTTTAATAAATAAAACAAATACATTTAAACCTCTCTAATCTGCACCCTTCAAAAATCTGAGCATAGTTTAATAAGAGAGAAGGAAACTATGTTCAGATTTTAGGAGGTTGTCCTGGGCAATACAAATGTTTTGCTTTGTGAAATTTCTGGATAAGGCGAGAAATGTTTGACTATATCTCAGTTTCACAATAACATACTTTGAGCAGCCAGGTTATTCACCACTTTACAGCCAGGTCTGCCCAGCTTTTGCTAGGTACATGGATTTGGAACTCCTAGTTGTCGACAGTTGGTCATGCAGTTCTCTTCATTATTATATAAGTTACTCTAGCGGAGGAACTTCATTGATCCACAATGGACTGATGAGGGTGACTGCATCACTACGGTCTCATCGTCCCTTATTTGGGAAGGCAGCCTAAGGAGAGTTGATGTTTTATACCAGTGGTTCCCAACTTGGGGGTCGGGACCACCAAGGGGTTCACAAAGTGGTTTCTGGGGGGTCGCGGGATGTCTACTGGATGGCCACACCCAAGATGGAGGCTCACTCCTCTCCCCCCAATGCAGAGAAAGAAGTGTCTGATGCTCTTTGGAGCTTGTTTGCTCACCTTGTGTTACTTTCTTCTTGCCTTTTAGCATCTCTGTTGATATTAGGCCACCCCCCCACACACACACACACACCCAAATGGGGCTGCTTATGAGTACAACTATAAAAATGTGATTTATCAAACAATGTAATTTATTAAAACAATGACATCACTTCCAGCCCTAGGTCTTAGGGGGTCCCAACAGATTGTAATTCTACAAAAGGGGGTCCCGGTGCTAAAAAAGGTTGGGAACCACTGTTTTATACTAATGATGTTTCCTTGGGTGTGGTTTTAGGGAATGGCTTGAGGTATCCTGTTTTAACTGTGTACAAGGATATCCAAAACTTCATTGGCAGAACAGATGCCTCTTTTGGGGATTGTGAGGCCAGAGTAGGTTTGGAAACAGAGTTCAAAATGTTTGAGAAATCCTATCATACAGTATCAGCACAACATGTAATGGCCAATAACTAAAATATTTTTTGTAGTTAGACACTTCTTATTGTACTGTAAAGAACATTGTTCACTACCAGAACATTTTTTTTAAAATTATGTGACATACCCAACAGGGTTACATTGTGGTTAACTACTGATATACAACACATGAATTTACAAAGACAGTGTGAACCCAACTATTCCAGTTCCCGAGTGCAGTTTTCAGTGTTCAGTACAAGATCACACAGTGACGCCGTGCATTGTAATTAATTTTCAGAGCTAGTTCTATTAATGATCCACCTTCAGAGCTCTTTGTTGACAAGAACTTGTATAGTTGTCAAAAAGATCATTAAGCCCTCCTGGTAATGAGCTCGTTTAATACAAACTCCCTATTTAGCAATTATCACTTGATTGATTCATCAGTGACTTTGGTGTTCCAGCTTCATAAACAGATCATGAATTGCTATGTTCAAGAAATGTAAACATTTTAGAATTCTGTTAACTGAAGACACAGCAAACCCAGTCAGATATACATACCAGAATCACTCAATCCCAAATGTAAATTCTCTGTTCCATACCTGCTGCAACATAAATCACATTTTAAATGGATCTATACAGCGGACCCCTGCTTTATGATGGTAACACCATTGTATTATGAAAATATTGTAATTTATTTTATACCCAATAATGCATTGTTTTTTTTTGGTCTTTTGTTCCAAGACCTCGGAATTTGAAGTTTCTGCCTCAGAACTAAGCTATTTCCCTCACTGAAATGTGATTTAAAAGGTGCCTACTGTGCTCTTTAGGGGTCATGGTTGTCAATTTACACAATATTGTAATTATAAAACACAAATTACAAGGCTGTATCCTTCCCTCAATACACACAGCCACGATGCTAAAAACACTGCTAGTAGCTGAGACGCTACCTAGAAGGCTTGCATTTGCATCAGCTATATCCTTCCCTTCAGACACACAGCCACGATGTTAAAAACACTGCTATTGGCTGAGATGCTATGAAACACATGCATTTGCATTGCTGATTGGCTAACCTATCACCCACAAGGTCCTGTTGGCAGCAATTTTGAACCCATCTTAAAGTGAATAACTGATCATATAAACTTGTTTTACTATGGAGAATCCACTGTTAAGTGATTTGATCGTAAAGTGAAGCCACTGTAAAGCCGGGGTCCCCTGTATTCTGTTAAGTAAGTTGAGTGTCAAATGAAGGATTTTCTTACCTATTTCCGCCATGGTTATTCCTGGAGCTAACTGCCCATTGTTGCAAGAGCTATAGGTAAACAAGTTTGGTACAGAAGTGAGGTCATAGATAGGTTCCTGCTTGATCTGTTTGATTCCAGTCATGTCTAAGCCAGACTGATCTGGGGAGGGCTGGGCAGAATCCACATTATAATAACCCTCTGACTTCGGCAGGTCAATGACGTGCCCATTTGAATAAGTGCCACCAGTTTCATTGTTCAGGTTGCTCAGGCCGTTGCTGATGCTGTTGCTGTAGACTCGGGCCAGGGCTTCCGCTTCGCCACTCTGCTGCTGCCGTTGCTCCTGCAATCGCTGTTGATGCTTCTGTACTTCGGCATACAGACTGTCCCTCTGCTTTTTGGACATCCTTCCGAATTTTACAGCTGCAACAAAGCAACCAAGAAAAGGGACATTGTTGTCTTTTATCAGGCCTTTAAACAATGATGAGTATGCAATGTGCTTCAAGGAGTTCACTCACTCATCCTTACAACCACTCTGGAGGCAGATTGTGGATATTCGTATTCACTGGCGTCACTGGAGCGTGGCGGGGGGGCAGGCCGCCAGGGGGTGACGCGCGTCATGGGGTGACGCGCGCACCCCCTCGCGCGTCACCTCCGTGACGCGCGTCGCCCTCCGGACGCTCTGAGGCCGGCCCGGGAGCCGGCCTTGGAGCGTCTGACCCCGTCGACGCTCCAGGGCCTTCTGAAGGCCCAGGCAGCGCGTCAATCCGGGTATTTCCTGGATTTTCGCGCATGCCCAGACCCGTTTTGAGGGCAAAAAGCCCTCAAAACGGGTCTGCGCATGCGCGAAAATCTGGAAAATACCCGGATTGACGCGCTGCCTGGGCCTTCAGAAGGCCCTGGAGCGTCGACGGGGTCGGACGCTCCAAGGCCGGCTCCCGGGCCGGCCTCAGAGCGTCCGGAGGGGGCGACGCGATGCGGGGGGGGGAGCCGGGTGGCCCCCTCCCCCCGCGCCTATAACGTCGCGCCCCTAGGGGGGGTGACGCGCGTCTAGTGACGCCCCTGTTCGTATTCTTAGAAGGAGAAACTCAGAATGACCAGTCTAAGACTGCCCAGATAATTCATGGTTAACATTCAATCACCTATAACACACTAGCTCTCTTGTAACTTTTTTTTTGTTACTGACTGTATATACTAGTTCCTCAAGTTACGTATGGTTGTGTTGGTGCTTTGCAAGTGCAGTATGTTCTTTGGTTGTGCTTTCATACAGGTGTGTTAGCGCTGGGCCAGCAAGAACTAGACATTTCAACTTAAGTACATTTTGACTGGAACCTAACCTGTAGATACGTAGGGGATGTAGGGCTCAATCCTATCACCCGCAAGCCCATAGCATGCAGCGCCACTCTCAGAGTGCACCTCGCCAGTTCACCTCCAATGGGTCTCCTCTGTCCTACACCAGCTATTTTGCTGGCCTAAGTCCAAACAAACTTGGTTCAAGGCAGGGAAATAGGGACAGGATCTTGCTGTGCGTTGCTGCTGCCAAGTTCCTCCCCTGAATGGCACCCAAACTACTTGCTCCCTACCATAAACTGCCCATGATTCTCCCCTGAACTGCCCCCAGCGCTGGCCTTCCTGCTCTGGCAGGGTGTCTGGAAGCTGTTGTCATGTGTGTGGGGCCTCCAGCCATTTGCACTGGTGGACCTGAAGCACATGATGGCAGCCAGACCAGGGTTTACGGTGGTAGACCATGAGATCCGCCACCATAAGCCCTGGATAGAATTGGGCTGCCCATTGTATCAGATATTTTTATTCTTATAAGGGCGCAATCCTGCGCAAGTCTGGAACGGCGGAGCGAGTGCTCTGCCATTCTCTTACTTCCACCAGCTATTTAGCTGACGGAAATCCAAGGAGGCCTATTGGGCTGGCCCCGGTTTATACCCGGGGAAGGGAACGAGCGTCTCCTTCCCCGAGTAGACCTCCGGCCTGCCATACAATGATCAGCCTCGGTTCAGGATCCGGTGGGCGGCCCTGGGCCGCCGGGCGGATCCTTAGTGTTATAAAGTGTATATAGTCATTGTTTTTATTGTAAGTTCTTGTGAGAACTCATTTGGGTTACTTGGTGGGATATTACATTTTTGAAAGGAATAAAGACATCAGTTTTTCTGACACTGTGGAAGGGAGGAGGAAACCTGAGATGTTCTGCTCCTTCCATACTTTTCTTTGCCTCTCCGTAATAAATGACAAAGATTTTCCAGATAAATTTCTAAACGGCAAATCTATGGTGGGGTAAAACTATGTGATAAAATGCATCAGTGTTTAGTAGATATTATATTGTCATATTAATATTTAATAATTACATATTTATTAAATATTCTTATATATAACTTATGATTGTAGACATAAGTATGGTATAAGGAAAAAAGGACACTTTTCAGATGGCATGAAGTATGGGAGAAAAGAGGAAATTAAGCATTCAGCGGTCCACCATTAAGCATTCACCAATTGTATCCACTAAGCCACTATTAATGAGTCACTACGGATAAGGAGCTAGGAGAACTCCTTTAGGATTAGTGGCATGTGAGACAGAACATAATGGCAACCCTAACAAACACACACACACACACTGGTTTACCAGGGACAGACATCAGAAAATAGCAGCTGTCCCTGGTGAAAAAAAAAGTGGGGAGTGAATGGTACAGACACCAGAGAGATAACAACATTGTTCTCTTACATGTGCCATGTGCCTGCTGCTACATTTCTGACAGACAAAGCCTGAGGGTCTAGGCTGTGATCCGAATCACAGTCACCAACACAAAAGTAAGTCCCACTGAAATCAATAGGGCATATTCCAAATAAATGTGCCAGGCAGCCAACACCCTGCTGTGAATAATGAGCAGGCCTGCCATTTCTTTTTCATCTCTCCATGTTCACCAAACAGCAAACCAGAGCTATACAAATGTACAGGCTTCAGATTTGTATCCTGTGTGATTTATCAATTTTCCCAAAACCTTTAATCTGTGCACTAACAGGATTAGTACCTTCTGAAGATAACAAGCCCTAAAGCCCTATTATCACAACCTGTCAACAGGGCTGTTATCTTCACACACTCATTTTGGGAAGGAAAAAAAAATAAGAGTGTTACAGGTTAGAGTTAAGGCCTAGAGGGAAATAACAGACTTGAAGGTAAACACTCTATAGGAATGGCACTTCCTCCAAAGAAGCAATATTCATGGGTTACTTTCCAGACATTTATTTGCAACATATAATCTTAAAGCACTAAATGTGTTCTTTCCTCCTGAGAAGAAAGGGAGAAAATTGTGCCTCTGTTGGAATAAGTCGATATCATAATGCAAAGCTACTGTACATCACCATTATTTGCAACAGACAAGGCAAGGGCAATGTTTAAGAGTCCTATTCCAGAGTTGGATACACCCTTGTCATTCTCTGCTGTGTGTGAGAAAAGAGGCCAGACTGATCAGATAGTTCTTTCTTATTTTAGGTAACATGAGCTTCATTCTTCTTTACATACCATTTTGGCAACACTGAAAGGGCATTACACCCTATATAAAAGAATGCCAATTCCCACATGACACTGCCCAAATGGTAAGGGCTTATCCTGTGACCTTTTTCCAGGTGCATCTGCTTCCTGAGGTTAGGTATGTGACAACCAGAGAAAAGGGCATTTTCAGTAGTGACCCCATTAGTTGGAATGCTCTCCCCAGGGAGGCTTGCTTGGCACTGCTTGCTACATCTTTGCATAGGCATTGAGGAACTTAAATCTACATAACTCTAAAGCATGACTGTAAGGGGTAGGTGCAAAGGCCTTTTATTTATCCACACTTTTTATATATATTTTTAGATCCATTTAAATGCTGTTAATGCTTCTTGTCCTAAATCACTGCTTTAAATAATATTTTTATATTTTAACTAGGGGATAGTTAGGAATAGGAAGAGCTATAGCCATAGGAAGAGCTGCCATAGGAAGAGCTGCCATAGGAAGCTCAATTGGAAGCTGCCCCACTCTGACTAAGTGGAATCTTACAGCCCAATCCTGACTAACTATCTGGCGGCCAGCCCAGGGCGTCCTATCCTATTCTCGGACCCGGAGGTCTATTCGGAGGAAGGGGACATTTGTCCCTTTCCGTGTAGCACGGCTCGACCCCAATGGGCCTCCTTGGATTTCCGGAAGTAAGAGGAGGTCGTGTCCCCACCCCCTCCTGGGCCGGCTCGGCCAATGATCCCCCTCCCTCGCTGCCCGGACCGCCCTTGTGCCCGCCGGGGGATCTCACCTGACTCTGGCGGCCGCAGAAGTGATCTGGCGGCAAAGTAAGGGCGGCCCTTACTCCCGAATCATCGCAAACATGCTTTACGGCACGTTTGTGATGGCTTCCGGTGGTGGAGTGCTCGCTCCGCCGCCAGAAGTTTGCGCAGGATTGCGCTGTTAATCTTTTAAAGAAATAAATGAAAATCAATAAATAAAACAATAGTGGCATCCATCTTTGAATTTTCTTTAATGTGATTCTTTAAATAAAAGAAAACAGAAGATAAGTTCAATGAAAGCTGTAGTCTGGCACATACAGTATGCAAGAAGACTGTAACTTATAGTTCACTTGTTTTTTTCTGGCAACTAGGATCACCTCTTCTTATCCTGGTAGTTACCTTTAAATCTCCTCTACCACATCTGATATGACAAGCAGGTTTCTAGGTCTAACAGCCCAAACCTCTATAAAGATACATGGCTGGACTAAAGGGCTGGCCGCTGTATCCTAAGCCCATTGTGGGCTGCCCCGAGGCTGCTAGGATGCACCTTGGGAGAAGGGGATGTTCGGCCTATGGGCCTCCTTGGATGTATGCCAGGTTCAAACCTGGCATGCATTTGGAGCGGTGGTGTAATGCTGATGCGGGCCGGGAAGGGGCTTGGAATATCACCACCGATATCCACTCCCCCTCCCAGCCCAGGCCGGCCAATGGCCTACCTCCCTCACTGCCCTGGCCCTCCCACCAACCAGCGCAGGACTTACCTGCGGCAGCAGGAGTTGGGCAAGTTATGCAGCGGAGTGAGCAGTGCCGGCCCTGCGCTGACGCTGCTTACTCCCGAGTCATTGAAAAAGTGTCTTATGGCACTTTTGTGGCGCTTTAGAGTGTCGGAGCGCATGCTCTGCCGCTCTAAAGTTAGACAGGATTGCGCCATAAGCCACAGAACGTAAGGAAGGGAGCAGAGAATATGACAGAAGAACAAATGAGTGAGAACAGCCACAACTGCCTCTTCCTCTCACTGCATATCTCATAATCTACCCCTGCCTGCTTGCACGTCTGGTTCATACAACCACCTGTATTTTTGTTTCTCAGATTGAAGCAAAACAGAATGAATACTTCACTGTGGGCAAAAATTAAAATCCAGGCATCTCCCCAAACATCCTTACTACGATGTTGGTTGAATGGTGCACTGCTGAAATTCTGGTGGGTTGGTGTCAGCAGTGGGTCAGGCAGGCACTGGTCGAAGAGCTGTGCCAAGCACTGAGCCCACCTAGGCTGCCAGGCCAACCCCTGACCCTCAGAACCAGTGGCAGTGGTGATATGCAATGTGCCTTCTTTGTAAATGCAGTGCTGGGCTTTGAGATAGGGTCCCTAGCAACCTGCCTCTGGTACTGAATTCTGATTTGTGTCCATGACAGAGTGTTGAGATGACTGCTTCACTGCAAGTAAACCTGTATAGAAAATAAGCAGGCAGCCATATGACAAAGACTTCTGAGATTAGCTCTCATACAGAAAACAAGGACAACCATTTTCCTTTTGTTTCCCTGCTAACCCCACACCTGAAGTATACTAGATGCAGTTACCATAACAATTCTCCAAGCGTAAATATATGTTCCTTGCCAAAACCACAAGTTTCCCATTACCCAAACTGTAGCCTGATGAGGTAATGGAATTCTCACAGTCCAATATTCCATGCCACATATGGATTCACTTAATTTGGGCTAAAATTCTGGCTTCTATTATGAGGTAAACAATTTCATGCTCAAGTTTGGACAGTTTGGTGTAAAAATTGCCTCATTTTAGAGTTTTCTAGTACATTTGTCTTAGGCTTCATGTGGACCATATTCCAGCTTTCTAGGTACCTTAATAATTTGGTGGTATACTTCTTATCCCCTAGTTCTAGCAAGAAAGACCTAAACATATCTTCCTTTTAATTTTTTTTTAATCCCCATGATCTGGGCTATGTATATTGTCAGCTTGCTTGTTGGCCTGAAATCACCATGATCATTTCACAATACATTTTGAGACCCCCATTTTAAGGGAGGAGTATACAAATATCTCCTTTTCAGATGTTTTTAGTAATGAGAATGTCTTGAGCTACAAGCATCTTGACATAATGGGCTCTATATCTCAGTTGAATGTGATTAATAATTTCAATGTTCATTGAGTTAGTCAGTGAGACTCTGGAGTCTTTACATACATAAAGACATAAAATCATCCAACACAGATCACAACAAAATTTCATTAAATATAACAAATACTTAATAGCTGCCACTTCTTCCCATTTATTTCCAAAGTTACCGTACTCTCCAAAATTAACCCAAAATATAGCTGAAGATGTGCTGGTATAGAAATGTGTTTCCCTTACTTAAAAAAATGTAATAGAAGGCTGTGGTGGGCCTTTCTTTGGAAGGAGTTCCACAATTTGGGAAAAGTCCAGAGATCCCAGCTTGCGTAGTCAGCTTCTTGGGTTGATGGAACATGAAGCAAGAGCACTTCAGCTGCTCTTAACACTTGCAGAAAATGCCAACAAAGACTATTTCAAACTCTCCTTCCATCATTCTCTCTATCTGACTAGCTAAATCATAAAGACTACAAAGACTGACAATCATCATGAGGTGATTCTACCTTCCTGACCAAATAATAGACCTTAATGACCAAGGTTTTCAAGTCTTTGGAAAAGTTTTGGATAACTCAAAGGCACAAACTAAGCAGCCATATCCAAACACCTGTGTGATGCTGGGAGATATGCCTTTAATATCAGTACTTTCAAATTAATTTCAGGAAACTTTCAGGAAACAGAGGCTTGAGAAAGAGGAATGCTGACTAGCTAACATCCAAACTGCATTTATTTATTGACTTTCTGAGTTGAACTTTGCACCCATGAATTTCTATATTACACAAAGAATCTCACCTAAAATTAAACATAAGTCCTCTTATCTCTTTCTAATTTCCTCAAAATTACTTTGCAGTAAGCAAATAACTTACAAAATATTTTCTAGAAAAGAATCACATGAAAAATGCATGGCATTGGCAGCAAGATTCAAAGGGACTACTTTAACTTCCCTAAAGTGGCACCCAGAGCATCTGAAATGAGGCAACAGCCAAGCAAGTCTGCCTTACTTGTCAATCCTGACAAAGAGATGTGTAACTTGACAGTCAGACACAATCTTATGGACGTCCATGCATTCAGAATGTCATATCTACCTTACAAGAGAATTGAAAGGTACCATAGAGGAAAAGTTTTCTTTTTTATTATATTTCAACACCGCATTTTTTTTTCATTCTAAGCCCGATGCTTGCACTATATCTTAGTGTGTAAAATGTAAGACTCCTCTGATCTAGACTTTGGTATGGCTTAATTAGCAGGTTCTATTGCAGCTGCCCGTTTGCTTTGCTCTATAGCAGTGGTTCTCAAACTGGTGGGTCGTGACCCACCAGAGAAAAATATTCAGAAAAGGGGGTTTTGTACTTACTGGGGCCTCCGGAGGGTGCGGGAAGGCCTGCAGACCCCTCTGCAGGCCTCCCCTAACTTCAGCTCGCTGCTCTGTGGCGATTTATGACCACTAGTGGTTTTGGGGTGAAAACTGGAAGTGGTCGTAAATCACCGCAGAGCGGTGATCTAAACCTCAGGGAGGCCCGCGGAGGGGTCTGCAGGCCTCCCCGCACCCTCCGAAGGTTACTTTCTACTTGTAAGTACGAAAACCCCTTTTCAGAACATTTTTTTCCCTGGCAGCAGCGATCCCTGGGATCACTGCTGCCGCTGTCCCCGCTCCCGCAAGTACTCAAAGTTCTCCCTGCCTCGCGGGGAGAACTTTGAGAAACATTGCTCTAGTCTATAGCATAGTGGACTCATCCAGTGAACTGACACACTGGGTATATAACAACATTGATTTTCGCTTTATTTTTGTTCTCCGCAGCTATATGTAAGTTAGACTACACTGGTCTACAAAAAAACTTTTTTTCTGGCCTGGACCTTTGCAGCTGTTTTAGACTAATTTTGGGGCGCTGATTCCAAATCTGGCATCCGTTTTTGTCTATAACATCAGGTTTTTGAGATATCAAATATTGCATTTGATAAAATCAATGAAAAACAGCAAATTTACACTGGTCTACAATTTTTTTTTCTGGCCTGGACTTTTGCAGCTGTTTTAGACTAATTTCAGGGTGTTGATTCCAAATCTGATCTCAGATTTGCTCTATCACATCTCGTTTTTATGTTATCGGCATACCCCATTTTCATTGATTTTCCCCAACATTAACTCTTTGTCACTTATGATTGCAAGTTGTTGTGAGTCAGTGACTGCTTTAGTTTTAAAATATGGTGCTGTATTTTTAGGATAGTGTGTTTATAATATCATTTAATGTAGATATCCACATTTATTTAATATTTTCCTTCTGCAGGGCGTGATCTAACAATGGCTACAACAGGGGTTCTCAACCTGTGGTACGGGTACCCTTAGGGGTATGCGGACCTCTTCCTGGGGGTACACCAAGCACTGCCCCTTATCTGCCCCATCAGCAGCTAATTGTTAATTAACATGGATTTTAATTTGTAATTATTTTCGAAGCCCTTCTGTCTCTGATTTTGGTTTTGGGCTTATTTTTGTACTTTGGAAAATGAGGTATGCCGAAAGCATAAAAATGAGATGTGATAGAGCAAATCTGAGATCAGATTTGGAATCAGCACCCTGAAGTTAGTCTAAAACAGCTGTAAAAGTCCAGGCCACAAAAAAAAAAATTGTAGACCAGTGTAAATTTGCTGTTTTTCATTGATTTTATCAAATGCAATATTTGATATCTCAAAAACCTGATGTGATAGACAAAAACTGATGACAGATTTGAAATCAGTGCCCCAAAATTACCTTAAAACCATTGGAATACCTTATGCCAGAAAAAGTGTGTTGACCAGTGCTATCATTCAAAAGCTTACTTATAATATTTTAATCGCTGTCTAGGTTAGCAAGATTGCTTCTCTATGTGAAAACAAACATGGTTGCAAAACCATAGCCATATTGTGGGCAGGGGAAGTGCATATGCACAGCCACAGAGTTCGAAAGTGTTTTTTGCTGCAGCCAATGACCTTGCTGAATAGGCTCACTTTAAATGAGTTTTACATGGGAAAACATTTGCTCATCCCATTATTTGATTGGCAGCAGTCAAAACCTTTCAAAACTCCTCTGGCTGTGTCTATGCTTTCCCCTCGTCGCACTCACATTATGGTTGTGTAGAACTGTAGCCTTGCTCTTATCAGCTCTTCTATTCCAATCCTGTGCTGGAACTTCTCATGTTTAGAGCCATTTTTATCATTCTCATGTTGCTCGTCCTTTTGTTATTCTTTTTTCCAATGCGTAACATACAACCTATTAAAAATGCCTCCGGTTTTGGGAACAGCAACTATCTCTGTTACTGAGCCGTGAGCTGCCTTTCTTCTTCTCCAGACATCTGTTGGGGGTAAAAGCACAGTACAATGAAGAACAGTTTCAAAGGATTGATCTGTGAAGCAGGAAGCAAGCTCTTTACCATCTCTAGACATTCCTAGGGCTAGACACTTCTGCAGTCGGCAGTGTTGGCAACGATTTCTGTTGGTTCTGTCAATTAAACAGTTTCTCTGCCTTGGGCAGGAGTAAGATGCATTGTTCTGTTGACTCCTCCTGAAGAATCCCTGGTGAGAGAAAGAAAGAGAAAGAGAACGCTAGATCACTCTATACAGAGGGGAGCCTTGGCACCATCAGTGCAATGAAAATGGCTTGCAGTCTGTCGCCATTTTTGAAAAATGGTTTTGCCATGTGCAAGTAAAGCCAGAAAAATAACAAACACCTTCATACACTGTGGTGTACGAAGACAGAGTCATCAATCATCAGTCTCTATATACTGGACAGCCAGTGTGATATAGTAGTTAAGAGTGCTAGGCTTAGACTGAGGTGACGTGGGTGGAATCCCCTCTCACTGGCTCACCTTGGTCCTTGCCATAACCATCTTCCATGGTTATTATGGCAAGGATAAAATGGGAATAATATCCATGCTGCCCTCAGTGAAACAGAAGAATATAAGTGTGAGACATAAATAATGCAGTATATGAGAACCAGATGTGTAGGGTTTAATTTAAGCCAGGGCTGTCTCAGAACCTGTTCAATGCACACGCTCAGCTTAATAGTAAGATACTACAGTGTCCCTGGTCTGAGTATATGCAGGAGTGACTTTTGTTAACTACTAAGATACCACAGACAGCCTCTCCTTAGCTGACATTAGAGGTTAAGCATTTTCAGTGCAGAGTTCCTGAACCATCTGGGCTCTTTTCTTTTTGTAGAATTAATCATCATATAGTAATCTTTCTCACAGAAAAGTCTGTTCCTATCCATTTTCTCCCAGGTGCATGAATATTATCCAACACCCACAATTTAGTCATTTAGATTTATGTAGTAAGCACAGAGATGTTTCTCTTTCCTTGACAAGCACATTCGTAGTTATGCAATTTTTCTTTTAGACTTTCTAACCAAGTTGTCATTGAGGGACTGGAAAGAAGGAAACATAATGCAAAATCATGTGAACACTTTGAAATACCCTTGCTACAGTGCTGAATAGATATACGGGCTGGATATGCAGAAGACCATTTTACTACACATTATTATTTTACACATTTGCCCTTGTGTGGGAAAATCCTCCTTGTTACTTCATAAAGTAACACTGATGACTGGCTTACCAAGTAGTTACAAGCATGCAGAGCAAATTTTTGTTGTTGTTGTTCAGTCGTTAAGTCGTGTCCGACCCTTCGTGATCCCATGAACCATATCCTGCCAGGCCTTCCTGTCCTCCACTATCTTCCTGAGTTCGCTCATTTTCATGTTCGTTGCATCAGTGATGCTGTCTAACCATCTCATCCTTTGCCTTCCCCTTCTCCTTTTGCCTTCAATTTTTCCCAGCATCAGAGTCTTCTCCAGAGAGTCCTCTCTTCGCATTAGGTGGCCAAAATATTTGAGTTTCAGCCTTAGTATCTGTCCTTCCAGGGAACAGTCAGGGTTGATTTCATTTAGGATTGACTGATTTGATCTCCTAGCAGTCCAAGGGACTCTCAGGAGTCTTCTCCAGCACCACAGTTCGAAAGCATCTATTCTTCGGCGCTCAGCCTTCCTTATGGTCCAACTCTCGCAACCATACATTGCTAGCAGAGCAAATTATCAAATGGTGAATGATGGTTTCTGTTAAACCATTGACACAGTCAGTGCTGGGGCAAAAAGGCAAGTGTTGTCAGAGATATAAAAGGAAAAAAATGGAAAATAAAATTTAAATCTATGCTATAGGTATAGGAAATGAAATACACTGGAGAAACATTTACTCCACATTTAATGTGGTTGGATTGGTATAAAATCCATAAAGATATGTGTTTTGGATTAAACAAATGTATCTTGTGTTTATTTACCATTTTTGTCCAAGTAGGGTAGTATAGCCCACACACAGTAGATTTTGTAGTCCTGTAAATACTGACTGCTCCTTCATGGATCATTGCCTTGTCGTGGCGAAGGGGCTTGCGTAACTCAATGAAGCCATGAGCTATGCCGTGCAGGGACACCCAAGACGGACAGGTCGTAGCAGAGAGTTCTGACTAAAAGTGATCCACTGGAGAAGGAAATGGCAACCCACTCCAGTAACCTTGCCAAGAAAATCCCATGAACAGTACCAAAAGGCTAAAAGATATGACGCCGGAAGATGAGCCCCTCAGGTCGGAAGGTGTCCAATATGCTACTGAGGAAGAGCAGAGGACTATTCCAAGTAGACCCAGAAAGAATGAAGCGGTTGGGCCAAAGCCAATAGGATGTCCAGCTGTGGATGTGTCTGAGGTTGAAAGGAAAATCCAATGCTGCAAGGAGCAATACTGCTTAGGAACATGGAATGTGAGGTCTATGAATCAAGGCAAGCTGGATGTGGTCAAAAATGAGATGATAAGATTGAACATTGACATCTTGGGAATCAGCGAACTAAAATGGACGGGCATGGGCGAATTTAAGTCAGGTGACCATCATATCTACTACTGTGGGCATGAATCCCTTAGAAGAAATGGAGTAGCCCTCATAGTCAATAAAAGAGTGGGAAAGGCAGTACTGGGGTGCAACCTCAAAAACGACAGAATGATTTCAGTTCGAATCCAAGGCAAACCATTCAACATTACAGTAATCCAAGTGTATGCCCCAACCACTGATGCCGAAGAAGATGAAGTTGACCGGTTCTATGAAGACCTACAACACCTTCTAGAACTAGCACCCAAAAAAGATGTCCTTTACATCATGGGAGACTGGAATGCTAAAGTAGGAAATCAAGAAATAAACGGAACAACAGGCAAGTTTGGCCTTGGAGCGCAAAATGAAGCAGGGCAAAGGCTAATGGAGTTCTGTCAAGAGAACACGCTGGTCATAGCAAACACTCTTTTCCAACAACACAAGAGGCGACTCTACACATGGACATCACCAGATGGTCAATACCGAAACCAGATAGATTATGTGCTTTGCAGCCAAAGATGGAGAAGCTCTATACAATCAGTAAAAACAAGACCTGGAGCTGACTGTGGCTCAGATCATGAGCTTCTTATTGCAAAATTCAGGCTTAAATTGAAGAATGTAGGGAACACCACTAGACCAGTCAGATATGACCTAAACCATATCCCTTATGAGTATACAGTGGAGGTGAAGAATAGATTTAGGGCATTAGACCTGGTAGACAGAGTGCCTGAAGAACTATGGACGGAAGTTCATAACATTGTACAGGAGGCAGCAACGAAAACCATCCCAAAGAAAAAGAAATGCAAGAAAGCAAAGTGGCTGTCAGATGAGGCTTTACAAATAGCTGTGGAAAGAAGGAATGTGAAAAGCAAGGGTGAAAGGGAAAGATATAAACAACTGAATGCAGATTTCCAGAGAATAGCAAGGAGAGACAAGAAGGCCTTCTTAAATGAACAATGCAAGGAAATCGAGGAAAACAACAGAATGGGGAGGACTAGAGATCTCTTCAAGAAAATTGGAGATATCAAGGGAACGTTTTGTGCAAAGATGGGCATGATAAAGGACAAAAAAGGCAGAGACCTAACAGAAGCAGAAGAGATTAAGAAGAGATGGCAAGAATACACAGAAGAACTATACAAAAAAGATCTGAATGTTCCTGATGACCACGCTGGTGTGGTCACTGACCCAGAGCCAGACATCCTAGAGAGTGAAGTCAAGTGGGTCTTAGGTAGCATTACTAACAACAAAGCTAGTGGAGATGATAATATCCCAGCTGAGCTACTTAAAATCCTAAATGATGATGCTGTGAAAGTGCTGCACTCAATATGCCAACAAATTTGGAAAACTCAGCAGTGGCCAAAGGATTGGAAAAGGTCAGTTTACGTTCCAATTCCAAAGAAGGGCAGTGCCAAAGAGTGTTCAAACTATCACACAATTGCACTCATTTCACATGCTAGCAAGGTTATGCTCAAAATCCTACAAGCTAGGCTTCAGCAGTACGTGGACCGAGAACTACCGGACGTACAAGCTGGGTTTCGAAGAGGCAGAGGAACTAGAGATCAAATTGCCAACATGCGCTGGATGATGGAGAAAGCACGAGAGTTCAAAAAAAAACACCTACTTCTGCTTCATTGACTACGCAAAAGCCTTTGATTGTGTGGATCACATCACAACAAACTGTGGCAAATTCTTAAAGAGATGGGGGTACCAGACCACCTTACCTGTCTCCTGAGAAACCTGTATGTGGGTCAAGAAGCAACAGTTCGAAACGGCCATGGAACAACCGATTGGTTCAAAATTGGGAAGGGAGTACGGCAAGGCTGTATATTATCACCCTGCTTATTTAACTTATATGCAGAGTACATTATGAGAAATGCAGGGCTGAATGAATCGCAAGCCGGAATCAAGATTGCCGGGAGAAACATCAACAACCTCAGATATGCAGACGATACCACCCTAATGGCAGAAAGTGAAGAAGAACTAAAGAGCCTCTTGATGAGGGTGAAAGAGGAGAGTGCAAAAGTTGGCTTGAAACTCAACATTAATAAAACTAAGATCATGGCATCTGGTCCCATCAATTCCTGGCAAATAGAAGGGGCAGAAATGGAAGCAGTCACAGATTTTACTTTTTTGGGTTCCAAGACCACTGCAGACGGAGACAGCAGCCATGAAATTAAAAGATGCTTACTCCTTGGAAGGAAAGCTATGGCAAATTTAGATAGCATAATAAAAAGCAGAGATATCACCATGCCAACAAAAGTTCGTATAGTCAGGGCGATGGTGTTCCCAGTAGCAATGTATGGTTGCGAGAGTTGGACCATAAGGAAGGCTGAGCGCCGAAGAATAGATGCTTTCGAACTGTGGTGCTGGAGAAGACTCCTGAGAGTCCCTTGGACTGCTAGGAGATCAAATCAGTCAATCCTAAAGGAAATCAATCCTGACTGTTCCCTGGAAGGACAGGTACTAAGGCTGAAACTCAAATATTTTGGCCACCTAATGCGAAGAGAGGACTCTCTGGAGAAGACTCTGATGCTGGGAAAAATTGAAGGCAAAAGGAGAAGGGGAAGGCAAAGGATGAGATGGTTAGACAGCATCACCAATGCAACGAACATAAAAATGAGCGAACTCAGGAAGATAGTGGAGGACAGGAAGGCCTGGCGGGATATGGTTCATGGGATCACGAAGGGTCGGACACGACTTAACGACTGAACAACAACAACAACAAATACTGACTGATTTCTGGTGTAAAGACAGGAGAGCATAGGGCTTGTCGTAAAAAATTTCAAAACTCCTCTTAGCTCAGGAAGCCTCTGATCATTTGAATTTGGAAGTTGAAAGAAGAAAGTACTGTATAGTGTTTGAGGACAATGGAGAGGTGTGTGTGTTTACATGTGTGTTTTAAGATGCTGCTCTCTAACACAACAAACAGAACTAGAATCAATAATAGGCTGCATCCCCTCCTCAGATATATAGTTAGAAGAAGAATGTACGTAGGCTGAGATCACAAAAGGACTTGGAGAAACCCCTAACAACTCCCACTAAAATGGAAGCTGGCATTTTTTTGCCTTCCTTCCCTACCTCACAACAGTTGCAGCAGAAGGGATTAGGCTAATTGATCTGATACTTTAAAAGGGGTTCAAAAACAATAGGGTTAAACCTGCTTGAAGTGGAAGAGCTTCTCCTTATCTCCATGAGCTGTCTACATACAGCAGAGCTGAGGGGGATCATCTGCTCATCACAAGGCACACACAAGGGTAGCCATTAATGCTAATCACATCTAAACAGGACTGAGCCTTGGAGCACTACTGGAGAGACTGGAGATGAAGACAAGGAACTCCTTTTCTACTCCAAGCCATTTTTGCTCCGATTGTACCAGGTTTTCAATGATCAGATCAATCAGACTAATCCAGTGCTGGGACCATCATAAAGAATTGCAGATTTTCCAGCCCAGTATCGCCACAAAACAGCATTACAATGGGAATTGTGTCAATTACAATAATGAAACTATCAGAAAGCAGAAAACTGAAAACAGATGAGTTTCAAGAGAGGGGTTGTGGGCAGGGCATGTTTTACATATGTGAGGCCACAGGCTCAATCCTTATCATCTCCAGAAAATATTATAGCAAGGCTGGGAAACACGTTTTGTCAGAGTTACGTGAGAAATTCCCTCCATCATGTTTCTTAAATGGATATAAGGCCCCTTTCTGAAAACGTTTTGTTGAATGCAATATAGTTACTGTATACTATTTCAATTTCAGTAGTGTTTTAAAAGCCATACATTAGGCCTTAGGTTCCATAAAAATTATTCCAATGGGCCTTCTGAGGAAACATGTTTCTCTGTTTGTCTAGCTCTATAGGTGGTTGAGTGCCAGCTGGTCAAGAGCCAATCAGTTGGAAGCAAAATAGCCACCCGCCATCAAGTTTGTGGATTCTACATACAGTACTTGCTTGGGGGACTGCCTAGTTATGCAGAAGTAGGTAAGTTGGTAAATAAAAAGAAAAACAATAGGAAACCCTTCCCTCTGAAAAGTAGTCTGATGTGAACTGTGCATGCTCAGTGGCCTCTAGGAATCACTGAATGTTTAGGTATCTTTTAGAGAGAAAAAAAACAGCAGCAGAACACTGGTGTGGGGAGGGGGGGGGAAGGAAGAGATACTAGTCTGTTTGAACCTTTATAGTATCCTGTAGGTGGCCACTAGACGTGAGGAGATGCAATGTTTTGGTGGAGGTTCTAGTATAATTACTGCATTTAGCATTTATAGCACATTTTAGAGCAGGGGTTCTCAAACTCTGTTACTGTGACCCCTGAAAAATAGTACAGTAAGTCCTCACTTAAAGTAATTTTGTTTGTCATTTCGTTTTAAAGTTTATGGGAAAATGCCATAGGAACGTTTACGTTTATCAATTAGCCTGTGATAAAATTGGTTTCATTATAAGTCATTTCACTTAAAGTTGCAGTTTCTGAGAAGAACCTATCAACAACTTTAAGTGAGGACTTGCTGCATAGAACTTTACATGACACAACCTGATTGTGACTCACACTTTCAGAACCCATGGAGGAAGACAGTTTGTCCCTCTAACTCTGTATTGGCAGCAGGGATCTTCCTTAGCCTGGAGAGTCTAGGGATTGAACTTAATTCTTCAGACCTTTGCCTTCAGACCTTGTGAGCTGCCCATGACCCTGGCGGGGGTTGAAGAACCCCTGTGTTACAGTGTTCACAGCATTTTATAGCTAATATCTGTACAGAGTAGCAGCGCAATCCTACGTAAGGATCCGGTCAGCGGCCCAGGGCTGCCCGCCGGATCCTGAGCACCGGCGACCAGGCTGCCACCAGGCTGGAGGTCTACTTGGGGAAGGGGACGCTGAAGTAGGAATTGCTGGCAGAAGTAGGCGGGGTCCGGGATATGGCTGAAGCCATCCCTCTCCCTCTCCCGGGCCAGCTGGGTCAATGGCCCCCCTCCCTCGCCTGGCGAAACGCCCCTGCTGGATCCCTGCTTGCCTGGTCTGGCGGCCGCAGGGGAACTCCGTTGCCGGAGCAAGGAAGGCCGGCCTCTGCGGCAGCCTCCCTTGCTCACAAGTCGTCGCAAACATGCTTTCCGGCATGTTTGCGACATCTCCCAGCGCCGGAACGAGTGTTCTGGTGCCGGGTGAATCAGGAGGATTGCGCAGAAAGTCAGTATTGTCCAAGTATAAAGCTGAAACTCCAATTGCACATTTGCTTAGGTGCTAAAAGTGCTATTGTGAAAACAAGGCTACCTGATAGGGCTCTACAAATTTTAAATGAGTTTTTAGACATCCTGCCTTGGAAACAGTGTGCACAATCTAGAAATGGTTTAGCATACCATTGTCCCATTGAATTAAACCAGCAGGACAGACTTGAAGTATGTAATTGTGTATTTGAGTCTCTACACTAAACATTCTCTGGATTGCATTGAAATCCTTTTTGGTACTCCAAAATATATTATGCTCTCCCACAGAATCACCAATATAACCTTCTCCGCATATTTCTTTCTTTATTTATTGGAAGATATGTAGTCTGAATATTGAGTTATTTCTAGCGAAAGAAGTGGTCCTTCTTTCTGTTTTTTTTCTCTTAGCAGAATGTAGTGTCTCTTATCACAGAATGTATAGAAAAGTGGGGAAGACTTTAGCCCCTTTCAGATGTTGGGGAGGGGAAACAGGCCTGCATGTGCTCAGTATTATCCATATACCGTATTGGTCTGAGTATAAGACTCACTTTTTTCTCCTAATTTAAGTTTTTAAACTAGGGGTGCATCTTATAATCAGGCTGTTGCAATTTAATGCTAGTTATTTAATTAATTTTTTTAATAGCACCACACTTTAAGGGTGCGTCTTATAATTAGGTGCGTCTTATACTCGGGACAATACGGTATTCATCACAAGGTCTGAAAAGAACCCCTCTATGTAGGGTTCTCTCTGCATGATCAGAAACCCTGAAAAAGCAGGTTTCGCAATTGTGTGGAGATGACAGTTTTTGGTGCAGGGTTATTTTCAGATCTTACAATGAACATGTCGGTGTCAGGTGCATATGACCGCAGGACTGCAACTTTCTCCATACACTCATAAAACATCTGAAAATGTTTTCAAAGCTCACTAGCATGCTTAAATCAACGTTGGAATCCTTGAACATTAACTAGGAAAAAGTGGAAGATCAATACAACTTTAAAGGCAATTTACAATAGCCAACATCCATATTGAACTATTGGCATTTACACTGCAGCTGTTGTGGATAATTCTAAAATTCAAGCATGGCACCAGTGTCTTTGCTAAGTCTGGAAAGCATCTCTGACAATTTGCTGAGTTGTGAAGGCAACTTTGTACAACTTGTAAAAAAGCTTTTGCTCTTCTTTCCCATCTTTTTGAAATGCTGGAAGTAGGCACAGAAGACCATGGTGGTGCACACAAATCTCATACCTTGCAGCCTTCGCATGTGATGACTCCATAGTGTATTCCGGAGGACTTGTCACCACAAATTTTGCATGGTATTACTTCAATTTGTGCTGGGAACAAAACAAAGAGTTAGTGCATGCTTGACAATGCAATGTTTTTTCTCCCTTAATTTTTCATCATGAAAAGGACAAGTGGACAAGCTCTTTTCCCAGCCTTCAGCATTGACTGTGAAAGTATCTGAGTTGAAACTGTCCCCAGGTGAAAAAATTAGAGGCTGCCATATCAAAGCAATGATCTGGTGGCTAGCATTTTCTCAAATTAACTTGGTTTTTCAAAATAGGACTGTTTTACACAAACATGCAAAATGGAGTGGCATACTCCCTGCATGAAGATTTTACTATGTTATAAATGATATGTGAGTCAGCCCTAAGGATTGTTAGTCAAAGACCTTCAAAGGGATTAAGGATGAAGAAGCCTTCTGTACACAGGAAGGCAATCTCACTTTGCCATGTTTTACAGTGCAAATAAGGCTGTCCTATGCAAAGGACACATGAAAAAGACATAATTATGCTTCGCAAAATTGATGAATGGGGAAAGTGATGACTACATACAATGATTTAGCGATACTGACTTGTGTGCTGAGTCATATGCCACAGCTATGCGTGATTTGTATGAAAGTATTGTATACTGTTGTACTGTATATAAATGAAAATTACATATGGTTTTGCAACATTATGAACACATGAAGTTCAAGCTGGATTCTAGGACATTCAAAGATTCATTAAAGCAGTGGTTCTCAAAGTTCTCCCCACAAGTTGGAGAAGCTGTAAGTCCTTGGGTGGACAGGCCAATGGCGGTGGTGGTGCTCCACTGGTGGGAAAAATGTTTTTTTAAACTTACTGGGGGGGCGCCACCCTCTGGAGTGTGCAGGGGGCCCATGGCCCTCTCTGTGGGCCTACCCGTGCTTCAGATTGGCTCCCTAAAGCGATTGAGATCCACTTCTGGTTTGGGACGAAACCGCAGAGAGCACCACCTAGAGGGCCGTTGTGACCCCGGTAAGTAAACAAACAAACAAACTTTTTGCCTGGATCACCACACGTCGCTACGTCCCTTAAGGGGGTATCGACTGCTTCTGGTTTTTGTGGTGGGTTGTAACCCACCACTTTGAGAACCACTGCATTATGGAGTAACAGTGGACTCATATACATGATTACTCAGAAGTAAGTCCCACTGTGTTCAAAGGGACTGACTCCCAGTTAAGTGTGCACAGGATTGCAACCATAGTAACATATATACAGTATTACTCCTTTACACAGCATATGTACAAGATATTGCAGTTACTCTTGAAATCCTGTATTTGTAGAGTATATCCTTTAAGCACAGAGAGTAGTGTAATTTATCAAACAAAGCCTGTCAGATGTCAAGAACTTGTGCTGCTGATCAAGTATTGTAATTCACAGCGAAGAAAACATGAAGTGCTCCAAGGAAAGACCAATATTACTCTCTGAATGCTGCCAGGGGAGACTGTGCAACCACCACTGATCCACCTCTCTATTAACTATATGGAGCTTGGACTCCATGGTGAGGTATAACAACAAAGGCTGATCTGAATTCTCCTTTTTAATCATGACCGCTTGATTCATTTTCTTAGTGGTAGTATTCCCGTGACGAGTACAGGTCACCATTTTTCTGTTCAGAAGTTCCTAGAGACCAAGGACAGGAACACTTGCTCTCACTCTGGCTTCCTGACAACACTACATCATCACATAGCGTTGTCATTAAGCCAATCAGAGTGAGGACAATACTTCCTGTTGCTCCCACTCTAGATTTTCAGGGTAGGAGGAGGAAATGGTGACTGCCAGCTGCTGGAAGTCCTAGGAACGTCATCTGATCAGTTTGCCTCTAGTCTACCCCAAAATTGCTGCAATGACCTCCCCAACTCTGCAGCCTGTGATTCAGGGAGAGGGAGATATGCCTAACGTAATCTCAGCCATATGAATTAGGGGTCCAGGTTAAGCTGAAATACTCTCCAACACAGTTCTGAACAGACGAGAATGGAACTGCTGCAACAGTTCCCATCCTTAAAGTAGATGACACGTGTCATCTTGAGTGCTGCCTTGAGTGCCCTCGCTAGGAGAAAGGCGGGATATAAATTATTTAAATAAATAAATTAAATAAATACTCTTCTTTTTGTGCCGGATAAATTAATCCATATTCATGCCATATCTAACACCAAAAAAAAGAGAAAGAACGACGGACATTCTATATTTGCAGTTACAAACAGAGTTGCTCAGTGCCTGTGATAGTTCATGGAACAGACATCATCACCACGGTAGAGAAAAGAGATTTAAAGATGTTGGGAAACGCAGACTCTATGGCGTTCTCTTAGGTACTCTTCTTTTGTATGAAAGACATCAGGACAGGTTAAGGACTTGTAACAGAAAACTTGAGTCAATTAATTGTACAGGCCAGGAGAAAAAGAAGCCAGTGTATTCTCAGAAACATCTTGAATTACTGTAATTAACACCCAGTGTACCAGGTTTCCTTTGCAGATTTAATGATTGCCAGCAGCTCCTACACCTTGTTCACATTGCAGCTTTGTTCAACAATCTAGAACTAGGTTTCACTCTCTCTTTTTCAATCCATCCTTCCTCATCCAGACCATCAAACAACTGACAAAACAGTACATCCTGAGTCTCTTTCCATTCACCATATGCAAAAGAAGAGCCTATCATACGAGGTGTATCTAAGAATAATATTTTGCAGAACTATAAATTCTTATGTCTCATTGAAGACAAGAAATATGAATGTTAGCCAGGGGTGTTCCTAGGGCTTGCGTCACCCGGTGCAGGAGGTCAGTGCGTCACCTCCATGATGAACCCTCTCCCATGCAGTGGGTGGGGAAACGCATCATTGCCCCACCCCCCATGCCATTGCCCCACCTCCCGTTTAATCAAAATTACACCTTTAAATTTACAATATTATATGCACAGCCTAATGTATGTTTGCAGCCTAAACAGAGGCATCACAAGGGTTTGCGTCACCCAGTATGAGAGCATTAACTTTATTTTTTTAATATATAACAGTACAAGTAACAGTAACCAACTCGGCTCAGAACAATCAGTCTCATTGGTCTGTTTTGAGTTAAGGAAATTCACTTTTTGTTACACAAGGAAGTTGTGTTTTCTGTTTCCGGTTATTTGGTCATAACGTTTGATAGGATACAGATATTTCGAAAGGGTTTCTTTCATTGCATTCTACATGAGATTAAGCATTCAATGATATACAGGTGGGCCCCCATATCTACGGATTTGCTATCCACGGTTTCAGTTATCCACGGATTGCGGGGACACCCCCAGGCTTTTACTTTTTTCCCAGTAAGCTTCGTTTCTTCCTTAAACAAACAGGAGAAACAGCCTCTGGCTACATATTGCAGGCAAGTACAACAAGATTAAGTCCTAGAGAGGCTCTACAAGGTTAACAGAAATTAACCTTGTAATTAACAAGGAATTAACCTCCTGGGACCGTACTCTTGGCCTATCCATGTACAGTGTAAGGTCTAAAAATACATACAACTGTACATACATAGTCTCTCTACCCAGTCAAGAACCCTATGTGATCAGGATTCCCAATCAGGAGGAAAACGTACATGCATACATTTGACAACAGGCACATTTGTAGGCACATGAGTACACACAGACCTTGATAATGTGGACTTTTCAGTGTGAAAGATCTTTTTCCAGCTCTGTCATCGAATATTGACCAATGATGCCAACTTTTACCTGTGCAAGAAAATGTGTCTCACATTTACTCAAATCTTAAACCTAATACTGTATATAAATGTGCTTTCTCAGTTTGGCTATCTCTTCTCATGCTAACTGGGCAAGAGACACTTTTTCAATGGGTGCTCCTCTTATGTTTAGCAGGGGGAGAGTAACTGCCCCCCTTTCACCCCAGCACAGTGTCTTTTCTGGTGACTGTTTGCTGCTGGTGTTCTGCATCTTTTTGAGATTGTGAGCCCTTTTGGGACAGGGAGCCATTTCATCATTTGATTTTGTCTGTAAACCGCTTTGTGAACTTTTTGTTGAAAAGCGGTATATAAATACTGTTATTATTAATAATAATAATAATTAATCCATTATTTTGCTCACATTTGGGGTCTCTATATTATTCCCCCCCCCCCGGCTTAGGCTCTTCAATGTGGGCCCATGCAGCCCACACTTAATCCTATCTGAAGAATGGACTGGCTGGAGGTCTACTCGGGGTAAACAGGCAAATGCCCGCTTACCCTGGGTAAACCCCCAGCAACTGCAATGGGGCTACTCGATTCTTCAGCAGCTCTGTAGCTGGCGGAGAATCAAGCAGCCCCATGTCAGCTGCAAGGGCCTGGGAGGGGGGATAGGATACAGCATCCAACAAGGATACCGATCTCTCCCCCCTTCCAGGCTGATCCCCCCCTTCTTGCCCTCCCCCATCCTGTTACACCCCCTTCCCTCCCTCCCCCATGCCCTGCGCTGCTCGGACCAGCCTTACCTGCTCTGGCACGTGAGGGGGGGGGCTGGATTCAGGCATGATTCAGGATATGGCAAGTTTGCAACACCTGAAGTCGCAGTGCTGGCATTCATAGACCACAGGATTGCATCAATAGAATAGGAGAAAAAACTAGCACCCCAGATTTATGAATCCAGAAAAACTACTTGGGTTCCTGGCTTCATCCCACTTTCAAGTATCTTTACACTAAGAGTCTTGTCTTATATAGTGTCAGTGATGTTGATTTTAATTGCTCATTGTTAGCCCACTGGTGCTGCGACAAGTCACCCCAGCTCCAGTCTTCCTCCGAAATCCACCATGCTAGCCCCCACAACCCCGCATTTATGGCCTCTCTCTCTCTCTCTCTCTCTCTCCTCTCCTCTCCTTTCTCCTGAGCATCTTGTCTCATGCAGCCACATTGGCTGTGTGCTTAGTGATTGTCACTTTTCCTGTGTTGGGGTGTGTGTGTAAAAGAGTAAGACTTTTTCTACCCTTTACCTGTTATTGGAAGCCCTAGATTGGCAATAGGCAAAGGAAGCAATAGCTCCCTTTGGTTCAAGAAACTCAATTAACCCCCTGCCTCAGCTCAATGCCACCCTAAGTCTTCCAGAGGATGTTTATTAACAGAGTTTGTTTGGCTGTAGAGACTAGTTTCCCCCTCCCCTGCTGCAAGGGGGTGAAGTACTTTTATGGCCTATTCCTAGGCTCAACCCTTGCCTCTAGCCATTGGATCAGGCTCCAGATAACCCTTTTCAGTCACAGCCTTAGCCACAGTCTGAACCATCTGTGCATCTCTTTTCTTTCTTCTACTTGACATTCTCTTCCCCTGGGTTCTCCCTGGAGCCCACCTAATCTAACAAAATCGCCTCTCCCCCCCCCCATTTCCCGCCTCTTTGCTCTGCCTCCCTTTCCTTTTAAGGAATTCCTCTCTCCGCCTCTCTTCTCCTCTCTCCTCCTACTAACTCGCTTTCCTCAGGGCTCCACTGCTGTTTGCTTTAGCACTTTAGCATTAGAAAAGGGAAACCCTTGTACAACATAAGAGTGAGTGTGACCATTCAGAGAGCCCCAGTTAAAGCCCCCGGTTTGGTTTCTGAGCACTCTCAGTAACAGTTTCAGTTCACCTTAATTTGGTCTCAGTCGTGTTTTTACCACCAAATCACATAAACATGAATAATGTGAAAGTAAAGGGGTGATTTCCAGGAGTCAGCATGGGTTTATCAAAAACAATCCCACACTAATCACAACTCAATTTTGTTGGTTGTATGACTAGTCTAGTAGATGATCATGGGATCCCGTGGACATAGCATGCCTTGTTTTCAGCAAAGCATTTGACAAGGCCTCCCATGATATCCTTGCGGATAAGACGGTAATGTTGGCGAGTGCTCCGTCGTTCCAAGCCATCACAAACGTGCCATAAAGCATGTTTGTGACAACTGTAGAGTAAGGGTGGCCAGCGCGGAGGCCAGTTGCCCTAATTCCGCTGCCAGATCGTCCCTGCGGCCACCGGAGAAGGTAAGTGAAGCACTGGCGGATGCGGGGGTGGTCCGGGCAGTGAGGTAGGGGGCCATTGGCCAAGCCAGCCCGGGGGAGCGGGAATGGCGGCTGCCATTACACAGCCTCCTCGGACTTGCGCCAGCTAAATAGCTGGCGGAAATCCGAGGAGGCCCATTGGGGCCTCCCCGTGTTACACCTGGGGAAGGGGATGAATGTCCCGTTCCCCCGAGTAGACCTCCGGGCCGATCCCAGAACTCAGATAGGATCTGGCAGGTGGCCTGGGCCACCCGCCGGATTCTTAGGTAGGATTGCGCTATCAATGACCGTTCAAACTCTAATATTCTACTCTGACACAGTGCAATCTTATGCATGCCTACTGAGAAGTAAGTTTAATGAAGTAAGTTACAAGAAGTAAGTTCATTCAGTGGAGCTTACGCCCAGGAAAGTGCAGTATTAGGCTCATTCAAGAGTTTGATGTCAGTCCAGTGGAAGTATTGACTCACTTTTTCTTGGAAGAAGTGACATTCTGCACCACATAAAAAAATTGTTTTGGAATCTTCTCTACTGTCAAAAGCAACTAGGCATTGGGGTGCTGTTCAAGAAAAACAAGTCTGAACCCCAATTCCCCCAACTAGCGTACTGTAAATATTTCCTTGCTCTTTTACATCTATTTTTGAATTGATATTTTCATCTTTCTGTATAACTTGGGTCAATCATATTTGTTTAATGAAAAGTTTGAAAGCTGTAAACTGAACCCTTTGCATTGCCCTCAAAAGAGCATGGATATAGCTATGACAAATGAATATACTGTAATTGCAACTCCAAGAATATAATTGCTAACTAAATGCAGAACTATTGGCACTTCAAACTCACCAGGCCTTGAAGATTCAAGACACTATTTTCCTGACACAGTACTCTTTCCTTAAAGAGATTACTATTGTAATCCTAAATATTATGCTATGCTGGCCACATTATATTTGAGCTCATCAGATCCAATGTTCTGGACATAATCTCCTGCAGCTTTATTCAGCATTTATATAAGCTGGCCAGGATATGGCTGTCTCTAAGTAGTAATGGCCACACTTGTTGGTACACAAGTGGATTGTGCAGACATTCTGTTTTACCCCATTGTTTGCTGCTGTACTAAGAAGAAAAGTGCTGCATTTATTTTCTAGATACCCGCCAGCTAAGTGAAATTGTCTTTGCTAAGTACATAATATTGTATTTCTATTTACAGGGCAAATTATTTGCTGTTTCTCATAGAGTAATTTTTCTTGTTGGTCTGTTTAGTACAACAATCTTTCAGCTTATTAAAAATGTGTTGATGTGTGGCTTCACCCCAAAGTTTCAACTTGATCTTTCAAAGCTGATAAAACAACATCTCAAATATAACCACTTAAACGTGCTAGCAATACTTTATTTTGTATCCTCCAACACTTCACAGCTGAAAATAGCTTAGGGCTTGTAAACCCTATTCTCATATCATCTCTCTCCCCCCCCCCCCATTAGACACAGATGAAGACTCTATCTGCTGCAATTGTATTCATTACTCTGCAATAGTTCATCCTTCACACACACGACAGTGTTCTTTGGTTAAATTAAACACACACACACACAATGTTATTGCATAGCAATAGTCAGAAAGGCTCCCTTCTCAAAGTAGGATCTGCTTTTTTGGGGGTCACTGTCAACCTAACTAGGGAACTGGATTACCATTAGTAGCTCAGTGGGAGCCAGTGGCATTCCAAGGTGGTGCGGAACCGTAAGTGGAGCATGACACTGCTACATGCGTGTAACGGCCCCTCCCCCTCGCCGGTCAGCCATTACCAGCGGGTGACAGCTAATGTGTGGGTGGCTCCGTTCTGCCCGCGCGGTAGCTGTTGCCCGCTGAGAATGACTCCGACCAGCAAGGGGCCACTTACACGCATGTAGCGCGTCCTGCTCCACTAACGGTTCCGCACCACCCACGGAACGCCAGTGATGGGAGCTGGATTCAAGGCCTATTGAAAGGTGTAGGGGAGGTGACAGGCGATAACAACAAAGGGAGGGGCTCTCTGATGAAGTGACTTGTTCTGTACTTGGGAATGTACCCAGTTTGAAGAAGAATTGGAATGGGTCAGTTAATCACACATTCAGCGTACTGTCACATTCCGTGGTCACGTCCCTCCTGTTCAGCACCTGTCTCCCAGGCCAAGCACTGAAGATGGAGAGAGTTTCTCCTCATCATGTGGAACGTAGGCTACCCAGCATTCCAAATCATGGGTTCATTCCCCCCCCCCAAGTTCAGCACTTGTTTGTCTAGACAAGTGTTGCACCTGACAACAGCAGAGGGCATGGCCTTGGAGAACGTTGACACTGGGGTGTGTGGCTAGATGGTATTCTCCTGCTCCACCTGTATAGGGCTATAGTGAATAAAGAGTAGTACAACTTAGCACTGATATCATGTTTCTCACATGTGCAAAGCACTCAGTCATGTTCACAACAGCCACGTAAGTGTAGGCAGAACAGATAATTCAAGCAAATGAACTCAGCCACAGACTGCATGTCAACTCACATGTATAACACACACATATATGCAGGCTATTGTTAAAGAATTTGTTAGTTAGAAAACACCCTAGTTAATTGTTACCTGACAGTGAGGCTGAGACTAGTCTGGAGGACAACAGGTGAATCCATGGCAGAGATCTCTGAACATAGATTGCTAAAAAAACTGAGCAGATAGCCAAGCCAACTATAGATCGAGTCACACATATGCATCACATGGTGAAGGAATTGAGCCTCTGGAAAACATACCCATTTTACATTTTGGTAACACAGAAGCCCTCTTCAGATATCACAAATCCAGGTAAAACAACTGAAAGGCAAGAGAGTGAAAGCATGCTGGCAAACCATGTCCCATGCAATGTGCTCCTAAACCCCACCCCTAGTTCCAACCATGAGTATAGCATTTGTCAGCAGTGAGATCCTCCTTGTGATT
The DNA here is from genome assembly GCA_026170595.1 of Plestiodon gilberti rubricaudatus. Lineage (NCBI taxonomy): Eukaryota > Metazoa > Chordata > Lepidosauria > Squamata > Scincidae > Plestiodon > Plestiodon gilberti. The sequence continues at coordinate 69,217,796 of JANXHW010000002.1, forward strand.
TCAAAGGCTGGGCTGCAGAAAAAACAGTGTATTTCTGCAGCCCAGTCATGAGATGGTAGGATTTAGGCACACATCAACTTGGGAGTTGAGTTTGCCAAAGTGCTCTTCCCCTCTCATTGTGCATTGCTCTAACACTGACCAGTCCCAAATGGTGCTTGAATTATGGGCAAATAGGTGGGGAGGCCTTAATGGAATCCACAAGCCACATTCCCCTCTCTCCCCATTTTAGCCTTCTAAGATTGGGAGGCTAGAACAAAAAAGTAAGGGAGCCAGCCCACCTTCGGCCCCGCTGTCATTCGAACACTAGTCCCAAGGCCAATGAGTTAATTCACGGCTGAGAACTCAAAGGAGATGCAGAGCAGGTATTTTGAGAGAGCCAAGCACAGAGACAGAATTGCAGGTTTGCAAAACCAGGTTGCAGATGCCAAGGCATTGAAGAGTGCTCCTCCTCTGCTTCTGCTGCAACGTATTTATTTACTGCATATTGTGAGATTCTAAGTATCTCCAACCTATCCCTAGGGCTCAGGGTGGTAACAGTTTAAAAACAAGGCACAATAAAAACAAAGTATCCAGTTAGGAAAAACATTACGTAAACATTTGTGAAACGCTGTCCCCAGGGACATTTGATTTGTGCCTAGCCTTCATTTTTAGGTAAACAACTCTGTTTATGTTCTCCCAATCTTAATGTGATGTTTTTGTGGTGCCTCAGGTGACTGGAGGCCAAGAGGGCATGCAGAAGGCACGGCCCCATCTGTTGGTGGTCTCTTGGGTCCTCACACCCACATGTAGGGACATCAGAAATCCCATGGGGGGAGTTATTGTACCACCTGGTGCCAACTGGAGCTGGCATCCCATGGCTCACAGGTGGCCCCCACCCTGTTAAGAACATAAAAATGTAAGAAGAGCCCTGCTGAATCAGTGGCTCACCAAATGCCTCAGGGAACACACAAGACAACAATACCTGTATCCTGTTGCCACTCCCTTACATCTGGCATTCAGAGATAGCCTACTTCTAAAACAAGGAGGTTGCTTATACCCATCATGACTTGTAATCTGTGATGGACCTTTCCTCCATAAATCTGTCCAATCCCCTTTTAAAAGCAATAGACCAGGTGCCATCACCACAAAGGGAGGGATTGCGTTGTGTACCCCCCTCTGTCTAAGCCTTCAGCTGCTGCCTTCATCAAAGTTGACCAGTGAGACTTTTATTTCTGGCTGCAGGGCCTGAATTCCCTCCTCTCCCAGTCCCCCCCCCCAAGTTCCCATATATGATGTTTCTGCCATGGAGGTGACCATGATGTTAAAAACGCTAGTCTAGACACATCATTGACAGGGCCACCCACTATCTTGATGCAGGAGCCATCTTGGATTTGCGGAAGAAGGTCACATGAGAGGTGCTGTGGAAACGATGCAAAAGTCATGCCAAAACCATGGTTAGGGGCCTCATGGGGTGCCACCAACCTCTGCTAAACTGCAGTAGTCCATCTTCATTGGGCCAGTTCATTGCCGGACAGTTTTTAAACACTTGCTGTTGCTTAGGTGGTTTACTCTTGCTTTTCTAATAACCTGATTGTGATGCTCTTGTTTTATTCTTTCTGCCTTTTTTTAAATTGTATTTTTACCATTTTGTATTAATTTTTGTATTGAGAAGCCAATCCTAACTAAACTCCCGTGTGGCGATGCAGCGACACCAGCACGGGCTACGTTGCATCCCGTGGGAGAGTTTTGCATGCTGGAGGTCCCCTCGAGTTAAGGAGACATGTGTCTCCTTGCTCTGGGGAGGAGTACACCCCAGCAGTGGCAATGGGTCAACTTTGACCTGCGCCAGCACTGGCCACTGGCGCAGGTCCACCTTGATCCTTGCAGGCAGATCTGACCCAGGTAGGGGGTTTGGATACGGCACACCTGATCCCGATCAGTGCTGCCAATCCCACCCTCTTGGGCCCGATCCACCTCCCCATCGCCATCCTCCCCCCCATTCATTGCCATCCTCCTCCCGTTCCCTTCTTCCCCCTGCATGGGCTTACCTGGTCTGGCGGGCATTCCTGTGGCTACTGGCACCAGCAGGAAGGCCCCAGCCGGTGCTCCTGGCCTCTGCACTGTCGCAAAGCACATTATAAAGCTTTTGCAGCAGCATGCACTGGCAGAACTTGCGTTCTGCTGGTGCAACCCTGTAATAGGATTGTTCCATTAGTCTTGTTGATAACTACTGGTACTTTGAAATATTTTAAAAATGAAAAGTTGGATATCAATGATTTATTGCCCAATCCTATCCCCCACCATTGGTGCCTATACAGCTGCGCTGACAGAGTATGCACTTCATCCAAAGGTGGAGGGACAATTAGACAGCCAGCAGGAAGTACATGTGCCGGGGAGTGCACTTGCTACCGGATTCAGCGGCAATTCGGCAGCGGTGGGGGAAAAAGACCCCCCATGGGTTTTCGGCCGTTTGCAGCAACAGGATTCGCCTGCCCAGGGCCACAAACGACCTAAAAGTGGCCGAAAAACCGCCGGGGTGCTTTTTCCCCACACCACCGCTGAATTGCCACCAAATTCGGTGCAGGGGGCAGGACTTGTGACATCACGCCCCCAGGGCGGGACTTGTGATGTCACATGAGGATGTCACAGCGACGGTCCCCCAGGGTATGTGTAGCTACGCCACTGGCACGCTGGTGCCACTGATACGCCACTGGCACACTGGTGCCACTGAGATCCACCCTCCTCCCTCCCCACCCTCCTCTCCCTGCTGTGACTGAAACTGCCAAAATTCACAACATAAATTAATGCATTTTAAAAAAACCTGCTTAAATACCGTATTGTCCTGAGTATAAGACGCACCTGATTATAAGACGCACCCTTAAAGTTTGATGCTATTTAAAAAAATTAATTAAATCACTGGCATTAAATTGCAACAGCCTGATTATAAGACGCACCCCTAGTTAAAAAACTTAAATTAGGAGAAAAAAGTGAGTCTTATACTCAGACCAATACGGTATTAGTGTCAGTTTTGAGCTACAGTATAACTGTATATAACTTGCAACCATAAGCTATGTACACTATTGACTAATATGAGATATTAGTCACTATTGCAGATTTTGTTGCTAACATTTAATTTCAGGCCCTTTACCAAAATCACTAACTATAATCCTCCTGCAGAGAAAAATAGAGGAATGAGCATTCCAGAGTACAGTCTAAGATTTGAACAAGTTCATTACATCATCATCATCATCATCATCATCATCATCATCATCATCATCATCATCATAATTAGCTACAATGTACTGTACTGAAATAACACCATTGGAATTGAAAAAAAACCGGTGCTTTAAGGAACATCTTACATATTGCATCGATACCTACTTGATACTTAGGTTTCAGGTCGAAACTTGTATCCACTATTTAGGACCAGTTAGTTATTGTGTTCTATGTGGTTTTGAATAAATCAAAACAAAACAACAACAATAGTAATAATAAAGCTCAGGTCTTACCCCCCACAACTGCCTTTTTTAATACAGTAGTAGTAAATGACAAAGTTAAATCCTTCTGCCCTGAAATAAAGCCATATTTCACAAAAGTGAAAAGTAAACCCTATATATACCGTACATTGGTAACCATATGCTCTTTAGTATCGCTGAACTCACTACAAACATTTTCACTGACTGCACGGGCATGGAAAAGTCTCTCACTTAACAGTCCTCTATACAGGAAGCCTCGGTAATGCCAAACTTAAAACACAGCTTTCAGACCAACAATCCATTTTCAAAAAAGAATGCTATTTTACTCATCCATTTGACTCTTGGACATTTCTGTGGCTAGTTACAATTCAACCATTTTCTGTCTAGTTACCACATGTTGATTTAACTAGATTTCTTTGGAATGTCCTATACACCCGTTGAGGATTTGACAATTGCATAAGAGCAATTATCCTTGATTTGCACATATGAACATTTGCCATTTTGGGCGATAATGTAATACTTTACAAAATACAGTTCTTTCCTTCATAAAAATGCAATTTAAAAATACTATTTAAATTTCTAAATAAACATAATGGGGAAAAAAGTTACAAATAAGATCCTATCATATCTTAGCATTTCACTCCCCAGTAGTGTCACTTGAGGTAGTGTCACTTTTTCTCAACGTGACAATCTTATCATCTGGAAAAAAAAATGGAGAAAAAAAATCAGACTCACCACTTGCATCAATTTTAAGGCTTGGTTGATTTTCACACATTTTCACGAAGGATAAATTAAAAGGAAAATAAATTTAAAAATAAATTCTGAGTTTATACGGCTATCCTTTTTGCTGCTCTGTTTATTAGTGACTGCACCTGTGCTGATCCAAATGTGGAGTCTTAGGTTGCATTAATAAGATTAAATCGCAGAGAGTTAGTGGCGTAGATTGCTCCATTTCATTAAACAAGGCAAGAGGAAAAGGTGCATGTACAACATAGTTTTTGTGCTCTTCTGTCATGTTCTGTATGGACTGGATGTCTGTGGTTGCATTCAGTTCAGTGGGATAATTCTAGAGTCAGTGAAGCTTGTGGACTGCACCTGAGCAAGCTAATTTCATTTAGGATGACTTGCTTTTGATTATGTTCAGCATCTGACAGTAGCCCTATGTGCATTTCTACCCCAGCTTGAATGGGCAAGTGACCCCAGAGTTTTGGACTGGAGAGGGTCATTTTGTCCTCAAATAGAAATTGAAAATAAGAAGTTATTTGTTTAGCTTAGCAATACAAGTAAACTAAGCAAATAAGGAATTTTCTGAGGTTCAAAATGAAGTTTTAGCATTTCTTGAGCTAGACGAACTCTGGATTCAATGCAGTTTACTTTTTCTAGGTCGTGAGACTCCAGCAATTGAATTTAGTGAGTGTGAGTCAAGTGCAAGATTTTCATTTTCAGGTTGGGCAAAGGTGGAAGGCCGCTTGATGCAATCCATGGCCAAACCATGTGATCGGTAGAGAACGTAGGTGCAGGAAAAGTGAGTGGGAAGAAGACACTTTGCAAAATGCAGTGGCAAGAATAAAGAACAAGACCACTGATGACTTCTGCTAAGCATATGCAAGTACTAGAATTAGATTGTGAAGATGACAACAGGAATCATGCTGTGTTGCCAAGTAGCAGTTTGAATTTTTTAAATACATGTCATCATGTCATAAGATAGTTCTCTCTCTCTCTCTCTCTCTCTCTCTCTCTCTCTCTCTCACGCACGCGCACACGCACACGCACACGCACACTTCCTGGGGGCGGGGGAAATCAAGCCAAAACGTTGGCAGACAAGCAGATGTTAAGTGTCTGGTATTAAACTATATTAGCAGTTCTGCCAGTTTTATGTTTTATTTGAACAACCCTAAATATTTTAATCTTTGCATCTATGTTTTATGCAACTGCAATTTGACTGCATAACTAAAATAAATTAACCAAAACATGAGGTTTATATGTGACTGGATTGTGTCCCAGCTAAATGTTTTGTCAATCCTGTCATTGAAACTAGTTTTTTGTTTGCTTGTTAAAGCATAGATTTCCAACAGAAGCTCACGTTATGGTTACCATGTAATAAACTCAAAATATGTGTTTTGGATAGGTACTGTGGGACATTGGGACCCTATTTATGGCAGGTGACAAGTGAAAGATGTCACATCAAAGTGATCAAACTACCACTTTAAAAGGTGCTCCCTTGTTCAGTTAGAAGGGATCTGACATTTATTTCTGAAAATCCCATTGTTATTTTTTGTTGCCCAAGGTTTAGTCAACAGTGCTGTTTCCAGATCTAGACTTTTAAAATCTGAAAAAGCAAAATCTCAATTCCTGCAATACATCCTGCATATCTGACTAAAAATGAAACCTCCAGATGAAGACTTTCTTGTCAAAGAATTGACAAAGCTATAATTCTAATCGCATGAAAGACCAGGCTTCGATGTTGTGGGGCATGATTCCTCCGGATTTGAAAAATGATTGGTGTTTGATTTCCTTCCTGTTGCAATAGCATTTCATTTGGATCACTGAAAAAAAACAACACAATCCAGTAACTCTTACAGTCACATTTGGTAGTTTCACGTTGCTCTCTGATACATTGCTCTCTGATTTAAAAAAATGCTGATCAAATTAATGGCCAAAATAAATGGGGTTTCTGAATTATTCCCCCTGTTCTCTGACATGTAACTTTAAAATATGAATCTGCAAGAGCAGAGAGGGCAAATGCAACAAATTGTTGTACCCCAAGGTCTGCAGTTTGCCTGACAGTGATGTCACTAGGGTTGGTGACACCTGGGGACGAGATCTCATGGTGTCACCCCCGTGGACCTCCTCCCATACCAGACCGCACGATGCGGGAAATGTGATCCCCGCGTGAGTCATGGCGGGGATCAGGAAAAGCACATTTTTTTACCAGTGGTGCATTTTTGCACCACCGGTAACAAATAGAATAGAAAGTCATTTTGGTGTCACCCCTCCCTGGGGTGATCCCTGTGGCGGTCCACACCCCACACCCCCAGTGTGACAAGGGTCCATGTGCTTCAGTTAGCTCTGTATGGAATGGAGTAACTGCATGAACTTTATATTCTAAAAAACACAGCCATTAGTTTCTCATCTTCTTCCCAGAGGACCTGGGTACCCGAGATCTTGTCTGGCACCTAGTGAAGCTAATTCATAGGAGGCTAATAAACATGACAGTTTCTCCTGTACTTCATATAAGACTGCTGTAAACTGCAAACTTTGGTGGTTAGTGCACCATGTTCAGGCATCCCTTCCTTCTCGCGCTGCTTAACATTCAGCCCGGGTTAAGAGTGCTAGAGAACTTGAAAGCCTTCATAAAATTCTATGTCTTTTTGGTTAGTCCTAATAAAATATATTTCTGGATTCTGGCTTTTAGATGCTACATTATGGAAAGTCTACCAATATATTGATCACTGAACCAATAAGAATCTCAACTAGTATTTGACCATAAAAAGGGAATGGATATTTTAATTCTCATGCAAGTGATTCATTTTAAATACATTGTCTATAATATTATTGTCTATGTATAGTCTATACATAGACAATAATAATTCTTAGACAAAGATAATAAAGGATGACTTGAAGCCATTTTGTCTACACAGTCCTGCCACTTTAGTACATGGATCAAACCTGATTCCATACATCCAGTCAGCTCTCCATGTAGCTGAGTGAGTTTTTGACAGCTGCTTTTTTAAAATTGAAAAACACATCCAGTTCTGTTATGGAAAGGCTTAAAAAAGGACAGCATAAGCTAGACCGCTAGAGTGAATTCTATAGGGACAGGTGCTCACTTATGTATGATTTGACATAGCTCTACTTAAGTCAAGAGAATGATCCTAATTTGCACCAGAAAATGGTCTTTCCTTCTCAGTCATTCCTTTATCACTCAGTATAATAGACTTTTTTTTTTAAAAAAAGAACTTCATAAGAGCTATAGGAGTTGGGAACCTCTATTTGAAGGTTGCACATCGCTCAACTGACTTATGTGTGCCAAAGGAAATTCGGTAGTGGTGTCTTGAGCTCTTGAACAATTCTAAAAGATAAGTGCTTTCATTGTAAGAAGCAGGCATTGTCCTTGGGGATTGCCATCAGATGAACTTGTGGGCTTGCTCTCTTTCTCTGTTCTGTGTTCCTTCAGCCATGCAAAGTCCAACGTACCTCCTAAGTGTCCTTTCGACTGACTGTCTTCCTTGTAAGTGTAAATGAAAATAATAGCTCTGTCTTCATTGTGATTCTTTTAACTGGGACATGTAAGTCATTGTTGCTCTTGGGACACCTAGGCAAACTGGGTCATGCTCTGTCTTTCTAAGGGGTTAAGTTGTAGAAATTGAGACACCACCTCCGGGATTAAATAAAATTGATAGACATGTGTAGGAAGTCTAGGCTCATGCTTTCTATGAGAGTAGTGTGCCGGACGGAGAAGATGGCAACCAACGAGCAAGCTGAAGAAACTGGTAACGTGTCTTTCTGAAACCCATGGATTATGAAGCCAGTAACAGATTTTCGGCCCAATCCTATCTAAGGCCTGCGCTGGCGGAATGCATGTTGTAAAAGCACTGTAAAGCCAGGGAGCTTTACAGTATAATACGTGGCTGCTGTTTTGTCCACATTGTCTAGTAAGCCATGGGGGATACTTATACAGTTGGGGCGTGGCTGAGCACGGATGTGGCCCTTTCAGGGCTATGGGTCCTCAGCTCCTACCTAATCAGGCCCCACCTATGATGTTGCTGCTGGATTATACCTATGTAATGTTTCAAGGACAGTTGGAAAGTAGTCAGTGCAATGCTCTGATGTAGTGTCAGCACATAGTTGTAAAGCACGGATGAGGCTCTCCTGTACACACTGCAATATTGTCTTATTTCCTGTATTACCATCACAGATACTAAAGCAACTCAAGTGATCAAGAGCCTCTCAGTTTGTAAACAAACAAGGCCACAGAAAAAGAAAATAAGGTAGTGGTTTCTACATGCTCAAGGAACCTCCTAGGTACACAGAAGTACAGTATAGCAGTTTGTAAATTAAAAGAAAAACATTATTTTAAATACCCCAGAATGGCCCTGTGAACTTCTGGGACCTATGGAATGTTGAGAGCATTGGCCAGAAATACAGCATGTTGAGATGTCCATTAAATATATATATACTGTATATAGGAAAGTGGACGGCAAAGCAAGAAAGGGGACTCAGGTTTTCCTGGCCAATACTGTACATATCATAGAATTAAAAACAAAAACGTCAGAGTTTTCAGGCCATTTATTAACAAGATTAAAACAGGACAAGTCCCTTTTTAAGTATGCAGCATACTTTGAGTTCTTAAGTAACTATTACCCTGAAGATGCCAGGAACGGGCCTCGGCAAAATGTCAGAAAGAGACTTGTCCTGTTTTAATCTTGTTAATAAATGACCTGAAAACTCAGATATTTTTGTTTTTAATTCCAAGAGAAGGGAGTTTACAAATAATTACAGGACATATCTTGGCAAGGGAAGTGATTTGGGTTGGGGGTGTGTGTGGGCCGTGACAGGCTTCTTTTCCCGTACAGGGATTTTCAGGATACATTTCCTCTATTTCATTCTCTGTAATACCTCCCCTCCCAAATACACACACACACACACACACACACACACACACACATACACACACACACACACACACACACACACACCGTAGCAATAAATGCTCAAGTGGCAGCCAGCCCCAAACCTCTCTCTCGCACTAGAACAGATGAAGGCCTTAAGAGAGGCCATCAGCCCCTGAAATTCCATCCTCCCTCACAGTGAGTTGTGAACAGCACATCTACAAGACTCCTGTGCTCTCTCAGCAGCTCTACTCAGCCTGGAAGAAGAACCTTTTATTCCACTTGTCTTCTTCTATTACTCGCTGTTCTCCATTAATGTACTCCCTGTACTAGTACAGTACAGAATGTTGAGAATGGTGCCTGAGAAGGAGATGAAGGAGGAGGAAGAGAAAACTGCAGTCATGGGTGAGAGAGGGAGCCTGGGGATGGGGAAGGGTCTAGATGGAGGGGCTTGCAGTAGTCTTGCTTTGTGGACAGAGCCATTGTGAAGGCACATTTGCTTCTTTTTGTGTCATGTCTGTCTTTGGCCTGACATTCCACAGTGCCACTATGGAGACCAATGTCCAAAGTAATTAAGCGCTAACTGGAAGTTTTACTACAACATGCAAATATGGCGGTATGAGTGGTTCGTTCGCACATGAATGTATAAATATATTCACATGTGATGTACTGTAAATAAACAGATAAAATGATACTTAAGAAAATGGGAGCTGTTGATCAAAGGATGCTTCCAGGAGGTGTCAGAAAACCTGAGAGGAGTAGGTGGAGAGCCACTTCTGTACCCTAGTAGTTACTCACTGACAGCCCAATCCTGTGTAACTCTTGCACTGGTGCAACAGTAGATCCACCGGTGTAACTGCACTTATGCCAGTGTAACTTGCCATATGCCGACGGACGCAGGATGGAGATCGGCGTAACCCCCCTCGGATACTGCATATGCGCAGTTCAGACGTGGGACGGACACCGCTGCAATTCCGCCCGCACAGGAGACATTTGGGGGGCATTTGGACTTTATTGTTCATGTGTTTGTATCCTCATTTGTAGCCCTGATAATGCCTCGATGGGCAAGACAGATGGAGTGGAAGCCACATTATTAAGGCTAGTTTTGACAACACCTTAGTACTCAAAGGAGTATTGGAAAAACAGGCACATTGGCTGCCAGGTTGCAAGGTCAGCTGCAAAAGAAAGCATCACTGCTGGGTTTCTAATCTTGAATCTTGTGCTCATTAATAATACAAAATACAACATCAAACCTTTCTAAAACAACAAGCCCAGAACTTCACTTTAATCACTTTGTCAGCACTTTTTATTTGCACTCCCGGAGACCAAGACTGTGTTCGGTGACAAAAAAAGAGTGCATCCATTTTTAAGTCATTCTTCTAAACACACCCAAGGCTTCTGTTTAGAAGTGCAGCCAGTGAATAATGCATGTGAAGGCTGACTTTTGTTAATGTATGGAGGGAAGGAAGAGATTTTAGCTGATTGAAAGCCATAGTTTGGGAGATAATTGGAGAGATGTAACAATAATTGTAATGATAGCCTGGTATGAGAGGGTGAGGTCATGTGTAATACTGACTAAAGATAAGGTACCAGAAAGTCAAGTTAAAAACCCAAACCAGCATTCCTAAAAGTTGCTACACACACTCCGTTGACTCGGCAGGAAAGGCAGGACATAAATCATATACAGTAAGTAGATAAAAATAAATAAATGAAGTCACAAAGCATAATATTGCAGTGATAGACTACCATTGGAAAAAGCCCAAGACAACCTGCTTCTATCCTCTGTCCAAAGGACAAAACTAATCTACATCCACCTATCCAACTAAAATTGACAACAGCCAATGGGATACAGTGGATGGAGTTTATGGTCTGGCAGCCCGATCCTATTCAACCCTCCTGACATCTCAGTGGCGCCAAATGGCAGCCGCTGTATCCTGTGCAGGGGAGGTGGGACCAGGAGGCTTCTGCAGGGAAAGGGGATGCTTAACCCCCTTACCCCTGCATAAGCCTCACAGCCTGCAATGGGTCTCCTCAGACCTACCCTAGCAATGTTGTTAGCATAAGTCCAAGGAGAGAAAAAGGGCAGAGAGGCTGTAGGGAAGGGGGATAGGATCTGCGGGGATAGGGGAATAGGATATGGCGCCTTCTGCAACAGATCCTGCCTTTCCTGCAGCCTCCCTGCCCCTGTTATGCCCCTCCCCTTCCCTCCCCTCCCCGTTCCACCCTCTCCTGCCTTCTTACCATCTTACCTTTCCTGGTGCGCATCTGGGGTTCCTTCTACGCGGCTGGGAAGGTACAAGCCTTCCCACTGGCATCCCCGGCAGCACGCTGACCAGCGCGCTGTCGGGGAAGCTTTTGCAACTGGTGCTAACTGCTTTACGGTAGTCAATGCCAGCATGGGAGGTGCGCCGCCATTAGGAGTGCATTTAGGATTGTGCTGTGGATGTAGGATTCCATGTTCAAATTCCACCTTAGCTACGAATGGGTTTTGTTGTTGAAGCTGTATTCTTGGACAAACTACCAGTTCAGCTGCCTTTCCCTTTCCCTCGTCAGTCAGGGTTTAGAGATTGGAACATGCTTTCTGGGCAATAGTGATGGTTAGGGACCTGCACACTTGTAGCACAGACTGCAACAGAAGCCCCAGGTGCACACCCTTGGTGTATCCTTAGTCCCTTTTTTTTCAAATGCTGTCATTGTCAGCCAGCGACAAAGTAGAAGTAACAGACTGTATAGCTCCCAATTCTTACAAAGAAAGTAAGGTTAATTGTAATATTGCGGGTGTTTTTTTTGTTTGTTTTGTTTTTGAGTGTACAGGAATGTGAAAGGAGCCACCCTAGTTGTAATTAAGCAGAACTGGAATTACTTTCTTTAAAGTCTTCCTATCAGCAATCCTGATGCTGCTTTCCAAAATATATTCCAAAACCAGTAAAGGTTTTGAAAATGGGATGTTTAAAAAATAGCTCTTGATATTGTGTCAGAATTCTCTCTCTCTCTCTCTCTCTCTCTCTCTCTCTCTCTCTCTCTCTCTCTCTCTCTCTCTCTCTCTCTCTGCTTAGCAGGATTCTTTTCCTTCCGAGTTTGTCAGTTTGTTGTCACGGTGGGAGTTTGGCTTCCCTATGAAGTCTTTTTTTTTTGCAGATGGCTCAGTTGTAGTCTCAGCCTGATGGAACAGAGGGAGCATCATGAAATAAGAGGAAGAGACTGCTGTGTCTCTTCCACAGTGCAGAGAGATCTGAATTCCTCCTGCTGGATGGCTGCGAGCACTGCTGGATGGCTGCGAGCACTGTCGAAAAGGCGAGCCGCCAGTGGGGACTCACCTAAGGCAAAAATGCATTGCACATCATGTTCATGATAATCATACCGAAACTACTAGGAGCTCTCCAGAAGTCTGGCAGAATGGTTTATACTTCTATCAAAATCTCAGGGAACTAATCAGTTGCCATGGGTGACTTGCAGCATTGTGAAAAATCAAAGAAAAACTCTAAATGCTACACTCGCAGTAAAAATGCTTCCTCACATTTACCGAATGCCTTTTACTAGCCACAAAATCTGCAAAGGCCTTTGCAGTCTTCTTTATCAGGCAAATAGCACATCATATGGACTGCGGCATGCATATTTTGACCAGCATTTAAAATTACTACAAGTGATTATTACTGTTGTATAGACTGAAGAAATGGAACTTTCCAAAGTGGAATATTGAAAATGATGGCCTATTATGTCATAAAAAATAACCCAGTGTTCTTTATAGAGGCACCTGTTGCCATGCTCAAGACATTCCAGCATCTGAAACGATGCAATAAATGCTGCTTCCCCAGCATTGCCGTGATGCCACCCCCTTAACCAGCAATGCACCGGTTGCTTCTACCACTCCTCTCCCTTGGTTTCAAAAAGGAACAGGGGAATGGAGTGGAAGAGGAAGTCTGGAGAACAGAAGACCCCCACTCTCGTTTGCTTCTGTTCACTCTTTCACTTGCATTCACTTTTTCACTTCCGTTTCAAATCCAGAGAATGGAAGGAGGAGGCAGGCAGGTAGAAGAGATGGGCGATGGATGTCCCTGTCAATCTGCTACCTCAGTCAGCCTCTGATGGACCACCCCGCTGTTGCCATGGTAAAGGCACAGAGTTTGCTGCCACTTTTTGTGCAATAAAACTAGAGAGCACATGACAACATTCCTACACAGAATATGACAACAGTGAGAGCAACAGGGCATATATAAGATACTATCCATCAATAAAATGCTGACAGACTTCTTGGGACACAAACAACGCAATGAAAAACATGACTTTTCTGTGTTTTCTGTGTTTTCCGAATACAGTATAGTACTAGTGTACCTGAAAGCTGGGAACAAAAGGGCCATTTTCCCCTTCGGATGGCATGTGCATGCTTACACACCTGCACACATACACCCCGCCGCCATATCACTCCTCTGTTTCATGAGGTCTGCCATGTGGTATGATGAACTGCTATTTGAGAAACACGTCCGAATCTTCCTTGGAAATTTGAAACCAGTTGTATGGTTCATTGGATGCAGGCCAAAGGTTTGATTGCTCTGGAATCCACTTTGTACATACTTTTTAAAAACATGGAACTTGTGAGCCATCCATGCATCCTTCATCTGCATGAAGAAATATGTTAGCACTACTATACCGGTAGGTAAAGGTAAAGGTGACCCCTGACAATTAAGTCCAGTCGTGTCCGACTCTAGGGTGTGGTGCTCATCCCCATTTCAAAGCCGAAGAGCCAGCGTTGTCCGAAGACGCCTCCGTGGTCATGTGGCCGGCATGACTCTCCTTGCCGCAGCACGTAGCATGCAGCTGGAACACGGAGCGCTGTTTACCTTCTCGCAAGCGGTACCTATTTATCTACTCGCATTAACATGCTTTGGAACTGCTAGGTTGGCAGGAGCTGGCCAAGCAACGAGAGCTCACCCCGTCGCAGATTCGAACTGCCGACCTTTCGATCAGCTCATGGTTCAGCGGTTTAACCCACTGTGCCACCCGCATAACTATACACTACTATACATAACTTATAAAGTACAGACATTTTTTAACAGATTGATCTCTGTGTCATAAGCCTGAACAAAAGATGATCAAAATGATCAAAAGCGAGAATCCAATGGTGAATAACACAGAAATCCTCCAGGCAGCTAATCTTGGAAACTGTATGACAGTGCAAGAAACTGAAAGTACAAGAATTTCCATCCTGCATTCTAGTTAGGAAACACAGCCAAATACTATCCCCCACCAGCCTGCAAGATGCATCGTGTCAGCGGAGCACGTGCTGCATGCTATGGGGCAGTGTATGTGTGACCAGATGTCCCAAGAGAGATAAGTAAAAAACTTTTTTACTTACCTCCCCCATAAGCCGCCTGGCTGCCAATAGGTCTTCTTGAACCTATGCCAGCTGATGAAAGTTCGAGGAACCTCGGGGTGTGTTCAGCCAGGAAAAGGGGGATAAAATCTTGGTATGCATCACTGCCACAGAGATCCACCTGATCCTGCCCCCAGTTTGGCCCACTCCCTGCCCCAATCCTCCTCCAAACTTTCCCCTATGCCACCTTACCTCCTCCGGCACAGGCTGGGTGAGCTGCTGATGTGTGCGCAGGGCCTTTAGCTGTTAGCGCCGGCAAGTGAACCCAGGTTGGGAGATCAAGGCCGGGAAAGGGGATAGGATATCGGTGGAGCTGCTGCCACCGATACCACCCCCTTCACAGCCTCGACACACACCCCTCCCCGCCTTGGTCTCTGCCCGATTCCTCCTTCTCCCCTCCAAGTTCTGCCCACCCCCTGCTCACCCCCACCCCCCAGTGCTGACTTACCGGCACCAGGTCTTCTCCAATGGCTGTTGGTGTGCAGCCATGGATACTAGCTGCTTGCAGCAGTGGCCTGGCTGTGCAGAATGCTGAGTCACATTTTGTGACCACTGTAAAGCACACTGCACCGCCAGAACGCATGTTCCAGTGATGTAGCAGCCCAATACGATTGGGCCCTTAGGCTCAAATTCTATACACCTGGATTAAGCATCATCTGGAAGCATGCATCATTGAACATAACGGGACTTACTTCTGAGTATACATGCATAGAATTGAATTGAAAAAGTTAAATAAAAGTACTGTAGAAAAAATCACTGACTATTGTAAAACATAAGCAGTGCAATCTTATATGCTTGTTTACTTGACAATAAGTAGCATTGTGTTCAATAGGGCTTACTCCAAGATAGGTGTGTATGGACTGCAACCTAAGGTACTTTCTATTATAGTCTTAAAGCCTTGAATTATAATCACATTACAGTTGTCAGAACTAGCATCACTGTTAAAAAGTCTTAATAGTCTAGATATAATAATTTCTATGCAATATTTTTAACACTGTTTTTGGGGTGGGTGGGGGTGGGTGGAGAGATAATTCTTTATAGCAGATTTTCCGTTTGCACCATTTTTATGCAATTATTGCAACTTTTTACACCTCCAAAGTACTAATATTTTCCATAACTACGGAAAGAGGAAAATACCCTGAATTCAAAGTACTGTACATGATAGATAGATCTCAGTACCGCATCTTTTATTACTTAAAATGAGAGTGAACAACAAGAGACAGCACTTGCGTTTTCATTCTGGGTGGTTATACCTTATTATCCATCCCTAGCCTCACGTTTCCTTGGACACTAATGATGTCTTATCATGCAATTGTGAAGATCCAGGAGAAGCTGTAATACTAGGCCTAGTATGAATCAGCCAGCCAGCCAGTGGGAAACACAATATGTCCACACAACAGATGCCAAGCTATGGCACTTTTGCAGTCTCTGATAATGCACTCTTCTTGGCTGAAACTGAGTGGGCAGGCACATCCCAAAATGCAAAGGAAACTTGAAAAATATGTGTAACTGCTGCATTTAGTTTGTATTATTTTTCCATTTATGCTTGCTAAGCAACAAAGAATCTTCCTCCCCTTCACCCATATGAAACATCTGCTTTGGCAATGTTAAAAAAAAATGTCAGGGGGATCATTAAATAATGCATTTAAAAAAAAAATTAAGCAGCATTTTAAAAAAATTAAGCAGTCTTTCCCTCTTCTTCCCCCTACCAGTCAATCTACCTGGAAACCCGTTATAGCAAAGTTCTCTCTCTTTCTTTCTCTACTTCATCGATCTAATGCTTTAATTGGCAGACAGTAATGTCTGATGCGAAAATAATGGTCTTTTAAATACCTGGGAATGAAAAGCAAATTAAGTTAGCACAATGTAAGAGGCAAGTAATTGCATCATGTCAATTCTGTTTTATACAGTTTAGTCTTTAAGCAGCATGCACAAAAAGGGACATGTCTGAGAGAAAATATGAATCCCATGTCTTCAGGTGACTCGGATGCTTTCTTTCCCTTAGAAAGGAAAGGGGACGATTACATGTAACAGCAGACCTTTAGCTGAAATGTGTCTCAAATAATGCAGTTGCTAACACCATTGGCTTGCGTATGTTTAAAGATTTCACTTCCTCCCCTGACAACCAGAGTGTCAACAACCAGAGATGGTAAGACACAGCCCAATCCTGTCTAGTAGGACCTGGCGAAACAAACAAGGCGCCTGCCAGATCCTGCACAGGATTGGGCCTGCACCAGCAGAGCCAGAGGCCTCCCGGCTGTCCCTATGGGTCTACTTGAATATGCGCCAGCTATTTTGATAGCATACATTTGAGTCGGCTGTGTAATGCTGGCCAGGCCCAGGAAGGAGGATGGCAGAGGAGGCTGCCACTGATCCCACCCCCGTCCCGGGCTGTCATTTCGTCATAAAATCAACTCTGTCTGATAAGCTGCATGTATTGTGCAAGGATTGCATATGCTTAAGGGCGCAATCCTGTAAAAAAAGCCAGCGACGGAACAAGCGGTCCATCGCCAGAAGACATCGCGAACGTGCCGTAAAGCTCACCGGATCCGGCACCGGATCTCCACGCGGACGGCGGCGGAAAGTAAGTGCTCCATCACCGGCCACATGGGCAGTCCGGCCGGGCGAGGGAGGGGGGCATTGGCCTAGCCGGGCCAGGAGGGGGCAGGGGGTGGCGTCAGCCATATCCCCTTCCCCGCCGGGCCTGCTACGCCATTACATGGCCTCCTCTATTTCCGCCAGCTATTTAAGTGGCAGAAATCCAAGAAGGTCAATAGGGCCGGCCTGGGTTTACACTCGGGGAAGGGGACGAGCGTCCCCTTCCCCGAGTAGACCTCCAGCCCACCGGTCGACAGGCAGCCCGTGCACAGGATCCGGTGGGTGTCCCTGGGCCGCCAGCCAGATCCTTAGTCAGGATTGCGCTGCCCGAGAAATTAATCTAGTAAAATATACCTATATCAATCTCTTCTACAAAAATCACAGTTAATAGTAGTTTGTAAAGGGTGTAAATTTGGACACAAACCTTCATCACAGGAAACATATACATCCATGTAAGAGGTCTTATTAATTTTAGTGCCAAACAAACATACATTTTTTTTTCATTTCATTCATCTCATAGCTGAAATGAGATAACAGATGATCTAATGCAAAGGCATTACAATGATTGGCTACAAACACTCTCTGCCAAGTAGATTTTCATTACATTTTGCTGATTTTAGGGCTCTGCACCCAATCTCACTATGAATGAGATACACCCAATGTTATCTGTAATTTATAGCTGTATTTATAAACATCTAGCGGTAGCCTGTTCACTGACACAGTGATATCATGTGCAAACTGCAACAGATGTGTCAGCACTTGTACAGAATACAAATGAACTACATATACTAACTTTTTATAGTAGTGCACTCGGAGCAGTGTCTGAGTGCTATACAGTCTATGTACTAATTCCCGCAAATGGATTCCTAATAGGGAGCTGCCAGTTGATGTGCAATTGTACACATTTTTCAGCTAACATATATCCAAATATAAAAATACATCTCTCTAAAATGTCATGTAGATGCCTGACACTCTCTAGGCTACTTATGATCCATAAACAAATGAATGGCTTACACTCATCCATATGTAGCTTATCAGCGCTGACAGATAGAACACGGATAATAGTCTTTATATGATAACTAATGCAAATATAATTCCAGAGAAATGGAAGTAAAGTAACTTTTAGACTAGCCTTTGAAAAACTACTTTTGAACCTTGGTTATAGAGCAACAAACAATGAAAATTTCATATATAAAATATGACGGAGAAAAATGGCAGCATTCTGAATCTCCTAGACGTCTCAGTACAAGATTTGCTACAGCTCAGGTTTCATGGCATTTGGAGAAAGTCACGTTCTCATCATATTACAATCAGAGGCCTTTTAAGTTCATGCTGCAGTTCTAAATTCTAATGCACTAGATGCTGGTGAAGGCTTATTGCACTGTTGGAGGCATGTAATTTGTGAATATTAAAGGAAAATAGGACACTTCACACATACTGTAAAGGCTTCCAATGGAAACGACTTGTCCCAGAAAAAGGTGCAATCTACCAAGCACTGCTCCTCCAAAATCCTCAATCAATGGGGGTTACAAACGAACAAACAAGTACTTACATAAACTCCCTGACATGACCCTCCCAGGCATGGTAGCTTCTTGTGCTGATAGCAAGCTACCTGCACATATAGTACGTTCATCACATCTGCTGTTAGTGGTTCACAGGCAGTATAAGCAAATGGCTATCATGTGAAGGCACCTTTATATTGTCGGACCATTGGTCCACCATCTAGGTCAGCATTCTTGACACTGAGGGGCAGTGGTTCTCTAGGATTTCAGAGAAGGGTCTTTTCTAGCTGTACCTGAAGATGCCAGAATTTGAACCTGGCACTTCCTGCATGCTAAACATGTGCTATATGTACATGAGCTACAACTGCTAGCATGCTACAGAGAGTTCTGTAAAGGGACTTTGAAGCTATGACAAAAACCATTCATATCTTATATCAGACATGAATTTGTATCGCTGTGTGTAGAGGCACATCACGCAAGAACTTTAGATCTTGAATATGTTAATTCAACAGGATTTGCAACCTAAAAATGTCATCCAAAGCTTTGTCAAGCCTTGTTTATTCCTAGTTATTTATTTTGGTGGTGTGTTTGTACTGCTACAGAAAGGAAATGCTTGAAATCAGTAGCGTCACTAGGACGCATGTCACCCTGGGGCAGGGGGCGCGGGTCCCCCTAGTGACGCTCTGACATTGCGGCGCGGGGGAGCGACCCGGCTCCCCCCGCGTCGCCCTCAAAACGGTCTCTGCGCATGCGTGAAAATTCGAAAAATACCCGGATGAACGCACTGCATGGGCTGGAGCGCCGACGGGGTCACCCCGTGGCGTCACCCCGTGGTGCGCGTCACCCCCTGGTGGCCCGCCCCCCCGCCACGCTCCAGCGACACCAATGCTTGAAATTAGAGCCCTGGTCAGACAAACTATAACTGGGGACACCGTCTACAGTTACAGTACGATCAAGACCATACCAGCATGTCCTGCACCTTGTTCTCGCTATGGAAAAATTTTGTCTGAAGAGGGAAACACTCTCCATGGAGAGAAAATATCCAAAGGATCTGGAACAACCAGCTCTCAATATGAACAGTGGGTCCAGCAGTGATGCGGTACGGTGATGCGGTACGCCATCACCACTGGAACCACCCCCTCCCACAGCCACCCTGCCCAGTTTTGCCCCTCCCCAACCCCATTCCGCCTCCCCCCAACCCCTCCTGCCTCTCCCGCTGGCTTATGTGCTCTGGCGGGTGGTGGGGGAGAGCTGACAACATACATAGGAGGCACTGGCCTTCCTGCTGGCATCCCAGCAGCACGTTACCGTGGAGATTTTCTCCCCATGGAGAGCATTTCCCGCAGTATCCTATTCCCTCCAGCAGCAGCCTGCCTGCCCCTTTCTCTCCTCAGACTTGCACTAGCGAAATCACTGGATACAGTGCACCCATTGTGGGCATAGCTGCACCAGCGTAGGGAGGATATAATTGGGCTGTTAGGATCCCACATTATCAACTACATTTCTATCCCAGGAAATCCAGGGACCTCAGGACAATACACATAGGTTTAGCTGAGAGAGGCTGACTGGTCCAAGGTCATCTAGTAAGCTTTGTGACTGAGGGAGAATTTGAATCTGGAACTCTCCACTCCAGGTCCAACACTCCAATGATTACATCACCTTTGCATGTAGCCCTTATGTTCAAACATTTTATGAGTCGGTTGACACAATTTGGCTAATTAGCTGATTCATGTTAATTCTTGAAACAGATGTTCTTCATCAGCCCGAACCATGTTCAACCACTCAACAGGAGACAATATAGTGGATTTGTCTCACCACACAACTGTAAAATGTTACCTTGTGGAGGAGCAAACATTGGTTTTTGTGAATAGAACAGCTACAGGGGGAGAAAGGTGGATCTCCCAGGAAAGGAATTCCATAGGCAGAATTGCTTATGCTGGAGAATGATGTATTATTTCCTTGGAAGGAAGCTTTTCTATGTGTGTAAACATGCCAAGGGCTAGACTGCACACTTATTAAACAGAGACCTACAGACCTATTAGAAATGTGTAGCGATCACTGAACGATACACACAACATACTGTATCATTCAAGCAAGCCAAGCTTCCTATCAAGAATCTGCACCAAGGGCCACCTCCTCTTCCATAGACTGAGGAAAGGAAGTACAACACTCTCTCTGTTTGTCATCTGAATCCTTTTCTCTTCACACATTTTCATTCACTATAAGCAACCACTCCTTCTGTAGAAGATGGAAATATTGCACTTTCATCAGACGTGTGAATTTGAAGGAAATAACACAACGACCATACTGCAATAGTCTGTGAAATGTTGCTTAATGCTTAATAATAGAAAAGTCTCTCTTGCTCTGATCAGAAAGGATCAGAAAAAAAAAAGAATACTTGAGAGAAATCAAAGCTAGAATTGCCTCTCAGTACTGTAAATAATCATTTTCTTCTTGACTCTTTGACGGTAATAATTCCACTAGCTAAGTCCAGAGTCTTCCCCTTAATCTACACATATATTTTAAACTGCTTTCAGTACATTGTCCTCCCCATGCCATGAAGCAGCACCCACATGCAGCTCAGAATAGAGGCAAGTTGCAGACCAGATGGTGGGGCTCACAGGCAGGCATGAGCCTGCTGGCCTCTGGCCTTCGCGTTGCTAGAAATGGATACTTACTAGGCTATGAAAGCGGCATTGAGAATATTGTGAAAATAGGCTATTTTCACAATATTCTCAATGCCGCTTTCAGAGTGTTGTTGAAGGCTGAATGTGCAAATGTGAAATACTAGGTGTATTGAATTCTCCTCTCCCAGCTCTTTGATAATTCATTTTCCCCAACACATTAGGTCTCCTCAGCCATTTCCTTATGGGAGTTTTAAAACAAAAACAACAAAAACAGCGGTGGTCACTGGTCCCTAGTATTCAGGATTCACATGGACTCAGCTGTGGAACATGGTGCTCAGTGCCAGGGGCCAGGCCTGGAATAAAATTGTAGAATAGGTAAGGTCCTTGTAGGCCATAGATGGTCCAACCCTCTGTTTGGAAATCCAGAGCTAGAGCATCCCCAACCAATGAATATGTCACATCAAAAGCAAAAGAGTTTGCACTTGAAATTGTGCAAATGTTTTTCTCTCCCCAGTGGGTTACTAGAGCCTCCCCACACATCTCTCAAACTAGCGGGCAGAGCTTCCAGGGCAGGAGGGTTTGACTTGCGCATTAAAGTCTAGTAACTATGGTTGTCCTCATAGCACTAATCAAGATATATTGCAGTGCATGCTGGTAGTTTTTACAGCATATTGGTGGTTTTTTTTTTTTTGCAACATTTAGGGATTATGCATAAGATAGCTACAATACAATGGGCTGGATTCACAGAAGCACATTCACAAATCTGCTCACTCTATATGTCCTCCTTCCCCTCTTGCTGCAGCTTCTCCCCCCCCCCCCCGAAAAGTCATTCCTGGAAATTGGTGAACATGATGTGAGAGGCTGCTGCAGGAGGCTGGACTTCGTGTAAGTTGGGGCACCCTTGTGCAAACAGGAATGTCTTCTGCTCATGCAAGGGAACCTACTCAACTCCCCATGCAGTGATGCAGCTGTGCCAATGTGGTGCCCGCTTTATCCCATGGGGAGTTTTAGCCTCTGGAGGCTTCCTCAGGGTAAGGGAATATTTGTTCCCTTTTTGTTCCCTTTCCCCAGGGTCAGTATGTGCTGGACCATGAGGTCTACTCAGACCTGCGCCAGC
This sequence comes from Plestiodon gilberti rubricaudatus, assembly GCA_026170595.1. NCBI lineage: Eukaryota > Metazoa > Chordata > Lepidosauria > Squamata > Scincidae > Plestiodon > Plestiodon gilberti. The sequence goes on from JANXHW010000002.1 coordinate 69,240,078, forward strand.
TATATAACTGGCGCAAGTCCACATGAACCGGGTCGGAGGATTGAGGCCGGAAAGGGGGATAGGATATCAGTATGTGCCACAGCCGCCAATACTGCCTTCTTCGTGGCCCTGATCTGCCCTCCTCCCCGCCACGTTCCTCCCCCTCCTCTCTCCATTCCGCCCTCCCCTTGCTTACCAGCTCCTCTATCCCACCCCCTGACTTACCAGTGCCAGCGGATGTCCTTGGTCCACTGGCACACGAACCCCACCACTCACTGCTTGCGGTGGCCTGCCAAATGGCTTGTCACATTTTGCGACAGCTGTAAAGAGCCTTACGCCACTGGAAAACCTGTTCCGGTGATGTATGGCCCGAATAGGGTTGGGCTGTTAGTCAAAGTGTCTGAAGATCAAAATCTTAACATTTTGATTAAAAACGGGAGATTTGCTGTTTTTAAATGTTGCCTTGTTTTGATTCTGTAGTAGCATTTTTTTCATTTTTTGATACTGTTGTAATTGGATTTATTGCTACTTGTATTATCTTATTGTTTACATTTTTGTTGTAAGCCACTTCATGAGGTGTGCTTTGAAGTAGCAAATATAAATCTGAGAAATAGATGAATTAAATGAATAAAATAAAAAGCTGTCATTTTTCCAATTAGGGTTTGGGCTCAATTTGTCAAAGGAAGCTATTTCTGAAGGGTAGTGATTTCTAAATAATTTGGGATCATATGAATCAACATTTACATGAAAGGTCTTAGCTCCTTGCTTCAGAAATGTTTAATACAGTAAAAAAAAAAAGCAATTGGTGTTGTTCCTAATATCAATATATAAAACTTTACCAACAGGCAATTGCACTTTGAGAAAGGGAAACTTTAAAAATAGCACTGCAGGGTTTCATATTTCTGGACTCTCTGTCAAATCATATCAGCTGTGTTGAGTCTACATGCAAGAGAGATGGGATTTTGTTTTCCTCTTGGCCAGTTTCAACTGCTTGTGGACAAAGTGTCAACTGGGGTTGTTTCCATTTCATGTAAAAATAGTTCTCAAAGAGTATTTAAGAACCTAGATCCATCTACCTTGCAGCTTCCTATTTTCTGTCAGTCCTTTCTGCCCCACCTTCCAAGCACTTAACACTGCAAAGATGCAAGTAGTTCCTCCACCAACTTAGCAGAGGTCAGCCCTCGAATTCACTTCCAAAGCCCAAGACTAGAAATGATTCAAATACAACATTGATCCATCCTACGCAGATGTAATTGAATGAACAATGGTGCATTTGTAGCAAAATCATGTCTGAACAACTTGGTACCAGGGCATTTGAAGGTTCCCCTTCTTCCAACTTTTCGAGTCTTTACAATCTGCATCAGATGAGTTTCGCTGGGTGCCCCACCTTCAGGGGGGCAATGGCCTTCTCAGTGATGGCACCTTGCTTATGGAATGCCCATTCCACACAAATTACAGAGCTGCCACCATTAGTACCTCTAAAGCACCAGGTTAAGACCTTATTTACCAAGGATTTGAATAGATAACTGAGGTGTTTGTGCTAGTTGTTCTTTACTGTTATCTGCTTCTGTTGTTTTATGAGTATACAGTACTGCTGGCTTTATGATAATTGTTATTGTTTTATGTGTTGAAAGACTCTCTGCAGACTGTAAAGTGGAAATGCAGCCTATACATTTATACATACATAAGTATACAAAGCTGCCTTCTACAATCAGACTCCAGTCTATTTGTTCAGTGCTGTCTACATGGACTGGAAGCATCCCTCCAGGGTTTCAGACTCAGGGGTCTTTCCCAGCCCTTCCTGGAGGCACTAGAGAATGAACCTGGGACCTGGCAGGAGGTTTGGTTCAGTCAGGAGAGCTGCAGCCTTACATGCCTGAAGATCAAGGCCAAAGACGGCAGTTCGAGACTCCGTCGCCTCTGACGAAGCTGCAAAAAACCCTCTGTGAGAAGGAGAGAGAGAGAGAGAGAGGAAGCTGCAGCTGGCACTCTGTGAGGTGGAGTTGCCTGTCAGTCAACGCATGTGAGGGGAATGCCAGAGAGCGGCCAGACCATGAAAGGAAATACCTGGAAAGAAGTGTCCTACAAAAGATTAGGACATTTATTGTATTGTAACAACCGTTTGGTTTAGAATTGCCTGCCTATTGTAAACCGCCTTAAATTAAAGTCAAAGGAGAAATCCTTGAACCATCTTCACACATGATGTTACACAAGAATACTCTCCCCCCCCCCTCCCGGAGATTATCTCAGTATTTTAAAAAGTCATGCATGAAGGAAATCCCTGTTCTTCAGACAAATTATGTAATGTTAAAACTATAGAGTGGCAGAGGCGTTTCCACGGTAGGGGCCGCACCGTAAGTCGCGCCCCGTCCTAGTACCATGTTTACCAACCGGAATGAGGAGGCCCCACCCCCTCGCCGTCACAGCCATTCCACGCTCCGAAGGCGAACGGGCAGGAGACTCCCTGCTCGTCACCTTCGCAGCGCGGAATGGATCCGCCGGCGAGGGAGTGGGGCCTCCTTGTTCCGGATGGTAAACACGATACTAGGACGGGGCGCGACTTACGGTGTGGCCCCTACCGTGGAAACACCTCTGTAGAGTGGCTTTTCCTCACTATACTCATCTCTACCAAGCTGCACATATAATTGATGAAGGTGCAGGACATCCAGATCAGAGGGTGTGGCATCCAGGAAGAGTAAGCACCAGAACCTTTAAAAAACAACCCTCCCCAAACTTTTGCACCCAAGCCCAGTAGTGTAGCACTTCCTGTAGCATACAGGAGGATTCTTATTGAGGGAATAGATAAAGGGAATTTTACAGTTTTAAAAAGTGCTGGATGTATAAACAAAGATGGGTACATTTTACTATCTATGGTAGACTTGCCCTGATACATAGCAATATTGGTCAGAAATCGGAGACAATATACCGCCAAATCCGAGGAGGCCCATCGGGCCGGCCTCAGTTTACACCCAGGGAAGGGGATGAGTGTCCCCTTCCCCAAGTAGACCTCCGGCCCGCCGAACAACAGGCACCCTCGGGCACAGGATTGCGCTGTATGTCAGTACAGCTATGGAACAGTGAAGATCTCAGACTGCCTGGTAACACATTGTGTAATTTTACGGAGTAAGAAATTAGTGGAAATTTTAATTCAGGTTGTGCCTTCTCTCTATACAAAAGGCTCATAACCAAGTCTCAAGGTAAGGACCTTGACATCTATCATGTTCTTGCCAAAATATTGGAAAAACCAATACTTACAAGGGAATTTGCAATAGATTTAAACAGAGAATGCAACCACAAGTAGCCAGAATGACCTGCTATAGAATAGTGACTATAACTGTTTATAGAGTCCTGAACACACACAAGATGACTAATGTATCTTCTAATCCCAGCAGATAATTATGCAAAAAAAAACCAACACGTTTTATTCTTATATATCCAGGCTGCTGGAAAGCTTTGTTGGCTTATACTTCAAGGGAAACAAAACAGTAGTTGTCCCCAAAAAGCCAAACAAAATAGGCAAATAATGTAGATAATGCACTGCCACTGCAGTTTCTGTCTTTCACCTGCTCTACCGAGTCGAAAAGGAAGAAGGATACAGTACTGTATATAGCTGTGTAATTTAAAAGATAGAAGCATGTAAAGCCAACGCTTCTTCGAACTAGTAAAGGTACTGCCCAATCCTAACTAAGGCGAGGTAGTGCTTCTGGATGCTGCAGCTCAGGATACATGCATGATTCAGTGCTCCTCCTCCACATCTTCTCTATGCATGGGGGTCCTCAGACGCTGCCTTCTCCCTTGTCAGCAGCCCTCCAACATTCCCTCCACTGACTTGAACACCCCCTCAGTATTATTTTTCGTATTTGAAAGGAAACAAAACTAGAGGGGAACAACAACCTATTATTGGTTTCAAGTGGACAATATTGATCTTCACGCTTATGCAAAGAAACCAAGATTTGTATTCATACTTGGAATTCCTCAAAATTTAAACAAGTAAGGAAAATCATTAGCAGTACACTTTAAATGTCGGTCCTGAGAAGGGGGGGGGGGGGAGAAAAAGACAACCCGGCTGCCTAGTAAATTTTAATGTTACCACATTTCCTGAGTTCACAGCACTATTTCTTCAAAACTGTTATTGATCTCAACCAAAATACAGTTTGAAATGCAGTATTTCCTCCATTGAGAGATAGCTCACAGACGCAAAATGAATAGCTTAGGACTGTGAAAAATTTAGCAGCCAAGCTAGCTGTTTAAAATTCCATTCCAGAGTCTAGGCTGAAGTCATGATTAAGTAGCTTTTACACAAGATGTTCCCCATGTTGCTGTTAATGTTCTGCTCCTTCCTTACTATTAAATAATTAACTCCCTAGTATATAGGGCTGGTGCTATTATTAGGCCAACTAGGCAACTGCCTAAGGCAAACACCTCAGAGGGGCGCAGTACTGACCTTTGAGGGGCACAATTTTATATAGATTTTTTTTTAACCATGTAAAAACATGTAACGGTCAATTTATATACAACCCTGGGAGTTAGGTTAGGCTGAGAGATAGTGACTGGCCCAAGCAGAGGCGTGGAAAGACTGGAGCGAGCGGAGCAGCGGCTCCGGGTGGCACCGCGGCGCCGGGCGGCGCTGCTCCGCTCGCTCCAGTCTTTCCACGGAGCGAGTGCGCCCGCCTGCCCATCCGTCCGGTGACGCGGGCGGGCGCTCCGAGGCCTTCTCCCCCGGCCTCGGAGCCGGAGAAAACCCCGGAGCGTCCACCCCGACCGGTGGACAGGGCTTTCTGAAGGCCGGGGTGGACGCTCCGGGGCTTTCTCCGGCTCCGAGGCCAGGGGAGAAGGCCTCGGAGCACCCCGGTAAGCCGGGCCGCCCCTCCAGAGCGGGGCCGCCCCCTACAGGATCCGCTCCTGTTACGCCTCTGGGCCCAAGGTCACCCAGGAAGGTTCATGACTGAGCAGGGTTTTGAAACTGGATCTTCCAGGTCTCAGTCCAACACCAGAACCACTACCATCCTTATGAAAAAAAGGGGGGGGGGAGTGCAAGTAGTTAGCTTGCCTAGGGTGCAAACTACCTGGAACCAGCTCTGCTAGTATACCAATTATTTATTTACACCACAGGTACAAACGAAAACTTAATTCAAAGCTGTTTCTTCAGCCCCTGTAGTCTGCTATCCATAGAGCCTGTTATCCATAGAGCACATAGGGCATTGATGTTTTGTTTTAACAAAGGCTATCACACACAGTAGTTTCAGCACAAGGTGTATGTGGAGGGATGTCATTGCACAGTCAAGCATACTTGGAAAGCAAGGAGTCCCCAGAAATAAAACAAAAACAAGCCCAGGGGAACAACCTAAAGCCATTAAATGGACCTGAGCAAATGCTACATCTAGTTTCTAGAACAGGAAAAGTTGAGTCCAGGTATAAGTTCCGTTTCTGATATTGCTGCTTCAGTGTTTTAGAAACCATGATTGATTTTGTGGAGTTATCCCTCTTTAAATGGTCTAGTATTGCTTGTGGCAGTAATATAATATAAAATAATGCTGATCTTAAAGAGGCTGAAAGGAAACATTTGACCTGCATGTTCAGGATCTCATTTTGACTGTTAGGGTTAGAGACATACAGTACTTTCCTCTTTGGTTGGGGTGTGTGTTTCTATTTCCTTGAGGTGTTGTCTGTGGACATGTAGGATTGCTTTTGCCTTTTTCCATAGTTTATGCCATGGCTCTATTGTCTCCTCTAAGCATTGGGACTGGGACAGATATTTACCGTAAATAAATACATAAAATCTGTACGTATGTATAATGTTGACAATTGCTCACATACCTGGTGAATGTCGCAATATACTGGAGACAGTCCCATCAGCATGCCCAGTTTTCTTGTAATAAATTTTAAAAGTCACGCATTTTAATATATTGTAACCATGGTGGTCTCTTCCCCAATCCCCACGGTGGGTAGCTCCGCAGGAAAGGGGTTGTGGAGCAATATCGTTGGGGATGGAACAAAGGGATGAATAAGTGGGCCAGGCACGTTGGTATGCTGCACAAGGGGGGGGGGGTCAGCTAATATAACAGAGAAAACAGGATCGGGCTTTTCCAGCTCTGGTAGGTTGCTTGACCTTTGCGTATTGTCTCAGCAAGCACATTGTTCTTAGGTGGAGGCCCTGCATCCACAAGCAGGCAAGAGCTAGTGGGGTACAGAAGGGCACATGCCACCTTTCGCTGCAGGAGCAGGGAGGGCTCTGTGAAGGCTGAATTCTCCCAACCATAGGGTAGCAGGCAGGGACCCCTGCCCTGAGCCTGGGATGGGATCCTGGTTCTCTTCCCTTCTACCCAGCTTGTCTTGGTCCCTTCCCCGCCTGTTCCTTCTTCTGCCTCCTTAGCCTGGCCTCGTTTCTCCTTGTCTCTGCTTGTTTGGCCCTCTCTCCTGTCTCTGCTGTCCATTCCTGGCTTGCCCCACTCATCCTCTGCTGGCCTCCTCTATTGCCCCTGCTGGCCTCCTCCATCTCTCTGGAGCTTCTATCCTCTGGTCCTCCCCCCCTACTCAGGGCTCAGGCTCACCTACACACATTCATGTTATCTCTTGTACCCCTTATTATCAATAATCACCTGTGTAATTCTTTAATTTCAGACATCGCATTTGATGCAAGCAAGATTCTCAGTGTTTCCTTGGCGTTGTCAACAATCAGTCTCTGGATTTAGGATATTCAAAAGCCAAATCAGTGGGTTTTATGAAATGTTTTCATTGTCAAAGAAACATCTTTTGCCACATTACAACTTTTCTTGCTCCTGCTTTCGGTGTGTGTTGCACTGATGATTGTAAACCACCGTTTTCATTCTGATCTGCAGCCTGATGTGTTGGGGACATTTCCAGTATAGTGTATAGAAGATTGTGATTGTGACACATGAACACAGTGAATTGGAATAAAGAACCTTCCGGTCTATGCAACCCCCCTCCCCCCCCGATTCTAGAACGAATGTTTGTCTGCCCTGCTGAAGAACAGTGATACTTTCCTAAAAGGTGTGATACAAAATGAAGCCTTGAGATAAAAGCCATGGGAATCTATAGAAATGAAAGAGTTACGATTTTACAAGCCACTACAAAAAGTCTTTTGCAAAAGAGCACTCAAAGTTTAAGGAACACCTCCCCTTCCCAATATAAATATAAAATGTCAACTTCATTATCAACTGCAGAAACAATATGAAAAAAGATGATAGAACACTATGGTTAAAGATCAGACTGCTCCTATTTCAGTGCTGCCATTTAGTCACCTAGAAGAATCTTCTTAACAGTACAGAGCCTATTTAACGTAACACTATATCCTTGAAATTCTCTCTCAGTGGAAAAAACACACTTTTGTACTGCAAGGTGGAGGGGATGGGAAAGTTCCTGTATAAATAAAAGCTCAAGTTCACAAGCATTACAAAAGCTTTATATAACAGTGGACAATGGAAACATCAGTGTCAAAATCATCATTACCCCCCCCCCATACTAGAGCACCTAAATGGGTATCGCTTGATTGGTCACTGTGCTGAACTTAAGGTATGTACAGTATTTATTTATATACTACCTGCCTCTCTATTAGAATAAGGTTCAGGGCATAATTTAATTACCCTATTTTTCGCTCCATAAGACGCACTTCCCCCCCCCCAAAAAAATAGGGGGAAATGTCTGTGCGTCTTATGGACCGAATGTAACTTACCGGGGTTTGTGGGGGCTTCGGGGAGGCCTGCGTGACCCTCTGCAGGCCTCCCCAATCTTCAGTTCGGCGATAAATGGCTATTTTCGGGCATTTCCAGTTTTCGCGAAAACCGGAAATGGCCGAAAATAGCCATTTATCGCCGAACTGAAGATCGGGGAGGCCTGCAGAGGGTCGCGCAGGTCTCCCCGAAGTCCCCACAAGCCCCGGTAAGTAACAAATATTTTTTCCCTATTTTTTCCCTTTTTCCCTATTGGAGCGAAAAATACGGGGTAAGTTGATATGGATGGGGTGTTTGTCCAGATTTATGAAGGCAACTGAAAATGGAACCTGGCATTTATTCGTGTATTTATTTAAGTTCTTAATTTCTAACACAGCCTGCTCTTGAACAGCCCAATCCTATGGAAGATTGGGCTGCCGGGCGGAGCACGTTGTGACAGCAGAAGGCACTTTGACTGTTGCAAAATGGCTGCTGACGGTGAGCACAGTGCTCAGTTGGCAGTCATTTTGCATCCAGTGCTGCAACCTGCAGCAGCGCCGCAACACCGCTGCCGGCTCCTGCTGCACCCGCCAGACCAGGTAAGACAGGGCAAAATTGGGTGGGGAGGGGGAGTAATTAGGCAGGGAGACAACACGAGGGTTGGATCTGGTGGCAATGGTGTGCGCTGGATCCTATCCGCTCTTTTTCAAACCTCCCTGCCCCTTTCTTTTCTTAGGACTTGCACCAGCTAAAAAGCTGGTGCATGTCTGAGGAGACCCATTAGCGAGTGGGAGGCTTAAGGAGGGGTAACTCCCTTTTCCCATCCATAGCCTCCCAATCTGCTCCCCACTAGATATATCACACTCCTTTTTGGCTCTGCTGCATCGGGGTGGGGTGGGGTGGGGGAGGATAGGATTGGGCTCAAAATGTCCTTCATGAAGTCTTTCATCTGGGACTTTCACCAGCAGCTGATATCCTCTTTTACAGTATTTATCCTCTTCTTCTGCCAATATCGTAAGGGAAAGCCAGGCTCAGATCACACTGGGCCAGGTTTAGGGATTGGTTACTGGCTCTAAAATTGCATTTGGTTTATCCTGGACTGTCCTCCCTCATTTGTGAATTCCCACTGTTCCATTATGCCCAGTTTTGGCACTACATGTAACTTAGACCACCAACCTGGTTTAAAATGAAACAACTCCCCTGGGGAACCTCAGTTTTTTTATCAGAGTTTCAAAGGGAGTTTTCTATTAGATGTAATGTTATACCTTTTTTTTCAATATGGAACTCAAGATAGCTTAAAAAGGGTCTCCTGGGTGGTCTCCACTCGAGACCCAGACCAAACCCAGACCTTCTGAGTATCAGCAACATCACTGTATCTTATGCAGTCAAATCACATCTTTAAACGTAAGTGTTCAAGATTTTGTTTTAACAAACCATTGGAGATGGTCACATATAACTCCAAAATATAGCAGAGGGAGGCAGAGGAATTCACACACAAAGGTGAGAAGGAAGGAAGGAATGGTGCCACAGTCCACTCCTAATTCCTAAACTCAGGTTCAGTTGCTAAACCAGAATTGGACCAAACAGGCCTCTCAAAGAAGGGAAAGCCCTGGCCCACAGTGGGGAGGTTGTGTATCCATACATTTCTATCTCCACATTCACAGTCCTCTCAGGCCAGAGGGTTGTTGCATGGCATCACCATTAGAACAATAATTTCAAAAGCTCTTAATGGTTGTAAAGCATCTTGCATGATCTTTCTCATTGCACATTTATCAAGAGCATAGGGCAACATGTTCCTTAAAATGCTAATCAGAAAAGCTCCCCCCCCCCGCCCTTAGCCTCCGGAAAAAAAAAATCTTGCAACTTCTTTGTGCAATTGCTCTGTTAACCTCAACTTAGTAACCAGTCTCCAATAGCCAGTGGTAGTAAAATGCTTTGTTCTTTTTTCTTTGCAAAGTGGGTATAACTCATTAGCAAGCCCTTGCTAATTGAATTTGATTTAGTGTCAACACTCTCACAGTCACACTGAAAAGCACCAATAAGATTTCAGTCCTGCTTGCTGTGATCATTAAGTCTGGTCGTCTAACAACAGGAGCTCTGCCTTTGTGCTGAAGGTTGTCAGATCAAGCTCACAGGAGCTCTGCATTACAATGCCCATCTAAATTCTGAAATGAATGAAGCAATGCTTTTGTTCAAATGATATGCACAAACGCTCAACTTGACTGTTCATGGGTATCTGATTCTGATCCTTTGAAAAGAAAGGCCAGGCAAGTATTTATGTGAATGGTTATACTAGCTGGAAGACAATGTTTCTCTTTAAAAACAGCATGAAGATATCTCAACACTCCTCAGTCTATTGATTTTTTTTACATAAGGCTTCTGGTTATCACCAGAGTCCCAAAGAAGCATGAGTTCCATTCACTATGGAACTTATACAGTTCCCCTCCCGCAAACATCATATTCAACATTGTACAGTATTACAATTTGCAAGCTGCTGCTGAAATTTAAACCCTGAATTTAAAAGCAGCTTGTCATGCTGTTTGAAGAGTTGCTCTTCAGAAATGTTTGTGTCTAGGCTTCCTAAGCTTGGACACAAGGTTCAACCTTCCAAGGATTTCATCTCCTATCATACCAGCAGGGTGGGGAGTTGTTCAGCAGGAGATAAACAGCAGGAGCTTGGTTAAGGAGCTGTCCTTATGGAACTGTTGCACCAGCAGCTATCAGGCAGTCACTGATCAGTTCTATATTGCTGGGGCTACCATAGGGCTTGTGGGGCTGAGAAAGATGAGGCCTCAAGCTGCCAACAGGTGCTGCAACTCCAGTTCTGGGCTTCAGTGCAGGCCCATTGCCACCTCTGATCCTGGATCCTTGGGGGTGATGGTGGAGGAGGATCTGCAGCTGGGATGGAAGTCCATTTGGACAAATCCCCGACACTGCAGCTTCCTTGAGTTTTGTATTCTCTGGAATGGCAGTCTAGAGCAGTTTCTTGGGATGCTGACTATCCTGGGTCCCAGTCTATGGTGGGGCAAGTACTGGGCTTGCACCCACTGCTGCTCCTCTGAGAAGACTTCCTCTGTTTGGGGGCATTAGATGTGTGCAAGCTTTGCAAATGTAAAGAGTATAACTGTCTTCGGGCCAATACCCCAATAATTTGTCACAAATTCAGGAAGTCCTCCCTTAACTTTGTAGATAGTTTCCTGAAAACGGCAATATTAAGTGAAACAATGAATAACAAACCTATTTTTCACCGGCGGGCTCAGTGATGATCTGGGGGGGTTTGGGGGACTTGCTGCAGGCTGTAAAGTTGCTTCTGGGTTGCGCAGGACCGCGACCCACTTTCTCGGCTTTATTCTTGCCACCTGCAAGGCATTCTGGGGCATGAATAGGACCTGGAAGTGGGTTGTAAGCCAGTGCAACCCAGAAGTAGATGCAGCCATGGAGGACGACATTAAAATGAATAGTAAAACAACGGTAAGCAAGGACTAACTGTACACATAATTTACATTTTACACCATGGAAGAGTACCATAAACAAGAACATATACTGTAGATCAGTGGCTGCCATTCTTCCCATTAAAATAAAAGCAGAACAGTCTTATGGACCTGCCACATTGGAAGCCAGCTCAAGCTGGTATAGTGTCAGCATAGCCTAGTCAGAATAATATACTCCATCACAGCAATGTGGGCAGAGAGGAGGCGGGGGCAACGTATCTTGGCTCTTCATGAGGTTTAAAGACAGTGCTTTAACTGTCACATTACATCACATTATTTTGTGTGGAAACTGGGAGTATGGTCTGAGGGATCCTTAAGAACATAAGAAGAGCCCTGCTGGATCAGGCCAAACGCCCATCTAGTCCAGCTTCCTGTATCTCACAGTGGCCCCACCAGATACCTCCGAGAGCACACAAGACAACAAGATACTTGTATCCTGTCGCCACTCTCTTGCACCTGGCACAGAGAAAACCCACTTCTACAACCAGGAGGTTGCTTATCCCCATCATGGCTTGTAAGCTGTGATGGAATTTTCCTCCATAAATCTGTCCAAACCCCTTTTAAAGGCATCCAGGCCAGGCGCCGTCACCACCTCCTGTATCCTTGGATTTCTTCTTCTTTAAAGCTGCCCATTTTTGGCCCCTCTGCCAGCAGAGCTGTGCCAGTGGTAGGGGTATACTGTATACCTCATATGGACCATTGGGGAGGCCTGTACAGTGACAAAGCATGGCTCCAATTAAACAACACATTTGGAAAGTATGCTACAATCACTGGACACTGGCCAGGCTGAAGCCTTTGCGTTTTGAAGTACAGGTGGGCCCCCATATCCACTAATAATAACTGCTATCCATGGTTTCAGTTATCCACGGATCGTGGGGACTCCCCCAGGCTTTTACTTTTTTTCCAGTAAGCTTCATTTCTTCCTTAAAGAAACAGGAGAGGCAGCCTCTGGCTGCTTATTACAGGCAAGTAGAACGAGACTAAGTCCTAGAGAGGCTCTGCAAGGTTAACAGAAACCTTGCAGAGCCTCTCTAGGACTTAGTCTCGTTCTACTTGCCTGCAATGTAGGCTGCTTCTCTGTTTGTTTTAAGGAAGAAACAAAGCTTGCTGAAAGAAAAATAAGAGCTGGGGGGGCAAGCATGCCTGCCTGCAGGGGAGGCAGGGTGGGGGGGGCCCTCAGGAAACCATGGAGGGGATGTTCGCTCTTATCCACGGTTTCAAGTATCCACGGAGGGGCCTGGAACATATCCCCAGCGGATATGGGGGCCCACCTGTATTCAATTGAAAACTATGAAAAGAAAAATGCGTGTGCCTAGGATGACATTGGATGCTTAAAAACCTTTGTTTTTCCATAGTAAATTATGCAAATCCTCTGAGTTTCTCATCTTCCGTATTGCAGCTGTGCATATGACGTTTGTCATATACACAGGGCTTTTATGAGATGATGAGACTATTTGAATTCTTCATTTGCCTTGACAAGAAACAGTGGCAATCAGCCAAGGTTGCTGATTATGAGACCTGAAATGTGGGAGGAGACTTTTTTTTTTTTGACAAAAGCATTTAAGACCCTATATAAACGGGCTGAAAGACTTTGACCTTTCAGAGTGAAGTCAATACTTTCTGCCCTCACCCTGAATTGGCTGTGTGATATCTCACAAGCCAGATCAGACTGGCCAATTATACGGAATCAGTAGTCAGCATGAAAAATTGATTTTTTTTTAAAAAATGGCATGAAATTATTAGGCCATCGGGGCTGCAAAAATGCTACAAAAATGCAGCAAAAAAGGTAAGCAAGGGGACAGTTTAGAAAATATTAAGCCCTTCTTCCAAAACACTCTTTACAGTGAAACAATGTTCCACAGTCTGCAGAATGTGTTGACTTTGTTTGTACTCCTTGGAAGAAGTGGAGTTTGAGGTTTAGGGGAGTGGGTTGGTAAAAAAACAGGGCTTGTTCATGCGATCCAATAGAGGGCAGTGCAGGCATGCCTATTTTAGGTGGCCATATTGAGTCCCATCCCCACCTGACGTTCGGGCAGTGCAGGTTGTTGGACTGAACAGATTAGGATTTTTTATTTGTTTTTGATTACCGTACACTTATGGAGTGTTGGAATGGTATTTACTGGCGCAGTGGGTTAAGCCACTAATCATGAGCGGTCGATTGAAAGGTCGGCAGTTCAAATCTGCACGACGGGGTGAGCTCTCGTCGCTTGGCCCAGCTCCTGCCAACCTAGCAGTTCGAAAGCATGTTAATGTGAGTAGATAAACAGGCACCGCTTGCGGGAAAGTAAACAGCGTTCCGTATTGTCATGCTGGCCACATGACCACGGAAGCGTCTTCGGACAGCGCTGGCTCTTCGGCTTTGAAACGGGAATGAGCACCGCACCCTAGAGCCGGACACGACTGGACTTAAATGTCAAGGGACACCTTTACTTTTACCTTTACTCAGGTTGGAATATTCTGCTGCTTAATTGGGTCACAACTGGCAGGTTCAGTCTGGGTTGGAGAGAAGGAGAGACGTAGGGTACACTACTGAGCACTCCAAAGCATTAGAGTGTTGAAGGGAGACTTACCCAAACTAGTTTACTGAATTGAGGGGAACTGGCTTGCCGCTAGCCCCATTTATTTATTTATTTATCTATCTATTTATTTATTTATTTATTTATTTTTCACATTTTTATACCACCCTTCCTCCAAGGAGCTCAGAGTGGTGTACATATTTCCTCCCCTCCTTTTTGTCCGCACAACAACCCTGTGAGGTAGGTGGGGCTGAGAGATAGTGACTGGCCCAAGGTCACCCAGGAAGCTTCGTGGCTGAGCGGGGATTTGAACCTGGATCTTCCAGGTCTAAGTCTAACTCCCAAACCACTTTGATTTCACCAGCTGGGGAGGGGAGCTGATGATGTTGAGAGGCCATCCTTAAACACTTTGCAGTTATGCAAAGAGCAGTTATAATTACTGATCTGAAGCTTTGAGCAAGAGTGGGGACACCTGAGCAAGGACAGCAACAGGAGATGTTGTTTACTAGCTCTCGGTTTAGTGGCATGGATCCCACATTGAATAATAGAGAAGTCTGGTTAATTACATCAGAGATGTCCCTTACTGTCTGATACAGTCCTGAAACCAAGAGAATATTCAGAACAGTTTGTCTGATGGAGGAAATTTTCTGAGTTAAGCAGCACAAGCTCCTTAATTCTACAAAATATTTCCTCCTAATGAGGGACACTGTAAGCAGGTATGGAGACACTTAGAACTGCAGAATGCCCATGCTAACACAGAAATGCATCCTCAAACAAAGCACTGGGCTCCTTTGTGAAGCTTCTGCTTTATCAAAAATATTCTCCAGTCAATGTATGGAGTATGTGAGATGTAAAAACACACCAATCTTATGTAAAAGCAATACATTCTGTTGTTGTTGTTGTTGTTGTTGTTGTTGTTCATCGCAGTCCACCTGGTGGTGACTGGCATTTTCTAAATATCGAGTCTTTCCCAAGGACCTAGGATATCTAGAGATATTTCCGCAGGATATGAGCTGCTCCAAGTAGAGTTTCCTTTTGCAACTCATATGGATTGTTATTATTATTATTGTTATTATTGTTATTTAACAGCAACATCCATGTACTGTATCTGTCACTTTACAAGACTGGAGTGTCAAGTCCCCACCCCAAGCAGCTTACAATCTACATGTGACAACAGAGGAAGGGGAGGAAAATGGAGACAGGGATATGTACAGTACAGTAGTAGGGTTTGGGGACACACACTGCCAAGTTTTGCTAGAAGATGCACATTTTAGCAAGGCAAGACTCTGTATCCTATCACCCAATATTATGCAGACATGAGGAATATTATATTGATGCTATAATTAGGACTTTAACGACTAGGGGGGAATAATTTATATTTGTATTTAATTTGACACACACATACCCCTCTTGTCATGAGGGATTATCAGACTCCTCCTTTAAACGGTGAAGACTGAAGCTCTGGTGAGCCAATGGCATCTCTCCAGCCCTGATACTGACCCTCTTTCCTTGAGCACATTTGGAGTTTGGAGACAAGCCCAGTTGTGTCCAGCTATGAAAATTAATAATGCATCTGAGTTATTTCAGAAATGCCTTTTCTGTTTCTTCAGGCAGTTTGTGGCCACTCAGTGAAAAAATATTGTATACTATCTCTCCTTAAAGAAATGGAAATCCATTCACATGCTTTGGGGGGCAAATAACTTCATTTTTGTAGAGAATAGATTTCATGTGGCCTCCACTAACAACAATACATAAACACACACACGAGCGCATGTGCGTGCACACGCGCATGCACACGCACGCACACACACACCAGGCTGTCTCAAACTCAGTTATTTTCCTATAAGAAAGTGTACACTTCATCATGCATATACACAGAGGGAAGCTACTGCAGATCACATAGCTTTCCACAACATGTACATTTCAGTTGCTCCAAAAATGTGGAGCAGAAAGCAGATCTGAGGGATGTTTTTGCTGCAATGCTAGTTTATTGCAGCAAGCACATTAAGGGTCTTGTGGCCAGTGCCCCCCCCCCAAGCTGTGCAGCTCTGCAGCTCAAAGCCGAGTTCTGTACAGCATTTGGCAACCCAGACATTTGGCAATGATGCATGACATCATCACTGAACATCTGGAGATGGTGATGCAGTGCAGTCGCAACGCTGCACTGGAAGGGGTCTGCGTACCGCGTGGATCCCTTACAAGGATTATAGCTGGTGGACCTTGAAGATTAAGGGTGACATCCAAAGCAATGTCCCATGAATGGAAGCACTCTCTGAGAACAGAAAGAGCATTCCGCTTGTGCAGAGGGCCCCTTCCACTTGTGCAAGGACTCTTTGCATGAGTGGAATTCTTAAATGATGTTTAGTGACTGGAAGACTGGAAGATGGAATTCTTCCAGTCTTGGAGGGAGCTTGTGTTCACAGAATGTGCTTTTGTTCACAGAGGTCATATCTGGATTGTGACCCAAACACGTCTGCGACATAAGGTTCCAGGAGACAGAACCCACTTTGACAGAGGCATCACTAAACATCTGACAAAGTGTGCTGTGGCCCATGAAAGTTTATGTTGATAGGCCCGGAACAGGAACCCCCTCTGGACAACAACGATGGGGAAATTTGCTTTCCACTTGTTCCTCATGTCCACACAATAGTAGAGTTTTATCTTGCTAAAATGTGAGACATTTAGAAAAATGTGGCGGTGCATACCCTGCTAATACCCAGACTATTGTATTAATGTATCAGGGTATTAATTAAATACGTCAGGGAAAAGTTAGTGATGATAACACCCAAAGTGAGTGTTCCCTGGTGTTTCCAGAGGGACAACTCTTATTCCAGTGCTTAAATACAGGACAGATTTCCTTTTTTTCCCCCCATTCTTTTTAACATGATCAACATGAAACCCCTGATGAGATCATCTGGGGATTTGGGACTAGACTTTCTTTTACAGTAAGCTCTCCCTTTGATTCAGGTGAGGCAGTGGAAGTGTTGAACTGGTGTCTGGGGTCAGTAATGGACTAGATGGAGGTCACAAAACTGCAACTCAATCCTGACAAGATTGACAGTGCAATCTTATTTGATTATTATGATTTTGCTTTTATTTTATGTTTTCAATTGACTGTGTTAACTGCCTTGGAAAGAAAGGAAAAGACGGGATATAAATGTTTTTAAATTAATAAATATTAAAATGGCTGTTTTGTGCAAAGGAAGAAAGGGGGCAAGATCCTAGTGCTGCTGAAATATTTTAACTCTCATGTCTTCTGGGGCTCTAATGAAAAATAAAATTGCATGCAAGAGAGAATGATGATCTGTTTGATTCTTGCAACGCTTCATGCAAAATAGCTAGTTTATGACTTGCATCCTTTGGGTTCATCCCAAATACAATGAATATTTTGTCCATTGCACATTCCATTGCTTTCCATAAAAATGCTAGGTAAGTAGAGGTTAAATACACATGGTTTACTCCTCTCCCTGCTTCCACACTGACAGAGTACTTTAATCATACACCGATTGTCTAATCCCATTGTGCTTTCTCTGCAGTCCAGAACATACAGTCAATCAGGTATACTGGGCTGATTCCCTAACAGGCTCTGACTGCTGTGTAATAACCTTGCCATTTGCACATTCCTCAAAATACATCTTTGCCGGGCCTGTAGATTACTGTGACATACAAGCAACAGATAATCCTGTAATGTAAGGAGGTTTCTTGGATACTTTAGCCCTGAATGTGCAAAGTTGTGACTAGCTACTTTCATGGTTGTAGATGTACAGCATGCACTGCAAATATTTGAATCTCTTAAAGACAGATTTGGATAGCTTTATTTTGATCAGTGAACATCAGCAGTTCTTCACTTATTAAGGTCCTGCAACTTTAGTTTTAATTGGCTCTGGCATTTCTGTTTTCCTGAGATGTGGACTGAAAACCACTAGAATATTTATTATGGTGGAAAACCCTATGCATTTGATTCTGCTTTGGGGAAGGAAATGGTAGTTTCATTCTCAACCCAATGTACTACTGTCAGTTTCTTGTTTCACCAGACAACACAGGAACTAGCATAATAAGAATAATAATTACACTGACTTTCCTTTTGAAAATTAATGTAAATGCATGCAGTAGGCAAATGCAAAAATGAATTCCTCAGCTGTCGGAATGTGCTGTCCAGTGCTGAATTTTGTTTTGTTTGTTAAACTAAACATCTTCAAATGTAGTGAATACATTTAAAAATAAAGCAAATAAAAACTGATGCTCCTTGCAGGAAGGCTATTTAAGTTCAGTAATATTTGACAAAAGTATACTGTATATACTGTAGAATTCCTGGTCTACCATAAATATACATAAATCAGAGCGCAATCCTGCTCTAAATACGGACGGCGGAACAAGCGGCCAGCTGCCGGACCTAGGTAAGTTTGGATCCAGCGGGTGGGGAGGAGGGATGGTGGATGGGGGGAGGGACAGTGGAGCCAGGAGGGCAGCCATAGGCCCAGCTGCCCCGGGCGGGGGCAGGGGCATGGCTCCCACCATATCCCAGTCCCCGCCGGGTGGCTGAGCCGTTACACGGTCTCCTCCGACTTCTGCCAGCAAAATAGCTGGCAGAATTCTGAGGAGGCCTATTGGCCCCAGCCGATGTTACACTCAGGGAAGGGGATGAGCATCCCCTTCCCCAAGTAGACTTTCTGCAGCGGGGTGCCTGTTGCAGGCTGCCCGCGGCAGAGATCAGGATCCGGCGGGCGGCCTTGGCTTAAGCCAAGATTCTTAAGCAGGATTGGGCTGACCATGTATATCTTCACTCTTCCTCCAAGGAGCATCATACACAGTTCTCTCCCCCACCCCATTTTACTCTCACAGCCACCTTGTGAGGTCGGTTTGGCTAAGAGATAGCGACTGCTCCAAGATCATGCAGTGAACTTTATGGCTAAGAAGGGATTTGAAGTCATGTCTTCCCAATGCTAGTCCAACATTCTAACCACTAAACCACAGTGTGAACATGCACACCCATACAAATGAAAAATATTTGCCAGGACCCAGCAAAATGGCATGCTGGTGGAGAAAAACATAGAATGAGCCAGAGCTTTGCTGACATTTTCACTGCTGAAGAGACCAGCTACTGTTCAATTTTAAAAGTAGCTTCCCTCTTCAGCAATGGGATATGATGTGATCGAGACCACAAGCAATGTTCTGATTGCATGGACAATTCAATACCTTCTGTGCATATCCTTTGATTGAGTCCCAGCCATTTATAAAAGTTATTGTATGAGATACTCAAGTCTTGGCTATAATTTTAATAGGACCCTCCCAACCAAAGTTTTTTTTTTTTGGGGGGGGGCTATCAGAGTTATGTGGAGTACTCCATACATTTTTCAGACTCACTTGATTGACACATATACTTTGATTTTCTCAGAACCTCTCAGAACCTTAGCATGATTCAGGGGCAAAGTATAAGCAGTACACCATTGCTGTTTATCCACAAGGTCAGAAGAACCAAAACATGGACCTAACAAATCCCTACATCATCTCTGGAAGAA
Organism: Plestiodon gilberti rubricaudatus; assembly: GCA_026170595.1. Taxonomy (NCBI): domain Eukaryota; kingdom Metazoa; phylum Chordata; class Lepidosauria; order Squamata; family Scincidae; genus Plestiodon; species Plestiodon gilberti. The sequence goes on from JANXHW010000002.1 coordinate 69,259,253, forward strand.
AAAATTGAAAACTCCTCTGAGTCAAATAAGGGAGATGGTAGGAGCCATCAGAATTCATTAATGTGTTCAGGGCAGATGTATTATTATTATTATTATTATTATTATTATTATTATTATTATTATTAACAATATTTATATACCACTTTTCAACAAAAAGTTCACAAAGCAGTTTACAAACAAAGTCAAATGATTAAATGGCTCCCTGTCCCAAAAGGGCTCACAATCTTAAAAAAATGCAGAACACCACCAGCAAACAGCCACCAGAAAGACACTGTGCTGGGGTGAAAGGGGGGCAGTTACTCTCCCCCTGCCAGTGGCGTCTTCAGCCCTCCTGCCGCCTGGGGCTAGGAGGGCGGGGGCTGGCCAAGCACCCCCCGGACGTCACATGACGTGTGAGTCACATGACGTCAAACGACGCTGTCGCTCGAAAGCTGGAGCGCGGCGCCCGCCCGCAGCCATAATGGGCGGGCGGCGCCCCAGCTTTCGAGTCCGAGGTGAACAACAGCGTTGTCTAGGCAATGCGCAGCGCGCGCCCAGACCCTGTGGCTGCGTGCATGCGCTGTGCGCGTTGCCTAGACGACGAGGACGCTCTCCTCGGACTCAAAAGCTGGAGCGCCGCCTGCCCGTTATGGCTGCGGGCGGGCGCCGCGCTCCAGCTTCGAGTCAGAGGTGAGTGCCCCCCGGAAGCTCGGCGCCTGGGGCCCTGTACATCAGGGCCCCCTACATTACTACGCTACTGCCCCCTGCTAAATATAAGAAGAGCACCAAATGAAGAAGTGCCTCTTGCCCAGTTAGCAGGGGTAGAGGGGTAGAGATGTAGAGATTTTACTACCTAACTGGAGTTATCGCAATAAAAATGAGATTTTAAGGGGAGGTATTCGGGTGGCGCAGCGGGTTAAACCGCTGAACCATAAGCTGTCGATCGAAAGGTCGGCAGTTCGATCCCCGCGACGGGGTGAGCGCTCGTTGCTTGGCCAGCTCCTGCCAACCTAGCAGTTCCAAAGCATGTCAATGCGAGTAGATAAATAGGTACCGCTTGCGGGAAGGTAAACAGCGCTCCGTGTTCCAGCTGCATGCTACGCGCTGCGGCAAGGAGAGTCATGCCGGCCACATGACCACGGAGGCATCTTCGGACAACGCTGGCTCTTCGGCTTTGAAATGGAGATGAGCACCACACCCTAGAGTCGGACACGACTGGACTTAATTGTCAGGGGTCACCTTTACCTATTTTTACAGAAGATATGTGAAGAGTAAGAAGGAGTGTAGCTCAGAGGGTACAGCATATACGGTACCTTGCCTGTGGAAGGCCCCAGATTCAATCCTTAGCGTCTATAATAGTACTGCGAAAGAATGCTCTCTGAAGCCCTGGAAGTCTGCTATCAGTCAGTGGAGACGACACTAAGCTACATGGACCAACGGCCTGACTTGGTACAAGGCAGATTCCTATCTTTATTGTTTTTCAATGAAATGAATAATTATTTTAAAAGGATGAAATGAGAGTATACGGAAAAATAAAACTGAATAAGATTCCATTACATGCCAGCACTATGGAGCAATTGGTGGGTGGATGATGTTGTAAGATTTAAAAGGAAGAATGAAAAGTGTCTATTATTCCTGTCTAGTTCCTCCATTTGGAGTCCATTTAGATCTTGGTGAAGAAGCATGAAGGTTATTCACACCCCGACAATTTGCCATTCAATGAAAACATGAACAATACAAAAAAAAAAATCCACAAAACGAGAAAATGTCTCTAACAATAAAAATGTTTACAACAGATACAAAAAATGTACTTATCAAGAGGAGCAAATGCTTATACTGTATATTTACTCAGTTACAAACAGAGAACTGAAGATATGTATAAAGATACAGAATATACAAATAAAACAATGTGAACTATCATCTATAGACAAGTGGTATACTATAGATTCCTCTCATCTCTTTGTCTCGGTCTTTCTTGGTAAAGATAACAATAGCCTGGATTGTCTGGATTCTTCATGCTCAGTAACAATTGCAATTCCTGTGTTGGGTCAGAAAGTGTTTCTGTGCCAGGAATAGTAAATACATTTGATTCTTATTGACGAATATAGCATGCAATCCAACAAGCAGCCTGGGAAGTCTACCACAACCTCCTATCTACCGCCAAATGCCATTACTCTTAGGCTACAATTCTATTCCCTCTTACCTTAGAGTAAGTCCCACTGAATTCAATGGGACTTACTTCAGAGTAGACATGTATAGAACTGAACTGTTAATCTCTCAGTGCCTGTAAAATGCTCATCCATAACAATGGCCTGAAACATCTGAAATCATATGTAAAGTATTAATAGAACAATTACGCATTTTATTTATTTTCATTTTTCAAAGAAATAGTCCTAATCCCTAGCGTAGATCAAAAAGTAGTTGACCTTGTTCAACAGGAATTTTTGTTCATGTCTCAAGTGAAATATTCCAGAATATAGGAGGTCTTGATGCCAATAAAGGCTTACTTGACTAGAAGGAGGTGGGGGAAAGTAGAAAGTGTGAATATTAGACATACCGTATTGTCCCGAGTATAAGATGCACCTGATTATAAGGCACCCTTAAAGTTTGGTGCTATTAAAAAAATTTAATTAAATCACTGGCATTATTGCAACAGCCTGATTATAAGATGCACCCCTAGTTAAAAAACTTAAATTAGGAGAAAAAAGTGAGTCTTATACTCAGACCAATATGGTATATGAGAGGCTTCTATATAGAACAGTGTCAAGTAAAACATTGCACCCATTTGTTCATTTGTTCTAATGACTGATAAAATATGTTCAATCCATACCACTATCAAATTATGATTCCTGACTGAGACCATCTAACTTCGCTGGAGGTACAAAGAGAAAAGCAGACCTACTGGTGAAACAACACCCCATCAGGGTGGCAGAGTTCAGATGAACGTATAGTTGGGCCACCAACTGCTACTCCTTTGCAGCAGCATTTTTCCTCAGCCTCTGTGTTGCACAACGGTGCCATGGACAGGGCTCCAGTGAAGTCAGGACATGATGAGATTCTTGGTCCAGTTACAGAGGACTGCCAGGGCAGTGCCAGATTCCCTGCACAAGCTATAATCCTGCACCTTTATTTTAGAGTACCCAAGGAAACATGTGGGGCAGTGTTTCCGAACTTTTTCGACCTGTGGCTCCCTTGACCATTCGCGACCATTGGCTGAGTCTCCCCATTACATTGTTGATGCCTGCCAATTGGCATTGCACTGTATTCTGAGAAGATTCCGTGGCACTCCGTGGCTCCCCTGGCTGCTTTCGGTGGCTCCCCTGGGAGCCGTGCGCCTCACAGTTTGGGAACCACTGATGTAGGGCTTTCCCATTGCTAACCTTGGTTTTGCACCACCGCATCTAAAGCAGCCTACGAGCACCAGGTTGCCTTATATCGTTCTCATTCATAATTTAGAACAGGCAGGGCAAACTAATGTATATACTACTGCTATAATTAGTGAGTACTGTTCAGGCCAGGCATGGCTCCACAGGTGGGATCTGGTGCAGCACGTGCTGGAAGATCATGCCCATGAAAGTGGGGGTTCACCGCTGCTATCTATTTCTCACTGCTTCCCAATAAACCTCCCCATTAAGTCCTAGACCCCTGACTGGCTTACCAAGAGGCAGTGGGGATCAGCAGCAGCAGCAGCAACAGCAAACTATCTTTTTTTTTCCCCTCCTGGTGCCATTTCACATATATTCTTGCTGTTGGTTCCCACCATCACCTGGTAAGTCCACCAGGACCCAATGATGATGTTTACCAGGAAGTGTTGGGGAGCAGGTGGTAGTAGCAGACACAAGTCCTCCTTTGCACTGTGACTCATACCTATAGTGCTAGTGGTGCAGGAGGCCTGGGCTGCAAACATACATTTAGGCTGTGTGTATAATATCATAATTTAATGGTGTAATTTTGATTACACGGGAGGTGGGGCAATGACACGGGGGCAGGGCGATGATGCGTTGCCTCGCCCACTGCATGGGAGGAGGTCCATCAAGGAGGAGACCTCCCGCACCGGGTGACACAAGCCCTAGGAATGCCCCTGGGCCTGTCCACTCCCTGGTTCTTGGGCACCATGGGATATAGCTGGCACATTCACATACATAAAATAGGAGGGAGTGCAAGACTTTTCTTCCAGGCTCCCCCAAAAGCTGGAGTCCAGACAAGATGGTTCATGAAGGGCTGAAACAGCAAAGTGCCCATCAAGTATATCTCAGGAGTGCCAACAGTGAAGAAGGGAAGGGGGCAGGCAGTTCCTTGGCATCCACTTTTATAACTGTTACAGGTGTGACTGCCGAAAATGTTGGCAGAGGAAAGCACGGGTGAGGTCTTTCTTTTGTCAGCAGTCCCACTAACCTACGGTTACCCAAAAAGTACACATACACATTAGTGTTTGATTTGAAACTTACGCTTTCATTTTTCATCTCTTTCTTCTATTGCTTGCTACAGATTTCTTTTCCCTGTGCTTAAACTTTTAATAGCTTTTCAATTAAATGAAATTTAATTCCCCCCCCCTAAAAAAAACCCCAACCCCAGCACAAACACATTACCCTTGCCTTTGGCCTGCTTTTAAAATTTCTTTCCTATTTTTCTAACTACCTTAATTAAATCCAGAGTATTGTACCCTTCCCCTAAACATTCTGGGATTAAATAGTTAGGTCACAACTTTATGATTATAATTTCATCATATAATTAGCACTGGCAATTATAATTCTTCAAAAAGAAGTTTAATTGAGTAGAATAAAATTACCAAGGGCTTCATTAAATGTAATACGGGCCAAAAGAAAAAAGAAAGAAAAAGAAAGGTGGTAGCCAAGAAGTGAAGCTCAAGGATATAAAAATCTTTTGAAAACTTTTTTAATGTCATCTAGAGGTGTGAAAAACACTGCAGGCCTACACATAACATATAAAGTCAGTTCCTTTTAAGATCAATGAACTTTCCTCCACATAATGACTGATTCGGTAAGGTACCCCTGCACACGCTAGCAGGATCCGTGAATTTTCCCATTATCAACCATTAAGGAGAATTAGCCCTATTTTATTTTATTTTATTTTATTTTATGTCCTGCCTTTTCCCCCAAATAATCAGAGAACTTCAAGAGGTGAACAATATAGTTTTTTTAAAAAAACCAGTAAAATGCAAAATACTGGGGAGGGAGTAATGCCTAGCATCTTGAAGACCGCAATTGTGCGTCCCCTCCTGAAAAAACCATGTCTGGATTCCTCCAATTTAAATAACTATCAGACAGTTTCCAAACTTGCTTTCTTGGATAAGGGGATTGAGCGGGTGGTGGCATCTCAGCTCCAGGGGATACTAGATGAAACAGAGTATCTGGACCCTTTTCAGTCCAGCTTCAGACTGGGCTTTGGGATGGAGACAGTCTTGGTCGCCCTGCTGGATGATCTTCGCCGAGGACTGGACAGGAGGAGTGCATCCCTGCTGGTCCTTTTGGACCTCTCAGCGGCTTTCGATACCATCGACCATGGTATCCTTCTGGGTCAGCTGGCTGAGTTGGGACTTGGGGGCACTGCCTTGCAGTGGTTCCATTCCTACTTGGCTGACAGGTCCCAGATGGTGATGCTGGGAGATGCCTGTTCAGCGCCCTGCCCTCTACAGTGTGGAATGCTACAGGGTTCTATTCTGTCTCCCATGCATTTTAACATCTTGTGACGTCCATCTCCCTTGAGTGGGTTAACGGGGGTCTTCGACTGGCAAAGCAGTCGCTGCAGGTAAGAGCCGGTAAGTTCCCGGGCCCCCGAGTAAATAAAGAAGAGGACTTACATGTTGCCTTTTGAAATGCTGTTTAATTGAGATAACACCTTAACATTCATGGGGACCGTGTTACGCCACAGGCCCCCGAGCGTTGTTCCCTTTAAATCACAATGACTTTCTCCTTTTCCCAGGTACAGTGGGCCCGATCCACGACCCCTGGGTAGCAGTCACACCTTTCGGTAAGTATGGGGTCACTCGGGACCCAGCGATTTCCCTTAGGGGTTGAGAGGGAGGTGGTCCCCAAAACCAGGGGGTTACCTCGCAGTTGCCACACCTTAAACTTCCCCCACTCCCACAGCCTTCCCAGGCATCAAGGGTTGGGATCCTCTCGAGGCCCTGGCTCTTGTTGCCTTCCCTTCTCCCTCTTTCCCGTGTTTCCATAGAAGGAGGCAGTCGGTCCAGACTCAGGAGCTCCCTGGACCTGCCGCCTCCCTCAGCAGCCCCTGAGCTCCTTATGAGCTCCTGGCTAGCTTGCCCTGGCCCCACCCCTTCCGGGTGTGTGGTTTCCCTGAAGTCCTGTTCCTGCTAGACTTGGTCTGCTCTGGCCTCTGCAGCTCTAAAAGGGATAGCGCTGCTTTCAGCCCTGGCCTCGGCAGTCATGGAGAAGCTGTATGTGCAGCTGCCTTCCTCCGCTGCCCAGGCACCCCTCGGCCTTTGCCCCCCGTCCCAAGACAGGGCCTGACGAGGATCACTCCCTGGTGCAGACTCTCTTCCTCTTACAGTTAAACTGGTGGGTGTTTCCACACGTCCTGGCGGCCCTTTCCACCCTTGTGCCCTGTTGTCATGCCCGCCCAGCGGGTCTCCATCCTCTCCCGAGGGGATGGGATGACACATCTACATGAAACCGTTGGGGGAGAGCATACGGGGATTTGGAGTTGGGTGTGTCACCAATATGCTGATGACACCCAGCTCTATCTCTTCTTGCCATCTCATTCTGGGGAGGCTGTGAAAGTCCCGGAGCACTGTCTGGAAGTGGTTGGGGTCTGGATGAAGGCTAACAGGCTGAGATTGAATCTAGAAAAGACAGAGGTCCTACTGGTCAGGAAAGCCTCGATGCAGGTACTGAGTCATCTGCCCACTCTGAATGGGGTTGCACTCCCCCTGCAGGAACGGGTGCGCAGTTTGGGTGTACTTCTGGATTCACAGCTCTCCCTGGAAAGCCAGGTGGCAGCTGTGGCCAGGGGTGCGAGACCCTGATCTCCTTTGTGATCTCTATTTCGGTTCACAAAAGACAGTTCCTGCTGGCCGTTCAGGAGAGACCCTGATCTCCTTTGCGATCTCTATTTCGCAAAGGAGATCAGGGTCTCTCCTGAACTGCCAGCAGGAACTGTCTTTTGTGAACCGTATCTGGCTCCCTTTCTTGAATAGATTGCACCAGCAACATCGCGAGGCAGAGAGGTCATCCCCGGTCAATTCGGAAACTGTGGTTTCCGCTTACAATCAACTACTCAGCGGTCTCTAAGTGTTCGCGCAGTAGTGCTATGAGAGGAGAGGTTACCTCCGGTCAATCCAGGAACGCGACTTCCTTCTCCAATTAATCAATTGAGTGGTTCCCGCGCTTTTAGCGCTTCCCTCTGTATATATATATTTTATTTGCTTCTCAAGGTTTATGACCATCTACCGGCTTGCTGCCGTGAGTTCTGTTTGTTTTGCTTTTGAAAATGTCCCGAGGGTGGGAAGAAACGTAAAGCGGAAGATCTAAGGCTTTTTGTACTTGACTGTTTTGGATAATCCTGGAAGCGTCTACCCACAAAATTGGGGTATACGAGTAAAATGAATTTCTCCAGACAAGTTATTGTATGTAATTCTTTATTTCTTCAACCTTTGAAAAATCCACATGGCTGAAAATCCCATAATTGCTGCTTCTGTACACATTGTAACAAGTCATGAAAACCTGCATGTCAAATCAATACTTGCGCTCTTCCCATCTAACTTCTGGTGTACATCTTCTACCAAGCTGAACAAGGTCATTTCAGTCCCCACTGTGGGGCAGAAGCCAGGTTGAAAAAGATCCAGATAACCAGACATCCACAAACTCCTGGCACTGTCCTACCACAACAGACTTGAGCACCTTGCCCAGAAGTGGTAGATCTGAAATGCACCAATCTTTGTTTAAGTTCTGGGATCAAGCTTTGGTTTTTTTTAAGATGGGTTTTATCCTGGAGGAAGTCTTAGGGTCAGGGAATGAACACCATGAGGCACACATCTCCTGATCATAATGCTCCCCAAGCCCCCAATTCTATATGCTTTTAAGGGCTCAGACCACTTTGAAATGTGAAGGGTGCAAAGAGTGGATTAAAGGATTGGATGAAAAGTGTGTCCTTCATTTTCAGTTAATCACCTTTCCAAGGACTCTTTAAGCTGTGAAGGGTGCAGAACCTCTAACAATCTAAAATATACTGGAAGAAGCGATGGAATTAAAGACTGAAAATGTGCACCATGAGGTGTGCTTTCCCTGCCTCTGCTTCCTATCCAAGCAAATACACCTTCCCACCTTGCACTCGACTTCGTGCGACTGAGCAGACAGTGCTATACTACGGGACAATAGAGTGCTGCAGCTCAGAGCTAGGCAGAGTGGACTGGTTTAAATCACGGCAATTCAATTTTGAATATAATAAATCTTTGAAAATAATAAATGTTTCCATTTATTATTTATTTAGATACTTCCTAAACACACACACACACACTAATTGCTTGCTATAACCATATAAATGTATTGATTAACCGCGCAAACCTGCCTAAGTTTAGGCAGGCGAAGTGAGTGCTCCACCGGCCTAAAGTGTCACAAAAGTGCTGTAAGACACTTTTTTGGCACCTGTAGAGTAAGTGGCGCTGGCGCAGAGGCCAGCACCACTTGCACCACTGCCCAATGTACTCCACGCCATTGGATGCAGGTGAGTGCTGTGCTGGGTAGCGGGAGGGCGTGGGGAGGGTGGGCCGGGGTGGTGAGGGAGGGGGCCATTGGCCGGTCTGGCCTCGGAGGGGGTGAGGATATCAACGCTGGCTTGCGCCGATATCCCGGGCCCCTTCCTGGGCCGGGCTGGCCTATATGTCCTCCCCGGATGCAAGCCAGCTAAAGAGCTAGCGCAATCCAAGGAAGCCAATTAGGGCCTTCCTACGACGCTTACATTGGGGAAAGGGGACAAACATCCCCTTCCCCAGAGGTGAGTCCCAGCCACGCTGGTACGTGCGGCCCGCATCCTAACTAGGATGCAGTGGCCAGCCATTTAGGCCGGCTGCTGCATCTTAGGCAGGATTGGGCTGTTAGTGTTCTTTCAGTCTGGAAACCTGGCCTTGCATTTGGTTGTTTCACATTTGTCTCAGTTTCTTTTCTTTTTTCTTTTCTTTTTGTCTTTTTTGTCCAGCAAAGACATTTCTTCAAAATATTATCAAATAGTGTGTTTTTGCACCCTACATCTATGACCGGATTTTGGTTGGAATCAATGCCTCAATGTTTTCTTCTTTCCAGTGTTCCTTTCTGTTTATTATGCCCCTGCTGCTGGGCCAGTCACCCCCCCACACACACACTCAGAAGGGGGCAGATGAGTGTTCACCATTACTCTGAAGACAAATGTCCATTTCCGTTGACTGGTAGGTACAATACATGCAGTATTTATAATCAAAATACTGACTCTGAGTCAGTTGCTAAGATAGTGTAGTTATAACTTATTACTATTAGGCATAAATTAGGAGTAAAGGCTGATCTACACGACAGCGTCGCGGAGCGTTTTTGTAATCCGGCGGAGCCGCCGGACCTCCGCCCCACTGCCGCGTACTCCAAGTCGAGTGCTCTATTTTTTTGGAGGCGTACGGCAGAGCTTGGAGGTGGCTCGCGGAGCTGCTGCAGCCTACCAATAACAGAGAGGGGGGGAAGAGAGCTACCAATCACAACGGCGCGTTCTTAGGAAGGCGGGACAACATGAGGGGTAACATGCTTGAAAACACTCCCCCTGCTTCCAGCGCGGAGGCGCCAGTCAGAGGCGACGGCGGAGCCCCTCCGCTGTCGTGTAGATCAGCCTTAAAGGGTCACCCAGATGGATCAGTGGATGACCTGTAGTGACTCTCCAGTTCCCACCCAACCAAGGTATAAAATCATAATATAAGTGCATGATCTATTGAGCTGCTTGATAACTAACCAAGATGTTTTCTCCATAGCTCTTTTCCTATGAAAGAAAATCAGTCTTCCATTAAACAGATAGACACCCCATGTTACATGTTTGCATTAACTTCATCTTTCATTTTAAGCAGATTATTTTTTTAAAAAGATTAAATTATTATAGATTATTTATTATAGCTGATATATAAAAAATATCCATATGAGGTGAGCAGGAAGTTACAGATCTAGTTTCAGATCTCAGTAGTCTTATGCTATTCTGCTATGATGAGGGGGAAGGAAGAGAATTTCCCAATTGCTTTTCCTCCCAATTACTCATGAGTTTCCAACTTCTATAAATAAGTTTCAACCTCTATAAATAAGTTTCAATAAGTTCTTTGCAATGCTCTGTTTGGGATCCCCCTATCCATCTCAACTCCTGGGAGACCAAAGTACAGTCCTGACTGTAGGTGTGAACACTGAGAAGATTTTCCCGAGTCAACCAGCTGTCTTTTCATAGTAGATTGGAATCTTGCCAAGTTTTCAAAAGTTTCCTTTTGCAATTATAGAATATAATTAAATCAAACATAATAACAAGTTGGATCTAATTTGTGGTTTCAAATTGGGGTGTGTGTGTGTGTGTGTGTGTGTGTGTGTGTGTGTGTGTGTGTGTGTTGATTTCTGCTTTTCAGTTCTCTTAACCCGTTTTTTACACTTTACTTCTGTTAAGTACATTCTCTTATTTCTTGGATGCCAGTCATTTTTGTGGCCTAACAAAGGAAACTAAACTAAAGAAAAGGAAGACTCACAAAGTAATCCTGTCTAACATTGGAGTGGTGTCTGCCACTGTGTGCTCCAGGGTGTTGCAAACATGCCATAAGGCACATTTTCAACACCCTGGGAGTAAGCAACACTGGCAGCAAGGTCGGTGCCGCTCCAACCAACCCAGATCCTGTCCCTGTGCTCCGCCGACAAAGTAAGTTCCTGCTAGTCAGCGAAGGTACTGGGGGAGGGTGGAATGGGGCATTCTGGGTGGGTGGGTGGGATTGGTCAGCAGGGCCCAGAACAGGGGAGGGATCATCGTTGGCACACTCCACTGAATCTTATCCCCCATCCCGGGCCTGTCCGGCATTACAAGGGCCTCTCGAATGTGCACTACCAAAATAGCTACCAAATTCATGTAGACCCATTTGGGGTGACTGGGGCTCTACTCAGGGTAAAGGGACAAATGTCCCTTTACTGCAAGGAAGCCTCCCACTCTGCTGGTGCAGGCCCCATCCTGCACAGGATGTGGTGGGTGCCTTATTTGCACCACTGCGTCCTGCTAGACAGGATTGGGCTGTTAGTATTTAGTCAAATGCTAAGAAGAATACTGAACGGTCTTCATGAATGGAACAGAGCACATTGCATCTGCAGTAGATTGATGGAACCTCATGCATCCACCTATAGCACATGCCTTAGCTGTCAAGAAAGTGGAGGCCGGGGGGGGGGAGACAGTACAGGAAATTGGGTACTACTTGCTAAAATACTATTTGATTACCATTAATGCTTTATGATATGCAATATTCCCAAGTTTTAGTTGCTAAAATTTTGATTATCTTGGCCAGCATACCCCTCCCCCCCCCAAATATACAAGACAAGTGGTTTGTTGTACCAACAAACAAGACAAGGAGTTTCTGGATTGCACTGACCCCCCCCTCCTGAGCCAAGCAACCTCTGGATATCATTTCTGAGACCCCTCAACCAATTTGCTTGCCTCAGGGTGCAGACCGTCCCTGTTCTTAATCCTTGTCCTATAGTATAGTATAGTATAGTATAGTATAGTATAGTATAGTATAGTATAGTATAGTATAGTATAGTATAGGGTTTGGTGCTTTAGCCAGAACAATCACAACTGGCAGCTATAGTATGTGACTGTTCTGGCTAAAGGATCCCACCCTCACCAACCAACTGGAGTAGGCAAAAGCAAACAAACCTTCACCTACAAGCCAGTCAGGGAAAGGGCAAAAATTCCTACTCAGGTCCCTGAGACCAGCTAATCCCAGACTGCTGTCCTGCATAGGCAGGAGGGTTGCTTAAAAGCATACTGAGGAAAAAACAACAACACTTTGCAGCCCTAATGGCTGCTATGTCTCTAACCCCTCCAATGACGTGGCTCCATTTTCCTACATTGCTTCATTTTCCTTGCTCCTTGCTTCAGGGTTCAATCCACTGGAACTTTGGAATGGCAGAGTGAGCGCTCCGCCATTCCAAGACATCACGAATGTGCCGCAAAGCACGTTCGCGATGCCTCAGGAGTAAGGAAGGCCAGCATAAGGCCGGCCTCACTCACTCAGTCACTGGATTGGGACGTGGCCACCAGAGGAAGGTAAGCTCTCCCCTCCGGCAGCCACGTGAGCAGTCCGGTGGGTGAGGGGCCATTGGCCTAGCTGACCTGGGAGGGGGAGAGAGACAACTCCTGCCATATCCCCATCCCTGCCGGGCCGGCTAGGCCATTACACCCCCTCCTCCGACTTCTGTCAGCTATTTAGCTGGCGGAAATCCGAGGAGGCCCATCAGGCCGGCCTTGGTTTACACCCGGGGAAGGGGATGAGCATCCCCTTCCCTGAGTAGACCTCCGGCCCACCGAACGACGGGCACCCTCGGGCACAGGATCCAGCTGGCGGCCCTGGGCTGCCGGCCAGATCCTTACACAGGATTGTGCTGTCATTTTCCTTACTGCTCGCTTCCTTCCGTTTTCCCCAAGGCTGAAGGAGCAGAAGTCATTTGTTCAACCCCCCCCCCTCCTGATTCCCTTAGAGATGGACAGCACTATCTCTCTCAGAAAGGATGTGCTACAGACAATACTAGAAGGACAACATGATACAATTATCATTTTAGGCATCCTGTACCTGTTCAGCTATTTTGACAGGCAAGAATGACAGTGCATGAATGGAAAAGAGAAGAGCCAGTGAAAGTGGAGGGTGCTACCAAATGTGACTTTGGGTCATCAGAATTTTTAGGCTACTATTTCAAGGCCTTTTTTCCATTTCTCCTTGGATCCTTTGTATTAACTCATTCTTCAACAAAAAGCAACTTGTCTTGAGGCAGCAATCAGATAAGTGATGAATGAAAAAAGACACTAGCCTTTCACTTTTTATATAAAAAAAAATCTAACTGGATTTCTGCAGAAACGTAAGCCGCAGGTTGCACTTGGTCTTCTCAGGTTTATTCCATGATACACTAGTGATTGCTGCTTTATAATTATTCAGCCAAAACAAAGCACCAGCATTAATAACTTGCCAAAAGGGAAAAAATAACAAAACAAACAAACAAGCTACTAATGGCAGCAACACATTAAGAAAAATTGTTGACAGGACTATTGAACAAAAACCCAACAGGAGCTGAAAGATGGGCAGTGAGACCCTCTCCAGTTTGCTTGAACTGGATTTCCTATTTTGGAGCCAGAGAAAATAGCCAAAACAAGGTGTTCACGTCTTCACTAAAAGGAACCAAATGTAGGGAGGGAGGCTGTCTATAAAACCTGATGAGGCCAAAACATGATAAAGAGAAACCTTATTATTTGCTCATTCACAAGAAGATACATCACCAAGGACTTTCGAGGGGAAAAAAGCATTTCTTCACTATGAGATCATGTCATAGGATGACAGCTCCTTGCAAAGGTCAATTTATGTTTTATTTACACCAACTTCATGAACACACAATCAGGCTTACAAAGACTCTTGGTTGCATTTTAAATTTGGCTAAAAAAAAGTTTAACTGGGCCAAATTCCATCTCTTATTGGACTAGCTTAGTGCTGTGCCTGCAAGTTGTGCAATGTAGTGCTACACATGTTTGATCAGAATTAAGTCAGTGGGGCTTAATCCGAGCAAAGTGTGCATAGCATTGCAACTTTTGATTAATTATAATGGTGCCCTGAATTAACCGGACAGTAAATTTAAATATTTTAAAAAAAATGCAAGTACTTATCACAACTGCAGATGGTGGGTGCCTACTTTGAAGAGATATTCCCTTTTCTCTGTCATACAGGAGGGAATTTCTCTTCTAAGATGGTGCCTGTGGTGATGTACATCACCTGTGTATCATATTAAAGCAAAGGACGTATGTTTTTTTTCTTCAGAAGTATTTTTATTGATATGTAAATTTATGCAGATGTAATTGTTAAATTAACAGCCCAATCCTGCTGAAGGATCCGCGGCCGAGGCCACCCGCCTGATCCCGTGCTCCACCGTGGGCAGCCTCCCGCTCGGCGGAAAGTCTCCTCAGGGAAGGGGATGCTCGTCTCCTTCCCCAAGTGTAAAGGGCGCTGGGGCCAATTGGCCTCCTCAGAATTCGGAGGAAGTCGGAAGAATGGTGGAAGTCGGAGGAGGCCATGTAAAGGCCCAGCCGCACGGTGGGGGACAGGATTCGGCCGAAGCCATCCCCCGCCCCCTCCCAGAGTGACTGGGCCTTTGGCCGCCCTCCATTTGCTTCCGATCCTTACCCCCTGCCCGCTGGATAAGCACTCCCCCGGCGGCCGCGTGGGTGGTCCGGCGGGCAAGGGAGGGGGGCTATTGGTCTAACCAGCCCGGGAGGGGTTGGAGGATGGTGCCCACCATATCCCTATCTCCGCCGGGCGGCTAGCCTCCTCCGACTTCCGCCAGCTATTTAGCTGGCTGAAATCTGAGGGAGCTCATTGGGCCGGCCCCGGTTTACACCCGGGGAAGGGGACAAACGCCCCCTTCCCTGAGTAGACCTCCGGCCCGGCGCATGGCAGGCACCCGGCTGCACAGGATTCGGTGGGCAGCCCTGGGCCACCAGCCGGATCCTTACACAGGATTATGCCCTGAATCATCTAAGTTTTCTTTAATAGGATGACAACTCTACTTAGCACCCTACATTTCAGAACATCCATCAATATTTTCTGTCCATGCTAAGGAATTGGATGTGCTAGTGGAGAAAGTACTATAGATCCACGGACCTGGGGAAAACCACAGATCCACAGGGAAAATCAACTAGAGAAGTTCATTTAAATGGGCATGGGCAACTCTTCCAAATTCCATCGAATAATTCCACCCCAAATTTCTGGTGGAATGTATTACTCCCCTAGATTCTTGCGGATGAATTCACCCAACTCTAATATCAAATGACATACTAGGAAAATGTCAAAGAATGACAGAACAGTTTTAAAAAAAAAGATTCAGTAAGAATATGTAGTGGGTTATGTCTCCAGAGCATCATAAGATTTTCTTTTATTTAAAAGTTTGGGGACTGCTATTAAAAAAACACACACAACAAAAACGTGCCCTTGCTTACTGTGCTTTAAAGTAATACTAGATGATTTTGAAATTCCTTTCAGATTAAAATAATGAACTAGTCCAGAGTTTTAAACCAGCTTTGTCCTTGGCTATCTCACTATGTGTAAAAAGACTCTGTCATCTATAAAGGGTTGTCTAATAGAATTTATCCATATTATGGGATGGGAGGTTTTTTAGAGTTTTAATGTATTGTAAGTAGATAATAAAACCTCAGGGGGTTCTGTGTAATCTAAGAGGAACTGTTCCTTTCTGTGCCTCAAAGACTCATTTTTCCCCCTTTTTGCTTCTCAAAATGACACCTGGATATGAAAATGGATAAAATGTATAAAAACTTAAAGCTGTTTTAGTGCTTTTATCCTAAAAATCGAAGCGAACAGGCAGCAACTTGCTTTCAAAGAGGCCAGATTTTGTACCTGGTTTTTAGATGAGCCAGGTGAGGAAAGTCTCAACCCAGTGATGTGTGCAAAGCCACAGTTTATAAGTGGGCAGATGTAGATATAATCCACGTGTGTGTCTTTATTCCCCTTTTGCTTTATTTGCAAATTGGACGTTTTACATCCAAAATGTTTTTATGTCTGAGAAAAGAAGACAGGTCAGAGCACTGTCACAGATTTTTAAAAAAATCATTCCAAGCTCTTTAACTTAATTTAAAATATAGTCACAATTCCTCCTAATTTTAAATGTGGATGGTCCCATGCTACCAGTTTAGATGTAAAATGGGGCCACAGGCACCAATGGGAGCTTTCCCCTCAGTGCTCACCTCACCGTCAGAGCACAATCTACCAGAGGTTTAGGGCGGCGGAGCGAGCGCTCCGCTGCCCTAAGCCATCGCAAACATGCCGTAAGGCACATTTGTAAAAACTCTAGAGTAAGGACTGCTGGTGCTAGACCAGCAGCCCTTACTCCGCCACCGGGACTTCACCATGGTCACCGGAGGCAGTTAAGAAATCCCCCGGCGGGGGCGGTCCGGGCGGCAAGGGAGTGGTGCCATTGGTTGAGCTGGCCCGGGAGGGGGCGGAGATGGTGTCCGCCATATCCCTGTCTACCGCTGGGCCAGCTTGGCCGTTACACAGCCTCCTCTTACTTCCACCAGCTATGTAGCTGGCGGAAATCCAAGGAGGCCCATTGGGTCTTCCCAGCTCTACACTGGGGGAAGGGGACAAACGTCCCCTTTCCCCGAGTAGACCTCCAGGTCACTCCAGAGCGGCCTGGAGCGAGCATGGGATCCGGCGGGCGGCCCAGGGCCAGATAGTTACGTATCAGGCTGTCAGAGAGTGCAGCATGAGCCTTCCCGCCCCCCACCCCCATGGCTGCTATTTCAGTGTAAAAAGAACAGATATGTAGTAACTGTCTTAAAATCCAGAGGCTGATCCAGCCAGACTCTGCTATTCCCAGGTTCAGATGAAAACCTAGGAGAGCCAGAGAACAATATATGCTAGAAAGAGTAAGATTGATTACTGAGGGAGTTTATGAACAGACAATGCAATAGGTAAAAGAAAGCATATGTACTGTATATAAAATAGGAACTGAGCAAACGAAAGCTTAAACCGACCTTCAGCTTGGTCAGGATTCCTGGACAGCAGTGGACAGACTCCAATAGAGCAAGTTCCAGGGCAGGGCTGCATAGTGCCTTGCCCACCAGTGAAATCCACATGGACTGGACATTGGCATTTCTGGGGGTTGCCAATTCACAGAGAAGTCTCTAGGAGCTGCTAAAAGTCTGCATCTAATACAAAATATATTGAAGCGCCTTCTTTCTCACACAGACAGGTCTCTCCCCCATCTTCGCCTTACCTTATCTAGAGTATGTGATGATGAGCTAAGTAGGCACAGATCTAAATAGCAGCTGTGAGCCTACTGTTCTGAGACCTTGCTAAATGAGCAGGCAGGCAAAGTGTGAATGCAGCCACTTCAGGCCTTACTAAAATGGCAGACAGATAGACCAATTGGTGAAGTTCACCTGAACTTCAGGTCTCACTGAGAGGGCAAACAGGACAAATTGTGAAAGTTCATGAACTCCTCATATGTACAATGGTCTTCTGGTGTACAACCACAGCAGTAACATAAGATGTATTTTGCCCCTAAATATCCTAGATGTGGGGATTAGAGCCAGGGAACTAGGTGTGCCATGAGGTTAAAAAAAAATCCTTTCCTTGTGCTATAATGGAGAGATTTCAAAAAAAATGAACAGAAAAAAGAACCAAGTTCCCTTCCCACTTGCCATAAACCTCCTGAAATATTTAGCAGTAAATGAGTCGGCCCGTCCATGAAGCTAGGTGAGGCGGGTTACTTCTCGAAGTGATGGTCACTGGTGTTACCTTGTGCCCATCAACCACCTCTGTAGCCAACTCACTTTGCCCCTTCGAAATCAGGCAGTGCTTCTCCCAGGGATGGGGACTCGAGTCAAATGACTCGACTCGCAAGTGTGACTTAGCCACTTTTTCCCTGACTCGTACTTGTACTCGTACTCATGACCCACTGACTCGCACTCGCACTCGTGAACCTTGGGACTCACACTTGACTCACACTCGTGGGGGTAACGACTTGCCATTTCCAAGTCATTTTCCTTTAATGGCCGGCATCAACACAGGCAGGCAGGCAGGCGCAGTGGAGACCTCGGAGGAGGAGGGCAGCAGGGAGGAGGGGTTTTCAAGGGGGTGGGAAAGCAAGCCTGGCTCTGAGTCCCCCCCCTTTTGTTGCCATCTGTTTGCCATTGGCCACAACTCTGAGCGCAAGGGGTGGAGAGGAGTGAGGGAAGGCGAAGCTGCCGCAGCAGTTCCTCCTCATTGACCAAAACTCCGAGCCCAAGGGATGCTCGGCTCAGCAAGGGGCAGGGAGGGAATAATAAATGGTTTGAATGTAGACACGCTTGTTTTTCCCAAACCAGATGGGTGGTGACAAGACTGAGAGGTGAGGGAAAGGGCATAGGGGGATCCAAGTGGGTGCTTTAAAAGTCTCAGAGGTCCACACACACACCCCACACACAGACACCCACCCACCCCATTTCCAGGGAAAAAAGCCATTTTCCCCAAAGTGACTCGACTCGTGACTTGTGACTCGTGGTTTTTGGCCTTACTCGTACTCGACTCGCACTCATGCAAAAATGACTCGCACTTGACTCGTACTTGCCCAAAAATTTTGACACTGACTCGCACTCGGACTCGCACTCGTGCAAAAATGACTCGTACTCGCACTTGCACTCGTGACCTAGTTACTTAGATACATCCCTGGCTTCTCCTGACTTCCTTCTTCCAGCCCACTCTACAGCTCTATTTGAAAATAGGGTGGCAAAGCGAACACTACAGAGACAGTAGGAAGGATGGAGCAGTGGGTGGGGTGGTCTGGGGGAGGGGGGCTGCCTCTAACATAACTTCCAAAGATTGTGGCAGTGATGCTGGAGGAGGTGGGAGGAGGTCGTTGCCACAGCAGGTGATTCCCCCGACCATTCAGCCACTGCAACTGCCTCTTTACTGGGCCGGGCAGGGGGGGAGCTGGTCAGAGGCAGAGGCTACGGTGGAGGGCAATGGAGGGCATATGCGAATGTCTAATAGTGTTTCCCAAACTGTTTTGACCTGCTGCTCCCTTGACTATTGGTGACCTTTGGCCATGGTTCCCCATTACATTATGTTGATGCCTGCCAATTGGCATTGCACTGTTTTCCAAGAGGATTCCGTGGCACACCGCTGCTCCCCTGGCTGGTTTCTGCGGCTCCCTTGGGAGCCGCACCTCCTAGTTTGGGAACCACTGACCTATATCTATGTCTATCTATACGTGCGCGTGCGCGCGCACACACACACACACACACACACACACACACACACACAGAGCAACATTTGGTGACAGGTCCTCATTTCTTACAATTATGAACCAATTGGATCCATAAAAGAAGGAACGACTTATATAACCTAGTTTGTTTCAAGTGTTTTTTGCTCTCTCCCTTCTTGATCCATTTTTGTATGTATTTTAAATTAGCGAGAAGAACATTATGCCTTTTTGCAACAGGAAGCACTGAAAGCCGACCAACGGCTATGGAAAAAGGGCTGCTGTTTTCATGTAAAATAAATACATGTTTCACCTTGTTCTCCAGGGCTCCAAATTGCCAAGCATGTGATGCGCTGTCACAACTTATGCGTGACTGACTGGTTACAGTGTCTGCTGATCTATATGGAGAGGTGAGAATTTGTCACTGTGCATAAGCAGAAAGATCAGTCAGATACCATGATAGATCTGTTCCTTGCCTGGGTTCGTCTGCTGCTATATTAAGGAGGCTCAGCAGCTGCCAAATCAAATTCTAAGCTTAGTTTTGCAGTTAACAAAACACAAAAAGAAGCGGTGATGTCCTGAAGTAACCACTTCAGGATGCAATAACTGTAGAAATCATATATACAGTATATACATGTCAAAATACTCTTGAGTCATCATTGCTTTCCCAGTTGGCCATAGGGGGCCCAGTGTAATTCTATTATCTTTCCCAATTTTCTGTAGTGCATATATAAAACAGTTCTTAGCATTTCATAGTGAAGCACCATGACCACAATTAACATTCACTCTTCTTTTGCTCTACTGAGTATAAAAGAGTTAGCTTCAGTCTGAAATAACCATAACGTTTTCTAATTTTGTGGTGTTTTAAATATGGGAGCCACTGAAGCCCAGCCTCACATCTTAGCAAGGCACAAAACATTTCATCCTCATTATCCGCAAGGACCATCCATTGGCTCTATCTTGTTGTTGTTTTAATCTAGCTGCAGGGCCTCAATTTGTGTAAGTAGTATTGTATCCTTAAAGTATTCTGGACAGCTTACAGCACAATCCCTGCTTGGATGTGTCATCTTTATAAATGTAAGAAGAGGCAAAATGGCAAAACTAGACTAAAACACACTGTAAGCGCGCCAAGTCAAATACCAACTTGAGTTGTGACTATTTCCAATCAAACTAAGTTGGTTCAGGCATCCCAACCTGTACAATTGAGAAGAGAACACAATGTCCACCAAATGGCTCAGGTACCCATTTGCTGCTGAACAGACAGCCTTCTGGTGCGATAAGTGCTCTAACGCTGTAATCACTGCACTCCACCATGAGTTGTAATTGGAAACTAAATTGGTGCATCATGTTCTATGAACATTTTTTTCTCTGGAGGAAGCAGTGTACATTCTCCGTTACTTAGAATGTGGGTCTTTAGCTTTCTGTTCCTGCAGTCCTCCATCCTCCCATTCAACCAAGGTTAGAGTTGTTCAGCCCTCTGGGACATACCCTATTTTTTCCTTCAGTGACTTCTAAACATTGGGTTATACTCTAACCTTTGTCAGAGTACAGCTCTGTCATAGGAAACCTTGCAAGAATGCTGGTTTTTGGTGTATGAGGGGAGTTTACTGTAATGGGGCTGACGGTTAGGGTACAACTCAAACTCAGTATGTGCTACACTGATGAGCCAATTAGCAGAACACTCTCCATGTTGTCAGCTTGTTGAAAAATCCAGAAATCCATGCACAATGTCATAGCTTAAACAAGAAAATATGCATTAAACAAAACGCTTAATCAGAAGCACATTGAAAATGAACATAAAGCACTCAAACATCATCTAAGAGTCCATACAGATGACCAAACTATTCTGGGGTAACCATATTTATTAGGAAAGTTAAATTGGTGCATATATATTGGTGCATATACTCAAATCTATGAACATTTGTTTTTTTCTCGATAGGAAGTAGTGTACATCTAGTAGTATAATGGGTTAGTTTTCCTCATTTGTATCATCCTGCAAAGTGATAGGGATAATTTTTATCATACATCAGCTTCAGTTGTACCGTATGTGAGATAAAATGGCTTTGTGAGCTCTCATAATACTACATAGCTTCCAAATGGGTACTTTGGATACAATGACACAGAATCTTAACACACATAGTTGAGATTATCCTACTGTTTTCAGACTGCCTTGCTCTTTGTAGTTCCTAGTACAGTAGCCTAAATGCATGTTGTCCATTTAGATATCACATAAGGGTGCATTATTCTCCATGGCTAGGAAACCAGAAATAGCAATCCTGCTTTTTTAATTAAAACAAAAACCAAACTGATCACTAGCAAGTGTTTTTTTTTTTTCACTTTAAACAGACTTGGGGCCCAATCCTATCCTTTACCCACCCACCCCGCCAATGCAGATGTGCCAAAAAGGTGCATGGTGTATCCAGTGGGGGAGGGCAGATCAGGAGGCTTGGGAGGGGAAAAGGAAATTATTTCCCCTTACTGCTCCAAGTCCAAAGAGAAGAAAGGAGTGGGAAGCCTCCGAAGGGGGGGGATAGGATTTGGCATGTGCCATTGCTGCCAGATCCACCCCTCCCTGTCCCTGTTCATCCCCTCCCCACCCAGTTTTCCCCCCTGTCTGTTCCCTCCCCACACACTCCCTGCCCCTACCACTGCCTTACCTGATCTGGCAGGTGGCGAAGAGTCCAGCGACAGAGTTGCAACACTGTTGCACCTTGTAGCAGCACATGCAAAATGGCCACTGACAGAGTGCTCTGTGCTCCATCGGCAGCCATTTCCCAACAGCAGAAGTCATTTCCACTGTCGTAATGGGCTCTGTAGTACAGCCCAATCCTGGACAGGATTGTGCTGTCAGTATCCTGCAAGATGCCAGGCAGGACATCTCCTATCTTTCTGCATGCCCATTTAACATACTATAAATACATCTGTATCAACACAAATACACTTCCAAAGCTATACTCATGTTTTCATCACTGCACTGGAATAAATTGACTAAGATATATTTATTTTACTTTTCCAGGCAATCGTTGATTGCATGAAACACTAATTCATTATAATTACCCCGGCAAAAGGGCTTCCATTTATCAAAGCCTCTGATTCCCAAATGTTTCTTGCTTTCCCTCTCTGCCACAATGGTCATACAGTACACATCCTTGCCAATATACGATTCAAGTTCATATGGATTACCAATACCACATCACGTCATTTCTCATATATTTACAAATATGTATCAGGCAAATTCTGACAGCTCATATTCATAACTGAGTCTCCATATAATAGTACATGCTTGTACCTGACCATTTTTTTCAAGAAGGGCAAATGTTTGTTTTTTCCCCATAATTTAATTTAGCTGTTTACAAATGCTGTTGAATACAGGATTGCCGTAGTCTATGAGCCCTGGTGTGCCCTCAGCTATAGAACCACATTTGGTTTTAGAAGCTAAAAGGTATCTGAGCTAAGCTAACAGATACTGCAAAATCTCAAAGACTTGAGAAACAATAACTGCAAACACTGAAGGGTCAATATGTACCCTACCTTTGCATCTATAAAAGGAGTGCATTCACACACCTCTTCTTATGTGTGTATGTGTGGAAATACTGGTTTAAATAGATATCAACAAAATAAAGAAATGCTTTTCAAGTTTTCACTCCCCTCAATATTGTCATTTTATTGATCTGTGCATTTAGCAATGGCAATAGCCTACCTATACACTTCTTTCTTGGGATTCAGTAGCATAGCTACAAGAGTGTTTGCCTTCAATTGGTCTTCTGGTATGTGGGAGATTCCATGCAAACTCATCTACAAGTGTATAAATATAGATGCGTTTAAGCATAAAGGCATGTACCCAGCACTCCTTAAGTGCACAGTCCTCTTAGTTTCTATATTAGCAGCAGCTCCAAGCTACTTCCAGTTCAGTCATAAAGCAATGCCATCTGGATCCTAGTGTCCTGTGGCGGGCAGCCCAATCCTGTGTAAAGATCTGCGGCCGGCCCATAGGGCTGGCCGCAGGATCCTACACTCTTCCCGGGCCGCTCCAGTGCGGCCCGGGGTCACCTTGGCGGAAGAGGACTTTGTCCCCTTCCCCTAATGGGCCTCCTTGGATGACCACCAGCTCTTGAGCTGGCGGTGTAAGGGCTGCTGAGCTCAGGAATGGGAATATCGCGACCGTGATCCCTGCCCCCACCCAGGCTGGCTTGGCCAACGGCTGCCCTCCCTTGCCGTCTGCCCCTACTCCCACCGGAGGAAGCCTTACCTGGTGCTGGTGGTTGTGGATCCGGTCCGCCATGGAGTGAGGCCTGCAGGCCTGCGCGCCAGTAGGCCTTACTCCAAGGTTTCCGAAAACACGCTTTATGGCGCGTTTACGGCACCCTCCGTCTGCAGAGCATGCGCTCCGCAGGCGGCATTTTACACAGGATTGTGCCATAAGTTACAGTCAAAGGAGCTATGGGCATATAGGATTAGGGAAGAATTATATAAACAATCCCGTCACAATCACAGTAGCCATGCATATTTAACCAATGTGGGTATAATGTGAGGGAACGTGAAAGAGGGTTTCCCAGCAGGAATCACACCACTCACCTCCTCCACAAAGTCTATGCATGATCGTGTTGTGTACACACACACACACACACACACACACACACACACACACACACACACACACACACGGTCTGCAGTCCAGCACCTTGCTTTGTGTAAGGTCTCAGGTTGTCCATATGGAGCCTATACTGTATACATATAGTTTGTTCATGCATAGGTTCAATGCAGAAAAGCAGCCAAACCTATGGAGAGTGGGGGAGGGGCCTGCCATCGTGATCTCATCCTCCTCTCCGTGTGTGTGTATATGCAGTATGCTGCTATTAGTTAAATGAACAGAGCTAGTTCAGGCTGCAAACCTAGTAAGCCTCTTAATATAACCCTTCTGATAATGGGACCTACAGAATCAGATCTAATCATGTGAATGAGTAATATATCTTTTGGCAGTTCAGTCCGCAGCCAGTTAAAACTAGACTTCTTGAATTTCAGAAGATTGAGAGTGCACTTGTGCGATGCATCATGCATATTGAGCTTATTTTTGCTTTGCGTAGTCCCGGCATCAGGGTCATGGGATTATACGGTACTGAGTACAGATGACACATCAGTGACATGATTTGGGTTTTTTGTTTTGCTGATTATCAATGCCCAGTTACAACTGGTGCCAGCTCTAAATGTGTACCTGAACACTTGATAGTGGAACAACACAAAGAAGGAGAAAAGAAGTTTGAGGTGTGTGATGAAATGAGTGTGTGAAGTCTCATTTCATTGACAACAAAGGGTCTGAACTGTGTCAAAATTAAGGGCTGATTCAAACCCTATTCATTGCTCCCATGTGGACGGCAACGAAGAATGCTTCCACGTGGTGGTGCCTCCATGTAAAAGCCATTGCAAACTGTCCACCATATGAACTGGCATGATAACATGTAGGGCCTCCACATTGCCACCCTTCATGTGTTATGAGCCCCTTGAGTAGCTGCCACCACTCGCTTTTCAACCACCTCTCCTAGGAGCAGAAATATTTGAACTGGGTGTAAGATTAGAACACCGTCTCACACACAGGGCCAGTGATGAGATGTTTTCACTGCCGTTCGTTTCAGACGAGAGGCAATTTTTCATACAGTTCTGATCAAAACTTACTTTCTGGACAGATTAAGTGTCCTGGTGCTGTTCTGTCTGGTCAAACAGAAAATGGTTTTCTTTGTAGTACAAACTGTTCATGCATATGTACTTCTAAAAGGATTTGCTCCATTCATCAGGAACAAACATGTCTGAGTAACAAGCTTTTGGTGAGAAACACTGTAGGGAATGAAGAGAAAAGGCTGAATAGGTGAAGATTCTGTCACAGTTCCTTTGCTCATAAGAACTTGATCCTGGCCTTTGACTAATACATACTCTGAAAATACTTCAGTTGCTGATACAAATCTGCTATTCTTAAATAAAGGCAGCTGTTACTCTGATACATAAGGTGGTAGTAAGAAACAAGCCATTTTCATTTCAGCAGCATAACTTAAAGCAGCCATTACTGTTTTGTATTCTGGCAAGTCCAATATGGAGTAAGCCTGTAAAAATGATCATATTAAAAATGACCTTTTTAATTTTTAACCATCAAGTCAGCTTATATTATATGACTGGTCCAACCAAGTTAAAAATAATTGTGATCTAGCAAAGAAGATCCACATGTGATCCACACAGAAACAATACAACATCTCAGATTATATGTGAAGGTGAAATGAATGAGAAAAGCAACACTTGAAGTTGACTTTATAACTGCAAACCTGGCCTATTGAGGTCAGAAGGAAGATTGCACAAATTTCTTACTATCCCCCCAAAATTCTTCTTTTGAACTGACAGTCTAATTTTTCTGCTAATTTTCACACAACGTCCCTCAATTTTGTATCTTTTACAAACCAATTTTTTAGCTCAAGCTCTGCAAGATCTCCACTATTTGCAACTGAAAACATCACTGGAAATGTCAATTCCACAAAAATTAGTTTTTTAGCCATAAAATAAGTGAGATCTGCTAACTGGAATATTTGCATGCATAGTCCACAAACAAAGTCTGCCTATTTTTCAACACAAAATGTGCATTTGTATAATGAAGAATGTGTATGCTATTTCTCCTTTTCCACACCCATATGTGTGAGGACCACATAGTGCTGATATGTTGCATATGGATGAAGGACCCCCAGGTTCTCTTCCCTGCTCAGCTGTAAAATTCACTAGGTGGCATTTAGCAGGTCACTATTCCCTCATCCCACACCACCTCATTCAGTCAGAGGATGCAGGTGGAGAAATAAGACTGCAGCTTCTGCCCATGCTTCCTGATGTCCACATGTTGGAAATCAGTGCCACACATCAGGCTGCTGCACTTGTTTGGAATCCCAGTTTCCTGGATGTCTAGAAGGACCCCACGTACATGTAGATCAGGGGTTCTCCACCAGTGGTATTTCGGCTGACTGCTGGTGGTACTCAGACTGCCAGACCACTGGAACCCCACTCGAGCTTTCAGCACCGTGTTTTCACTCCCAAGAGGCTCCTGCCTTTGGCCAAGCCTCTCAGGAATGCTGAGAAGGGCCCTCGCACCCATCCAGAGCCCTCCTGCCTGTGTTTTCTGGCCTCCCAAAACCTGAAAGTAACTGGCGATGATGTCATCACCAGTCACTTCCGGTGGTATGCAGCAGGAGAGTGGCGCCGGAGGTGGTACTCGTCCCGGAAGGGGTTGAGAACCCCTGATGTAGATGTTGGTTGTGTGTGTGTGTGTGTGTGTGTGTGTGTGTGTGTGTGTGAGAGAGAGAGAGAGAGAGAGAGAGAGAGAGAGAGAAATGAATGAACAATCCTAATTTCTCAGCTCAACCTACCTCCGAGACCTACCTCTGCTCTGAGATGAGCAGAACCTAGGCTCTTTGGGTGGATCCCTTGTTCCTCCCTTTCCCTCCCAGGTTGGTTCCCGGCGAAGCATGAATGCACTGCAATGTGCTCCCAGCTATTTTTCATAGCAGGCCATGTGCTCTCCCTATATACTCACTCAGCTGTCTCTCTCATTCCCTGCACACTAATTTTATTCAAGGGTCAGTAGGGAAGTGAAAGAAGAAAAGAGTGCCGCACAGAGCCTCATGCCAACCATTACCAGCAAATGTGGCTGTGTCCGTCCCCCATGCCCGTGCCCTGGGGGAAGGGAAATGGACCACACCCTTGATTTTTGATTTTATTTTTTTTAATCTCCAAGGAGGAGATGAAGAGGCAAAAAGCCCTGCTAAGCAGACTTTAACTTTATTGGACACACAACTGACACACACATGCCAAAAAGAAACCTTAACCTGTTACTTCTGAGGGGGGGGGGGAGAAAAGCACCAAACCACAACTGATTTAACAAAGTGCTCTTTGGTTCCCTGCTGTATTCTACAAAAGAATCTCAGAAACATTACTGCTTGCTGCCATGATGTTTGAATGGGGTTTATCCCGCTTGCAAACCTTTCACTAATAATGAAAAAATCAATATACTCTCCAACTTGTTATAATGTCTGCATTTTACATTGCCAAGGGTTTAATAATGCACAGCAGGTATTAAAGACAGACTGAGCACATTTTGTTTATTCTTCCCAGCCTTTTACTATTTTTTTTTAAACTAAAACTGAATTATGTGGTTTCCCCCTAATTCTGGCATATTAGACTTTGAAAAAAAGGAGAATTGTTCACCTAGTTATTTTCCAATCTGAAGATTGCATATATAATTCCAGGTAAAACAATTTGTCATTTCCTACTAAAAAAAAAAAAAAAAGACAAAACAAAACAAAAGAACTTGATGGAAGTTCCGCTAAGCTAATTGATTTATTACTAAACTAATTGATTTATATGAACCCAAGAATGGAAGGAAAATCCAGATTCCAGGATGAATCTTATACTTTGTCATCTTCTGCATATGTAATTCTGACTGGAGGTTTCAGCTGGTGGCAAAGTGAAGTTCTGCATGTGTAGACTTACCATTCATCCCGGTTTTGCCAGGACAGTCCCGGTATTTTTGGGCTCACCCAAGGCGGGTTCCGCCCCCTCCCCCAGCAAAAATATTTTTTTTAAAAAAATGTCAAAAAAATGGCAGCCACCATGTAAAAAACATGGCCGCCGCCGTTTCTTCCCGGAAGCCCTTCGTTCTGAAGGGCTCCTGGGCCACTTATGCGCATGCGTGCAGCTTTTGCGACCCGCACACATGCACACAAGCAGGAGGCGAGGTGGCAGCGGCGGCGAGGAGGCGGCGGCGAGCGGCGACGGTGAGGCTGCAGGCCACCGCCGGCCCAGCTCTCCGAACCAGCTTGCCGGTTCTCGGCGCTCCAAGCTCGGAGCGACGAGAGCCAGTGAAAGCGGTGACTTGCCTCTCGCCGCTCTTGGAGAGGCAAGCGAGAGCGGGCAAATCCGGTGCGGAGGGCAAGTCGCCGCTCTCACCGGCTCTCGTCGCTCCGAGCTTGGAGCGACAAGAGCCGGTGAGAGTGGCAGATCGCCCTCGGATCGCCCACTCTCGCCGCTCTGGGAGCAAGAGCGAACGAGCTGGGTGAGTGCGGCCCAGCCCGGCCAGAGGAGGAGCAGCAGCAGCAGCGCTGCGGCGGCGGCAACAGGTAAGTCAATTTAGTTTATTATTTATTTTAATGTTAAAATATAAATAAATAAATAAATAAATAAATAAAAATTGCGGTTTGTTAAAATTGCAGGGCTTTATTTATTTATTTATGTATTTCGCTCCTAAGTTAAATAAATAAAGAAAGACTTTGTTAAAATTACAAGGCTTTATATATTTATTTATTTCGCTCGCAAGTTAAAGAAAGAAAGAAATAAAATTGCGACCGCGCTTTGCGCCCCCTTCGTTTGTTAAAATTACAGGGCTTTATTTATTTGGCTCGCATTTTAAATAAATAAAGAAAATTGTGGCTGCGCTTCACACGGCAAGGGGGGCACTTTGCGCCCCCTATTCACTTTTTAATATTACATTGATTTTTAATTTTATCATTTTTTCATTGATTAATTATTTTTAATTACTTTTTCTCATTAATTAATTAATTAGTTGTAGGGGGTGTCCCGGTTTAAGGGGGGAAATATGGTAAGCCTATGCATGTGTGTTATAGGATCTTGAAAGCAACGAACAGCTCAATCCTATGCTCCCCCCCCCCGCTGATGCAGGCGTACCAAAACATCTCGTGCTATATCCCAGGGTGGACAGTCTCGGAGGTCTTCTCTGGGTAAGGGAACATTTGTTCCCTTACCTGGGGGTAAGCCTCTGTGGCACAGGGTGGGGTCTACTTGGACCTGCGCCAGCAAAACAGCTGGCGCAGGTTCATGTGGACCCAGGCCACGGGATCAGGTCTGGGAAGGGTTTTTGGATTCAGTGGCCTCTGCTGCCGCTGAACCCACCCCTTCCTGATCTGGCTTCTCACCGCTCCCCATTACTGCCCCTTTCTGCCCTCCCTCTGTCCTCCCTTGCCCCATCCCACCTCTCTCATTTACCTAGGTATTTAACGTTTACCTAGGTTTACCTACCGTTTACCCTGTTTACCTAGGGGCCTGTCCAGTGCCGTCACCACAAGCAAGGCTGCTGCGGCCTCTCCACCAGCACTCTAGCAGTATGCAGATTTGCGCAATGTCAGAGGTTGTTTTGCAACTGCCATAATAAGGCAGTATCTGCTGGCAGAATGCTCATTCCACCAACGGAAGAGTCCAATAGGATTGAGCTGTAAATCCGAACATCTCATGCTATACTGTTTGAATTCAAATAACCAGCACCAGAGGAGAAGTAGAACTAAAGAGTTCGGGAGTGTGGGCTGATTCTGGTGCCCCCCCCCATTGTGTCGTCTCCCTCCATGATTGTTTTTGCTATTCTCTGGGAGAGTTTAAATATTTGCCTGACTCTTGCTTTAGTGCCAACTTTTCCTTTAATATTGTTTGTAATTTTTTTATTCCTGAAATCTTTTAATTGTATCCCACTTTGGAAGTCAGACAGGATTGAAAAGTGAACTAAAAATAATCTAAATCAAATAAATAAGCATAATAACTGCAAACAAATTCTGGATCCTAGAAGGTGACCAGTGAACACTAAATTACAATATAGGAAAATCCCAGAAAGACGGGATTAAAACTATTTTGTTAAGTGCGTTTTGTCTGATTTCTTCCTTAGTAATGCAGGTGCAATTTCAAATGAATGGTGGGAGTCAAGGTGACAGTTCTTAGGGCACAGAGGGTTGAAGAAGTCTAAGGAGAGAGGCACATAAAAGGGATTTTTTTATTGTTACAAAAATCAAAAGGTTAGACAAAAACTAACTGTTGTTTTCCAGATTAAGACCATGGGGTGTTAGGGTGCCAACAATACAACCAAACATTTTTCCTTTCTTTCAAATATCTCCTGATTTGGTGGTTTCATTGGCGTAATTATCTAATCGAATTGATGCTAACTTCTTGCAACCCCTGAAGATGCTTTCCACAGGTGAAAGCGAAACGTTGGGATCAAATCCTATGTCAGGTCTGTGGCTCAAGAACTTGAGCAATGTTCTTAATTATGGTATATTTTAGATTTGCTCAGCCATGAAAGCCTTAGATTGTTTGCTTTGAGAACCTTACTATTATATTATTAAAAATCCAAGCACCCTTTAACCTTCTCTCCCCCCCCCCATTGAACACAATATACTGTATATATACTGTATTGTGTTCAATGGGGCTTGCTTCTGAGTAGACATTCCTAGGATTGTGCTCTAAGGGTTTAACAAGCTATACCTGCCCACATTCCTTCTCCTAAAAGTCTAGCACTCTGGATCAGGTATGCCTACATATGGATCAGGCAAGCCTACATATATATTGTGCTCCCATGGCAAACAGTTAAGCAAACAAAAACAACAAAGAAACACAAACAAGGTCCAATGGGTTGATTATTTATATACTACCTTGGTAATAAAATCTGCTGAAAACAGAACTAAATGTGTGCCGTTCAGTGACATCATTAGAGGTTGTATCCTGACTAGTGCTCCACCTCCACCGTCAGGACTTTTCCACGAGTAGAAGGAGCATTTCACTTGGTCAAGGGGCCCGTCTGCCTTCCATTCCTGGAGGGAGCTCCTGATGCTGAAAACACTAGTCAGGCTGCTACTCCATGTTGTGGTATACCTGTGCTAGCTGTATTATGAAAGACAATACAGTATTATTTATGAAGACGGCTTTTTTATTTTACCTTGTTTGTCTCTCCTGTCGGACCGATATACATGACTGACCTCTTATTTGAACTTGGCTGGATAAATTGCATAATTCTATCAGTGTCTATAAATCTAGCTGCTTAGCAACAGAGCAACAATAGTTTCAGCAGAGCAACATGATACAAACTATGATGCAAACTACTGCTCTTGGTATGGGTTTCTGGAGGAAGTCTATTTATCAGATACTTTGTATTATTGAAGAGGGGGAAATGGGAAAGCAGCTCAGCTAGAATTAGCTGACCAAACACAGGTAGCTATTGATATTATTGGAAACCTTTTGTTCCGATTCAGTTTCCATGTGATGGCAGAAACTCTGAGTCCATCTAAGCTCTTTATGAAGGCCACTTCTGAGAGAGAGAGAGAGAGAGAGAGAGAGAGAGAGAGAGAGAGAGAGAGAGAGAGAGAGAGTTCTGACACAATACCAAGAGCTAAGAAATGAGAAGAAAATGGCCACAAATTCAGGGTTTTGTAATATCAGGAGGTTCAGTCCCAGGCACCCTGAAGAAGCGCAAGACCAGGATTGTTGCAAGATAGGAATTTCACAGTTATGTAAGCTCTCTCCAACACGGACAGCCCAATCCTGCGTAATATCTGCCACAGAACGCAAAGTGCACTGTGGCAGATCCTAAGCAGGACCAGGGTCGCACCGGCGGAGGTCACATTTGCCCCTTTCCCCTGGTATCAGCCCCAGTGACCCCAATGGGCCTCCTCGGATATGCACCGACAGAATGGCTGGCGTAACTCCAAGGAGGCTGAGTATGGCCGCACTAGCCTGGGAAGGGGCTTTGTATATCGGTGGAGTGTGCCGCCAATATCTCCCACACGTCTCCCAGGCTCGGCAGTCCAATCATCCCCCTCCCCTGCCACCCCAGCCTGCCCTCCTGCCGCCTAGCGCAGGACTTACCTGCATCTAGAGGTGCAGTCTGTGGCCAGTGGCAGAGTGAGCAGGGCCTCGGCGCCAGCGCTGCTTACTCCATGGGTGCCGTGAATGTGCCTTATGGTATGTTTGCAACTCCCTGCGCTGGCAGAGCGCTTGCTCCGCTGGCGCCAACTTGCGCAGGATTGCACTGTGAATGTGAGCACTTTGACTCCTTCCTTGCATTGAAGGCATGCAATTAAGGTAATCTAATAGCTAAATATTTTAGCATAGCTTAATATGGAACAATGTAAAAACCAAAATTGCAAACACACACAAATAATAAAAAAGGTCCTGACAACAATTCACCTGGTGTCTTACCAATGTAAAGCCTATTTCATACCAGTGCCGAGAAGACATTAAAGGATCACTGATGTACTGTGCCTGTGATCAGAATGACACAATGCACCACAGCTACTTCCTTTCACAGCAATTTAATTGACTGATTCCCACAAAAAGTCTCCAAATGCACACAATAGCTTCATGTTGTGTTTTTAGAGTAGAACTACTCAGGATCTGAGGGGAGCTTATGTAATGGGTACAACTGGGGATGGGTAATCAGGACAAAAACTGAGCAAACCCTGCTGGATGCAATTAATGTGGGTTACACATGAAAAAAGCCTGTGGGGATCCATTCGTAGGGACTGACAGTAAGGGAAATGCAGACTGGATCACTTGAGAGTTTAAGTTCTTCATAACGCATGAAGTTTGAAGGTATTTGTTTTTAGAAAAGGGAAAGGTTTTATTTATACTAAATTCTATGGAGGAATGCTTTGGAATTTTTTAAAAAAGCATTTTAATGTGACTCGTCCACGTTCAATTTTTCAGTCCATATTTAAATAATACACTACAATTATTTTAGAAAGTGAGCCAAACAGTTAACTTAGGGTGGGATGACTTTGGACTTTTGCCCTGTGCTTGCCAACAGAACAGGAATAACTGAATTTTAACATGCAGCATTTAAGCTCAGCTATCCACTTGCAGAAAAGTCCAAGTCAGCATTTTCCACCAGAATCTCTTTTAAGGATTTAGAGGAGCAAACGGCAAGTATCAATATTCCCTGTGCAAACTCCTGTCTTTGTTCTTCTCTGTCTTGCTCACTCTGTCTCTTTGAATTTCCTATAAAAGCTAAATTAGGTCTCAGGGGCACAGCCACACTAAACAAGGTTCTCTTCTAGACCATTGTGATGGAAGTAAATGTACTCTGGAGGGAAATGTACTTGAAGGAGAGGCTAAAGTGTCTCCCCTAGTTCTCCAATCTTTAAACCAGATTGCTTTACCCTCTTGGCAAAGAAAGAAAATGCCTACATACAGCTCTAAACATACGCAACACTACAACACCAAAATTGTTTCCTGAACTAGAACTGGAACCTTTTTCAGGCCAATAAAGAAGTACTTTCAATAAAGGAACTCTCACCTTCTGTACGGATGTATTTAAATGTTTATCCCGTCAGTCCTGAAGGCTAAGGACAGGTATGAATACTACATCTAACAGAGAGATGATGGACAGGTGTCATATGCACATAAACAAATTAAATTAGACTAAAATACAAAGTGTGGTGCAGGGCTAGGGTTTATTGCACCGCAGCTAAAGGATCAGATGTGACTATTTATCATTATGTGTCATTGGTTTATGAGCTTGGCATGTGTGTTGGTATAATCAAAAGGGCTTCTCAATTACAGGTCATAATGTAACACACCTTAAATTGTATTCCTTTTAATATGTAGAGCCCAAGCCACTTAAACCAGCACCATGAACTAAGCCTTGAGGGATAAGGAAGCTGGCATGCCAGTGCAGGCCTTGGGGCAACTAAACAATGTACTCCATGCAGTTTACTTCTGTCAGGAAGTGGGCTGCCTCACTGTTCACTACTAATTCTGATAATCCCCTCTAAAGTTTGGCAAACTTCAGATAAATCTCTGCCCCAAGACTGGAATCCCCAGTCTTTCAGTAGTCTGGGTAGAATTTGACAGACCACAGCATCTCAGTCTTTAAGTTACACGATCATGAAGGACAGTTTCCAGGTCTGAAAGTGGACTCCCTAAATTCTCCTCAGAATTGTCTACTAGGCAGGAACTTTGCAGTGAGCTGTCCATAATATATTCAACGTGTAACAGTTCATATCAAGAGACCCATTTGATGATATGATTACTAATGGGAAAGCTTCTTTGGCTTAATTTGTAATTGCCTTACAGCCAATCCTATTGGGCTGCCCTGCTGGTGGAACGCCCGTTCCGCCAGCATGGGCTGCTGAAAAGCAGCCGTAAAGTGCACTCCGGCAGTGCGCACTGCTGAAGCGACAGTGGGAAAGCCAGAGCCTTCCCATGATGTGCGGCGTTGGAGCGCTGGCCTCCCGCCAGAGCAGGTAAGCCAGTGCGGGAGACAGGAGGGGGTGGGAGAGAGCAGAACAAGGCAGGGGTGAAACTGGGCAGGAAGAGGGGAAGAATGAGGGCGGGGAGGCTGCAGGAGGGTGGATCCAGCAGTGATGGTGAGTGCTGGATCCTAACCCCTCCAGCAGAAGACTCCCTGCCCCCTTTCTCTCCTCGGACTTGTGCCAGCAAAATTGGTGGCACAGGTCAGAGGAGACCCATTGCAGGGCGGGAAGTTTACAGAGGGGGAAAAGGGATTTCAATCCCCTTTCCCCTCCAAAGTTTCTTGCTCTGCCCCCCATTGAATACAGCGCTCACCTTTTCAGCACAACTGCGCCAGTGGGGGTGGGAAGGATAGAATTGGGCCATTAGTCACTCTTATTTTTTTAAGAACTCTTGGAGAAGGTTTTGGCTCTTCCCAGGACTTTTCTCATGGAAAGATGATCCCTGCCAGTCCTGCTACTGTTGTCAGCCCTCCACCACTGCTATTTTTACCACCTCCCCAAATATATCTTTTGAATGGAACTGACAGCGAAGGAGCCCTGGTGAGGGTGGTGGAGGTTTCTTCTTTGAGTTCCTGGGAGCAATGGATGCTTCTGAGCGTGTCTTCATTGTCACTGGGAAGCCTGGGACAGGAGTTTTCAATTCCTTTGCTGACAATGCATTATAAGAGTTAGTCTGGCATGTGCCAAATCAAGTCCACTTTGAGTCAGGCACAAACCTTGGTGGGGATATGTGGGCACATAATAGAATCTGGAGGAGGGATTCCGAGTTTGCCATTCCAAGCCTCTGATTACCAGAATCAGCTCATCACTAATATTTGGCAATATAAAATATTTGAGTTTTATATTTTGACAGCTAAGAAGATTTGACCTCTGATGTTTGATACTGACAACATTTTATATTTGCAGGAAATAGTATTTAATATTTGACATTAAATATTTGATAGCCATGGGTATGAACAGAATGCACTCACAGAAGATCATGAACCTTGTTAACTTGGCACACTCAGGAAGGGAATATTTGCCTTTCTTTTCACTTTAGGTGTAGCATGCCTGCATTTAAATATTTGGAACGCTGAAGTTGATACTACCTCCTGCAAGCCGCAGTGAGATGGAGGCTGCTGGACAAGGGCAGTACACCAAATCAATCCTACAAAATCCTACAACCACTTCACATGGGTTTTACCCACAATCAATTTTATGATGTAAAATCCAGCCTGCCAATGTACAAGTATCACAAGGCTAAACTAGATAGCTATGTGGCTTTCCAAGATAGAAAAGTAATATTATTTCTTTAAAATAATACTTCTGTTCCTAAAGCAGAAACCCAAAGTTGCATGAATGTTTGTATCTGATTAGGCTGCTCATGTATGTTGCAGAAGATTTTTCCTGAAAATCAGCGAATGAGATAAATGGGAAATTACTAATCAAATCTTGTGATCAACTTTTATCCTACTCCAAGCCAAGGATTTTTTTTTAATCTCTAAAATATTGCTGCTTTTACTGTTTTATCCTCTTTTTTTCAAATATTCCTTAAAAAAAAACTATTTGCTATTGAAGCCCTTTGATAAAATCAATTTATCATCATAAGAGACAATATTCATGTGGCTTTTTATCTTTTCTGATTAGCATTCACAACTCCAACAACTTCAAACTTTGAAGGGCATAATTATTACAGAATATATACTATGAAGGATAAAGACACATTCCTTATTCTGCTAGAATAGATGAAATGGGATGTATATGTTTTGCGGCATGAGCCTAAGCATGTTTAAAAACTAAAGGTAAAGGTGACCCCTGACAATTAAGTCCAGTCGTGTCCGACTCTAGGGTGTGGTGCTCATCCCCATTTCAAAGCCGAAGAGCCAGCGTTGTCCGAAGACGCCTCTATGGTCATGTGGCCGGCATGACTCTCCTTGCCGCAGCGCGTAGCATGCGGCTGGAACACGGAGCGCTGTTTACCTTCCCGCAAGTGGTACCTATTTATCTACTCGCATTAACATGCTTTGGAACTGCTAGGTTGGCAGGAGCTGGCCAAGCAACGAGAGCTCACCCCGTCGTGGATTCGAACTGCCGACCTTTCGATCGACAGCTCATGGTTCAGCGGTTTAACCCACTGCGCAACCCGCTGGCCACCGCCACCCGCTGGCCACTAAGCATGTTTACTTAGTATTAAATCCCACTAAGTTCCATTTTACTTACAGCCCATTCCTATTCATTCCCCCCCCCCCTCGCTGATACAGCAGCACCCAAAGCGACAACGGCTGGTAAGTTTAGAATTCGGCCCTTTACTCCCTAGTAAATATGCCTTAGGCTGCTGTCCTAAAAACTCATCACTGCCAGCTCAAACATGAAGCGACTGCATCAGCGGTGGAGTGAGGGGGTCTGAGGATGTGGTGGATTTGGGGTGCGTGCGCTTCACCCTGAGTCTACTGCACCCTCCCTCCAGCCCACCACTGACACAAGCTGAAATTATCTGCTTCCCACTTGCCCAAGCAAGATACAAATCATGCCCCCTTACCTTGCTCCTCATGCAGTTTCCTTAAAGCCAGAAGTGCAGGACTTCCAGTTTTATTTACAGGGACCGTGCGCACCATCCCTTTACATAAAACCAGAAGTCTCGCACTTCTGGATTTGATGAAACCACAGGAGAAGCACAATAAGAAACTGCTTTTCTGAAACAACATGGCAGAGGTGGCTGCATGCGCACCAGGTCACGCCACTCACTCAATAGACCTACTTCCAAGTAAGCATGTGAAGATAGGGTTTTTAAACTGCAAACTGCATGACTCTTACTTGAAAGCAATGGGCCTTGGTTTCAGATAAATCTATTTAGAGTCAGGATGTTAGCAGATTAATCAAGTATGGTTATGGTATCGCTGACAGTAAAGAGTCATTTTTTCTCATCTTCTTATTGGCTATGGAATAAAGAGGAGATGAAGAATTATGAAAAAAGATACCATGATCAGAGGGGGAAAATGAGTACAGTACTCTGGTTGCTAATGTATACATAGTTAAGCACATGTGGTTTTAACTCACTGAAATGCAGGATTGCAGTCAGCTTAGCTGCCTTCATTGTACAATAGTCTGTACTACATCTTAGCATGTTTGCCTCTCCTCTCATATATATCCTAATGCCAGAAATCTTGATGGCCCGTCAATGTAATATAATGAAAACTGAGATAGGGTTGGAGGGGCTTTTTACGGAGCAGTAGCACAAGCTTCTCTCATGCCGTTCCACTATTGTGTCCGCCTGGAATCAGGAAGAGAGAGGAAAAAAAACAACACCCTCTTGCCAGTCCATTCAAGCCCTGGCCTTAGCTGCTAAGACTGCTACCAGGAATTTCAATTAGTACCAACTGCAATGCAGGATTTTTTCCCCTGCTTTGCTTTGTTTGGAGGTTTTGTGGAAAAAGTTCATTAAGAACTTGATGGAGACCACCAACTTCTTTAACAAACCCAGCAAACACACAACATCATGTCACTGCAATGGCCAGTCACAACCCAACAGCAGAGGAAATCTTCTACTACACCAAAATAACGGGGGAATACATTACATCAAGTACCACAGACTTGTCCCAATGTGATGGGTTTGGATGTGAGATATACAGTTTCAAGCTCATATGGCACTAGAAAAAAAATCTGCCTCTAGGATTAGCATACCTCTGAGGGTTAGGTTATATAGCTAAATGTAAGCCAACAACTGTAAGCCATTTTGAATACTGTCAGGTCCTACAAATATTATTATAATTAATAAATAATTTGGTTTCTGGCAATTGGCCAGTGATTACTGCTAATCATTCTAGTATCAAAGATATAATATTCTGCATCCCACATGTAATATTTTCTCTTGCAGTTCTTACTTCGATACATTACAAACTGTAATTTTGTAATATTGTCTAAAGTCATTTCTTCTTCTCCCTTCCTCCCCTTTTTCTATCCATATTAAATTTGGTCTCTGTATCGGGAATTTCAGCAGTATTGCTACCAATTGTACTTATGAGGCAATATAATGTAAAAACTATACAATGGGAATGAGTCTTCTCTACTCCTAGCCTCTCAAGGCAACCTGTAACAATTCTCTCTAACTCTCTTGCCCTTGAGCTAGCCTTCACTCAGTCAATAGATGACAAAATGATAAGTAAAGGTAAAGGTATCCCTTGACAATTAAGTCCAGTCGTGTCCGACTCTAGGGAGTGGTGATCATCTCCGTTTCAAAGCCGAAGAGCCAGCACTGTCCGAAGACATTTCCATGGTCATGTGGCCGGCATGACGCAACACCGAGGCGCATGAAATGCTGTTACCGTCCCGCTGACGCGGTACCTATTAATCTACTTGGAATTTCTTGCTTTCGAACTGCTAGGTTGGCAGGAGCCGTCGCACGGATTCGAACTGCTGACCTTTCGATCGACAG
This sequence comes from Plestiodon gilberti rubricaudatus, assembly GCA_026170595.1. Classification (NCBI taxonomy): domain Eukaryota; kingdom Metazoa; phylum Chordata; class Lepidosauria; order Squamata; family Scincidae; genus Plestiodon; species Plestiodon gilberti. The sequence continues at coordinate 69,297,655 of JANXHW010000002.1, forward strand.
CTCATGGTTCAGTGGCTTAACCCACTGTGCCACCTGCTGGCTCAACAAAACGATACCTAGCACCAAATAAAGGACACTTTCTGTCCATTGTATCTACGTAGTCTCACCATCTATGATGAGATTATATGCTGGTGTTGCAGAGCTGTTAATTCCAGCAGTAGATACATTGGCTCATTGTTTCGAATCCGAATGAATGTACATGTAAATTGCAGGAATACTTTCCCTTTACCTGAAGTGCAATTTAGTCTAAAGATATATTTTTTTCTGCTAATTCGACTGCTAACAATAACTGCACACAGAACAAAAATCTATAGGTTATGTTCTGTATTGGCTAACTGGGATACATAATTCACCATTACCAATTAAGTGAATGGGTCTTTGATTTAAGCATTACTGAGAAGCTCTGTAGTTCATTTGTTAAATAAATATAGTAGGGAAGCATTTAGTACATGTAAAACTAGTCCATCTAGTTAACCCTTGTGGTTGTGGGCAACACCTATATCCACGGGGAGCTTCCTGCCCACAAAGACATCTGCATTCACTTCAAAAGAAGAAGCAACTGTGCACACACAATGGGAGGCACACAACGGCTACTTTATTTTCTAAGCAAAAGGAGAAATCCATATCGCCTTATGTTTCAGAGTTATGTTTATCTTAACATTTGGATAGGATCAGGGCAGGTATATTCACCTATAATAATTTATATATTGTCATAACGTACATGGCGCTTTACAAGAGGCAAGAGGGGAGGTCCACATAGCAAAACACTCACAATCTGGAAACAGACACAAAAGAGAGAGGAAGGAGAGGGTAGGCAGGGTAAACAGGGAAATAGTATGCGTCCATATCATGTCCATACTTATTAGGTTTACTTCCTCTAGTGTACAGGGGCTAGAGGGAGTACCAAAAATGTCATGGAAAAGGTGGGATTGGAGGAGGGATTGGAAAGAAGAGACATCACACAGGTGACCTGTCCATCATTCTTCCACACATCTGCTGCTGCTTCAGCACTTTTCTCTAATTATTCCATCACATGGGTAATCCTCAAATAATTAAAGAATCACATATTGACTAGGGTAATTCCAATCCAATACTTATGTCACTGGTGGCAGTGAAAATGCACTGATAAGCCAATTAGAAGTGAGGGCAATGCTTCCTGGATCCGAACCCAATCCTGCGTAAAGATCCAGTCGCAGGATTCTACGCCCTTCCCAGGCCACTCCAGCATGGCCTGGACACCCGGAGAGTAAGTGGCGCCAGCAGAGAGGCTGGCGCCGCAAACTGTCCACCTGACAGAAGCCACCGCTGGCGGATGGAGGCAAGTCCTGTGCTGGGTAGTGGGGGGGGGGTAATGGGGAGGGCAGAACGGGTTGGAACAGGAGGGTGGATTGGCCCACTGGGCCAGCAATGGGGGAAGGATCCTCAGTGGTGCGCTCCATCAAATCCTATCCCCCATCCCGGGCCTGTCAAGCCCTACGTGGGCTGCTCGGATTTGCGCCGGCCATTTTGCTGGCGCACGTCTGAGGAGACTATAGGGGCAGCTGGGGCATTACCCAGGGGAAAGGGACAACACCCCAGGTGTGTTACAGCTGCACCATCACTACCCAATCCTGCATAGGATCTGGCGCAGTGTGCTTCTGCACGCTGCGGCGGTCCTAGACAGGATTGGGCTGTAAGTGAAAAACTGGAGTTTGGACAAGATAAGCACAGTCATCACCCAGGCACCTTGTCTATAATGAATATGTGAATTTCTGCTTTGCATATTCCAGATTTCCATGAGACATAACCTTTTAATCTTTTACACTGAACTAAAGCTGCACAGTTGGTGCTGGAGCTTTAGCTTTGCCGGTCATCATATAATTTTCAACAACTGAGAACAGCAACGTATTCCTTACTTTTGTAAACGTACTAAAGGCACAAGCACACGTTTCCTCCTTTGAATGGTCCAATAATTCAGCGCAGAAAGGTTAGCTAAGGGTTAGAGCCTGACATTTTATACAAGTGTTGGAGTGAATTGCATAGTTGTACCATCTGGCCTCTAAACAGAGAGGATGGACAAGTAAGGAGGAGGGGGGGCAATTAGATGGCAATAGAGTTCCCTAATTCCTGTTCAATGTATGGCATTCCACAGCTACTGTACATGCAGAAATGAGGGCAGTTACCTGCAAAATTTCACTTCTTTCCCTTTTTTGCCTATGGAGATTATGGAAGCAATTGGTAACATATATACAGATATAGATACATGTCTGAGAAACAATAGGAGAGATTCTAAGCATATCGCATCTATAGGAATTATTTTCATTATTATGATCTGGCCCCATCCTGTTGTCCTTCAGAACCTCTCAGAGGATGTGTGTGTGTATCATCTGTGCATAAACCAAGGGCTGGTCATCAGTCAAATCACTGTAAGAATTCCCCATCATCACATTCAATAAGATTGCAATCCTATGCACATTTACTTGGGAAGAAGTTGAAATTAATAAAGTGGGATTTTACTTCTGAGTCAGCATGCATGGATTTGGGCTGTAAAGATGAGAGATGTACATCCTAATGTAACTGAGTGATCCACATGCAAGTTCCCTTGGGCATGACAGCTGTAGCAGGCACACAAAAGGCTGTCGTGGTTAAGCAAGACAGCACCTGTATCTGCCTATGGGATTAATGCACATCATGTGGAACTGCACATTTTACCCCATGTGCATTCCCATGCAACGGACTCAAGGAACCATAAGCACTATAGCACTAACACTAACTTCTACTATGCGCAGCGTTCCCTGGATGGGGTGGGGGTGGTAAGCATAATTTCAGATCAGGAGTGGTTCTGTGTGCAAACCTTATTCAGCAAAGATACAAAGTCCCCATCTGGATTGTTTTGTTTTGTTTTTAATTAAGAATTACTCAAGAAGAAACCATGGGTGTCTGCTTTCAGGTTTGTTTGTTTCCTGTGTAGAAAAACAGTATTTTCTTTCTGAAAAATAAGAAGCTTTAGGATGGGATTTATAAAAGCACTTCATTTGTAATTACAATTGAAAGTCAAACTTGTAAGTTTGGGGTACTAAAGAATGGTTTTAAATGGGTGGTGGGCAGAAAAAAATAATTTCTTTTAGGTTTTGATAGTGTATCTCCATTGTTTTTCTGCTTCAAATACCCTAATGAGTTGTATGAAATTAGATGTTTGTTAAGTAACTTGCACCACAATCTTATGCGCATTAATTCAAAAGTAAGCCCCATTGTGTTCAATGGGACTTACTCTCAGGAATGAGTGGAGCCCCGCCGCCAATCCCTCCCCCTCCCTCCCCCCTTCCGCCAATTCCTCCCCTGGGCCTGGCTGACCAATCCCCATTCCGCCCTCCTCACGCCCCTCCGCTGCCCGGCAGGGACTTGGCACTCCGCCACAGCGCTCCACCATTCTGCAGCATCAGCAGAGCAGCACAAGCCTCTCTGCCGGCGCTGCTTACTCATCGGGTGCCGCAAATGTGCTTTCCGGCACATATGCGGCACCAGCAGAGTGATTGCTCCACCGGTCTAATTGTAGACAGGATTGCGCTGTTAAAAAAGTAAGTTGGGATTATCAAGATAAAAAAACATATTTCTCAAAAATGTAATTATTTAGAATCTGCTTATGACATTATTCAACTAGTCTGATACTGATATAAAGCGCTAGCACTGGGAGGAAACTAAATTAGATGTATAGGCTTATTTCAATTATTCCACTTACAATAGCTTGTAACTAAACTTGTTCTATTCTTGGAAGATGTTCCATTTTTTTTCAAAGAGATAGGGTCAATTTTCATCGATGCCCCCTTCCCTTTGCAGGACCTATACCCTCAAATCTGCTTCTGAGGGTATATGGGGCACAGCAGGATGCAGAGGGAAAGAAAACTTGCAAAATGGCCCCTCCCCTTTGTGCAAATGGAACTTTTTCTGCGAACAGAAGTTCTTGCAATCCATGCCACTGTACTTTTTCTGTTTCTCTTTACAAGAGATAAATTCAGCCTCACATTAACCACCCTAAGCATATAACACCCAGCCCATCCATTTGGCCAACTGAAGTGGATGCCTCAGACAGCAGATAGGGGGGGGGGGGATTCATCTCTGTCCACACCTACTTGCCTCCACTCCTTGGACTGGAAAAAGAAGTAGGGGACAGAGAGGAAGAGGAAATGTGGAGGGGAGGACAGTGTGACCTACAACATTGGGGAGTGGGTGAGTTGAGGTTGGACATCATGGGGTAAGGAGGGGGCAGCATTTAGCATTTAGCCACCTGAGGTTTCAGGAGGTCTTGGGCCAGCCCTGACAATACCTTTATGAAAAAGACACTGATGGTATCTGGTAAGTTAGCTGACATTTGTAAAAGAGATACTTTAACAAGATTTTGAGTCTGATTCAGAATGGCAGATCTGGAGTTCAGCCAGTTCTACACCCATTGCAGCCAACTGAGACTAAATTTGGTTTCAGTTATTTGCAGTTTTAAATCAGCTGGGTTGTAGATTGGGCTGCCTGGAAGTATACCTGCAAAGCTTGTAGAAGCTGTCCTTATCCTGGAATAAAATAGGACACTGAAGTAATAAATAAATAGTAATGTATGCAATATTTATATCCTAGTCATCCAATCAGTTATTGCAGTTGCTGAATTTTTCAGGGTAGAAGGTTTTTTTTAAAAAAAAAAAATGTGGGTTTTGTTTTTTTGGATGTGCACCAAAATAGTTGCTGGGATACACGTACACCTTCAGGGCTAAGGTTAAATGTAGCAGATGAGATCTGGCAGTTACTTAGCTTTTTGAAAGCCTGGAGTAATAACGGTTTTACTGGAAAGGGCCACCCAAGTTACACAGGTCTGCTGGGCTGGGCATGCACATGCTTGCCAAATGCTATTATTTTTATGCTATTATGCTAAGGTTATGCTATGACTCCCTTTCTCCCTCCCAGGTCTTGCTGAATAGTACAGCCTGCACAAGGTAAAGTAAAGTAAGAGTGTGCCTCACAACTGAACTGAGCAAAGTGACATTCATTGTCATTTGACGATCATTTCACACATTACACGGCCACAAACGTACAGGCTGGCCACCAAGAGTATAAACTCAAAAGAAAGCCTCAGCCAACTTCATCTCCGACTCATTTACATTTTGGTTGTTACATTCACCCTTCACATGTTTAGGTTGCTTTCTTCGGTGTGCACCTGAAACAAGGCAATGTATGAAGGTGCCGTCGGGAGGGGGGGGGAGTCTTGACAACCATGCATGACATTGTGCAACAGTCTGAAATACACTTGTAACTTACACAGAGAGCCGGTCATGTTGAAACACCTGGATCATGCTTCTAGCATGGCAGTAATGCCATTGAAATGCCATTCCAAGAAGCTTCCTAATTTGCTTGTACAGCCAAGCCAAACCTGGTTCCCCATTAACCCTCAAAAGTCTCCAGAGTGTGTTCATAGGTTATGGATTTAACTGAAACTGTCAGTGGGTTTTTTTCCCTGCTACATGTATTCTGCACAGACACTCATAGCTCTCCATGTGGACCATGATGATCTCGTACAAATCTCCGTGATGGCAACTTCTATGAGGGTGCAGGAACATACTAAATCCCAAAGCCATCTAAAATAGGAGCAGGACCCCAAACATATAGCCATGGAACCTGTCACTAGTCTAATGTCAATTCATAAATGAATTATAAAACATAAAATTCTTGCTGGTTGAGCAACCAAAAATGCGCTTCCCCGTTGCTTGCTCTCAATTAAAATACTGAAGGCATGAAGCTTTGTTGTTTTTCCTCAGCATGATATTGTCGTAGGTACCATTTTCTGTTGCGCAAAATGAAGACTATTTGTCTAGGTTTCTGTATCGTATGATAGATTGATGACAGCTATATAGCCTAATGAGCATCAAATGGCCAGTGGGCAACTTGGCATTTCTAAGTCTAGAGCTCTACCAGCCAGGAAGGGACCTCACACCTGTGTTCTGCTGAGGAGTGTGCCAAGAAAGGAAAAATAAGAGGTCAATTTAAATCTGGCTAGAAAATAACAGAAACTGTTTCTGAAGCTAGCTGACAAGTAGTAGTCTTACAGCACAATCCTATGCATGTTTACGGAGAAATAAGTTCCACTGTGTTCAATAGGGCTTTCTCTCAGTTGTGTATAAGATTGCAGTCCAAGGCTACTGCAAGGTAGTGTTGTTTTCTGGGTATTGATGTCATGCTAAAACTAACTTTGCCTGTCTATGTGTCTGCCTGCTCCACCCTACTCAGTTTGATTACATATGTGATAAAGCAGAGCATATAATTAATGGACAAACTGTTAAGAGAGAAATTTAAACTTAAATATATGATAAATATATGATACATATGTGATAAAGCAGAGCATATAATTAATGGACAAATTGTTAAGAGAGAAATTTAAATTTAAGCTAAACCCAAAGCAACCCAAAGTTGTGTAAAGGAAGCACCCTCATACATTTCATACATTTCTGTGCCAGCAATATTGCTGGTGCAAGTCCACATTGACCTGTGAAGGCAGATCAAACCCAGGAAGGGGGTCAGGATTCAGTGGCCGCTGCTGCCACTGCAACCGCAAACCCACCCCCTTCGCAGACCCGATCTGCCCCTGCTACCTTTCCATTCCGCCCCATCCCAGCTCTCCCCTGCCCAGTTCCACCACCCCTGCCATCCTACCTGTGTCAACAGGCCTCCTCTGGTCCACTCGTGTGTGCGAGGAGGCTCCAGCCTCCCCGCTGGAGCTCTGGCAGCGGATGACTCCGCTTGCTGCCACAATGCTTTTTCTGGCTGCCATAGGGCAGTTGACGCTGGCGGAATGCCAGCAGGACAGCCTGATAGAATATGGCTGTTAATTTATATAATTCTACAGTATATACTGTATAATACCCATTGGCACCAGTGGGTGCTTAATAGCAGCCTGTTGGGGGGGGGGGCATCCAGATCAGGACCATGAGAGGAACAAAGGGTTAAAAACCTCCTCTCATATGCCATGGTTTCAATCCAGATTCCTCCCCCACAATTGCCATTTAGGGAAGAAAACTCAAGTACACTAGGACCAATCATGTTATCAATGTAATATGTAGTTCGGCTCTTTCAAAAAAAATGTTTCAACATCTTTTCTTCTCACTACAATCCAAATCCTAATTTTCCATTCAGTTTAATCATAGCTGGCTTCATCTTCCATCATGTAATGAATGCTTTCGGTACTTAAGAGCGGCTCATCTGCAAATAGACTAGCTTCCGTTTTTACAGAGAGAATGTTATTTTGGAGATGTAGATCAACCTTCTCCAAACTTATATTATGCAACCGTCTTGGCAGTTCATTATTTTGACAATAAAAGAAACAGCAATTGAGAAGCTGCTTTTCTAGGTTTCCTTTTGATCAAGTTTCCTACTCTTCTATAAACGCCTTTGCCAAACGACAATGAGAAAATATATCATGGGGAAGTGTTAGGAAACTTTCATGTAGTGATTCCTGCATGATGTGTTGAGAAATAGTCAGTATGCTGGTGGGGTGTGTGTGTTTAACGGGTCCTAGGCTGCTGGCTATTTTATTAATTTAATAAACTGTATATGAACATTTAGTAAACTGTGCTATTAGAGCAGCAAACTCATGGCTCAATTTGGGGCATACTGGTATGCTATTAATGCTAGATTAGCACCCACCTTTTCTTTGTAATGCTGCACACTTATGCAAACTGACCAAGAAATACTCTATTGTTCACATGGTATAAGGAAGCTATATTAGTGCCTTGGCTTTTATCAATCCGTGAACCTTTTTGGATTTAGATTTGGAAGTCCTGGAAAAATGTATTATTATTCCTATTATTATTTAGATGGAGACGGACATCAGCATGCAAAAAATAAGAGTTTGTGGAGTTTTTTTCGGATAGAGTGATGGTCAAACTGGGAAGACTCAGGTCCAAAACCCAACTTAATCATGAAGGTCATTGGGTGACTCTGTGCCAGTCACTATTGCTCTAACTTATCTCGCATGGTCAATTGGGAGGATAAAAAGATGGTGTTGTGTGCCGCACTAATGACCTTGGAGGAAGATGCCATTTTTTTTCCCCTTCAATACCTGCCTATTCTGTATTCCACTCTTTTACCCTCCCTTGAATTTACAGAGTAGCTAGTTGCTGGGGAAGAAAAATTTACCTGATAAACCCTGCTAGTTGTGCACGCACACACGGGCATGAACAGGTGCACGGGCACAGGCACACACACACACCCTATTAATGGAATCAAGGCAAATAAATGTGGAAGATTCACTGAAATCATAAGTCATAAATTGCCTTTTAAGTAAAATGTTGGGATTGAAGGAAGGAATTTTTTTCCCAAATGCTACTCCAAAGAATGTTCTTCAGTTTTGGCTCATGCAACATTGCTGATATTTTGTGGCACTTGCCATGTTCTAGCAGGGCTTCCACAGAGCACAAGAACACTGTGGAACAAATTCTGCTCATTTCAGCGGGACGTATAAAAGCAATTCACTCTCGATTGCATCATCCATATGCACAAAAGGGTGTGCATAAAGTTCAGAAATAACCTGCTGATGTAAACAGGGAAGGCTGCTTGATCAGAAGTGCAGTATGCACAGCGGAGCACAAAGTAATTTGGGTTGAAGGCATGATTTCCAAAAGAATGGTTTCCACTCCAGGAAGTTTGGCACATTTCTTTAAGTTACTCAAAATAAAAGCTATTAGTTGTGACAAAAGTTAAAGTAAAGGTTTACAAACATATCTAGCAAAAATTCTTAAATCTATATATGATACTGTTGTAACCATCCACAGTTTCTTTAGGCTGCAATCCTATACACAACTACGGGAAGTAAGTGGACTCAGTGAGACCTTCTTCTTCTGAGTGGACGTGCCTTGGACTGTGCTGTTAGTGTGTGTTCCATTTTAGCCATTAATTCCAAATGTGGTTTAAACACCAATTCAAAAAGCTGATATCAAAGAGATTTGATCTGGCCAGCCTAACATTAATACTCTCCTTGCTCCAGAGCAAGACTTCTTGTTCTGGTCTAAGACTGCTTATTCCAGACTAAGGGAAACTGGATGCCACTCAGTAGTGCTGTAAACAAGAGTTAAAAAGGACCTACCCTGCTAACTGGGTAAAGAGGTACTTTCTCAAGTGGTGCTTCTCTGACATTTAGCAGGGGGAGAGCAGCACAGCATCCTTTCTAGTGGCTGTTTTTTAGTGTTCTTCTGCATCTTCTTAGAATGATTGTGAGCCTTTGGGGGGCAGGAAGCCATTTAATTATTTGATTTTGTCTGTAAACTACTTTCTGAACCTTTTTGTTGAAAAGCAGTATAGAAATATTCTTAATAATAATAACAGCAGCAATTTACAACTAATGTTTAAAATATCAGAAACAATACATACAGTGCAAGCCTATGCATATCTACTCAGAAGTACGTCTCGCTGTATTTAGTGGGGCTTACTCCCAGGCAGAAGTGTAACAAGGGTGGAGCGAAGGCAAGTAGTTCTGCAAGACTCCGTTACACTGGAGTCAGCGGCCCCTCCCCCTTGCTGTTGGAGCCATTCTGGCAGCAAAGGCAACAGGCAGGACACTCCCCTGTCGCTGCTGGAATGGCTCCAACAGCAAGGGGGAGGGGCCGCTGACTCCAGTGTAACGGAGTCTTGCAAAACTACTTGCCTTCGCTCCACCCTTGTTTCACCTCTGCTCCCAGGTAAATACACATAGGAACGCAACCTCAGTAAACTTAAGAGGGTCCCCCCCCCCTTCTTACTGTGTGTTTGGTGCTATTGATTGAACGGAAAGTTTCTACTCCTGTTTGAATAGGAGTTTTAGGCAAGGTAGTAAGAGTACTGTACACAGTTTCACAGCTAATTTAAATGCAACAACCTTTGGCAGTTATCCTGCTCTATTAAAATAAATGGGATTTTTGCTACTAACTTGAATGGGGACAGAATTACATCCTTTGTTAATGTGAGATGCTTTTAATGACCAATTCTCACAGAGCCTTTTTAATCTTTCACGTAACATAGTTGCTAGCCACTAGGTTTTCCATGGGCACGCTATACTCTGGCTGGCCTTGTGAATATATCAAAATTTCTCTGCAGAATATGAAATGCAGTATTCTCTCAAATAATGAGTTCATCTGGCAAGCAACCACCATTATTTGACCCTTACTTTTGAAACAGCGCTTTTCTTTCAGGGCTTCTGAACTACCGATAATCTCACATTAAAAAAAAAAAATCTAGGATCAGGTCCAGAGTACCACTTCCATGAAAACCTTGAATGCAAGCTCTCTCCGAGAACAGAATGAGAATTCCACTCACACAAAGTGTACATGTGTGAGTACACTCTGCTTTTGAGGAATCTTGAGCTAACAGAGTACGCTTCCACTCATGGAAGTATTACTCTGAACGTGACCAGTTTTTGCACAACACAGCTTCATGCTATTTCTTGAAGTGATTACAGATGTTGCCAATTCACCACAACAGTTCAACAGAAGCACTATCAAAAATACTTCTGCCAGGCTGAGATAGCCTGTTGAGATGAATTACAAGCATGTATAAGAACAAGTGTCGAGCACTATAAACCTGGTAAGATAAAACACAATGGATGTAATCCAAAGAATCAGGAAACACTTTGAATTGTCTTTGATTTCAGTGGGAGAATTTAAGCTTCCTTGTGAAATCATGCTTAATTTTGCCTGCATTATGCGCAAGGCATACAATTCTGATCGAAAAGCATACTGGCAATAATAAATACTCTAATCAAGTAAGCCTGGAAGAACCATTTGAATCACAGGGCGTTTGTTAGAAATTTTTTTAGAGATGACACTGTGGTGGCATTTGCAACAAATATCCATTTAAGGGGCAGATGACCACTTTGGAGGTGTTCAATATAAAAACAGCACAGAGAGAAACCGTCCCTCCCTACCCACCCACACAGTCCTTAGCCTTGTTGCCCCCCCCACACACACCCTGAGGCTGTTTTTTTAAAAAAATATATAAGACTAATAACTTGGTCAGGGCCAATGCTATCATTATATCAACTAGGCATCCGCTTAGGCCGCAGACCCCAGAGGGACACAGTGCTTATTTCTATTCATTCAATGATTGTGCCCCTTTGAGGGGCACAGTTTTATTTTTGCAATTCAAAATAAGTTTTGCAGTTTGAAGTATTGTGCTTTTCATTTTTTTTCTACAAGACATTTGTTTTTGAAAATTGAAGTTGGCAATGGGGGGGGGGAGGTATAAGTAGTTAACCTTGCCTAAGGCACAAATAGCCTGGCACTAGTCCTGCTTCTGGTACACTTCCTGGTTAAGCCTGAGCATCAGTGATATATTTAACATAATGTGTAGTTTTGCCATGATGGTACATTTTAGCCTTATTGCAGTGGGTGAGCACAGGAGTACCGTAAATATTATTAATGCAAGATAGAAAGAAGTCATTTTAAAATTAAATGTACATCCAAGCAATGTAGGTTTCACATTTAAATTGCAGATGTGGGAAAAACAAATAAGTGCTATTTGGATCATGCATGAAAATGTCCATAGTCTACTCCTGTTATTTGTGGAATAATTCAAGGCTGGCTCTTTCCAACGTAATCCTAACAGGCTTTGGTATGGTTAGCCTTTGAAGAATTTATTTAAGATGCAGATAAATCAAGTCCATGTTCAAAGTTAGTTTAACCCACACACACTTGATCATGTAGGACTCTGGCCCTACAAGAAGTGATTAATGCCCAGACAGAATATAAAATATGAACAACTACATGAGTCATCAGCATCTTCTTATTCTTTTTGATGCTCCTGTTTGGAGTTCGCTGTGTTTCCTTGCATTTTCAGTGCACTCTGCATATGTTCACTACACGTTCTGTGTAATTACTGTTAGTTACACCTCCATTACAAGTTGTGTGATGGGTACCACTAATGCTGTTATAACACCTGTGGGTCTCCTCATTCAGAGCTGAATAGAAGAGTCATGGACTGAAAGGACAACATATGGACTATGAAAGGGCTACTTAACATAACCTATTATATTGGTGCACTGGTAAAGCTTATTTCTATTCATTCAATGATTAGTACAATCAATATTTATTCCTGTGTACTTCCTTTGTCTTTAGTTACAAAAGCAGACATCCTTCAGTTTCATAGAAGCCAAAGCTTATTTCCTATGAATCCATAGCATCACTTGAAAGGGGGGGGGAGGATTATTTATTTGGCACCTTCAGACATTCTCCTTTGATATTGTTTTCCTGGACTATGTAGCCATTAGAAAAGCAATACAAATGGTTGTTACTGGTACTATGTACTTGTTACTGGTACTTGTTAGATTTTCTTTTATACCTACTTTCCCTAGCAAATATAGTCCAGAGTGATAGAATATTTCATTTGCTCTCCAAATACTGCTCTCCAAATTTTCAACTGAAAATGGGTATATACTTTATAATGTGACATATCACCCATACCCCCCATAAATAATGTGACATTTCACCCATTAACACTTTCTCTCCTAAAGGTTCACAAACTTTCTTTAGAAATAAGAATGTATAGTACTTTAGTGGTAATGTAACTTTAAATGTTAGATTCTCCAATTCTGTGTAGATGTATATGGAGTTTTCAAAAGAAAAGATAGAGTTATTTTGCCCTATCTTTTTACAATAGTGCAATTGGAATATCCCATTTTTGCTAAATATGAAAGATTATAAGAAACAAATGTATTCATAAGCAAAAGGGTTTGTTAAAAAGGGTTGATCCTTATCTTAACATAATATAATATTTTAAAACTGAATTTGCTAAAAATACATCAAGAAAGGCTTGCAAAATATGGCAAAAGGTAGAACTGACACAACTATTTTTTTTTAAGAGACTGAATGTGTGGTTCCTATATTCATTTTAAAAGGGCATCTCTCTACCTAAAATACCGTCTTCCTATGTGATATTTTTAGAACAATTATCAGTAAAAGTAACATCACCTGGAAAATTTCACCAAAAAAGTTGACAGTCTTCATGTTCAGATGGTTTATTTTAGAATAATTAGAAAGGTAGCAGTTTGTGTTAAGTGAAACTGACTTCTCCAGACTGTTAGCAGCAACACTGTGTGTCCTTTAGATTTTCTAAGGAAAGCTGGCTTGTATTTTAGTAACGGCCTTTCTGGCTAGAACTCTTCTTTTTAATAAACCTGAAAATGTCTATTGATGCAAATAACCCTGCCATATGTAAATAGCTCCCTTAGAAGTCAGTGGTTCCCTGAGTCTTTTTCATCTTACTAAGAACTGCTCACATCAATAAGAACTGAACCCACGGTGGCCAACTTAAATAAAAGTAACCATTCTGTTGCTTTCTGACTCTTCTCCTAATGAAAACACTAACAGCTTGATGATATATGCATTGACTGTTTCAAGGATATTGCACTAAATCAATTATGAAGATAAAAATTATCCCTTAGGATGGCATTCAAAAATTAATCATCATCATGTTTCAGTAACACATGATTAGTGATCATTAAAGGAGAATTTTATTTATGTTAATAAGATTATAAAATTACCTGCATTCCTCTGTCAAATTGAAGAGAAATTACATGTGTTGAGTTATGCAGATTGGGTTTTGAACACTCTTCTTTCATACATCTATAAGTACAATGTATTAACTCTCTTCAATGTACAGCTTCCTAAATTGCTGATTTTGTAAAAATGATAAAAATTATTGCATTCACATTTGAGGTCAATAAAAGAAACATATATAACACCCCTGCTAACTGGGCAAGAGGCACTTTTTCAATTGATGCTCCTCTTATATTTAGCAGGGGGAGAGTAACTGCCCTCCTTTCACCCCAGCACAGTGTCATTCTGGTGGCTGTTTGCTGGTGGTGTTCTGCATTTTTTTAGATTGTGAGCCCTTTTGGGACAGGGAGCCATTTAATCATTTGATTTTTGTCTGTAAACCGCTTTGTGAACTTTTTGTTGAAAAGCGGTATATAAATACTGTTAATAATAATAATAATAATATATCCATATTTTCTGGAATGCCAGAGTTGTAAAGTTGAGATTGAACAGTCATTTGACTGAGAAGTTTAGGAAGTGTAGTTTAACAAACCATTTGCAATATATTAATATTTTCATGGGGGGGGGAGATAACTAAGGATACTTACAAATGGTAAGCATGCTTAGGTTATCATCAGCTGTAGTTTTCCAAAGTTTGTTAGTTCTCTATAATGTTGCCTACAGAAACAGCAGCATACCATAGAGAAGTGCAAAAATGCTTGACATTTTAAATGTTTTGCAGTCTACCAAAAATCAAATCAAAATGTCATATGAGGGAAGCCACAACCTAGGCGTGTGTGTGTGTGTGTGTGTGTGTGTGTGTGTGTGTGTGTGTGTGTGTTTAATCTGAATACTGAGCTGTTTTCCTACATAGTTTTTAATGTAAAAAAGATGTTCAAGGTTTTTTTTTTATCTTTTGATGTAAGTCTCAGCCTGTTCCTTTTGGTTTTCCAGCTCAAAAGTGCATTTTAACGCCTATATACTAACTCTTTAGAGGAGCAGCACCATCAACTTGTTTCTTGGCAGCTGCCTCTCTCTCTCCCCCCCCCCCTTAAGCTCCAACAATTCTCTGTTAAGAAACGTTTTTAAATCTCAAACTAAAGATATGGACTGAATAGAGGACACTACCTCAGCCTAGAAGCACAAAGAAGCTTACTTTCATTCAGCCAGACGTAATGGACACTTATATGGTTCAGTTATAAATCAAGTAATCTACACTCGATAAGAATTCTTTAAAAGATTGGAACCATCGTAAGAGGAAAACGTTACTCGAGTATCGTATATCTCCCATGCTCCTGTGAAACTAGTTGCATAAGACTTAAAAGAATCACTTTGGTACAGATCCCCTTGTCGTGGGTTCTGAAAGAAGACTGCTGCAACCAACCAACAATTGCACTGCTCCACATTTTGGGTAAATCATCTCATCAACAGGGGCAGGGTTCAAGCGCGCCTCGTGCTTTTAAAATTGGACCCTCACCTCCCGTCGCAGCAGATCCGCATTTAAAGAGACAGGGCTGCCTCTCTCACGCCTAGCTTGGGGCTATGTCATTCAGTTGACCTGAAGTTCAAAGTGTATTCAACCAGGAGTAGGGGCGGGGGAGAGAGGGAGCTATTTCCATTAGGAAAGAGTGTGCAGTTTGTCATAATAATTATTTGCAGCTTTGTTTTGTTTTTAACGCAACCGAGTGAGACACGAAGATCTTCACAGCACAGCCGGCACTACTACAGCAGCCAGCGTGTTCAGCCTCGCAAGGTTAACGTGGTTTGATTTTGCTGAAAGTCAATAATCTATTGATTCACCGAGCCTTTCCTCCCCTCTCTCCTTTAGGAACCAAATTGAAAATGCGGTGCGATTAATATTCCATTAACAAACAACTTCGGGTCCCAAATCGAACGGATCATTACTACTGGAGCCTTTTAGTATAGGCAGCAAATGGACCCGGCGGCGTGGGGGAATAATATTTAAGGTAGCTTGGGGTTCATCTCGCATTACTGACCGAGCAGAACGGGAGACTCGGAGCAGGACAGATTCTGGCCCTACAATGAGAGATTGTTTCTATTCTTGCTCAACTTTAGTCCGAAGAGAACATTTGTGTCGACTGATCCTAACCATGCGCTTCGCAAGCAAGTCCCAGTAAGTTCAATGGGGCATGGACAAATGCGCGTGGACTTCAGCCTTCAACCATTAAAATCGGAGTAATAAAATATCTCGTGTTTGCCTAATCTGTCTATTTCTCTTTATGCTTGTGGCCAGTTTTATGGCTTCCATTCACTGCTCTTCTATGGCCATTTTGTTTTTAAGACCAGTTATTCATAAAATTAGGCAAACGGCTGCAAGCCCGGTTGCAAGCCTGGTTGCTAGATCCTGTGCTACTGTCTCTAATCTACCACGATCAAGGTGGTGGGTATCCAGATTTGTACAAACCAGAGGTGGATACCCGGGGCCCAGCCGATGAACCGCCTAGGCTTGTTCCTATTTTTGCAATAAGGATCTGAATCCAACCGTCTTCTGTGCAAGGCAGTTCATAGGTTGGATAAATAAGGGCCACCTAAACCGCCAATCTGCCTAGCAACCCACACATGCAACGTGGAGGTGTTGTATGGAGCAGATCTGACTTTCCCTTTAGTCCATTTCTCGAGTTGACTTATAAGAAGTTTGATTTGTTCTGTGCTGTGAATGGAGAAAAGGAACAGAGTATGGAGACAACTCACTTCACAGACGCTCGCCTCGATCATAGAAACATCGCGAGGTCAGGTGGCAGGGACCAGAAGACCACCTCGAGTCCAACACTCCTACATGGCCCCTAATGCTAAACGCAGAATTGGGAAATAAGTAAGGCCCAGAAATCCAGAAAATTTGCTTCCAAGTAAATATGTTTTGGATTGGGCTCATTCTTTGAGGGTGGTAGTGTCACAGTCACAGCTGAAGACCTCCCCCCTTGTGTCTCTCTCTCTCCCAAGTTCATCACCGAGCTGAAGGGGGAGAGACTGAGGATGTGGGATGCTAGGAAAGGGGTGGATTGTTTTCCAGACTGTTTACATAGTATATAGAGGCCTTGTTGTTCCATTTCACTCTCACCGTCAAAACAAGATGTTAAAACACCCCAAACAGGAGGAATTCTTGACAGGTCCCAATAACTCATCATCGTATGATTGGCTTTTTCTCCTCGCCCCAGTTCCTCCTCCGCCCTGCTGAACTTTTAGCTTCTGTTTACATAGAAACTGGCCTCAAGGAGAAAGTGGTCTTTATAAAATGGTCTCAGGTTTACTTCACAAGTCTTGTTGAGAAGATACACCAGATATGGTGCTGTTGTTGGTCATCTTGAACATTAGTGATGGGCAGACTAGAAACCCAAGATATAAACGATTTCAGATTGTTATAAACTGACAGTGCAAGCCTATGTAGGTTTACTCAGAAGTAAATCTCACAGGGCTTGCACTCAGGAAAGCATGCACAGGATTATAGCCTAAAAAAGAAAGCGCAAAATAAAGCACCCTAAAGATATAGATATTTACTCGCTGAATCTTTGGGGCTTATTTTTTTTTTAGTAATTATCCTTAAGATTGCTTAACAGAAAGGGATGCATGCAGCCAACAATATTAATGAACACGAGAGTTTTTCATTGATTTCAGTGATATGTGGATGGCATCCTTTGAAAGAGAGCGCAGAAGACGTGAGGAAAGCTATGTATTTTTTAAGTTACACATTTGCGATTTTGTGATCGCAAGTTTTTTTCCCCCTCATTCGATGGCCCGGGTAGTTTCATTCACAGCACCAATTTGTGAGTGGGGAGCTGTCAATATTGCGCGCGCACACACACACGTTTACACCTTTACGTGGGATAGGACTAAAACCGATTTCAAACCGATTTCAAACCGATTTCATGAGCAAGATGCACCCCAAGTGGGACTTGTTTTCACGCAGTGCGTTTAGAAGATTCGGGTGCTCTTCTTCAGGAACTGGGGGTGGAGAGGAGATGCTGTTTGCAGAGCAACGGGAAGGGAGCTTTCGCTGAGTAATCGCTGCCTGCCAAGCGCTGGAGGCTGGGGGTCCTGCCCTGGTCCCTGGATTTGTTTTCTCAGCCGAGAGAAGTGGGTCAGTGGAGCACATGACAAGCCCCGACTCCTCTTAACACAAAACTTACAAGAGAGACCGACCGACAGCCAGGCGCAGGAAGATCTACTATTGTATAGTTCAGGTAAACTAAACTCTTGGTTTGCGACCGAATTCTCTCATCTTACATATTGGGACAGGGTTGGTCCAGGACTCCAGGTGACACACTACATTTATTTGCAATCAAGCCTGCATCCTGGTCCATTTCCGCCCCTTCCTTTAAGTATTTGAGCTCCGTTACTGGGTTGGGGACCTAAATCCCGATCTCATGCCTTGTTGACTCGGAAGTGAGCACACAACTACTACGTATTGTCAATGATAATGAGCTTTACTTCCAAGTTTGGAACTGCAGCTTTAATAACTGCCAGCCATTCTGTCAGGGCTCAGGGCCACATGTATCCGCCACGTACGTAACGTAAGCACTAATGACATGCAATGCCCTGCGCAGGTTTCCCACGGGGCAAACAGGATGTTCTGTTCTCCACGCAAGTGGAAAGAGAATCTCCAGAACTGTGAATTCCCGAACAAATCAGAAAGTGTTATTATAAGGCTTATAGGCGGTGCTTTCACTAAAACCAAGAATATTATCTATTCTTTGGCTGTACCAGCAACCCTATGTTGAGTCATTTCAACAGTTTCCCTACTTCAGTATAGTACACACGTGCCATCTCTTCAAGTCCATTTCATGCTCCAACTAACCAGGATCCGATCTTGCCTCTAAAGCGTCTGACACAATAAACCAGGTGCAGCAAGCGAGCCTATTCATCTCTACTCAGAAGTAAATTCCATTGAATTTTCAGTAGGGCATTCTCAAGTAATTCTGTATATGTTTGCTTGCAGCCATTATGCTCAATCCTAAACATGTTTTCTCAGAAGTAAATCCCACTTAGATCAAAGTGGTTTACACTCTAGTAAGTGTGCTTAGCATTCATCATGTACAAGATTTTCTGGAAATAAGGTTACTTCGGAGTAACAATGTTTCAAAGCCATAATAAAGTTTCAAAGCCATAATTGCCATATCAGACAGGAGAGGGAAATAAAAAAAGTACTGTGGCATATTATAGGCTATCCTAGACATGCTACTGTAACATGTCTAGGATAGCCTATAATATGCCACAGTACTTTTTTTATTTCCCTCTCCTGTCTGATATGGCAATTATGGCTTTGAAACTTTATTAGTCATGTGTGGAAGATTCTACTTTGAGGATACTTTCTTTATGGTCTCAATATGGTCTCAACATGGCTTATTATTCCAGCTATTGCAGCTGCTTCCTTCAAAACACACCCCATTCGTCGAAACAGAGAACAAACAGCCAGCCAACATAAACAGACTCGCTTTTGCGACCCTAAACCTGTTAGCTGAAGTAAGACACAAAAGAAGAGAAGGGTTGTGAGCATGTGCAGAGTATCTTTCCCTCCATATTGAGTGAAGACGCTACCCATCTGAGACAGAGGCGGAGCTTCAAGAAGAGGGGTCATGACCTGCAGGCCGGCATCATCTTTGCCGCTGATCCCCTCCCCCGGCCAAATGTACTCACTTCCAATCCCAACTCCTGCTCTCTACTCGCCACTCTCTCTGACGGCTAGCAAAACGCTCCCACTCCCTCCCATCAGGCCTTCGCCCACAGGCAGCTTGCTCCAGAGCAGGTCATTGCGCCAGCAGGGTTACTCTTCACTGGTCAATGTACTGGGCAGGGCTGCGTACAGTTTCCAAGCGCCCCCTGACTTCCAGCCTCCGGGAAATCGCCACGCGAGTCCGCCCCAGAGGCTGAAAGTCACCTTGTGCTGCTCATCCCCGCCTTTTCCCACACTCTCCCCTGCCCCCCCCCCGCCCGTGCAGGCATGTAGGAGACAGGCCCTTTCCCAGCGACAGGCTGCTCCTTTCAGTCACTGCTCCCCTGCAAAGGCATCTCCCCCTCCCCTTCTTCATCCTTACAGAAAGGGCACCTCAGTTCGCCCCCTCCTCAGGCAACAAGTTGGATTGTTGACTTGACCTCCACCCCTACGCATCCCAACCAGCCCCCCCCCCCCCCCCCTGCTCAGGGCAAGGGAGAAATGAGCGCTCCACCACTGACGATCACCAGACCACATGTCCCTCTTTCCTTCCCTACCCTGCTATTTGCTCCCCGGCCAAAACCAAGCAATATACTGTACGCCCGCCCCCTCCCTTCTGTTTGACGTGTGGGGAGCTGTTGTCAGTTCGAATCTCCGCTTTGCCTTCCCCGCCTCCTACGCAACTAAAGGAGAGAGCCGGCGGAGAAGAAAGTTCGCACAGTTAGCACAAGCACTCATCCATCCTACCAACTAGCGAGAGTTTGGATTTCAAGCTGATTTTCTTTTTTGTTAAGCCTCTCAGAACTCAAGGACAACTTCCATCTACACGCCCCGACTTCAATGGTCTTGTCTGGATCGCGACTGGGGATCAAGTGCGTACCACCAGACGAGGCTGCTGAGCGAGCCTGTCACAATCCTAAAGTTTGGGTGCTGGCGTGAATAAGAAGCAAACGCACTTCTCTAAAGAGGCGGATCCGTCTCAAACAGCAGAGTCCGTCACATCACTAGGTGAAGGAGCGGGAGCTACACCAGGACTGTTATACGCGTTTAGCGAAAAGACTCTGTGAAGCACCCGCCACAGTACTGTATAGTCTCAGAGAGGAGGCTCACAATCCAAGTTCTATCGACATGAGAGATGGCGAGAAATTTAAAGCAACACGACAGGCTGAAAACACGTGGCCGACTGGATTGAGCTTTGTGCCCTAACAGAAGGGACCTGTGGGCTCGCTCAAAGCTCGCTTCAGTTAAGACTGGGGGCAGAGTAGAGCAACGCTGTTGCACCCCGTGTTAGGCTCCCCACTTTTTAAATGTATAAATAAACACTCTTTGCACGTAGGAAGTTCTCCAGAACTTATTACTAATGCGAAAGCAAGTTCTCTTTAGAGTTGCTTCCACCCGATGCGTTTATTTAGCATAGGTCCAGAGAGGTACGCTGCCTGGCTGATATTAATACTGTACACCCAAGCTTAACTTTAGTGTTAACTTAACTATTATCAATACAGATATTAATACTGTACACCCAAGCTTAAGGCAGACGGGACTGATAACCTGCAGAATAATCTCAGGGGCAGGTGAAATGTTGAGCGTGTCCAACTCTGTTTGGGAGTTGGAGGCTGGAAATGGTGGTGATGGAGGAGAGAGAGATAAAAACAGGTGTTTGTTCCAGGTGCAAGAGAAAGAGTATGGGGGGGGGGATGGCGCGAGGTGAGGTCTTAGAAACTGGCCAAAGATTCTGTCAACATGCACAGAACTTCTCAAGAATAGAGTCAGCCGCTGAAAGTTTAGGAGGAAAAGAGGGAAAGGCTTCTGGTGCTCTCTGAGATGCTGACACAGTCCTCGAGAAATAAAGATCCCTTAACTGCAGGCATCTCAATCTGTCCTTCCAGTACTCCAGTATCTCCCCTTCAACCCACCTCCCACCCCACGCCCTCGCTTCTTGGAATAAAACAAGGCAAAGTGATAGCACGCAGTAGAACCAATGGATGGTGCCATAAAAACAGTTACAACTGTGGGTCCCGAAGACAGGCAACAGTAAACACGGTCAGACACCTTCTAATGGTCTCTCTCTCTCTCTCTCTCACACACACACACACACACACACACAGAGAGAGAGAGAGAGAGAGAGAGAGAGAGAGAGAGAGAGAGAGAGATTAGGTGGGCTAAGATTACACACTTTACAGTTGCAAGGAACTCTTCCTCGGATACGAGGATGGCCCACCAAAGAATGATCTGTGCTCTTTGAAGTCTATTGGTGCAGCTGATTTCCACGGGGCTTGCTCTCAAGTACTGTATGTAGGGGATGTCATAAACCTGGGTGCCTGCCTAGAAGCTTTCTGACCAAGTTTCTGGTGCCCTCCCTCTTCTGCTGGCCAGCATCCCTGAGTCGACTAGTTCTCCAACAGGTAAGGTCAGAGATTCTTCCATCTCTCCTCTCCGAGACTTCTGCGCTGTCTGCAGAAAAGAACAAAGCTCCTTTCTCCAGGTCCGAATCCAGGCCACCTACTTTGGACTAGTGGGTGTGGGCGCCCACCCCAGAGAAGCCTTTGAGCACAGTTGCCCCACTCTCCAAAACAACACATTTCTAAGACCCCCCCACCCCACCCGCCCGCCTCTCGGTCTTCCTACAAACCTAGAATGAGAGAAATCGATTTCAAGTTTCGGATTCAGAATTCCCACCAGGAGAAGGGGGGAGAGAGTCCTTACAAACGATTGCACAAAAGTGCAGCTATGAATGCCAGCAAGCTCCGAGTTAACGGTAATAAAACTTCCAAACGATTGGGGGTAGTGAGTGCGCCTAACCTATGCATATATATGAGCGATGCCCTAAAGTCGGCGTTCCCTATACAGACGCCATTACCTAGAATGTCAAAAAAGATCAAAAGGACAGGCTCGGCTTCCAAAACAGACACAAATTGGAGAACTTTCTAACAACGTCAGCATCCATTTCCTCTTTAGCCTTGATACCCTCCCGACAAATAGTTCCCCGACAAACACAGACATCACAGCGTTGGCGCAGAGCAATCCGTGACCTCCAGCTACTGTACCCCGATCTGAGTGCCCTAAAATCCGATGCCTTCTTCTCCCGTCCCCGTTCCCAGCCAACGCGCACAGCCACCTTACCTCGCATGATGTTGGCGGTTCCCTGCTCCGCGCAGTCATGTAGTTATATCAGCTTAAAATCCCCTTCTCAGCAAGAGCGAAGGCTGTGGCTGGCGTGAGGCTGTACTGCCGTGAAAATCATTCCTGCAGCCGAGATTGCTCTTTCTTTTTCTGTCTCTCTCGTTTTCACATACGAAAATTCTGAGCTATGGAAGAAAAGCTGCTGGTGGTGATGTGTGTGGGGGTGTCTTTCTCGAGTTGTTTGAATTGTGCGTCGCTGATTGCCCCCCGCCTCCCCCCCCCCCTCTTCTCGAGCGTCTCTTTCGCCCTGTCTTTGCTTTTAAGTAGCACAAACGACTCCCAAAGATTTCTTTTGTGATCACTTGAACTGAGGAGCGGCGGCGGCAGCAGCAGCAGCAGCAGGAGGAGGAGGAAGAGGAGATGGAGGAGAAGGAGGGGGGGTTGTTGTTGGGTTGTTAGTTAGAAAGAAAAAAAGAGGGGGAGGGGGAAGGACGGATAGGAGTTTCTTTTTTAAAAACGCAGAAAGGAAGGAAAAAGGAGGGCTGTGTAGATGGCAGAGCATGTGCGCTTTCACATGACATCTGTGCTTGTTTGAGCAGATCCCCGATGCAAATGTTCACGGTTTTTACAGGGACGCGCAGAAAACAAGAGAAGGAGAGAGGTTGAGAGGGAAAGCGGCAAAGAGGCTTATAGCGGAGGGCGGGCTGCGCCGGTTACTTCAAGCTCCTCCTGCTGTCAGCGCCGCAGCCAATCAGAAGCGGCTGGAGATGGGAGCCCGGCTGAGGGGGAGTCCCGGTCTGTAAAGGGGAGGAGTCGTTCGTAGCCACTTTGGAGACACAGACAGGAGGCGGGGCGAAGGAGGAGAAGGCAACACGCACGCAGACCTACACAAGCGAATTGCCACCCCGGTCGAAGCGCCAGTTTCCTCGGCCCTTCCGTGTGATGATGTGAAACTGTCCAATATTTTAACAAACAAGCTGCAAACCCTATACAAAACAGAACCAAAACTCTTTTCTTGGCATGTGCTTCAAGGCAGAATTTAGAGAGCCATGAAGAATTTCACATCAGTCTCCTGGCTCCCTGGCAATCTGTTTCCTCATTTTTCCAGATTCTGCACGTCGCTCCCCTCAGTTAAGGCAAGGAGAATAAAGGACGCATATTAAGTGTGTGCAAATTGCTCTAATTTACTGCCTCCATTAGCCATTTCTAAATAATGTTTACTACTTTGGGAGGTTACTTACACACACACACACACACACACACACACACACTCTCTCTCTCTCTCTCTCTCTCTCTCTCTCTCTCTCTCTCTCTCTCTCTCTCTCTCCTGCTTTGGTGTCCTTAAATGCATTGGCTTATATAGGGGAGGACTCAATATAATGGATCCTTACTTTTATCCAACAGAGTCCCTGGGGTCCCGGCCCGGATATATTAAATACTGTTTAAATAAGATTTGTAATGCACAGGAAGTTGTTGCAGTTTGTGAAGTGAAGATTTGAGAACATCATCCTTGGTACATAGAATCTAATTTGTGATAAGATAATGAGACCCATTTTTAAATAAATGAGAATCCTTCTGGAAAAGTTTTTGGGGAAAAATGCATTCTTTTATACACTAAAGAGGATTTGGTCTTCAAAACGGGCAACTTTTTTAAGGTCAGGCAGAGACAGCAGTTCAGAATAGATATGCAGATTGGACTATAAGACGGAGAAAATGATTGGTTGTGTAAAAATGACTGGAGGGGCAGCATCGCCAGGGTTTTCTTCTAGCACTTCCTACAATGAGTTTATCTTCCAGTGTTTAAACACTGCAGAGTGTTTCTCACAGGTGAAAGCTTACAGGTGGACCAAATGCAGGTTGTTTCATCTCCCCTCTCTTTGAGATTCCAGTTTGCACCTCTCTGGTCAGTCCAAAGAAGTCCAGGAGGAGAAGATGGACAGACAGACTTTAGATGTGGTGTTTAGCCTGGGATTCTCGCACATTGTTCACACACTCTTTGCAGTTGATTCACAGGACATTGTCGTCTGTCATCCATCCATTGTCTACTTGTACTTTGCCCCATGGTTAAACTGTCACATCTGGTAATGGATTTTCCCCATTCCTGAATGTGACTATTTAACCATGGGGAAAGCATGGGTGGAAAATGGACGGATGACAACATTAGGGCAACCACCCGTAAAGCTTAAGTGAACGACATGTGACAATCCTGAACTAAACCCTTCACTAGAAGCTCCTTCCTAACATTATAGAGAGACATTTTTATCTCGTTAGTTATTATTTGGAATTTTTTATTACCTGCCTCACATTTCTTTTTAATACATGTTGCCCAGCTAGTCATTTTATTCCCTTTATTTTTTTCTTTTAAGGCATGCTGAGAACACTTCTAGGTGCTGGGTTTCTACTAGGAAAGAGTGACCCAGGTCAGTAATATGACTATTTACTGGACTGATGGCAAAAGGCTCCTCCAACAGCTGGCCTGCAGCCCCCCAGCTGCATGGGCCTTCCTGGCTGCTGTGCCATTGGCAGCAAACCACGGAATGGTAGAGCTGCTGGCATGCCAGAGATCCATAAGATACGCTAGCGGGGTGCTGTCATAAGTGTATCTTGTAGATAGGATTGGGCCAGAAGCTTTGGTGGCATTTTTCTAAGTAGCATGCAATGGTAACTAGTAATTTACAATTGAGATGCTCTTATCTGGGGCTGGTTTAAGAATCTGCATTTGCAGCATGAATTGTGTGGAGACACCAGGTGAGAGGTTTCTCACCTGGACACATTTTCTTGGTCTGCCCCCTGCGTAAGTCCCATCATCATAAGAACATAAGAAGAGCCCTGCTGGATCAGGCCAAAGGCCCATCTAGTCCAGCTTCCTGTATCACACAGTGGCCCCACCAGATGCCTCAGGGAGCACAAAGCCAACAAGATAACCTGTTTCCTGCTGCCACGCCCCTGCACCTGGCACAGAGAAAACCTACTTCTAAAACCAGGAGGTTGCTTATGGCTTGTAACCTGTGATGGTCTCTTCCTCCATGAATCTGTCCAAACCCCTTTTAAAGGCATCTAGGCCAGGTGTCATCACCACATCCTGTGGCAAGGAGTTCCACAGATGAATTACATGCTGGGTAAAGAAATATTTTCTTTTATCCGTTCTAACTCTCCCTCCACTCAATTTTAGTGCATGTCCCCTGGTTCTGGTGTTGTGCGAGAGGGAGAAGAATTTCCCTCTATCCACTCTCTCCATCCCATGCATAATTTTATACGACTCAATCATGTCCTTCCTCAGGCGCCTTTTTTCTAGACTGAAAAGCCCCAAACGCTGTAGCCTTTCCTCATAAGGGAGGTGCTCCAGCCCACAAATCATTCTGGTCGCTCTTTTCTGCACCTTTTCCAATTCAACTATATCCTTTTTGAGGTGTGGTGACCAGAATTGGACACAATACTCCAGATGTGGCCTTACCATCGATTTGTACAAAGGCATAATGATATTGGCCGTTTTATTCTCAATCCCTTTAATGATCCCGAGCATGGAATTGACCTTCTTCACAGCCGCCGCACACTGGGTCGACACTTTCATCGACCTGTCCACCAGCACCCCAAGATCTCTCTCTTGATCCGTCACAGACAACTCAGAACCCATTAGCGTGTATGTGAAGTTTTGATTTCTTGCCCCAATGTGCATCACTTTGCACTTACTTACATTGAAGTGCATCTGCCATTTTGCTGCCCATTCTCTCAGTTTGGAGAGATCCTTCTGGAGCTCTTCACAATCCTTGCTGGTCTTCACCACCTGAAAAAGTTTAGAGTTATCCGCAAACTTGGCCACCTCGCTGCTTATCTCCAACTCCATTATTAACAGTATTTATATACCGCTTTTCAACAAAAAGTTCACAAAGTAGTTTACAGACAAAAATCAAATGATTAAATGGCTCCCTGTCCCAAAAGGGCTCACAATCTAAAAAAATGCAGAACACCACCAGCAAACAGCCACCAGAATGACACTGTGCTGGGGTGAAACGGGGGCAGTTACTCTCCCCCTGCTAAATGTAAGAGGAGCACCAATTGAAAAAGTGCCACTTGCCCAGTTAGCAGGGGTATATCTTACTTCGTTTCTCGTGAGGTTGCAGGGTTGGGTGGAGACTGATGTCCTGTGAGCTCTTTTGTCAGCAGAGGAGAGTGGGAATCTAGAGAATATCGCCTCTTTTATTACTATAGTGGTGAGCTTTAGGGAAATGGGACCCAAGCACTGAGGTATAACTAGTTAGTTATGGGGGATCCTGATTAATAGGTTGATGTGATTGATATATATGGGGGGCATAGTGGTGGTTGTTTTGTGTATTTTTGTATATGTATTGTGTGTGAGATGCCAATAAAGGTTTCTGATCTACAATTGAGATTGAACTGACGGTTTATGAAACTTTGAACACACATTAAATGCTTTAGAGATGTTGGCATCTCTTGATGTGTCTATGAAGTTTGAATTTAAAATTTCACACTGAAATTTGCAAATTAGAATGTTGCTTTGAAGTTTCTCATTTAAGACTTTGAATGGTCTTGAATGAGAAATTTCAAATTGCAGGTTCTGAGTATTTGTGGATATTTTTTCACCTCTCATAGATTTGAGAATGTCCACCAACAATTTATGTTGAAGATGTAGAAGGAATGGGGCTCACCATTCAACCCCATGCCTTCCCCCTAACGTTAGTTGCAAGTCCTTCCTGCACTTCCTGTCCCAGGCTAATCTATGTAATCGGAAGTGTTGCAGGCTGCAGTTTGTAAAGAGTCTTGCAAGAGTATTCGTGTGGAACTGATTTATTGGGATTTAGGCATATTTAATTTTCTCCTTATTATGCTGTTTGGCTCTGACCCAGAGATAGCTAAGTTACTATTAGTGTATGGAGAAAAATGGAGCAAAGTGATCCAAAAGAATACAGGAAGAGACTACCCACATCCCATGTTTACTGAGAAACACAGTTCACCTTCACCTGCCTTTTTGGGGTCAATGGGAATCTTTCTGGATGATGTGTATACTGCACTCATTATCTACATGTGTGAATCAGCTTGACTACATTCCATGACAGCCAGTGCTGACGTACACATGTGAAAGGTGGATCTCTGGGTTCACTTTGTTCTCAGCAAGGAGCAGGGTGCACAGCTGTGCAGCTGCTGTATGCATCAGGTTCATACGCAACGCCTGAGGCAGTTGCAGGATCAGGGTACAGGGTTTTTATTAGATTTTTATCATCATTTTTCACTTTGCTTAAAATCCTTTTGCAAACAAGTTGAAAACAAATAATTGTCAAAAGGAGTTAGTACATTATTCATGCATGTAGATTTCAAGTGGAACAAAGAGAAGTTGTTTTCACAACAGTCAGTCACAGAGTACCTCTCCCAGTCATTGGAACCGTCGCGTCTTTCAAGGCTCTCCTAAAGAGTGCAACGTTTCATTACTCTTAAACAGCCAAGTTGCAACAATCAGAGCCGCATTAACATTGTAGCACCCTATGCCTAATTTAGTTGCTTCATTAAAAATTACTGACCAGAAAAGATAAGTCAGGAAGCATTTTTTTGCCTACTGGATTTTGCTTCTTGCTCCAAGTGAAATCTCTGTCTACTTTTGGTAGCGAATGATGTGACCCAGAATCACTATTTGTTTCTGTGCTTCATTAAAAAGCAGGATTGGACACAATGCAATATTTGAATTACATTTGCCTCCAGCAGATGTAACTTGAATTCCAGGCATTCCTAACCTACCTTTCAGAAGTCACTGAATACAGAGTTTGAAACTTTTCCTTTTAAACACCCACATCACAAGACTGTAACTAAAAACTGTTCACAGTTTCATGAATACTGAGATGCCATAGTTGGAGCTTACTGTCTAACAGCGCAATCCTAGACATGTCTACTCAGAGGTAAATCCTGTTGAGTTCAATGGGATTTACTCCTAGGTAAGCGTGTATAGAATTGAAGCCCAAGTTATGCAATCCCTTGTTGCCTTTTTGTTCCTATTATCTGTTTGACAATGGTACAGTGATAGCAGAAGATAAAATGTTTGTTATGCGTTAAAAGCCATGATAAAACAACCTGTTTATTACGTTAAAAAACCGAAGTTAAAAAGTAATAAAACATAGATCAAAACTAGATTGAAACAATGTTTCGTTTGTCATGCAGCGAACTTCATCAGGTTACAGGCACGGCAGGCAGCAGTGTGATGGTACAGTGATTACAAAGCATGCGCAGGGGAGACATTATGCTTAGTCATAGTAAACTATGCTTAGTCAAACTCCTATGAAGAGTTTATCATTCACTCTATCAGACTGTCAGACAATCTTAATAAGATGCCATTTGCTCCTTCTTTAATTGCATGTCATTTTCCCCTGATCTCTATAGTAAGGTGGGTTTTATTATTATTATTAATTATTAACAGTATTTATATACCGCTTTTCAACAAAAAGTTCACAAAGCGGTTTACAGACAAGTGTGTTTTAAAACACACAGAACTCATTTTTCCATTACCAATCATTTATAATTAAAAATCTGGGATTATGCTACCTTACTTGGACACTATTAGTTGTCATCGTTCCTTCTATACAGTAATGGAAAATGATAAGTTCTCTTGTCTTTTGATTAAATTAGCATGACTAGTACGAACTATTTTTAATTCCATAATGTACATCTAAGATGTCCACAGTATTTTACAATATTGAGAAGCAGCAAGTATCACCCTTAATTCCCCACTTCCTGCCAAGAGTACATTAAGAAATATGCTTCAAAATGCTGTTTATGTACAGAAAAAATATATTAATTTGTTTTCATATATAACATTTACAAGTAATTATGAACTGTAAATTCATGAATCTGGATGCTACAATTTACATGAATTATGTTTTGGCTTTAAATCATTAAGTTTAAATCATTAAAGGCCCAATCCTATGGGTCACGTATGGAGGCGGAACTCCTGGTCTGCTGCTATAAGTGCCACTGCGGCATTGTAAAAGGTGTGCTGCTGCTGCTGCTGCTGCTGCTGCTGCTGTGCATTTTGGGCTGCAGGTTCAAACGGCCAGAGACCTCATGTGTGTGGCCAGGGCCACTCAGAGGAATTTTAACAGGGGATACAAAGTTTCTTTTGGGCCCCTTCCCTTCATGTGAATTTGGCTTCTGCCCCCCCCCTTTGCTCCTGGACCCATTTTTGGCCCTGGGCCCAGGTACGATTGTACCCCCTTAACCCCCCTCTCAGAGGCCCTGTGTGTGGCAGTGGCTCCTGGATGCCCCACTAGTGCAGGTAAGGTGGTGGTGGTGGAGGTCCGAGGGCAGGGGGGTCCCGGGGCAAGGGTGAGAGAGGGAGCAGGGTGGGCAGGGGGTGTTTTGTGGGTGGGAAGGGTGGATTCGAGGGATAGAAGTGCATACCAGGATGCTATTTCCGTTTTCCAGGTCTGACAAGCCCCCTGCCTCTTCTCGGACCTATGCCAGCAAAATAGCTGGTGTAGGTCCACTCCAAGGAAACCC
This sequence comes from Plestiodon gilberti rubricaudatus, assembly GCA_026170595.1. Classification (NCBI taxonomy): domain Eukaryota; kingdom Metazoa; phylum Chordata; class Lepidosauria; order Squamata; family Scincidae; genus Plestiodon; species Plestiodon gilberti. The sequence goes on from JANXHW010000002.1 coordinate 69,327,460, forward strand.
ACTGGCAACTAGGCAGCCTACCAGGAGGTAAGTAGGTTGTCTGGTTGCCCCCCCCCCCCAACATCGCAGGCAGCTCACGCTCTGTCAGCGCGACTGCATGCAGAAGATGGTGGGTGATAGGACTGGGCTCTAAGTTTAGTTAAACAAAGAAAATATAGCACAGGCAAGCAAATGTGAATGTAGAATGTAGTAAAAGAAAGCTAAGAACCTGCATTTGAGTTCTAAGAGAATGTGCAACATTTGGTGAACCTGTGTATACTGGAATTCACATAGTGGTAACAACTGAGTCAAATGTCATTTGTAAAAAAGAATTGATTTAAATACATATATCACATTTCTATAAGATGCTAAATATTCCCAGGGCTGGGCAAAAGAATTATGCAATCTTTTGAGATTCTGTTCATAAGTGCTAACAGAGAAATGTCAATGTCAATATACGGTATTTTGGTTTGATTTGCTAAGCACATCCATTTTTTTAAACAAGTATTGAAATAAAATTTGAAAAGGACAATCTCATTCAGATTCAATTATAAATTATAGAATTTAAGAAAATATGCATTTTGAGTTGATGTGACATTTTGATTCAGCATTGCTTGTGAATGAAAAGGACTCTTGAAAATAATGGGTCCCTTCATTATCAGGGCACATTAACTGCTGGGGAGAAGAGGTGTTATTGCCGCTGCCATGGCCTCCCCAGTATTACAGGTTCAAACTCACCCCTCCCCTTTCCACTTGCCTTCTTGAACAGAGTTGCTGCTGTTCACTTTGTTTCTAGTTCAATATTTCCTCCAGCTGTCACTCCTGCTGCTTTCCTCAATGGGAACAGGAATAGATTAGAGTCAGTTGGGGGGGGTTACAGCGGCCCAGGGCCACTCAGAGGAATTTTAACAGGGGTTACAATGTTTCTTTTGGGCCCCCTTCACATGAATTTGGCTCCTGGGCCCCCCTTTTTGCTCTGGGCCCCCCTTTTGACCCATTTTTGGCCCTGGGCCCGGGTACGATTGTTGTTGTTCAGTCGTTAAGTTGTGTCCGACCCTTCGTGATCCCATGAACCATATCCCGCCAGGCCTTCCTGTCCTCCACTATCTTCCTGAGTTTGCTCATTTTCATGTTCGTTGCATCGGTGACGCTGTCTAACTATCTCATCCTTTGCCTTCCCCTTCTCCTTTTGCCTTCAATCTTTCCCAGCATCAGAGTCTTCTCCAGAGAGTCCTCTCTTCGCATTAGGTGGCCAAAATATTTGAGTTTCAGCCTTAGTATCTGTCCTTCCAGGGAACAGTCAGGGTTGATTTCATTTAGGATTGACTGATTTGATCTCCTAGCAGTCCAAGGGACTCTCAGGAGTCTTCTCCAGCACCACAGTTCAAAAGCATCTATTCTTCAGCGCTCAGCCTTCCTTATGGTCCAACTCTCGCAACCATACATTGCTACTGGGAACACCATCGCCCTGACTATGCGAACTTTTGTTGGCATGGTGATATCTCTGCTTTTTATTATGCTGTCTAAGTTTGCCATAGCTTTCCTTCCAAGGAGTAAGCGTCTTTTAATTTCATGGCTGCTGTCTCCGTCTGCAGTGATCTTGGAGCCCAGAAAAGTAAAATCTGTTACTGCTTCCATTTCTGCCCCTTCTATTTGCCAGGAATTGATGGGACCAGATGTCATGATCTTAGTTTTATTAATGTTGAGTTTCAAGCCAACTTTTGCACTCTCCTCTTTCACCCTCATCAAGAGGCTCTTTAGTTCTTCTTCACTTTCTGCCATTAGGGTGGTATCGTCTGCATATCTGAGGTTGTTGATATTTCTCCCGGCAATCTTGATTCCGGCTTGCGATTCATTCAGCCCTGCATTTCTCATAATGTACTCTGCATATAAGTTAAATAGGCAGGGTGACAATATACAGCCTTGCCGTACTCCCTTCCCAATTTTGAACCAGTCGGTTGTTCCATGGCTGGTCCGAACTGTTGCTTCTTGACCCGCATACAGGTTTCTCAGGAGACAGGTAAGGTGGTCTGGTACCCCCATCTCTTTAAGAATTTGCCACAGTTTGTTGTGATCCACACAATCAAAGGCTTTTGCATAGTCAATGAAGCAGAAGTAGGTGGCTTTTTGGAACTCTCGGGCTTTCTCCATGATCCAGCAGTTGTTAGCAATTTGATCTCTAGTTCCTCTGCCTCTTTGAAACCCAGCTTGTATGTCCGGTAGTTCTCGGTCTACGTACTGCTGAAGCCTAGCTTGTAGGATTTTGAGCATAACCTTGCTAGCATGTGAAATCAGTGCAATTGTGCGATAGTTTGAGCACTCTTTGGCACTGCCCTTCTTTGGAATTGGAACGTAAACTGACCTTTTCCAATCCTTTGGCCACTGCTGAGTTTTCCAAATTTGTTGGCATATTGAGTGCAGCACTTTCACAGCATCATCATTTAGGATTTTAAGTAGCTCAGCTGGGATATTATCATCTCCACTAGCTTTGTTGTTAGTGATGCTACCTAAGGCCCACTTGACTTCACTCTCTAGGATGTCCGGCTCTGGGTCAGTGACCACACCAGCGTGGTCATCAGGAACATTCAGATATTTCTTGTATAGTTCTTCTGTGTATTCCTGCCATCTCTTCTTAATCTCTTCTGCTTCTGTTAGTCTTAATCTCTTCTGCTTCTCCCTGCCTTTTTTGTCCTTTATCATGCCCATCTTTGCACAAAACGTTCCCTTGATATCTCCAATTTTCTTGAAGGGATCTCTTGTCCTCCCCATTCTGTTGTTTTCCTCTATTTCTTTGCATTGTTCATTTTAATATTCTTCACCTCCACTGTATACTCATAAGGGATATGGTTTAGGTCATATCTGACTGGTCTAGTGGTGTTCCCTACATTCTTCAGTTTAAGTCAGCTCCAGGTCTTGTTTTTACTGACTGTATAGAGCTTCTCCATCTTTGGCTGCAAAGCACATAATCTATCTGGTTTCGGTATTGACCATCTGGTGATGTCCATGTGTAGAGTCGCCTCTTGTGTTGTTGGAAAAGAGTGTTTGCTATGACCAGCGTGTTCTCTTGACAGAACTCCGTTAGCCTTTGCCCTGCTTCATTTTGCGCTCCAAGGCCAAACTTGCCTGTTGTTCCGTTTATTTCTTGATTTCCTACTTTAGCATTCCAGTCTCCTATGATGTAAAGGACATCTTTTTTGGGTGCTAGTTCTAGAAGGTGTTGTAGGTCTTCATAGAACCGGTCAACTTCATCTTCTTCGGCATCAGTGGTTGGGGCATACACTTGGATTACTGTAATGCTGAATGGTTTGCCTTGGATTCGAACTGAAATCATTCTGTCGTTTTTGAGGTTGCACCCCAGTACTGCCTTTCCCACTCTTTTATTGACTATGAGGGCTACTCCATTTCTTCTAAGGGATTCATGCCCAGAGTAGTAGATATGATGGTCACCTGACTTAAATTCGCCCATGCCCGTCCATTTTAGTTCGCTGATTCCCAAGATGTCAATGTTCAATCTTATCATCTCATTTTTGACCACATCCAGCTTGCCTTGATTCATAGACCTCACATTCCATGTTCCTAAGCAGTATTGCTCCTTGCAGCATTGGATTTTCCTTTCAACCTCAGACACATCCACAGCTGGACGTCCTATTGGCTTTGGCCCAACCGCTTCACTCTTTCTGGGTCTACTTGGAATAGTCCTCCGCTCTTCCTCAGTAGCATATTGGACACCTTCCGACCTGAGGGGCTCATCTTCTGGCGTCATATCTTTTAGCCTTTTGGTACTGTTCATGGGATTTTCTTGGCAAGGTTACTGGAGTGGGTTGCCATTTCCTTCTCCAGTGGATCACTTTTAGTCAGAACTCTCTGCTACGACCTGTCCGTCTTGGGTGTCCCTGCACGGCATAGCTCATGGCTTCATTGAGTTACGCAAGCCCCTTCGCCACGACAAGGCAATGATCCATGAAGGATACGATAGTACCGGGTACGATAGTACCCCCTTAACACACACACAAACAAGGCAGAGGATCTGACTGTACCTGGTTGAACTGATGGATTCTAATCCTGATGATTAAAGTAGCATGACAAGATCGGCTTCTAGGCAGGGGCAGGACACAAAGAAAGGGGATGCAGCAGTTTGTTCAGGGAGGTGATGGGTGATGGATGGTTGGCCATGATGGATGGATCGTGGGTGATGGATGATTGGTCAACTCAGGTCCTGCGGAACAGGAAGACAAAAGCTTTCATCAGAGATGAGAGAGTGAGAGGGACGCTGGTTTCCTGGTGACAGGCAGACATGGGGAATGCAAAAACTGATTTAAGCACCACCTGGGATAAATGGCTTCCAGTTAACCTATGGAAGTTTCAGTTCACTTGTAAACAACAATTTCTTGCTTTTGATCATATATTGATACAATGATTAATTACTGTATATTCAAAAGCAGATAATGAAGCTTTAAAAAAAATGTGCATTGTTGCTGGGATTCAAAGAACTATGTAACTACTGTAGTTCTGTGCAGCCAATGGAGCTTGGGGCTTGTTTTTTTTCATGAACAGCAGCCACTACATCACATGACAAATTGCTTGTAATGAATACAGGAGCTAGGAGTTTGTAGTAACCACAGAGGTCCACGCCTATAACTACCTCCAGTTGTCATTGTTTATTCTCCTTCCAGCTCAGACAGAACACTTCCAATTCCAAAGTCACACCAGAGAAGGAATGGGGAAACCATGGGTCTTCCCATGGCACATCATCTGCTAGCTCTGCCCTCACAATGGCATCTCGAAACTAATTCACATGTTATCTTTTTCAGGCCCCAGATGAATCCTCTGAATGAGTCCCAAGCCTATAAAATGTTTTCTTTGAGGCAGAAACACCCAAGATGACAATTCTCCTGAATCTATCCTACTGTGTGTGTGTGTGTGTGTGTGTGTGTGCGTGCGTGCGTGCGTGTGTTGCTACTATGCCAGTTTTTGAAGGGTTTTTGTTTTGTTTTAGTACTACAGTATTTGTTATACAGTGCAATCCTATTCAACTTACACCACTGGTGTAACCAGCGGTGCTGCGAGAATGGGAGATTCCAGAATGGAAAGGGGATTCAAATCCCCTCCAAAGGGGGATTCAAAGGGGATTTAAATCTCCCTTCCCCTCGAAAGACTCCCGCCCTGCCCTCTCCCACTGGTTACACTGGTGCTGTAAGTTGGATAGGTCTGCGCTGATAATGTTGTAACAAGAGGTCACGATTTGCACAAATGCTCAAAAATACTGTCCGGGGGTGAACCCGTCCCGGGATACGAGGACACCCCAACCCCCTTGATGGAAGAGCTCTCAGACGCTCTTCGGGATGAGCCCACCCCCGGACTTGATCTCCCCGCCCCACCGGGCCGTCCACGAGCCGCAGGGAGATCAAAGAACTCACCAGCAGCAGCTGCAGGGCGTCCCAGGGAAGCGACCGACAGAGGGGAATTCCCCGTGGCTGAGGACAGCGCCCTGCAGGGCCCCTGTGGGGCCGACTCTCCTGTAGATCTGGGAGAGGGAGGCTCGGCTGAGCTCCTCCCTCTCCTCTGCGCCCCAAAGCCAGAAGGCTGCAGAGCCTCGGGCAACTCGGCTGGGGGCGGGGGAAGCGACAGAGAGGCACCACGTGAGCCCAGCAGCAGAGACACCGTCGATAGGCCGGCTGGCCTGTCTGTATCGGGAGGTTCATGGTGGGATTGGCTACAAGGGTGGGGGAGGGATAGAAGGGGGCGGGACCAGAGCCCGGCCCAGGATATAAAATCGGAGCAGGCCAGTGATGAGGAGGCTGGCAATCGGGCTGGTACTAAGGAGCGACAGCCCGACCACTCCCAACCAGCCGACTGGGGTGAGGAACCGGGTGAGGTTAACCCCCTCCACCCCAGTCCCTCCTGAGGCCTAGCAAGAACATACCTTTGGGTAGACCTGGCCTCCGGGACCTCTCCTATCCTTTTGCTGGGTAGACCTGTCCACTGGGAAACTCCACTGGCTTTGCTGGGTAGACCTGCCCCTCCATAGAGAAATTGGCTACAACTCTCCTGGGTAGACCTGTCCTCCGGCAATCTCTTCAACCGACGGTGGGTAGCCCTGCCCCTCCCTAAAGACTCCAACGCCTTCACCCTGGAACGGATCTAAACCTTTTCTAGGACGCTCTGCACGTTCACCGGTAGGTGGAACTATCCCCTGGGGAATTATCTGGGGAGGACTGCCGGTCTGGAGGTTGACCCCTCCCCCGGGGAGCCCTTTGGGGCAGACGCCGCTCTAACCACCCCCTTGCCAGGATCCCCCTCAAGGCACCGCCTACAAATACATTAAGAATTAAATACTTTACATGCACAGAATACTACAGCTGCAACATAACGTAGTGAGCTGTACAACAGTCAAATAAACTTAATGAATAATTTTACTGAGTTACAAGTTTGATCTCTTCTGGACAGGGCAGTCTTATATAGACCTGTCCCATTCAATAGAATTGCATTAGGTTATTGTACTTTTGCAGGTAAATTAATTCTCCGGACTGTAAGTATTATTTCTGCAAACTGTCCTGACAATGCAATAGGTTGAGAAAATTTAATAAGAAAGTTTTGACTGAGGAGGGCATTGGGTAGTACAAACATGAAGCCAAACTGTTTAACTCAGTCGTACCATGTTAAACAGATGAAAGTGAGATAATAATAAATGCCTGTCCATTGAGTGAAGTCCTACATTTAATTTTTATAGGCAACATAAAGTTTTAACAAGCTTTAATAAGATGTCTGTGCTGATAAAGGGAGAAATTTCATCTTAAATGTGTTTCTCATCTTATCTAAATGCACATCGAGTGCCAATTTAGTATTTAAGCAATAATTTCTTTTTAAAAAATCAGTCGTTATTAACAAGTGATGGTTTTTGACTTAATGACCTGGGGTGATGCCAAGCCAATGGCAACTTACACTCTAGCAAACTGGTTGTTAACTTCATTAATGACCAATTTCTTCAGGATTATTGCTGTTATAAATGAAATTCAATGACTTAGAAGAGAGTTTGTATTTTGTAAAAGGAAAATTAGCTGTGACATGCTTAGAGGTTTATCTATGGGTGCATCCACATGAAGGGTCTTTTTTCCTTTTTTCCTGTTTTGTAGTATAACCACAAGAAACATAGGCATGGTGAAATACTTTATGCTGACCTTTCCTAGTCGAAAGAGTAGAATGCGGTCCAAGACAATGAATCCAACAGCCCGGTCCAGCCCAAGGCAACTGCGGTACAATTCAGGCACAATTGCAGCCCAAGTGCTTTAGGCACGAGTTGTGCCTGAATTGTGCCTGAGTTGGGCTGCAATTGTGACTGAATTGGGTTCAGGCACAATTCAGGCACAACTGCACAATTCAGGCACAATTGCAGCCTAAAAGTGGGCGTGTCGGGGGCGTGTCAGGGGTGTGACGGGGGCGGTTACGAAATTTGGTCCGGTTCCAGACGCTGGAGAGCCCCTGACACGCCCCCTCGAGCCCAACTCAGGCCCAAAATTTGGGCCAGCAAAAAGGGTGGACCCAAATGTGAGGAGACCCATAGGAGCCATTTTACCTTACCCACACCAGCCCCCTCCTGAAAAGTTCTAACACCCTGGGCCCAAGTTGGGCCTGAGTTAGGACCGAACAGTTGTGGCCTAACTCTGGACACGGACCCAAATAGTTACCCTATCAGCACCCAGCCCAACCCAGCCTCTTTCCCACAAAAGCCCAGCCCCAGCCCTCCACTCACTCTCTCTCTTTCTCTCTCTGAGCACGTGGCGTGGGGTTCTGTCCCCCAGCAGCCACAAAGTGGGACTTTGAAAACTTTTCTAACACCCCTCTTCTCTCTACCTCTCTCCTCTCTGCCCCCTCTAGGGCAGAGAGGGCTGTTCTGCCTGTGGCCAAACTGTTTACTCCTGTGCCTGGGCAGCTGTCTCCATGCAAGTGTTTGCTAACCCATGTCTTTCTCCCAGCCCCTCTCCCCCCCCCCCACAGGCAATAACACCAGCAGGTAAGTGCAGGTAAGAGCAGGGTTTGTGCTGACATGTGGTCTGACTTCTGCCTCTTAGCATAGAGAAATATAGGTAGGATACATGCCTCTATACCAATGTCATGTCTCATAGCTGCCTGCATAGCCTGCCATGATATGCCTCTTTACCAATGTCATGTCTCATAGCTGCCTGCAATGCCTGTCATGAAATGTCTCTTTACCAATGTCTTGTCTCATAGCTGCCTGCAATGCCTGTCATGAAATGTCTCTGTATCAATGTCTTGTCTCATAGCTGCCTGTATTAATGTGAGCACACAATGCCATGGGTGTGGAACTGTAACCCATATGTAGACACCAGCTGTTCCCCCCCCCCTCTTTTCTCCACAGGGTCTACTGACAGGTCAGTATTGCTAGGATTGCCATGGTTGTGACCCCCAAGTTGTGTTGTTGTCTCTCTCTTTGACCCCTTTCCCTTACAGGATCATGCTCACCTTACACCCAGGGAAGCAGCGCAGACCAGGCTCTGTGTCTCACACCACTCGGCTGTGTGTGATTACTCTCCCTGCAGGCCTTTGCAACCGGCACACTGGCATTCCTTCAATGGTGATTGCCACCACACAGCAGCTGCCATGGAACACCCCCAAGTTGTTCGTCCCCCCAGGAATGCCCACTACCACCAACTGTCCGGGGAGCACCCCTGGGCCCGCAGTCTGGTTGCCCCATGGTCGTCTGCCTCGATGCTGCCAGAGGTCTGGGAGCCTGCCCTGCAACCCTCCTCAGCTGCTGCTGCTGCTGCTGCTACATTCTGAGTGGCTGCTGTGCCTACCCCTGGCAGCCTCGCCTGGCCATCCCTGCCAATGTTCCAGAACAATAAAGATGCCCCTTGGGCAAAGGCCCCTTGAACACCATGACCCCAATGTTACACAAGCACTGCCCCACACACACAGAGACGGCGCCCAGCACACAAGGCCCTGCATGAATCCCAGCCAGGGCCTGCCACAGCCAGCCCAGGGAGAACACAGCAGGGGGGCTGCCAGACCCTCAGGGCTCAGAGGGGAGGGGGGGAGTTGGGGGGCTTCTCAGGCAGGCAAACAGTGACAGGCGACATGGCGCACGTCCGCCACGTCCATGAAGAGCCCTTTCAGCAACCGGGGCTCTCACCCACCCTCAGTCCGCCCGTCAACGGCGTCCGTTTCCGCCCTCAGTCCGCCCGTCAACAGCGTCCGTTTCCGCCCTCGGTCCGTCTGCATGAGAGGCGCCCGTTCCTGCATTGCCTCCATCTGCGAAGTGACCCCTGTGTCCCTATTGGTCTCTGCAGACCCCTCTCCCTGTATCCCACCAGCCTTGTTGTCTGTCTGTTTCTGACCCACCCGTGTCCCTCCCCAGCACCCCCTGTCCGCCTGCCTTTGTGCCTGCCTCCCCTCCCACTCCCTGATGATGGACGCTGGCACCCCCCACCCCGCCAGAGCGCCTGCCGCAAGGCGCCTACGTTGCCCCATCTGGGGAGTGATGAGCTGTGTGAGCCCTTCCCGCTCACAGCAGACAAGCCCAAGGCATCTCTCGGTCTTGGCCGGGGCATGGATCAGAAGGCATACCAGGATGCCTTCTTTGTGGGCATAGCCACGGCCCTGGTGGCCCAGGGCTTCAGGCAGCGCACGGGCATGTCATGGCGGAGGCGGTTCCAGACCACATGAGACCCCCCTTGTGCGTGCCGTTCCCACCCCCTCCTTCCCTTCTCTCCCCCGCTCACCCCCCCATGACTCCCACGTGCAGCCTCACCGTGGCTTGGGGGTGGCATCGCAGTCTGCAGGAGGGAGGGCAGTGGCACTCCCCCCTGCGGCAGGTGGCTAATGCCCAGGGTGCCCTGGGGCAGCTGGCACTGGCACAACCTCTGCCCTTCAGCTGACTGTCGCACGCCCAGTGCCTGCAGGCCCACCTGTGGCTGCCCATCTGCTGCGACCGCTGCAGCAGCTGTGGTAGGTGCACGCAGACGGGCTGAGGAAGGGGCTCTTCGCTTCCACAAGACTGACAGCTCCCCACAGGGGCCTGCCTGCCTCTGCGGTAAGTTTTGCCTCGATCCTGGCCCACTGCTCTTGCCTCCTGCCTAACTCAGGCACAGTTGCAGCCTAACTCGGTCCTATTTTGGGCCCCAATTGTGCCACAATTGGGCCTCAACTGTGCCTGAGTTGGGCTGGACTGAGCCCCAAGTGTCACAATTGAAAGACCGTGTAGGGATGAGGCTATTGCTCAGTGGTACATAGGCTGCCTTATACAACAGAGTCAGGCCGCTGCTGGTCTATTTAGATCAGTATTGTCTTCACTGCCTGGAAGCAGCCCAGCAGGATTTCGGATGGGTGTTGTTCCCTACCCTACCTGGAGACTCCAGAGGTTGAAACTGGGACTTCAGCATGCAAAGTATTTGCCCCACAACTGAGCAACAACCCCAACCCATGTGGTAAAGCAAATGCTTTCTTGCTGAAGGTCTCAAGTTCATCTGCATGTGAAAGAAGAAAACCTTTCTGAATTTCTGAAGAAATGTTGTCAGGTATTGTAGACAATATTGACCTACATGGACCAAGAGTCTAACTTAGTATAAGGCAATTTCATATGATTGACAGCTGCAAATAGGCTTGCTACAGGGCTATCCATGAGACCAACTGAAGCAGTCGCTTCAGGCAGCAGATTAGTGGGGAGAGCCCATCACTGTCCTCCTACTTGCCTCCACTGCTCCTCCTTTCACTCTCTGGATTAGAAAAGAAAGAGGGAGACAGAGAGGATGAGGAAATGTGAACTGGAGGAGAGTGGTGAGCTAGAACATTGGAGAGGGGGAGCAAAACTTGGCACCTCATCAGGTAAGGGGGGCACATTTGGCATGCCGCCTTAGGCATCAGGATATCTTGGGCTGGCCCTGGTCTACCAGATTATGATTTTAATAATACCTCTTGATGGGTAGATTCGATGGTGGGGAAGAGACTGTCAGGTTTTGGCAGGTCAGAGACAGTGATGTAGACTTGAGTCTACTGACGTGGACTCAAGTTGGACTCAAGTTGCGTCAATGACTTGACTTGGCGATTGTAAAAGACTCAACTCAAGACTTGAAACCTTTTACAAGAAGTCGAATTTTATTCAGATTTAAACCCGTTTCCCCCATTAAATATATAGGGACTTGCAACCAGAAGTGTAGTTGACGAGGAATGGAGCTCCAGGACTTCTGTTACAACAGGAGTAGTGACATCATTAGTAGGAGTGTTCAGGTGCTGCTGCCTTCGAAACTTTTTTCAGTGGGACTTTTGCTGAGAAAATGCTGCTGCAGAGGAGGAGGCAAACTGAGACATTCACCAAACAGCATGTGTTAATGTCTAGGCTATCATCTTTCCCAAGGGCTTGTTAAGAGACAGTACTGTATATAGCTTGTTAGATTAAGGTAACAATTCTATGCAAATTTATTTGCATAAGTCTCATTGAATATAGTGGGACTTGCTTTTGAGCAAACATGTGTACGTGAGTTCTCTAATATGAATTTTTATATTTATTAGGGATATTTTTTATCCCATTTTCCAGTTTTATACACTTGTTTAAAAACTATTGCTATCCTCTCCAAAGGTTTGGGATGAAATGAGTTCTAACTTTAACAGCGCAATCCTGCCTAAAGGTACATGGCTGGCCTAAAGGGCCGGCTGCTGTATCCTATGCCATTCCCAGGGAGCACCTCAGGAGAAGGGGATGTTCTTCCCCTTCCCCGGGTGTAAGCTGGCTGGGGCCCTATGGGCCTCCTTGGATGTACGGCAGGTCCAGACGTGGCGTACATTTGGGGAGGCCATGTAAGGTCAAACTGGCCTGGGAAATGGGCAGAGGATAACGACGGAGCATGCTGCCGATATCCCCGCCCCCTCCCAGCCTGGGCCAGCCAATGACTACCCCCCTGGCTGCCCCTGCCTGCCCTCCCCCCACCCCTGCACCGACCGGTGCAGAATGTACCTCCATCTGCGGCTGTGGAGTCTGGAGGGCGGCGGAGTGAGGGTTGCCGGCCTCCGCGCCAGCGGCCCTTACTCCTGAGTCGTTGCAAACGTGCTTTATGGCACATTTGCGATGCTTTGAAGCGGCGGAACACACGTTCTGCCACTCCAAAGGTAGAAAGGATTGTGCCGTGCATGGAGTACTATGTTTCAAAGTAGGAATAAGTGGCAGGAGAAAAAAATGATTTGTTTTGTTATAGCCTTAATGAGACATGTCTGTGGAAATCAGACATTGAATTTTATCTTTTGTATTTTAGTTATTGCATTATATTTTATTGCCTGTGAGCCACCTTTGGGCATCTTAGTTTTTAAGAGGAAAGGAAGCATATACCGTATTGTCCCGAGTATAAGACGCACCTGATTATAAGATGCACCCTTAAAGTTTGGTGCTATTAAAAAAATTTAATTGAATCACTGGCATTAAATTGCAACAGCCTGATTATAAGACGCACCCCTAGTTTAAAAACTTAAATTAGGAGAAAAAGGTGAGTCTTATACTCAGACCAATACGGTATATGTCTTAAATGACAAGCTCCTACACTTTAAATTTTACCACCACACCACTGTTAGCTTATCTCCAGTTTAGTGACACAGTCCTAAATCAGTCACAGGGAGAGACACCATATGTGGATTTGTGACCTGCACAAAGTGGATCATTGTTCTTAAGTGAGTTTCAGCTGAGTTTCCTTGTCCAGATTTTTTTTTTAAAAAACATAAATCTTGCATTAACAGATTTGCAGTATTTCAGCTGAGAAAATGAAGCCCTTCATGTTAAAGAGAGGGAGAGGTTACAAAGTGGGAAAGTGATACACATGCTTCTGCCTCATGTCTGCAACATGTAGAAATAGTGCCAATTAAAATTCATCACAGTCCACTCCAGCATTTGCTGCCCACATCTGAGAGGAACCTTTCTTATTTCTGCAAATTTCTTTCAACACTGTTTCAGAAGGGAATGCAATCGAATGGAAACTGCTGTAGATCCCCACCATGCAAATTATTCCTACTGTCTATGTGCGGCCCAAATTTGTCAGCTTGTATTTTAGTTAAATAATGCAAGAAGGTTTAGTGCCAGCCAAACGCTGCATAATGCTGAATCAAACAACCAGTCTGGTTTTCTGGCTTATAGGAAAGGGTTTTGCATTCTTCTAGAGGTTGATGAGTTCAAAGGAAATGCATGCCAGTAAGGAAGAGTAATGCATTATATTCCCCCCCACCCCGCATACACACTCCTTTCCCCTCCTCCCACTGCATAACTACACTTCATAATATGCCATAACATTGGCAAGCAAAGCTCAGAGCTCTTTAAGAACAAGGCAAAGTTCATGAATAATGGTTGAACCAGGAAACTGATAATTAAATGAGACAACTGAATGCCAGTGGAGTCCCCAGTGGAAAATACTCTTCATTGGAGATCATTTCCACCTTTCATTTCCCCCCACTTTTAGTACAATCTAGCAGTTCATTACCGCAGACGTTTTGGAAACTGGTATGATTAAAGAAATATGCAAGCCTTTCCCTTCCACTAATCTTTTGATTTTTGGATGCATTTTATGTTCTAAAATTTATAAACCAGAGTACAGTTTGGAGAAACATTTAATTCCACAGCAGTAAGACGTATACATCATTGCCCTGGCCCTTCTATAATTGAGATACGCACCCTGCGGTTAATTGAAATGGAAATTAGCATTACAAATTGTAGTATAATAAACAACACATTTGAATGCACATCCAGTTCTTCTCCACTAGATGTACATTTATAAGATATCAGAATTAAGAGCTAACTAATGTAATACATTGTATATTTTTCTTTAATATTCCAGAATTCTGTGAATGGTTGCCAATAGTTTTCAAAATTAATATTCCCACTTCCTTCCCTTACAGCACTGTCCCATTATGTTCAGTGGGGCTTACTCCCATAGGATTGCAGCCTACATCTTAGAAAATGGATGGCTTTCACCATATTAGATGTAAACTACCATCTCTTTTGTAACTATTCTGTAATTGTGGAGTATTTTTATACTTTTCTAATGACAAGCAATCAGAAGTTTAACCGCAATCAGCCTGATGATTATCAATTGCTTTGTGCCATTTTGCAGAACCTCTATCTTTTAAATACTTTAAAAGGACAATATTCTCTATTGCACATACATATAAGAGACTTTTCAAAGCATACTAACACTATGCCATGCTTGGCTTTCTAGGAAGGCAGCTGGTCACATGGACCAGTGTACATAGACACCATATGCAAAGTTGGAGGAAGAGAATGAGGTTAGTGTGCTTTCCTTTCCAAATGTTCCAATCCCAGCATTCAACTTTCTCGCATTAATCTATGGAGATACTGGCTTTGTTTAGAGGTGGCCAAAACCAGGTGGTCCCAGTTCATAAAAGGTTGGTAGACAGAGGTTTTTTCAAACAAATGTCAGCCAAACTTCCCTCCCTTTCTAGAATCTGTTTTTATTTATTTATTTATTTATTTATTTATTTATTTTATTTAATCAACGTCCTCTCGCAATGGGGCACTCAAGGCAGCTTACAATTGGCATGAATAACATACAAACATTAATAACCATAAGAATGCAATAAAGACATATCAATAATAGCAGTGCAATAAAGCAAATTAAAAGGAGCAAAGCAGGGCATAAGAACACAGTCCACTAGCAGATAAAGCCAGTCATTCACATCATCAAAAGGCAGCAGCACGAAACACAATCCACTAGCAATGAAATCAGTCATCAAAAATGTCAAAAATTTCAAGGGGGCACAGTCCGAAGCAGCATAAAACCCACCTTCCCAACATCCACTCCAATTATACCCGATGCACCATTTACAGTGTTATTGTGTTTTTTTTTTCCAGAATTTGGGTGCATTTGGCTGCTGCAGAGGCTCCTTGGACACAGCAGAACTCACCATGCACATGCAAAAGCCTTCTGCACCAACATGGTGAAATGATGGTATCGCTTTGATATATGATGAGGCCTCTGTCACTGTGCATGTGTATGCCAAGGCCTACTACATCTCAGGTCAAGTACACATGACACTAAAAGCATCATGGTGTTTCCATTTTTCTTTCTGTTTGTTTTTAAAATAGCGGCAGAAGGGGGGGGTGATCTAGTTCAGGGTTATAGTGTGGGTGTGTGGAGGGATTTTTAATCCTTTTCCTCCACACCATCATGGTCCTGACAAAAATCCCCACCCTAGCTGCTATTTGGCGCCAATAGAAGCTTCCCATCTGGGGCAAATAGCAGTTGGGGACACACACACACACACACAAGATTTTTGTTGAGACCACACAATGGGGAGGGGACGTTTTAACTCACACTCTATGGTTCCAATCTGAATCATGTCCTTCCTTATGGCAGCTATTTGGGGGGAAAAAAACATAATGACACATTATTAAGTATCATGTGATTTAGATTGTGAGCCCTTTTGGGACAGGGAACCATTTAATCCTTTGAACTTTTTGTTGAAAAGAGGTATATAAATACTGTTGTTGTTGTTGTTGTTGTTGTTGTTGTTATGTGTCGCTCAACCCTCAGTAACTTCTGGACGTGGGCCAGTTACCAATGGAAATTTCTCTCCTCATTTTAACACTACTTGGCAGAGCAGCAGTAAGAACATAAGAATATAAGAAGAGCCTTGCTGGATCAGGCCAAAGGCCCATCTAGTCCTGCTTCCTGTATCACACAGTGGCCCCACCAGATGCCTCAGGGAGCACAGGACAACAAGATAACCTGTTTCCTGCTGCCACTCCCCTGCACCTGGCACAGAGAAAACCTACTTCTAAAACCAGGAGGTTGCTTATGGCTTGTAACCTGTGATGGTCTTTTCCTCCATGAATCTGTCCAAACCCCTTTTAAAAGGCATCTAGGCCAGATGCCATCACTACATCCTGTGGCAAGGAGTTCCACAGATGAATTACACGCTGGGTAAAGAAATATTTTCTTTTATCCGTTCTAACTCTCCCTCCACTCAATTTTAGTGCATGTCCCTAAAAGTGCATGTCCCACTTTAGCGCACAGACTTTTGCAGTCTGTGCAAAAGGTGTCTGAGTTGGCTCTGGAGCTTGGAGTGTGTGTAAAGGTAAAGATATCCCCTGACAATTAAGTCCAGTCGTGTCCGACTCTAGGGTGTGGTGCTCATCTCCATTTCAAAGCCGAAGAGCCAGCATTGTCCGAAGACGCCTCCATGGTCATGTGGCCGGCATGACTCTCCTTGCCGCAGCGCGTAGCATGCAGCTGGAACACGGAGCGCTGTTTACCTTCCCGCAAGCGGTACCTATTTATCTACTCGCATTAACATGCTTTGGAACTGCTAGGTTGGCAGGAGCTGGCCAAGCAACGAGCGCTCACCCCGTTGCGGGAATCAAACTGCCGACCTTTCGATCGACAGCTCATGGTTCAGCGGTTTAACCCGCTGTGCCACCCGCTGTGTGTGAGCTACATGCAATATAGATATATGTGGTACCTTCCTTATCCCCATCTAGCCCTTCCTGTTCACTCAGTGCAAGTTACTTGAGTTTGGAGATTGAGTTGCTTACTTCTGTCCAGGCAAGAGGGAGGATAAAAGATATGGAGGCAGACCTTCTGATCCTCATAATGGCCTGACATGCTGCTTATACATGCAGTGATGTGGAGAAGAGGAAATAATGCTTTATTGAGCCCTTTGGCAACCCTCTGATCCACAGGAGGTTTGACTGTGCCCTCATATTAATATTCTGATTTTGTCTTCAATCCGAATTTACCCAGAGATTTGGAATTTTGAGTTATGTACTTTTGTTTCCCATGTGGAACCTATCCAATAGGAATACCCCATTTTTCATTTCCATATTTTATGATGTGTGAGTGCAGTTTGCTACAGCTTTCAATTCCTTTAGTTCATTTGCATCTCTCCCCCTCGTCTACATTGATAAAAACACTGCAATAAAGTAAACTTGTGTGATTGCATCAAGGTTCTTTTCATGCATTGCACATGTACACTTCAATGAGTTGAGATTAACACCACCAAAAGCCGTAATTTGATATAATTGTCCATACATTTGTATGAAGATTCTTTCTGTGTGGTGTTTTACCAATGGTCAGGAGCACATGTCTGCATTATCAATAACATGTTGAACGAAAAGAATCTTGATGCGATCAGGTGTGTGCATAAGATGTGTGTGGGGGGGGATGCAAATGAATGGACTAAAAGCTGCAGGAAACTGTGCATGCTCTAATTCCAGAATTAATGTTAGAAATTCTCTTAGTTAAACCAGAGAGTGGAACATATGTAGGAGAGAAACCATGAAACAGTAAAGGAACACAATGAGGTAATCCCCTTACATTTTTTCTCTATGAATCTTGATTGTCCAGTGCTCTGAACTTCTTCTTTAGAGATTAATGTTGAATGGGTTAAACAATTGCATTGCATAAATGCATTAAATAAATGTATGGCAAAGGAGGACTGACCCATAAATGGCAACATTAATTCACTCTCTTCATTTGAAATACTGTACATACACAATGTCATTTCACTACTGCGCTCTCTCTCTCTCTCTCTCTCTCTCTCTCTCTCTCTCTCTCTCTCTCTCTCTCTCTCAAAATGAGATTCACAATGAATGTCAATGTTTCTTAGCAAACCTACTCAGAATGTCTTCCCAGCAATTCTTAATCTTTCTCGCTTGACAGCTTTGCTTTCTGTGTTGCTGGAGTATTTTTAGCATTTACATACTGAGATCTGGAAATGTTTATTTTATTTTTGGGGCCCAACTGTAAATACTGGAGACACTACTGCTATTTAATAGATGATACACATATACTTTTCAGGAAGTTTGATCCTTAGTGTAATGGTTAGTGGCATAACACAGCAAACATTGCAATTCTTCGTTCTGAAACTGTGCAGAATATTCAAAAGAAGTATGAAATATGAATTGTTAAAGGAAAACAGTTACTCACTCATGAAGTACCAGTGCAATTGGCTTACACATGTGAGGGCACAATCCTGTTTAACTCTTGCACCAGTGTAACAGTAGATCCCCCTGGTGTAGATACCCAGTGTAAGAGCACTAATGCCAGTGTAACTTGCTGTACACCAACGGATGCAGGACGGACACCGGCGTAACCCGTCTTGAACGCCTCACATGCGCAGATGCAGAACGGACATCGGCACAAATCCGCCAGTGCAGGGGGCATTCCAGGGGGGTCTGAATGCCCCCAGCGCTGGTGCAGTTGCGTCAGTGTCTGTTCCGTGTCCTAACTGCGCATGTGAGGCATCCGAGAGGGGTTATGCTGGTGTCCATCTTGCATCCGTCAGCGTAAGGCAAGTTACACTGGCATAAGTGCTCTTACAACGGGGAATCTACTGTTACACCAGTGCAAGAGTTATACAGGATTGCGGCGGAAGAAAGGGCAGAGAGAACCACCTCACTGTTTTTTTCAAACCTTAAAGAACAGTGTAGTATTAGAGTCAGACCACAGAGATCCAGGTTCAATTAGGGCTCCTCCTAATCCCGCCTCCAACAATTTCTCAACTCTTTGCTATGTCTTTGGAAATGGGGTGGCCTTTTCTGCTATGTTCTTGTGGGAGATGTTCTTTGAGAGGTTGGTTTTTTTTAGGGTTGGAGGGGTAAAACTGATGGAACTTTTGAAGTTATGTCAAAATTCAAGTGGTTGCTTTATTGTTGCCAAAATGCAGCCACTCTGCTGGTGAGGGTGGGGGCTTCCTTTGCCCTGCCCTGAACTGCACGTAAGGGATGGACTGCACCTGATTGGTGTGCTGGGCCTTTGGGGTGGACCATGGGGCAGCATTTTCACCATGCGAGCCTTGAGCTCGGCATTCGGTGCTTGGGAGGCGTTGCACTCCAACACACCTAGCTGGCTGCCCTCTGGGGCCCATTAGTAATGTTTTGCTTTCCACCTGATGGGCAGTTTGGAGGGAGGTGTTTTGTGTTGTTCTTGTTTTTGCCTATCCCAGACTGTTGCCTTGATTTTTATTTTTTACTTTTGCCTACTCCAGACTGTTTGCCCAGATTGTTTTTGCCTACCCCAGATTGTTGCAGACTGTTGAGTAGTGTTTGTTTAGCAGGTTGGCCAGTTCTGGAAGGTATAATGCAGGAATGGGAGTAGGATTAGGGATCTGTTGTTTACCCAGAATGATTTCAGTTCGAATCCAAGGCAAACCATTCAACATCACAGTAATCCAAGTGTATGCCCCAACCACTGATGCTGAAGAAGATGAAGTTGACCGGTTCTATGAAGACCTACAACACCTTCTAGAACTAGCACCCAAAAAAGATGTCCTTTACATCATAGGAGACTGGAATGCTAAAGTAGGAAATCAAGAAATAAACGGAACAACAGGCAAGTTTGGCCTTGGAGCGCAAAATGAAGCAGGGCAAAGGCTAACGGAGTTCTGTCAAGAGAACACGCTGGTCAGAGCAAACACTCTTTTCCAACAACACAAGCGGCGACTCTACACATGGACATCACCAGATGGTCAATACCGAAACCAGATAGATTATGTGCTTTGCAGCCAAAGATGGAGAAGCTCTATACAGTCAGTAAAAACAAGACCTGGAGCTGACTGTGGCTCAGATCATGAGCTTCTTATTGCAAAATTCAGGCTTAAACTGAAGAATGTAGGGAACACCACTAGACTAGTCAGATATGACCTAAATCATATTCCTTATGAGTATACAGTGGAGGTGAAGAATAGATTTAGGGCATTAGACCTGGTAGACAGAGTGCCTGAAGAACTATGGATGGAAGTTCGTAACATTGTACAGGAGGCAGCAACGAAAACCATCCCAAAGAAAAAGAAATGCAAGAAAGCAAAATGGCTGTCAGATGAGGCTTTACAAATAGCTGTGGAAAGAAGGAATGCGAAAAGCAAGGGTGAAAGGGAAAGATATAACCAACTGAATGCAGATTTCCAGAGAATAGCAAGGAGAGATAAGAAGGCCTTCTTAAAATGAACAATGCAAAGAAATAGAGGAAAACAACAGAATGGGGAGGACTAGAGATCTCTTCAAGAAAATTGGAGATATCAAGGGAACGTTTTGTGCAAAGATGGGCATGATAAAGGACAAAAAAGGCAGGGACCTAACAGAAGCAGAAGAGATTAAGAAGAGATGGCAAGAATACACAGAAGAACTATACAAGAAAGATCTGAATGTTCCTGATGACCACGCTGGTGTGGTCACTGACCCAGAGCCGGACATCCTAGAGAGTGAAGTCAAGCGGGCCTTAGGTAGCATTACTAACAACAAAGCTAGCAGAGATGATAATATCCCAGCTGAGCTACTTAAAATCATAAATGATGATGCTGTTAAAGTGCTGCACTCAATATGCCAACAAATTTGGAAAACTCAGCAGTGGCCAAAGGATTGGAAAAGGTCAGTTTACGTTCCAATTCCAAAGAAGGGCAGTGCCAAAGAGTGTTCAAACTACCGTACAATTGCACTCATTTCACATGCTAAGGCTATGCTCAAAATCCTACAAGCTTGGCTCCAGCAGTACGTGAACCGAGAACTACTGGAAGCAGCAGCGTCACTAGGGCGCGCGCCGCCCTGTGCGAGGGCGCGCGCGCCGCCCTAATGACCCCTGTGCCGCCCGACAGCCGGCAGGCGAGGATGTCTCCGGAGCTGACAGCAGCGGAGCCTCCGCTGCTGCCGGCTCCGGATTCATCCTCGCCGGCCGGTTGTCTTGGGCAGGAGGAGGCCTCGGAGCGTCCGCCCTCGGAGGAGCTGCAAGGCCTTCTGAGGGAGGCCCGATGCGTGACGACATACTTATAAGGTTTCGCGCATGCGCAGTACGTTTCTGAGGGCAAATTTGCCCTCAAACGTTCTGCGCACGCGCTAAACCTTGTAAATATGACATCGTGCATCGGGGTTCCTTCAGAAGGCCTTGGAGCTCCGCCGAGGGCGGACGCTCCGAGGCCTCCTCCGAGGCGTCGCTGGAGCGCGGCGGGAAGGGAGGACCGGCTGCGTGCGACGTGCGGGTGCACGCGCGCGACTGCGCGTCACCCATTGCGCGCGTCGCCCCCAGGCGGTCCGCCCTTCCCGCCACGCTCCAGCGATGCCTCTGACTGGAAGTACAAGCTGGGTTTCGAAGAGGCAGAGGAACTAGAGATCAAATTGCCAACATGCGCTGGATCATGGAAAAAACACCTACTTCTGCTTCATTGACTACACAAAAGCCTTGATTGTGTGGATCACAACAAACTGTGGCAAATTCTTAAAGAGATGGGGGTACCAGACCACCTTACCTGTCTCCTGAGAAACCTGTATGCAGGTCAAGAAGCAACAGTTCGAACCGGCCATGGAACAACTGATTGGTTCAAAATTGGGAAGGGAGTACGGCAAGACTGTATATTGTCACCCTGCTTATTTAACTTATATGCAGAGTACATTATGAGAAATGCAGGGCTGAATGAATCGCAAGCCGGAATCAAGATTGCCGGGAGAAATATCAACAACCTCAGATATGCAGACGATACCACCCTAATGGCAGAAAGTGAAGAAGAACTAAAGAGCCTCTTGATGAGGGTGAAAGAGGAGAGTGCAAAAGTTGGCTTGAAACTCAACATTAATAAAACTAAGATCATGGCATCTGGGCCCACCAATTCCTGGCAAATAGAAGGGGCAGAAATGGAAGCAGTAACAGATTTTACTTTTTTGGGCTCCATGATCACTGCAGATGGAGACAGCAGCCATGAAATTAAAAGACGCTTACTCCTTGGAAGGAAAGCTATGGCAAATTTAGATAGCATAATAAAAAGCAGAGATATCACCATGCCAACAAAAGTTCATATAGTCAGGGCGATGGTGTTCCCAGTAGCAATGTTTGGTTGCGAGAGTTGGACCATAAGGAAGGCTGAGCGCCGAAGAATAGATGCTTTTGAACTGTGGTGCTGGAGAAGACTCCTGAGAGTCCCTTGGACTGCTAGGAGATCAAATCAGTCAATCCTAAATGAAATCAACCCTGACTGTTCCCTGGAAGGACAGGTACTGAGGCTGAAACTCAAATATTTTGGCCACCTAATGCGAAGAGAGGACTCTTTGGAGAAGACTCTGATGCTGGGAAAGATTGAAGGCAAAAGGAGAAGGGGAAGGCAAAGGATGAGATGGTTAGACAGTATCACTGATGCAACGAACATGAAAATGAGCAAACTCAGGAAGATAGTGGAGGACAGGAAGGCCTGGCGGGATATGGTTCATGGGATCACGAAGGGTCGGACACGACTTAACGACTGAACAACAACAAAGCAACAGCCCAATCTTGTTCTAAAGATCCACCGGGTGGCCCTAGACCACCCACCGGATCCTGACCTCCGCCGTGGGCAGGCTCCCCGTGGCGGAAAGTCTACTCGGGGAAGGGGACACTTGTCCCTTTCCCCGAGTGTAACTGTGGCTGGGGCCGATCGGCCTCCTGAGAATTCTGCCAGCCATTTTGCTGGCGGAAGTCAGAGGAGGTCGTGTAACGGCTTGGGTCAGGATTCGGCCGAGGGCAATCCCTGCCCCTTCCTGATCAGCTGGGCCTATCGGCCCCCACCATTTGCTCCCGAACCGCACCACTCCGCTGGATCCTGGGTCTGGCGGTGGGCAGTTGATGGTCCGGGCGGCGGAGCAGGGCAGGCCGGCCTTGCGCCGGCCTTCCCTGCTTGTGAGTCGTTGCAAATGTGCCTTACGGCACGTTTGCGACGTCTTCGGCTGGCAGAATGCTCTGCCGGCCGATTTTAGATCAGGATTCCACCGCAAGAGTCAGAGGGGGAGCCAGAACCAATCTCAAGTGGCTGCCTGGCTTGGGGATGCAAGCCGTAGATTCCTTGGGCTTAAATGTCACAGTCCATCTTAACTTCATGTTGACGTTGGCCTAACACCCTCTCTCAGCCTATCTAAAGTCACAGTCACAGGACTGCTGTGACGGTAACCTTGGGGTGTGGGAGTGAACCATGTGTGCTGCCCTGAGCTCCATGGATGAAAGGTGTGATAAATATGTAATAAATCAACAACATGGAATAAAACATTTCAAAGACTGCATAACCAAGGTGGGAAAAATCAAAACGCAAAATGAATACTTGTTGACCATTTTTAAGCCTATGGTCTAAGAATTAGTTCATATATACGCATACCTGATTTATGGCGCAATCCCGTCTGTGGCTGCTCCGCCACTCCTGGATGTTGCAAATGTGTCGTAAGGCATGTTTCCAACACCAGGAGAGTAAGCGGTGCTGGTGGCGAGGCTGGCGCCGCTCACTCTCCTCCGGAAAGGGGACTCCACTGGCGGACGCAGGTACGTCCTGCCCCTGGCAGTGGGGGGCTTTGGGAGGTCAGGACGGGGTCAAACGGGAGGGGAGAATTGGCCCACCAGACCTGGGAGGGGGAGGGATCCTTGACGGCGTGCTCTACCAAATCCTATCTCCCGTCCTGGGTCCATCGAGCCCTATACAGGGTTCTCAAATTTGCGCTGGTAATTTTTCTGGTGCACATTCAAGGAGACCCATGGGGCGGCTAGGGCATTACCCGGAGGAGGAAAGGGACAAACATCCCTTTCCCCCCGAGGAGGCCTCCAGCTGCACCGGTGCTGGCCCAATCCTGGATAGGATCCGGCGCAGCATGCTTGGTCCTAGACAGAATTAGGCTGTTATTCATTTTAGGCATTTATATACTGGTTTTCAGGCAAGTCTCACAAAGTGATTTGCATAAAATACTACAATAAGCATCAACATAAAGTTGTGCAATAAAATCCCAGAGACAACAGAAAAATTGTTTTCAAAGCCAGATCATTTCATACCATGCTTTTTGGTTCAAAATGCACATTATTTTCAAAATGTGTGTTCACCGGCTGAGTCACTTTATTTTGGTAAATTGCACACATGCATGATCTTAATGGGGGTGCATGATCTGGAGGGGTGGCTCGGCTTCTGTTGTTTGGGGTTCCGTTGATCCTTTTCTAACGCTTTTTTATATTCCCTTGAAAGAGATTGCCTACAATTAAAATGCGTTGGGAATTACAGCTAACTCCAGTCATACAAGTGGTTCTCTTTCTGTGTGTGTGTGTGGGGGGGGGGGCTTGTAAACATCATCCATTTTTGCTGGGCTTATTGCTTGGTTTCAGGCTTCTTTTGAGTTTGCAGGTACTATGGAATCTGTTGATTCTGTTCTGAGTTTAGGTTTTATTTAACATTGCTTTCATTATGTTATTTTTATTATATTTGATATTTAGGGTTACTTGTATATTTTTTTACTTATTCTTGTTTTGTACTGGTTTGAATGATTTCCAGAAAAGTGATAAACAAGTTGCATAATGAATAAATACATGGTGGGATAAAACTGCATTACAAAAATAAAATATAAATACATAGATATCCCATGCTACCACTGCCTCTTTCTTTTTAAAGTGATGAGCAAAACCATGGCTACATCCTGCTGTAGCCATCCAGTCCAATCTGTTGCATGTCTTCTCTGATGTAAGTTCCACTCAGTTCAGTGGAACCTACTCCCAGGTAAATGTGTATGGGATTGGAGCCAAAGGCAATTTCCTGTCTCCCACTGGACAACACACAATTTGCCTCTGAAATGAAAATAGCTAATCTTTACTAATTTCGACATCCTGAAAACGTCGATTGGCTCTAGTTTGGGAGAAACAGTCCACATTGTGTACATAGGTGCTGTAAGTGCTGTTAAGCATTTACCAGTACATGTCTATGGAACTATCTATTGCGGATCTCTCACAAACTGTAGCCAATGTTGCATTTTCATTGTCATGATCGTGTTCAGCATCTCAAACTCTATAAGAAATGAGGGGCATGACCTTTCCTAAAATTTGTTGTCCAGTGTTACACAGGGAGAGGAGAGTGTATTTCTGGCACAGATTCACACTAGTGTTTATTGTAGCACTAACAGCAAATTATTGGGCTTTTAAGATCATCTAGAAAGGTCCCAAGTTTATAATTATCCTTATGAAAAAGGCACACTGCTTTCTATAGTTGTGTTTTACAAGTGCATTGATTTAGACTGGAAGTCTGCATTTCAGATTTGAATGAAAATGTGGATAAAAAAATATGATCCACATTCCAAGCATATAGGCGAATCATTGACAGTTCATTAATTAGCAACATGCACCTCTGATATAGTTTGTTTTTAAATTGTAATTTATTATTACTGCCTGTTTTGTTTTACGTTATTTTTGGTGGAGCAGTATTTTCTTCAGTCATGGTTAGTTAGTCACTACACTTTGCAAATCTACCCTAAACTAATGTCATAATAAAGGTGGTTTCCTTCCAAAGCAATCTGTTTAAATAACATTTTATAGGCATAATGTGATATGTTATGAAGAGTGCCTCACATTTACAGCCTTGCTCTAGCTTTAAAGGTTCATCATGCTTTGTGGAGTGTGTCATTAAAAATACATAGTTGTAGCAATTGATTTTTCTTCATAAAGTTTAAATGGCAATCTTGGAAATTTATGGCACTGAGCAGAAAAGGCAGCTGGAAAACCACAAGATGTTAGATGTAGCATAGAGCAGTGGAATGCGACAGGAGACTGAAAATGCACATGAACACAAGTGTGCTTCTCGCAGTCTTTCCAGCCAGGATTTCATTTTGCCTGTGGGTCAAAGACGGTTCTGTGGCAGCCCCATCATGCCATTGCATGCCTTCCAAAAATTATTCAGCAGTATTGCATCCACTGATGTACCCAGAAGAATCCATGATGGAGGCCTTAAAACAGTAGCACAGCACACACTCTGTACTGCTGCTAATCAGCTCTCACAAGTGGGATCCTCATGCATGCCAGTCTTGACAGCTTGGGTTAATGAAGTAGCTCTTGATTTGGCAAAGCAACACATTCCATAGTATGCATAGATCCTAGCAATCCCCCCAAGCCCTTGTAGAAATTCACAATTTCAGGTCATTATACTTATGCCAGGAGGAATAATGTTGACTAGGGGAAATGGTAATTATGTCTGCATGTATTGGAGTACAGAGGGAGTAAACGACATAGAGCCAGTACTTCCATTCTCATATCCCAGTCGTTCCCTGTGTCACAAAAGTATGTGACACAATGAATGGAAGGGTGGCCTGGCTGGGCTCTGTGTCAGGCACAGGTGTGCAGAGCTCTATTGACAAGGCGTGCTTGTTGAACAGGACACACAGAAAAATCAATTGCTACACAGAAACTCCACAAAGCATTGGAGGTGTAAATTATGGAACATGCCTTAACTTATCTTGTTGTCTTGTGCTCCCTGAGGCATCTGGTGGGGCCACTGTGTGATACAGGAAGCTGGACTAGATGGGCCTTTGGCCTGATCCAGCAGGGCTCTTCTTATGTTCTTACGTTCTGCACCACTTTTTTAAACTTACTTTATGTTTATTATATAGGTAAAGGTGGTAAAGGTGACCCCTGACAATTAAGTCCAGTCGTGTCCGACTCTAGGGTGTGGTTCTCACCCAATTGTATCCCGAAGTCCATCTCTTTATCCCCCCCCCGCAGTAAGTGAATGGTTACCATTTGCTATCATAGGGAAAAATAGGCACTACACTTGTGGACATGGAAGAAGGAAGAACAAAACCTGCCCACTCCCCTGGAACTGGGTGGACTGGACCTCATTGACAGGGGTTACATAGAGGGATGCAGGTGGTGGAAGATATAACCCTGTACCCAGTGGCGAACTGGGACTAAAATTATTGGTTGCCAGGAGACAAAGGGGGCCCACCCAGAACTATAAGGTCCAATGGAAAATATTTGCTTTCTTTGCAATGTATGCAATAGCTCGAAGCGCCTTTTAACCTATCTTTTTGTGTGTGTGTTTATTGCGGGTGCAAAGTGCCTGCTTGCTGCCTGTAAGGGCACCCATTTATTTATTTATTTCCCCCATTTCTTCCTGCTTTTTGCCTCATTTCTCTCCACGTTCCGCTCATTTCTTGCCGCTCCCCCACTTCTTCTCTGCTTGATCTTGCTGCTACGGCTCGCCTTTCCCATTTCCCCGCTTGCTTTTGCTTCTTCCCCGCTAGTTGCTCTCACCACCATCCTCTTTGCCGGGGCTCTTCAGAGCCGGGTTTGCTGTGTTCCGGCAGACCAGGACTTCCTGTGTAAGGCTTGCGCAGGCGCATGAGAGCTCTGTCCCTTTTGCTGGGTGAGTCGTGGCCTGATGGAAAGCAGCAGGCCCGGGCTGCCATGATGCAGCCCGGCCCGGGGCCCCACTTCGTCAGGGGCCCACAGGGCCCACTTGCCATAGGGCAAACTGACACCCTGACCAGTCTGCCAATGCCTGTACATTTCCTAGGACTCCTAGCTCTCTCTCTCTCTCTCTCTCCCCCCCCCCCCATAATAACAGAGATGGATATATAATGCCCCGCAGAACCTCAATAGGCTGGTATAATGTTTTTTGAACAGATAGTCTCTTTATTTGTAAAACTTTGTTCTTTTGCCTATCTCTATCATATGTTCACATGCAGACTTGGAATTAATGAAACAATTTCCATGCTGCTGCATTTCTATTAAATAATTGTATTATATTTCAATGTATGTGTGTATCACAGTTTGTCGATTCCACAGTAATGTAACCATCCCTATTTTGATTTTTTAAAAAATGTCTTACCATAAGGGAAATCCTGATTACTAATGATGAGTGCAATTATTGAATTTATTGGTCTCCAATTTTCTGTGTAATTTGGTCTGCAACCATTATAATCATTGTACCAAAAATAAAAGGAATTGCAAAGTCTTACAATGAAAATTGTTGGATTCTCATAATAGCACTCAGGACTCCAGGGAACATTTCTAACAAACTTGTACCTCTACAGTAGTAATTAAACGTTGTGCTGCTTTTAACTGCAATGTATTTACTGATAAAAAATGAACTAGTGACAAGGAGCGGAAAAGTAAACAAACATTTCGAAAGCCCAAACTTCAACCACATGCAGATAGCAAGAACATTCTTAAAGCAGAGATGACACTGAGTTCTTCCTCAGTGTTGCTGAACCAACATGTTGCACAGAAAATATGGGCTGATTTACATGTCAGAATGACCAGGTAGAGGCAGCTGAGAAGAAGTGCTTTGCTACGCTGTTGCCCCAAGCAGTTGGTGATATCCACATCTTGTAAGATTTGCTGGATCCAGTCAGAAGCAGTCTTAGAACAGAACCAGCAATGTTCTAAGACAGTGAGCTCCTGGCCCAGCTCCTCCTCCTTTAGAACACACACACACACACACACACACACACACACACACACACACTGAGAGAGAGAACTATGCCTCATAGTTTGTTGTGAGACAGAAGTTGTGCCAACTATCTGACATGGTCTTAAACACGGACTTAAAGTTAACGAATCTCAAACAATCTTCCACGTTTTCGAAACAGACAAGGCCTTGGGAGGAGGCCTTATTTGCTCATAGAACTGGGGTATTAGAAAGTTACAAGCAGAGATGAGTTCAGTAGAAGCGTCCGCTAATGCTATAGTATCTGCTGCCTGCTATGTGGTACAGTGGATTAGTTCAATCATCTTCTCAGTTGTGAAGCACTAGCTCTCAGCTGAACCTACTTCACAGGACTGTTGCAATAATATAACAGAATAAACCCAACATGCACACCCTGAATTCCTTGAAAGAAGTGCAGGCGGCTATCAAGTGATCCACTATCCACAATCCACTATCAAGTGAATGCTCCAATAACAGCCCGATCCTGTGATCGGGCTGTTATTAGGCCATAGGCCATCGCAAATGTGCCGCAAAGCATGTTTGCAACAACTCCGGAGTAAGGGCCGCCGGTGTGGAGGCCAGGAGCCCTTACTCCTCCGCCCTCCAGACCTGGTACCAACCGGTGGAGGTATGTTCTGAACCGGTCGGTGCAGGAATAGGGGGAGGGAGGGGCCGGGCGGCAAGGGAGGGGAGCCATTGGCTGAACCAAACTGGGAGAGGACGGGGATATTGGCGGCATGCTCCACCAATATCCTCCTAGGCCCTTTCCCAGCCTGTTTTGGCCTTAACCCGCCAACTCGGATGTATGTCAGCTTCAGAGTTGGCATACATCCGAGGAGGCCCGTAGGCCGTGGGCAGCCCTACACTCAGGGAAGGGGAAGAACGTGGCATGGGAACAGCCTCAGGATACTGTGGCTGGCTCTGTAGGCTGGCCACGTAAAATTACACAGGATTGCGCTGTAAGTGTACTGTTCAAGATACATATGGCATTCTGGTAATGCATTCCTAAACTTTCAGCGAATGTTTTCACTGAAAACATGCGTTTTCAAAAGCTAACAATGAGGACATTTTTTTGCCAAATTTGGTAAAAAGCTATCAACTTGTTTTTGACAGATGAAAGCAACCCCCCACCCCCCACAAACCAAGTGGGGTTGTTTTTGTTAACTGTTTACAATAAAACACTGTAAAATTCAGAGCTCAGTACTCAGTAGGCACTTAAGGCAATATTTTCTTCTGTGCACAGCTATTAATTTTGCATTATGCACATGATGAATAAACCTTTTGTTTTATGAAATAGCTTTATTATTCAATATCACAGTCTTACTGTTTCTATAATACATTTCTTGTAGCACTTGAAATGACCATAAGGATGCTGGAGTTAGTTCAGCTAACACAAATCTTCAGAATGTTATGGAGATCATGTTAACTACATTGATTCATACCCTCTGAAGATCTGGCTTCAAGTTTCCAATGGAAAATATTATGCTGTGTGTTCAGGATAATCGTGATAATCCATATCAGGGCTGGTGTCACAGATCGGTCTTGGTGGGGGATGTGACCAGAGCTCACACTACTGCCAGATCTCCCCCCCCCCATTGTCTGGTAAGAGTTTCATTGTTTACCAGGCAGTGGGGAAGCGAAAAGCAGCTGCAGCAGTCCTCCTTCCTAGTGTTGGTCATTTTAAAATTCTTGGTTACCCTGACCTGACCCCGGTCATCTGTGTATTTTAAAATGGCTGATCTGGTAAAGAAGAAGGACTGTTGAGGAGGCTGCTCCCTGTCACAGGACGCCTACTGAGCGAGGGGAAGAGGCAACTGCTGCAGCAGAGGAGAGCTTTCCATTGCATCGCCACCATGAGTTGTGAAGGAGTGCTCTGCACCCTCCAGCCAGGCAGCGGAGGCCTGGAATAGAGGCATTCTCCTTTGCGTCACCATTGTGAGTCACGATGCAAAGGGGAACTCTCCGGTTTTCTGCCTGCCACATCACTGCCATCCATCTGCCCAGTAATCTTCGAAGCAAGAGTCCAAATGCAGCCATAACTATTCCAGAACAGAAGTATAAAACCTCCTGTCTAAATGGCCTCAAGACATGGATCTTTTGCACAACTCTTCTGCCTTGGAGCCAACAAGACAGATTAAAAATATAAATTCGTCCTGTAGAGTTTGAATATCCCTACACTTTCCCCACTCCTCAAGCAGCAGGATTTTCCTGAGCCATATAATACATTCTTTTTTAGGAGGAGGGCAGGGGAAATGCTCCATCATTTCTGATTTAGGAGTAGTGCAGTAAATCTGGAGGCAAAGAAGCTCACAGAAAGAAATCTTCACACCTGTAAAGTGACAATGCAGGGACCAGATAAACTGAAGTAGCCCCTTTGCAGTCATAGCTGTGCCTCAGTTTCTCTTGTGGATTTATGGTGGAGTTTTCACATGTGCAATTAATGACTAATGGCACAATCCTATGGGTCGTTTATGCTGCAAGAACGAGTGTTCTAGCGGCATAAACAGCTTTACAGCTGTCAGGAGGTGTCAGGAGGGAGGTGGGGAGGGGATGGAACAGGGCAGGGTGGGAAGAATGGGGAGGCAATATGGATGGGGAGGAGGGTGGATTTGGCCTACGAAGGGGGTGGGTTCAGTAGCAGCAGCGCCCACCAAATTCTAACCCCCTTCCCGGGCCCGATCTTTCTTCAACAGTCAACACAAACTTTTGCCAGTGATATTGCTGCCACAGGTCTGAGTTTACCCATGGCGGCAGCAGGAACAAATGTTCCCTTCTCCCGAGGAGACCTCAACAGGCCGAAACTCCCCAAGGGATACAGCCACTGGCGTTGACTGGGGGAAGCGGGGGGGCGGGCCGCCGGGGGGCGTCGCGCGTACAGGGGTGACGCACGATTCCCCCCACTTACATTTTCGAAGGGAAGGTGGGCCCGCCCGCCCTCCCCTGTGTCCGTTTGGCTCCAAAATGAGCCGAAAACGGAGCGGGGAGGGCGCTCTGCTCCTGCGCGTGATGTCACGCGCGGGGGCGGAGCCTCCCCCTTAAGGGCGACGCGCGCCCCCGCTCTGGGGTGACGCGCGTCGTCGCGACGCTGCTGGATACAGCAGATGCAATGTTGGTGCCGCTACATCGCCGCACAGGGAGTTGGGTAGGATTGGGCTGTAGAGATAATAGTTCCATAAATCAGTACATACATAATACTTACACACACACACACACACACACACACACACACACACACACACACACACACACACACACACACACACACACAGAGTGAGTGAGTGAGTGAGTGAGTGAGTGAGTGAGAAAGGTGTCATTTCCTTAAGAATAAGGCATCCTTCTGACTGGATGACAAACAGCTCAACAATCCAAAAATACAGTATTTGTATGAATTAATATGGCTGTTGCATTTCTGAAAAGAATTCTGAATACAGCTTAATAGCTGTCCTGGTTACTCTTATTGCTTTTATGCCTCAGAGGTTGTAAAACTTTGCAACCCCTTTGCACTCATAACGAATATTAAAAATAAATATTACTGAGCAAAAAACTCATTTTTTTAAAAAAATATTGTGTCTGTGAATTTTCTTGTCCTGAAAATACATTTTTTGAGTTTTGTCCACTGCTGATATCAGCAGTGGATAGAATCAGCAGGTACTCAGGCCTATCCATACACTGCAAAAGTTTCGTTTTAAAATGTGCAGAGAAAGGCTTTTAAAAAATTATTTCTGCTTAAAATGTTTTATCATAGGTTTGGGTTAAAATTACTGTGTTAGTAACATTTTTTTTAATCTTGAGTAGCACCCCTGTAAAGTCTCAGGATGCATAATTCATTCAAATTGCCATCTCTGCTGTGGGTTATACTATTCTTATTTCTTCTTGCCTTTTAACTCTGCCCATATATATCTTGTCAAGCACGACCAATGCATTTTAAAATAATCATGTTCGTTTTAAATAGAACTTCCCCAGTGGCTTTTTTTCTTCCCGGCCCTAAAGCCTGTCGTCTCTCCCCCCCCCCCTTTCTGACCATTCCCCCTCCCACCCTCTTTATATTAAAAGGTTCCCTGCTGGAATTTAATTTTGAGTTAAATCTTCACCCCACCCTTAGGCTCTGAGACAGAATGAAATAAATCCCACTAAAAAGATAATATACCATTCCTAGCTGCGGACTTGTAATATCAGTTGTCAGGCTGTCAAACCAAATGTGAAAGCTAAATTCACTGGTTTGGCTACTGCCGGATTTTTTTTTTTTTTGGTGTGTGTGTGTGTGTGTGTGTGTGTGCGCGCGCGCGCGCACGCGCTCGCACACTCACACATGGGGATGTGTGGACACACTGGTGGGGGAGGAGAAGCACAACTTACCACCTCTGTAATACTCTGTCTCATATTCGTGGCTACATATGCTAGAATGTGCAGGAAGTGTTACAAAACACGACCCACGAGTATGATTTATTTCCACCTCATTAGTGATGGAACAAAATGGTGGAGGGTGGGTGGGTGAGAAGGCAGAGAGCAAAGGCTCATGATTGAGAAGTCTGGCTGACCAACAGCTTTTGCGAAGTACTCTAATGCAATAAATATTATGGTTTTTCCAATAAACAAAAAAACAGAACAAAAACAAATGCTGTAATTGTATTGCTTTGTTTATTTCAAGATAAAGGACTATATTGTGAATGACTTGGAAATTGCTAGGTTTCTGATACATTTGGGCAAGGATGCCAATAGCTAAGCATAAGCAGTGTGAATGTTGCTTTTTAGACTCTTTATTCAGGGATGTATTAAAGAATTTCTATCCAAATGACTGTGGCAAAATTAAAGCATACATATGTTTTGGAATCCCTCTACACATGCACAGATGCGTTTGCACTCTCTCACATGCACACACAATTAGTTTCCAAACAAATAATTACACTGAGAGAAAAGACAAAAATGTCTCTTTACAGGGTTCTCAAGCTCTCTGGGATCCTTGGGACTAGGGCACTGTTACACGTCAGAGTTTATGGGTGTAACTAATATAAGGTGACAGCTCAGTTCGGATCTGTCTGCTTGTCCTTAGCTAGACCATTTTAATGAAATGTTTGTTTATCCATGAAAAACTGAACTTGGCTCACAGAACAGATGACTAGTTCTCATCTTGGTATCTAACCTGGGTGAGTAAAATTTTATAAACAACCAGTCATGCTATTGGCGATTTGGTCTGTTTTATGGGAATAACAGCTCAGCAAATTAGCATCCAGCTTTTCACTCAAGAAGGCATATTCTTGCATTCGGGAGAACCATCTCTGTGGGAATTCTCAGGGGGCCAACTGCAGGGGGAAAAAAAGACTAGAAGATATTTTAACTGACAGCACCAGAGTGCATCGGCAAAGGAGGGATTTTTCAACAGCTACCACAGCCATTTCGGTTATGTATAAATATGTATTTCTTGTTTGCCAATAGAAAAGACTTTTACTAGTTCAAGGCAAAAATAGCAAGAGAGAAAAAATTAAAGCATTTTGTAAGGGTGAGAAAGATAAAAACATATGGAAAATTAAGTGTTAGATGCTATATTTTTCACTCAAGAACTGATTACAAAAGGAGAAAATACATGTGCATTGTGTAATTTAGGAATGGCACACATGTATATGAATTTTGTACTGAAAAATACATATAACCAGAAGCCCCATCTTTCCTGCTTGCCATGCACAGTATTTAACTAGAAAAAAAGCTGTTTGTGCATCCATTTTTGAATTGCTCTATGCACATGTATTTTGTGCTTGAAAATTGATTCTCAAGTACAAGGTATATAATGTATGAAGTATCCCTAAGTCATACAGTGAAGTTCCTATACTGTTGATCGCTTTTAAATAAAAGAAAATTGTCTTTATTGTCAGTACAATGGAAGTCTTTATGGCTTCCAAATAGGCATAAGCCAAAAACAAAATGCAGTGTGCTGTTCTGTACTACATATCATGTCATAATGCTACTGAACTTCAGCTGATGGTTTCTGATCCATAAGTGAATCACCATCTTACCAAATGTGGGTCACACATCTGTGGTGCTGCCACGTTTTTGTTTTTGTTTTCCTTCATTTGTGGTTTCTACTGCTTGCAAGTGAAGAATCAGGAGTGCAAAGATAACGGCTTTGGGGGGATGGGAACAGAAGGCATCCAAAATGGCTGCCACAGCATATTTCTACATCAGCAGCTGACGCAAACATCACTGGCAGCGCAATCCTGCGCAAAGTTAAAATGGGGGAGCGAGTGCTCTGCCGTTCTAAGTCATCGTGAACGTGTTGTAAAGCACATTCGCGACAACCGGAGAGTAAGGGCGGCCAGCGCAGAGGCCAGCAGCCACCCTCACTCTGCCGCTGGTTCTCCCATGCAGCCGCCAGAGGAGGTAAGCGATCCCCCGGCCGGGGCGGTCCAGGCGGTGAGGGAGGCCTGAGGTTGGCGGATCTGGTCCAGGAGGTGGGGATGGCGGCCGCCATATCCCCGTCCCCTTCCCAGGTCAGATCCACCATTATATGGCCTCCTCAGACTTGTGCCAGCTAAATAGCTGGCGGAAATCCAAGGAGGCCTATTGGGGCCTCACCAAGTTACACCCCTTCCCCCAAGGTGACTGAATAGACCCCAGGAAATGGGGATAGGATCCAGAGTATATATTGGCCCACCAGGACTCAGTAAATATTTTTTGCTGCATGCCTGAGACTGCATAAAGCAAGCTAATAAGTTGTTAGGCTTGGTACGGCATGAGTTACTATATATACAGGCCTGCATGAGCCTTATTATCGTCATTCTCTTTAAAAGCAAACTCATGTGGTCAAGTGCCCAGCAGTATGCAAGTAGAACAGTGCTACTCAAAAATAAGGTCATGAAAAACTCTTAAATGACCCAGAACACTGACAGCTTAGAGGTATTTGAATGTGTCATTTCATTGCTGCTTCTGCTGCTACTTTTCATTTGAGGACAAGTGCCAATCACAGCTGTACAAAAATCCTGGATATATAATAGGCCCAATATATGGGCAGCTCTTACTTGCACTCTCGAGGAAAGGATAAAAACAATGTCTTAAGTACAGGCAGCGGGTTAAACCGCTGAACCATAAGCTGTCGATCCAAAGGTCGGCAGTTCGATTCCCACGACGGGGTGAGCGCTCGTTGCTTGGCCAGCTCCTGCCAACCTAGCAGTTCCAAAGCATGTCAATGCGAGTAGATAAATAGGTACCGCTTGTGGGAAGGTAAACAGCGCTCCGTGTTCCAGCTGCATGCTACGTGCTGTGGCAAGGAGAGTCATGCCGGCCACATGACCACGGAGGCGTCTTCGGACAACGCTGGCTCTTTGGCTTTGAAATGGAGATGAGCACCACACCCTAGAGTCGGACACGACTGGACTTAATTGTCAGGGGATACTTCTACCTTTTATCCCCCACTTAACATGGATACATTCCCCAAAAAAACCGTCGTTAAGCAGGCCTGTCGATAAGTGGGCCTTTCCCTACCTTTTGAAGTTTGAGGCCTCTCTGAAGGCCTGTTCCTTGCCTTTGCAGGCCTCTGAGGACCTCAGAATTGCCCACAGAGGCCTCCGTAAGGCACTTCCGGTTTGCTTGATTCTCCCAGCATTATTGCAGTAAAGTGCGCAGGTTCAGGGCTTGCATGGCTGAGTAGCACTATCTATACAGCAAAAAGAGAAAGAAAAATTGTGTCTTCTGTGAGCCCCAAACAGCACTCCTGTTTAGGCTTACCATCCGTACCGGTTTTTCCGGGACAGTCCCGGGAATCGGCCACGGTTCCCGGTTTTGTCCTGGCCCGGTTTCAGAGGGATCGCCGCCGCCATCTTCTTTTTAAAAAACTTACCTGGGCGCCGGCAGCATCTTGGATCACGAAATCTCGTGTGAGGCATGATGCCCTCACGAGATTTGGGCGCCGACATCTTGGATCACGCGAGATTTCGTGATCCAAGATGCTGCCAGCGCCCGGGTAAGTTTAAAAAAAAGAAGATGGCAGCAGCGGCGAGCGGGTGTTGTCCACCCGCTCTCACACCGGCACGGAGCCAGTGAGGGAGCGGGCGACAGACAGCCTGCTTGCTCGCGCGGCACAGGCAAACAGGCTGTGTTTCACCCGGTCTCACAGCGGCTCCGTGCGGTGCCGCTGGGAGACCGGGCCAGCCTGCTTGCCCGCGCAGCGCGAGCCTCCGGCAGGCTGTGTTTCACCTGCTTGCTTGCCTGCCTGCTTGCTTGCCTGCCTGCCTGCTTGCCAGGCTGTGCTTGCCAGGCCAGAGCAGGAGGCTGGAGCCGGAGGCCGGGGAGCAGCAGCAGGAGGAGGCCGGGGAGCAGCAGTAGCGCGGGGAGCAGCAAAGGTAAGGTAATTTATGTTTATTTTTTAATAGTTAAATAATGAAAAAAATTCGGCAGCGCTGCGCACGGCATAAGGGGCGCTTCGCGCCCCCTTTAGAGTAAATTTATTCTATCTATTTTTATTTCATTTTTTTTACTTTTAAATTTTTATTATTTAATTAATTGAATGTGAGGGGGGGCTGTGGGGGGAGGTGTCCCGGTTGGGGGTTGTGAAATTCTGGTAACCCTACTCCTGTTCCAGGTGGCTGGAGCCCTGACCAGGAGCACTCTTCTTAGAGTGTGAGGATATCCTGCTTTACTTTGTTGAAGATTCCTATTTGCATATGTTTGCAAAGCTGGCCAGTCCACTGGGGCAGTGGTTTCAGGCAGCAGATTGCCTGTGTGTGTGTGTGTGTGTGTGTGTGTGTGTGTGTGTGTGTGTGTGTGTGTGTGTGTGTGTGTGTGTGTGTGTGTGTGTGTGTGTGTGTGTGTCCACCTCCATCCACCCATTCACCTCTACTGCTCAACTTGGATTGGAAAAAGAAGAGGGGGTGGAGCTGCAGGGGAAGAAAGTAGTGGGCTATTGACAAACCTCTACCCCACCATTTCCTCTCCAGGTAGCAGGAAGAGCAGAGGCTGATGAGTTACCAGGTAAGGGGAAAATATTTGGCATACTTGCTCAGACACCAGAGATTTTGGGTCAGCTCTTGTCTCAACTGAAAACAGACTTGCCACATATCAGGAACCTGCAGAGTCTGATTAGCTTTTATTTAAATTCCTACCCCACATGGAAACCTACAGGTAAGAGTCTAGTGATTTTCAGCGGAGGGTGGATTTCGATTGTGGATTTTGTTTTTGTTTTATGCTGCCTTTAAATTAGATTTGTTGTTTTTTCTTTTAATTGGATTTTGCCTCTTTGTTTCATTCTGTTTTATTTTGTTTGGTTACCTCAGGGGTAAGAAAGGCAGGATAACAGTATATTAAAATAAACCAAAATAAAATATTGCCACCTGACAATTGAAACTTGCAGGTCCTATAAACAGGGACAGTGTCAAAGGATGGCCAGGACAGGCACTGGCTGAGATCTCACACCCACCAGAGGGATCACTTGGCCAAGGGAGCCCCCAAATACCAGCGGCAATGATGACACTAGTCAACCAAGAGGCTCACATCACACGTCCCATTTACAAATGGGAGCATTCTCAGGGCCTCTAGACTCTAGAGAATGATCCCATTGACTGGTGGGATGGGTAGAATGAACTGCCATCACCTACCATTACTGTGGTAAGCTTGGGGGACTCAGGCCCAACCCACCATGGTGAAACTCAGTGCAGAGTTTTGCCCTAAGACCTCCAGCAGCCTGGCACCTGCTGTACCCATCATTGAACATCTTCTGGTCTAACAAAATGGATGACCAAACTCCAGGAAAGATCAGTTATTTCATTTGCTTTGAGAGAAACCTTAGAAGTCAACTCTAAATTTGCTTGCCTAGATATATCAATTACGAACATGGAGATACTAATAATTCCATATATTCTTCTGTTGATGAACTTGTCCGTAAAAAGTTTGAGACTTTCTAGATAGCTTTGCTACTAATCCTTCAGCACAAATTCCTTTTGCAAAGCCGCAGATCATTTTTGTAATAACTACAGTCCTTTGGCTACTGGAAGGCTGTCATGCCTTATCCATAACACTCTTCTTTCTCCACTTTAATTCTGAAGCATTTGGTTATTACTGTATTTCTCCCAGGGTATTCTATGCAGGAATTTGGTTTGGCGGGTCTCCTCCCTTCTTGCTCTAAAGAACAGAATCCTTTTAAAACATTCTGTTCTTTTGCAAAGCCACTTGATTTTTTTTGGTGTGAAAATATATCAACCATGGAAAGTAGGAGGGTATTGATTATGCAAAAGAATAGTTGTCAGGGTTTGAAGTAGATTGGTATATACTTTGGGGCATGAAAACCATGCAAGCATATGGCCAGCTATTTACATTTTAAAAACTTCATAATATAGGAGTTGAAAAGACTGTTTTTGTATGGCTCTGGGTGTATAAAAAGAGGTGAGAACTGAAACATTTCAGATGAGACTGACAAACTAATTTTGCCCCGCTTGCTGAATAGCACTTACATAATATGAAGAGATGGTCTAGATCAGGGATGTCAAATTCGTTTCATACAGCGGGCCGAAGTTAGCATTCATGACACCTACTGAGGGCTGGAAGTGATGTCATTAAGCAGGAAGTGACATCATTAAGCAGGTGATGACCAGAAATAAGCACTTTGTTCTCACCTAGGAACTCATTAGCTACAAATGACTGAAGAGAAAATATGCAAATCTTGATCATATTTTCAAGATACATGAGATCCCAATTATCACACGGACCGCCATTTTAGCACCACCGCTTCTGCCGAACAGCGTTCCCGCTAATATTTTCTCTACAGTGCAGAGCAGTTAATGAACTGAGCAGTACATAATCACTGTCATCTTAAGGCATTGGACAGTCTGATCTGTAGTGAGGTACTCGCTAGAATAATGACGCAATCCTTTGTAAAGATGCGCAGTCGACCTAAAGCCCATTCCAGGCTGCCCGGCGTTGCTAGAGCGCACCTCATGAGAAGGGGACATTCATCCCCTTCCCCAGGTGTAGGCAAGTCCGGGGCCTATGGGCCTCCGTGGATGCACGCCAGCTCCAGAAAGGCCGTGTCAGGCCAGAACGAGATGCAGTGGTTTTTGGGATATCACCTCCGATATCGCCACCCCTCCCAGCCTGGGCTGGCTAATGGCCCCCTCCCTCGCTGCCCCGGCTCACCCTCCTGCCGACCGGCACGGCTCTTACCCGCGTCGGCTGGCACGGGACGAGGTAGGTTGTAGAGTGAGAGGTGCTAACCTCTGCGTCGATGCCGCTTACTCTCCCGTAGTCACAAACGTGCTTTACAACACATTTATGATGCTTTAGGCTGGTGGAGTGAGAGCTCATGCATCACAACTACTGTGATCAGTGGCATGTTTACACAGAATTGTCATACATGACATACAATATTTCATGAACATTTGGCTCCATTATAGCAAACTGACAAAAAATATCCTCCATCTACTGAATGCTAGGTATTCTGCTAAAATGGTATCAGACCCTCTGAAAACACAGATTTACAGTACAAGCCTATGCATATCTTCTCAAAAGTAACTCCCATTGCGTTCGATGGCACACTCCTATTAAAGTGTACATAGGATGGCAGCCAGGCAACCCAATCCTGTCTAGCAGGATTCAGCAGGGCAAATAAGACACCCACCACATCCTACACAGGATTGGGCCTGTGCCAGCACAGCCGGAGGCCTCCTCGGGGTAAAGGACATCTGGCTCAGTTGGTTAGAGCGTTCATCTCACAAATGCCTGAAGATCTGCAGGACAGCAGTTCAAGACGGCCGGAAGTCTGTCGGAGAGCTGCTAGCACGTCGAGCTGATAAGCTGCAGAGCCCTGTGGGGGAGTGGAGCAGCTGAAGCTGAAGTGTGCTGAAGCGAACAACAGAGAGAGAGAGAGAGAGAGAGAGAGAGAGAGAGAGAGAGAGAGCTGAACTGTGAAAGTAACATCTCGAATGAAGGGTTCTATGAAAGATTAGAATGTTATTATATTGTAAAAACCCTTTGGGGTTTAGAACAGCCTGCCCATGTACACTGCCTTGAATAAAGTCGGAGGAGAAATCCAATGAAAGGTGGTATATAAATACTGTATATTATTATTATTATTATTATTATTATTATTAATCTCCTCCCCAATGGGTCTACTCGAATGTGTGCCATCTATTTTGCTGGCACATTCTAGCTGAATGTCTAACGCTGGACATTCCCGGGAAGGTGGATAGGATTCGGTGGAGCGTGTCGAATCCAAGCATGGATAGGATTCAGTGGAGGGCAATCCCTCCCATGACCTGGGCCCGGTGGGCCAATGCACACCTGGAACGCCCTTGGAACGCCCCCCCCCCTTTGCCACGCCATAGGGACTTACCTCTTCGGCATGGCGCTCCACCATTCTGCAGAGCGGCTCAAGCTTTTCCGCCGGTGCTGCTTACTCATTGCATGCCACAAACGTGCTTTATGGCACGTTTGTGGCATCTTAGACTGGCAGAGTGATTGCTTCGCCAGTCTAATTGTACACAGAATTGCGCTGTTATCTAAATCAGGGTCTGTTACCAGAAATTTGAGAATTGAAGTTGGAAGTGGGACCTTATTAAACTTCCTTAAGATGTTGAGTCTTTCTGGGTGGTACATACTAATACAGATATTACTATATTGTGACTTTTTGAGGTTCTCTCTTTCTGCTTTCCAGTCCAAAACCTTGTCTAATTTCACAATCCTATGTCTTTTCCCCCACCCCACCTTTCTCACTTTTTTTCCAAACTAAAAAGCCCCTGAGGTAGTCCTTCTTTGCATCTCTTTTCAAGGTACAGCGTTCTTTGTACCTTTTCTCATGATATTCTTCTGGTTTTATCGTGATTCTGACTTTCCATGGAGTCCTGGAAATGGTAGTTCTTTGATGGGCCTTTTGAACTCTGACAGAGTAGTATCGATAGTCTTGCCAAACTACAGTTCCAGGGATTCTTTGAGGGAATCCATGACAGTTAAATTGATATGCACTGTAATACCAAAATATATTTGTCATGTATTTACACCCCGAGAGTCTACCTTGGTGGATATCTCTTCCTCGATTCTCTTTTTGCCCACATTGATGTTAGAACTACTAGGGAAGTCAAAGCCTTGTTGAGGTTCTTCGAAGTGAGTCACAACTTTCCGCAAGACTTTCTTTTTCAGGTTTCACAACCCACAGGTTCTGCAACCCAGAAATAGACACAAGAGTGGGAAATGTGAAACTGTGCTCTCAAGCCCTCACCAGTTTAAAATAGGAAAAAACACAAAGGTTACGTAAATTAAAGCAAGATCCGCAGAATGTGAGAAGGATTCCAGTGTCATGGAGGTCCTCAAACCTTGTAATGGCTACATTTAACAGAGGGAGTACTTTTTATTATTATTAACCATCCATTTTTTTCAGTCTAGTTGCTGGGGGAAGAGGCAGGTTTCAGTGTTAATTTACAATTAGCAGATGTGAGGACTTGCCCCTTCAGAGGTCAACTGCCACATGCCACAAAGACTCAACATTCCAAATGCTTTCATCGTTTTGTCTTCTTGAAGAAACCTTCTCCAGGGTTTCAGCAATCGTCTTTTCCACTCTTACATGGAAGTAATTGAATCTAGGATCTTCTGTGTACAAAGCAGATACTCTGAGCAGCAGCCCCAAACCAAAGCATTGCTAGGAAAACACTGGGGTGGGAACCCCGTGTTTTCCTCAGAACATCTAGATCCACCCCAGCCTTTTGCTTTCTGACACCTTATTGTCTTAGAAGTGACGTTGTAGCAACTTGTACAGCTGGAAGACTGTGTGTGATGGGATATTTGTTCCCAGTTCTGCTGTTGAAAATTCATCTATAAAATAAAATAATTTTTTTCAGAACACATACAATGGATCATTCAAGGCTTCTGAGTCTCTATATTATTACTATGTGGGTTACTTAAGTTCCACTGTAATTGAAAGCCAACACCTCATTGATTTAATACCCTCAAGGTTGGCAATTTTATCACGTTGATAACCATTTCAAATTCAAATACTCTGGATTTTCATTTCAATTCAAAAGATGGCATGCTTAAGAAAAGAACACTAGGGATACAATGCACAAGTTCCTATGTAGCATTTCTTTGGGATTGCCAGCATGTTCTAATGGTAGCAAGTGGTGATTTCATTTTAAATCTGATCTTGTGTGTGATCCCCCTCAAAAACCTTTTATTTGATACAAAAAAAATGTTCAGATGTATGAAAGAAGGAAACAATCCTTTATCATTTGAGTGCTTGTGTATTTTTCTTCTTGGGGCTAATAGCAGTTGGAGATGATTTTCATTGGGAAAATGGTGTGGGGGGGAGGGGAGAGGTTCAATTTGCCTACCTCCATTACCATTAGTCAGAGTGGATTCTTCTCCAAACATAGCTAGGGATGGACCATTCATAAAGCCGACTGAGACAATCACCTCAGGCAGCAGATTGATAGGGGGTATCCACTTCCATCTGTCCACTCACCTCTGTTGCTCCTCTTCCAACCCAGGGAGATGGAGGAGCAGAGGAAAGGGGCACATCACCAGGAAAGGGGGGGCAGTATTTGGCATGCTGCCTCAGGCACCAGGAGGTGTAGAGCTGGCCCTGACCACAGCTGCTGCTACATTTTGAAATGAAATTATATAAATCTAATTTGCTTCAGTTACTGTACTATTCCTATCATTTTATTTGTTCTTCAACCTGCATCCATCATTTGTTTGACCATATTTTATTGCAAAAAGCACACTTATCTCTCATTCTGCACTGCAGTTGCTGTTTTTGTATTTGTTAGTTCTCTGTGTTCAGGTGTACATGTGTAGTATTTTTACTTTTAACATTTTAGCTTGTTTGCGAGATACGTTTAATAAAATTCATTTTTTTAAAAGAGTGAGAGGTCACTGGGCGATACCACTTATGTCACCACAGTATCTCTCTCAAGGCCCAATCCTATTCTTGAGATACGGCAGGCAGTATAACTCCGCGTATGCTGGTGCAACAACAGCCTTACCAGTGTAGAAGCCTGCCTGCTGATGGACACAACACAGATACCGGAGTAATGTTGGAAGAACTCTGCACCAACATAGCTTGGAAATTACTCAGACAAGCACAACTCTGCCAGCAGAGAGGCCAAAACTAACTCCTGATTCAGACAATGGAACCAGTGACATGAGGTCCAGACCCAGGGAGGCACAGTCACACACTCTCTCCTCCCCTATCTCTCTCAGTGTATCTTACCTTCCTTGAAGCACTTTCACACTCATTCTTGCTCTCTTGCTCACTCTCTTTCCCCTATTTTTTTAAACAAACTCACCTCTTCTTCCTTCACTCAGAGCTAGGGAGAGCTCAGCAACACCTCTCCCTCCAGGCAGCTTAATTTCTGCCTCTCCTGCTGCTCTAAGGAGCCTATCCCTGCACAGAGGCTTCTCTTTTTTCATGGCTTTATTAAACATAACTGAGGCAATTCTTCCTGCTACCTCTCCAGAGCTTGATGATGCAGCTGCCCTGCCTGCTTTTCATTGGATGCCAGCTATCCTGCCTGCTTTTCATTGGATGCCAGCTACCCTGCCTGTTTTTTTATTGGAAGGCAGCCATGATTGCAACCTAACTGACTAACAGCACAATCCTGTGTAACCTTGCACTGGTGTAACAGTAGATGCACCGGTGTAAGTGCACTTATGCCGGTGCATCTACTGTTACACCGGTGCAAGGTTACACAGGATGGCACTGTAAGGCAGTTCTCCTGTATTGTAGTGTGTGCGTGCGTGCGTTGCTTAACTCATTGACAGTGCTGGAGAGGAAAGGTGCAACAACAGGTGCAACAACAGCCAGGAGAGGGAAAGGTACTGCTCCAAGCCACTATGCTCTCTACAGGACACAAGTGCATATACACTCTGGTGGCACCACTCTCACAAACATCAAGTGCTTGACTGGTCCCCGGATCTTTCCACTCATTCCAGGATCCAGCACCAGCCCATATAGCCCTTTGATACTTCTCTTAGGCTGCAATCCTATACACACTCCTG
This sequence comes from Plestiodon gilberti rubricaudatus, assembly GCA_026170595.1. Lineage (NCBI taxonomy): Eukaryota > Metazoa > Chordata > Lepidosauria > Squamata > Scincidae > Plestiodon > Plestiodon gilberti. Next base: position 69,371,587 of record JANXHW010000002.1, read on the forward strand.
TGAGTAACCCCATTGGACTTACTTCTGAGTAGACATGCATAGGATTGTTCTCTTATTCCAAGCTTCCTACATTTACCCTTCACTGTAAGCACACAGTAGTTCCATTGGCCTTCATGGAATTGATCTGAGATGTGCCTATGAAGATTCTGACCAGCCTAATATCTCAAAAAAACAAGTAGCTGCAGTTTAAATGTTGTTGCAGGTCAGAACTGGGGCAGCCTGAGAAGTAAATAAGAGGAATTTTGCTGCACTCTAAAATGTGGTGCAAAAGACTACCTGTTTGGTTGTACTCATCTGCTTTAGTGATTAGTATTGGCGTTTGAAAAGCCACCCCTTCACTCCTCTGGGCATAAGGGCAGCCAAGGTTAAGCTAAGTGCTTGTGAAAGCCAAAGAAGGGCAACTGTAACTGATGGTAATAATCACAGTGATTTGTGGATCAGGGGAGGAGTTAATTTGGCTATTTCAGAGTTTATTATAGTCTTATGACAGCCTGGTTTGACCTCTGCACAGGGGGGAAAATGGGAAGAAAAAGACTAGAGTCAACTATACTTGCTATATGAGAGAGGATAAATTTTCTCTGCAAGCAAATTCCCCAGTTCAATGTCAGGACAATATTCCAGTCTTTCTGCGGTACAAGAATGACTCCATGAGGATCCAGTTCCGTTAACCTTTTGGATGTGTACAGAGAGAGCATAGTTCAAGGCGGTGTACATGGGCAGGCTGTCCTAACCCCCCTTGGGGGGGGTTACAATATATATAAATGTCCAATCTCTCATGAACAACTACTTTCCAGTTGGTATCCTTTTACAGTCTGACTTTTTTCTGCTGGCTGGCGCCTTCCACACTCGACCGACACAGCTGGAAGCTCTTATTTCTCCTCCTGGAGGCTTTCACAGCTTTTTGCCGGCGGCGTGCCTCAAACTTATCAAGTTCACCGGTCTTCAGGCTTTGAAGGCAGCAGCTCTCCCAACTGATGTCTTCCACCAGGGATGTAGTCTAATGGGGAGGGAGCAGAGCTCTGTGACTTTTCCTCCAGCAGGAGTGGTGACATCATCAGTAGGAGTGCTCAAGCGCTGCCTTTGAAACTTTATTCAAAGGACCTTAGATAAGAAGAGCAGGCTGGCAGGAGGTAATTTGCCTAGGGGGCACATGTTAATGTCTTCTAGGCCATCATCTTTCCTAAGGGCTGTGTGAGAGCCAGCATGGTGCTCATGTTACATTTAAGTTACAATTCTTTGTAAATGTACTTGGGAGTAAGTCCTATTAAACACAGTGGAACTTACTTCTGAGTAAACATGCACAGACTAGCACACTAATATATCTTTTATATTTCTTTGGCATTTTTTTCATCTCCTTTTTCAATTTTTATACATTTGTTATAAAGAGTTTGAGATGAAATGAATGAGGGAATGCTTTGGGAGAGGAAACAGTGGGTAAGGCCATCCACCCTAGATACCTCCTTCAACAAGAAGGCCGTAGGTTCCAAGGATGAAGCACAACTTGGCTCATCCTTCTGGAAGCAGCTCTTCCCATCATCTTCCACCCCTGCCATGTAGGGAGGAATGACAGTAGCGGTGGTCAATTAGAGAGCAGGTTCCGACTTAATGCACTGGTGAATACAGTGAACTCCTCTACATTAGAACACTATTATAATTGCCTCCTATAGTGCTGTTTCACACAGCACCCCGGTTTGCAGGAACAGAGTCACAGCACCATAGGAGGCATTACTAGAAATTCATGATTCAGGTCCTAGGCTATCAACCTGTTCTGAATAGGGTTGCACTCCTTCTGCAGGAACAGGTGCAGAGCTTGGGAGTCCTCATGGATCTGCAGCTACTCCTGGATCTCCAGGTGGTGGCTGTGGCAAGAGGGGCTTTTACCCAGCTTCTGTGGTTGTATTTAGGCCAGTCAGATTTGGCCACAGTGGTCCACACTTTGGTGACATCTCAGTTAGATTATTGTAACATGCTCTACGTGAGGCTGCCCTTGAAGATTATCCAGAAACTGCAGTCAGTGCTGAATGAGGCAGCCTATGTGTTTGCTGAGGCTCAGTGCTTCATCTCTATTGTGCTGCTGCTTTGGTGGCTTCACTGGCTGCCAATTCATTTCCTGGCACAATTCAAGGTGCTGGTTTTTAACTTTAAAGCCCTTTACAGCTTGGGGTTGGGGTATCTAAGGAATCACCTCCTTTCATACAGTCTGGCCCACCCCCTAAGATCATCTGACAAGGTCCTCTTGTGAGTGTTGCCCCTGTTGGAGGTCAAGGGATGGCAGGAAGGAATAGGACTTTCTTGGTGGTAGCACCGCAATTGTGGAACTACCTCTCCCATTGTATTTCTGAAGCTGACATTTCTCCCTTGCTAGTGCATGCTTCAAGCTACCTTTGCCTCATGGCTTCCAAGAAGCAACCTGGCAGTTCTACAAGGAAGTGTGAGTGATGTGTGGTTGACGTCACAAATACTTGTTTTCTTTTATGACATGCAATGTGAAATGGCTTCTAGGAAATCACATATGAAGAACTATACAGTTGGTCTGCATCTTACATGAGGATCATGTACCAGAGTCAGCGCCTAAAGCCAAATTTGCCTTTAGTCAAAATTACTGTACCTTGAAAATCTCTTATGATCTCTTAGCCAAAATTTACATAGTGCCTCTTTAAAAACAACAAGAGGCCAGTGGGAACTGAGATCAACTGAGAGAACAGCAGCTTCATTCTCTGATCTCATGCTCACTCCAGGGCATGTAGCTAGTAAGTGGAATGGCAGGCAGAATTGTCTGTACTATTCAAACCGTTGTTTTTCTTTGTATTTTTGTTTGTTTGCCTAGCGCATGTACAGTGGCCCCCCCATATCCATGAATCCGATATCCGTGGATTCACCCTGGCTCCCCCTCCCATACCCATTTCCTTTCTTTATCTTTATAGCTTCCTGCTTCCTGTTTAATGGAGCCTCTCCAGCATGCAGGCTGCTTGCCTGCTTCATCGCTGTAAGCAGCATGCTGTTTATAGCGTTTTGGTTAAGCAAGAAACACACTGACCTGGTGCCAGCTCTAAGAATAAAAATAAAGGTAATGAGCGCAGGGAGGGGGGAGTCAGAGCCCCCTGCAGGTGATAGCGTTCCCCCCCATCCACAGGTTCCCGGTATTCCGGTTCCATGGGGGGGGGGCGCTATCCCCTGTGGATACCAGGGCCTCGCTGTAGTTAAATTCACAAAGTAAAGTCTGTGTAAGATGCAGGCTGACTGTATAGGAAACTTCATTCATGGATACTATAAAGATTTGCAAAGTTATCCTACAATTGTATCTGTTTCAGCAAACCGAAATGAATGACACTTCCTCAGAAGTTACCTCTATATAAATTAATGGCAGGAATCACTAACAGAAAAACTATTGCTGGGAGGAAAAAAGCAAGAAGAAAAGAATACAACAGTGGTACAGACCCTCTGTTTAAGTGAGAGGTTATATTCTCTCCCTTTCATTTTAAACAATGCTTTTTTGCTGAACCTGTTTCAGCTGAATGGTTAGCGATATCACACCTAAGTCAATTAAGACTGAGATGCTATCTTACTTTGTTCATCTGGATTTTTATTTTTAATATAATGCACTTATTCTTACCTAGTGAGGATAAGTGCATTATACAATGAATTCAGAGGTCAGTGTAGGAAAGCATAAAGGAAGGCATTTTTCATTGTAGAGAAAATTGGGACTAAAAGCTTAAGCTCTTCCAAGAAGTTGGGGGATGGGTAGGGGATTGTCAGCCCATTAAATATGGGATAGAAATAAAATCCGAACATCTCTCCACTCCTGTCAGCATCAGAATATTAAACTAATATTTATTGATTTTTAATGACATTTATAAGACACTTGTCTGAAACTAATCACTAAAGTAGCATACAGAACCAATGTATTAAAAATGAACAATAAAATGCATCAATTATATACAGGTAATGAAAACATTGAATCAATACTAATAATACCTAAAAAGCAGCTGCAGCAGTATCCAGTTGAAAGTTTGAAGCATAAAGACAGGGAAGTGGTCTGGAGAGTTCCTTTGGGGAGTCCATTGCTTTCAGAATAAGCCATCACTGAAAAATATTCTGGTCCTTGCTCTAACATAGAGGACATAGAGCATGGCCTCCTTGGCTGACGGGGTAAATGGATGGGTTTAAATGGGAAAAGACATTCCCTGGGAACATATAATAAACAAAATGGCAGAATGATCAGAATGAAAGAACTGAATGACCAAATCTAAAACTAATGAATTCATGAAATCCAAATTTCATTGTCTCTTTTTTCGTTTGAGAAGTATGGGAGGCTGGGCCCTCAGACTGAAAGTCGAATGCTGTAACAACTGAGTTATCCAAGTCCTCCTAAGGGATGTCTAAGGCCCATCACCAGCATGAAACACATTCCTCCAGGGACTCATGCACATCTCCATGATACACAGAAGAGGTAGCTAGAAGGATCTGTTGCTGATATTCTGCACGTATGTGAGGAAGTGCTTGAAGCTTACACCATCAGATTGGCAGCACAATCCTGCTGCAAGTTGCACAATCCTAATTGGCCGGCCGCTGCATCCTGAGCAGGATGTGGCCTGCACTGGCACAGCCAGCGCTCACTTTAGGGGAAAGAGACATTCGTCCCCTTACCCTGGTGTAAGCCTCAGAGGGCCGAATGGGCCTCCTTGGATGTGCACCAGCTCTGGAGCTGGCACACAACTGGTGAGGCCGTGTAAGGTCAGCCTGGCCTGGGAATGGGGCTTGGGATATCGGCGCAACCCAGCACTGATACATACCCCCTCCCAGGCTCCTCCGGGATCCCCAGCCCTCCCTCCCCCTGCCTGCATTTGGCAGCTGGGTCCGGGAACTGTGGCTGAGTGAGTGGTGCCAGCCTCTGCGCTGGCACTATTTACTCCAGAAGTGCTGTGAAAGTGCCTTATGGGTTGCGCCGTTAGTGTCTTATGCTCTACCAAGTTCTCTGAGCTCAGGTGGCTCCTCACCTGCATCCACCTCAGTCTGAAGTGCCAAGGTGTCTCAGGTCAGTAGGAGTGCCCTTCTCTGGCAGAGCAGGAGGAAGAACAAAAGGTGGCAACACCACGCACATGTTAACACTTTTGTGTAGGGCCTGTGTTTCAGAAGAAATAATGTGCAGTACTTTTTATTGCACTCAAACATGCTTTATTGTAGGGCAGAACACAAGTAAGTGCTGAGGTTCGTACAGCTCTTTCAGCAAAATTATTGGATACTGGATGGTAGAGTGAGGTCTGAATGTGTTTAATTCCATTTTTGCTCAGGAACCTTTAAAATGCTGGGTGGTGAAGTTTGGTTAATTATCTGTGAACAGAACAATGGGCATCCATGGGTGGCAAAGGTCTGTCAATTTTTTTTAGCCGTTAGCTGCTGAAGTTTTTGAGCTTACTAGTTGCATTTCCAACCAATTTGAGTTGGCATCTACAATAATCAAATCATCTTCCCATGAAGGTTTCATCAAAGTCCAGATGCATTGTTATCCTGGCCACTCCCAAGGCCGATGGTGTGCCAATGTTGGAGACTGTTGATACATCTGGCATTGGAGATACTTCATGACTATCATTCCAAATCTTCATCTAAGTGAAGCCACCAAACGTAGCTGTGAATAAAGATCTCATGCACAAAATTCTTGGATGGGTTTCATGCTGCTCTGCCAGAACATGGTGTTATCCTTCTGAGAGAACTACAACTCAGGTACCCCACAGTATGCAGCCATTCTCTATGCTCAGTTCTGTACTCCTGCTCCTAAATAGGTGGCATTCTTCTCCTGGCTTGTTTTTGACCATCCCTGTAATATGTACTACATTACCAGGAGAGGAGAAGATCCTGTCTAGTTCATATTCTTAATGTGGAAGTCTTCAATGGGGTCTTGGCCAGATGTTCCATCAATTGTACAACTTTCATTGGGACCTCCTCATCTGGAGGTGATTCAGGTAGTGGAACTCGGCTGCTAGACACAGAGCGGCAAGAGGACATCAATAGAACACACTTTTTAGCTGCAGAGGACACTAGATATTAACTAGTGCCAGCAGCTTATCTCTCGCTACTAGAGTTCCCTAGGCATAGAAGGGCCTTCTTTTTGGCCAGGTGGAGAGCCTGGCATTTCTGGAGGGTTGTTTTAGAAGGACCTCAATACCTGATGTCTGTGCAATTTGGGAGAAGTGGAGACAATAGAGCAGGGGTGGCCAACCTTTCAACCTGAATGCTCCTGGCCCTTGAATGGTTGTATAGGTGAGGTCATTTCAGCAGGTGCAGCCATTGGCGTCGCTCGAGGTTGCTTTCTCTCCGCTGATGGGCTCCTACGACGAGGGGGTGGGGCGCCACGTGCAGGAAAGTAACAGTGGGGCGGAAAGCTGCAGAACTTAGCTTTCCGCCCCACCTCGAGCGACGCCAGTGGATGCAGCTGCTTTAGCAGTACCATCAGCAATTGCAGCTGCCAAGATTCTGTCTTCTGCACAACTCTTAAGAGCGCAGAGGCCCTAATGGTGAAAGGTTGGCCACCCCTGCAATAGAGCACGTTCTGTTTCACTATCCATTTTATCAGGGGCTGCGTGCTAGGTTTATTTTTCCCTTGATTAGGAAATACTCCAGTTTGACTGATGTGGAGTTGACTAAGGTGCTCCTCATCATGGAAAAGTTCCTGGTTCACAATCCGGTGTGCAAGCTTTTTGGCAGCTGCTTGTAAAACTCGTAAGAGTATTGTCAGCAACGAGGGAAGATTCTAATGCTGATCTACGCTCTGTTTATCTGCCCCCCTTTGCGTAACATTTTCCACCTGTCATAACTTAGGCTTGGCTAAAAACCTCCCCTCGATAAGTGATGTTTTGTCATTGTTGTGTTTTGCTGTGTTATGCTGGTCTTTATTTGTTATTTATTTAAATAATTTTACCCCATCTTTCTCCCAATAAGGGCAATCAAGGCGGCTTACAATTAAAACATGTTAAAATACATAATAAAATACAATACAATAAAAATAATTAAAACAGGTAATTAAAAAAGTAAAACAAACAAACCCCAGTGGGTCTCGTTGGGATTACATTAATTAAAAAGCCAGCCCACCATGTCAGCCATCGAACGCCAACCTGAATAAAAACGTCGTTGACTGTTAATAAACTATATTGGATATTGGAGGTCATGGAACTCTGCTAGGGCATCAACGTTGCCATCATATGAAGCTATCTCAACGGCCAACACTGTAGTCATGCTGCTGCCATAGTTGGCATTGGTTTTTTCCACCAACAAGTGGTTTGTTGTCTGTTACAATTGGTGAAAGGTTTTCCATACAAGTCCTGATGGAATTATTGTTTAAATGGTAAATATGATAACTCTATTCTCCTTTTCTAGTTGAGAATAACCTTGTTCAGCTGTACTGTATTTAGTGGCCTGGAAGTATACCTACTGGATCGTTCCTCCTTATTTCCCATTTTCTGTGACAAACTAGCCCTGGATTCATATGGCAAAGCACCACAGGGCACTATTAATTCTTTTGTGGGGTCAAAATAGACCACGAGCTCTGAGGATTTGAGTATCCTCTTAGATTACCTGGAATGCTTCTTGTCATTTTCCCCAGTGCAACATTCCTCAAGAGCTGATGTAAGGGTTCTAAAAGGGCTGCAAGTTTTGAGAAGATCCTATGATAATAGTTTAACTTAACACATCGAATTAAGTTCGGAGCTCTAAAGTGTCTTATGGGATTTTTTTTTTCACTCTCTCTGACTTTCTCTGCCATAGGATGGACTCGATCCTTGTCAAACATGTAACCCAAGTACTAAACCAGTGACCTTATGAAAAAGCATTTCTTCTCTTTTCAGCAAAAGTACTTTGATTGGCCCCCTTTTGGATATACAGCCTGGCTTTAATCCCCTTTAATCCTCAGTCCCCGTCCTTTCAGCTAAATTCTACCAAACAAGTTGGCCTTTTTTTTCCTTTTATCATTAGTGCTTTTAAGTCTCTCTGATGCCCTGTATATTTCACATTGGCACATACTGATCCTGCAATGTCACTTGTCTATTCCAGTAGTTTCAGACTTATTTATATTGTTTATAAATCTCTTTATTAATCATTGCAACTGAAGTCCTTGCATCTGTCTCTATGCAAATTATCAATTCTTTTTTAATGGATTATATAACTCTATACAGTGGGACCTTGGTATCTGCGGGGGTTCCATTCTGGAACTCTCCCCCCATTACCTAGAATCTGTGGATACTGGGGTCCACCTTCAGAATGCTGTAAAAAGTAGGAAAAAGCCCCCCAATCCACATTTGTACCTTTGCGCAGTCAAACCGCACTGTTTTCAAGCCTCCACAGGGCTTCTGCAAGCTGAATGACCCACTTCCGGGTCACACGACGGCTCCTCTCTTCTCCCAGATTCGCCCCAGAATGTATTCTGGGGTAAGGCTGGGAGGAGAGTCTTCTCGCAACCTGGAAGCTTGCAGAAGCTCTGCGGAGGCTTGGAAACAGCGCGGTTTGACTGTGCAAAGGTACAAACGGGGATTGGGGGGCTTTTCCTCTACTCTTTACAGTGTTCTGGTGGACCCCATGGATCCGGGACCCACACTAAGTCAAATCCGCGGATCCTGGATCCACGAATAGAAAGGTCCCACTGTAGTTACTTTGAAGGGCTCAACCTTCTCTTCCATTTCAGAGTATAGAGTGTAGACAACCTCCTGTGAACGTTTTCCCTCCTCCTCTAGTTAACAAACCTACTTTCTTCTGTTTCCTGGAAGGTTGCTAAGAAGTAATGGATATCACCGATATATGGATAAGTGCACCTAATATGTTACTAATACTGATAATTATTACAGTGTTAATTGTTTTAGCAAATACATGGTGGGAGTAAATATCTATAAATAACAAAAATGATCACTGATATCTGTTGTATGAATCTGAACTCTTTTTATAACTGAGATACATGCAACAGAAGACTTTCTTTTTCCAGTTGGCCTTCCCTTCTTAGTTAGTTGCTTTTGGCACTGGCGTCGCTCGAGGTGGGGCAGAAAGCTAAGTTCTGTAACTTTCCGCCCCACCATTACTCTCTTGCACGAGGCGCCCTGCCCCCTCGTCATAGGAGCCCGTCAGCGAAGAGAAAGCAACGCGCAGGAGAATCCCTGCGCGTTGCTTTATCTCCGCTGACGGGCTCCTATGACGAGGGGGTGGGGCGCCTCGTGCAGGAGAGTAACGGTGGGGCAGAAAGCTGCAGAACTTAGCTTTCCGCCCCACCTCAAGCGACACCAGTGGCTTTTGGTTTTGTGATTGTAGTATTCTATGTTTTGTTGCAATGTTTTTATTGCACTGTTCTATATTATTAGTTAATTATTACTGCACTTTATATTTCATTATTATTTTTTATTGTACTGTTTTTCAACAATATTGTACGCCACCTCGAGCACTCCAATTATTCAGAGGGAAAGTCACAATACAAATAACAAATAAAATTAATAAATGGTGAAGCTCACTCACGTGGCCTTGTTGTTTTGACTGACATCCCTGCTACATTTTCTGTCTAAGTATCCGCAATTTCTAGCCGACGCCATCTATGGCATTTGGACATTTTATGTTCACAAACTGCACTGAATGCATTCCTCCAAAACGAATGCATCTTTCTATGGTCTTTTCTGTTGATTCGGTATTTTATTTATAGATTTCATAGGAGTGTTCTTGTTTTCTAAATGCAAATCCTTTATGTCCCTCATTGCTATTTCCATAGCTGTTGCTAATTCAACAGTTTTTGCCCAGGTCAGGTGATCTTCTGCCAACAATTACCTTTGAATTTTCTCCTCATTTACTCCACAAATCTCTCTCAACATAGCATCCATTTACTCCTCTCTCTCTCTCTCTCTCTCTCTCTCTCTCTCTCTCTCTCTCTCTCCAGAGCAGTGGTTCTCAAACGTTTTAGCACCAGGACCCACTTTTTAAAATGACACTCTATTGGGACCCACCTAGCTTTACAAGACGTAAAAAAGGGTGATCTAAAAATATATAAATTTATTTACAAGTGCTCAGCTGCTTGCAGGGTAATTAGCAGCTATCTTGCAAACTGCAGGAACTCAGCTCTTTGAAGGGCAATTAGCAGCTATCTGATTTTTGAATAGCCTCAGGGCTTGTGGCAATTACTGATCTGATCATTCCATCACCTGGGACCCACCAGAAATCAGGTCACGACCCACCAAGTGGGTCCCGACCCACAGTTTGAGAAACACTGATCCAGAGCATTACTAAATTAGTAGTGCTCTGTTATTTGCTAGAAAATAGTGACCCAATCTTTTAGACTGCCAATCCTCTTTTTCTCGATCAAACATCTCCATTTTACCCTAGGATGTTCTAGCTAGATTTTCTTGCCACCACATTTGTTTAGGGCTTGTGTTGCAGAAGAAATAACTCTTCACTTTTTATTGCAGTCAAATGAGCTTACTTCTTTATTGTAAGACAGAACACAATGGCACAATCTTATGCCTGTCTTCTCAGCAGTAAGTCCTATTGAATTCAATGATACTACTTACTCCCAGGTCAGTGTGTATCAGATTGCATCCTAAGTTAGAAATGGAAGGGAACAGTTTCTGGTCAACCCGGTCCCAGGAAAGGTGGAGCCACACACTGGTGTCTCTGCAGGGGGGGCGGAGCTCTAAGTTCCTCTGAGGCTCCGACCCTCCGTTACACCAGAGCACGAAGCGGCCCCGCCCCCTCGCCTTCGGAACCATTCAAGGCGGTGAAAACGCTGCTTTCACCGCCTTGAATGGTTCCGAAGGCGAGGGGGCGGGGCCGCTTCGTGCTCCGGTGTAACGGAGGGTCGGAGCCTCGGCGGAACTTAGAGCTCCGCCCCCCCTGCAGCGACGCTAGTGGAGCCACCTCACTACTCCAACTAAGAAGAAAACCTGCTACTACTGATACCTCCAAGACAGAAACACCTGCACAGGGACGTGAGCCCCTGAGGCTTCAAATTAAAAGACTGATGCTCTACCAATGCTGCTCTATCCAAGTTCTACAAAAAGGAGTTTGAGGCAGCCTTCCAATGTGAGACTGATAGTGCAATCCTATGTATGTCTCCTCAGAAGTAAGTTGCATTGTGTTCAATGAGGCTTACTCTCCTAGGAAAGTGTGTGCAGGATTGCAGCCTGAGCTACGTTCCTCCAGTGACGTGTGTACAGCACCAAAGGAGGCAGCCAAGAGGATCTGCTGGCCGCAGAGATTTCCAACGTTTGCCCGAGCAGGGGCTGATGATGAACATGCTGATGCTCCACCACCACCTGAGCCACCTAGACGGGGGACAAGCACAAGCTGTTACATTCACACCCAGCCTCACACTGAAGTGCTAACGTGACTTGAGCTAGAAAGAGCACACTTGCCCCCAAGTCCTGCCCAGCCATGATGTGACCTGATGCAGGTTGTATCCGTGGGGTGGTGGTGGTGGTGGCAGATTTGGGGTACCCTTCACTCTGAGCCTGTCACTGCCTCCTTCCAGCTCGTCATGGATGCGAGCCACATTGATCTGCATCCCACTAGCTAAAAGCAGGTGAAAAGCAGATCACCGGGTTCCTTACTGTGCTGTGTCACACAGTGTTTGCAAACCCGGATGTGCAGGACCTCCAGTTTATTTACAGGGACCGTGTGAGCATTCACACAGTCTCTTTTCAATAACATCAGAAGTCCTGTACTTCTGGATTTGCAAAAACTGCACAATGTAGCACAGTAAGGAGTCCCCCCCCCCCACTACCCTGTGGCAGAGGCAGCAGCAGCAGATCTGGGGCATCGGGCAGCATCCCTGGTTATATTGCCCCTGCCTCCCCCTCACGTGATGTGGACTAGAAAACAAAACCAAGATTGAATCCTGACATGGTTAAGATGGTTGGCAGGCTTTGTGAACCAGGGAAGAGAGGGACAATAATGACTCCCTTCATGGCTGGGTCCAGTCGTCACTGGGGATACATGGATCAGTCACTTGACTTAAAGTCTAGATTACAATAGGACCAGGAGTGCTTTTCAATGCCTTCATCTGTTGAGAGGTCTGTGATGCTTTCTATGAAGTTCAGACCAAGAAACTATCTTTTATGCCTAGAATGCTGCAAGTACAGCAAGTCCTTACTTAAAGTCGTTTCGTTTTAAAGTTGATGGGGAAATGCCATAGGAAAGTTTATGCAGAGGCGTCGCTCTGGTAGGGGCGGGGCCGTAAGTATCGCTCCGTCCTAGACCCTTTACCGAGCAAGCAGGAGGCGGCCCCGCCCCCTCACTGTCGGAGCCTTTCCCCTGCGGAGAAAGCAGCAGGCAGGGTCTCTTGCCTGCTGCTTTCTCCGCACGGGAAAGGCTCCGACAGTGAGGGGGCGGGGCCGCCTCCTGCTCGCTCGGTAAAAGGGACTCGGACGGAGCGAAACTTACAACCCCGCCCCTACCAGAGCGACGCCTCTGCATTTACGTTTATCTAGCAACCTATGTTTTCATTATAATTCATTTCGCTTAAAGTTGCAGTTTCCAAGAAGATCCTATCAACAACTTTAAGTGAGGACTTGCTGTATATTGCTTTAGGGTTTAACTGGGGCTACCCCCGAGGAGTATGCAGAAATTTGGACGACATCAGAGCATAACAGTTCATGTTTTGATGGGTTCAGATCCCTGGTAGTAACCTGCATCAGTGGTCCAAAATCAGCACTCACTTCCTGTTGTCTTTTCTGCACATTTCAAGATGCTTGTTTGACAAATGCAGCCCTACCTTACATGGGCCCACCATGACTGAGGAGGACCATGTCCTCACTTGTGTTTTCACCAACATCCCTCAGACTGACCAAGTGAGTCTTAGCAGCAGCATCTGTGCAGCCAGCAAGGATACCACACAAGCCTGCAAAGAGGCATTTTTTGTAACTGCCCTGCAGCACTGCAGCTTTCCTTGAATGGATGCAGAGCCCTGCAAATGCCTCTACTTTTGAGTGGCATTTAAGCTCACTGGATTTCTTGGGCACAGCTCCTGTGCCTTTAAATGGCTCTGTGTCCCCAGCACGGCAGCATCTGCATGCTGGGAAAATCCTCACCTGCTGAATTTCAACACCTTAAGTACAGCTGTGAAAACGACTGTAAACTTACAGGAACCCTGTAAGTACAAAAGACCACGTGACTGGCATTTCATGATAGTGATTAATGCTGCTGAGGAACTGGGATTTTAACAGTTAGTACTTATCTGTTGTCAGGTTTTTAATTGCTCTGTTTTATTTTTGCTTTTGCTTTGTGTGTGTGTGTGTGTGTGTGTGTGTGTGTGTGTGTGTGTGTGTAACTATATTGTTACCTGTTCAGAGCCTCTGGGGTGGAAAACACATCATATAAAGATTAAAACACAGACAAACAAACCATTAGACCCTAGTGCAGTCCAATTTCAGCACATAACTGCACAATCCGATGCATGTCTACTCAGAAGCAAGTCCCATTGTGTTCAGCAAGGCTTGTTCCCAGGAAAGTGTATATAGAATGGCAACCTAAGAGGTTTATATCATGCATGATGTGAAGGTGGATAGAAATAACGTTTTCTCCCTCACTCTTTTATATTGTTATATGTAACATATAATTCAAAGCTCAGTGGTAAATCACATGTCTTGCTTTTAGAAGAGCTAAAGTTTAATCCTTGGCATCTCCAGGTAGGGTCAAGAAAAGACTCCTGTCTGCATTGACAATACTGAGCAAGCTTGGTGCAAAGCAGCTCCTTATATGCTCCCATTGCACTAAAACATGATTTCACCTCAGTGAAGTTGACTGGTAGTAGATTCCAAACAGACAAGTGAAATGCCCAGTTAATGTATGGAACTCACTGCCACAAGATGTTGTGATGACTACAATTTAAGAAGGCTTTAAAAGGGACTAATGGCCTAATCCTATCAGGCCACTTTGTCATCAGAACTCGTGTTTGGCGGTGCAGCAGCCTTTCTGGCCTAGCAAATCGCAATGTACTATCATCATATGCAACTGGGCTGCTGCCAGAAATGGAGACTGGCAGTTGGCTGCATGACAGCGCCCCGTGAATATGCCCCAGTGCTGGTAAGTTGGCGCTGGGGACAGGTAGTGGGCGGAAAGGAGCGGGGGGCGTCACTAGGGTGCACGTCACCCTAGAGCGGGACGCGCACGCGGCACCCCTGCCCTAGGGTTACATCGGCGCGCATCACCCTAGTGACCCCCCCATGCACCCTCAAAGAAATTTGACGCGGCGCCTTTGGCGGTGCAAAGGACTTACCCCCGCTGCTGCTGGCTCCGAGCGTCCTCCTCCTCTGGTAGTCCGAGGCCTTCTGAGAAAGCCCAATGTGTCAATACGTGAACTTTTAGCTTTTTCGCGCATGCGCACAACGTTTCTGAGGGCAAAGGGCTGCACTTTTGCCCTCAGAAACGTTCTACGCATGCACGAAAAACCTAATAAATGACGCATCGACGCATTGGGCCTTCTCAGAAGGCCCCGGACCGTCGGCCGGGGTGGACACTCTGAGGCCTTCTCCCGGCCTCGCAGCCTCCGGAGGGTGACGCACGGGTCACGGGTGACGCGCGTCAGTGCGTGCATCATCCCCCCGGCGGCCTGCCCCCCGCCACGCTACAGTGACGTGTATGGGAGAGAGAACAGGATGGGGCCCAGGGCAGAGATGGATGTGTGTCAAGGGTGGGAAGGGTGTGGTTATCGGTGTGCTGATATCCTATCCCCCTTTCTGGCAATGATCCACCTACCTGGATCCACTTGGAGTTGCACCAGCAAAAGAGCCGGTGCAGGTCTGAGTAAACCTATCGGGGAAGTGGAAGCTTACCCCAAGTTGAGGGAATGAGCATTCCTTGACCTTTAGGAGGTCTCAAGGTCTCCCCCCCCCCCCCCCGGCAGGATATAGCATGTACTCCTTTGGAGTGGCTGCATCAGCAGGACTGGGCTGTTAGAGGAATTCATGGTCTCTTAACAGTTACTCGCAATGACAGCCAAGTAGAATCTCCTGATTCCGAGACAGCGTGTCTCTGAATACCCGTTTCTGGGACGCCAGCAGTAGGACAGATCATGTGTTGCCTTCACGCCCTGCTCGTGGGCATCAGTTTGGTCATGACTGGAAAAAGGATTCTGGACTAGATGGACCCTTGATGTGATCTAGCAGGCTGTTCTTATAGTCAGTTCTGTGTGTTATTTAAATGAGAAAGCTAAGTGGGGGGGGGGAGGGGGGATGACAGTGCCGCATTTCAGTTGGATCAGACCCTAACAGAATAAAGAAATATTTGTGATAAAACACTGGTTGCTGCCAATTTTCTAACAATCATCCCGGGACTATCTTAATCAACGCAAGCACTATTGCATCACACATTTTGCGTTACTGGATGTTAGAAGCAGAGAGTAGGAAGATAAGGGCTTTGGGCAGAAGCAATGCCTCAGCTATAAGATTTACTTCCAGCAACAGAATACCAATTTAAGCAAGTGTTTATTCTTTAAAGAAAGATCAATGGAAAATATAATTGAAGGAAAAACAATGGGAGAAATCCGAATCATGCCTTCGGATCTCTACCTACTGGGCATATGAAGTTGGCCTATGTGGATGGACAATTGGTTTTCCTAGCCCAGCGGTATCTACTCTGACTGGCATCTCCTCTCCAGAATGTCAGGCAAGGGTCTCTGCCATGAGGTCCTTTTAAATGGAGATGCCAGGGATTGCATTTTGGGACCTTCCGCATGCACAGTGGGTGCTCCTCTTCCAATAAACTATGGGCCCTCCCCTGAAGTTATATCAGAGAAATCAAATTTCTATGAATCTTTAAGCATGGCATAGAACTGCTGAACTGCATAGATTTCAGGAAAGTTACAAAAAGCAAACAAAGTATCCACTTCCCATATCTAAGATCTTTGCAGCAAAAGATACACTTTGGGTTTGTGGCAAGAAACTGCATCATGAATAACTCATCAATGTTGATGATATTTTATTCATTATTCTCTAGTCCTTAGGGTCCCAGCAGCCTTGAACCTAGCGCAAATGTAAATTATGCCTATGTTATCTTGTATATCAATACTTAGTCAGGAACATCACTTGACCATTTCTTCTCCATTTTTACATAAATGGGCGACAGTATGGTGTTTGGTTTTTGTGATTATTTTTGTGTTGAGATTTGGCATGCATAATGCTTGCAAGCAGTCATGCTGGCACTTATTGGCCATTTTAGTTTCCAGTAGGCTTCATCCATAACATCCATGCATTCATACATAAATAGATCATACATAAAATCATCATGCATGCAAACGAAGAACAACAAAGGTTTCCCAGATCAACACAGCAGCACTATGTGGGGAAGGGCTTGTGAGTTCTTCAAACATAATTTGTAACACAAAATAACTAGCATGCATTGAACTTTGTGGCTAAAGGCAGCAAATGTGGGGCAGCAAAATGGGCAAGCTAAGAAAGGCATTTGGAATCCTCAAGCTTGAGGTTTTATCAAGTAACTATTTCCTGTGATTGAGTAAAGAACTCTCTGCAGTAGGAACCCTGCACTTGCATAATATTTCCAAATTAGTTTACAGCATCAGAGAATAATCTGGACAATGGGTTGTATCCTAATTAGCTCCTGAGAATGGTAAAATTAATAACTTCAAAATCTTTAGTATTTACTATTAGTAGTATTTACTACTACTACTGCCATCATCAAGATTGTGGTTGGTGCTGTACAGAACTCAAAAGCAATGCAGACCCAGCACAGATAGTTTTATAGACACCTTTAATAATAAAATTGCAGCTATTAGACTTACATAGGTGTGAGTACTGATGATGTGAGGAGCCATTCTAGGTATGTTGGTAGAAATCATCCTTTGCTGTTGATTTGCTTACTTATAATATATCTGAGCTGCCTTTGCAACAAATGTGCTCAGGGAAATGTACATAAAATAACACTCAAAAATATAACATCCCATGGGATGCGCGTGAGTACTCTCTAGATTCACTGAGATATATTAAGCAATCTGTAGAATCATCTCACTATCTTCTGTTTCTGGATCATTTTCTCACTGATTTTATTGATAAGTTTTATTTCATCTGTCAAAATATCTCAGTGATCTCTGTTTATAAACTTCAGTCCTTCAAGGGCTGCCATTCTAGACTTCATAGCTTATTTCTTCCAGTAGAAACCTCAGTGTAATTGTAAGATTGCCCTTCAAGTATGTGAGAAAATGTAACATTGCTTGTTACACAAAAACAGCCTGTCCTTTTCTAACTAAAAATATTGCTGATACTGTCATTGCTGTTTGGGATCACCAGCTTGCAACTGTTTCTGTTTCTACAGATCTCAGTTATAATGCTGTGACTACTATACTGACAGCCCAATCCTGCGTAAGGATACGCGGGCAGCCAATAGAACCGGCCGCAGGATCCTGAGCCCTTCCCGGACCACTCCAGCGTGGCCCGGGGACTCCTCAGGAGAAGGGGACATTTGTAGGGCTGCCCGGCTCCAAGGGCATCCTCAAATGTACGTTGGCTCTCGAGCCGACGTACATCTGGGGAGGTGGGGTAAGGGCGGCCCAGGCCGGGAATGGGCGTGAGATGTTGACGGAGCTTGCTGCCGATATCCCCGTCCCGTCCTGGCCAACAGCCGCCCTCCCTCGCTGCCTGGACCTCCCCCCACCCCTGCACCAACCGGTGCAACTCTTACCTGCACCGGCAGCTGCAATTTCTGGGGGAGACTGAGTAAGGGCTGCTGGTCTCTGTGCAGGGGCCCTTACTCTCCAGGTGCTGTAAACACGCTTTATGGCGCATTTACGACACCCACCGCCTGCAGAACACATGCTCCGCAGGTGGTTTTCTGCGCAGGATTGCACAGTTTATTGTATCAGTCTTTTTGGAGAATATACCAGTAATTCTGCGGAATCCTCATGGAGCATACAGACAGTGGTGTCACTATGCCCCCGCGGGGGGGGGGAGCGACGCGGCGGCGCCCCCGCGCGTGACATCACGCGCAGGTGCAGAACACCCCCCCCGCGCACGCCGTTTTCGGCTCATTTCAGAGCCAAACGGACACAGGGGAGGGCGGGCGTGCCCAACCAAGGCTGGCAGCAACCTGTAAGTACCGGGCCTCCCCGCTCTCCCCTCAGGGGTGTGCGCGTCACCCCCGTATGCGCGTCACCCCCGGTGGCCCGCCCCGCGCGCTTCTTTACAGTGACACCATTGCTACAGAGGTGGACTTTCAGAGGTCTTGGATGGTCAGTTTTCTCCCCAAAATGTGATGTCTTCTCTTTTTGTACACATTTGCTTTTACTCCCTCTTACTTTGTTGTTGTTACTTATTACATATTGTGAAGCAACACTGTTCTTCAGAACAAGATTTTTGTGGTAGTCTTTGCAATGATATGTTTCCATTAAACATGGCTTCTTTTAATTAAAGGCTGAATTTCCAATTCCAGAGCAGCACTTAAAGAATGCTACTCTTTAGAAAGTGAGACAAGGATTAATGAGTTTGGAGAATTCTAAACAAAGGGATAGCCAATTATATGCAGGTAGTATTTTACTACCTGTCACTTTTTTGTTTTAGAACTTAAAAAGCACAACTGTTTTCACCTGTCTAGAGGATGCAACAAAGCACTTGGCTAGACAATAGAATAGTTATTTGTTTGCAGAGAAGATGGTCCTTGTGAATTATGTGAACAATAATGCCAAGCCCTAATATGTATGAATTATGCTCCTTAAAATCATGAGGTCACATAGTGAAAGTTTCATCTCATTAATCTACAGGGTTCGTCGTTTTGTTTTGTTTTTTTTAATCAAGGCTGTTGTATAATGTGTTACACATTTGCATGCCAAATGGTGCTGACTCTCCTGTGTGTGTTCCCTCACCACACTGAATGCTGTCACTTTTACCCAGGTGCAGGTCAGCTGCTGCATCGCCTCCTCTTCCTCCCATGCCCTGGAATCAAAAAGAAAGAGAGGAGCAGAATGGAAGAGGAAGTGTGGAGGAGTGGAAAGTAATGGGCAAGCTAGAGCAAAATGCTCCCATCACTCTTCTCCCCCACACTTCCTCTCCTACTTTCTTTCCTTTTTTGAATCTGGGGGGTGGGCGAGGAGGAAGAGGGGCAGTGGAGGTGGAAAATGGATTTCCCCTCCCAATCTGCTGCTTGAGGCAACCATTCAAGTTGGACAATGGATGGGACTCTCTTAGTTTTTTGAAGCAAGTCTGCCTGTAAAATTTTACTGTTTTCATGGCTGTTTATCTAAAACGTTCTTTGTATTCTACAGCATTTTAAAATGATAACATGAATGAACAGATTAATGCTATGAGTAATGCATGCCCTGGACTGAACAAAGATATCAAGAGTAAAACCTATTTAAACTCTTTTTAACAATATTTCCCACTTCTTTCCTGGAAGAGATATGTGTAATGTAAAGCAATAACTCTTCTATGTATAATAAATGCGAAGGCATTTTTCACAGCTGGAAGCCATCTTTTCATATCATGGTAACTACAACATAAGGCACTTTTCTGGGTACTGTGTTCCATGAGTAAAAGCCTACCCATTTAAATTATGTAAAAACTATCAATAATTGTATCATATACAATTTAAAGGATCTTCTGCTATGCCTATTCCATAAATCCATACTTGTTCGTACTGATTTCAAGTTCCTTCTGGTTTTTTATGGCACATATTTTGTATACTTCTGACACAATATCATTGCAAAATCTCACATACATATTAACCACCTCTTATAGCCCAATCCTATGCAAGATTGGGTTATCTCACAGAGCCTCTTACAACCAGAGACGTCACTAGGGCACGTGCTGCCCAGGGCCGGGCACGTGCATCACCCTAGTGACCCCTCCCCCCGGACACCCCCCTTAATAACCTTTGACGTGGCCTATGGCCGTGCTGCGATTTGGGGGGGCACCCAATGGGCGCCCGGTCCGGGAGCCCCCTCAATCGTTGCAGCCGCCTCGGGGACGTCTTCCCTGGCCGGCTGCCCGGGGCCTTCTGAGGAAGGCCCACTGCGCGAACGTTATTTATAACATTCTTTTGCACATGCGCAGACTGTTCCTGAGGGAAAAGGGCAGCCCTTTTCCATCAGGAACGGTCTGCCCATGCACAAAAGAACATTATAAATAATGTTCGCGCAGTGGGCCTTCCTCAGAAGGCCCCGAGCAGCCAGCCGGGAAAGACGTACCCGAGCCGGCTCTCCTGACCAGCGTCGCTGTAGCCTGGCGAGGTGGGCGGGAGGCCCCGAGGCGACACGCGTGTGTGCGCGCGTCAACTTTCTGCGTGCGCGCGTCACCTGGGCCTCCCCGCACTCCTCGCCAGGCTACAGCAACGCCTCTGCTTACAACAGTGGAAGTCAGTAAAGTGGCTGCTGTACCACTCCTGTAGAATGGCTGCCAACGTAGTGCGCAGCGCTCCATTGGTGGCCATTTTGAGAGTGCTGCCACAACAGGCGTCAGCCCCAAAGCTCTGCCACCAGATCTCGCTGCACCCACTGTACCAGAAAAGGTAGCGATGGGGGCAGGGGGAGGGCAGAACGGAGGGAGGGTGGGGGTGTGATGGAAGCAGGAGGGTGAGTGTACTGGTGTGTGCGACCTGTGCCAGTATGCTATCCTCTTCCTTGCCTCCTGAAGCGCCCCCCCTCTCTCCTCGGACTTGAACCAGCACAAGAGCTGGCACAGGTCTGAGGAGACTCATTGGCAAGCATGAGGCTTACCTGGAAGTAAGGGAAAATATTCGCCCTTACCTCTCCTATGCTGCCCAATCTGCCCCCCCCTTGCAGGATGCAGCGCAAACCTTTTTGGTGCTCCTGCATCAGTGGGGGGGGGGGAGGAAGGCTAGAATTGGGCTGTTAATGATATATACAGTGGCATAGCTAGCCACTAGGGGGCTGGGGGCGGCGTTGTGTACTGCTGGGGCTGGGAGTCCGTGACACACCCTGACGACATCACTTCCCATCCGGCCGCTGGGGTGCGATCGCGCCCTTTTCTGGCTGAAAAACACACACCCCGTATTTTTTCGACCGGAGGTGGGTCACAATAGCATGGCTGCAGCGCCAGAAAAAAGCTGCCAAGGCCACTGTTTTTGCCGTGCACCCCCTTTTGCTGCCTGGGGCGGCGGCCTCCTGCCCGCCGCCCAGGGGCGTACCGCCCCCCCGCCCTTTCCTACGCCTCAGGATATATAGAACCTGCTTGTGCTGCAGGAGCAAAACCACATCATAATAAAAGAGGAATGTTCTAACCCTGTGACTTGTGGATACTGTTAATATATATTTAATTTTTTATTAATAAACTACAAAACAAAAACAAAACAAAACAATACAACATACTACGAAAGATTACAGCAAGCGCGAAGCAGTAAATCCTACTTGTATACTATTATCTATTTTCTACTTCTAATATCTAACTAAGCCTATATCTCTAATATACTATTCATTAAATTCACACTTCATCACTCCTTCTCTCTCTCTCTCTCTCTCTCTCTCTCTCTTAAAAAATCTATAAGTGGTATCCAAATATTCATAAAAAGATTAACTAACTTTTCTTTTATCATCCAAAAATCTTAATTCCCACTTCAAATATTTTAATATATAAAGCCACCCCATTTTTCTCCAAATGTATTAAAATAAAAACCTTCCAAATGTTTCTTAAAAAAAAAAATCTATATCCCCTTTTTATATAAAATTCTTAAAAACAAATCACATCTTACTTAAGTCTTTTCAAATAATAAAACATTATTTTTCTTTTATTCACAAACGGGTTAACTAACCTTTCCTTTATCATCTAAAAGTCTTAACTTCCACTTCAAATTTCTAAATTTATTAAGTCACCCCATTTTTGTCTTCAAATTTGTTAATTCATCATCAAAAATTTTCCATCACTCTTAATATAAGTTTCTTAAAAACAAGTCATATCTATTTGTTTCTTAATAATAAAACATTTTTGACAGTTTGCCATTACCCCTTCCATCCCTCCCCTTCCTCCTTCCTCTTCTTCCTCTTCTTCTTCCTCTTCTTCTTCCTCTTCCTCTTCTTCTTCTTCCTCTCCTTCCTCTTCTTCATCTTTGAATCTTTCCCAAAAATCCCTTGTTTTTTAAATTGTATCCACTTTGCAATCTTTTCCACAGGATCATTCACGTCTTCTATATTCCTCTCCCGAAAGACAATCTTCAACACCATTTTTAGTAAAGTACTCTGCTTCTCTATCTCAAGTCTTGATTTAACTCTTGGTACTTCCTCTGGTACAGTGTCTTCCAATAAATCTTTCTCTTTATTGGGAGCAAGGGAGGCCGACGCAGAGTCTTTTAATTCATCCTTTTCATCCTTTTCCTTCCCTGCTTGTTTCAGTTCTGCAATCATATTCTGAAGATTTTCCTCCAAAATTGTCATCTTTGCATCGAATCTCTGTTCCCATTTCTTAAAGCAAGACAATATTGTAGTCATGTTGCAATTTTTTCACCAGATGCCAATCTCTCTTCTCTTAAAAAAAAGAAGAGGTAATATAAAAAACTTCTGCGGTCGACGACGTGAAACAGAAGGATTAATTGCCAGGATCCATTAACTCTAACACGGAAGGGCTCATATTCTTTTAGCAAAAATGTCAGGAATGTCAACAAAGTCCCGGACAATTTTCTCTTGCCGAAATAATCTATTAAAAAAAACCTTTTTACTGTTTTAATCTTCCATAAGTACAAAACAAAAAAATAATTCAATAAAACTCACCACTATTGTAACTTTAACTTCGTCTTTCCAACTTTCAGTTTCGAATGTTCAGTTCGCCCTATCGCAACGTATTATTTTTAGCGTTAACTCTTATCTCGGCTAATTTCTCCAACTCATCAATCATTTCTACGCCTCTTGCTTAAGCAAAGCAAAGCATGTTGGAGGTGGCTTGACTTGTTTTTCATCTGGGCTCTAGCTCGATGGTATCCAGCCTTCTCGCGGAGAATCCAAAACTTCAAAGCCTTTGCCTTGAAGTGTCAGAAAGGGGGCGATTGAAAGCCTTGTGGTTTATCTCTTCGTACTCCCTTTTAATCCAGGGTAGAGTAATTAAGTCCATCAGATGTACTCCGTCAATACAGAGCGATCGGCGGAGTTGTCAGCCAGCCATGTCCTCCTAGCCGGAAGTCGACTTGTGGATACTGTTGAATACATTGCAGCAACAGCACAGTGCCAGGTTACAGGCCCAGAGCCTTGTTCAAATGATCCAAGGGTGACACAGCGTGCCTTCATCCCTATCAAATCCCTCTGATTCAGTGCCAGAAGGAATAATATGGATAGTTTATTAGCAGTACAGTATAATAAGTGGATCTGCTCCAAAATCCAGATTTTTCCACTTTTCAAGAAGATTAGAATATAGGTCCAGGAGGTTCTAAAGTGCTTCTATGAAGTGGTTGGCAAAGAGAGAGGCAGAAAGCACCACAGCCGGAACACTGTCCCCAGATATCAAAGATGCCATCCTCATTTCTAGCCTAGCCTCCAGCAGGACGTGAATGCAAGAGTCACTGTTTTGGGGCCAGCAACTTCTACTACCACGCAAGGCACTTGAGTGCTGCTGTCGCAATGCCAGCAAGACCATTTATTTGCCAGATGTTAACAGCGTAAATAAAAGTGCCGAGCAGGTTTCATTGTACCACTGGAATTGCTTCTCTGCTCTTCAGATAATCAAGCCCTTCATTGTGATTTGACTAAAATCTGCTGCATTTAACTGTCTTGAAAATTATGCATCTCTTTTGGCACTTGAAGTCAAGCATCGTGGAGAGTGCAGGGGGTTATGCAACTGCTGCTTTGAACTTGCATCAACAAAACCCCTGACATTTGTTTTCCCTAACAACACTCCATTGATCTCAAGCTTTCAGCACAGATGAAGCACAAGCATAGCTGATACTGAATGCTAAAGAGAGAGATGCTGGTGTTTTTTTTTTTTCCCGTTTCACATTTTGGGCAGCCATATGCTTGCTAGGAAAACCTTGCAACTTTCTTAGGTAGCATTTCCCACTTCAGGAGATGACCATGGAATTTGGTTTAGTAGCACATCAGAGAGCTGCCTCAGGATACTAATGAAAAGTCACCAATTCTGAAACTATGTCACAGCAGAATGACCCATCCTTAGAAGTGGATGCCTGCTGCATCTCTTCATGAGTCACTGGTATGGGCTAGCTTTCTTTTAAACTAGAGGCATGTATGGAAAAGTGACTCATGCAGAAACACACAGGAGTGGGTTCCACTGAGAGTGGCTAATCCTTAATTTAGAAATCAGAAGTTTGGGAGGCACTGATTTAAATAATCTCTGTCTCTCACATGCACACACTTTGTAGTGCACATGTAAGTGCATATACCTCCCACATGTAACTGAAATGGAATTGGTTGCCTGCGTACTCCAATAAGGCACAAGAAACAGGCCAGATTTTAATTTGACAATAAATATGTCATAAAAGAGCTTGGTATGTTTAACCAGAAGAAGGAAAGACAAAGGGGGAATATGATAGCTGTCTTGAAGTATTTGAAGGGCTGTCACATTGAAGAAAAGAAGGACTTACTCTCTATGTCTCCTGAGGGTAGGTCTAGAGTCAATGGGCTGAAACTACAGGGAAGTAGATTTAGGCTAGACATGAGGAAGTATGTCCTAACTGTAAGAGCTGTTTGGCACTGGAGCAGTCTGCCTCATGCGGTTGTGGCAGAGGCGTCGTCGGGGAGATGGGGCGGTGGCCCCCCGTGCGGCGGGATTAGGGCCCCGGGTGGCAGGCGGGTGGGGGATGTCATAGTGGCCACCGACGGCAGGACTCGTGCAGTTCGTTGACGCAAGCGAGGAGCAGTGGCAGTGGGTTTGGCCCTCCTGCTCGCCCTGCGCCTCGGTATGATTGACAACGGCTGCAGCAAAGCTGGCCTGCAAAGCTCCACCCCATCGACACGTCTACCAATCAAAAGATGCTACCTTCCCTCAGGCCTGGGAAGACAAGACTGCCCCCCATGAGGCTCCTGGGGTGGTGGTGGGCAAAATTCCATCAATGGTTGTGCAGCTAAGAAGGACTGGCTCTGTTCTCTCGTAATCAGCCTCCCATATCAGTAAGAGCTGTATCAGCCTGAGCCTGCTTTCAAGGATCTTTTCAAAGAGCTGTGTGCTGCGGCTGCTGGAGGATGGAAGGACGCCACAGAATTCCCTCACCAGCAGCAACAGGGAGGCCACTAATCCCCTCACTGTAAGGGAGTGACAGCAATCTGTGGACCAGGGCCAGCACAGGGCGGCAAACCAAAAGGGAAGATTTTATTTCTTACACACAAATGATCACCCAGCCTTTTATAATATATTTACAGGGTGGCTTAGAAAAATGATAATCAGACTCTAAAGTCAAAGTGGGGAAAAAAAAAAACGCCAGTCCTAAAAACAACAGCATGTCAGCAGCATAAAAACATCAGAGGAGCTGAAAGTTGAAAGCAGCACAAAACATAATACTATCTCTCTGTTGCAAACATCGCTCACTAAAGATAATTGATGGCATGTTAAGGCAAAGCATAAGAAATACAACGGATAAGGTGATCGCTTGTATTAGATCAACTGCTCTTGGTGTAGGATTATGCACGTGCCTGGAATTAGACTGATGAAAAATGCTCTCTAGCTCTAAGCTTGGGTCTGCATCTGTGGCTGGGTTGTGCTTCACTGCATGTCATTTTTTCCCAAAAAGGGAGGGTGTACTGTGGGAGAATCCAGCACCACTCCGGGCACAGTACAAATAGAGGCAGCATTGTTGCACACACAGCTGTATCTGCCTGCAGGGGAATATCACACAGCTCAGTTGCATACTAGGTATGTGTGATGGATTAACAGTGCAATCCTGCCTAACTGTAGGCCGGAGGAGTTATGTAAGTAAGGCCCCTGATGTATACACAACCAGTGACTACTGGATGCTACTCCACCAAAGAAATTGATTCCATGTTATGGTTGTCTGGCTAATCTGCTCTGCTCCCCTTGGGGTGCTATTGGCTTAGTGGTCTTGATGTCACCGAGGGACAGGACAGCATGTCAGTGTATATAGGCAGTGTATTCTTCGCCTCGCGCAGGCGCATGGGGCCAAGACTCCGAGCTTAGAAACCTCCGGTCCGAACCAAAGGTTCCAGAGCAGAGTCTCGGCCTTGCGCACCTGTGAGAGGTGAATAGTACACATACTTGGCCACTTTCAGCCGGTCTGGGCTCGGCCGTCCAAGCAGAGATGAGCTCTCACAGTTCTCATTTTAGGCACTGAGGCAGTCCTTTGATCCATGTAGCTCAGGATTGTCTACTATGGCATGCTGAGGTCTTTTCCACCAGTGCAACGGTCCTTCTCTTTCATCTCCGGTAGAGTAAATATGAAAGGGACTCCAGCTTGGGACTTCTGAGAAGTTGGTGGCCCTAGCCAGTCGGAGGTACAGTGGCACTTTCTTCCTCAGCAGCATGGGGAATACTGGCAGGACACAATCTGGGGATCATAGTGTCAGAATGTAAGTAAAAATGATTAAGCACTGTATGAGCACAATACTATGCATGTCTACTTGGAAGTAAGTCCCATTGTGTTCAATGGGATTTACTCCCAGGTAAGTGTGTAAAGGATTGCAGACTGTGTTATGGCGTGCACACAATCCATCCAGGAAGATACTACTTGACCTTCAGGTCCCCTCCTATAATTCTATGATTTTGATTCTATGACAACACATGATAACGAAGAATTGGAAGGAGCAAATTTCAGGCAAATCACTTGGCTAAAATTATAATCAACCATGGTGAAAAATAGAGAGGAAAAAAAAAGGATCCTATATTCATGTATAGGGTCCTTTCTTCTCTCTGTTTTCACCATGGTTGATCATAATTTTAGCCAACTGAATTGCCTGAAATCTGGTCAACAATTTCACGTGGCAGGAATAGTTTCATTTGGTTTTAGAAGAAGAGCTTTTCTCAGCCTAGAGAAAATATTGCCCTAGTAATTTTCAATTTAGAGTGGAATCTGTTGCATGATGTTCCTTTAATATTGAGATAATAAGTGTATTTAAAATCCTTGCCAAAATATGGGGATCATAATGAGCCTATCCCATTTCCCCTCACACCATATAAATTGGTTCTAATTTATTGGGATGCCTTGGCATAATCAGATTGCATGAAAAGAGTAAAGAGAAACACTTGGCCATAAGGAAGGGAGCAAGCCTGATAAGGAGAACAGAGCGAACTTCAAAAAGTTGACACAGAAAATCAGTCAAAGAATTCCGGGGGGGGGGGGGGCGGAATCGGTCTGGTTCTGGAACTCAGAGCAGAAGTGTCATTTCAAGGTTCAGTAAGGGGGGGGACTGCACTACCAGGGAAAGAGACTGCAGTACCAGGGAGGGGAGATTTACAGCACAACTCAAAGACCTGCTATTGCGTAGACAAAAAAATAATACTGTCCCCCAAGTGTCTTTTAAAAATCATTTTCTTGGGGCTACTTTTTATACCTCATAATAACTAGATATATTAAAGAGATCTAGAGACAGAGATATTAGAGATGCTCCAAAACAATAATCACATGTTTTTAGAGTTCAAAACAATCATTCTGCCGGGAAATCTCCATCATAAAATACACTTAATTATAAAAATTTTGATGGTTAAACTTTGTTTCACTCCCAACATTGAAAGCATCCTCAGAAGTCTTCAGCTATACCCTTCAACCAGCTATAAAAGCCTTGTTGTTGTTGTTCAGTCGTTAAGTCGTGTCCGACCCTTCATGATCCCATGAACCATATCCCGCCAGGCCTTCCTGTCCTCCACTATCTTCCTGAGTTTGCTCATTTTCATGTTCGTTGCATCGGTGATGCTGTCTAACCATCTCATCCTTTGCCTTCCCCTTCTCCTTTTGCCTTCAATTTTTCCCAGCATCAGAGTCTTCTCCAGAGAGTCCTCTCTTCGCATTAGGTGGCCAAAATATTTGAGTTTCAGCCTTAGTATCTGTCCTTCCAGGGAACAGTCAGGGTTGATTTCATTTAGGATTGATTGATTTGATCTCCTAGCAGTCCAAGGGACTCTCAGGAGTCTTCTCCAGCACCACAGTTCAAAAGCATCTATTCTTTGGCGCTCAGCCTTCCTTATGGTCCAACTCTCGCAACCATACATTGCTACTGGGAACACCATCGCCCTGACTATGCGAACTTTTGTTGGCATGGTGATATCTCTGCTTTTTATTATGCTGTCTAAGTTTGCCATAGCTTTCCTTCCAAGGAGTAAGCGTCTTTTAATTTCATGGCTGCTGTCTCCGTCTGCAGTGATCTTGGAGCCCAGAAAAGTAAAATCTGTTACTGCTTCCATTTCTGCCCCTTCTATTTGCCAGGAATTGATGGACCCAGATGCCATGATCTTAGTTTTATTAATGTTGAGTTTCAAGCCAACTTTTGCATTCTCCTCTTTCACCCTCATCAAGAGGCTCTTTAGTTCTTCTTCACTTTCTGCCATTAGGGTGGTATCGTCTGCATATCTGAGGTTGTTGATATTTCTCCCGGCAATCTTGATTCCGGCTTGCGATTCACTCAGCCCTGCATTTCGCATAATGTACTCTGCATATACGTTAAATAGGCAGGGTGACAATATACAGCCTTGCCGTACTCCCTTCCCAATTTTGAACCAGTCGGTTGTTCCATGGCCGGTCCGAACTGTTGCTTTTTGACCCGCATACAGGTTTCTCAGGAGACAGGTAAGGTGGTCTGGTACCCCCATCTCTTTAAGAATTTGCCAGTTGGTTGTGATCCACACAATCAAATGCTTTTGCGTAGTCAATGAAGCAGAAGTAGGTGGTTTTTTGGAACTCTCGGGCTTTCTCCATGATCCAGCGCATGTTGGCAATTTGATCTCTAGTTCCTCTGCCTCTTCGAAACCCAGCTTGTACGTCCGGTAGTTCTCGGTCCACGTACTGCTGAAGCCTAGCTTGTAGGATTTTGAGCATAACCTTGCTAGCATGTGATATGAGTGCAATTGTGCGATAGTTTGAACACTCTTTGGCACTGCCCTTCTTTGGAATTGGAACGTAAACTGACCTTTTCCAATCCTTTGGCCACTGCTGAGTTTTCCAAATTTGTTGGCATATTGAGTGCAGCACTTTCACAGCATCATCATTTAGGATTTTGAGTAGCTCAGCTGGGATATTATCATCTCCACTAGCTTTGTTGTTAGTGATGCTACCTAAGGCCCACTTGACTTCACTCTCTAGGATGTCCGGCTCTGGGTCAGTGACCACACCAGCGTGGTCATCAGGAACATTCAGATCTTTCTTGTATAGTTCTTCTGTGTATTCTTGCCATCTCTTCTTAATCTCTTCTGCTTCTGTTAGGTCTCTGCCTTTTTTGTCCTTTATCATGCCCATCTTTGCACAAAACGTTCCCTTGATATCTCCAATTTTCTTGAAGAGATCTCTAGTCCTCCCCATTCTGTTGTTTTCCTCGATTTCCTTGCATTGTTCATTTAAGAAGGCCTTCTTATCTCTCCTTGCTATTCTCTGGAAATCTGCATTCAGTTGTTTATATCTTTCCCTTTCACCTTTGCTTTTTGCATTCCTTCTTTCCACAGCTATTTGTAAAGCCTCATCTGACAGCCACTTTGCTTTCTTGCATTTCTTTTTCTTTGGGATGGTTTTCGTTGCTGCCTCCTGTACAATGTTACGAACTTCCGTCCATAGTTCTTCAGGCACTCTGTCTACCTGGTCTAATGCCCTAAATCTATTCTTCACCTCCACTGTATACTCATAAGGGATATGGTTTAGGTCATATCTGACTGGTCTAGTGGTGTTCCCTACATTCTTCAGTTTAAGTCAGCTCCATGTCTTGTTTTTACTGACTGTATAGAGCTTCTCCATCTTTGGCTGCAAAGCACATAATCTATCTGGTTTCGGTATTGACCATCTGGTGATGTCCATGTGTAGAGTCGCCTCTTGTGTTGTTGGAAAAGAGTGTTTGCTATGACCAGCGTGTTCTCTTGACAGAACTCCGTTAGCCTTTGCCCTGCTTCATTTTGCGCTCCAAGACCAAACTTGCCTGTTCCGTTTATTTCTTGATTTCCTACTTTAGCATTCCAGTCTCCTATGATGTAAAGGACATCTTTTTTGGGTGCTAGTTCTAGAAGGTGTTGTAGGTCTTCATAGAACCGGTCAACTTCATCTTCTTCGGCATCAGTGGTTGGGGCATACACTTGGATTACTGTAATGTTGAATGGTTTGCCTTGGATTCGAACTGAAATCATTCTGTCGTTTTTGAGGTTGCACCCCAGTACTGCCTTTCCCACTCTTTTATTGACTATGAGGGCTACTCCATTTCTTCTAAGGGATTCATGCCCACAGTAGTAGATATGATGGTCACCTGACTTAAATTCGCCCATGCCCGTCCATTTTAGTTCGCTGATTCCCAAGATGTCAATGTTCAATCTTATCATCTCATTTTTGACCACATCCAGCTTGCCTTGATTCATAGACCTCACATTCCATGTTCCTAAGCAGTATTGCTCCTTGCAGCATTGGATTTTCCTTTCAACCTCAGACACATCCACAGTTGGACGTCCTATTGGCTTTGGCCCAACCGCTTCACTCTTTCTGGGTCTACTTGGAATAGTCCTCCGCTCTTCCTCAGTAGCATATTGGACACCTTCCGACCTGAGGGGCTCATCTTCCGGCGTCATATCTTTTAGCCTTTTGGTACTGTTCATGGGATTTTCTTGGCAAGGTTACTGGAGTGGGTTGCCATTTCCTTCTCCAGTGGATCACTTTTAGTCAGAACTCTCTGCTACGACCTGTCCATCTTGGGTGTCCCTGCACGGCATAGCTCATGGCTTCATTGAGTTACGCAAGCCCCTTCGCCACGACAAGGCAATGATCCATGAAGGAGATAAAAGCCTTCTCCTCCCAAATGTTTGCATTACAGTTAATTCTCTCACAACTGATCTTCATTACCAATTTCAAGGCTCTTGCCTGCAACTCCCTGGTTCGTGGGTAAATTCAACAGTTCCACTCACTGTGATTCAAAAAATGTAAGTGGGAGGGTAACTTCTCCTCTCCCTTTATGGCACCAGTGATTTACAGTATCTTTTTTTAACAGTAGTAACTTTTTTAAAAAACACTGGAAACATTTAAAACAAAATGAATGAGTACTTAATATACATAGACACTAATGAATATACAGTATACTAAAAATACCCAGCTGAACCTGTTCTTAGCGTATCCATGAAACAGAAATATAGTCTCATCTTCCTGCTGGGTGAAATAATTTTTTAGTCTGGTACCATGTAACTTATGCCATTATAGGCAGCCACATGTGTGTGCATGCTGGAAAGGACTACATTTTGGCACTACTACGGGATCTTCCTTGCCCAACATCAGGGGCATTGCTAACTCTAAAAAGATCTGGGGCTTGAACCAATTTCAAGATCAAGGTGGGCACTGATCCCTCCCCTTGACCCTCACAACAACCCTCTGAAAGTACATTATGTTGAGAGCTAGAGATTGCGCAGAGCAGCAGAGTGGAGATCTCCCTAATTTCACTCCACCACACTACCCTTTCAGTATAGGGAATAATTAATCTACAGCATACTTATCTATATTTACTCAGAAGTAAGTCCTACTGTATTCAATGAGGATTACTCTCAGGTAAATGTCATAGGATTGCAGCCCTAATATCCTATCACTTGACTTTTTAGAAGATGCGAAGAATTATTTGCTTCTATTCTGAAGATTTGCTTCTATCCTGATCTTTAAAAAAGCATTGAAAAAACTGTGGCATTGAAAAAAGATGTGGGCTTTTAGCTCATGCTTAGTGATGCTTCCACCCAATACCCTTAAATAGGCTTACCAGATCTCCAACCGGACAGAGTGCTAGACCTTTAGGAGAAGGAATGTGGGCAGGTGTAGCTTGTTAAGTCCTAGAGCACAATCTTAGGCATGTCTACTCAGAAGCAAGCCCCATTGTGTTCAGTGGGGCTTGCTTCTGAGTAGACATGCCTAGGATTGTGCTCTAGGACTTAACAAGCTACACCTGCCCACATTCCTTCTCCTAAAGGTCTAGCACTCTGTCCCGGTTGGAGATCTGGTAAGCCTACACTTAAACCCAGGCTTACCAGGTCATCGCCGGGACGGGAGCGGTCTACCCTTAAAGGGGCGGGGCGTAGGGGGGCCAGAACCTTAAGGGTAGACCGCTCCCGTCCCGGCAACGATCTGGTAAGCCTGCTTAAACCTGTTGAACCCACTATTATAATGGATGCCGCAAGCACATCATACAGGAGCTGTCTGTGATACAAGGCATAGACTCAATAAAACAAATCCAAGAAATTCAAAGAGTTGAGCTTAATCAGGCCCTGCAGAAATGAATGGACTTGGCTGTCAGTGCGGAAACAAAGACTGGCCTCCTGGCGATCTCTAATAAAAAATCCATTTCATGCATCCATTGAAGTCAACGGTTTCTTATGGACGCTTCTGCAAAATAGCCCAGTTGGTACACACCTTTCTGTAGTAGATTTTTTTCTTAGCACAAGCATCAATCCACCCAATCAAATAGTCACTCTCAAGCTGTAACCATAACTCTGTTCCAGAGAAACATCTCTAGATTCCCATTTAGAAGGGCCGCCTTCTCATGTTCTCACACAGTGGCGTCACTCCCATGAGGCGCTGGGAGCGGGCTGCTACGGGGTGACACGTGCAAAGGGCTGACGCGCGCGCCCCCCGCGTGCGCCACCTCCATGACACGCGCCACCTCCGTCGCCCTCCGGACACTCCAAGGCCGGCCCGGGAGCCGGCCTTGGAGCATCCGACCCCGCCGGCGCTCCAGGCAGCGCGTTAATATGGGTATTTTTAGAATTAAGAAGCCCTCAAAACCGTCTCTGCGCATGCACGAAAATGGTAAAAATACCCGTATTAACGCGCTGCATGGGCCTTCTTTCAGAAGGCCCTGGAGTGCCGGACGGGCCGGACGCTCCGAGGCCGGCTCCCGGGCCGGCCTCGGAGCGTCCGGAGGGCGACGTGGGGTGGGGGGAGGCACCCGGGGCAGGGTGCAGCCGGGTCACCCCCGCCAGACCCTCGCTAGGGTGACGCGCGCCCCCTCCGCCTTGGGGTGACGCGCGTCCTAGTGACGCCACTGTTCCCACATATAGTTTTGGTTTGTTTGTTCGTTTAACAGAGATACCATGAATGGCAATACATTATCATCCAACCAACAAAAAAGAATTGATCATTGAAAAGTTTGCCAAGGATCCCAATTTTCTCAAAACTTGCAAAATTCAAACATTTTCCATTTGCTGCAAGAGAGACAACAATGTACTTACTGTACATAGCACATTTTTGCAGCAGTCCAGGATATGAGTGCAATCAGCCAGGATAAAAATTAAATGGTGGTCTAAACCTCTGGGGAAGACAGACGTGTTTTTTTTTCTTCTTTTAATGGTGACTTTGTTTTGCAGACACCGTATACTTTCCTCAGACAAACAACAACAACTTCTGCTAATGTTGGTAACAACTGACCTCTTAATCATGAGTTACTCATTTCAGAATGACTGGAGGCTATTGACAGCAACATGGGCATACTCAAGGAGTCCCTCTGCAGCAACTCTGTATATCCGGAATAAATTGCTTACCAATTATTTTCACAAAATATAAAAGAAGCTTAGAATATGAAAATTATTCACTGCCTATAGCCAATAGTCCACCAACACAATAGGCAGAAATGGCTTTATTCCTCTGTTCCAATTTCACAAGGAGTTGATTAAAGTTTTACTAAGGCTTGATTGAGTCATATAGTTTATATAGTACAGTAATTTTCACCCATTTGGTTTCATTCATGGTTACATTAGTTTTGGATATGCTCCTGCTTTTATCATACCCCTACTTGTTTTAGTGCCAGGTTCAAAACCTCTTTGTTTGTTGAATTTGGATTGATATGGAGCAGTTGCCAACTCCTATGCTGGTTGGTTCTATGCACAGAAGAACAGGGACACGTTTAACTATTCTGTTTCATAAGGAGTCTCGGGGCAAATTTAGATGAGTCCAATCCAGTCTAGCTAGGCTGCAGCATAGGTGTAGACTAGTCCATGCTGCATCCTATCCAGATAGGACTCAGTGCCGGCATGGCAAGAGCTCTCCTAGGGGGAACATTTGTCTCCTTACCCTGAGTAGAGCCCTAGCCGCACCAATGGGTTTACTTGAATGTGCGCCAACTATTTTGCTGGCGCACCTTCAAGCCGACTGTGTATCTGCTGCCAGGCTTGGGAAGGGGGATAGGAATTGGTGGAGGAGGGTGCTGCCAATCCCTCCCCCTTCCTGGGCAAGGCCGACCAATCTCAACCCTCGTATTGGGCAAGCCTCCTGGGCAAGCCTCGTATTGCCATCCCCAACCCCTCCATTGCCCAGCGAGTACTCACCTCTCCGCCATGGCGCTCCATCATTGTGCAGCGCCGGAGGAGCAGCGCAAGCCTCTCTGCTAGTGCCGCTTACACTTAGGGTGATGCAAGCATGCCTTATGTCCTGCTTGTGATGCCTTCACCTTCAAAGGTAAGGAGGGTGACAGCTAGAACAGTAAAACCTTGCTTTTCAGTCAATGTCTTAAAGTCAACTTCTTCTGCTTAGGGTGATGATAGCCGTCCTTTAGAGGCACCAAAGGTAGTCATGGAGAGAGAGAGAGAGAGAGAGAGAGAGAGAGAGAGAGAGAGAGAGAGAGAGAGAGAGAGACACTCATCTGCTTACAAACTTGAATGCAATCAATCCTCTTTTTCCCGTTGGTCCATTTCCCGAGTCTCTTTCATATTATCTCTCTCATTCCTGTTTTACCCCTTCAAAATAAGTTAAATAGTTTGGATCTTGAGCTACTTTAGTGGACAGAGGTGTGCACAATGGATTTTTTTTCTCCTCTTTACCCTCATGCTGCATCTTAATCTGTGTTTGAAAGTGTCATTCCAAAAATGGTTTGCCATATGACATGGGAGGCTGCTGTTCAAGAAACACAAGACCAAAGCACTCATGGGCACATAAAGCGAGTTCTGTGAATTTGTGGATTCCAGCCAATGTTCATAGTATTAACACTCTAGACTTGGGACTTGGAAAATGCATAGCTCCCAGATTGGATAGGTGGATCCAGATATCAGCACAGAAGCTGTTTGATGAAGGATCTGTGACTATGTGAAGCACTTGTCCTCAGTAACAGGGGCAATGGAATTTTAGTCCCCTGAACACGAATAAGCAATCCAGTTTCTCTGGTCTCATTGTAAGCACAGATGCTGTCTAAGGGTGGTTTTGAAAATCACTTGAAAATGAGGCAGGCTGCCCATCTTAGATTTGCCTAAATATAAGGCAGGGGTGGCCACAGAGGCGTCACTCCGGTAGGGGCAGTACCGTAAGTTGCGTCCGGTCCTAGTCCCATTTACCAAGCTGGCAGGAGGCGGCCCTGCCCCCTCGCCATCGGCGCCATTCCGTGCGGAGAAAGCAGTGGTCAAGAGACTCCCTGCCCATTGCTTTCTCTGCACGGGAATGGCTCCGACGGCGAGGGGGCAGGGCCGCCTCCTGCTGGCTTGGTAAACGGGACTAGGACTGGGTGCAATGTACGGTACCGCCCCTACCAGAGCGACGCCTCTGGGTGGCCAACCTTTCAACATGAATGCTCCTGAACCTATAATGGTTGTATAGGTGAGGGCATTTCAGTAGGTGCAGCTGCTTTAGCAGCAACAGCAGCAATGGCAGCTGCTAAGGTTCGATTTGGTCTTCTACACAACTGTTAAGAACGCAGAGGCCCTAATGGTGGAAGGTTGGCCACCCCTGATCTAAGGTAAAGGTTTTGGCGGAAAGGGGACCAGACAAGACTGCAGAGTCAAAGTGGACCAGGAGTTGCCATTCTGTCCTTCTGTCCTGCAACTTAGCTTTGGCATCTCCCAGTAGGAGATGAACCTACCACTGCCAGTCATCTTGGGCAATAATGAGCTGGACAGACCAAAGCTGTCACTCGCAATAAGGCAGTTTCCTATGCTCATTTGTCTTTGATAGTTGTGGTCTTGCAGATCCTGAGCTCCAGGATGGCTCAGCTGGATCAGCTGTCTGATGCCACCCCGACTTGCCACTGGTGGTGGAAAAATCCAGAAACAAACAAACAAACAAAGCAGCCGCTTACCTCATTCCTTCCCACGTGGTCCTTTTCGACAGAACAGAAAGTGTGGGTCATGTGCATGGCCTGTGCCTAAAACGAACTGCATGGGCAGCATCTATCTGCTTCCCTACCCCCTCACCTCTTTCCTTCCTTACAATCTCTTTAAGTTTAAAAGAACCATGCAAGGAAGGAGTGATGGGCAGTGGAAGGGGATCGATGCTCCTCCAGCTGTGGCAGGCTGGAGGGAGGGGGTGGCAGATTCCGGGCGAAGGAACACCTGTCATGCCCATCTGAGCCCAGAGTTCTGTTCATTGCACCCCTAATGATAGGCTGCAGGTCCATGTTCATTACTACAGGGGTGCTTTGAAGTTTTGCCATTAGCATTCCATTCTGCTCCTGTTGAAGGCTGTGCCACGCACACACTCGTTTCTATAGAGTCAGAAGGATTTCCCTCTTAACTCCTTTTACAACCTTGCTGAAATCCTCTGTTCCTTGTGGCAAACGCCAGCTAAGGTCTGAAGTTAAAAATTTGACAAAACAAAGGACTTTCTTGAAAGTTAATCTGCTTCACAATGTATCCCTGCATTAAAAAGGTCTATTCAAATGAGGGCACCTGAGTGAGCTAGTTAGTGACTCAAGTTCAAGTGAGGTGAGTCTGACCTCTTTTACCCTGTAATATTTCATATTTTAATTGACAATATTCACATCTTTGAGCTTTTTTCATTTAGACTTTGATAAAATCTGCTCACAAAGGCAGATGGCAGGCTGTTATTTTTAATTCACAAGCCATGTTAAATATATGGCATATGTTAAAGAACTTCTCAGGCGCAGCCTTTGAATGCTACCACAATAAACTTACAAACTTACATCAAACGGCAACCTGACAGGGGGAATTATGCATTTGTGCATACTTTTTCTGGGAAATGAAGCAAATAGTCTGACTCCTTGCTTGATAAAATATTATAAAACCTATAAAACGACCATTGAAGCCCTAACGCCTTCATAAAGGTAAAAAGTAGACTGGGGATCGTGCTAGTTAGAGAAACCATCACTGGTATCGTAAATAGGGTGTTTTGGGGGGAATGCTATACACATTAAATCTTGTCTTTGTTATGTGCAATTAAAAACTCAGGCTAGCTTTTATACAAGAGGATCTTGAAAATGCTACACTAATCCAAAGCTCTGCACTGAGACGCAGTGGTGCCAGGAGAGACTCCATTGTATCCAGTGCAGGGCTGGAGGTCTCCTTGATGGAAGGGGATGATTGTCCCCTTTCCCCTTGTTGAGCCCTAGCAGCCCCTATGGGGCTACTCGGAGGCATGCCAGCTAAATGGCCGGCACAGCTCTGAGCAGCCCCATGTCGGATGTGAAAGTTTGGGACGGGGGATTGGTTTCAGCAGAGGCCTCCACCCCCTCTCCCCACCCCAAAACACCACCTCCCCACTGCCCTCCCCACCTCCCGTCGGCCGGCACAAAACTCATCTGCCTCTGGTGGGCATTGCTCCTCTGCCAGAAGAAGTGTGCTCCAGGATCCTATCCCCATCCTTTCCCGTACTCTTCTTGGTTCTGCACCAGCAAAATTCCTGATGCTGATCTGAGGACACTCATTGAGAAGGCGGAGACTTACCCCAAGATAAGGGAACGTTCTCTTATCGGCTCTGGAAACCCCCCCCCCCCAAGGATGCAGCACACACTCTTTTGGTGCTGCTGCATCATCAGGGAGTGGGTTTAGTTAGGATTGGGCTGTAGGTTACATTTTGACGATCCTCTAGGTCAGCTGGTAGACAATTCTAGCCACAAATGAAGAGGAATTAAATTACAGGTGGGCCCCCATATCCGCTGGGGATATGTTCCAGGCCCCTCCGTGGATACTTGAAACCGTGGATAAGAGCGAACACCCCCTCCATGTTTTCCTGAGGGCCCCCCTGCCTCCCCTGCAGGCAGGCATGCTTCCCCCCCAGCTCTTATTTTTCTTTCAGCAAGCTTTGTTTCTTCCTTAAAACAAACAGAGAAGCAGCCTCCATTGCAGGCAAATAGAACGAGACTAAGTCCTAGAGAGGCTCTGCAAGGTTTCTGTTAACCTTGCAGAGCCTCTCTAGGACTTAGTCTCGTTCTAGTTGCCTGTAATAAGCAGCCTCTGGCTGCTTCTCCTGTTTCTTTAAGGAAGAAACGAAGCTTACTGGGAAAAAAGTAAAAGCCTGGGGGGGGGGTCCCCACGATCCATGGATAACTGAAACCGTGGATAGCGAATCAGTGGATATGGGGGCCCACCTGTATTCCTTTTCCTTCATCTGTGAGTTAAGCAATCACATAACATGCTATGAAGACAAGGGGAACTGTCTGGAAGACAAGTCTGGAACTATAGTAAGACCCCGTGTCTCCCCGTGTATAGTAAGCTACATATGCTTGCTTACTTGTCCTAAATAGCTCATACATTTGGCACAATGCAAAATCCTCCCTTTGCCCTGCCCTTAGATCAGTCTCTTGCATATGCACCATCTACACAGCAGCAATATTTGTGGCTGTGTCTTGGAGGACAGTTGGAGGGGGTCTTGCCCAGGCACTCCTTCAGGTGCACTGATCCAACCCCTCATGGTGAATTGGATTGACAATTAGTCTAAGTTATTTTGAGTGGGTAGTTCATTGCGATTGCAGATTTTATTCCAGATTCTGGCACACTTGAACTGCTGAAAACTGCCTGAAGCCACTGGGATGGAAGTTTTAAAGAAATATTATAAATGAGTGCCAAACAGCAAGTGCATTTTCTGTACAGAGTTAGGATGGCTGGGTTGTTCATTATGAATAATTTATCCTTTCAGCATTGGCCTTTTTAATGAATAAATTATTTGAGATTTTTATTTACTAATAAATTAGATAGCTGCATATTTGACATCTAGAATTTATTATCCATCATGGACTAAAATGATGAGAATTTCCTTTATATTCTCGGAATATAGCATTTTAAACCTCATTTAAACAATAGTTACACTTAGAAGTGAATTTACGACTGCTTATTAAACAATAAACTAATGAGATACAAGCATGCATAGGAAGGCAATTGAAGGGGGTCTGGGTCACATTTTTAAAGTCTTAATAGCTGCTAAAATGTCTGTTATTATACAGAGCTAGCTAAATCCTCTGGTTAATAGTGCTGCCACAGATGTTTTCTGAGATTTTTGGTTCAGGAATGACTTCAATCTTCCTTTTAATATGGTAGATCTAAAAAGCTACTCCTACCTTTTCAATCAACACTGCTTGTTGTACTGTAATCCAAAAATTATTTATTTATTTATTTACCATATTTCTATCCCGCCTTTCTCCCCACGGGACCCAAGGCGGCTTACAAAAATACAAATACAAATACAAATAAATTACAATTTTACATTTTAAACAGCAAAAAATTAATAAAAACATCTAAAAATTTAAAAATTTAAAACAAGATCATAAAAACAGCAGCAACCCACCCGTACCAGCAAGCTATTAAAAAAGGCAAAGGCTCAGAAGGCTTCTTTGAACAAGAAGGTTTTTAGGCCTCGCCGGAAAGTGTCCAAGGAGGGAGCAGTTCGTAAGTCAAAGGGGAGGGAATTCCATAAGGTTGGTGCCACTACTGAGAAGGCCCTGTTTCTGGCCGCTGCCCCTCGCACCTCCCTGGGCGACGGCACCCGCAAAAGGGCCTTCTCTGATGATCTAAGGAGACGGGCCGGACTATATAGAAGTAGGTGGTCTCTCAAATATCCTGGCCCCAAGCCGTATAGGGCTTTAAAGGTCAAAACCAGCACTTTGAATTGGGCCCGGAAACGAATCGGCAGCCAGTGCAGCTGTTGGAGGAGCGGCCCAACAGAGTCGAACCGCCTACCTCCAGTGACCACACGGGCCGCCGCATTCTGCACTAATTGCAGTTTCCGAACCGTCTTCAAGGGCAGCCCCACGTAGAGCGCGTTACAATAATCTAGTCGCGACGTCACCGTGGCATGGATCACCGTGGTCAGGTCTGCACGATCCAGGTACGGTCGCAGCTGGCGCACCAGCCGAAGCTGGGCAAAGGCCCCCCTGGCCACAGCCGCCACCTGGGAATCCAGGAGCAGCTGTGGATCCAGGCGGACCCCCAAGCTGCGGACCTGCTCCTTCAGGTCTTAAAATGTTCTTAATATGTCTCCTGACATCCTTCTGATCTGTCCTCTAAACCAGTTCTTCCATTTCCAGTTCTCAGCTCCATGGCTGATTCCAACCAATCAAGGATCATACTACTGTATAAAGAAAACATTGTTATGTTATGTAGTGGATCAGACTTGGCTAAGTAAAGAGGAACAAATAATGCCAATTTTGGGGGGAGGTTGTACCCCCTTTTCTTGGCTTCCTGAAAATAATGCAATAATGAAAAGAAAGAATGCACAAATGGGCAGTGTAATTGAATAGGTGATAATTTTTGCAGGTGTTGCTGAATAATCTTTGAAAGTGGTTGGTGTTCTTTGACACTGCCAAGAAACCCCCCTTCCCAAATAATAATAATAATATTAATAATATTAATAATAATAATAATAATAATAATGATGATGATGATGATGATGATGATGATGAGGATGATGATGAGGATCAATTTTAGCTCATCTCTATAAAACAAAACCACTTCCATGTTGAGGAAGCGTTCATATCAGCATCAAGTATGTGGTTGAGATAAGTAATGTGGATACAGGTTTGCCGAAATACATGGAGTTGATTGTGACTGCCTTCCTTTAGGTCAGCAGTTCCCAAAGTGTGCGTCGTGACGCTTTGGGGTGTCGCGAGTCATTCCCAGGGGCGTTGCGGGGCCCGCGCTAGACAATCTGCTTAGAAGCATGGCCACAATGTGACTCGGAAAACTGCAGAGCAGAGGTTCTGTTCTGCTGGCTGTGCATCGCGCGCAGTTTCTTTTTGGGACCCACCTGCCTGCCCTCACCTGTTTTATGCTGATTTTGAGGTCTTATCCTGTGGAACCAGGAATGAATTGCCGATGAAGTCATCGCATCACACGTCATTGCACCATGGGCACTTACTTCCGGGTTCCGTGACTGCCGCCAGTGGAGGAGGGGGCATCATATTGTTCTTGTTGGGTTTTTTCTATCTTGAGTCTTAGATGTTCCCCTTTGGTCCTGAAATTACACTGGGTCCCTGAGTTACAGGACTTACACACCTGTGCAAACAGCTGTGTTGGCACTTTTGCAAAGGTGTAATCTGTCTGGTCTGGTGCTTTGGCACAGTTGCAATAGCGTGGAGCCAGCAAGAGCTTGCTGTTCCAACTTACATTGGTTCTGACTTCTGAACAAAGTTCTGGAACAGAACCAGAACCTAAGTTGGGCACTTATGGCTCAATCCTATGGGGGCCTTATGGTAGCGGATCTCGCTATCTGCCACTGTAAATCCCAGGACAATGTACGAAAGCTGTGCCACCTTCATGCGTCTTAGGGCAATGGGCACAAATGGCTAGATACCCTGCACATGCGACTGCATTTCCTGGATGCCCCACCACCAGAGTAGGTAGGTTGGTGGCCTGTAATCACAAGCAGAAGAAGGAAAAGGGCAACTTGGAATGAAAGTTAAACAAGTTAAACAACAAACAAACAAAAGCCTCAAAAGGATGCTTCATACAGAGATATGATGATATGGGCAAAATGCATTGGGCAGACTCTGTTTCCTAAAACCTCTCTCAACTTTGAACATCATTTGAAAGCTGTACTCCCTTTTCTTGGCTTCCTGAAAATAATCAGACATACCTTCCAAGCCCCATGCCGCTACTTGGAGACTTGCACTGGAGAGAAATTGCATCCCCTTTGACGGAGCGCCTGGGGCAGCTGCCCCTCAGGCTCCGCCATCATTACACCTCTGTAACCTCTGTAATGAGTCATTAGGCCAGCGGGTGGCGCAGCGGGTTAAACCGCTGAACCATAAGCTGTCGATCGAAAGGTCGGCCGTTCGATTCCCGTGACGGGGTGAGCGCTCGTTGCTTGGCCAGTTCCTGCCAACCTAGAAGTTCCAAAGCATGTCAATGCGAGTAGATAAATAGGTACCACTTGCGGGAAGGTAAACAGCGCTCCGTGTTCCAGCTGCATGCTACGTGCTGCGGCAAGGAGAGTCATGCCGGCCACATGACCACGGAGGCGTCTTCGGACAACGCTGGCTCTTCGGCTTTGAAATGGAGATGAGCACCACACCCTAGAGTCGGACACGACTGGACT
This sequence comes from Plestiodon gilberti rubricaudatus, assembly GCA_026170595.1. Classification (NCBI taxonomy): domain Eukaryota; kingdom Metazoa; phylum Chordata; class Lepidosauria; order Squamata; family Scincidae; genus Plestiodon; species Plestiodon gilberti. Next base: position 69,413,842 of record JANXHW010000002.1, read on the forward strand.
TAATTGTCAGGGGATACCTTTACCTTTAATGAGTCATTTGGGCTTTCATCGTGGAACTTATATTAAGTGGTTATGTTACGAAACTAACTCAATCAAGTTTAGGGTTTAAATTTTAAAAAGACAAAGAAAATGTAGTTCATGCAGGCATCATTTTAGTTTTTTCCTTATTGTTTTAACTTGATTTTGAAGGTCAGATCAGCATGTTTGTATTGACAGAATGAGAAACATGGAGCAAATATACTGATTCTTTTAATTGGCTCAGTGTACAAGTACTTCTATCAGCACTCTCAGAAGTCAACCTAAGAGGGAGAACAAGGAAACACCCCCCCCCCCAAAAAAATGAAAGAATACCACCAGCAACTCCAGGAAAATATTGGAGAATTGCAGCAGGAACTCAAAGCAAGCCCGAAGAGCACAGAAAACCTCCCAGAGGTGCTGGTTTTCCAAAGCACCGGCTCCATTTGAAAGGGTGATCCTTGCTGTGAAGCAGCTCATACCCATTGCTGGAAGTATCCTGCTACACTGCAAGTCTCTTCTTCTTCTTCTTCTTCTTCTTCTTCTTCTTCTTCTGCTGCTGCTGCTGCTGCTGCTGCTTCACAAACCGAAGCAGGAGATCTGTGCATTCTCATTATGCTTGGTGCGCCAACCTCCCATCACGGCATTTACCCCAGTGTGTATTTCCATAGCCAAATTACTGCACTTGCAGTCTGCAGAACCTCCATAATGGAATAATGAGGAGAAGGTGTTTCTCCTAAGATTACAGTCTTGATGATAGATAAGCATTTTATGGAACATAGTAATTATTATAGTAGTGTATAATTTTCCCCTGGATTGGCTGCCTCCTACCATACTAATCTAGAAAGCACTAACTCATTTGTAAATAGCATCATTAGGCGCTGCGGTAAATAAGCAGCTGATCTGCTTCATACTATGCACCAAGGCCTTGAGACTCGGCTCTCTCCTTCCCATTTTTTTTGTTGTTTGCGCTCATTAATTCAGTTTTCATGGCTGCTGCAGCAGGTGGAGTATTTTATCTTCTCATCTCATTAATCACTAGTGGGTTGCCGAGGAGAACTCTATTAATACCTGGTCAGGAGACAGCGGCAGTATAATCCATAACAACCCTTGCAATAGCACAGCCAGCTGTGGAGCCAACGTGCGGTAATATAACCAAGGCTTAAGTAATGTATGCAGACTAAATGCGAGGCATCTGTAAGGTAAGCCTGCACTGCTTAAACAAAGAGCTGGCTTACTGCTTAAACTGTGTGGACACTTGCAGAGAACAGAAGACAGGGCTGTAATTAGGAAACAGTAAAAAAAACAAACAGAAAAAGCTTTCCAAATTGATTGGCTGATGAGTAGGATTGGGGATTTTGACTTTGCTAATTTCTAACTGCATGCACTCCTTCTCCCACTGAAAACTAATCAGTCTCCAAGCAGCTGCAGAGCTTACACTTGTAAAGGTGAATTGCAGAACAGAGAATGCTATGGTGTCTGTACAAACCATCATTTTTCACTCTTTTCTTTACTTTTAAGAAACGAAGTTCCATATTACCTGTACATTCACTGGTTTGGTTTCATAAATGAGCTGGTACTCCTCTCTCTCTCTCTCTCTCTCTCTCTCTCTCTCTCTCTCTCTCTCTCTCTCTCTCCACCAAATATTGATGCAAGTTTGCGAGAAATCAAAGTTGGAGATGGCTTAGTTGCTCAGTTCTTCTTCGTGGAAGCTTCCTTTTCACTGAGGTCACTGAGTGACATTTTCCAATGAAGTCTAATGAAAATATTTTGACACTGTATGTTTGTGTAGTTAAAAAAAAAGCAGGCTAGATGCTATACATGAAGACATCTTCTGAGGTATGTCCTTCATACCTGTGAGTCCTTCTGTCCACTTTCTCCTAAACTGTGGCTTTGGACAGCATAGAGAGGGGAGATACTGTTAGAAAGCTAAAAGGGATGGGAAGCTTAGGTAACTAGAAAGCTTTCATGTGGAGAGAGCCCCTGAAATATCCTTTCCCACTAGGAAAAGAAGAGGGAATATCACTGCTTTCTCATGCCTTAAAGAACCATCAAAGCCTCTGTGACACCAGAAACTATTTCTCTCAGTACAATTGGACCTTTTTATCCACTAGGGTTCTGTTCCCAAAACCCCATTGGATTAAAAAAAAACACCAATGTTATATGAAAATCGGGGTGGGAAGCGGTGCCACATTACCTTTTTTCCAGCATCTTCGCCACTTCCCTCCTCCGGAATTTGTTTAAACTGACTGAAAAAAGAAAAACTGCTACAGGAAGCAACCTGTAGATGGCACCAGAGACTCCTGGTTGCATTTTTTTTCTTTTTTCAGCAGTTTAAACATGCCAGGAAGTGGCTGGCAGGTCCCCAACATTGCTGATGTGGTAAAAGAGGTAATGTGGTGAGGTCAGACTCTCTCTTCCACAGTTTTGCCACACGTGTTGAATCAAATCCGTGGATAAAAAGGTCTGACTGTACCTGGCAATCTGAAACAGACACTGAATGAGACCTGACAGAGAAATTTACCTCATGTTATTAAAGTCTACACCAACCTTTGTCGCCAGGTGTACCACCTGTCACGGTCAAATTTTCTGAAGTACCACCTGCGCCAATAAATAAATAAATAGATTTGTAGGTACTGATTCACACCCAGTGGCATAGCAAAGGGGGGACCGGGGATGCCGCGTCCCCTGGTGACAACCGCCATGGTGGGATTTTTGTGTTCTGCGGCTGCTTTTTTGCAGCCGGAGGGCTGAGTCTGCAGCTGTGGCGGAGCATAAATGCACAGAAAATGGTGCATTTTTGGGCCCTTCCACCTGCCTTGTGTCCTGAAAGGTTTAAAATGAAGCCTTCCAGGAGTGCAGGGGCAGGGCGATTCACTGTTCACACCATGAATAGTAGCCACACTTTCAGAAATGTACTTGTTTCCCTGAAAGAAGTAGTACAATTTGAAGCACTGATTTTTAAGAACCCCCCAAACACCCAACAAATGTATAATGCAGCCTTGCAGATACCCCCAAGGTATAATGCAGTCATAACAATCTTTTTAACCACAATGCAAAAGCCCTAACAGACTTTATTTATTTAATAATAATTATTGGTGTGGAGTAGGGAAAGGGAAGGGAAGGCAGCAATAGGGAGAGCAGGGCAGCAAAGGGTTTTTTAAAAAACCTTTTAAATATCTCTCCCCCCCCCCATTACGTTTGTTGTGTTTCAAGCCTGTGTCTTGCTTTTAACCAAAAGCCTGCTGTGTACCACTGGCAATCATGCAAAGTACCACAGGTGGTACGTGTACCACCAGTTGAAACCCCTGGTCTACACCATATGTTTCTCCACCCCACTCCACATTGCCCCAATGGAGCAATGAAGAAATGCTTTGAGACACAGGGTAGAATGAGATATTATGGTGGAGAGGGGGAAGTAGTCATGAAGCTGCCATTTTAAGTGGCAGCCCTGTGTTGTTGTTTTGAACCACTTCAGTATTAATCTTTGGTGGTGGGGTGGAAAACGGCTATGCTGCTTTTGGGTCTATTGGTCTAAAAAGGCAATTTATTATGGGGCATCTGTTTGCTGAATATTGGAATCTGTGTTGATCCAACATGGCGAACTGGTGACTGGTCAGTCATTCATTAAGCTGGAGGAGATGGCCTTTTTACACTCTAAGTCAGCAGTCCAGAGCCCTTTACACTCCTAAATGGAGTCTCAGGGAGCCCTGCTGGTGCATGTATGGAGTCTTGGGGAGCCTCAGAGAGCTGGCACATGCGCAGAGTGGCAGGTGGTGGTGGCCACTTATGGTGGCCACTTATGGTTTGCTCATGGATCCCGTGAGAAATGCTGCTCTAAGTCAATACTCCTGTGGAAAATATGAGATAAGAATGACCTGGGCAAAACATAAGATATTACAGGTAAGTGGATTCTCCCTGTTCTGTTCTTTTATAGGTTCACTCTGCCTTGCATTCCAGTCCTCCTAAATTCTGGTTTTAACTAGGTGAATTTCAAAAATTAATCCTGGAATGGAGCATGATCAATTTGCTTCAGCTTTCAGCTTCTTCAGTTCATTTGCATGGTTTCTCCATCTACACGAGTGTACATGTACACACTGATAAATCATTACCCCCCCTTCTTGATGTGATCAAATGTATGAGTATATTAAGATTCTTTTTCCATGGTGATTTATTGATGCATAGGAGCACATGTGCACATGTTCTACTGAACCCCACACAAAAATAATGTTGATATTATTATTAAGTACATCTATATTATACAGTATATACATACAATCACATCAAAAATTCTGTTTGTAGTCTTTTATTAGTGTGCATATTTGCATCAATAATGTAGAGAGGAGAAAAGATACAAATGAACTGAAGGACCTGATAGCTGCAGTGAATTGTTCATCCACAGCATTCTGTGTATAATTCAAAAATAAACTGAAACAATGGAGAATTCCTAATAATGCAGTGTTTCCACTTCAGAAACAATATCAGGTAATTAGGAATTCCAGAATCGGAGGTGCAAGCCAGATGAGGAAATTTAGGTTACCTTTTCCAGGTTAAATAAATCTGCCTGCTGAACTGTCTCAGGATAAATTTAGAGATGGGCAGTCCAATCCTGTCTAGGGCCGCTGAAGCATGCAAACGCACACTGCACCAGATCCTAGGAAGGATTGGGCCGGCGCAGCGAGCACACTTCGGGAGAAAGGGACTTTCATCCCTTTCCCTTGGGGAGAGCCCCAGCAGGCCCAATGGGCTTCCTCAGATGTGCACCATCAAAATGGCCAACGCAAATTCAAGAAGCCGGTGTAAGGCCAGCCAGGCCTGGGAAAGGGGATAGGATTTGACGGACTACACCGCTAATGACTACTCCCCTGTCCCTGTCCTGGCTGGCCAATCCCACCCCGCCGGAACACCCCAGTCCGCCCTCCCCCTGCCCCTTTGCCGACTAGTGGGGACTTACTTGCGCAGCATGGCAGATGGACTGGATGTGGGGCAGGTGGGCCGGTGCCGGCCTCGGCGTCAGCAGGGCCTATTCGTCGAGTGTCGAAAACGGCATCATTCTGCCGGCAAATGCTTACACAGGATTGCACTGCTCAATCCTATACATGTTTACTCAGAAGTATGTCCCATTGTATTCAGTGGGACTTACTCCCAGGAAAGTGTATACAACAAGTCCTCAAAGTTGTTGATGAGTTCTTCTTGAAAACTACGACTTTTACCATAGACTAATTGATAAACATAAACGGTCCTATGCCATTTTCCCATCAACTTTAAAATGAAACGACTTTAAGTAAGAACTTACTGTATAGGATTGCAGCCTAAACCCCAAGGAGATGGAAGAGAGTCAGTGACTTGAATGTGTTGGGAAAAATAAAATGTTTCCAGTGCATATTTGAGGTCTCCTCTCATTATTTTTGCTTTGATGCTCTCCCTTCTTCTCATCCCTCATTTCTTGATGAGGTTCCTCTCTGCTCCTAATGTTCAAACTAGTGATGTCAAAGTATACTCTCATGTTTATGAGCCCAGGGCTGGTCCATCCATGACTCATGAGGCTGACTGAGACGATTACCTCAGGCAACAGAAATGTGTGTGAGGTACCCATCGCCGTCTGTTCACTTGCTGCTCTGTCTGTTGCTCCTCCCCCCCCACACACCCTGGAATGGAAAGGAAAGAGGGAGCAGAGTAGAAGAGGAAGTGTGGAGGGTTGAAGAGTAGTGGGCTGGAACATCTTCAGCCACTACTCTCTTCTTATCCATATAGGTACTCCCTTTTCTGTTTTGTCCTCTTCTTTCTTTTTCAGTTCAGGAAATGGGAGGAGCAGAAGCTGGCAGATCACCAGCTAAGGGGCTGGGGGCAATATTTGGTATGCTGCAAGTCAGGAGGCCTTGGTCTTTTTCCCTTTGAGAAAATTGCTCACAGAAACTTCATAGGGTTGCCAATGTTTAACTGGCCTAGTCTGTAACCATATCTTTAACATTTTCTCAATATGAAATTTAGCAGTTGAAGATGATCATGCATAGAGAAAAAGGCTATTGTAGCCTAATTCCTAGATATGAAGCACAATTACAGTGGCCCGCTGAAATGTAACCACCCTTTGTCATCTCAAAATCATATGAAATAAGCCTTTAATCATATTTTCTAGTTTTTGTTCCGTGCAAACAGCTGTCCATGATAAGCGTATACGATTGGAAGTGGAAAAGACTTCTTAAAAAAATGTGTCATCAATCTTCACTGTACATGAATACAGAAGGCGCATTCCTGTGCTTTTTAAGGATGGGAGATAACCTTCAGCATTTACCTAATGTTTTGCCCTTTCGTGAGGGAATGATACAGATCTGTAAGTCTTCTAGAGTCAAAGACATTACCAAAGCGCCTGCAATTTTGCCTTTGGGAGTGCACTACTTTGAGATTAGAAATGATGAATAGTGTCCATATCCACACATCCTTTTAGAGTTTCTAATATCTTTGTGTTTAAAGTTGTCAGAAATGTTTCAGTCCCATTTCATATCAGAAGAGCGTGTTAAATTCAGTAGCCCTGTCATCTGCACCTTCCTTCTTTGAAGGAAAGCTCATTCAATTTATTAAACAAGGATCGTCTCTAAGACAGATTCATTCTAGTGATAAATTACTACCAGATCCTCGTCTCCCAAACTATGTGATCATAGACCTTCCTTGAAAGCAGTACATTCTATGAAGTGTCCTATTAGCAAGTTCTATAGGCATCAAGGACCAAAAATGAACACAGTGAGTTGAAACATCTACGGTACTTGGAGAATAGAATGCTCTTCCCAAGGAAATGTAGAACTTTTTCAGGTCATTAGCATACAGCTGCTAAGTGGCACAGACTACAGCCAGACATTGGTCTCTCCTCCCCCCATGCCCACCCCCAAAATGGCCATAATGTGCATGTCAGTCATTTCATATAAAAAATGAAAATAAGCTCAAAGGGCAGCTGGCTAAGTGATAGAATATATTATGAAATTTAAAAACATAAACAAGAATTGACCATTTGGGATTTCAAAGACTTTTCCATAGCGTACTGTATGGGTGAGGCCACTAATCACTCTTGATTTGATGATAAATTTGAATACTAATCCCCCTTGAATAGGGATTAAGCTTCAGTGAACTGGGGAAGGAGTCATTAGAATTCATCTCATCAAGACACAGCTTGAATGAAGTTCTGTAGATCCTGTGTACAACCGTCTTTTCAGGACTAGCAACCTATTGCCAAAACTAGCAGAATTAGGCAAGAGTGGATAAATTCAACAAACTCTAACCAGTGTATACTGTATTCATATTTCATCCAGTCAGAAGCATCCATTCATTTGTTGCATTTTATCCAAAGGGACACCATTTGAACACAAAACAATCACAGCTACAACTGATGAACCACCGTGCATTAATAGAGATGTACATCCAAAGTCAGGGAAAAGTGAGGACAACGAGGGTAATAACTGGGGAGTGCAACCTCATTTGGACACACATGCCCTGTCTGCTGTATTCAGAACTGTAGCGCATGCCCCCGCCCCTGGGGCGGGGCACACAATGCGATGACACCGACACCCCCAGCATCAGCATGTTACCCCCCCACCCAGCTGCCAAACCATTTCAGAGCCAAACGGTACTGAGGGCAGGTGGGAGGGTTGTGTTTTCGGTGGTGATTGCCACCAAAAACACTAGGAGGTGTGTGGAGGTCGCCCTCCCTCACCTGGAGCGGCCTGCACTGGCCGCTCCGTGCAAACTATGCTACTGACTGTATTCATAATTGTGAGCCAACAGCTCAGAAGAAAAATCTGATCAAAAACTTTTTTGCAACTTGCAAAATAGCCTATGGATTGTTAAAAAAAGAAAAGAAAGAAAGAGGTAGTTATTAGTTAAAGATGATGAACAAAGTATATTCACACACAGGTGCATAAATCCAACAAGGTCAAATGCTGTTAAATAAGAGGTTGTTCTACGAACAATAACCTTAAAAAAAGAATCACTGAGAATAAATTCTCAATCTTTCTAGTGACAATATTATTATTATTATTATTATTATTATTATTATTATTATTATTATTATTATTAACAGTATTTATGTACCGCTTTTCAACAAAAAGTTCACAAAGTGGTTTACAGACAAAATCAAACGATTAAATGGCTCCCTGTCCCAAAAGGGCTCACAATCTCAAAAAGATGCAGAACACCACCAGCAATAGCCACCAGAAAAGACGCTGTGCTGCGGTGAAAGTGGGGCATTTACTCTCCCCCTGCTGCATATAAGAGGAGCACCAATTGAAAAAGTGCCTCTTGTCCAGTTAGCAGGGGTAATCTCACAGGAATAGTTTATGTCAAAACAGGGGTTGTGTCAGGGATCGGCCAGGTTGAGCACTGGCTGAGGGGACACCTATCAAAGGCTCCTCTAGGCCAGGATGACCTCTGAACTCACAGTAGCAGTGGTGATGGCCAATGCACCATCAGGTGGAGATGGGGCACCATGGGGAGTCCCAGTGCAGGGTTTAGCCCCAAGGCCCCAGCAACCTGGCACTGAGTGCTGACAGGTAAGTGCTGCGCCGGGCAGCGGGAGGGCATGGGGAGGCGAGCCGGGGTGGCGGGGGAGGGGGCAATTGTCTGGCCAGGCCAGGGAGTGGGTGGGGATATCGACGGCATGCTCTGCTGATATCTTAACCCCCTTCCCGGGCCTGGCTGGCCTTACACGGCCTCCCTGGTTGTGTGCCAGCAAGATAGCTGACATGCATCCGAGGAGGCCCATTAGATATGAATGGGAGAGGAAAGAAGGGGGAAAATATGCAGGGATTTGGGAGAGGCATAGCTGGACAAGAGAGAGAAAGGAGCAGGAGAGGCTGTGTAGGGGTGAGAAATTAAAGGGGGAAGAAAATGAAGAATGGAAAGAAGGAAAGAGAGGACTGGCAGAGACAAGGAGAACTGGGCAAGCAGACATCGGGGAGCTAAGGTGAACCAGCCGAGTTAGCGCGGCCACCTGCTGCAGAGGCTTGAGGTCAGACGCACAGCTTTGTGAGTCCAAAGCACAGCGGAGAAGTGGAAACACGGGTGGAAGGTGTGGGCCAAGCAGAATCCCTGTAAATGGCATAAACACTTGCAGCAAGACAAGTGTGATGTTATTAGACAAACCACACAAACGTTGTTCCTGGACCCCTCTAACACCAACCTACCCCTGCCTGGGAGGAGGCAGAGGGCACTGAAGAGATGACAGGATGACATCAAGGCAGTAATGTATGCTCAAAGGCTCTACACAATTGCTTCTTATTACTTAAAAAAAATACTGTATACTGTAATAAAAATACTGTATATTGTACCTCCAAAACAATTTCCTCGCAAGAACGTTGACCCTGTGATAGACTGTCTCCTAGAACGTCCTACCACTTGGGCTCACAACATTATGTTCACCATGTTTTTGCCATAGTAGAGTGAATGCTTTCCTTCCAGCCTTCACCCCCCAAGCCGTTATGAAGCGAAAAGGCCTGTTATCAGTGGGGGAAATATTCATTACAAATTATTTGTCTATTTCTAAAGTTAAATAGTCATCCATTATAATTAGGCTGGCCCATCTCCCATGAAGACTACATAGCTCATTTTAATTACATATTTTCTATCAGTTCCACAGGCCTTAGCGTTTCAGACTCACATTGTTTATTGACCACACAGTTTTAATTACAGTTACTATGTTGGTCTCGTATTGATTATGGCAATTAAGTAGCTGGGCAGCGCATCCTGCATCTGTCAGACCAAGAGAGAGGCAGATGAAATGGCAGGTACAAAAACTGAAGCCTACGTTTGGGCACTACAGATTCAGGTCTGACACAGCTGGGAATCAATACAGATCTGGAAAGTATTGCAGAGGCGCAAACAGGTGGATCAGCGATGATGATGTGCTTGGAGTTCCTTTTAAAAATCACCCTAGCTTTTACACATATAGCACTTAAACTTACATAAACAAGGATTACTCACAAACAAAATGTAATGTTAATGAGAAAACCAAAGACTGGTTACAATATCCTCATATAAAGTTAGCTCAGGTGCCTATAACGATTAGCACTCTAATGATTGCATTGCACTGTGCTGATGCGGGGAGGGGAATCTCATTTGGTTCTGTGGAGGTATGCTCAATAAACACACAGGCTACACACTGTAGCTAATTGTCTCACAGATTCATTCCTCATCACCTCCAAATAACAAAGAAAACTAGTGCCTGACCTGCAGCACTCTTCGTTTGAGCCCAAAAGTTGTGCACCGGAAGTCATGTTGCTTTCCCTGGAAGACGGGCCCAGTCATTTAATTCTGGTCTTATTTCCAGGCTTAGGCTCAGGCTTCTGTGGTGGCAGCAGCGTAAGTAAAAGCCTTGCATTGTTTTCGCTTCAGCCAAATCATAGGATCAAGCTGCCAATATAATCTGGGAATGTAATGAGCGTTCTGTTTATCTCTTTTATTCCAGATCATTAATACATATGTTAAAGAAAACCATGATGAATAATAGCCTTTCGTTCACAGTTGACAGGACACCTCCATCCTGACTCAGCAAGCTGCCATCTGTCATCATCCTTTGTGCAGTACAACACAGCACTTTTGGCAAAACATACTCTCCTCCAGCTGTAAAATCTGACACCCTAATTGTGACAGTGGATATGTTCCATTTAGCAGAAATGCAGAAGTCCAAGACAGCAGAGAGGAGAGCCACTTTTGGTCCTTGCTACGCTGAGAGGAGAGCATTTGAAAACCATTCGTTATCCTCGCCTTATGCGAATGTGATCCAAACTCAGATGAACAAACTCATCAGGTCAGAAGAAATGTGCCATCCAGCTGAGAACCTTGTCTTAACAGCAGACAAATATAGTACTTTGAGGGAAAGTACATAACTGGATGGAGAATGAGCGATTAATGTTGGGTTTGCATTCAAGAGTAAATTTCATTCTCTCAAATGTATGTGTTGAGGGTCATGGATTCAACTGCTTTTTTGAAATTTGGCCATACACAGTAGCCCTCCATGAGGCATTCCTTCCAGTAGATATCCAGGACCCAGCCATTTAGTGCTTCAAAGGTTAAAACCAGGCATCTAAACTGGACCGGGAAATTCACTAGTAACCAATGAATGGTTTGCAAACTAGTGTGATATGTTCAGATACAATAGAGGACAAAGTGCCTATACCTTTAACCACTGTATAGAGCAGGGGATTTTGGCAGGTGCAGCTCATCACGGAAGGGTACAAAAAGCTGCACCTGTCCAAATTCCCTCTTCTATACAATGGTTAAGGTATAGACACATGTTCATCCCTTCCCCTGGTGTAAGCAATGCAGGCCTCCTTGGATGCGCGTCAGCTCTTTAGCTGGTGCGCGTCTAGGGAGGCCATGTAAGGCCGGCCTGGGCTGAGACAGGGCATAGGATATGGCCCCCTCCCTCGCCGCCCCTGCCCGCCCTCCTCACGCCCCTACGCCGACCAGCGCGAGACCTAACTGTGGTGGTTGGTGCAGCATCTGCTAGGTGGCAGAATGAGTGGCGCCACTTACCTGCAAAGAGCCACAAACGTGTTTTATGGCACATTTGCGACTCCTTAGGTCGGCAGAGCACTCGCTCCACCGGCCTATTTTTGCGAAGGATTTCACCCTGTATCTGATATATTTTAGGTCTGGAGCTAATCATGAGCCCGTTTAGACAATACCATCTGAGCTGGCCCACCTACCATGTATATAAGAATACAGGAGAAATGCCCCAAGTCCCCCTTCAGGCATGCCTTCTTGGTTCTTTCACATGGGGTGATCACATGGTTTTTTTTTTCCAATCAAACCTCTCTCTCTCTCTCTCTCTCTCTCTCTCTCTCTCTCTCTCTCTCTCTCTCTGTGACATGCAATGTAAATATTAGTAAAACAGTATTTTAGATCACGAGTGAGTGAGTGAGAGAGAGAGAGATTTAGACAATGCCCCATGTGATTAGAAGATCTGGAAAGGTATGTAGGGAGGGGATCTGGGACATGTTCATTTACATCCTTAATTGCATGACAGATGGTCCAGTTTGGGCAGTATTGTCCAGACTGGCCCTACTGATATTGTACTCTCACTGTGATGAGGGTACACATACAAAAATCTGTGTAAGGGAGAGGGGCACGTGTCAATTGAGAATGTTTTGCTGCTGGTGAGGGTATCAGTCACTCACACTAATATTATCCTTTGCCTCTCTGTCTTTTACATGGCAAGATCTCCTCTTCAGGCACTTTCTCCGTGGCAGATTCCAATCTGATTATATCCCTTGCATTGGGAAGTCTTTAGCACAATTATCCTGCCATTTAATATATCTGAAGTAAAATTCTATAAGGGGAATTTTGGAATCACACATTAGTTCCTTCAAAAAGTGCTCCTAAATATAAGAAGATTAATACTTTGCTCATTAACTTTCTGGACGTGATTCCAAAGGGCAGGGACCTTGCCTCGTTTGGAATACTAGAAGCTAGTTTTTAAAGATAAAGGCATCTTAAAATGTTCCATGCGCTTCCTTTGAGATACAAAGGTTTTTGTGGACACACCAGGTTTTCTGCAGCTTAATGTTTTACAATACCCGTATATATATTTTTTCCCAGCAGAAATCTTGCTTCTGCACCTCAGTCTCATGCATAGCTATCATGCATAGCTAAGACTGGGTTAATAAAATCCATTATAACAATAGCAGAAAGTGGGGGAGAGGGATGTGCAATTCATAATGGATTAATTTGCTAACACAGATAACCACTACCCAATTTAACATCTCAATTAAGCAGCACTGTATGTGGCTGGAGCTTCTGGAGTTTTGGAATAAAGATGATGAGATCTGATTAACTTTAGCTTAGCTGCAATGCAAAGTTTTATTAGATATCAGATGCAGAAGAGAAAATATCCTCAGTGGTAGCCATTTTATTAGCAGGAAAATGATCAGCCTCTGACTCCAGCTTTGATTCCTGTTGCTACCCCCCATTTTAGAAACTTTCAATGTGAAATCTTGGTGTCTCAGAGGCAGGCTAATAGGAAGTTCTTGCATTAAAGCACCATTTGAAAACTGGATGCAAATGCATGTTTCTGGAAAGCACATCCAGTTAAGGCACTTTGATTTGATAGAAATGTCAGTAAATGGTCAGACTTCAATTACTCTGTATGTTTATGCTGCCCCATGGGCTTAGATTCATGATTTACCAGTAATTTTATTGACAACTGTCTACTGAGCAATGGCAGTTGAAAGACGACCCTGTTGGACTAATCCAGGTAAAATGCTCTGTCACTTCCTCTTTATTCACATTTGTTAATAGCTGGATATCGATGCAAGCTTCTTCTTCTTTCTTTTTTTTTTTAATACAAATTAACGTTACAGGCATCTGACTGAAAAACAGCCAAGCTTCACAATAGAAAGACGAAAACGTGGCTGCAAACTGAAAACGGCGTGTGAAACGGGAAAAGAGCTGCAGCATCACAGCACAATCCTATGTGTACCGTCTCAGAAGGAAGTTCATTGTGCTCAATGGGGCTAACTCCCAGGACAGCATGTATAGGTATATACCGATACATGTATATGTATAAGATGCAGCCGGGCAGTCCAATCCTACCCCCCCATCCTACACGCTGCAGCGGTGCCGACAGAGTGTATGCTGCATCTTAACATGGTGGGGGTGGGTGGGTGAGCAGATGGCCCAGGAGAGGTAAGTTACCTCCCCATAAGCTGCCTGGATGCCAATGTGTCTACTCAGACTAGCTATTTAGCTGACATAAGTTCAAGGAGAGTCAGGGGTTGTGTCGGGCCAGGAAAGGGGGATAGGATCTTGGTGTGCACAACTGCCAGAGAGATCCATCCCCTCCTGCCCTCTAACAACCTGCTCCCCACCCCACTCTCTACCTTGATCCTCCCACGAACTGCCCCACACCACCTTATGCACTCCAGTGTGTCTTCGGTGTGCCAGCAGTCCCACAGCACATGACAGCAGTGCATCTTTTGCGGCACTGCACTGGGACCTAATGGCAGCAGATCACAAGATCCGCTGCCGTAAGTCTCCAATAGGATTGGGACAGCAGTTGTCTTCCAACAGTCTTAAAACAAACTTCCAATAAAATAACATTTCCTGTAGCAGATGCTTAATAACATTCACAGCCCAAACTCATTTATTTTTGCTGTCATAAAATGGCCACCGATGGAGCTTGCAGCATGGCAGATAAGGGGCAGATAGGGGGTGTACAGGGGACAAAACTGGGTGGGGAGGGGGAGGAATAGAGGGTGGGGTAGCGGCAGGAGGGGGTGGATCACTGGGTGGATCACAATGGTGTGCGCCAGATCCTTCTCCCTGCCCCTTTCTAATCCTCAGATTTGCGCCAGCTAAAGAACCAAGAAGACCCATTGGCAAGTGGGAGGCTTACAGAGGGGTAAGAGTAAATAATTCCCATTTCCTTTCCAAAGCCTCCTGATCCACCCACCCCCCACTGGATACAGCATGCACTTATTTGGCACAGCTACATTTGGGGGGGAATAGGATTGGGCTCCTAGTCTGACAACCCAGTTTAATTTGGAGAACTTGGATTGAAACCAATATACAGTCTAACCTCATATATAGATTATTGATTTTTAGAGAGGATGAAGAGGTATTGTAGATTGCCATTACCCATGTTCACTGTGTCGGCATCTCTTGTATATTGCCTCTGCAGAATAACTTTGTTGCTCTTTTCACTGGAGTAGTTCAGAAGTGTTCTAAATGTCTTTCTAAGTATGGGAAAGTGATGTCAGGCAGTGAGGTGGTTCACTAGTTGGAGCTACTCTCTGCCATTGCAGAGTGCTTGAGAGGGGAGGAGAATTTCTTCTGTCACTTATAAGAGCCAGGAGATGACAATTACGAAAGAGACAGTTGTGGACTGAGTGGGTACACCTGCTGTCATTAGCACCATATGCCCGGGGTGACTAGTGCTGAGTGAGCCAGCCCCTCCCTCACCACTGCTCCCTGGTACATACCACAGGTAGGCTGGATTTCCAGTCCTTCCTTCATTACCCCATCAGGAAGCAAATCAGGGAGGTGTCAACGAGAGACAGGGTTGTAGTCATGGGGGACTTCAATTATCCTCACATCGACTGGGTCAATTCATGCTCAGGTCATGAAAGAGAGACTGGATTTCTGGATATGTTAAATGACTGTGCCTTAGAGCAGCTTGTCACGGAACCGACCAGAGGACAGGTGACTCTGGACTTGATATTGTGTGGCACTCAAGATCTGGTCAGGGAGGTAAATGTTACCGAACCGTTGGGGAACAGTGACCATGCTGCGATCTGTTTCACCATGCATGTCGGAGGGAGAGTGCCGAGCAAATCTGACACGAAAACCCTTGACTTCCGAAGGGCAGACTTCCCCAAAATGAGAAGACTAGTTAAGAAAAAGCTGAAAGGGAAGGTAAAAGGAGTCCAATCGCTCCAGAGTGCATGGAGGCTGTTTAAAACAACAGTCGTAGAGGCCCAGCGGGAGTGTATCCCACAAAGGAGGAAGGGCTCGACCAAGTCCAGGAGGATGCCGGCATGGCTAACAAGCACAGTTAAGGAGGCTATAAAAGGCAAGGAAGCTTCCTTCCGTAAATGGAAGTCTTGCCCTAATGAGGAAAATAAACAGGAGCACAAACTGTGGCAAAAGAAATGTAAAAAGATGATACGGGAGGCCAAGAAAGACTTTGAGGAACGTATGGCAGGCAACATAAAAGGGAATAATAAAAGCTTCTTCAAATATGTTAGAAGCAGGAAACCTGCCAGGGAAACGGTGGGTCCGCTGGATGGTGAGGGAGAGAAAGGGGTGATAAAAGGGGACTTGGAGACTGCAGAGAAATTAAATGAGTTCTTTGCATCTGTCTTCACGGCAGAAGACCTCGGGCAAATACCGCTGCCGGAACGGTCTCCCCTGACTAAAGAATTAAGTCAAATAGAGGTTAAAAGAGAAGACGTCTCAGACTTAATTGACAAAATAAAGATCAATAAATCACCAGGCCCGGATGGCATCCACCCAAGAGTTCTGAAGGAACTCAAGAATGAAGTTGCTGACCTCTTGACCAAAATATGCAACTTGTCCCTTAAAACGGCCACTGTGCCAGAGGATTGGAGGATAGCTAATGTCACGCCAATCTTTAAAAAAGGAAGGAGGGGGGACCCGGGGAACTACAGGCCGGTCAGCCTAACATCTGTTCCAGGGAAGATGGTGGAAAGTCTCATTAAGGATAAAATCTTAAAATACATAGAAGAACAAGCTCTGCTGAGGGAGAGTCAGCATGGCTTCTGCAAGGGGAAGTCTTGCCTCACAAACCTGTTAGAATTTTTTGAAAAGGTCAACAGGCATGTGGATGCGAGCGAACCCGTGGATATTATATATCTGGATTTTCAGAAGGCGTTTGACACGGTCCCTCATGAAAGGCTCCTGAGAAAACTCCACAGTCAGGGAATAGGAGGGCAGGTCCTCTTGTGGATTAGGAACTGGTTGAAGACCAGGAAACAGCGAGTGGGAGTCAATGGGCAATTTTCACAATGGCGAGAGGTGAAAAGCGGTGTGCCCCAAGGATCGGTCTTGGGACCGGTGCTTTTCAACTTATTCATAAATGACCTGGACTTGGGGATAGGCAGTGAGGTGGCCAAGTTTGCGGATGACACTAAACTTTTCCGGGTGGTAAAGACCAGCAGGGATTGTGAAGAGCTCCAGAAGGATCTCTCCAAACTGGGAGAATGGGCAGCAAAATGGCAGATGCGCTTCAATGTAAGTAAGTGCAAAGTGATGCACATTGGGGCAAGAAACCAAAATTTCACATATACGCTAATGGGTTCTGAGTTGTCTGTGACGGATCAAGAGAGAGATCTTGGGGTCCTGGTGGACAGGTCGATGAAAGTGTCGACCCAGTGTGCGGCGGCTGTGAAGAAGGCCAATTCCATGCTCGGGATCATTAAAAAGGGGATTGAGAATAAAACGGCCAATATCATTATGCCTTTGTACAAATCGATGGTAAGGCCACATCTGGAGTATTGTGTCCAGTTCTGGTCACCATACCTCAAAAAGGATATAGCTGAATTGGAAAAGGTGCAGAAAAGAGCGACCAGAATGATTAGTGGGCTGGAGCACCTCCCTTACGAGGAAAGGCTACAGCGTCTGGGGCTTTTCAGCCTAGAAAAAAGGCGCCTGAGGGGGGACATGATTGAGACTTATAAAATTATGCATGGGATGGAGAGAGTGGATAGAGGGAAATTCTTCTCCCTCTCGCACAACACCAGAACCAGGGGACACGCACTAAAATTGAGTGGAGGGAGAGTTAGAACAGACAAAAGAAAATATTTCTTTACCCAGCGTGTGATTCATCTGTGGAACTCCTTGCCACAGGATGTGGTGATGGCACCTGGCCTAGATGCCTTTAAAAGGGGTTTGGACAAATTCATGGAGGAAAAGACCATCACAGGTTACAAGCCATAAGCAACCTCCTGGTTTTAGAAGTGGGTTTTCTCTGTGCCAGGTGCAAGGGAGTGGCGACTGGACACAGGTATCTTGTTGTCTCGTGTGCTCCCTGAGGCATCTGGTGGGGCCACTGTGTGACACAGGAAGCTGGACTAGATGGGCTTTTGGCCTGATCCAGCAGGGCTCTTCTTATGTTCTTATGTTCTTATGATGGTTGGTGGTTCTAACTAGTGAACCTCTTTGCCAGTATCCACTGTGGGGAAAAAAGTGAACACATCTAGGCCCTTAACAAAGAAGGGGAGGGCAATGCCAGTGTTGCATACGGTTATCGTAGTTGGGTACATAAGAGTCAGTCCAACTAGAGTCTCGATAGATGCACGTAGGGCTTTGAAATGCTAAGGAAAGGAATTTGGACAGTTCTGTACAAATTTATACAGCACCTCTGCTCCCTCCCCCTTCTTTCTGTGCATGCGTACAGAGGGATGCATAAGTTATGTACAACCATCTGTGCAATGCTGGTATAATTGCAATGGAACTGGAATCCAGCTCAATTACCATGGTGCACTGCCTGGTTCCTTCCTATACCTCTTTTCCTCACCACCAGGAACCCATGTGCTAGTATTTCTTCTGGCTATCATCCTCCATAGGTAATACTTTGTAATATAATCAGGGCATCCATGGTGCCAACTGAAGGTGGTGGATGGAAAAGGGGTGCCATGCCTGCTAGCCTGTGCCATTCCTCCTCCCCCAATCCCAAAAGGAAGAGTGAATAGGAAGTCTGGAGGAGAGGAAAGTTGGTGCCCGCCAGGAGAGCAAAGAGCCAGTCCATTAACATGGCTATTGTACAGAACTGATGGCAAGGGGCCACAGATCCAAAGGCCAGAAAGGCCACACTTTTCATTGAACCATATAATCACCCCCTCCTTTAATTAATCTATGGAGTCAACGCTCCAGTTTGAATGGAGACCTGTCTACTCATCAGTGTAACTGGGGTTTTCATACCTCCCAAATAGATGATGCTTTCCAGGTCCAAATCCTGTTACGGTACTCACTGTTGCTAATAGTGAGCTGGGATGTTTTCAATTTAAATTTTAGCCAGAGGCGTCGCTACGGTGGGGGTGGTACAGAGGCATCGCTACGGTGGGGGTGGTACTGCAGAGTCCGTTGTCTTTGCTGCACTGAATGGCTCTGACGGCGAGGGGGCAGGGCCACCTCGTACCAAGGAGTAAACGGGGACTAGGACGGTGCGGAACTTACAGTACCGCCCCCACCGTAGCGACGCTTCTTGCTAAAATTTGAATTGAGAACATCTCAGCTCACTATTAGCAACAGTACTTTAACAACTGCTAAAAACCCTTGAAGATGTAAAATCCTGAGAAACAGTGCAACCTCTGAGAATAATTTGGGAAAGGGGCTGTAGCTCAGTGCTAGAGAACATGCTTTTCATGCAGAAGTTGCATCTCAGAAGGGCAAAGAAAAATTCCTGTCTGAAACCCTGGAGAGCCACTGCCAATCTGTGTTGACAATACTGAGCTAGATGGTCTGACTCAGTATAAGGCAGCTTCCTATGGCAGCTTTCCATGGGTCAAACATGGCCTTGTGGGCATCAGCATATAACCTAGCACTGACCTCTTCAAAACAGCACTCATTTTTATTTTCTTCTGATTTTTTAAAATCTCATTCTTGACTTTTTTATGCAACTCCTTAATACATTCCCATCACAATCCTTTTTATGCAGTTGAATGCATTTGATCTCCAACAAATTTCTCACTCTATACCTTTGATTAAAAAAAAACCACTAGGATGTCTTTGAAGACATTGTTCTGCTCTGGTGTGAACTTAATGGATTTATTAAAAATTAGAGTCTCATCACTTAATGTTATATGTCTGTGCAGTGTATGTATTATGCCAAGAGAAAAGGAACATTGTGATTGCAGCATGAAAAAATGAACTGTTTCACAGATCATACAGCTACATTATGCACAGTGTTCATGCTTTCATTCGATTTCGTATCATAATGTAGACAGGAGAAATTCATTTTGTTACCATGTTAATCTTAACAGGAAGAATACCAATTACCTATATCTTTAATCAAGAGGGATAGGAAAAGTGTGATAAAACGTATTTTTCTACTTTCTCAGCCTGATCCTATACATATTCATTCAGACGTAAATCCCATTGAGTTCAATGGAGTTTATTCTCAAGGAACTGTGTGCATAGAATTGCAGCCTTGAAATTCTGGAATACCAAAATACTGTACATGGTCAGGCAGAACTACACGTTTTGTTAATTTATATGAATAATTATTATTTGGTTTAATAATAACTGTAATATTTTAAAAACCAGGGCCGGCTTTAAGCCAATTAGATCGATTGCTCCCAATTGGGCCCTGCGCCTAAGGGTCCTCCACACTAGGGTAATCAATCCCGCGCTAGGGTAGTCTTGTCAAATACACACGATAACACATTGCAACATACACGTAACACCACACTGAACATTGCAGGTTTATATATTGTAGGCCTATATTCAGACTCAAGTATTTTACATACATAAAATAAATAATAAAAGGAGAAGGGGCAGAGTGAAGAGGAGGAAAATGTGGCGGGAGAAGGGCGTAGATTAGGTGGGCATCTCAGAGGAACCCAGCAGAAGAAAGGGAAGGCTTGGTAGGGAGATTCGTAGGGATGAAAGGGAAGTAACATGCATTAAGCGTGAAGTCAATTTGTCTTCACATGAGATGAAGACAAAGAACATAGTGGGGATTTGTCAAAACTGTGCAATGGACCAAAGATACCCATCCTAACTGGCCCCCACTAACTGGGCAAGAGGCACTTTTTTAATGGGTGCTCCTCTTATATTTAGCAGGGGGAGAGTAACTGCCTCCCCTTTCACCCCAGCACAGTGTCTTTTCTGGTGGCTGTTGCTGGTGTTCTTCTGCATCTTTTTTAGATTGTGAGCCCTTTTGGGACAGGGAGCCATTTAATCATTTGATTTTGTCTGTAAACTGCTTTGTGAACTTTTTGTTGAAAAGCGGTATATAAATACTGTTAATAATCATCATCATCATCATCATCATCATCATCATCATCATCATCATCATCATCATCCTTGTTTCTGCGAGGCTTGAGAGCGTTGAGTTGCAGAGGTCATGGCAGCAAAGGACTGACCGAGCGACAGAGGTGTTCCTAGGGTTTACATCACCTGGTGCGGGAGGTTAGCACGTCACCTCCATGCACCGGGTGACGCACCAGGGAGGGGTGATGTGCAATTGGAAGACGAAACTGGAAGTGGCTTCCAATCGTGTCTCAGTCCTGTTTTGAAGTGTGGGGAGGGCTCTGGCCCACTCTACCCTGTACCTCAGAACAGGTCTGAGGCGCAATTAGAAGCCACTTCTGGTTTCACCAAAAACTGGAAATGTGAGGACCATTGTGAACCTTTTCCTTTATCTTCTGCCTTTGAATCAGAAGTGTGGCCTTCCTGGCCTAGGGATCTGTGGCATCTTTTATTAGCCACATTAGTGGTCCGGCCCCTTGCTCTCCAGGCAGGCACTTAGCACCAAGTACTTATGTTTAAATGCATGTCTCCTTCATGCCCTAGATTAAAGGAAATTAACAATATTGACCATGTAACATGGCAGCAGTGCTAATCATGATATTCTTATGGGGATTCTGGGTAAAAAATGGCAGCTGCCAACTTTTTCAGAGTTTCTCAGGCTCACTCAAGAATTTGCCAAAATTGCGCCCCAGCCCCCAACCCCATTTTCAGCACATGAGAATCTGAAACTGTCTTCTACTCAGACTCTTCTACTTATGGTCTCAGACCATGACTCCCGTCTAGCTCCGTATTGTTGACTCACCAAGGTTCTAGACAGGGATGTTTCCACACCCTATTTGAAGATGCCAGGGATTGAACTTAGCGATAGCGTCCCTGCACATTTCAGATAGAAGTGACTAGAGAAGATAAAGCAGGAGAGGCGTTTTGGATCAGTATCTTCGATTAAACTACTGTACCTTACTAAAACCACTACAGGATGATTCATGTAGTACGGTCAAATGAATGGGACTGAAATTTGACCCATGGTAAATAAAAATGAAATGGAATAGAAAAGGGAGGGGGAAAGGTCATCTGCTGAAGTGTGTGTGTGTGTGTGTGTGTGTGTGTGTGTGTGTGTGTGTGTGTGTGTGTGTGTGTATTCTGCTACTCCTGTGGAGCTGGCATCCATTTCAAAGCATTGACCAAGCTGTTCTTCTCCTTTGCAAGAGACAAAGAACAGTAGGTTTGTTTCTGTCAGTGGCTGAACAGATTCTATGAACTTTGTTTCTGCCCTTAGCAGAAATAATTTGCACTCTTAAATTTTTTTTGAAACTTCTCCAAGTCTTCTTCTTCTTTTCTTTTTTAAAGTAATGTAAAGTAGTTGCTGACTCGGCCTCCTTTTCAGCTGTACACCCTTGAGGTGCGTTATTGAGGCTGTGAAGCTGGCTATGTTAGGTGTAGGGTTTATGAATATGAAAAGCAGAGAATTTGCATGATTGTGGTGTATCAGTCATTGAAATTCTCTCCTCTTAGAGAACATAAAGGGGGTATCAGCCCATGAAACATTCAATTAATGAACACTAAATCCTTAAAACAAAAAGAAAAAATGTAAAAAAATATTGGAGAAGAAAAGGAAAAGAAGTAGGATTTAACTTCTAAATGCATTTCATTTCCTCGATTCTTTAAAGATAGAATCTGAAGATCCGGTGTCAACACCATTGCGCCTTCAACACTCCGCTCTGCAGCAGATTGCAGCATTTCAAACTTTTCCTTCTCAAATCAAAACAAGGGAACGTAACCTCCTGATTGATGTTTCCCTTTTATCAAATGAAAGGCTTCCAATGGCATAAGGGCAGCAATTATGCCACCTGAAGCCCCATGACGACAGTGCAGGAGATGATGGTGAAGCCACTTAAAGGAACAGGCAAAAAATAGGGAAAGTCTGTTTTTATTGACAGTGGTAAGCAAGTTCTATTTTTCTATGGGTAACGTCATTGTTTTCTGAAGATTTGTGTTACAATAATAATTACTAAACCATCTCAAACTTTTATGGCTCACCTTGAGAAATCTGAAGACCCAGAAGCAAGCAAATGTCTCCATTATACGGTCGCTGCTTGCACCCAGAGCTGTAAGAACCAGAGCACCAACTGCTCCACAGCCAGTTGACATCAGATCTTCCCACGCTCACGATTCTGTGAAGGGCCCCTCAGCCATCATAGCAGGAGCATGGGGTCTGCTCCTCCGTGGCTCCATGGCTTTACTCCACAATGCTTTTTGTAACATTTAGAGCAGTGGTTCTCGAATCGTTTAGCACTGGGACCCACTTTTTAAAATGACACTTTATGGGGACCAACCCATATATTTATTTATTTACAAATAAAATGTATGTGTTTGCAAAAAAACTCAATCCATTTCTTGTAATGAGGCAGCCCTAACAATGAATAGCCTCAAGGCTTGAGGGGCTTAGTTATGTGACCCAGTCTTCACCTGACGCTCAAACATTTATCTCCCTATATTTACACAAGCTTGCAAACTGCAGGAGCTCAGCTCTTTGAAGGGCAATTAGCAGTTATCTGATTTTTGAATAGCCTCAGGGCTTGTGGCAATTACAGGTGGGCCCCCATATCCGCTGGGGATATGTTCCAGGCCCCTCCATGGATACTTGAAACCGTGGATAAGAGCAAACACCCCCTCCATGGTTTCCTGAGGGCCTCCCACCCTGCCTCCCCTGCAGGCAGGCATGCTTGCCCCCCCAGTTCTTATTTTTCTTTCAGCAAGCTTTGTTTCTTCCTTAAAACAAACAGAGAAGCAGCCTCCATTGCAGGCAAGTAGAACCAGACTAAGTCCTAGAGAGGCTCTGCAAGGTTTCTGTTAACCTTGCAGAGCCTCTCTAGTACTTAGTCTTGTTCTACTTGCCTGCAATAAGCAGCCAGAGGCTGCTTCTCCTATTTCTTTAAGGAAGAAACTAAGCTTACTGGGGAAAAAGTAAAAGCCTGGGGGGGGTCCCCATTATCCGTGGATAACTGAAACCGTGGATAGCGAATCAGTGGATATGGGGGCCCACCTGTACTTATCTGATCTTTCCATCACCTGGGACCCACCAGAAATCAGGTCGCGACCGACCAAGTGGGTCCCGGCCCACAGTTTGAGAAACACTGATTTCTAAATGATTTCAGTGGAGGAAAGTAGGCAGACAGAGATGAGCACCCCTCACATCAATCTGCTGCCTGAGGCAACTGCTTCACTTGGCCTCATGGATGGGCCAGCCCTGGCAGCGCAGGCAGCATGTCAGGCTGAGGAAAGAGGGAGGGAGGGAGAGGGAATGCCCTCTAGGCTTAGCAGCATATGGGTGAGCCAACGGAACATTGAGTTGCCACCTGTCAAGGATTAGGAGAGTTGATAGGGCAAAACTGATGCCATTTTTGGAATCAGCGCACCACATATATCCAAGAATAGGTCTAACTTCTGAAGCACCGGAATTTTGTTGTTGTTGTTGTTGTTGTTGTTGGGCTGTATTCTAATAATACATTCTTTAGATTAGCAGATGAAAATTTAAGAATGTGTAGCTTTATTATGACCATAATGATGAAGAGAGGGCAACCATAAATTATATTAAACCCCAAATAGCAATGGTTTTCCACCTTTCATGGAATTCCTGTTGTGTGATTTGTCTACCAAAGAAGGAACTCCTTTGTATCTGCTGCAGAATCACTTGGTATGCAGAGGATTGTGGAAGCTGTTTTAGGGAATGTGGTCTGTTCAAACTAACCACAGTAGTGCTGAGCCAAAAGTCCTCTCCTGAGAACATCCCACTTGAATGCTGGGGGATGAAAGGGGGCAAAATGGGGGTTATCTTTTTGCCCCTTTTGCTGCCACCACTTCGCAGCAGTGGCGGTGGCAGCAGTGCTTCTACTGCTGGTTGGTGCTTGCCATTTTTTTTTAATCCAGAACCCGCTCTGAGTAACATTGCATCATTATATAGCATCATTCTGACTTGTGTTCTGGACACCCACCCACCCCAGTAGCTGGTGACTGCAAGACAGTACAGTCATCATCCCAGGTAAGATTCTCACAGCCATCCCATTTCACACCAATAAAGTGGACCGCTAAAATGGCCCATCTACTTTTGCAAACTGCAGATGGGATTGCAAAGGTAAGGGGCATTTTAGTACGGCCTTGGATCACAGGCAGATCACTGCCCTAACAAATGTCACCATTGCCCAATGTGAACTGAAAATGTTCCAAGGCACACACCCAGCATTCCCCATGTCTGTACATTGCAGGGAAGATGTGTAGCAGTGAGCAAGGTATGTCAAGGCTATCTAGTCCAAAATACGTTATGTTCCAATTCCTTGCCAGAGGCAAAGCCCTCTGACGCCTAGCCCTAGACAGATTAAGCATTCTACACAATCTTGATCACACCTTGTTGAAAACAAAGAGCAGGTGGTTTTCCAGGATGGTGTTTGGAGAACAAACACCTTCAGAAAGGGTGTCAGCCAGCGCAACTATACTCTGAAAAACCAAGTTGGGTAATACAGGGGGTCCGCTGTATCCGCAGGGGATACGTTCCAGCCCCCACCGTGGATACCTGAAACTGCGGAAAGGGGCGAATGCCCCCTCCACGGTTTTCAGAGCCCCCCAGCGGGCCGACGCGACCCCCCGTGCCCTCCACAGCCCCCCCCAGGCACTTACTTTAGAGGAGAAACCTCTGTTTTTTTCTTCAAAAGTCCATGCAAAGAAGTTGCACCATGCAAAGAAGTTGCACTTTTGAAGAAAAAAAACGGAGCTTTCTCCTAAAAGTAAGTGCCTGTGGAGGGTGTGGGGGGATTCCTCAACCGTGGATAACTGAAACCATGGACGAGGAATCCGGGGGGGGGGGTATACTTTATTTAAGACCAATAGTAACCAATAGTAACAAAGGATCAGACAGGCAGCTTTCAAATTTTGCAGAACTCTACAGCAAACAAAAAGGAGAAGAGGAGGAGGAGGAGGAGGAGGAGGAGGAAGGGAGCATGTTGTAAGAGCCCCAACAGTCTGCCAGTTGTGAAATCTAAAGATGGAGTTTACAATATTTATGAGGATTTTTTTGTAGACTTGGATCATCCTCTGAATATTGAAGAGTTCTGTAGGACTCAAAAGGAACGATGAACAGTTCTGTAGGACTTGAAAGCTTGCCATTAATTACTTTTGGTGGGCCCTAAATAAAGCATTACCCTGCTTTAGAATATGGATTTTTCTTGTAGTGGACGTACATGGCCACCTACAATGCTATAATCTTCAAAGAAGCAAAGAAAGGGAAACACCCCCTCTCCAGGTTCAGTAGCAAATGTTTTCCTCAGGCTTCTTTTGGCAAAGGTGAAAAAATGCAATCAGAGCTCCAAAGGAGCATTTGCAGGTTGCAAATATGACATCCTATTCAGAATTGCAACTCCGGAGACCTCTGTGAGCAGAGACCTCTGTGAAATCTGGAGACCTCTCTGAGCAGAAATATATAAAAGAAAGCAGGATTTCTGCTCACAGAGATCTCCAGCGTTGCAATTCTGAATAGGATGTCATGTTTGCAACCTGCAGAATGTGTGTGTGTGTGTAAAGAGAGAGAGAGAGAGAGAGAGAGAGAGAGAGAGCAGTGAACATCTTTTTGTTAAAATATCAAATCAGTCATAAAGCTACAAACACAAATGCTTCTGACTTTTCGGCACAAAATGATGGCTAACCAAAAGAGAAAGTTTGACACATTTCTGGAATATGAATGGATATTTCAAGTTCATCTTTGACAGAAACTACAATGTCCTTAAGTAAAAAGGTGGTGATTCTTTTTTATACTAAGCATGCCACTTCTCTAACTGCTCCTGTACACTGGAACTCTCAGGGAAAAAAAGAGCACAGGTAGCAAAACTTCATCCCCCCAAAATGCACTTCAATACATTTTAAGTCTAAAAACCTAATTTAAAATAATGTCAGCATCTTTCGGCTGCAGAATATGAGGCTCAGCATCTTTAAATTATTTAAGAGGTCCTCAGAGAGTCAGTTATGCTTATAGCATCAGATTTACTCAAAGCAATGGAAAGAGCCAAAGCAAAGTGTCGAATAAGGGCTTCCTGTGCTATTTCACAGAGGATTTTTTTTAATACTGCTAGCTGTAATTGAAACAATGTTCCATTCTCACCAAAATTTTGAACCAAATGTGCACTCTTAAATATATACGCTTAATTACGTGTGTCGTTTTCCTTTTTTTAAAAAAAAATTAAAAAGAGCAAGTCTTCGATGGTGCTCCACTGAACTTCGAAGGCAACAAGGCCTAAAGTCATTGGAATATGAAACACAAAGTCCATCAAGCCTTAATGACAAACTTGGTTCCAACAACACCTACTATATTCTTTTTCCTAAAAGAAGATAATGGCCAGAAGTGTGGCCTATGCAAATGACAGCATGTTGTATTTGGACACTGAGGACCTAGGTACAATTCCGCTGACAGCCGAGAAGTTCACAGGTTATTTCTAGACAAGACAGACTAAAGTATCCCTTGAGTTTCTTCTGAAGATACAGTACTTTGAAGACTTATGGAGTTTCTTTGTCCAACATTCCTATAGGTTTGAGATGACACTTGCAGAAACATTTGTGTATTGAACAGTAAGGCTGAACCAACCACAAACATTTTAAGCAGCATCAAAAAGAGCCCCTGCTTTGGATGGTTTGAGGGGTGGAATATCGGATTGAAAGAAGGCAGAAATGGTAAACTCTTGAGAATGAAGGCAATGGTTCTTTCATTTGCCCTGAGTGATGTCAGTATATACTTAGCTGTGATTGGCAATCAATTGGCTGGATATCCTCCAGTCAGAGGCATCGGCTGATGTGGGGCGGAGGGGCGGTGGGCCCCCGGGCGTAGGGCGCAGAGCCCCGGGGGGCGGGGCTCCCTAGGTTTAGGAGGGTTTCCGCTTTTATCGCTGTCTTTTTACTATTTTCCGGGGTTTTTAAGTGGTAACAGGGCGTGTGTGTGTGTGTGTGTGTGTGTGTGTGTGTGTGTGTGCTTTTCCCCCACTTAGCTTGAATATGGGAAGCTTCCAGCGACGATCTTCTGCCTGCGCTGGGCACATCTTCTGCCTGTGCCCGGACGCGAACTCAGTAAAGCCCCCAGCAGCGCTTTCCACAGTTTGTGCAGGCGCAGAACGTCGATTGGAAACTTCGTCGTTCTGCGCATGCGCGAACTGTGGAAGACTTGCGCAAGCGCAGAACGACGAAGTTTCCAATCGACGTTCTGCGCCTTCGCAAACTGTGGAAAGTGCTGCTGGCCGCTTTATGGAGTTCGCGCCGGGCGCAGGCAGAAGATGTGCCCAGCGCAGGCAGAAGATCGTTGCTGGAAGCTTCCCATATTCAAGCTGTGGGGGAAAAGCACACACACACACACACACACACACACACACACACACACACACACACACACACACACACATGCCCCGTTACCACTTAAAACCCCCCAGAAAACAATAAAAAAACAAAAAAAAACAAAAAACGAAAACGAAACCTAACAATTTTGACAGGTTTATTGGGGGGCGTCAGGGGGCCCGCACCAACCTGTGGGGCGTGAGGCGACGCCACTGCCTCCGGTTCAAATCTCATTTCAGCCATTGACTCTGCAAGTGGTCTTATTCTCAGCCCTGTCCCCTGCTACAATATATTGTTGGCTAACAATACTAGCCTAAAATATGTGGTGGTGAGGATTATGGAGATGTGAGGTGTTCGGAAGTCTTAAGAGGAAATGCATATAAAAACTATGGAGATGACATTGGTGGGAATCTCATCAGTCAGAGGATCAAAGTTTCCCTCCAATTCAGCATAGTGACCAGCTAGTCTTCCTGCTCTGTGTTGAGAGGGAGAGTGGGTGGGAGTGGGTGGGTTAATAGCAAGTGTGTTGTGAGGTGGGTCTCTTTCTTCTAAGGAATCTGAATGGCCTACAGGAGACAGGGCTCAGGACAGATGTGGACTAGGCACCAGGAAGAGGTGAGAGGTGACTGACTAGTCACCACCAAATCATCTCCAGAGGGGCTTTGTACACATGCGCACACACGCACACGCACACACACACACACACACACACACACACACACACACACACACACACACACACACACACAGAGCACTCAAATGTTCTGTTGCAGAATCTGTTAATGAAGTGGTGGCCCATTTTCAGTCCAGACCCTGTGCTTCAGCTCTTTATTCCTGCATTCGCTTGCAATTGCCATTTCTAAATCAGCTTTGCTTTGCTTTCTGTTTAAATAAGATGATACTCCAAGCACAAAGGCTTTAATTAACAAGGTGATGCCTGTCGTCAAAGACTTGTACTAAGCATCTGCCTTGAGTTATTGATTACAAAGTCAAATTGGTTTTTGAAATCAAAATGAGGGAAATATAATGTTCTGCTTCCTCTTTGTCATTCTGCTCCACTTCATAGTGGAGTTAGGTAAGTGTACTTAGCTTATTATATATGCTCCCAATTTTGTTTTTATAATATCCTTCAGCTAACACCTTTAGGTTTTCTTGTTTACTTGAAATACACTTTGAAAAAAGGTAATTTCACGTCATACCTGATCACTCCCTGATGTTGGAACTCTAAACAATTTCTGCCTGCAGTTAACAGCTACGTGCAGAAATGTAAAGGAATAATTATGTCCCAGTCCTACGTGCAGTTTACAATGGCAGAACCCATGTTCTGCCATTGTAAATGCTGCGACACCACCATAAATGGCACACCGCTGCCAAGCGCATTGGAGCCACCGGTGCAAATGGCCGGCAGCTCCACATACCCACCACTGATGGACTTGACCCACGCCACAGCAGGTAAAGAGGTGGTGGTGGCAGGCTGTAGGCAGTTCAGGGGAGGGCAGGGGGCAGTTCAGGGGCTGGAGGGGGCGGATCCTGGTGGGAGCAGCATGCACTGGAATGCTAACCCCTTTTTTGCAGCCTGATATGTCATTTTCATCTTGTCAGATTTACACCAGTAAAATAGCTGGCATGAGTCTGAGTACACCCATAGGTGACGAGGTGACCTACCAGGGGGTACGTATTTTAATCTGTTGTAAGCCGCCTTGGGCATTTGCCTTCGGCATAGGAAAAGGCGGGATATAATTTTTTTAAAATAATACATACATAAATAAATAATAAAGATAAAAAAAAATTACGTACCTATTTCTGACCATCTGGTTTCACCTCTCCCCCCCCCCCCCATAGCATACAGCTCACACTCTGTTGGCATGACTGCTATGGCTTGGTGGATTGGGCCGTTAGTTTTTTAAAAAAGAAATAGCACAAATACTTAAGTCGAAGATGAGCACATCTAAATGTTCATGAGGACAATGTTAAAAAACAACACCCTCTCCTCAGTCCTAGCCTCCTAAGAGCCATCACACAAGCCTTACCTTATGATTGGTTCAATGTGACTTTTGCAATGTCCTTAGCTGCTTCCCCGTTGCATTAGAAATAGCTGAAGTTTCACATCATGTGAGTCACTCAATCTCCATGGTATTTCCCTTGCCAGTGAAGGGTGGATGTTGGCATGTGGTGTTCCATGTGATGGATTCAGGCATTAGCAATGGGATGTGGGAGCCAGTGACGGAAGAGGTGGGAGACTTGGAAAATCGTGTGATAACCAGCCCTGAAAGCTCATGCTATAATGTTATTAAATACTGTTATGTCAGACAGGTTTACTATCTTAGTAACAGTGGTACAAGTCCCCCCCCCACTTTTTAAAGTTTGCATTTCTTTTAAATGTACAATTTATAGTGCTGTTGTAGTGAGATGGATATAAAGGAGGGATGAGTGGATTCCCCTTAGTTCCGCTACACCACCATTGCATTAGAACTTGTGTTCCATTGAAGCTGTCTTCCAGCAAGAAAGGAAGGTTTTGGAATGTTGATAGGAGGTTTTGCACATGTGTAGTAGTAGTAGTAGTCTAAGGGCTGTCATGGTTTAGTCGTTAAGATGCTGAACTGCAGACTGGAAGGTTGGTAGGATAGCACTTTGAGACCTGAGTGCCGCGTGATGGAGTGAGCTCCCGTCTCCTGTCCCAGCTCCTGCAACCTAGCAGTTCAAAAGCAAGAAATTGCAAGTAGATAAATAGGTACCGCTGCAGCAGGAAGGTAACAACGTTCTGTTAGTGATGCCGGCCACATGACCACAGAAGCGTCCTCGGACAGCACTAGCTCTTCAGCCTTAGAAACAGAGAAGAGCACCGCACCCTAGAGTCGGACATGACTGACTTTTAAGCAGGGGATACCTTTACCTTTTAGTAGTAGTAGTAGTAGCAGCAGCAGCAGCAGCAGCAGCAGCAGCAGCACCTTGACATTAATTCTTGGCCTTGAGCAAATTACACCGGCTCACATCCAGAAAACAGTTTTGCTTGGAACAGCAAGAATCCGACAACAATATCTCTGTGATTCCCAAGAACTTGGCTAGATCCCAAATTGCAGAATATAACCAGCCCATCATGGGCTGTAATGTATAACAATAACAACAATAATAACAATAAAATTTTGCAAATTATTTTAAACAACTGCAGATTACTGAAATAACACCATCAGATTTGCAAAAAATGGCACTTTTAGGAACATCATACTGCGTTGATATTTAACTGATACATAGGCCTCAGGCTGAGACATGAATCAATTATTTAATGCCAGTCAGTAATATTTCCAGCTGTTGACTGTGTAATATGTAGTTGTGGATAATGATGATGATGATAAAGACAAAGAAGAAATGTCACTTGCAGCCCAATCCTATGTCTGTCTACTCAAAAGTAAGTCCCATTATAGTCAATGGGGCTTACTCCCAGGTAAGTGTAGATAGGATTACAGTCCCAAGGGAAAATAAATTAAAGGTACACGTATTTTGTCCTCTTTGCATGTGATCATCTTGAACATCATAGTATATATTTGTTATAACTCAAGTACCAGTAGATTGTGTTTCTATATATAGCAGAATTGAACAAAATATTCAGAAAAACATACATTTAAGGCATAATCAACTTCTCACAATTTGAATTTGTAGTTTCGTGAACAATAGTTATGCTGAATTTTTAAGGTTTCAACAAAAAAGATAAAGAATACAGTGTTTTATATACTGATGTGGTAAGTGCCTTGTGATATCTAATCTCCAGCTGTAGTTAACAAAATAATGCATAATGCAGTAAAGAAAAAAATGAAAGCCATAGCTGCTTTAAAATTGGAATGATTTTACTGTTGTGTTTTGTTTTTTTGTTTTTTTTTGTGTGTGGTGGAGACAAAGTTTCCCCAGTACAGGACTCTAAGAATTATGGCTGACCCAGCTGAATCAAGACAGTTAGCAGGTAAGGAGAAACTCTGGAGCTGGCATGTGTCTGGGGAAGCCGTGTAAGGCCGGCCTGGGATAGGACGGGGTGCTGGATATCAGCACCGATATCCCTGCCCCCTCCCAGCCTGGCCAATGGCCCCTCCTTCACCACCCTGGTCAGTCTCCTACCACCCCTGGCACCGACCGGCACGGGAGATACCTGCGGCGGCCAGCACAGGTCTGGTTCCAAGGCAGAGTAAATTATGCCGGCCTTCGCGCCCTAACTCCAAAGGAGCTGCAAACATGCTTTACGCCACGTTTGCGACTCCTTAGGCCAGTGTGGAGCCGGCTGAAGTTAAGCAGGATTGAGCCATAATTCACCTACTACAGACTGAGCTCTTGTTCCGAGGACACATCACAGTTTCAGTCCTTATGCATACTTTTTGTTAATTGGATTGACTAACACCATATCAACTGAAAAAGACTTATGAGTGAGATCAAGACAATTGTTGAAGATGTTAGAGTAGTACTGTAGGCAATTTCATCTACATATTTGGCGGAATTGCTAAATTGTACAAAATATCTGGATTAACAATTGCTGAAACTACTGGACTAGGAGATTCACAGCGCAATCCGACTTAAGTTTTGTGCCGGTGTAACCAGCGGTGCAGCGAGAACAGGAAGCCCCAGAACGGAAAAGGGATTCAAATCCCCTCCAAAAGAGGAATTCAAAGGGGATTTGAATCCCTTTTCTGTTCTGGGGCCTCCCGTTCTCGCTGCGCTCCTGGTTACACCAGCACAAAACTTAAGTCGGATTGTGCTGTTATTGTGCTTTTTCAGCTCTGTGACTATATTAAAATGCATCTGTAGCAGTCTGGATCTGTCTCAGCCTCAGTCTCAATCGGCCTCTCCTTTAAGAACTTTAGAAACTCTTAATGCTGCTATGACTTTAAGAATATAGAGGCTAATTATTATACGAGCCATGGCTGGGGTATAAGAACTAGAACTCTCCAGTCAGAAGTTGTGAAAGGGAGGCAAATGCCTTGTTTCATACTTCTGAAGAAGCTTCGTGCAAGTCCGGAGTGAAACGTAAAGACGTTTGGTGCTTTTAAAATCTGACTGAAACAGTCATAAACCCCTATTTTAAATTTTGTCAATCAGTCTCAATTACTACAATTTAAGATTTACAGCAGAGTTAGAAAAGCTGCACTTTGTCCAAGAAAAATTTGGCTTAGTACTTAAATTTCATCATTGCAAACTGTTATAAACGATATACAAAACTCCCTTTCATTCTAGCTTTGACCATTGGCAAAGACTGGATTTTATTTTGTTATGCCTTTGTTGTGAATAGAGTTGTTAAGGGAGCCAAATATTTTAGTGATCAAATTATATCTATCAGGAACTTTTATTCTGAAACAGATAGATAAGTCTCCCCTACTTTAATATCATATAAACCCCGACTTGCCCTATTATCTCTTTATTAGAAGTGACATTTAATTAAATCAAATTTAATAGTGCAGCTGTATGGATGTGTTGATGAGAAGATCATCTATTGAGTGTGTTACAGAAAAGTGCAAAATGCTAGTTGAAGAAGGATGAGAAAAGAAATGTCGGTTGAAAAGTGTCGTCCATTGAAATAAATAGTGATCCTTATATTACAGTGTATCTCGATCCCTTCCTAAACTTGTACATTATTTTGTCCTTGTATTCTGTGGCACTGGCATTCTGAGGGTAGAGCAAAACCATAAGTGGAGAAGGACGCCACTACGTGTGTGTAAGCAGCCCCTCCCCCTTGCCAGTCGGAGTAATTCACACCAGGTGATGACTACTGCTCCGGGGAACAGAGCTGCCGTGCGTCAGCTGCCACCCGCTGGGAATGGCTTTGAGTGGTGAGGGGGGGGGCTGCTTACATGCACATAGCGGCATCCTGTTATGGTTCCACACCACCCTCAGAATGCCAGTGTTTTGTGGGCACATAAGAACATAAGAACATAAGAACATAAGAAGAGCCCTGCTGGATCAGGCCAAAAGCCCATCTAGTCCAGCTTCCTGTATCACACAGTGGCCCCACCAGATGCCTCAGGGAGCACAAGACAACAAGATAACCTGTTTCCCTTTGACACTCCCTTGCACCTGGCACAGAGAAAACCCACTTCTAAAACCAGGAGGTTGCTTATGGCTTGTAACCTGTGATGGTCTTTTCCTCCATGAATCTGTTCAAACCCCTTTTAAAGGCACCTTGAAATACACTGGAATTGTATATGGAACAGTCTTATACCAAGTCAGACTATTGGTCCATCTAGCTCAGTATTGTCTACAGTGGCTGGCATTGGCTCTCCAGAGCTTCAGACAAGGCATCTCCCAGCCCTGCATGGAGATGCCACCAGGGATTGAAACTGGGACCTACAGCATTATCCCAGTTTCTGCAGTTCTTCACTGTCATGGAAAATTTCCGAACTCATCTCTTTACAAGTTGCTGAAGTGATAACAGTGTTTAGTCTATCCATCCAAATTGCATGTGGTGGACTATACAGTATTAATTCCTAGGCTTGTTCATGCAGAGAAGAACCGCCATGAAAATGGACTTGATACTCCGGGCAAATTTGTTTAACTCCAAATTTGTCAACCAGCCCTTGCCCCATCATCCTTTTTTCTGCCCTGGTGACATTTAACTTTGAGATTTAGCTGTTGTCTCAGACTTCAGGGATTCAGTTCAATTTCTTGATTTGGGGGTTCTTCTGACGTCACATATTTGGGTGACAGTATTATATTGCAGTTTTGTTTGAGAACAAATGTCTATCTGCAAACAGATATTTCCCAAACATTTTATATAGTTATTATGGCAACAAAATATTGGTGAATGAGCACTGGAAGAACTATTTTGTATCTATTCATATGAGGAAAAGTAAACACCAACTTATTCATAGCCGTGTTCCTTCAAAGGTAGGTGCTTTTCCTTGGCTGGTTAACATGTCTCAAGCTGAAAAGTGATGTTTCAAATATTTTCTGTTATTAATTATTTTTCTAACAATATTCTGGATCAAACACTCCACAATGAATTTGTGATTTGATTTCTTTTTTAGAATCATAATTACACATTGTAAACAACGTTCCCTTTTCCCCAAAGGTTGTCCAACTTTATAAAAGCAGAGGGGACGGGAGGAGGGTGGGGAGCCAGAACAAAAAATTCCATTGAAGTAGAAATTAAAAAGGGATGTTTGATATGATAAATAATGACTAGATAATGGGTTTCAATGGGATATGGAAATAAATTCCACAACGTGAAGACCTGTGTGAAGGGGTTTGCAGAGGGAGGGGGAAAAACAGTGCCAAGTTTGACTTAAGTTGTCAAGTTTCCTTTTCCTTTTTCAAACAATGATACATTTGATAGATATTGATCACATAACAGAGAGGTGTTCCAGAATAGATTTCCTGGTGGTTCTTGTGTAGAATGTATAAAGGAAACCTCTAACAGTTGGATTTAAGAACAAATATTCAGGAAATCATTAATAGCCCCCCCCCCCAAAAAAAACACCCCACAGTAAGTAACCTATCTCAGAAAACGCTCATTCTGGGTGAAAGGAAGATTTTGCCCTAAAGATGAAAAACAAAACAAACACAGGATATCTATATTACCCTGTATACTGCTTTGTTCATGGTCTGGTTTGTCGCCAGCAGTCTAACAGTATTGGGCTGTCGTGCCATGGAGTGCATGTTCTGCCAGCAAAGCCTGCTGAAAAGCTGCCGTAAAGTGCTGGATGCCAGCACAAGCAGCCAGCTCACCATAGGGAGGGTCAGAGCCTTCCTATGTGCACCAGTGAACCTTGGAATGTCTGCCGGAGCAGGTAAGCCCAGCACAGAGGGTGGAACGGGGCAGGGGCAGGACAGGTAGGGGGTGGAAGGAGGCGCGGGGAGCCCAGAACATGGAGGAGATGGGGTGGGGGATGGGAGGATCGGGCCTGGGAGGGGGGGCAAGACTGGTGGCAGCGCGCACCTAATCCAAAACCACTTCCCAGGTCTGATCTGCCTTCATGGATCAACTCAGACTTGTGCCAGCTCTAGATCTGGTGCAGATGTGAGTTGACCCATCGCAACTGCTGGGGCTTACCCCGAGGCAAACAGACAAATATCCCCTGGACCCTAGACCTCCAGCAGTCAACCCCCCCCCCCTGCAGGATACAATGGAGGCTAGTATGCTGCCGCCACTGCATCACCACACAGGGCGTTAGGTAGGATTGGGACGTGAAACTGGGAACCTAGTAAGTTAGCAAACAGTAACAGCCTGATTCTGCCTAAGATGTGGCAGCTGGCCTAAAGGGCCAGTCGCTGCACCCAAGTTGGGATGCGGGTTACGCCTTTACGGCCAGGGTTCACTTTGGGGGAAGGGGACGTTCGTGGCCTCCTTGAAGCAAGGGAACATTTGTTTCCTTGCACCAGGGTAAGGCCCTGCTGCGCCAGTGGGGCCACTTGGACCTGCGCCAGGCAGATCGAGCCTAGGAGGAGGGGTTGGATTCGGCGGACACTGCTGCTGCCAATCCTTCCCCCTTCCTGGTCCATCCTCGGACACTGCTGCTGCCAAACCTTCCCCCTTCCTGGTCCCAATCCATCCTTTTTCTCACCTCCTGGGTGATCCTACCTGGGGTGGCGGGTGTCTCGAGTCTGCTACTGTGCGGAGCCGGTGAGTCACTGCTTCCAGTGTGCCACCTTTTGTGACAGCCGGAAAGCATCTAGTGTTGCCACAATGCTTGTTCCAGAAGTGCTAGGTGCTGTTAGGATTGGGCTCTCAGTTTTGTCTAATCACCTTTGTTCCAAGCTAAAAAGACTCAAATGTAGCCTTGCCTCATAAAGAAGGTGCTCCAGCCTTCTGATAATGTTGGTTGCCATCTTTTGCACTTTTTTTCTGCTTTGCAATAACCTTCTGGAGGTGTGGCAACCAGAATTTTACATAGTATATTTCAGACAAGTTAGGCTAAGGATCACCAAAGTCATCATCATATTACATTCCAGAAAAGTTGGTAGGGGTTGAGCAAGGGCTGGAGGAGTGTGCACATCCAGCAACAGGTAGCTGTTATCCCAGTAGGCAAGTCTAGGTCAACTGGAGCCAGACCTGGGACAGCTCCAAACGCAGCCCTCCAGGATCAATGCAAGTTGCTTTGACCTAGGTTCTTAACTTAACTGAACACATACTAAGGCCCACATCCTAGCCAACTTTCCAGCCCTGATGTAGCCATGCTAATGTGGTGCATGCTGCATCCTACGGAGGCCCCCTTCAAAGTAAGGGAATGTTTGTTCCCTTACTTTGGCGCTGTATTTTGGTTGCATTGGCGCTGGAAAGTTGGATAGGATTGGGCCCATAGCAAAGCAACACAACTGACCACCCAAGCTCTTCCTCTAGCTGCAAGTTAATACGAATTCAAAGAGACAGTGTCCTGGCTTGGAACCTGTCACTTGGGCATCCCTAAGTATCCTCCAGCTATGTTTTCCATCTTCTAGTTGACTCTCACAGGGAAATGAGGAGCCCTGGACAAATCAAGGTGTGAAGCAGCGATGGATTCTCTGGTCTCAGTCAGATGCCAAATCCTCTTCCTTAAACTGGCCTGCTAGCTGGCTTGGGGTCTGTAGAATTCTGGAGGCAGGGGTCCACTGCCCCATCTCCAGAGAAGTTTCCTCTCCTGAGGCACCTGTAGTCAGACAAGCCACATCATTTATGTGCAACAAAAGAAATGCATGTTCAGGGTGACACTTCATCTTGAAATAGCTGCAGATCCTAGAAACAGTACTGAAACAAGGGACAATTCCCTTGGTCCCCTGAGCAACAACTGCCACATTAAGCTTATTAATGTGACAATTATGAACAATGTGTACATATGCTTTATCAAAAGAACACAATGGAAAAAAATCCTTGAGCAGGATAAAGCATAGAGACAAATGACAGGAAATTAGGCTTCCTGTGAATGGATCCATCTACTGCGCTGAGCATATGAAGTGTGGTAGTTCTCCAAATGAATATTTATGAAGCTGAACTTTCTTTGGGTCGTTTTTTAAATGGTTGCTTGCTTCATCTAAAAATGGTCAAATTAAAGCCCAATAAGAACTATTGGCAGTGCAAGTTCCTTTACAGTGGTGTGAAAGCCGGGCCACTGTCATGTGCTTCCAGGCCACAGCTGCAAATGGGCAGCGGTGCAGTGGCTCCAGACGCCTCCATCAGAACTGGTAAGCTGACTGGCACTGGCAGAGGTGTGTCATGGGTGGTGAGGGTGAGATTCAGGGAGGATCGGGGGTGGGGAGGGGGAAGAAGGGGGTGGGTCTCAGCTGCACTGCCGTTTGCCAGATCTTATCCTTTCTTTTTGAAATTTCCATGCCTGTTTTCTCTGCTCGAACATATGCCAGCAAAATGGCTGGTGTATGTCCAAGGAGACCCACAGGTAATCAGGCAGCCTACTGGGGGGTGGTGGTGGAGTAAAATATTTACATACCTCCTGCAGGCTGTCCTGTCGCCTCCCCCCATAGCATGCAGCTCATGCTCCGTTGGCACGGCTGCATGCTATAATGTGGCATGGGATAGGATTGGACAGTTTTCAACACTGATCGTGTATAACTACCTGTGACCAAGTCCTGGTCTACTAATTGTGCCTGTTCTTCAGTTAGTTAAAATGTATTCATAGCAAAACACAGAACCACTGGAGATCATATGGATATCCATTAAGACATTCCCAAACAAACCTTGATAACCTTCATGCTCTATGATCCACCTACAATTCTAGACCACAATTCCTATCAACACTTCCACAGGCTGGAATTAAATCAGTTCATACATCAGCAGTTATCATCCTGGAAATCTAGCTAGCAACTATCCCTTCCAATTCTCTCCTCTAGAAATCTGTCAGAATAATTCACACTTGCTTCTATCACTGCCTTTGACAATTTGTTCCATTATTCAGCAACCCCTTGCATGAAGAAATTCCATCTGAACAAGATATACACTAATCCCATTATTTTCATCAGTCCATTATCCTCTCTCTCTCTCTCTCTCTCTCTCTCTCTCTCTCTCTCTCTCTCTCTCTCTCTCTCTCTCTCTCTCTCTGAGTAAATTATTATCTCAACCACTTTCTTGGTGACAATCCATTTCTTTGCCTTCAGACCTTAATTAATATTTTGCTCTGCCAAATTATGAACTATACAGAAAACTTATTTTAAAATATTTTTAAACCTTCTTTTGTATACTTTTCAAAATATTTACAAGTTCTTGCATTGCTGTTTCAGAAAAGATCCAAAAGTATAGAGAAGAAAATTCAGATTTGGTTAATTTCTAGCAAATCACAAAGTAACAGGAAGAAACATGCACAGTTATTAAGCCAGGGAAAATCCACTGCTCTTACAGCCCAATCCTACCTCCTGCCAGTGCATAGCATGTAGCCGTGCCAACGGAGTGCATGATGCATACTATGGTGGTGGTGGTAATCAGATGGCCAGTGAGAGGTAAGTAAAAATATCTTTGATATTTTTGAAAATATATTTAAACTTACCTCCCTGTAGGCAACCTGATCACCAATTGGTCTCCTTGTACCCACACCAGATATTTTGCTAGTGTAAGTCCTTCCAAGAACAGGAAGGGGGCGGGTCTGGGCCAGGAAAGCGAGATAGTATCTGGTGTGTACAACTGCCACCAATATCCTTCCCATCCCACCCTTGAACCACCCCCAGCTAAAATTAAGTAAATTTAAATAATGCTTTATTAAAAATGTTTATATACTGTACTGCTTTTCAACAAAAAAGTTCACAAAACAGTTTACAGATTACAAATCATATTGTGAATTAAGTTACAAAGTGAGATTTAAAGCAGATGCTTAAAACTTTTCAATTGAAATCAGTGAAGCTTACCTGTGACTGGATCTTTAGGGCCTTGGAACCATAATTCATATTGTCCCTTGGCCTACGAAACCGGACTTCAGAAGATCCCTAGTTTCATTGTCTTTTAGATAATGCAAGGATTAATTTGCCCATTCTTTCTCATATTGTTGTGCATACATTTGTATAGCTTCAAATATTTGTTTTGGTGTTTTTTAAAAAACATATTTTATTTTATTATAATACATAAAAATAGACAATACATAGCATGAAAAAAGAAAAGAAAAGTAGAGAATAACAGAAAAAGGAAAAGATCCGGATTAGCCACGAACATTTACACTTAAATCGATTCTTATATTTACTTACACCCTGCCTAATTGCAGAGTAAATAATTTTTTCTAATTTTCTTATATTCACTAACCTAATACTACCCTTAATTAAAAACGACCTCAATTTCTTACCTTATTAATCTAAAAAACAAAATCAAACAAACAAAACAAAACCAATCATCATACTCAACAAAGCCATATATAAGTCATTATTATTTCCCTTACATATAAAAAATCTATAAATGGTTTCCAGGTTTTTAGAAAAGTATCTACAGATTTCTCTTTAACGAATGGGCAGCACAATCCTGTGTAAGGATCCGGTGGCCGTTCTGCCACTAGGCCAGAGGTCTACTCAGGGAAGGGGACACTCGTCCCCTTCCCCGGGTGTAAATCCAGGCTGACCCGATCGGCCTCCTCATATTTCCATCAGCTAAATAGCTGGCGGAAGTAGCCGGCCCGGCAGGGACAGGGATATGGCCGAGGCCATCCCCGCCCCTCCCCCTCCTGGGCCGGCTAGGCCAATGGCCCCCCTCCCTCGCCCGCCGAACTGCCCCCGCTGGATCCTGACTCAACTGAACCCGCGGACGCATGGGCGCTCCGGTGACGGAGTAAGGGAGGCTGGCCTCTTGCTCCAGAGTAGTCACAAATGTGCTTTACGGCACATTTGCGACTGCTGCCGGCGACGGAACGCTCATTCCATCACTGGCTTTTTTTACAGGATTGAGCTGATAGTTTATTTTTGTGAATCTGAGCCCAATATTTTTTTTTTTTGCTTGATTACATGTCCACCACATATAGAAAGATCCTTCCGGCTTTTTACATTTCAAACTATTTGACACCTTTCCATACATTTTTTGCCAATTTGTTTGGGGTTTGAAAACAAATCTTAAATGAACTAGTAGCCCAATCCTACTCCCACCAGTTCATAGCATGCAGTGCCACCAATGGAGTGCACACTGCATGCAATGGTGTGGGGGGGTGCAACCAGACAACCTGGGAGAGGCAAGTAAAAATATTCTTTACTTACCTCCCAGCTGGCTGCCTAGTCACCAATGGGTCTCCTTAGACCCATGCCAGTTATTTTGCTGGTGTAGGTCCAAAGAGACAGGACATGTTGGGCTGGGAAAATGGGGATAGCATCCCGGCATGTTCAGCCACCACTGGAATCCACCCACCCTGCCCCCAAAATGCCCGCTGCCTGTTCCTCACCCCACTCCTCCTACCCTCAAAACGCTCCTGCTGCCACCTCACCTGCACCTGTGCAGCATCCAGCAGCTGTTTCCTCTCTTGCGAGGCCTCTGGCCAATTGTGCCAGTGGCGCCAAAGTGCATATCAGCAGTGCGCCTACAACACCACAGCGGCACCTACAGCAGTGGACTGGGAGTTCTACCATCATAAGTGGCCCACAGTATTGGGCCATAAATGGATCTACATAATGAGCAAGAATGGTTTGAATAGTTTTATAAGTCAGCAAAATAATTGGCTAATATGTGAAGGATACCTCTATAGGTTGCCCTCTGAAAAATGGGCACAGTTCAGATTCTTGGTGGCCTCCCATATGAGGTGGCCCCTCACCTGCAGAAGTATGAAAGGATTCCCTAACATCGTGGGAATCACGTGGAAGCGCTGATAGTATGAACCTTCACATGGATCAGCCTCACCTCCTCATGGCCCTCTTCGACGTGCTCAGAAAAGGGCTGCTGGGATAATGTCATTATGGCAGTTGCATGTATGAGTCCCATAATGCACACAATTGCCATGTTAATATGACCCCTATCTGGTTGCAAACACATGACAGTCCCACATGCACTCACAAGATGCATGAGTGCAGCCAGGATTCTGAAGCATGCCTTCGATTTGGGTATATCATACACAAGTTAAACAAGATTTATGCCCAGGATGACTTAAATAACACTTGTTCAAGTGGGGGAAACAGTGAATGTACCTTCACTGATAACTTCTTATTATGACTGTAGACCAGACAACCAATCAAAGCTAAGCAGACCTAGCAGCTTTTTCCCTCAGGCATGGACTCAAAGCCAGAGTACAAGGCCTCCAGCAGTTCCCTGCTCCCTTTCCTTCTTTTCTGTGATCAAAACGCCTTCTGCCTCTCCCTTTTCACCTCCCTCCTGCAACCACAAGGATGGGGGTTTGCATCACATCTCAAGCATGAAAGTCAAGTGTCCATCTTACTGGTTCTTTGCCTCAAAGAGCTCAATATGATGTTCCCTCTCTTCCGAAGTCATTTCTTCTTTGCTTACAATGTATATTCAATCGCTAAACAAATCTTAATTAAAAGGAAAATTAATGAAAAAAACAGGAGCATACTACATAGACTCACCAAATCGCAGGTTCTTCAGTATATGGTCTTTGGTAGCCATCCTTCTAGTAGAGTGGAAATATTAGCATTAGTATTCCGATTTGTGGAAGAGAATGCTATTATTAAAGCAACTGAAGAGGTTTATTATAAATATGTATGACTTGGTGGAACAGTAAAGAAATATATTCTGCTCAAAGTT
The DNA here is from genome assembly GCA_026170595.1 of Plestiodon gilberti rubricaudatus. NCBI lineage: Eukaryota > Metazoa > Chordata > Lepidosauria > Squamata > Scincidae > Plestiodon > Plestiodon gilberti. The sequence continues at coordinate 69,456,311 of JANXHW010000002.1, forward strand.
CTCCTTGTGCTGAATATTTTAATGAAACTTGCAGCGCTTTTGTACAAGTGCTATAAATTACCCACTTTAAAATTAGATAGAAACTATTTGAGAAATAATTATGAGTATATGTTCATTAGAGTGGAGTTGGAAGGCTGAGAGATAAGGGCATTAGGTCAAGTCCCTCAATCTGCCTCCAGATACTCATTTCCACTATAATGCCCACAAGCACATTATGGCAACTGAATCTCAATATTTAGAACATTCTAATTCACTTCCACTCTTTCTCCAAAAGCACTGAGCCATTCCGAGCAAGGATATGTGGAAACAGAAACGCACTCCTAGCTATGCGGCTTCGTCTTCATTTGTCAGTCCTTCCAGCCAGACAAAGTCAGTCGTCGAACAGCCGTCTGTAAATGTTGCTGTGGACTGGACTGTAGTATTTACTTAATAATGGCATTGCTTTATCCTTGCTTTTAAGTTAATCACAAACAATCCCCCTCCCAATCCTTGCCAGGAAGCCTCCCCTAAGTCCATTGCAAATCGTCAACATAATCTGTGTAAATAATTAATCTGCTTGAATCTTATTCCAGCAACACCTGCACAAACAGTGATTACCAGATGTGTAATTGCATCTCTCCTTGTATTTAAATAGATTTGCTCTTACATCCTACTCCGATGACCCTCCCTTCAAATCAAGGACAGGCTTTCTTGACCCCTGGTGGGTCTTCCTGATGTAATAGTTCAGCCCTGGGCTAAACCAAGTAAAATGATGAGAAGATGTGCTGAACAAAAATCACTGGGAGCGGTTGAAGGGACCAGTTGGGCACAAGTTTCAAGTTCAAACAATTGAGAAGCATTCCAGTTCAGCAATGGAACTTGCCACAATGATTCAACAGCCTGGACGTTTGCATCAGCTGGAGTAATAAAATGGTGATTTGCATACCGATAAGAGCATCAAAAAGTATACAGTTGCCACATCATTATGATGAATCATATCAGACAGAAGAAGCAAAATTGATAGGTTTGTCTAAAGCTGACTCACATTTTGCCAAGGCAACTGGAGAACAAACCTATTCCAGGAACAGGTCTCTGGAGAGGCCTCAAACTTCAAAACTTTTAAAGGTAGGGAAAGCGACTAATGACATTCTGCCTAACGACACCAATCATATATCTAGGGGATCATTAGGCGGAACATCGCTAAGCGGGGGACACGTGTACCTACAATTCAGTATCAAACACTAAGGGCCAAATCCTATCCAACTTTCCATCACTGATGCAGCCATGCCAATGGGGGGTGCGCTCACTGGCGTCGCTCGAGGTGGGGCAGAAAGCTAAGTTCTACAGCTTTCCACCCCACCGTTACTCTCCGGTACGAGGTGCCCCGCCCCCTCATTGTAGGAGCCCGTCAGCGGAGAGAAAGCAATGCGCAGGGTGGGGCACCTCGTACCGGAGAGTAACGGTGGGGTGGAAAGCTGCAGAACTTAGCTTTCCGTCCCACCTCGAGCAGCGCCAGTGCGTGCGCTGCATCTTGCAATGCGGGGGGGGGGAGAGAGAATCACGGAGGCCTTCTCATGGTAATGGTAATTTGTTTCCTTACCTCTGAACTGTATTGAGACTGCATTGGCTCTGGAACGTTGGATAGGATTGGTCCCTAAGTCAAAAAGGGTTTCCATCTGGACAAGATACAATGGGAATTCTGTGGGGGGGGGGGAAGACCCTTCTGAGTGTGTCACCATTGGCTAAAGCCCAGTTGCATTGAAAAGATTTCTATTCAACTGAAAATCTCTCAAGTACTTATTTTTGTACTTCAAAGATTTTTGATAGAAACCTTTTCAATGCCTTCTGTATATTTCCCTACAGTCACATTGACAGTGCAATCCTAGGCAAGTCTACTCAGAAGTAGGTTCCACTGAGTTCAATAGGACCTATGCCCAATCCTATGGCCTGCTTATGCCACCAGAATGAGCATTCCAACAGCATAATCAGCTTTATGACTGTTGAAAATGTAACAGTGCCAGTGATCACGACCTGGCTGTCACCGTAAGTGGCGATTGGCTGGTTCCACGCAACGACAGATCAAGGTAAGCTCATGCAGGGGGTGGGAGGGAGGGTGACAGGGGCTGGGAAGAGAGGGCAGATCAGCCCAGGAAGGGGATATGTTCAGCGGCAGCACCCACCAAATCCTAACTTTCTTCCCAGGCTTGATCCACCTTCACAGATCAACATGGACTTGTCCCAGCAATATCGCTGGCACAGGTCCATGTTGATCCATGGCGGCAGTGGGGGATGACCCCACAGGGAAAGAGAACCAATGAGGAGGCCTGAACATGCTGAAACTCCCCTGCAGGATACAGCAGACCCCACGTTGGTGCCGCTGCATCACCGCACGGGGAGTTAGGAAGGATTGGGCTGTGTGTGTATAGGATTGTAGCCTAGGTAAGTATGTAGAGGGTTGTTGTAGTAGGGGTGTCACTATGGAGGGCAGAGGGGAAGGACCACACTGGGTGACACCCTAGAGAGGGGTGACACCAAAATGGCTTTCTATTCTATTAAATACACCAGTGGTGGGAAAATGCACCAGTGGTAGAAGATAGGGTTTTAATTCCCCTCCTGCCACCTCCACCCGTTTCCAGAAGAAATAGTTATGGCAAGAGGCTACAGTCACTCACTGTATTAAAAAAAAATGTATGCCAAGGGGGGAAAGTGTTTGTACTACGCTCATGAAAGAGTGGTACATCTAAATGTGATGTAATTTGATGCCTGCAAAAAAGATCTCATTAACCTTTTCCCTCTGTATTTTGCTAGCCTTTAATAAGGAGGCCAGATGTTGCCATCCTACGGTATCTTGCTGAATGTAATATTTTGCTTCTCTGGGGCTTTCTGTTCTTTTACTTCCCCAAGGCACTTACGTTAGAATCCATGGAGTGAGAGAGACAATGGTTTAGAGGTAGAAGCTCAACCGACATTAATTTCATTTAGCATTTCCTAGGCTAGCTTCTGCTTTCCTGATATCATCTCAAATCCTTTGGGATATTTTTGGATAAAGAGCATTAAATAAAAGTTGTATGAATTGTACTGTAAAAAGACTCAGTGCTTATTAAGTCCTGCATTGGCTTATAGTTTGCACCCATGCTGGGAAATACAATAGAGGAGGGGATGCCGTGGGGAGGACATGATAGGTGGACAGAGGTAGATGATAGAGAAATGAGAGAAAGAGAGACAGAACGGCAGACATATTTTTTTCCAAAACTTTCCTATGTTTAACTCCACAATGTCCAGTAAATCCAGTGGGAAATGAGGGATTTTTTTTTAAAAAAAATCTGTTATTCTTTATACACTGTTCTTTCGAGTTTGTCTGACAAACCATTCAATTCCATTAAAATTATATAATCTCTTTGCCAGTACACAGTGATGGCACGAATCTTTTTGTGAAGCCTGAGCTTCAAACCCACTCTAAAAGTGGAGGAAAGGTAACCAGTTGCATTCCTCATGTGCCTTCTTTTCCCTGCATTCATCATAAATGTATGGCCTCCTGTCTCTTCACATATATCACATTAACACAGCATACATTAGCAACTCCCTTGGGATCATTGCTATAGCAAGAAATTAGTTTGGGCATTGAAAGTTTCAAGCTTCAATTATTTCTTCCCAAGAATTATTTTTTTTAATGTGAACATCTTGGATATATAAATTCCAAAAATGGTATGTCTGGCAACAGTTCTTATAGTTCAACATGTAGAGCTTTAATTGGACAACCACAGTTCAATTATTTCTTAAGGAAATGCCAGCTTGAAAACTGTACTGCTGTTGTTACTTTAAAAATGAACGATATGGCCCCAAAGGTTGCAAAGTGGTGAGGATTGGTTGGGAAGATGTGCAGTTTGTCATTAATTATATCAAAAGCAATATCCATTACGGGTTAGTGAAATTCATGTCACCCATTTCTTGCACAATAGGTGGGAATCTAAAGAGCTACTTTGCTATATCCAATGCTTTGGGCATGCCCAGTTTTACTTTTGATTTTGTTTCTTTGGAGACCAGTTCCCCTTGTCTTTGCACGAATGGCTCAGTTTCAAACGTGGTTTGCCGTGTGACTTGGGGAGCTGATGTTTATGTAACATGAGTTTAAAGCAGGGGTTCCCAACCTTTTTCACCAAGTGTACCCCCTGGCACGGTCAATTTCTTTGAAGTACCCCCTGCACCAATTAATTAATTAGCATCAATGTATTAATTGGTTACTCAATTACTCAATTTTTACTCAATTGGTTGTTCAGTTACTCAACTGGTAACTTATGTTTTGCCACCCCTTTTATTTTATTTTTTTAAAGAAAATATCACCATGGGTCTCCCATCCAAAAATGAACCAAAACAATTCCTGCTTAGTTTTCTTAAAACAGAAAACCAGCTCAATCTGTCATAAGAGCTGCCTCCCTTAAATAGAAGAAACGATGTATTCTATTCTTAAATTCACAGAAAGCTCCCATTTTTTTAAGTTCCAAAGTTACCCAAAACGAAAGTTACTAAAGTTACTAAAGTTACTAAAAATAACTGAAATGGCACAGCAGAACACCCTTAAAAATTCAGCGGTGAAACTAGGGCGGAGCACGCGAAGCTGCTCCAGGTGTGGACGGAGCGGGGGTGCACGGCCCGCACCCGCCGCCTCGTCTTTACCTCCATGATCCGCTTCTTCAGCTGTCTTCTTTTTGGCCCTCCCACCCTCCCTGGAGCTCGATCGGCTCCAAAATGGCAAGGTAACCGGGGGGGGGGCGTGTTTGGAGCGGCCTCCCTCCGCCCTCCTATTGGCTACACAGGGCGCAACGTCGTCACGTCACTTCGGCCCCGCCCTTGCTCCGGGCGCCCCGTCAGGATCCTGGCCCCTCTGCTTAAAATCTTAACCAAAGCAGCATAGGAGAGACCCAGGCTGACAAAACAAGCCAGGGACCTCAGCGCAGTGACAGAACACGTGGCCCCAAATTTAATCTCCAGGTAGGTCAGAGAAGGAGGCACAGAAGCCCCAAGAAGAGCAGCCAGGAGCAGATCCAAAAGAAAACAGAACTAAAAATAGCCCAGAATTGCAGCTCAACAGCTGGTAGGGGGAAGTGAAAGCCAAAGTCAGGAGAGCAGCTAGCTGCAGCCCCAGCATATAAAAAAGTGAAACAGTCAGTAAGAAAGCAGGTAGTTTGCATTCCACTCAAAGCCTTTTGGGAACACAGTCTGGGGGGGGAGAAGGGGTGCTTTTGTTGCACAAGAATCTCTTCTGTTCACTGTTAATGTTTCTCTTTTCAGTAAGAAATTAGGGACTATTTAGTCGGAGAGAATTCACTAACTTGGATGCAAATGCTAGAGAGGGGTTTATATAGATAGAGATTTGGCAGAGGGTTTTTTTTTGTATGGGAGCCCTGCGAGTCAGTTAGCTGCTGTTGAGTTAGCCCAGCTGTGAGTCGGTGTTGACCCACAGCCGCGTACCCCCGCCAGTCAGTGCATGTACACGTACGTGTACCACAGGTTGGGAATACTTGGTTTATAGCAATCCTGACCCTGAAATTGAGTTCTGCCTTTCTTTGAAGAAAGGGCAGTTATTGTGGATGATGATGATGAATATTTATATACCACTTTTCAACTCTCTGTATAAAGACTCATAATGTAACTCAAGGTGAAATTCATAGTAGGGGTGAAATCACCAGCCCTGTGTGGAGATACAGTAGTCCCAGCAGCTGGTGACTGATGGCCACCATTTTTTCCCCAAAAGGATGATGTAGCATTCTGATGGGGGATTCTGGGTAAAAATAAATGTAGCACTCAGTGCCAGGTGGAGCACTGCATTTTTTTTAAAAAAAAAAAACCATTTGAGGCTCGAGCAACACTATGACAATATGTAACATTGTTCTACAAAATCTTTTTTTTTTGGGGGGGGGATGGCAGCTGCTAGCCAACAACTGTTGGGAGGAACTCCACACAGGTCTGGTGAGTTTAACACCCCTGGTTGAATTTTTTTTAATGACCCCCAAAGACTGATGAGGATTTGCACCCTTTTGCAGGCAACTCCCAGTTCAGCTGAACGTTCCTGCAGAAGAATGATCAGTCCAGTTCTATATTATGGTTTCAGTGCTGGGAAAATGACATCCATATGACAGGATGCAATTTCCAGGGAAAATGTCAGGACTGTGCACTATAAATGAAAGGCACCAACTCATTTAATGGTCCTGGAAAAGCAGAAGTGCCAAAGTTTGCCAAACTACCAGGCAGTGAGATGTGTCTACCTTGTTCCTGTCTCCTTCTGAAATATTTATAAATGCACGCCCAGAGATGCAAAGACATCTTGTGACAGCATGTTTTTCAGACAAACCTGAGATCTAATGTATAGGGTGAATGCATTAAACATGCATGGATCCTTGCCCAGATGTATTCTATGATGCTAATTGATGAATGTACCAATGACAACACTTTACTACAATAGTAGCAGTGTTACAATTGCACATTTAACTAATACAGTGATTCAATCAAAAGAAGAGTTGCCATACAGCATATCACCAGAAACACTTACAGGCATAGCTCAGAGATTTCGAAAAATTAAGTGGCATTTACACCTACCTTTTCCTCTATCATTTCCTGACTCAGTAACTATTTATGGGACGCATACAAAAAGAACTCTATTCTTATAATCAAATAACAAAAGCAGATTCCATGCCACAACTTGCTAATTAGTACTTGGCAACTAATGCAATTCATTAATTTAATTCATGATTAAACATATGCTATTTTCCATTTCTATTTACATGCTTACCAGCCACCATAGATCACCCTTTTTCAAGGGCCCACAGAAAATTGTAAGGGAGGTCACTTGTGCCTTGTTGTCTGGGATCTGACTTAGATCCAGCTGATTGGGGAGCAAGTCCCTGAAAGCTGAGAGTGAAATGTCCAGGAAGAAAACACTACCCCCCCCCCCAGGATCTTGAGCAAAGAAGGTCCATGATGAGAGAACTGGAAAGTGTTTGGGTCTACTCAGGTCCAGGAGGATGGAAACCAAGGATGAAGAGGGTTGGCTGGCAGCTGGACTTCCAGCAGGAGCCAGAGAGAGGAAGAGGACGTAGGTGCCATTGAAAAGATGCTTCATTCTCCAGTCGGAGACATTGCAGGATGAGGGAGATGGGAACAGAAGCTGCAGCTGAATGCATCTTGTGAAACCTTTGATGAAAAGTAAGTTGCCTCCTAGGTCTTTCTTTATGAACACATCAAACTAGTGAAAAATTGCCATGGAACTGTGGGACATTGTTCACAAACACCTAATTTTCCTACAGAATATTTGGAAAGGCAGTGCTATGGACATTCTAACATGTCTACATTTTTATCCCTCCATACAAATACGTATGCAATCAACTACTTCAGGGTTTCTCAACCAGTGGTAGTAGTACCAGTGGTACTTCAGCCGACTGCTGGTGGTACTCAGACTGCTGGAACCCTGCTCTGCCATGCCGCTTTCAGTGGCGCGTTTTTGCTCCCAAGAGGCTCCTGCCTTTGGCCAAGCCTCTTTGGAATGCTGAGAAGGGCGCTTCCACCCGTCCGAAGCCTTCTACCCGCCTGGAGCCTCCTACCCGCCTGGAGTCTCCTACCCGCCTGGAGCCTCCTACCCGCCTGGAGCCTCCTACCCGCCTGGAGCCTCCTACCTGCCCAGAGCATCCTACCTGCGTTTTCTGGCCTCCGAAAACCTTCTGCATCATCTGGCTTGGTTTCAATTACTTGTGGATCATTGTCAGGCTCACCCATGGTGTTTTTATATCTTCTTGCAAATCTGTATAGCAGAGCTGGATATACATGAAAACCTCAATGAGTTTTTGAAAGATCATAAACTGGCAAAATCACTTTTGCAGCATGATCCTATGAGCCACTGCACTGGCAAAGTGCTCATGTAGTCAGCCATTGGACATCCAGCGCCAGCAAGATGGGACTTGTCCCCTGGCCAAGATGAGCCTGTTTCAAAGTCAACAAGGCAAAGAATGATTCAGCAGCCAGCCTAGATAAAGCCCATTCATTGTAAGCTGTGGCTAGGTTGTCCTAGACCAGGGGTTCTCAACCAGTGGTACTAGTACCACCAGTGGTACTTCGGCCGACTGTTGGTGGTACATGGACTGCAGGACCGCCGGAACCCTGCTCCAATGTGGCACTTTTGGTGGCATGTTTTCACTCCCGAGAGGCTCCTGCCTTTGTCCAAGCCTCTTGGGAACACTGAGAAGGGCCCTCCAGCATCCTACCTGCATTTTCTGGCCTCTGAAAACCTGGAAGTAACTGGTGATGTGATGTCATCGCCAGTCACTTCCGGTGGTAGGCAGCAGGAGAGTGGTGCTGGAGGTGGTACTTGGCTGGGAAGGGGTTGAGAACCCCTGTCCTAGGCTGCTTTCTATTCATTTTGAAATTGTTAAGCATATACGGAAGCCATAGGCCTTCAAGATTTTTCACATGGAAATTATTAAACCAATTGGAAACCTGTTGTGCTGATAGAAGAACTCCCCTGAAAAGTTTGACAAGAGATTTTTAAAAATAAAATTTATAAAAACTTGAGATGTAGTTTCTAAGGCAGTCAATAGCCACTCAGGACTTTGTGAATTTTATGTGTCAGAATTTATTCTTTAGTGTGCATTAATAATTCATGCTCTCGTTCCTTAATTATACAGGCAGAGAGATGCAACGTCCCATGTACGCTGTGCCACCACAGAGTCTCCGTTCCCTTTGTGTATTTGGAACAACACATGCTTATTTTGATTACAAATAAAGAAACAAGTGTAATGCTTTTTTTATTGAATTTGCAAATGATGAAAAGGTGCAAACCAAGGAACAGAATCCTCTTAAAGTTTCTGTTTAGTTGTCAAAACTGTACTTTTTAAAATTAGGAGTTTATGAAGTTCTAGGATTTTTAGCAAACTTACAGTCCTATCCTCCCTCCTCCCCCCGTGCACTGTATCAGGGGGAGATCAGGAGGCTTCAGAGGTGAAAGGGGATTTAAATCCCCGTACACCTCTGTAAGTCTCCCACTCTGCAACGGGTTTCCATGGACCTGCGCTAGCGATTTTGCTAGCACAAGTCTGAGGAGAGAAAGGGGGCAGGGAGGCTGCAGGAAAGGGGGATAGGATTCAGCACACACCATCACCACCAGATTCACACCCTCCTGCAGCCTCACTGCCCCTGTTATGCCCCCGCCCAGTTTTGCCCCGCCTCATTCTGCCCTCCCCCACCCACTCTCGCCTCTCCCGCTTGCTTACCTGCTCCGGTGGGCAACAGGAGAGCCGACTTTGCACGCAGGAAAGCTCCAGCATTCCTATTGGCTGTGTGCTGTGTATTCAATGTGCTGCCAGAAAGCGCTTTATGACGCTAATCATTCCTGGGTTCTCAAGAATAGAAACAGCAAGAAACCCAAAGCAAAGCACAGTGCAGTTCAGTGCTTAATTGGCAACATGAGCTATTCCATTTTCTGAGCCCTAAGAAGGAGGAATCCTTACCTTAATTATGTAAAATCATAGTTGTAGGACACCAGGAAGTGCCATATTGAGACTCCAAGAAGGATATAGTAGCCAGACTGACTACATAAACCATCATTTGATGGACAGAAGCTGCTGGTTTCATAGACCTGTTTCTAGTTTCATAGACCTGTTTCTAGTTCTAGCTGCCGTCTGGTGTTCAGCACTTCTGACTGCTTCGCTGCTGGACAGCTCCCCTGCATGCTTTACTTACCAGGTCTTCCCAGAACTTTGCTTCCTTCACCAGTCTTTTCCCCTGTCTGACGGGGAAAACTGGAATGGACCAATAGTTCAGGCCTTGCAGAGTTCCCTAGATCCGTAAAAGCTGCCCTTTATGGGCTTTTGCAGAACTCTGTCTGAACTATGTTTAATATCTGGGACTTGTACAAAAAATATAACGTTTGGAGGGGCAGTTGAAAAGGGGGCATCAGCATACATGTGCCAGCATCAGACGCTAGAAGCTAACTCTTGGAAAAACATTTTTATTTCCCTTCCTGAGATTTCTCTCAAAAGCTAATAAATACTGAGCCAGTTCAGAATGGAACCAAGGAGACCTCTCATAACTAAGAGGAACGAGTTTACTGGACTCAGATTAGTGCTCCAGTCATTGTGGATCCATGCCTGAAGCCTACATTGTTGCAACATGACAGGTTTGAATCTGATTGACACCACTTATCACCTGCAAGGCAAGAGCAGGCTCCACCTGCTCTTTAAGTCTGGATCCTAATTATAACTTAGCCCTTACAAAAGCCATGTGAAGTCTTTTCTGCTCCACAGCCTTTATAAATTACCACCACACTGCCGAAGACAAGCAGCCATTGTTTCCCTTTAAAGGAGAGTGTTAAAGAAAGAAGGTTCCATTTCTAGTATCTTAGATCAAGCTTCCATTTCTTCAAATTTCCCTTCTGACTTTCAACTGGTTTGAGAGGTCTGCTAGAGTGCTGTCCTGCAGATGTTAAATAACAAGACAAATGAAGGTGGAATATACACAGTACTGCAGGTGAAAGGCTATGGTTTAATTTGGCAAAAGGGCTTTAAATTAGACCCAGGAATAGGTTGGTTCCCCATTATTTTGTGCCATTAGCTTGGACGTCGAGAACATTTTCAAACACCTCCACTTGTCAAATCTCCCACAGCCACCTGATTGTCTCCTTACCGGGTAGACAAGAGATGCAAAATGTCAAGAAGAGCAAGGATTATCTTAACCTTGTAGGGCTCTGATCAGAATTTGGGACTAAATCGGTGGTTGCAAAACTTGTTCAGAATAACCTGAGGACTCAATCTGCCCAAATGCTAATCTTCTGATGAATCAGTGCAGTGAGAAGTGATAGGATTAAAGCCACACATAATGAAACCCATCACTGAAGGCTGACCACAAATCCTTTTACATGAACAACCAAGTACGTATAATTACTCAGCTTTAGAAATTGCTTTAATTCCTCAAATTGAGACACATTGTTCTGTCCAGTATTCTGCTCTCTTGCAGTTTACTTTTTGTTCACACACACACACACACACACACACATTTCAACTTCGCAGTAGCTATTTGTAATTGTATACATACATTACTTACACAGGGGGGCATGTTTTAATGACAGAAGCTTCTTGGCTGTATGGATTCAGGTTATTCTTCAGATATCTGTCCTAACCAGCTTTTTCTACCTAATTCATCACTTCCTATGTTTCTACAGAATATTTTAACAATGCACTTTGAAAATTTGTCAGCAAGAAAAGTAAGCCATGTGCTTCTCCTGTTAGGTTTGCATCAGTTAAAAGTCCCACCTTCAAACGTACTTGAATTTTCAGTAACATAAGATGTGCATTTTGCGGGAAGTTAAATCGTAAAGGACATTCTTCATCATAAGTTACCTTTAAAAAGCTATCAATAAATGGCACTGCCAAACTAGGCAGGCTTCGTATGTCCTGAGGTTGAGCAACAATGCTAATGGCCCAACTCTCTTCGGAAGCTGCGCTGATGTCACACAGACACCAGCACAACCTCCGTCATATCTACATAGATGGAACAGAGGTACCACCTACCTAAGGAAATGCACATTATTTTACTCTTTGAATACTGAAATATCAAGGCAATACTGTATATTTTTCCATTTATTGCTTTATATGCAACCTTTAGCATATTCAAAAGCATACCTTTGATCCAACCACAAAGCCTGAAACAGCAATCATGCTAAAACCTAATGCTCAGATTAAGTCTGTGTGTGTGTGTGTGTTACTGATGTGTCATTGTCATATGGCAATAAGTGTAACTTAATACTCTTGCAGCCCAATCCTATCCAAATCCCCACTGCCGGTGCAGCCATGCAACCGGACTGCACGCTGCATCCTGGGGGGGGGCAGTCTCAGAGGTCTCCTACAGATAAGGGAACATTAGTTTCCTTGCCTGGGGGTAAGCCTCCACTGCCGTGTGATGGGTCTACTTGGACTTGCACCAGTGATTTTGCTAGCACAAGACTGAGTGGACCCAGATAGGTGGATCTAGGATGAGAAGGTGGGGTAGGATATTAGTGAAGCTGCTGCCGCCAATACCACCCCCTTCCTGGCCTCAGCATAACCCCTCCATGCCCTGGTTTCTGCCCTGTTTCTCCCCTCCCCTCCAGTTCCACCCACCCCCTGCACACCACCCACCACCAACGCCAACTTACCAGTGCCGGGGCTTCTTGCAGCAGTGGCCTAGCTGTGCAGAATGGTGGGTTATGTTTTGCGACTGCTGTAAAGCACACTGCGCCCCAGGAATGTGCATTCTAGTGGTGCAGTGGCTCAATTGGAGTAGTCCCTGGGTTTCTTAACATAGTGTTCTTACATAGTGTACGTCATATGTGCGTGCGTACGTGCGTGCGTGCGTGCATGTGTGTGTGTGTGTGTGTGTACCATTGTATTTATCCCACAGGTTACCTGTTGTTCTCCAGCATCATGTGCACACTGCCACTCTAAAAACATGACCAGTGTAGAGGATGCTGATGTTGCCAACCCCCTGTTAGGTAAGAAGCTGGCATTAGTTGTTATTACCAAGGAAGGAGTGCTACACACTCACAGCCCAATCCTGTCTAGCAGGGTGCAGCAGCGCAAATAAAGCACCCACCACATCCTGCACTGGTGGAACCGGAGGCCTCCTCAGGGTAAAGGGAGGTTCATCCCTTTACCCCGAGTAGAGGGTCAACTGCCCCATGGGTCTACTTGAGTGTGTGCCAACTATTTTGCTGACTCACATTCAAGAGGCCCATGTAAGGTCCAACAGGCCCAGGAAGGGGGATAGGATATGGCAGAGGAGGCCGCCACCAATCTCTCCCCCTTCCTAGGCCCAGCTGACCAAATCCCCCCCAATGCCTTGTCCCACCTTCCCTCCACCATGCTGTGGGCACCTACCTCTCCGCCGCGGCCGTCCATCTGTCCCGTGATGCTGGCAGAGCGCCGTAGGCCTCTCTGCCGATGCCGCTTACTCTCTGGGTGCCATAAAGTGCTTTCCATCACGTTTGTGACACTCTAGACCAGTGGAGCAATTGCTCCGTCAGTCGACAAGTAGACAGGATAGTGCTGTCAGTTGCCTGCTGCTGCCAGTGCTCAGCTTTTTGTTATGTTTGTTTATTTATTTATTTATTTATTTATCTATTTATTTATTTACAATATTTCTATCTCGCCTTTCTCCCCAAAGGGACCCAAGGCGGCTTACACAAAAATAAAATACAAAAATACAAAAAAATACAAATAGATACAGTAATTACTTTTTAAACAGCAAAAAAAAGTTAATAAAAACATCTAAAAATTGATTAAAAATTACATTTAAAACAAGATCATAAAAACAGCAGCACACCCACCTGTACCAACGAGATGTTAAAAAAGGCAAGGGCTCAGAAGGCTTCTTTGAACAAGAAGGTTTTTAGGCCTCGCCGGAAAGTGTCCAAGGAGGGAGCAGTTCGTAAGTCAAAGGAGAGGGAATTCCATAAGGTTGGTGCCACTACTGAGAAGGCCCTATTTCTGGCCGCCGCCCCTCGCACCTCCATGTTGCTAGTTCCTCGGATCAGAATCGGTTTGTTTCATTGTATTCCAAACTTCTCAGCCTTTAAAAAAATGTATTCCATGAATCAATAGGAAAAAAAATCTCTATTATTTTATTCTAATTTGTATACCTTTATTTATTATAAACACACCCACTGACTCACAATTCCAGACATTTCAAGATCAGCGGAAGACAATTTTATAGACAATGAGGAAAGGGCATGACTGTATGTATGTGTGTATGACTTGATGCTGCAGTAAAAGCCCCAAATTACCATGTTCTAAATGTCTGCTGTAAAATGCCATACGCAGTGTCTCATTATCAAACGAAAAATGCAGAGTAAAAGGGGAAATCTACCCAACAGAGGCATGCCCAAATGTTTCAATGTGCGATAAGGCCCTCTTGCAACATTTTCACAATTATACGTACGAACTTTAAAAATAGCCCAGTGCCATCTGCTGCACAGTCATTTCTCCCTGCAAAAGAGAAGGTAAAGGTTTCAACAAAACGGAATTTTCTTAGAGCAAGAATAGCTGGATAACTATTGTTAGAACAAATCTGAAATGTCATGTCATATATTATCACTCTTTTAATGAATACATAACTAAGCTTGAACTTTGGTGAGTATATGCAATTTAATTCCTGCAAAATATCCATTTTTAAACCTGCTAATATTGCTTATTGTGCTAATGATCCTTATGGCCTAATGCTGTCCTGTCCCCTGCCCCCGCTGGTGCAGCCATGCCAAAAATGAGTGTGCTGTATCCCGTGGGGGTGGGGGTGGATCAAGAGGCTTTGGAAAGGAAAGGAGATTTAAATCCCCTAACCCCTCTGTAAGTCTCCCGCTCCACAATGTGTCTCCTCAGACCAGCTCCAGCGATAGTGGGTAGGGGGTCTTGAAAAAGATGGGATAGGATCCGGCGCGTTCAATCTCTGCCAGATCCACCCCCTCCTGCAGCCTCCCCACCCCCTTCCTATCTCCTCTCTGCCCAGTTTTGCCCCTCCTTGCCCACGCCACTGCCTTACCTGCTCTGGTGGGTCCAGGGAGGTCCGCTGAAGGACAGGGAGCACCTTGTTGGCAGCCAGTCTATGACAGTGGCACCTGCGCATGACAGCCCAATCCTAGATAGGATTGGGCTGTCCGTTTCCTGACATGTATGCATTTGCAGGGGTAAGATGTTACATTCTGGGAAACCTTTGAATTCATGGCTTTATTGCAGCTACTTTTAAAATAAATGTCTTTGATAAACTATTTTATGGCAATGGTGGCTGTGAAGTCTCACCACAAACAGGTTACATGCCAACAGGAGAGGAAGAACCAGAGAGGGCAGGGACATGGAAAAAAAGAGGGAAACCTGGTTCCAGCTGGATCCTGTATGACCTGATTTGAAAAGCAGTCCCTCTTAGATCATTGGGACTTACACTCAGGGCCCATGGCCATGGGGGGGGGGGGGTAAAGGGGGTAAATTGTACCTGGACCCAGGGTCAAAAAGGGGGCCCAGGAGCTAAAGGAGGGCCCCCAGAAATTTCCTGGGATCTCAGCTGGTCTCATGGAGAGTGAAAGAAGGAGGCCAGGCCAACAAGGTGGCCAGGTCTACCAGGTGAGTAGACCTGGGTGCCACATCGGGAAGCCTGGTACACCTGGGCTCAGCAGCGGAGTGATTCCGGGAGTGCTGTCACCGCCATTGCCCTCTCCCACACACACATAAAATGAGGAAAAAGTTTGGGAACTGCTTGCTTATGGGTCTCTTCAGACCTACACCAGCTATATACTTCTGCTTCTTCTTGGCTAAGTTTTAAAAACTCTTTTATCCCCACTGCGGTGACAATTTTTAAAGCTAAAGTTATACCCCAATTACTGTTTGGGTCACCCATCTGGATGTCTGCTTTCAATCCTACGGTGGAAAGGGTGCAAGCAGCCTTTCTTTATAATATACTGGCTGTACCACATTGTGTCCCCTATGCTACCCTTTGTTTGGAGGTGGGAATGATTAGATTAGAAACATCTGTATGGCTACACTTTTTTAAGTTCTGGATTCGGATATGTTACGCTGCTAACAACGATGTCCTACTCAAAAGTATGTTAGCCGATTCTTCATTCTCCCCCGAATCCATTTTTTTTTCCTGCATAAGATCCAAACAATGGGTGTTGCATTAGATTTATTGGGAGCCCTCCCACCGCTCCAAGCCTTCAAGCTTCTTAAGGGCAGGCTATTGGACATTGAGCAACAAGTTCTTTCTGCAGCAGCGCAGAAAATATGCTCCCCCCCTGCATTTCCGACTAACATCACCTGTATGTAAAATGGCCAAATATCTTGCATTATTGAAAAGTCCTCAGGAACGACGTGCCTTTACATTAGCGAGATGCAATGTGCTCACGTCTAATGTTACAACTGGCAGATATAAATCTGTGCCACGTGAAGCACGGCTATGCCCTTGTAATAACACAGCTATTGAAACCTTGCCTCATATGTTATTATATTGTGATCTTTACCAAAACATGCGTTTATATAACCCATTTAGGTCCGATTTTGATTAAATACACAGGATTTTCTGATTTGGAAGTCATATATTACCTATCGAAGTGATCTCACCTTCATATGACACAGATTCATTTGGCTATAGATGGCGGTTGGAATCCTTACTATATCTTAATATCTAGATGGTCCTTTGCAGTTGTTGTTGTACCTATTTTGACTGCCTTAGATAATGTTTTATGTGTTGGATTAGTCTCTACTTTATTATATTGTTTGCTTGCTTTTTATATTTTATGTATGTTTGTCTTTATGCCAATAAAGGTTTCATTCGCTAAATTTTAAAGGCAGCTCATGAGTGCTCCTGTTAATGACCTTGCTGCTACTGCTCAAGAAGATGTCCTGGGACTGTGGTCCCCTTCATTACATAGCTGAATCTTACTTTTACTTTACTTTTGCTGTTTGTTTCAGGCAAGATGGAGAAATGGAATCCAGAGATTACACAGCCAAAAATTATGAGGGTCAAAATCAGGCTTTCAAGCTCAATAATTATCAAAAATTGTTACTAACAATAGTGATATACTGCTTTTCAACAAAACATTGGTCACAAAGAGGTAATGAATCATGCAACACATCCCTTGGCTTTTGAGAACATTTTGCACTTCATGGAACTTTTAAAGGGGTTACTTCCTATAGGGGGGAAATAATGGTTTTATTCTTTTTCCGGATGGCAGTTCCATTCTGACTGCTAAAGACGACTTCAGGTTGCTGACAGAAAATATGCTTCCCAAAGGGATTGCTTAGTTTCCCCCTTCTTCCCATCCTTTTTTTTTTTTTTTTGGCCTTGAAAATATCTTTCCAAAGTCTGAAGAGCTTGAAGACTCAATTTTAGATTAATGAACCTCTCTTGGGTTTATTTGACAGAAAATCTTTGGAATCTAACATGTCAGCCATACTAGCAACATCCATCTGGTATTTAACATAAAATACCATCTTATTTTCATCTTATATCCTGTCTCTGGGTCATAAACAATCTTTCAGCATGTAGTATATATTTCCTTTGAAATGCAAAAACTACTTTTACAGCAGATTTCTAGAAGGAACACTCTAGGCGCTGTTAAAGGATAGTATAAGGCTCTTAAGCCCTCACTAGGTAAAATTCATTGTTGAGGCACCAAGTTCAAATCTGCTGGGGATACCAAGTCAATTCTATTGACACAGGATCTTCTATATTCCGCCAAAATGTACCCTTCTGGGCTGTGCCTCAGACCATTATTCAGCTAGCACTACCTCTTTTATACTGTCCCATTCCCAGGTAGTAGCTACCTATGAAGGAGTTCTTAGAAACTTTGACCCACCATTCCCCCTCCCATCTCTTCAGGTGCCAGGGTTCTTCTAAGCTTCCTTGTTCCATCCAAACTTCACACAGCTTCATCTGGTTTCTCTTCTACTCTCTTCCACTAAAAATCTCTGGATCTCTTTTTTTTCCTATCACCCCACCTCAAAAAAAAATCCATATTTGAATACAGTACTGTTTCTCCCCCCCCCCCCAGTATTGTCACATATTTCTTATCCAAACAAAGGATGCATTTACATATACCGGTATATATTATGCAAATGGATGGGAATGCATGGAATTCATAGACATCTTCATATCTGATAAAATCCAATTTTCTCAAGAGCAGGAGGGATCTAGAATGAGGTGTTCCATCACAAATTTCAGTGAGATTGAAATTCGGTACTGTCTCTATGAGGAATGGAGAGAGACCTGGAACTGTGCTGGGAGAGAGAGAGAGAGAGAGAGAGAGAGAGAGAGAGAGATGGCACTATGCTGGGAGAGAGGGAAGAAGAAGAAGAAGAAGAAGAAGAAGAAGAAGAAGAAGAAGAAGAAGAAGAAGAAGAAGAAGAAGAAGAAGAGGCTTTGCCTTGAGTTACCACACTCACCAAGGAAGAAGAAGAGGCTTTGCCTTGAGTTACCACACTCACCAAGGCAGGGTACAGACATGACATGAACAAACTGAAATGGTTCAAACTACACAACACTCTACAGCCAAGGGTTTTTACAGAATCTTGCCCCACAGAATCCTATGGAATCGTTAGGTGGGGTGACTCAATATAAGAACATAAGAACATACTGTAAGAAGAGCCCAGCTGGATCAGGCCAAAGGCCCATCTAGTCCACCTTCCTGTATCACACAGTGGCCCCACCAGATGCCTCAGGGGGCACATAAGACAACAAGATACCTGTGTCCAGTCGCCACTTCCTTGCACCTGGCATAGAGAAAACCTACTCCTACAACCAGGAGGTTGCTTTTCCCCATCATGGCTTGTAAGTTGTGATGGACTGTTCCTCCATAAATCTGTCCAATCCCCTTTTAAAGGCATCCAGGCCAGGTGCCATCACCACATCCTGTGGCAAGGAGTTCCACAGATGAATTACACGCTGGGTAGAGAAATATTTTCTTTTGTCTGTTTTAATACTCCCTCCATTCAATTTAAAAGGCCAGCGGGTGGCGCAGCGGGTTAAACCGCTGAACCATAAGCTGTCGATCTAAAGGTCGGCAGATCGAATCCCGCGACGGGGTGATTGCTCGTTGCTTGGCCAGTTTCTGCCAACCTAGCAGTTCCAAAGCATGTCAATGCGAGTAGATAAATAGGTACCGCTTGCGGGAAGGTAAACAGCGCTCCGTGTTCCAGCCGCATGCTACGCGCTGCGGCAAGGAGAGTCATGCTGGCCACATGACCACGGAGGCGTCTTCGGACAACGCTGGCTCTTCGGCTTTGAAATGGAGATGAGCACCACACCCTAGAGTCGGACACTACTGGACTTAATTGTCAGGGGATACCTTTACCTTTACCTTTTACCACTCAATTTTAGTGGATGTCCCCTAGTTCTAGTGTTGTGTGACAGGGAAAAGAACTTCTCTCTAACCACTCTCTCCATCCCATACATAATTTTATATGTCTCAATCATGTCCACCCTCAGCCGCCTTTTTTCTAGACTGAAGAGCCCCAAACGCTGTAGCCTTTCCTCATAAGGGAGATGCCCCAGCCCACTAATCATTTTGGTCGCTCTCCTCTGCACCTTTTCCAGTTCCACTGTATCCTTTTTGAGATGTGGTGACCAGAACTGGACGCAATACTCCAGATGCGGCCTTACCATCCATTTGTACAAAGGCATAATAATATTGGCCGTCTTATTATCAATCCCTTTCTTAATGATCCCAAGCATGGAATTGGTCTTCTTCACAGGCGCCGCACACTGGGTCGACACTTTCATTGACCTGTCCACCAGTACCCCAAGATCTCTCTCCTGATCCGTCACAGACAGCTCAGAACCCATGAGCATGTATGTGAAGTTTTGATTTCTTGCCCCAATATGCATCACTTTACACTTACTTACATTGAAGCACATCTGCCATTTTGCTGCCCATTCTCCCAGTCTGGAGAGATCCTTCTGGAGCTCTTCACAATCCCTGCTGGTCTTCACCACCCGGAAAAGTTTAGTGTCATCCGCAAACTTGGCCATATCGCTGCTTATCCCCAACTCCAGATCATTTATGAACAAGTTGAAAAGCACCAGTCCCAAGACCGATCCTTGGGGCACACCGATTTTCACCTCTCACCATTGTGAAAATTGCCCATTGACTCCCTCACGCTGTTTCCTAGTCTTCAACCAGTTCCTAATCCATAGGAGGACCTGCCCCCTTATTCCCTGACTATGGAGTTTTTTCAAGAGCCTTTCATGAGGGACCGTGTCAAACGCCTTCTGAAAATCCAGATATATTAATATCCACAGGTTCTCCCACATCCACATGCCTGTTGATCTTTTCAAAGAATTCTAAAAGGTTTGTGAGGCAAGACTTACCCTTGCAGAAGCTATGCTGAGTCTCCCTCAGCAAAGCTTGTTCTTCTATATGCTTTCCGATTTTATCGTTGATGAGGCTTTCCACCATCTTTCCTTGAACAGATGTTAGGCTGTGTCTCCTGCATACTTTGAATCCCACAGAAATAAACAGAAATAAAATATTGACTATGTAACAGTGTGATTTGATTATTGTTAAGGATGCTTCTGGAATATGCCTCAATTCTGCCCTGGATTAAGTAGGTACATATTTCTACTATGGTTTTCAGAATAGAAACATCTAGGCAGAATTTGGGAGGCAGAATCAGAGACTTAAAAAAATGTTTCAGGAAAATAGATACAATTAAAAAAAACACCAGAGTTTAAAATTATTTTTATTGCAAAATCGAGCAATTCTGCTGTAGTACCTAAACTCCAGGGCTGTGCTGTCCAGTGAAGACCATGGCCTACTGGATAATTGTAGTGGCGCGGTCGGTGTGAGGAGGTCCGCAAGTGGTGAGAGTGATCAGGAGCTGGTGTATGGACTAAGCCCAGCTTCAGGCTCTGGGGTAGGGAAAGGGTTGACCTGTCACCCCAGTCCTCCTCCAACCCTCTTGAAAGAAGCCTCTGTGGGCTCTCCTGATGGTTCTCCATACCTCAGGACACCCTCAGCTTTCCCAGCCCCAGTTGGCTGCAGGGCTGTTAAACCCTGCAGCTCAATATGCATGATCCCAGAGTCCTCTCACCACCCTAGTCTCCAGATCAAGCACCTCCATTGTCATGGCAGTGCCGAACAGTGGCATAGCTAGCCTCGCAGGGAAGGCATCCACGTGACACCCTCTGTGATGTCACAAACCCTGCCCCTCCGGTGGGTTTTCCGGCAAAAAAATGGCCCCACCATTTTTCCACCATTTTTCCGCTGGAAAATGGCCACTAGGGGCCAGGGTGGGCGGGGGGACTCCTTTTCCCCCTGCTGTGCCAAAAATGCTTGTTGGTTTTTTTTTTGCACAGCCGCTGGCTTGTGCACCCCCCGTGCTGCCCCGGGGCGGTCTGCCCCCGCATTTCTACGCCACTGATACCGAAGCTAGATATTGTAGCATTGAGCCACTCAGGTTGTCCCCAAGTGGCTTCCGTTGTTTGTTTGCATGTCAGCGCCGACGAAGCACTGAGAAGCAAGTAAACGTATAATGTCCATTGACTTATTCTTTAAACCTGCAGCCAAAAAGCCACTGCTGGGATCCAGCTGTATTCCTGATGTTCTCCTCTGAAGTGCCTCTCAGCAGACAGCTAGGCAAGTCCTCCTTTTGTTCTCATTCATCATATTCAAGATAGCCCAGGTGTCATGCAAAACACAGAGAAGCACCTAGTCAGCTATTTGACTGCAAATAAATGACTGTAATTCTGATATTTATGAAGGCTCGATGACATAACGGCAAGGAGCTTATTAAAACAATAGCTGAAGAGAGATAAAGTACTTGGCAGCGAGGGGAGTGAATGATTTCTTCCTCTCCTCTCTCATATAAGACATGTGCCAAAAGGGGCGAGCGGGAAGCAGGGCAGGAAACGTCCCAAGCAAGGGCTGAGAGATCCATGGAAATCGAGGGGCAGGGATTGAATTCAAGGCTTCTCTTGCTGAGAGCTGCTTTACAGCACACTTCATGAATACGGCAACTTCATGCCTGTCATCAGTTCGTTAACAAGATTGCAGAGTTTTCTGTAGGCAGCAGGCATCAAGCTTTAACAGCCTCACAGGATGCAGATTAAGGAAAAGAAACCCAAAGACATTGTTATTATACTGGAAGAGACACCTAAATTGTTTACCAGCCTGCATGAAAACAGAAGGTTCTCTAGGTATTATTTGAACAGAAACACCCAAGGATTTGTTATTTCCTTTTTTTCCTTCTTTCTTTCCTTATATCTGAGGATCAACAAAGGGCAATCTTACACTATGATAATCTAGGAAGCGTTTGCAGATGAGTGATGTCTACTCGAAGAGACCATATGTTTACAGGCATCTACAGGGCATCTCAAGAAAATGTACATACACTTTATAGTGTCAAATTTG
Source organism: Plestiodon gilberti rubricaudatus (assembly GCA_026170595.1). NCBI lineage: Eukaryota > Metazoa > Chordata > Lepidosauria > Squamata > Scincidae > Plestiodon > Plestiodon gilberti. Next base: position 69,478,200 of record JANXHW010000002.1, read on the forward strand.
TTATGCTATAATTCACACATATACTATAATTCACACTTATACTGCATATATTGGAGACAGAAGCAGTTGCTTGATCCATTTAATGAATGAATTAGTTAGTTAATGAATTAGACCCAAGCAGGGCCACTCAGATGAATTTTATCAGGGGGTACAAAGTTTCTTTTGGGACCCTTCCCTTCATGTAAATTTGGCTCCTGGGGCCCACTTTTTTGCTCCTGGCCCCCCTTTTTAACCCATTTTTGGCCCTGGGCCAGGGTACAATGTACCCCCTTAATCCCCCTCTCAGAGGCCCTGGACCCAAAAACTTGAAATGTTCCCCATTGGCATCTATACTCTTCCCCATTGGCTGACATAGTGGATGGGCAGCCGGTGTAACCAGCGGGGGAGGGCAACCACCGGTGTAACCAGCGGGGGAGGGCAGGGCGGGAGGCTTTAGAGGGGAGGGGAGATTTAAATCCCCTTTGAATCCTCCTTTGGAGGGTCTTTGAATCCCCTTTCCGTTCTGGCCTCCTGTTCTTGCTGCACTGCTGGTTACACCGGTGGTGTAAGTTGGATAGGATTGCGCTGTGAGTATTGCAGGTTGTCTACAATGAAGTATGTATGAATTAGAGCTCATTAAAACGTGTGTACATTTTTTTGAGATGTGTATTGGTGTGTGTGTGTGTGTGTGTGTGTGTGTGTGTGTGTGTGTGTGTGTGTGTGTGTTTATTCCTGCCTAGTCCAAATATTTATTTATTTATTTGATTGATTTCTATCCCGCTTTCTCCCCCCCCATAGGGGGGACTCAAAGCGGCTTACAGTAATAAAATGCATATAAATATAATATAAAAATTTAAAACAATAATATAATCTTGGAACGAAAGCTTTCATGGCCAGCTACTAGATTACAAGACACAGGTTTTATGGGTGAAGTAGCCATGTAATTAAAATATAAAATACAGAGAACTCCAGGCACACACGTATAAAATCTTCAAAAAGAGCCACTCATAACAAGCAGCCGTTAAGAAAATTAAAACAATGAGAGCGGAGAAGTCCGATATTTACAGGAACCAACGTTTCGACTTCTAATCTGAAGTCATTTTCAAGGTGTAAACCCCAAAGCTGCAAAGATGGTAACTTCTCCACTCTCATTGTTTTAATTTTCTTAACGGCTGCTTGTTATGAGTGGCTCTTTTTGAAGATTTTATACGTGTGTGCATGGAGTTCTCTGTATTTTATATTTTAATTACATGGCTACTTCACCCATAAAACTTGTGTCTTGTAATAATATAATCTAAAAACACAGCACAACATATAACAAAATATAAAAACAGGAGTAAAAGGATTAAAAGGGGCTGGACCACTAAAATAGTTAGGCTGGGTGGTTAACTCAGAGGGCTTGTGTAAAAAGAAATGTTTTCAGGCCCTGCCGGAAGGCTTCCAAGGAGGGAGCAGTTTGTAAGTTTAGAGGGAGGGAATTCCATAAGGTTGGTGCCACTGCTACACAAATGTGTGTAAACAGGACAGTGATCTCCTCCCACACTGTAAAGCCACATCCAAGAGTGAAAGAATTTAGAATCTTTTATCCCTGGGGATATTTTCTGAACCCCTCTAGACCTACACACCTCCCAAACCCCGCAAGTTTGCAATGCAAACATAATCCATGCTTGATCATGAACAATGTAATCTGCGATGATGCCAGAGGGTATATCTAACTGGACTAAGAGGCATCTTTAAAGTAGGGGTTCTCTTCTATTGGCATGAAGACAGTAACTGCCCCTATTCATACAGTAACTGCAACTTTCTGTCTGATGTGTCTTTTGCTGCATGTCTTACAGCGCAATCCTATCCAACTTACACCACTGGTGTAACCAGTGGTGCAGTGAGAACAGAAGGCCCCAGAATGGAAAGGGGATTAAAATCCCCTCCAGAGGGGGATTCAAAGGGGATTTAAATCTCCCCTCCCCTCCAAAGTCTCCCGCCCTCCCCTCCCCCGCTAGTTACACTGGTGGTGTAAGTTGGATAGGCTTGCGCTGCCAGGCTGTGAACCCTCTGCAACAAGGAAAAAAAGCTTTACATTTAAGCCACTTTTTGTTGAAAAGCAATATACTGTATACATTTTTAACAATACAGTAATTATATATGAAAACAGCAAGGTTTTTTAAAAACTATTTGAGGCCATGATTTCAAGCATACTTGCAAGAAAGTTCAGCTTGAACATTCAGCTCAAATTTCAAAGTTTGACTTACTTTTAAGATGACATACTAAGATGAAGGTTTAATCATCTTTAGGGCCAGGGCCAGCCCAAGACCTTCAGATGCCTGAGGTGGCCTGCCAAATGCTGCCCCACTTACCCAATGATCTGCTAGCCTCTGCTTCTCCCACTCTTCATTGTTCTTGCTCAGCACTCTTCACATCTACTTTTCTTTTTCAGTGGAAGGAGAAAGAGGAGCAGTGGAGGCAAGTAGACACGCAGAGATGGGCATCCCTTACCAATCTGCTCCCTGAGGCAACCATTTCAGTTGGCCTCACATAGGCCGGCCTTATTTAGGAATGTGTCCATCAAGTGCTTCTACAAGGAAGGAGAAAAAGACTAATTGTAGAAGTTCAGATGACCTGTATAAAAATGAGTTCAACCTGCTTCTAAAGAACTCATTTGTTTGTTCCTACTACATTCGAGGTACTTTGTCATACGGAAATTAGAAGTTCTTCACACTAGGAAACCTTGAATCCTTGAATGCTCATTGGAAAGGCCTGGTTGGCAGTCCACAAAATCTTTATCTCAAATAGTTTTCAGCATCATGTACCGGTAGATGATATTGGATAATTTAGGAAGAGATGGGAAAGACAATCATGGGATTTCTTCTGAATTAACTCAGGATTTTTGTTAATTGAAGGAGGGAATACATGCAGCAAGGAGTGAAAAATCTTCTGGAGCTCCAGCTGTAGGCAATGTGCCAGCCTTTGAGCCCGGAAGAAGTACTATGAAAGCAAGCAGAACTCATGGCAAACCAGGGGGTTGAACTGGAGGAACCCTTGCAGTGAACGGAATCAAGGGCTGCCTTCAGAAGCACCCATGGTACCTGAGCAATCAGGTCAAACCCGCTCCCTGTAATGAAGATCCATTCATTACAATGGTACACAGGCTAGAGCTGTAGATCACTTTCATGGCCTCGGAAGAAGCTGAGCAGTTATCAGTAACATTCAAAAATCCACTGGAAAGTCATTCATTTCACTTTATGGTCCTAATTAGCCATTTGTATAGTTCTATAATTAAATATGTTCCTTTCTCATCAAGTTTTTCACTTTAGTAATGATACCACTGTGCCACAAACAGGCCTCATGCTGTTTGGTTTGGGACTTATTCATAGCATTTAATTGGTCACCCAGTGGTTAGCCAATAACCCTTTCAATGGGAAGCAACACTCTGAATGTTGTTAATGGGCTAGAGGCACAGTGTTTGCCTCCTGGTACCCAGCAGTACTGGGAATAAAGCAATTTCCTCCACTGTGTTGTGTGCCCAATAGCTAATCCTCTCCACTCCTGAAATGCACACTATTTGGTTATAAGTATTTGTGCTGGCTTACTTACCGCTGGGTTGTTAATAGGCAGTGATTCTTCAATGCTCCTTCAGTGGAGTTACAGTCTGCTTGCTGACTGCTAATTAAAACAAGTTTGCACTCTAAGACTACCATTAGACGGTAGCAAGGTCACGTTATTTAATGCAGCCGTCCTGTATTTAAGTGTGTTTATGAAGCCCTGAACATGTGCATATTTTGCAAACTCCAACGGCTATTATCGATCACGTCAAAATGAAACAGGCTAATCTGCAGTTCTTTGAAACAAAATCGTCAACCTCCCCCCCCACCCCTTTCCCTGGAACTTGACAGTTAAAACCCAAGAGCGTGGGGTTTTTTTCCTCCTTGCCTGCTGCAGAATACTTATGTTGGTGTCTCTGCCTCAGAAAAGGTTTCTAGCTACAGAGGCTTATTACTTTTGACTCAGACTGTCTTGCGTTTGCTTTATTTATTTTTATTTTTTGGTTGAAAATGTACTTCTGAATGAAAATCATTTTAAAGAAAGTGGGGTTTTTTTGTTAAAAAAAGAAAGAAAGAATGCAATTCACATAAACTGCTAACTAGATGGCTGGCACTTGCAAAAATGGTCAAAAGTTTTTGAAAAAAGCAAATTGATAGTGAGAGGGCAGATACAAATGAGATCTATGAGCCTGAGAGGATTTATTCACTAGCAAGGCCCATGGATTTCAATCATATTGAAAGTACAGGAAGTGTGTTAGGTGGTGGATTATGGATTTTGTTTTCATGTGTATTTCTGAGTTTCTTTTTAGGTACTTATTTCACCCATCACTATAATGAGAGACTTCTTCCCATAGCAGAACGTTACAGAACTGGCATTTAGCTTTCTTTCTTTTTTTGTTACTATCCCTTCTTCAGCTCTTTCTCTCTCCAAGAGATGGAATATGTCAGTTGATTTGCTTCTCACTTCTTGTTACAGTATTTCATTTTCGTAAGATCCACAGATAGGAACAGACCTTTAATGGAAATCAGCCTTCCAAACACTATTTTTCCCAGTAACTGCAATGTGTATTGCTCTTCAGTCTGCCAATGGAAGTTAACAAGAAAAAAAAACTCAAAAGTAGTTTAACACTAGAACCAGGGGACATCCACTAAAATTGAGTGTCAGGAGAGTTAGAACAGATAATATATTAGAGTGCTAGCCTAAGAATGTTTACTCAGAAGTAAATTCCACTGCATTCAATAAGACTTACTCCTAGGTAAATTTTCATAGGATTGTAGCCGTAATGTAACACCAGCACCATACTGTTGGTCAGACAGCCCTTGGGAAAGAGGATGGCCTAGCCCAGTGGTTCCCAAACTTTTTTGACCAGTGGCTCCCTTGACCTTCTGGGCCACTGGATGCAGCTCCCCATTAGGGTGGCGGGTATAGGGTGGCAGGTTTTTCCTGAGGATTCCACGGCTCCCCTGGCTGGTTTCCACGGCTCCCCAGAGAGCCAAGGCTCACAGTTTGGGAACCACTGACCTAGTCATTAACATATGGCCCTAGCCAAATTTCTCAATTTGCCTCCTGCTGAACCTGAGCCTTCTTAATTCAGGTCGTTTGTAAAACATTTTATTTATTTATTTATTTATTTTAAAAAATTATATCCCGCCTTATCCTATGCCGAGGCAAATGCCCAAGGCGGCTTACAACAAAAATTAAAAAACATAGTTTAAAATACAGAAAAGTTTAAAACAATACATTCTTAATTTAAAAACAATAAAATCCACGGGGGGGGGGAACAATATGGAGCACAAAAGCAGCATGGCAGAGCATCTTGAGACACAGGAGGCAGACTACAACCCATCACCCAAACGCTAGACGAAACAAAAACATTTTGAGCCCTCGCCGAAAAGTCATGAGAGGGGGTAGTTCTCAGATCCCCTGGCAGGGAGTTCCACAGTTGTGGCGCCACAGCAGAGAAGGCTCACCCACGTGTTGCCACTCCCCTAACTTGCGATAGAGGTGGTACACGCAGGAGAGCCCCCTCAGATGACCTAAGAGAGCGGGCCGGAATGTATGGGAGAAGGCGGTCCCTCAGATATTTTATGGGCAACAACTGAGTACCTCTGCTGATGACATCACTGCTCCTGCTGTAGGAGAAGCCCTGAAGTTCCATTCCCCCTTGAATACTCCTCAGATCCCTTCAGGGAGAAATTCCATGGGCAATATTACTAGGGCTGCCATCCGTACCGGAAAATCCGGGACAGTCCCGGAAATCAGCCCTCCATTCCCGGGAAAGTCCCGGGCCGGTTTTCTGGTGCGAATGGCAGTGCCTCCGCCGCCATCTTCGTTTTTGAAGAACTTACCTGGGCGCCGGGACCATGGATCACGAAATCTCGCTAGATCCAAGATGTTGGCACCCAAATCTTGTGAGGGTATGATGCCCTCACGAGATTTGGGTGCCAAAATCTTGGATCACGCGAGATTTTGTGATCCATGATGCCGGCACCTGGGTTCTTCAAAACGAAGAAGATGGCGGCGGCGAGTGGGTGTCGTCCGACCGCTCTCTCACCAGCACGGAGCCAGTGAGGGAGCGGGTGAATGACAGCCTGCTGCCCGTGCCGCGCGCGCCTCCAGCAGGCACGCGCAGCATGGGCAAGCAGACTGTGTTTCGCCCGGTCTCCCAAAGGTTCCGTGCAGTGCCGGTGGGAGACCGGGCCGCAAAGCCTGCTTGCCTGTGGAGCAGCGCGAGGACGTGGAGCAGCGCGAGGGATGGGGTAAGTTAATTTATTTAATTTTTTAATGGAGAAATTAATTAAATAATTAAAAAATCCAGGCGCACTTCGCACCCCCTTTAATTTTAAAATTATTTTTATTAATTTTTTAATTAATTAATTAATTGACTGTGGGGGGTGTCCCGGTTGCGGGGGGGAAATGGCAGGCCTAAATATTACTGGATGTTTCATTCTAATCCTTTAGATGAGAGAGAGAGAGAGAGAGAGAGAGGGAGAGAGAGAGAGAGCGCGCACAGAAGATTTATCACATCTTTCCCCTTGTAATATTTGCTTTATTTTCTCAAATAGGAAGCAAGCAAAAATGGAGGCAAAGAGGCATTCCTAACTAGTTCTATCGGAACATTTCCTGTTTTCACTTTCTGTTTTGCTGGCAGTGAAAATGGGAAAGTTTCATTCATTTCAGGGGGTCACAACATTTTCAGAAAATCTCAGCCTTGGTGTGGTTTACTAACCAGAGGCGGCGGCAGCAGCAGCAGCAGCAGCACATGTGATTTCTTTCACAGGAAATGTTGCACATCTGTGTATTGAAGAGCTGCCGCTATTCACGATGGCCACGATGACTCCTGACGCTCATCATTTTCCCCCTAGAGCAGTGTTTCCCAAACCTTTTTGACCTGCAGCTCCCTTGACCATTGACGACCTTGGCCATGGCTCCCCATTACATTATGTTGATGCCTGCCAATTGGCATTGCACTGTATTGCAAGAGGATTCCGTGGCACTCCGTGGCTCCCCTGGCTCGTTTCTGCGGTTCCCCTGAGAACCGTGCCTCCCAGTTTGGGAACCACTGCCCTAGAGTGACCCCACTCAGCACCCCCTTTCTCTCCTGTTTATCTTTTACTGTGAGGCTGGGAGAGCTTTCCCCAAAAAAGTACCTCCTGAGGAAAGAGAAAGCTATATATGGGAGAAATCCCCGCTTTGTCCTTTTTGAGGGCCAAATTACATATTTTGCTAATATGTCTAACAGTAGCCCAATTATTTTCTTCTGCCGGAAAAGCTGCTCCAGAAGTGAAAAGGAACCCTTTCCCTGCTATTTCCTCACTCTAAATCACCTGGTTTTCCTGATACTGCGTCTGTGAGGGCCCTTGTGATATCTGTAACCATTATACCTATCCTCACCTATCTTTTTTCCTTGCATGCCTAAGAACCCACACACCTCATAACTAGGAGAGGGTAGAGACTACCAGCACAACAGGTCAATCAAGAAATGGTCAAGAATAAACGTGGACATACTGTATAGAGGAGAAAGAGCGACCAGTACAACCACATTCCAGTCATGTGACTGGCATCACTAGTGATGGTCTGTATCTGAACAGGACTGAAGAGAGGAAGCAGGCAGGAGACAAGTAAAGGTCAGATGGGAGTCAAGGATCCCAAGTTCTGGAAGAAGTGGGAGCCAATGGAAAGGAAAATGGGACACGATCAGCTGGAAAAGGAAACTGAATACAGGCATCCACCCAATGGACCAGTGATGGACCAGCGAGATGGAGAGAGAGTCCTAGAGAGTCCCGCCCATTCAAGATGAATGCCGCCGATCCGAGAAAATGCTGCCTGTGCCCCGCCGAGACAAGCTAAGTACCCCAAAAGCACACACACACCCTGGACACCTAAAAATTGTTTGTTTTTTAGCCTAACCCCCCCCCCCGGAAAACCCTACCCCCCAAAATATGGCATTATTAAAAATGAAACCTAACTTTAAAAACGAAACCTAAAATTAAAAACGAAACCTAACTAGCAGGCGTATCGTTGGCCGCACCACCACCACCCCCGTGGTGGCGCAGGATCGCCACTGCCACCCATCCAATCATCTGGAGCTCTGTCATATTTTCATTTACATTCCCACCATTTTCTGGGCACTTTGCTAATGGATCAATATTTGTGATGCAGGAGATATACAGTATATACTGTATACAGTATATATATTTTCTTGGCACATTCGTTGTGTGTCTATAGAATTACACATGTGTGCATCCCTTTTCAATATACAGTAGGTAAAGATTGTGGACACACAGATGTAGCTGGAAAGAGTAGAAACAGAAAGCTACAAAGCGCTCGATTTTTACAATAGTACCATATAGCTTCTATGCTAGAGGTGAGAGGAGGTGCCAAATCCTCTCCCAACAAAGGGATTTTGTTCTTTCACTCTGGAAAATCATTTGCATTTTAAATATAACGAAATGCATTTATAAAGCTAGCGTTGCCCTTTGGCTGAGCAAAGAAATTTGCTGATTTGGGATTTTTACAGAAGGTTACTTTTCACATTTAAATGGTGGGTTCTGAAAAATTGCTGAATACTCTTTTTTCATGGTACGTATTTGTGTCTAATCTGGATTTGATACAATAATATCACTTCCATTGTCAACAATGGGTGTGGACAGGTTCTGTTAGTACTTTGATCTTAATAGAACAAGCATGGCATTTAACTGGTATTGGTTTGCTTGGTGTGAAACAAGGGAACTATACTGGTCAAGGATACATAAAAAGGATCCGGAGAGTTTTGCGGTGCTTTTGGGGGGGAGGAGGCCAAACTGTCATCAGTCTGGCCAAAAAACCTGGAGGCTCATCATGGTATTGTTGCTCAGCATATTACCACTAAGTCTGCACCTAATAGGTATATGACTAAGTATAATCTTTGCATGTTTGGTCTTCTTTAGCATGTTTGATCTTCTTTGCATCAAGCAAAAACAGACTTTACTTTCCCCTGTTTGTTCTGAGCACCAATAACCTGGTACGTTTCAGCTGAATTAATCCCCTTTATTGGGAGTTATATATAAGGCCAGCGGGTGGCGCAGTGGGTTAAACCGCTGAACCATGAGCTGTCGATCAAAAGGTCAGCAGTTCGAATCTGCAACGGGGTGAGCTCTCGTTGCTTGGCCAGCTCCTGCCAACCTAGCAGTTCCAAAGCATGTTAATGCGAGTAGATAAATAGGTGCTGCTTGCGGGAAGGTAAACAGCGCTCCGTGTTCCAGCCGCATACTCGCATACTACGCACAGCGGCAAGGAGAATATATATATATATATATAGGGTATCTCTCCCCCCACCCTTTGCCTCCTCTTCTTCAGTGGGTAGCCAGACATTCACTATGCCAGAAAGGAAGACATGAATGCTGCCATCGCAACCCAGTGACCATCAGGCCCGGACGCCCAACCCAGTCTGTTCCCACGTCCACATGTAGAGGCCAGTGCTGATGGGACAGCAGCGACAGCAAGAGTGGTACCAGAGCAGGTTGCCATCTCTACATACATGAGTGTGTGTCAAGAAAATCTGCCACATTTTCTTTTCCACTTCTTCCCGAAAATACATTCCACAGAATATCTCTGCGGCTGGTGAGAGACAGCCAGAGAGAAATGAGCAAGTTTTCTTCTGGTTGTTTATGAACAAGGATTTACCCTGGGGAACTCTTATGTGCTAAGCATTGTTCTTGTTACAAAGAAAGCTAACAGATTTTGAACAAACATTTGCACCTTCCCTATTACACTGCTCTTGTGAGTAGAAACAGTCATTTGCTGATATTTCAATTGGAACCAACAGTAATCTTAAGTGCTGGCTGCTTTGTGCTCTATCTTTCATCCGTGTCATGGTGCCTCCTTTATTTCCCATTCTCCCTCCAAGGAGTTCAGGATGGTACTACTTGTCCTTCTCCCTTTTTTATAAGCTAGGAACTGAGCGATGGTGACTGTCCCAAAGTCATCCAGTAAGCTTTGTAGCTGCATGGGGAATTGAACTCAGATCTCCTAGGACCTAGCCTGTCACTCTAATCACTATGCCACAGCGTATCTCTTACAACCATTACTTTTTGCCTGTACATCTTTAAAGACTTAAACAGATTTTTAAGTACACAAAAATTGCACACTAGCCTTATAGGAGGGCTGACCCTGATTAACAGCGCAATCCTATCCCACTTCCCCCACCAGTGCAGCCAGTGGTGCAGCGAGAAAGGGAGGCCCCCAAATGGAAAGGGGATTCAAATCCCCACCAAAGGGGAATTCAAAGGGGATTTAAATCCCCCCTCCCCTCCAAAGTGAATTGAGAGCTGCACGCATGTGAACAAGCGTCCCAGAAGCCCTTCAGAACAAAGGGCTTCTAGGCCGAGCCCTGCGTGCATGCGGCTTGGCCTGGAAGCCCTTCGTTCTGAAGGGCTCCCGGGACGCTTGTGCATGGCAATCTGGGAGATAAATGGCGGCTGCCATGTTTTTTACATGGTGGCCACCATTTTTTAAAAAATATATATTGGGTCATGGCTGCCTGGGGCCTCCTGAGACCCCGCCTGTGATGGACCTGGAAATACCAGGACTGTCCTGGGCGGACCGGGACATCTGGTAAGCCTATACTAACCTCTCTTGGGCCACCTGGTTGCCCCCCATAGCATCCCATGCACACGCCTTCAGTGGCGCTGCTTGCTATGGGCTAGCAGGGAATAGGATGGGGCTTTAAGAAACCGCTTTTGGCTCTGACACATTGGCACAAAATTGTCGCAGAAAATGGAACTCCTAGTGCTGTGTGTAAGAGTTCTAAGTTAAGAGATCCTTTCCACAGCTGAGTTAAAATAAGTAAGTGAGTGAGTGAATGAGTGAGTAAGTAAGTAAGTAAATAAATAAATAAATAAATAAATAAATCCTTATAATAAGCCTTATATATAATCCTTCTTGGTTGTGGCACCACACCTCTGGAATCTGTTGCCAGAGGAATTGAGGACAGCCCCCTCGCTTCATGGCTTTCGGCGGGGGTTAAAGACCTTTTTATTTTGTCTGGCATTTGAGGCAGGAGGAACTACCTTGGAGCCACCTGGGACCCTTTTATTTATTTATTTATTTATTTATTTATTTATTTATTTTTCCCTGTTGCTGCTGTATGCCTGTTCTTACTGTTAATGTTGCTCTGCATTATGTTTTTTAATTGTAATTTTATTTTAATGTTTAATTTTAATTATGGGTTGTTTTTAAAATGGGTTTTAATTGTATTAGTGTTTTGTTTTGTATATTGTACACCACTTTGAATTTTTAGAAAAGCGGTATATAAATATAAATCTTTTAAACAAACAAACAAATAATTAAAATACATCACACACACACACACACACACACACACACACACACACCAAAGTGAGTGATATTCTAGAGCAAAGCAGTTTCCACAGTGATTGCAGTTTGTACACCATCAGCATACAATTGCTCAATTGGAAAAAGCAGCTAGATGAAATATTTATGAATCCTCAGCTATTTCAGTTTTCACACAGAACCAAAAGGTGGCCAGAACTACAATCTAATTTAATTGTGAACGTCAATTTGTCCAAGACCTTCCTCTCATATAGCTATAAGTATCTCCAGACTCCAGCAACATCAAAAATAGGAGAATGTCTCATGACCACAGGCTGAACGCTAGAAAAAAGGGGTGTGTGAGAGAATATCTGTATTCCAGATAATTCCATGGAAAGCAGGGAGCAAGCAGCCAACAGGAGCATGCTGTATCTTTCATGCAACCAAAGCATATAGGACATGATCTAAAGTATAATTGAATGGCGGGGAGGGAACGCATTGATTTTGCTTGAGTTTAGCAGCCAAGCAGCAGGTAGTGACCAGGGCATTAAAATGGAGGACTGAGATTTAAACGTGAGCTGCTCCCTTATTGGACAATGAAACAGAATGCTCCTGAGACCCTGTCTCCATCTTAATCTGCATTATGTTTTCTTGTGCAAGCAAAATAGTAAACAAGGAAAATGCAGGGCTTTTATTATTCTACATTAAAAAAAAAAAGCTGGCAAGCTCAATCCTTAATTTTTGCTTTAAAATGCAGCTCAAAAAGCCCCACAATCCGAGTTTTATTTATATATTTACCCATTTCGTTGGCTACTGTAAAGGCAGTTTGACAGACAGAGCCTTGTTAATTACTCATACATGCCCAGTGGTACCTTGTTATTCAGAATCTCTGCCATGGAGTACACAGTCAGGCCAGACTAATGATGCATCTAATCCAGTATCCTCCTCCTGTCTGTGACAGTGGCTAATGCTGGCTATTTCAGACAAATCCTACAACCCCCACAATTCATCTAATTATGTACTACTATACAATGGGGGAAAAAATTTCACTGCCTCAGCTGGCAATCAGCTTATGCCCTGAGGCATCGGGATTGAAAGGAGATAAGATAAAATAAGTTACATTCCCCACCCCCACTCGGCTTTTAACTATAGCTTTGGATTTGCTTTTGTTATTGCTAATGGATCTCCCTGCAAACCCATTTTTTACTAGTAAAAACGGCCTGAGGCAAGGCAAAATGTCCTCTGGATGGCTCGCAGTGGTATTTGCGCCTGGGTGTTTGTATACCCTTGTGACCCCTGTGGTTTCAAACTTAGTTTTGTGCTGGCTACCCACAAGGAATCCACAATATGAAGTAACAATCCACATTAATTGGAAAGGTTTCCCTCGGAGCATCTCTCAGCAGATTATGACCCCAGAGGGTGCATGGAGCAGGAAATGAGGGGATGCAAAATAGAGAGTATACATTTTTTTTTTGCAGTTTTTAAACCCTCCTTTTCCTCTGTCACCCAAAAGATATTGGATACTATAGTTCTGCTTTACAATTTAGTGTCAATGGTGTGTAGATGCTCTATTGAACAAAAAATTGCTGTGGTCCATTCCCAGTGAATTTACAATCAATAGTACATGGGAGAAAGACCAAGGGTTGATTATATAACAACAACAACAACAACAACAACAACAACAACAACAACAACAACATAGCAGAGAGATAAAATGGCAATGGAGAAAGAAGTAAAACTAGTGATGGGTAAGTCTCCCAGGTTCATGTTGGATTGGCTTGGAATCTGCCCTCATATTGGGAAATGGTTTGGCCCATTTCTGAGTCAATTTGTATTCAACTGCTGGGCTTGCCCCCTTGAACCCTCAGACTCCCCTCCCTGCTTGCACACAAACTGCTTCCATTCCAGCCAACTCCCGCCCCCTTCCCACTTCCTGGCCCCTCAGAGTGAAGAAGGAGATAGTTATTTCCACTCTTTGTCTGAGCCTGGTACTGGCACACTGAGTAGAACTCAATGACTCTCAGGAAATGCAGTTTTCCTAAGGGCCACATGGGGACCTACTGTGTTGGCACTAGGAACCAGTGAGAGGAGAGGAAGAGATTATCTCACTTCCCTCGCATTGTAGTCTGCTGCTGCTGCTAGCCCAGCTGGTAACCGGGCTTAAAAGGAAATGGACACTGGGATGAGGGGGCTATCTGTCTGTGTGGATGGGTGGAAGGCGAGTAAGTAAATTTACCTCCACCTTAGATTTTAATTGAAGCCAGAGAAGAATTTGGGGCTCCTAATGCTTACCTTTTCTTTTTAAGAGAAGCATTATGAGCCTGTAAAATTCATATCTGGGCCAATTCCCAGCAAGCTTTACCAGAATCTCTAAGTAAAATGAATTTCAGGGTGATGTGGAGGACTACTCCTCTCTAAGAACCCTAAAGCAGTTTCAGAACACCTGTCATCACCTATGTTCATCACAGTGGGCGAGCTTCCTTTTCCCTGAAGACTACCTGTCCGCGATGAAACAAATATCATGAGGTTCAGCCTTCATTTGATAGCATCTTCAGAAGACCACACTGTCCCATAATGATTGCTGCAAGCATGCAAATCTGCCCTGAAAGCATTATGTAGGCGTGGTTTTTAATATTCACAGTTTGGTTGTCTAAATGCTTATTCTTCCTTTCTGCCAGGAGCTGTTTATTGCATGTGTAGGATAATGAACGGGGGAGACCAAGTCGGCATGTGTCCAGTTTGTGTATCATCATTGGCATTTCGAGATTTGTCTGTGACCAAGAATGATCCTTAGCCCTCCCTTCAGGCAAGCAGTTCAAGGGAGAGTGCAGCAGTTCTACTAGGCACAGCAATTACCCAAGTACCAGTCACTGCACATGCCCATCTTCTTTCGTTTTGAGTGGGATTTTTCCCCCAGCTTACCAGTTTGTGAGGTTGCCTGACAGAGCTTAGAGAAATAGTCTTGGCCATTAGCCGGGTCTTTTGTGACGGTGCTCTCAATTTATTACATTTGAGAGGGTTTTTGTTTTCCAGGCTGCAGCAGATAGCCTCTAGCACTGGCCCAGAGGAAGGAGACTTCATTGATATATGGGCACCAAAAAATGAGTGACAAATTGCAATGACAAGCTTGCATTGATAGGGCCCCTTGAATGATGTTGGAGGTGATGGAGGAGAGCCTCATCGCCTCCCTTACTCTGTGCAGAGAGCACTGTAATGCTGCAGGCAGATCTTCTTTTCAGAAAGATAAAGGCAAGGTGAGGGACGTGAAGCCTGAAAACCTACCCACACCGACTGCATCTTCTTTTCCCTATATGTACTGCATTTGCAGCTAACAACCCGTTTCTCACAGGCTGGCTTTTAGTGAAGCACAATAGAAGGATAACAAAAAGAACGGCAATAAGTGAACAGGCCGTGCCATATTATACATGATGATGCAGGCAGCAAAATGAAATGGACCTGTTTGTTCTTCCCAGAAAAGAATACAGAAACATTTGTAAGTCCTCATACAAAGACGTGCTTGTTGAACTGAGGGCAGGCTGTTTGAGAACCATCATCCTTTTCACACAGGCTATTCTACCATCAGGCTCTTAATCTTTTTCAAAAGTATGATATCAAAATGCTGCAGTCCATAGAAGACGGCGACAAAAGACAATTTGTATTAATAATGGTCAGAAGAATTAAAATGCATACTGTCGGCATCCGTGATAATAATATGTTCCCTTCAACAGAGGGTATAAAATGAAGGTATTAAATAGACTGTTCTCTTGGTAGGGTACTTAGATTCTGAAATGACATTTGAAAACTTCTTTGAAATGTGCCACAGGCAAAGATCTCTACTTTTTGAGTCTTCAGAATCTCCTCACTGGAGCACAACACATCTCAATAGAGGCAATTCACACATTCAGTCGAACATTATTGAGTGACAGATATTGAGTGACAAACATACATGTAAGAACCAATGCTAAGGTTGATATCATGTGTTGCCCTGAAGATGAAGCTAAAGTCCAGGCTCACCTGAATCTGTGTTATGGTTTGTGTTTTGACTCAGAATCATCTACATCCACAAATGAACGATACCTTATGATGTTACTGTATCAATGGCACATCAGTGCTCACATTCTCAAGCCTGGGTCATTCTGGTCAGCCACAAGCCAGTTTTTAGGTGAATCTCATATATTTTGCTCTCTTTCCTGGCCATCCTTTCAGGGAATACAAATGTTCTATTAATTAATTTTATTAGACTTATATCCTGTTTTTTGACTGGCGTTCCCTTAATGATGCTTGTTAGCACAACACCATTAGTACGCAGTCACCCAGACAGCGCCGTAACTACGGTGGAGCGGATGGAGCAGTCGCTCCAGGCGCTCCACCGCGGGGGGTGGGCAGAACGCGGTCGGGAGAACTCACCGGCTCCCGAAGCAGCGTCGCGTTTTGGCCCTCCCACCCGCCCTGCAGCCCGTTTGGCTCCGAAATAGGAGCAAAATGGGCGGGGGCGCGCGTCTACGTGATGCGAGGGTGCGTCACGACGCTGGCCCCGCCCCTTGCTCCGGGCGCCCTCCCGGCGCATTGCGCCTCTGCACCCAGAGTGCATTTTTGCTTTCAGTATATGCGAATCAGGGGCGTAGCTGAGAGGAGTGAGGGGAAGTGGCGTGCTTCTTACAGCAGAAGTGGTTATGTCATCGGCAGGGCTGCTCAGGGGCTGCCTTTGATTTTTTTTTTCCCTCCAAAGACTGTTAGCTGAAAAGCAGTAGCAGGCACACTGCAAAATTTACCAGTGATGTAGACTTGAGTCTATTGACTCGGACTCAAGTAGGACTCAATCCGTGTCAATGACTTGACTCAGACTTGACTCGGCGATTGTAAAAGACTCGAAAGACTTGACTCGAGACTTGGAGCCTTTTACGACAGGTCCAATTTTATTCAGGTTTAAACCCACTTTCCCCATTAAATAGATAGGGACTCTCAACTTGCAACCAAAGACTCGGGACTTGGGGGCAAAGACTTGGGACTTGGAGTCCGAGACTTGATCCACATCCCTGAAATTTACTAAGGGAAAGGCCAGCCCAGACATGAGGCAGACTGAAGCAGCTGCTCCAAGTGGTGGATTGGGGGAAGCGGAGAATTGATGGGGGTACCCTACACCCTGCATCTGGCCCTCTGCCACCAAGTCACACCACTCCACCCTCTGATTGTCTTTTTGTTCACTGAGAGCAAGCAGGAAGAGGATCGGAGGTACAGCAGAGCAGACCACCTCTTTCTCCAGTACTCCATTGCTTCTGTGGCTGAACACAGCCAGGGACCTGCAAGAAGCAGCAGCGCCAGCACAGCAATCCTGTTTTGACTGATTGCTTTCACGAGCAATCAGAACAGGATCACGTGGCTCTGCCTTATTCTCCTTCCTGCCCATTGAGCAAGAGCCCCCCTGCCTTTTTCCTCTTACTTCACCACAACCTCCTTCTCTTTGCTCAGCCCAGCCCAGCCCTGTTGAAACAATCAAGATGGGGGGAGGGACCATGATGGAAGTGCTTCCAGAAGGCCCTACTCATCATATTTCTTTCAACAGAGTTAGTGGGAGCAAATCTGGCCCTCTGCTACCAAGTCAACTTCAGGTCGCAACAGACCCCAGGGTGATGGACATGGGCGAGGGCTTCCATATCCATCTACTGTGCTCCGCCTTGCTCCCTTCTTCTTGTACATCTAGCTGCTACCCTAAGCAACTGGGTAGGCATGGAGGAGAGTGAGAGAGAGGAGGCAGCAACAGTGGTTGTGGGGCACATGTGCTAAGATATGCATGAGGTTTCTTTTTTGAAAAGAGACTTCTAATCTGGCAGGGTCAGCAGTTGGCAGGTCCACTCAGACCACTCCTGGCCAAGAGACCTAAGTACCCGTGTACTCTGCCCCCAGATGGGAGGGGAAGGGAGGATGGATGGTGGGAGGGGAGAAAATATGACTGGATCATGGCCCTCCAGCAGGGGAGTGAGATTTGTTTACTACATTTCACTGGATGAGAGGCTCCAGGAACCACAGACTGTAGAAGTAAATGGAACTCCTGAGCAAATATTCATGGGGTTGCACTCTAATGTAAGTTTTATATTTATCTGGGATATTTTTCATCCCACCTTTCAATTTATACTATGCTTACCAGAGTCCCTGTAATCGCCGTGACAGTCCCTGTTTGGCCCCTGGCGTCCCCCCGAAACCGAGACTGTCCCAGCCTTTCCTGGCCCACCAGCTGTATCGTGATGGGCCAGGACTCTTCTGAACCTGGCTGGTGCGTTCCGTCTGGCCAGGGCTCCTTGCGTGCCTGCGCAAGCGTCACACAACACACAACACCTTTCTTCTGGAGGGGGGGGGAATACAACGAAATAAATAAATACATATTTCATTAAAAATTCGGGGGGGGGGTTCCCAGTTCGGGAATGGCAAAATCTGGAAAGCCTAATTTATACTATTGCAACCCACTTCAGGAGTTTAGAATAGAACATCTTCAAATGAAGTATGAGTTTCAAAGTACAGTAGATATCAGTGCCAGAAAAAGAAAACACTCCAATTAAGGGATTTAAAAATTGTTGTTGTTGTTGTTGTTGTTGTTGTTGTTGTTGTTGTTGATAGTCTTAGAGGCATGTAGCTGGAGTGGTGTTCATATGATGACAGCTCCTTCATTCCAAAATTTGCCACTACATCACTGATGCTCCTGTACAGTATAGCAAACAGAAATTCAGGAAATGAAAAGCAGATGACTCTGCCCATTGTAGCAGGAAAAATGAGGGTCATAATTTTGCGTGCCTTGCTTCAATTATCCCAGTCTATCCAGTATGGATACATAGAGTAATTCTACCAAGGCCACTTTCCTACTTGCCTATATAGCAGAGAGTGATACTTTGGTAGTGCACTCTACGTGGCTTGTTTTGCACATTCATTGTGCGGATCATCATGACTCACACACACAAGGTTAGAAACCTGCTTCTTCCCAAAATTTACCCACATTCCCAGTTGTGCACCACAGTGCAAAAGGGAGCACAGAAAACAGCCAATTAGATTTGTCTTCTGAAACTGGGAGAAAATATGTGAATATGAGCTCACGCATGAATGTTCATCAGTCTGTGATGGCAATATCTGTGATTGCCTGCATGTATGAAGGAGTGAACATAAATGAAATACCATAAACAGAGCATTTGCATTGCTTGAAATCATTTCAAGAGCAGGGCTTTTTTTTTTTTTTTTTTTTTGCTTTTTTAGTGGAAACTATTCATGCATTCGGTGGTGATTCAGAGAATTAAAAAGTCAACAACTTATGCGGTATTTAGTAGTGTGCATAGGTATAGTGGAGGACAGGAAGGCCTGGAGGGATATGGTTCATGGGATCACGAAGGGTCGGACACGACTTAACGACTGAACACAGTGGCGTTCCCAGCCCTCCCGGCGCCTGGGGGGGCGGGGTTGGAGCGCCTCCCCAAGCAGCCGGACTCGGAGCTGAGCGCCCACTCGGCGCGTCCCCGGCCTCCGGAGGCTCTGCTCCGGAGGCCGGGGATAAGCCCTCCTCAAAGCGACCGCCCAGTTCGGCGGTCAAGGGCTTTCTGAGAGGGCCGAACGCGTCGCGCCGGCTATTATAGGGTTTGCACATGCGCAACACCTTTCTGAGGGCAAACCTTTCTGAGGGCATGCGCAAACCCTATAATAGCCGGCACGACGCTTTCGGCCCTCTCAGAAAGCCCTCGACCGCCGAACTGGGCGGTCGCTCTGAGGAGGGCTTATCCTCGAGCCGGGGATGCGCCGAGTGGGCACGCTGCTTCAGAGGGGCGCGCCAGCCGGGCTCCGGTGCCGCGCCGCTCTGCGCAGCCCCGAGCCCAGCTGCCGCGCCCCCACCCACTCAGCGCCTGGGGTGGAGCACACCTGCTCCCCCCATATTAGAACGCCTCTGACTGAACAACAACAACATAGGTATACAAGTCAGTCTTCATTCTGTTGGGAGGAGACTATACATTTATCAGGGAGGCAAACTCCATCCTGAAAACATGCTTCTTATCTATGAGTTTGATTTTGATCTCCAAACTCAATTAACACAAGTTTCATTTTTCCTTGGTACCATTTTATATTGCTTAGCAACTAAGTGCAATCCAATGTTTGTTTATCTGCCTTTTTGTCATTCTCAGCGTTTATCACATTGCATTGCCAAGGTATTTCATTCATGACCTGGAGTAACAACCTCCTTAGTAGGATCCGGGGACATTTAAAGTTTCTTTGTTCATATAGGCCAAAGTCTCTTATGAGCAGAACAATCAAAAGTCATTGCCTGAAGGAGTTGCTGTTTGTTAGACATTGAGGCTCATTTGCAGTCATAGCTGGCTTGGGCCAGGATTAAGTACAAAAGTATTCTACGGTAAAGTTCACTGTAGTCTGTTAAACACTTTCCCCTTGTCCTTTTGAAGCTAGATCATTAAAGGACAAAACCCCACTGCTGAGAGCTACGGTTGCACAAAGTATCATTTTGCTGATCCGAAATGAGACTCTAACTGCAACATACTCTCAGTTTAATAACTGCTGTTACACAAAACACTATTTCATTTTCCCCAATTAACCCTCCAAGAAAATGGTGAATATTCAGCATAATTATTTCCAAGCCAGCAAAACACTCCCTTCGTAGCTAGAGCTAATGGAATTGAGCGGCTAACTATTTAGGATAATAAGTCATGTGAAGCTTGCTCCCAGGGAGATGCGGTACACCTTGGAAGTCTAACTAACAGATGGATCACATACAGTATACTGTATCGTGAGCTTGGAACATTTAAATTCACAAGACCAGAAAGTGAGCAAAACCTCAATCACATTCTTTGCAATTACATACTGTATATTCATCTCATAAAAAAGCATCCTAAAGTTTAGTGCTGGATGTATTGAGAGAGTACAGTACATTGATGTAAGCAATTGTAAATATAATTGTATATTTTAGAAAACGATTGGTATGAAGTTTGTCTAGGGAGGGAAAGTGCATGATGGGTGATGGGAGAGAATGAGCTAAGGGGATAGATTTGGTTTTAGGGAGTACCCTTTGAGAGACAAAGGGCTGACTACGGCTTGTTGGAAGATACCAGAAAGCCAGGTTGGATACCCCCCCAATCTTGTTTAGCATGTGGAGGTGAGCATGTGTGCCCCCTTCCTCACTATTCCCTTGGTGTGCCTGCCCCATCTCTAGCATTCCCATGCATCCATGTAGAGTGAATGTCCAGATATAGTCTACTACAGACATAAAATCCATTGTACATAGGCCAGTGTGTGCGCGCGCATATGTGCACACTCACGAAGCAGGATGTTTCATTCTTTTCTCTTACTACTTTACAGTCCCACCTTGTGAACATAAGAAGAGCCCTGCTGGATCAGGCCAAAGGCCCATCTAATCCAGCATCTTATTTTCCATCGTGGCCCAGCAGTTGTCTCTGGGAAGCCCACAAGCAGAAACATACTCCTGTCCCACAGTTGCTTCCCTGCAACTGTATTCAGGGCAGGGGGCACAGTGAGCATAAGGTGTTCTCACCCCTCCCACAATTCCTTAAGAGCCCCATCCTATCCCCTGCCAGCCCAGACCATGCAACTCCGCTGACATGCTATGGGATGGGAGGGGAGGGGGGAACAAGCCAGCCCAAGAGAGGTAAGCAAAAAAGGTTTTCTACTTGCCTCTCTGTAGGCTACCTGGTCTCCAATGGGTCTTCTCAGACTTACACCATCTCTTTTGTTGGTGTAAGTCCAAGGAGACTACTGGGGGCAGGTCCAGGCTCGGAAGCGGAGATAGGATCTTGGCATGTACAGCTGCCATGGAGATCCTCCCCCTTCCACCCCAAACCTCCCCAGCCTAGTCCGGCCTATTCCCCATCCTGATCCACCCTCTATCCTCCCCCAAACTGTTCCTGCTACTGACCTAAAACTGCTAATCTGCTCCAGTGGAAT
The DNA here is from genome assembly GCA_026170595.1 of Plestiodon gilberti rubricaudatus. NCBI lineage: Eukaryota > Metazoa > Chordata > Lepidosauria > Squamata > Scincidae > Plestiodon > Plestiodon gilberti. The sequence continues at coordinate 69,499,473 of JANXHW010000002.1, forward strand.
TTCTGCAGTCCACCACTGCTGGTGTGGTGCTTACTGGCTCCTGAACTGTCAGTAGTGAGCCACAGAACAATGGACCAGCTGCAACACCATTGTGAAATCCACCAGTGTAAGGCCAGCATAGGTTTGGGTCATAAGTCCCTTTAGCCCAGAGGGTATAAATAGTAATGTTAAGAGAGTTAGTGGAAGACACAAAATGAGAAGAGAAAGGCCTGGTATCCAACTGAGATTATGATGGGCAGAGAAGATGATGTCTCAGAGATCTAGCAATAAAGAAGGTAAATCCAGCAGAAACATGAGGGTTTCGTTGCGATGTCCAGTGCAGGTTAATGTATAAACCAATAGAGCATGCCTGTAGTAGTTCCATAGCACATTTTCATCATCCTGGACAATAAACCTTTGAAAGAAATAATCCTTTGACAGAGAAAATATGCAATAGAATATGAATGAATGAGTAATGTTTTTTGCATTTTATTTAAAAAATGTTACTATAATAGATTTTACAGCATATATACATTGATAAATCAGAATTATAATTCACTTAAGTAAATAAATACATGTATGACACTTTCACTACAGTGCATTATATAGTGCATAATTTTAAAGATTTTAGAATTTATCCATTTTTATCCATTATCTTGTCTATCAGACATCCCCCTTTCCCCCAAAAAATTGGTCTAGCAGTAGCCTAGCTGCCATTATCAACTGAAAAAGTAAATCAGTGTCATATTTTGAGCCCAATCTTTCAAAATAGCCTATCGTCTATGGCAAGAACTTGTGGGATTGCTAGTCTCATTTCTCTTCTTTTGCTATAATAATTTTGGAGCTGAGCAACATACAACCCTTTATGGCAAACCTTATAGCAAGGCTAATAACAGTGTTCCCTTGATGGGATCACTACCCTCCCTGTTGCAGTGTAATTCAGAGGAATATCTTTGCATACCATAGCACAGGAAGCTTCTGTATATTGAATCAGACCATCGGTCCATCTAGGACTTGGTCAATATCATCCAAGTCAATATCATCGGCAGTAACATAACTTACCTGGGTGTCACCCAGTGTGGGAACTCAGATGAAACACTGAACCGAATGTAATTCTCTGTGCCATGATGAATTACTTCTGGTTCAGCGGGGACATGTAGACGAACACAAAGACATGGGAAGAAGTCGGGTGAGTTTGCTTTAACTTTGCGAGTGCTCAGTGGCTCGTGAAGACGTGATTCGGCTTCAGCTCGGTGGCAAAGCCGCCGAGCCAAGGGGTGTCACCCTTCTTGCAGCCTGCTGGGAGGAGTGACTGACAACCTAGACTGGAGTGGCCAAAGAAGACTGTGGCAGTAGTGCGGGGCCTGGGTGGCGTGGGGGCGCACAGCAGCTGTGGTGTCAACTCGAAATTGGTGTTACACAGTGCGGCCCACACCAGCCACATACCCCTAGTGAAGCCTGTGGTGACTGGCAGTGGCTCTCTGCAGTTTCAGATGGGGTCTTTGCCTGCTATACCTGGAGTTACCAACGTATAGCTGGCTTTGTATATGCAAAGCATGTACTCTACCCCTGATGCAATTATCATCTGCTAATAAGAGTGGAGAAAACCATCTATGTCAGAAAAACTATCAGTATTAGAAAGGAGGGTTTCAGTCAATCACTGCTTGTTCAAAGGCTTCTTTCCTGTTTATCTGAATGTTTTCTGTTTTGGGGTGTTTCTGTTTTGTACTATTTTTGTACTGTATTGTTTTATGTGTGGTTTTATAACATTTTGTAAGCTGCCTTGGGAATTTCCTTCAGCAGGGTATACATTTTTTAATGTATAGATGAAATCTAGACTGTTTCATACTTAAGCTACTACATGCTTAGGATGTTTATTGAACTAGTAAAACTGAAAAAAAAAACACCAAATTTCTCTTACTGAACGTAAATGCTTAAAAAAAGCACCAATCTGTTTAAATACTACTTTTCAGTGCTTATTATGGCTGGTGTACACATTATCCTCACCTCATGATGAAGCGGCTGGAGGAAATAGCATCCATATGGCACTCCCACACTGTGTGAATGCCAATGCCAGCAAATTGGAGGAAGGGGCCTCCTTTTCCCTGCCTTGCCCCGCATTAGGCAAGGTGGGGAATTCACAATACCACTTTGGGTGTCTGTGGGCGCAATCCTGTGCAAGTCTGGAACAGCGGAGCAAGTGCTCCGCCATTCCAAGCTGTCGTGAACGTGTCGTAAAGCAAGTTCGCGATGCCTCAGGAGTAAGGGAGGCGGGCGCAAGGAAGGCCTCCCTCACTTCATCACCGGACCAGGCAAGTGGCCGCTGGAGGAAGGTAACTGCTCCACTGGTGGCCGCGTGGGCAGTCCGGCAGACGAGGAAGGGGGCCATTGGTCTAGCCGGCCCAGGAGGGGGCGGGGATGGCGCCCGCCATATCCCTGTCCCCACCTGGCGGCTGCCTCATCCAACTTCCGCCAGCTATTTAGCTAGTGGAAATCTGAAGAGGCCAATAGGGCAAGCCCCGGTTTACATCCGGGGAACAGGATGAGTACCCCCTTCCCCGAGTAGACCTCCAGCCCGCCATTCGATGGGCAGCCTCGGCTCAGGATCCGGCAGGCAGCCCTGGGCTGCTTGCTGGATCCTTACACAGGATTGTGCTGCCCGTCATTTGGGATACAGCCCTGATGCTGTTCATGCTGCCAGCCACCTTCCAGCATCGTGCGTCTGGGAGAGCTTTCAGTCCCTTCCTGCTCACCTGTTACTTAGAATAGTCTCCGATTAGCTGGTTGACTGTTGGGACCAGGAATTTTTTACTCCTCACCTAGTTGGCCAGTGGAGGGAAGTTTTTTCCTCTTATTAGTCCACCAGACTATTCGTATGGTGCAGTGCTGCAACCACAACATGCAGACATACTGTAGTGTGGGACTGAGACTAGAAATAGGGAAGTGATGATATGCACCCTGAGGTAAGAGTCAGATGGGGAACCAGAACAGATCTCAAGAGGGATCAAGCTCGGGGATGCAGGCTGGTGATGCCTCACGTTTGAATTGCAAAGTCTCAAAGACTGTCCAGAGTGGGCAGGCATTTTGGCATTTGTTGGGCAGATGCACCAACAGCCTGTTACAAGTTCATTGAAGAATCTCCTCTCCACAACAAAAACGAAGATGAAGGGGAATTGAGAGATCTCTCACTAATCCCCGGGTGCATTATGGGACTATCTTATGGTCTGCTTATGGGTATTGAGATCCTACTTGTTGTTGTTGTTCAGTCGTTAAGTCGTGTCCGACCCTTCGTGATCCCATGAACCATATCCCGCCAGGCCTTCCTGTCCTCCACTATCTTCCTGAGTTCGCTCATTTTCATGTTTGTTGCATCGGTGATGCTGTCTAACCATCTCATCCTTGGCCTTCCCCTTCTCCTTTTGCCTTCAATTTTTCCCAGCATCAGAGTCTTCTCCAGAGAGTCCTCTCTTCGCATTAGGTGGCCAAAATATTTGAGTTTCAGCCTTAATACCTGTCCTTCCAGGGAACAGTCAGGCTTGATTTCATTTAGAATTGACTGATTTGATCTCCTAGCAGTCCAAGGGACTCTCAGGAGTCTTCTCCAGCACCACAGTTCAAAAGCATCTATTCTTTGGCGCTCAGCCTTCCTTATGGTCCAACTCTCGCAACCATACATTGCTACTGGGAACACCATCGCCCTGACTATGCGAACTTTTGTTGGCATGGTGATATCTCTGCTTTTTATTATGCTGTCTAAGTTTGCCATAGCTTTCCTTCCAAGGAGTAAGCGTCTTTTAATTTCATGGCTACTGTCTCCGTCTGCAGTGATCTTGGAACCCAGAAAAGTAAAATCTGTTACTGCTTCCATTTCTGCCCCTTCTATTTGCCAGGAATTGATGGGACCAGATGCCATGATCTTAGTTTTATTAATGTTGAGTTTCAAGCCAACTTTTGCACTCTCCTCTTTCACTCTCATCAAGAGGCTCTTTAGTTCTTCTTCACTTTCTGCCATTAGGGTGGTATCGTCTGCATATCTGAGGTTGTTGATATTTCTCCCGGCAATCTTGATTCCGGCTTGTGATTCATTCAGCCCTGCATTTCTCATAATGTACTCTGCATATAAATTAAATAAGCAGGGTGACAATATACAGCCTTGCCGTACTCCCTTCCCAATTTTGAACCAATCAGTTGTTCCATGACCGGTTCGAACTGTTGCTTCTTGACCCGCATACAGGTTTCTCAGGAGACAGGTAAGGTGGTCTGGTACCCCCATCTCTTTAAGAATTTGCCACAGTTTGTTGTGATCCACACAATCAAAGGCTTTTGCGTAGTCAATGAAGCAGAAGTAGGTGTTTTTTTGGAACTCTCGTGCTTTCTCCATGATCCACCGCATGTTGGCAATTTGATCTCTAGTTCCTCTGCCTCTTCGAAACCCAGCTTGTACATCCGGTAGTTCTCGGTCCACGTACTGCTGAAGCCTAGCTTGTAGGATTTTGAGCATAACCTTGCTAGCATGTGAAATGAGTGCAATTGTACGGTAGTTTGAACACTCTTTGGCACTGCCCTTCTTTGGAATTGGAACGTAAACTGACCTTTTCCAATCCTTTGGCCACTGCTGAGTTTTCCAAATTTGTTGGCATATTGAGTGCAGCACTTTCACAGCATCATCATTTAGGATTTTGAGTAGCTCAGCTGGGATATTATCATCTCCGCTAGCTTTGTTGTTAGTAATGCTACCTAAGGCCCACTTGACTTCACTCTCTAGGATGTCCGGCTCTGGGTCAGTGACCACACCAGCGTGGTCATCAGGAACATTCAGATCTTTCTTGTATAGTTCTTCTGTGTATTCTTGCCATCTCTTCTTAATCTCTTCTGCTTCTGTTAGGTCCTTGCCTTTTTTGTCCTTTATCATGCCCATCTTTGCACAAAACATTCCCTTGATATCTCCAATTTTCTTGAAGAGATCTCTAGTCCTCCCCATTCTGTTGTTTTCCTCGATTTCCTTGCATTGTTCATTTAAGAAGGCCTTCCTATCTCTCCTTGCTATTCTCTGGAACTCTGCATTCAGTTGTTTATATCTTTCCCTTTCACCCTTGCTTTTTGCATCCCTTCTTTCCACAGCTATTTGTAAAGCCTCATCTGACAGCCACTTTGCTTTCCTGCATTTCTTTTTCTTTGGGATGGTTTTAGTTGCTGCCTCCTGTACAATGTTACGAACTTCCGTCCATAGTTCTTCAGGCACTCTGTCTACCAGGTCTAATGCCCTAAATCTATTCTTCACCTCCACTGTATACTCATAAGGGATATGGTTTAGATCCTACTTGCAAATCACTTTTAAGCCCTATTGATTATTACAGCAAATGTTTTTAGACTCATAGCCTACATTTGTTTAATTCCAACTGTTTCAGTTAACTAGAGCTTGTGGATTATATTGCTTGTTTCCATGATATCCTGTTACACTACTTGACACTGGTAGTATGTATGTAGTGAATCCTGAAAATTCCATGGCAAGTGCTTCTCCAGAGCAACCTACAGCTTAAATATTGGGTGACAGAAAGAGTATCATGTTTTCTCTACTAAATTTGTCAAGCTTTAGAGTGTTATAACTATGTGCCAAAATGAATGGCTAGATACTCTGTGGTTGAGTTAAAATGCTCAAATAATAATGCACACCCTTTGAGAACCTCAGCAAACTTCATCTTTGATTTATGTACTTAGTTTGCATTTTAAATTAAGTGAAACTTCTACTTCAATTAGTTTGATTAGTTCAGCTAGTTCATTTAAGATCAGACTAATCCATGTTGATGTCTGACTAGGTTTCCTAAGATCAAACTAATTGAAGATTACAAATTTGAAAGTCTCCTACCAACTCTGAATGGACCAGAGATTTTAGCCATAGACTAAAACTCATGAAGGCCGGAAGAATGGGCAGATTGGGGGGGGGGGAGGAACGTAATCAACAGCTAATTTGAACCATGATGAGCTGGATAAAGTAATAGCAGGAAAGAGAAGAAAACCCACCATAGTTTCATGCCCATTCAGGGTGCTTATTTATTAAAAGCCATACCCCAATAAGACATGAGACGAGGTCAAATGAGATAACTGAACCACAACTTTATTCAATGATTTTGACAGTTTCTGTAGCAGGAGCAATCTGTCCTAACAGTCTACTCCCTTTTAGTTAGAGGAGACAACAGCTGCCTGTTCCCTCTTTGGGGAGTTCCCACCTTGACTTCAAGCTGACAATCTAAGCTTTTCCACAGCTATTGCTATAAAGAGCACAAGGAAGCTCTAAATTGCATCGTCCACTCCAGGGGTGTCAAAGTCGTTTCATACAGCGGGCCAAATAGCATTCATGACACCTATTGAGGGCTGAAAGTGATGTCATTAAGCAGGAAGTGATGTCATTACAGTGGTGATAACTAGAAATAAGCACCTTGATCTCATCTAGGAACTCGTGTGTAACAAGCTCTTTGACTTAGACTGCAATCCTAAGCATACTTACCTGGGAATAAGCCCCATTGACTATCATGAGACTTACTTCTGAGTAGACATGCATAAGATTGGGATCTTAATTTGGTAATCCCTTTGCATATCACTGAGATATTTCACTCTTATCCTAAACAAGTTATATGGGAGGGGATTCAGTGGAGTTTATTTCCAAGTTCAAAGCATGCCCAAATAATCCAAAAACAGAAATGAAAATGTAGTGGAATTGATGTGTGTGTTTTGAGGAACCCTCCCCTCCCCTTCCATGACTTGACTTATGAGGTGGCCTCACCCTTTTCCTAATTTTCCCCCGGGGGGGGGGGTGTCCATCATATGGGTTGGGTAATGACATACTGAGGCATAAAGGAGGCACAAAACCAATGCAGGTAGAATATTGAAGGGTAGAGTATACCCTCAAGATGGGGGGGAGGAGAAATTTGAGCCCAATGGGAGAAAGGTGGGGTAAAGGTCCATTAAATAAATAAATAAATATTGCCATATAACCTTGGCTTACTATCATTTGCTTCACACAGTGAGTCAAGAATTGCCTCTTGGAGTTTAGATCAGTGGCGTTTCCACAGTAGGGGCGGCACCGTAAGTAATGCCGTGTCGAGTACTGTGTGTAGGAACCGAAAGGAGGAGGCGCCGCCCCCTCACTGTCGCTACCATTCAGCGCGAAGAACGCGACCGGCAGGAGTCTGGTGGGAACTGAGGGGATAATTCTACAGGGCCTTGAGGGTAAGACTGTGAGATTCCTAACTCTGAGATTCCCCTTTCTCTAGCCTCCCTCTCCACCTTTCTTCTGCCACTCCTCTTTCATGACCTCTTCCTCCTTGTCCCTTCTCCACAAAGCTCCTTTCTTGCCTTCCCACATTTCTCTCCATTGTACCTCCTCCAGCTCTCTGTTTCTCTCCTTCCTCTGTCTTCCCTTCTGCTTTCTCCACCTCATCCTCTCACTTTGCCTCCTCAGCCTTCCCATTTCTGTCTTAAATTTTCCTATTCATCTCCCAGCAAAACCACAGCCAGCTGTGCTGCTGACTGGGTGTCACAAGGCCTCTTTTCCTGGTGGTGATGTTGCCAGGCCAACAAGGGGGAAGCCCCATCCTGTGCATGTTCCCTGCAGCACAAGAAAATGCTGCAGACCACAACTTAGGACACTGTGCTAAGACCAAAAGTGAGCAGAATAGTAGTGGAGTCGAGAAGGGGACAAAAGTGCATTTCCTTGTGAGTCAAATTTTATCAGTGCGATTTGGGTTTTGCAAACCTAATGGATTTTGAGTCAAACCTGAAGTTGTGTAGAAATTTGTGGTACAGTCAGTTAGTATTTTGAAGAAATAAATAAGATAATTTATCAGTGGATTATTTACAATAATGGAGTGTACTGTTGATTTGAATTGAGACCCTTTACATTGTGACATGCAGCAAAATGCTTTGCATTTTTTCCTCAGAAGCAAGTTTCACTGAGCTGAATGGGACCAATTCTCTTGTAAGTATGCATAGGTTTACTGCCTTAGATCCCATTTCTCTGGGGACACCCTAATTGTCTCCAGATGCAGCTTTTGTGAGTTTGTTTTCAAAAATAATAAAAATTAGTGGACCTGATTGGGTTGGTTCTCAAATAAAAGGTTTGGAAGAATCATGACTTCTTCTTTCTGAATGCAATAGCACATTGGCAGTTAAGGATCATGTTTCAAAACCACTGACATTTTCTCAGCAGGCTTCCGCAAATCCACTTGCAAGCTTGCCCCAAGCCATGGGTAAATGCTCCGTGGCCCTTTTCTGAGGAAAATGCCCAGCAGCACGCAGCACCAGGGGAAGGAGGGGACTGGTGGTGACACAATTAACAATTGGTTAGTAAGCCAAGTCAGAACTGGTGGATCCTTACTTCTCTGGTGTTGATCACCTTGTGGACCCATGAAGGTAGAACGCCAAATTGGCCACCAGAGAAAGATTGGACAGTAATGGATAATTGATCTTTTCTTCCAGTTTCTGCCAAATATTAGGTGGGATTTTTTTAAAAAAATCAGTACCATATAGTCAAATTAAAATGGTGTTGCCGCTAAGGCAGCTTTTTCTCCTAGGTGGCTGAGTGGACCCGAAAGATTGAATAAAACATAGAGAGGAGATCCAAGGATATTTGTTTAATATCAATTTTACATGCATGGACCCAGCCCTTGCGAATGGATAGGCTGGGCAACGAATAAGAAAATGGAAGCATCTTTTATAGTCCATTATTTCCATATTCATGAAGGGAGGTACAATCCAAAATTACAACACAAGTTGCCTACGTGCTTTCAGAAACAAAGAGAGAAAGAAGGGAAGCCAAACCCCCTCCTTCCCTTCGGTGGGAAAGGGGCCTCTTTACAACCTCTAGGCCTGCATGTAGCTCTGTATGATGTTCCTGAAGCAGCTTTTCCCATAGGAGAGACAAGCTGATTTCTTAGCCCACTCCTTCCTGGGGTCTTTGTCTCCCAAATAACAGGAAAAGGGGAGGGGGAGTTGAGGTAAGGCTGAGAGTGGAAAACTTACAAACTCTTATGGCCCATGGTTCAAGATGGCGAGAGGCTTAACTTTAGACAGAAGCCTGCTACAGCTACAATGGTGTGTACTCTTTTGTCAGGTCAGTGAGAACAAGACTTGGGGTTGTTGGAACACTTCCTCAATACTAGCTTTTCTTCACATAATTTTAGCAACATGCTTTCCTGGCTTCCCCCCACATTACAAATAGACAAGCAGCATCCTTGTATGTGGCTGTTAAGGGAAGGACAACTCGAGGCGAGCTGCATTGGCTCATTGTTGCTGCCTAAGGTTTTTAAGTTGAAAGCCCAGTTTGCAGACAGCTCAGCACCCATCCATCTTTCCAGCGACTGCAGTGGGGGGGGGGGATTAGCATGCTCCATTGGGGCTAAGAGGATTTTTTTCCTCCTTGAATTGCCTGTAGGAGCAGGGTCTTTTTTTTGCCTACTCTCCACTGCGGTGCTGGGTGATCGACTTCCTTTCAGCAAGGACTGTTGTCTGTTAACTCGGCCAGCACATAACTAGATCACAGCTTGCAGGGAAAGTGTAGGTGAAGGGGGGGAAAGGAAACAAGGGATGTTGGTGAGCACTCTGAGAAATCACTTGATGTTTTCCTAGACCAGTCTCCCAAGGATAATCATCTGGGATGGAAGGGGATGGGAATCACCTGGGGCCTGCCACAGCTTGTAAGGTTCAGAGGAGAGTGACTTAGCTGGACGTATTAGGATCTGCGGCGGCTATGAGGACTGGGCAGCTGTTCTTATAACTGCTCTAGGACTCAGAACCATGGTGAGGTTACTCCTGCCAATGATGGAGGCGAGGCAAGCAAAGACTGGTCATCCACCATCTCATCGCTAGTGGCTTCCTGAGGATGAGAGCTGGCAAATAATTAGAACAAAAACTTTTCATTGCAGATCATTTATACTGATTAATACAGCCCTTGATGACCCAAAGCTTGGGTCTCACCTTCTGAACTGGGTCTATGAACAATGAACCAGTTCAATGTACAATGAAAACAGCGAGTTTCTTTCCTTCCACTCCCTCAAGGACTCTGTTCAAGATTACATTATTCTTCATCATCTAATTTTCAAACTCATCTAATTACTCTTGTTCAGGCTTCCATCTAAACCGTCCTGCTTATCTGACAATGGCCCTATTTCTATTTATTTCTCTATCTTCTATGGTTTTCAAACTGAGCACAGCTTTTTGAGAATCAGTGTATGACATTGGTCTGAGAATTATGGTTTGAGGTTGATTTTTTCCCCTTTGCTACAGTATAATTAATTTAAACATTTGGAAGCCAAAGATATATAAAGGATTCGCTCCAACTCAGATATTGTGATAAAGCTTACTGTGCAAAACATATCGCTAAGCTGTGTATTTTTGTTCTTGTGAACTATGTCTATTATTACAACATGTTTGCAGTCAGCAAGAGAATGCTGACTTTAGATGTCAGGGAGAGATTACAACATTCAATAAAGGCGCTTATTATCGAAAAGTATTTTACATTAGTTTCCCACAGACCTAACGTAATCAAATGTACCCTATGCCGAGGTTGTTAAATCCAAATGAAACAACATAGCAGTTATTTATGGATCTAGGTTTTTTCCTCTTGTTCAGTCACATAGTGTTCTCTTCAAGCAATTTAGCCCATACACAATTTGCATATAGTTAAGAATGCCACCCTTCTTTAGGTTTCTGCAGCACCCTAATCAAGTCTGTAGCTGCCAGATAGTTTGAAAGCTGTATGATCCAAAGCACTACAAACATGGTAAAGAGAACAATGTAGAAAAAAAAAAAACAGGAAGCGGGGACTGATCAAGGGAAATAAAATGTATGTTGGAGTGCATATAAGCAGCAGGTTAAAAACAGCATGCAACACCACCCAGAAATAACCTCAAATGAATTATATACTCTATATTACACGCTGGACTGTGTGATATTTAACACGTCATATTTTGCTCTTGCAAAGTATAGCAACATCTCAAACCCTCCAATATGCACTTTTCAGAACAGAAGTACAGAATCTACAAGTGAAACTCAGTTTTACACCTACAGATAGGCACATGCGCGCGTGCACACACACACACACACACACACACGAGCGCAATCCTATCCAACGTACACCACAGGTGTAACCAGTGGGGGAGGACAGGGCGGAAGGCTTTGGAGGGAAGGGGAGGGGAGATTTGAATTCCCTTTGAATCCCCCTTTGGAGGGGATTTGAATCCCCTTTCCGTTCTGGGACTTCCAGTTGTAGCTGCACTGCTGGTTACACCGGTAAGTTGGATAGGATTGCACTGTCAATCTCTATTCTAATTTATGAATTATACAACTGTGGGAGCAAAGGGCTGGGGAGGAGGGGAGAGGGTACCCTTTTTCCTTCTATTTGCCTCTCCTGTTCCCCCCTTCCTGATCACCTCTACAAGGTTTATTACTATACTGTTAATATTTATGTACCACTTTTCAATAAAGAATAAGTTCACAAAGTGGTTTACATAGCAAAAATGATAAATCAGTGGCAACCTGCTTAGCTGGTAACACCTTGCATAGACCGAGCAGTTGTGCCATGATCCACCTGTCTTATGAGCCTGAGAATTTCCCAGGCGGGGTGGGCTGGCACAGGGCCAACCAAGTGAGACCATCGGGGAAGCTTTGCTTGGGCCAGGGAGAGCAGTTCTTCCCCAAGACATCAGTGTTCAAAAAGCACTCATGCTCTGTTTGGGGCAAGCATCAAGAACAACATGGAGAAGTGTGAGCAGCTGACTTTACAAAGCCCAAAGAGGGAAGGCCAGTGATTTACACTTGAGTCTATTGACTCAGACTTGAGTCAGACTCAAGTCGCGTCAATGTCTTGACTCGAACTTGACTTGGTGATTGTAAAAGACTCGAAAGACTCGACTTGAGACTTGGAGCCTTTTACAAGAAGTCCAATTTTATTCAGGTGTAAACCCACTTTCTCCATTAAATAGATAGGGACTCACAACTCACAACCAAGGACTCGGGACTTGGGGGCAAAGATTTGGGACTTGACTCGAGACTTGGAGTCAGAGACTTGATCCACATCCCTGGGAAAGGCTGCTTGAAACAATAGCATATATTTATTTATCCGTTCATTTTTATCCTGCCCTTGACAAGTAGAACCAAGGCAGCTAACAGTGACAGTAAGCAGCAGCCAGAAGTGACGTAATGGCAGCAGCCATTATCGCTCACTCAGAGGTGCAGGGCGGGTGGGAGGGGCAAACATACCAACAGCTATCCTTGCTCGCCCCAGAGAACAGGATGATCTGTGTTGCCTCCGGCTGCTGTTGCACCCCCCCTGTCTGCCTGGGGCCCAATCCCAATGCCCAGGGGCCCACCGCCCCAAGGCCCCCACCACTGACAACACCACTGGATAGTTATCAAGGGTGGAGAGCTTCCAGGGAGGACTTTTTAAGAGATGGTCCAATTACTGCTTCATTCAAAACAGATGACACTTTGCCCTCCCTGATGGATGTTCTTCCACTCACACTCACACACATCTTTTATCATCAAAGATCAGGAGCTCAGCCTCAGGTAGACAATCACTTATTTCCTAGGATCTTGCTCATATCCTCAGAGTTCACAAGATGAAAAGTACCCAATGCAACAGGACAAGTCAGTGCTTGGGGCACCTCTCCTTGAACTAAGAATAGCCTGGAGTCAAAGCTGACAGAGAAACAAGTGACTGTATCCAAAAAGTACCAAGCAAGTACAACACAGCAGAGGACTGAGGGCTCCTCACCAGTCCTCTGGGAGCAACGCCAACGAAGATCTTGCCAGTCGGAATAGCTCTGCAGGCCTGCACTGAGCTGATGCAACAGTGGCAGAGAAGTATTTTGCTTCCATCACCATAATGGAGGCCTAAAATGGGCTCTAATTTTTATTTGGTTGCATTCATCTGTGGCAGCATCTCCTATTTTCCCTTCCCTCAGTTCCACATCCTGGGGGTGGTAGCAGGACATCTCAAGGAGCAGGTTAGATAGCCTAAATGCATCTGTGCTATATATTCAACTTAAATAAGCTACCTGACTGGGAAGAGACAAGACAAAGAAGGGGGTATCTTCACACTGATCCCCCAGTCTCACTACCCAACAACAGGTTTTTTTTTCACTCTGGGCAAATCACTGTTTCACTGGTCATGTCATTGCAGTGTGAACCAGCATGTTGGGGGCTTTGAGTCCAAAGGTGTACTTCTGATCTCCAGTGCTTAGTTTCTTTCACCCAGGCTCCCTGCCAGAGTGAGTCTAGTTGTCTCCCAACAGCTTCATGGTGGGTCCCGTACATCTCCCTTTTCCTGTGCCTTCCCCTTGTCTTTCCTCCAATACTCCTCATGTTCCTACATCTTGCATTTCCATCTCTTCTTTCACCCTCCCTATCTTCCTTCTCACCTCCTTTGCCCTCAATCAGCCTTTTTAAAGGGCTAAGAGGCCAGTCCCCAGCTCCCACGGATTGAGAGCTGGGGAACTGTCAATCACAGCTGAATCAGAATCACCTGCCAATGATGTCATTGCCCAGTGTCTCGTTGCTATTCAGCACAAGTTTCTGAAAAGTTCACATTGAACTGCAGCAGGCAGCAGTGATCCACATCATCGTATGTCTTCCTCCATCATTGCTACTTTAAGAGCCAGGGTGAACTTGCAGGGTGAACCTTTACCATCAGTCCTTCATTCCTGTGTAGGTTAGAAGCCACAGTAAATCCTAATCCCAGTGAGAGATCTGCCTTGCTAACAGGTGCTGAGCTGGCTCAGGTCCATGCTGGAGTGCAGGTTCCAGAAGGTGGTTCTGGGAGACATCTGCCCTACTCCCTGGCCTCTGTCTTATGGTGTTCTGCAGGGTTCTAATCTGTCTCCTATGTTGTTTAGCACCTGAATGAAACCACTGGTGAAATCATTTGGAGAGCTGGAAAGGGGTGCCATCAACAGAGGACATCTAGTTTCACTGGAGAATCGGTGTCTTGATTCAGTTAAGGGTTATGTATGTGGAGGCCAATAGGTTGAAATTAAATCCAGACCAGATGGAAGCTCTCCAGGTCAGGAGATCTGCTGATTCAGAAATGGGAACTTTCCATGTTCTGGATGTGGTTACACTTCCCGGCCTTGGAAGATCAGCTTTGCAGTTTAGGAGTACTTCTGAACCCAGCCTTACTCTCGGATGGTAACGACTGTAGCCTGGGATGCTTTTGCCCAGCTTTGGTGCACTGCCTCGTCCTTTCTCTCCCACCTGGCTGTTGGGCTGATCTTTTGGTGATGTTGAAAAGCAGGAGAAATGGGGAGGGGGAGTCTCTCCCCCTTGTGGGTAATCTTGTTTTTGCTGGAGTTTGAATATTTTACTGGGGGAAGGAATAAAATGCATTGGTGACTTGGATCAAAATCTAAGCTGGAGAAGAATTGACAATCTCGGTCAAGTTTACCGCATGCTGAAGGTAGGTGAGCATTACAAGCTCCTAAGATTCTTACTTCTGAGCTTGGAAATATGAGTCTCACTGACAATTGTATTACCATGATCACTTTCTGAAGAGAGGAAGGGGGCAACTCGCCCTTGCATCCTCCAGCATGCAAGGCAGATATTGTAAGCTGACCAGTATTTTTTTGAACCCAAAGGAATGGTGATGGGGGACATCCTTTCTTTCTTTCTTTGCTCAAGAATTTTATGGTGGAATAACTGGCCTGGAAGCCACAGAAGGGGGGAGCATGAACATCAGACGACTAACTGTTTTCTTTGTGTTCTCATCTAATTTCTTTACACTTTTCTGGCATATATTTTTTTTTCTGAAGATCATTGTATTCTTAATATTTATGCAGCTCAAAGTAAATGCCCATTTTCAGTAGTGTCAATATACTCAGATTTTGTGTTTGAATTGGATATTGATACAGCATGACCGTAAAAGGATGGATTCTGAGAATTTATTTTAAAATAGGCATAAGCAATGCATATAATTAACAGGACACTCATCATAGAAAAGTATAAGCAATCTTTCATTCCTACATTATATACTGAGAAAGAAAAAATTTGAGCAATAGCAAATAGTTAGGACTGTACAAGCCAGATACACTTATTCATGTACATTCTATATCGTCTACAGCAGGGCTTCTCAAAGTGTGGCTCCAGGGCTATACGTACATTGGACAAAGGTATGGAATATACAAGTGAATGTTATGACTATTAGTTCTGCCACTTCCTCCTGTGCCTTGCTTGACATGCAACTTACAGTGAAATCCTCTACATGTCTACTCAGAGGTAAGACGCATTTATTTATGCTCTCCCTCTGACCGACAACCCCCCCCCCCCCTTTCCTTCCTTCCCCAGCTTTCAGGCTCTGGAGCACCAACTATCTGAGGCGTGTTCCTTCTCCAGCTTTATTGCTCCCTCCACCTCAACATCTTCCTGAAGTTCCCACCTTGTGCCAACTAACAAGGGCAAGAAAATGGAACAAAACCAGTGTGACCAACCTTCCACCATTAGGGCCTCTGCGTTCTTAAGATTTGTGAAGATAAAGACAGAATCTTGGCAGCTGTAAGCACTGGCATCACTCGAGGTGGGGCAGAACGGTAAGTTCCGCACTGTGCTAACCTCTGTTTATTCTCCCAGCACGAGGCAGCCCCGCCCCCTCTGTGTGTTGCCTTCACCACACTGAATGGCTCTGATGGCGAGGGGGTGGGTCCGCCTCGTGCTGGGGAGTAAACTGAGGTTATCACAGTGCAGAACTTACCGTTCCGCCCCACCTCGAGTGACGCCAGTGGCTGTAAGTGCTGCTGGAGCTGCTAAAGCATCTGCTGAAATGCCCTCACCTATACAACCATTAAAGGTCCAGGAACATTCTTGTTGAAAGGTTGGCCACCCTGATATAAAAAATCAGAACATGGCTAGAGGCAACCCTCCTTCAAAGACTCCAGATCAGAGAGCTTGTGCGCTGAAATAATTCACTGCACACTAGAAAGGAAGAGGAGGGGAGCTGCTTGACAAATAGGGTTGCCAGGTCCAGGGGAAGAAGAGGGCTCTTGTTCCTCTAAGCACAGAATAGAGACCTCTGAGTTGAGCCCCATACTGCAGTACAACATAGCCCCAGGAGGTGCACAGAGAGCCTGTTGCAACTTGCTCTTGCTCCTTGCACCTCCATGCTGGTTCAGGGAGCTCAGTGGGGTGCAGAACCCCTCCACAGCTGCTCTGGCACTGCTCCCAAAGTACTGGGGTCCCCCCCCACTCTGAGGCAACTACATCGCTGACAGCAGTGTCCAAATGAATGTGAACTGACCCAGCTCGCTAAGAATAAAAGGTGGCCATCCTGATTTCCTCTCGTCTATGCTGAGAAAGTGAAATGTCTTTTGAGGAATATTTTGAAAATCAAATCCTTCATCTTCAGGAGGTGTGTTCAAAATAAGAATTAGCATTATATATACCATTTTGGTTAGTAGTGAAGCTTGACTCATGTAGCAGAATAGGAAGGGGGGCAAACAAAGCAACTTCTTGCTTTTCTTGAACAAACGTTCAAAGAAGTTTGAGAGACAATCACACGACTCTTTTTTAAAGCAAACAGCCACATTCTAAACCTCCTGAATCACTGTTTTCTTGTACAAAAACGTGACTCTTATTACAGGTATGAGGTTGATGAAATGGCTTTCCCAGCTCAGGTGAGGCGAGAAAATGAAGAGTGAGGAAAATGAATAGCAGGTGTGAGAAACAAATTCAGGTTGTTGCCAAGACTCCCTTAAAGGGTCCTTGTTCTGGGCTTCGAAGGAGAATTTCTTTCATAGCTACAGTCCGCACAATAAACAACTGGCGCTGCTTTTGTACAGGCGGCTTATCTCTTGCACCAGCCACTTAATTCCTTTGAATGCTGGAAATGGGCTCCCTCTTCTCAGCCTGGGAAGAGGCAGCAACTGAGTAGGAACCTATTGTCTTCCCTGAAGATCATCGAAGTGATGGCAGCAGTTTTGTCTTAATTTAGCAGCTGCAGGATGTGCTTCAAAAAGGCACCAGCAAAACTAATCTCTTACGTAATGCTATTTTGGGGGATAAATCCCTTTGCACATGAAAGATGTGGCTCTTAGAGTTTTGTGTGCAAATATGAAGAGGGAAATAAATGTGTACATTCTTATCCAGAACTGTGTCTGTGTTATGAAGAGAGCGAGAGAGAGCGAGAGAGAGCAATGCCATCAAATATGCATCATGAAACAATTTCTTTGGACTTTGGGGCTGTCAGTATCTGTTCCAACAACATCGCTTGAGGAATGCTTGAGCACAGCTGGTGGATCTATGTAAGGGCATAACTTGCCAGGAAGGGGTTAGGCAGCCTGAATCAACCACAGTACAGGACCCTGATTCCATAATTCCTGCTCCTGGTGGGTGAAGCCTGGAACATGCTAACACAGGGGAGGGGTGGCCGACCTTTCAGCATGAATGCTCCTGGCCCTTTAATGGTTGTATAGGTGAGGGCGTTTCAGCAGGTGCAGCTGCATTAGCAGCACCATCAGCAATTGGAGCTACCAAGATTCTGTCTTCTATACAACTCTTAAGAACACAGAGGCCCTAATGGTGGAAGGTTGGCGACCTCTGTGCTAACAACTTCTTGGCAACAGTGTTGGTTGTGTGCATTGGCCAGTGTGTGCTGGTATGCTAAAAGCCATGTTCAGTGTGTATCAGTGGTTCTATGCTATGGGAAATCTACATATGATAGACCATGCTGTGAATTTCAAAACATTGTTTGCCCTTCCATGTTTGTTTTGGTAAATAGCAGCCATGGGGGGTGGTGGTGTCTTGATTTGGTTTGAGACTGTGACATGGAGGGAGGGTGATTTAACCCTTTCTCCATGCATAGGCTTACCAGATCGCCAACTGGGACAGAGTGCTAGACCTTTAGGAGAAGGAATGTGGGCAGGTGTAGCTTGTTAAACCTTGGAGCACAATCCTAGGCATGTCTACTCGGAAGCAAGCCCCACTGAACACAATCTGGCACCACAGATCTGACCCCACAGGCCCCACAAAAATCATCTCCCCTCCACAGCTGCTCTTTGCCCCTAGAGAACAGTTGCCATTGGCAGCATCCCTCCATGTGCAAATAGCAGTTGAGTGAGGGAGGCAAAATTCACTGGGACCACAATGACTTAGAAAGAATTAACCCCGCTTTGACTTCCGGCTAGGAGGACATGGCTGGCTGACAACTCCGCCGATCGCTCTGTATCAACAGAGTACATCTGATGGACTTAATTACTCTACCCCTGGATTAAAAGGGAGTATGAAGAGATAAACCACATTTCTTTCAATCGCCCCCCTTCTGACACTTCAAGGCAAAGGCTCTGAAGTTTTGGATTCTCGGCGAGAAAGTAGGATTACCATCGACGCTCGAGCCTCAGATGAATCGCAAGTCAAGCCACCTCCCACATGCTTTGCTTTACTTAGGCAAGAGGCGTAGAAATGATTTATGAGTTGAAGAAATTAGCCGAGATAAGAGTTAACGTTAAAAATAATACGTTGCGATAAGGCGAACTGAACATTCGAAAGTGAAAGTTGGAAAGACGAAGTTAAAGTTTTAAAGTGGAGAGTTTTATCTATTTTTTTCTGTATTTATGGAAGATTAAAACAGTAAGATGGTTTTTTAAATAGACTATTCTGGCAAGAGAAAATTGTTTGGGATTTTTGTGGTTGACATTCCTGACATTTTTGCTAAAAGAATATGAGCCCTTCCGTGTCAGAGTTCATGGATTTTGGCAATTAATCTTTCTGTTTCATGTCGTCGACCGCAGAAGTTTTTTTATGTTACCTCTTTTTTTTTTAAGAGAAGAGAGATTGGCACCTGGTGAAAAATTTGCAACATGACTACACAATTGGAGTATTGTTTTAAAAAATGGGAACAGAGATTTGATGCAAAAATGGCAATTTTGCAGGGAAATTTTCAGAACATGAACGCAGAACTGAAACAAGCAGTGAAGGAAAAGGATGAATTATACGGAATAAAGGTTACGAAGGAAGTACAGGAAGTTAAAGAGAAAGACAATGATAAAGAGAAAGATTTAGTGGAAGAGACTGTAGCAGAGGAAGTACCAAGAGTTAAACAAAGACTTGAGATAGAGAAGCAGAGTACTTTACTAAAAAAGGTGCTGAAGATGGTCTTTCGGGAGAGGAATATAGAAGACGTGAATGATCCTGTGAAAAAAATTGCAAAGTGGATACAATTCAAAAAACAAGGGACTTTCGGGAAAGGTTTAAGGATGAAGAAGAGAAAGAAGAAGAAGAGAAAGAAGAAGGAGGAGGAGGAAGGGGAGGGATGGAAGGGGTAATGGCAAACTGTCAAAATTAAAAAGGGATTATAATTTTTTTAATTTTTGTGGGGAATATTACTGGAGTTAATGTTATATAAAAAGAAAAAAATGTTTTATTATTAAAAAAACAAATAAGATATGACTTGTTTTTAAGAAACTTATATAAAGAGTGATGGAAAATTTTTGATGATGGAAAATTAACAAATTTGAAGACAAAAAATGGGGTGACAATAAATTTAAAATATTTGAAGTGGAAGTTAAGACTTTTAGATGATAAAGGAAAAGTTAGTTAACCCTTTTGTGAATAAAAGAAAAATGTTTTAATATTTGAAAAGGCTTAAATAAGATGTGATTTGTTTTTAAGAATCTTATATAAAAAGGGGATATAGATTTTTTTTTAAAACAGAAAAATTTGGAAGGTTTTTATTTTAATACATTTGGAGAAAAATGGGGTGGCTTTATATATTAAAATATTTGAAGCGGGAATTAAGATTTTTAGATGATAAAGGAAAAGTTAGTTAATCTTTTTGTGAATATTTGGATACCACTTAGATTCTTTAAGAGAGAAAGTGAGAGAGAAGAAGTGATGAAGTGTGGATTTAATGAATAGTTTATTAGAGATATAGGCTTAGTTAGATATTATAAGTAGAAAATACATAATAGTATACAAGTAGGATTTACTGCTTCACGCTTGCTGTAATCTTTCGTAGTATGTTGTATTGTTTTGTTTTATTGTTTGGTTTGTTTGGTAGTTTATTAATAAAAATTAAATATATGATAAAAAAAGAAAGAATTAACCCCCTGCTTTCTGTCATGCTGCATTTTCAGCTTGGATAAGGGCCTCCCTGACTCCTATTTACAACAACAAGCATGGAAGGGCAAACAACTTGCTTGAAGTCACGTCTAGTTTGGCCCTTCAACCAGTTTTCCTGCAATTTGCTGGTCATGAGAAGAGGTCCCTAAAGGCTAAGTCTGAGTGATTTGCCGAGGCTGCAGAATGAGTTCATGGCTCGGTGATGTGAAGCCATCTCTCAGGGCTCAGTCTGACATGTTCATTCTGAAAGAATGGCTTGAAAGGGGGCAGCAGTATAAATGAGACGCCAGCCCTTTGAAGTCATCATCTCTGACACTTCTGCACGATTGTACCTAACCTCCAAGAAACCATATATGTGAAGACCCAGGAGCAAAAAAAAACAGAGAGAGGGAGAAAGAAAGAAACATTTTATATTTAATGTTTCTGTTGGGTATGAAAGGTTTCTTTTCTTCTTCTCCAGTGCTCACTAGCTAATGCTTAAACGTACCTGCTTTTCAGAGCTACAAGGAATCCAAGTTATTGTACTTCAAAATAATTTCCAAGTAGCCAAGTCAAAGATTTGATTGTGGGATTTTCAAGTGTCTATCCAAGATTTTGAATTTAACCCAGGAAAGTGATGGAATGTGGAGGCCTGGATGACAAATCCCACACAGGCATGAAGCCCGTGTCAAAGAAATGGTTTAAAAGGGCCCTTGAATGGGTGTCTTACTGCTCAACTACCCTGTTCTTCAAAACAAGGTAGCAATTTCAGAAGTGACATTGTCAGGGTTGAGTATTCAGATAAAATCTGAATAGCAATGAAAAAAGATGTGGCTGGACTTCTGATCAATGAATTCTATTAAGTCAGTCAAACTGCCCTAGAGCACATGGATTGTGCTTTTGGCTATGGCTATAGTGGGGGGGTTGTACGCACTCTCTGCAGAATCTATACCATGCTAGAAGTCAGGGGCGTATCAGATGCATCAGCAAGCAACACAAATGAGCTGTACCGCGAACAGAAACAATCATTTGTGGGCTTATGCTGTAGTTGTCTGCACTATGTTGGCAGTGGATTGTCATTTATCACACTGTTTTCTTCTCTAAACAGGTACATTCTTTCTCAGACTAATCTCAGGCAATTCTAATCTCAGACACAGCCATAGAAGCACATACAAAGGCTCTGTCTTTTTCTTAGTACTGTACTTCACATGTCCACCACAAAGTCCAAACAAACAAAACAAGGGCCAGAGGTTTGATCATATGAACAAAAAAATTCCAAACACCCAACTGTATGATACACAAAAAGGAATGTTGATAAAAAGCTTCAACAGAGTCCTGTATTGTTAGTGGTAGTGATGGGAAAAAATACCATAAGTTAGACCTGACGCAGTTATGAGAACTGAGTCAAAAATCCAGATTCACTTCTGCCTACCTGAGATCATCACAACAACCTTATAAAATTGAGACATATAAAATTATGCATGGGATGGAGAGAGTGGATAGAGGGAAATTCTTGTCCCTCTCGCACAACACCAGAACCAGAGGACATGCACTAAAATTGAGTGGAAGGAGAATTAGAATGGACAAAAGAAAATATTTCTTCACCCAGCATGTAATTAATCTGTGGAACTCCTTGCCACAGGATGTGGTGATGGCACCTGGCCTAGATGCCTTTAAAAGGGGTTTGGACAGATTCATGGAGGAAAAGACCATCACAGGTTACAAGCCATAAGCAACCTCCTGGTTTTAGAAGTAGTTTTTCTCTGTGCCAGGTCCAAGGCAGTGACAACAGGAAACAGGTTATCTTGTTGTCTGTGTACTCTCGGACGCATCTGGTGGGGCCACTGTGAGATATAGGAAGCTGGACTAGATGGGCCTGATCCAGCAGGGCTCTTCTTATGTTCTTACATTAACCTTCCAAAACAAACGCCCCACAATCCTAACTAAGCTTTATGACAGCAGAAAGAGGTGTGAATTAGGATTGGGCTGTTAGTTCAGCATTTTGGACATGTTCTAATCTGCAAAACTCACATAGTTCTTACATCCACTATAATGGATCTGCAGATAATACACAGCAGAGCATGTTGGACTTGCCTTGCTTGTTTCACATGGAATATCAATAGGTAGGTAAACAGTCACAGTTTAGGATTTGGGTTGATGCTGAATTCCATCTAACACCTACATTTGTAAGCACTGCACAACCAGTGGTGTTGCTCCGCCCCCACATGGGGGACCGCCAACGCAACGCCGCCCCCATGTGGGTGGGCGCATGACGTCACGCCCTGCCTCCGAACACCCCCCCTATTTTCACTTGTATTTGGAGCCGTTCAGACGCAAGGGCAGGCGGGCCGAAACGCGGCCGTCTTGGATGCAAAGAAGGTACGTTTTCGCCCTCCTGAGCCTGCGATTCCACCCCTTCAGGGGTCCGTGCCTGGGGGCCCTGGGCACCACTTGGGGCCCTGGGAACCAAGGCACCCTCCTTATGACGCCTCTGTGCACAACATGTATGCAGAAACTATAGACTCTGAAACCTATAGTGCAGTGTGACCGTGAGAAAAGTGCCCATGGGGCGTATCAGGAGGAAAAGTCCTTAATTGAAGCCTGAAAAAATATTAAATATAAAAACTGTGTGATACAAAGGAAATCCATAGTAGTGCAAACAAAAGCTCTGGGAATGTAGCAGGATAGTTGGATTTTCTTGGAAGTTTCACATATCCTTTGTAGGACATAGCTATTCAGCATAGCTTTTGTGGTGTTATAAAGTGATTTGTCTTGGAAGTATTGGTAAAGATGTTGACATCACCAGATAAAACAACTTACAAGTACAGATGCATAATGGGACTGACTAGCTACAGAAGTTAAACAAAAAAAAAATTACAAAAGCATCCTGAAAAATGCCCAGCAGAGTCATGGCACAATAACCATAGAAACAAAACAAAAAATACTATACTAGTTGCATCATTATTTAATACTTCAGTATTTTAATGACTATTCATAATCCCTTGCTTTGCTTTGACTGCTTAATATCAAGCCTGGTGTTGGGCAGGCAGCTAGATGGTAGAATAGTTATAGCGCAATCCTATCTGGAATGCAGCGGAGGCACACCTAAGGCTGCTGCTGCATCCTAGCCAGGATTGAGCCCACACTGGAAGAGCTGGAGCACTCTGTGGGACAAAGGGATGTCCATCCCTTTGCCCTGGGTAGAGCCCCAGCAGGCCCAATGGGCCTCGGATGTGTGTCAGCAAAATGGCTGGTGAAAATCCGAGGAGCTGGTGTAAGACCAGCCAGGTTAGGGGACAGGATTCGGCAGAGCGCGCTGCTGATGGTCCTTGGATTAGCTGGCTGACCAATCACATCCTCCTGTACCACCGACCGGCGCAGGACCTACCTGTATCCACTTGGTGGTGGCTGCGGCCCTGGGTGGAGCGAGCAGTACCAGCCTCTGCACTGGTGCCACTTACTCGCCGAGTGTTGAAAATGTGCCTTATGGCACATCACTAGCGTCGCTGCAGGGGGGCGAAGCTCTACGTTCTGCCGCGGTCTGACCCTCCATTACACGGATGCACGAAGCGGCCCCGCCCCCTCACCTTCGGAACCATTCAAGTCGGTGAAAGCAACGTGCAACAAGTCGGGAGCAACGAGACTCCCTGCATGTTGCTTTCACTGACTTGAATGGTTCTGAAGGCGAGGGGGCGGGGCTGTTTTGTGCACCAGTGTAACGGAGGGTCAGACCGCGGCAGAACTTAGAGCTCCGCTCCCCTGCAGCGACGCCGCTGTGGCACATTGTTAACCTTTTCAAAGAATTCTAAAAGACTTGTGAGGCCTTACCCTTACAGAAGCCATGCTGATTCTCCTTCAGCAAAGCTTGTTCTTCTATATGTTTTAAAATTTTATCTTTGATTAGGCTTTCCACCATCTGACTTGGAACAGTTGTTAGGCTAACCAGCCTGCAGTTTCCCAGGTCCCCCCTTCTTCCTTTTTTAAAGATTGGTATGACATTAGCTATTCTCCAATCCTCTGGCACAGTAGCCATTTTAAGGGACAAGTTGCAACAGGGATCTGGAATTGCTTATATGGCTTCAAAAGGGAATGAGACACTGAAGAAGTGAGCTATCACTGGCTATTGTCAGAACAGGCAGCTATCTGGAATTTCCCTGTTAGAAGCAGTATATCTTGAATACTACTTCTTGGTGGAGGCAAAAGCAGGGAAGGACGGTTTCCTTTATGCAGTGGTCAGAGGCATCTGACCACTGTGGGAAGCAGAATACTGGACTTGATTGACCTGATCCAGGTTTTGAAGGTGGCAGGCAGAAGTCCTAATTTCTCAATGGTTCAAGTTGAGAAACCACAACCATCAAATGTATTTACTAGCCGCAAGAGACACAGATACATTCATACATTTTTATTTGATACATTTGTGAGCTCTTTATCACATGCCTAAAAACCTTTGTAGGTGATATTTGGCATATGATCCTGTAAGATTAGTAGCTGAGACAACTAAAGGCCTTTCAGATACGCACTAGCTGTAGCTATGTAAACAGTATTAAATTAAGCACACACACACACACACACACACACACACACACACACACACACACACACACACACACACACACGCAGCTTTGTTTTGTTTTAATTCCTTTAAAAGTTGAACAAAGATTTGGAGGGCTTAGGAGCTGCACCTTTTCAGCGGAAACAAATCGTTTGGTACAAACAGAGCGAGGACCCATGGAAAATGCTCTTTCTTGACATGTTGCACAAGAGCAGTTTACATGGCATTGATTTGATTCTTTCTTCCACATGTTGAAATAGTGCTCCCAGCATTCATCCCATTCTCCAGTGACTGGGACAAAAGTAGGTTAGTAGAGTGGGTTGCTAGGAGACCAATGTCAGCGTCATCTATGACCTTGCAGGGTATAAAGAAATTGTATAGATTTATCGAGCTCAGTGGCACGTTGTCTAAGTCCTCTGCTTTGGCTGTTGTTCTCTGTCTGCAAAAGCTGACATGCGCGCGCGCGCACACACACACACACACACACACACACACACACAGAGGCACAGAAGCACCTATACAGAAAGTGACCCTCCTCACACGTAGGCACGCACTTCCTCACTGTACAAAGAGCAGCTGCCATGACTCCTCCTGGTGCCGCTCTGTCGTCTTATGACTTGGTTGCTTTTAGCAGGGCTGCTAACAAAAGGCTCCGTAAAAAGCCGCATCAGCAAAATCTCACTTCTTAGACGCTGACTTCTTCAGACTGTCACTGGGAGGAATATAAGCAACACTTCTATCGGGAGCAACGCAACGAGGAACGGGATAAACATAACATAGTAATTTTGCTGTCACAATCAAAATGATTTCTCAAAGTTACATCCACAGTTTTCACACCTGAGATGACTTCAGGTTAAACCATCAGATATTGTCAGGCAGCCTGGCATTCTTGTCATCTAGCCATGTTTATTTTCTGTAACAGTTGAAAGCATCCAGTGCAAAAGGTAAATTTACACTGAAAGAAATGAATTAAAATGAAGAAAACACAGTTTTGAAAATTCCTCAGATGGGGAAAAATCTCTTTTTTTGTCAAGCACATGTGCACAATTGCGCTATTGGGGTGTATGTGTGTGAGTTGTGCATGAATATTTTTATGTGAGCATTTATATTTAATGATGCATTGTAAATATGTAAGTTATGGTTGTTTTAGCTTCTCTTGCATGCAATGAATGAGAAAAGGTAAGAGAAAATAGTTGACTACATATTTCTTAAAGTCATTTCAAAGCTTATGACTCTTGAGCTTTATCTGATGAAATAGTAGAGTTGTTTTTTAAAGCAAGCATTCACAACTCATTTAGTTGCTATCATAGCCTAGGAAGATTTATTTATTTTAAAAGTTTAGGTTGTGGTGCATCCTGCAGGGGAGAGCAAAATAATAATAATAAAAGATCAGAGGGCTGGAGCACCTTCCTCACAAGGAAGGGCTGCACCGTGGGGCTTACTTTACAAAAAAAAGAAGTGATTAAGGGGGGGACGACACGTGCCTGAGGCTTATAAAATTATGCATGTCATAGAGAATGTGGATTAAGAGAAGTTTTTTTTCTCTCTTAACACTAGAACTAGGGGATCATCCAATGCACTGGCGTCGCTGCAGGGGGGCGGAGCTCTAAGTTCCGCCGTGGTCCGACCCTCCGTTACACGGGTGCATGAAGCGGCTCTGCCCCCTTGCCTTCGGAACCATTCAAGGCAGTGAAAGCAATGCGCAGGAGACTCCCTGCGCATTGCTTTCACCGCCTTGAATGGCTCTGAAGGCGAGGGTGCAGGGCCGCTTTGTGCACAGGTGTAACGGAGGGTCGGACCGCGGCGGAACTTAGAGCTCCGCCACCCCGCAGCGATGCCAGTGATCCAATGAAACTGATTTACAGCAAAATCCTATACATTATTTACTTCGAAGCAAGTCCCACTGTGTTCAGTGGGGCTTACTCCCAGGAAAGTGTGCACAAGATTTCAGTCTTAGGGTGGACAAAAGGAAGTACTTCTTCACATAAGATTTAATTAAACTACGAAATTTGCTTCCACAAGTAATGTTGAAAGCCACTCACTTGGATTGGCTGAAACGAGGTTTTGACAACTATATGAAGGACAAGGCTATCGATGACTACTAGTCATTATAGGCTATAGCTATGCGCTACTTCCGGGTTCAGCAGTAGTACGCCTCTGAATACCAATTGTATGGAAGCAATGGCAGGAGAGAGATGTGGCTTTCTCTCCCACTTGTGGGTTTCCCCGAAGCAGTTGTTGCTGGACTACAATGGAATTTGGTCTGATTCAGCAGGGCTCATACTCTTAGAGCACAAGCCTATGCATGTCTACTCAAAAGTATGTGTCGTGTTAAATGGTGCTTACTCCCAGGAATGTGTGTATAAGATTGCAGCCTTACAGCCCGATTCTACTCTTTCCCGACACCAAAATGGCTATCGTTGCATCCTGCCGGGGAGGGGGGGCAGTTGTGGAGGTCTCCTCTGGGAAAGAGAACATTTGTTACCTTACTCGGGGGAAAGCCTCAGCAGCTCAAATCTACACAGTGAAATCACTGAAATCACACCATGGGATTAGGTCTGGGAAAGGGACTAGAATTTGGTGCCCATCACTGCCACCAAATCCACCCCCTTCCTGGACCCAATCCGCCCTTCCCCTACCCGCCCGTCACCTCCCCATTCTGCCTTCCCCCTGCCCCCACTCCACCTCCCCCCCCCCGGTCCCACCTCCTCTGCTGCCTGACTTGCGTCAGCAGGCTTTGTCAATCCTCCGACACACAGGAGAAGGCTCTGGCCTTCCAACTGGCGTTCCAGCAGTGCACGGTTTCGTACGCTGCCAGAGTGACTTTTGCTACTATCATAAGGCAGTTAGCACTGCCAGAACACTCATTCCACCAGCACTAAAGCTCAATAGGATTGTTCTCTCATCAACCAATTTGCCAGTGCTAACATCGCAGGAGCCTTCATGGGCAGATTCCTATTACAGGTACTATAGAAAATGTACCACATGTTTGAAAAAAGGTTTTCCAGGCACACGTTAGCTAAAAGCACGCATTCAACATTCTGCTGCATTGTATTGCATTAAGGACTGTCTGGGGGGGGGGAGTGACCTACGGTAAAGAGAAGTCTTGGGAATCTCTTCCATGTTTACCAACCACGTGATCAAGAAGACTAATTAATATGTCTGCATTGCAATTCTGAAAGTACTTACTGAAAAATGGTTCAGACTTCAATGTAAATTAGTGGAGCTAATTTAGAATTAGGAATAATTAATGCCTATTAATTAATTTGTAAATCTGCCTCATGGCATTTCTGCCTTGAGAAACAGAAATATCAGTGGAACATTGTAGTAAAGCAACTAGAGTTGTGTTGAGTTTGGACTTGAGAGACCTGAACTGAAAGCCATACTCAGCCGTGAAGCCCTTTGGGTGCCCTCGAGTAAGTCACTATTTATCAGATCCCTGTTGCAACTTGTTCAGTCGTTAAGTCGTGTCCGACCCTTCGTGATCCCATGAACCATATCCTGCCAGGCCTTCCTGTCCTCCACTATCTTCCTGAGTTCGCTCATTTTCATGTTCGTTGCATCGGTGATGCTGTCTAACCATCTCATCCTTTGCCTTCCCCTTCTCCTTTTGCCTTCAATCTTTCCCAGCATCAGAGTCTTCTCCGGAGAGTCCTCTCTCCGCATTAGGTGGCCAAAATGTATCAGCCTAAAGTACCCCAAAAGGTTGTGTTGTGAAAACAAAATGGAGCTGGCATCTTCATGGGACAACCTTGATTAGGTGATGGCCCAAGCACCTAGGAGGTACCACTAATACTTTGCCTCCCTGGGGTGGATTGAACTCTTAGGCAGCTGCTGTCTGGGTGGGCCTTTCCTCCCTTACCTGAGCCGTGGGTGTGGTAATAGGTATGGATTTCTTTTTTCTCATAGACACCAGCTGCAGCAGCAGCAGCAACAGATGCATTCTAGTGACAATTCAAATCAGTGACAAACACTTACCTTGACAGCAGTACACGACTCTGTTGGAGTTAGTAATTGATGTCCTGAAAACTCACCTTTATGATGAAAGTGATCCAAAATGGTCACAGAATAGCTGAACATCTGGCCCTTCCAAAGAACTAAGCATGCAATGTGGCCAAGATTAGACATGAATCAATGTGGACAGATATGCATATGTGATCCAATAGCTTTTTCTTCAGATTCTTGTAATCTTTTAACGAAACAGTAACTATGTGCAATGTAGGTATTGATCTGCAGCTGGAGGTGGGCAATCACAGGTCTGTATGGGGTCATGTAGTCCATAGATTAACAAGAGTGCAGGTAGTGTGCAAATAGTTCCTCAACATTGCATGGAAGGTACAACAATCCAATAGTTGAGGACAGACTTCCTTGACTTCTCCAGGAAAAGGAGCTCATGTGTTAGGACTGCGAAGGCCCCGGTTTGAGCTCTTGAAGAATTGTTGCTTGTCAGAATAAACAGATTGATAAGGGTTGGACCATGCTATATATTTTTATATCATTGCACCATGTCTCAGCGTGCAAACTGTCCTTATACTGAGTCAGGCCATTGGTCTATCTAACTCAATGTGACTTTTCATTCGGGGGTGTTTCTCAAACCTACCTGAAAATTCTGGAGAAAGAACACCAGTATTGATATAACAAATTCCTGCATAGATTCAGTAAGCAAAACGGAAGAAAGAGAGATAAAAGCACCAAGGAGGTTGAAATTCTGTCCTTTTGCCCCCCAAATTGCAAATAAGACTTTGATCACTTTTTTTTTTCTACAACACTTTGATGCTACCCTCTGACTTTCCATCCTGGGTAGGAGCTACACTTTATGCATTCCCTACAACACCGTAAGCTGCCTGCCTGAGAGCTCAAGTTGGGGCAAAGGGACAGTCCCTCAGCACCACCAGTTGAAGGGCTTCCTCTTGGCTATGCTCTCCCCTACAGGAAAGTGAAAGTCACAACAAGGTTACTCTCATGTAACTAGATGAGGATGATTCAGCGCTGCCCTGGAAACTGGGCCACTGTGTTTAATGAGAATACATTTAAATGTCTTTGATATTTCTTTGTGGTAGAGTATGAAAGCCCCCAGGGTGCAACCTATTCTATCTTAGTTACACTAGCTTTGTTAAATAAGCAAATAATCAGTTACCTGGATTGTGTATGTGCCATGCATTAGCACCTTTTCTTAAAAGGAAGAAACGGTGCCTCTTTGCCCAGGATTGGTTCATATTAGATAATTAGCTATACCAGAACAAATGCTAAAAAGGTGTTACAGAAATATATTGTGACTGCAAATGTAAATAACTTTGGCTTTGTTTTAAACTGGCACACCGAATTTCTATCTTGTTTTCAGAAGAATGAAGATGAAAAAAGTCTGACTTTCCTGCACCCTGCAATTCCTGAGCTATAAATATGTATTGCAATGCAGAAAGGAACAAAGAATGGGCACCGAGTAAATGTCTAATTTGAAGATTACAAGAAGGAGAGCTGTAAGTTGGTATGGCAGGGGAGGGAAAGCAAAGGGGGAAACTCGGGAACAGTTTTGAAATATATTTTCATAATTTGGTATCTAGAATAGCTGAGGCTAGCAATATAAGATCGCTAGAGCTAAAACTGAATCTGAATAAGTTTTCATTGCTCTTACAATACAGAGTTATCTGCTTAAGGCTGGAAGTCAAAACTCACTCACAATGGAATAAGTCCTGTTGAACTGTGTGGGACACACTTCTGAGTAAACATGCATTGGATTGCACTGCACATATATACTTGTTTGCTCTTATCACCGTTATGTTTGCTGTCATTGGGACATCTTGCTAAGAAAAAACTATACATGATGCAGGAGGGCCATGACTCAGTCTTCTAACGTACTTTTCATTATTTCAAAAGTGGTATTGGATCTCTTGACTATGCGGCACAGTTAGGGCTCAGTCCAGCCTAACTCAGCACAAGTCAGGCACAATTGAGGCACAATTGCGGCGTAACTGTGGCCTAAAATAGGGCTGAGTTAGGCTGCAACTATGCCTGAGTTAGGCAGGAGGCAAGAGCAGTGGGCCAGGATCGAGGCAAAACTTACCGCAGAGGCAGGCAGGCCCCTGTGGGGAGGTGTCCGTCTTGTGGAAGCGAAGAGCCCCCTCCTGAGCTCGTCTGTGTGCACCTACCACAGCTGCTGCAGCGTTTGCAGCAGATGGGCAGCCACAGGTGGGCCTGCAGGCACTGGGCGTGCGACAGTCAGCTGAAGGGCAGAGGTTGTGCCAGTGCCAGCCGCCCAAGGGCACCCTGTGCATTAGCCACCTGCCGCAGGGGGGAGTGCCACTGCCCTCCCTCCTGCAGAAGGGGTAGCCACCCCCAAGCCACGATGAGGCTGCACGTGGGAGTCATGGGGGGGCGGGGGTGAGAAGGGAAGGAGGGGGTGGGAATGGCACGCACAAGGGGGGTCTCATGAAGTCTGGAACCGCCTCTGCCAGGACATGCCCGTGCGCTGCCTGAAGCCCTGGGCCTCCAGGGCCGTGGCAATGCCCACAAAGAAGGCATCCCGGCATGCCTTCTGCTCCGTGCCCCGGCCAAGACCAAGAGATGCCTTGGGCTTGTCTGCTGCGAGCTGGAAGGACTCACGCAGCTCATCACGCCCCCAGATGGGGCAACGTCGGCACCTCGCAGCAGGCACTCTGGCGGGGTGGGGGTGCCAGCGTCCATCATCAGGGAGTGGGAGGGGAGGCAGGCACACAGACAGGGGGTGCTGGGGAGGGGCACGGGTGGGTCAGAAACAGACAGACAACAAGGCTGGTGGGAGAGGGATACAGGGATACGGGTCTGCAGAGACCAATAGGGACACAGGGGTCACTTCGCAGATGAAGGCAATGCAGGAACGGGTGCCTCTCATGCAGACGGACTGAGGGCGGAAACGGACGCCATTGACGGGCGGAAACGGACGCCGTTGACGGGCGGACCGAGGGCGGGTGAGAGCCCCGGTTGCCGAAAGGGCTCTTCACAGACGTGGCGGACGCGAGCGGATCCAGTATGGGCACCGTGTCGCCTGTCACTGTTTGCCTGCCTGAGAGGCCCCCCAATTCCCCCCTCCCCTCTGAGCCCTGAGGGTCTGGCAGCCCCCCTGCTGTGGTCTCCCTGGGAAGGCAGTGGCAGTCCCTGGATGGGAGTCATGCAGGGGCTTGTGTGCTGGGCGCTGTCTCTGTGTGTGTGGGGCAATGCTTGTGTTACATTGGGGACATGTTGTTCAAGGGGCCTTTGCCCAAGGGGCATCTTTATTGTTCTGGAACATTGGCAGAGATGGCCAGGCGAGGCTGCCAGGGGTAGGCACAGCAGCCACTCAGAACGTAGCAGCAGCAGGCGTGCCCCATGGACCTGGAGATGCA
The DNA here is from genome assembly GCA_026170595.1 of Plestiodon gilberti rubricaudatus. Lineage (NCBI taxonomy): Eukaryota > Metazoa > Chordata > Lepidosauria > Squamata > Scincidae > Plestiodon > Plestiodon gilberti. The sequence goes on from JANXHW010000002.1 coordinate 69,531,438, forward strand.
GGCTCTTCCCCTGTGGAACCACAGCCTGCTCCATAGAAAGGGGAGGGACAGCAAGTACGACAGCCAGGGAGGTGGAGCAGCAGCTGAGGAGGGTTGCAGGGCAGGCTCCCAGACCTCTGGCAGTATCGAGGCAGACGACAGTGGGACAACCAGACTGCAGGCCCAGGGGTGCTCCCCGGAAGGTAGGTGGTAGTGGACATTCCTGGGGAGACAAAAAACACGGGGGTGTTCCATGGCAGCTGCTGTGTGGTAGCAATCGCCATTGAAGAAATGCCAGTGTGTCGGTTTAAAGGCCTGCAGTGAGAGAAATCAAACACAGCTGAGAGGTGTGACACACATAGCATGGTCTGCGCTCCTTCCCTGGGTGTAAGGTGAGCATGATCCTGTAAGGGAAAAGGGTCAAAGAGAGAGACAACAACACAACGTGTGGGTCACAACCATGGCAAACCTAGCAATATACCAATAAACCCTAGCAACCTGACCTGTCAGTAGACCCTGTGGAGTAAAGGGGGGGGGGGAAACAGCTGGTGCCTACATAAGGCTAACAGTTCCACACTTGTGGCATTGTGTGCTCACATTACTACAGGCAGCAATCAGACACAACAGTGGTCAAGAGGCATGTATCCTATATATCATAGCAGGCAAAGCAGGCAGCTATGAGACAAGACATTGGTAAAGAGGCATATCATGGCAGGCATTGCAGGCAGCTATGAGACAAGACATTGGTAAAGAGGCATGTATCCTACCTATATTTCTATATGCAAAGAGGCAGAAGTCAGACCACATGTCAGCGCGAACCCTGCTCTTACCTGCACTTACCTGCTGGTGTTGTTGCCTGTGGGGGGGGGGAAGAGGGGCTGGGAGAAAGACATGGGTTAGCAAACACTTGCATGGAGACAGCTGCCCAGGCACAGCTGTAAACAGTTTGGCCACAGCCAGAACAGCCCTCTCTGCCCTAGAGGGGGGCAGAAAGGAGAGAGGAGAGGAGAAGAGAGGTGTTTGTGAATTTTGCCCTCCACCGACAAAGTCCCACTTTGTGGCTGCTGGGGGACAGGACCCCACGCCACGTGCTCAGAGAGAGAGAGAGTGGAGGGCTGGGGCTGGGCTTTTGTGGGAAAGAGGCTGGGTGGGGCTGGGTGCTGATAGGGTAACTATTTGGGTCCATGTCCAGAGTTATGCCACAACTATTCCATCCTAACTCAGGCACAACTCAGGCGTAGGGTGTTAGAACTTTTCAGGAGAGGGCTGGAGTGGGTAAGGTGCTCAAGGGGGTGTGTCGGAGCTTGCCAGTGTCTGGAATCCAACTCAAATTCGTAACCGCCCCCGTCACTCCGCCGACACGCCCCCAACACGCCCACTTTTAGGTCAAACTTAGGAGAGAATAGCTCTTATGCCGAACTTAGGACTGAATTGGTCAACTTTCCTTAACCCATCCTATGTCAGTCACAATTGCAGCACAAATTCGGCCTCTGCGGCACAATTCAGGCACAACTCGAGCCTAAGGCGCTTAGGCTGCAGTTGTGCCTGAATTGTGCCGCTGAGGCCTTAGGCTGGACTGGGCTGTTATTCTCCCACTGCTAACAAATGGAGAAAACAGAATGGTGATGTGATGTTCAGTGTTATCCTAGCACACACATTAGCAGCCTTGCATATATAGTCAGTGTGATACATGCAAAGATTCAAGAAATGGCAACATCCTGTTTCAGCAGCTGCCGTGTACTTACTTGGCACTCTCTCATATCAGCTTTGCTTCTGTGGCACATGGCTCCCTTCAACTTGACCCTCTGTAGCACCTTCCACTGAGGATCAAGGCTAGACGAGCCCCGGAACGAAGCACGAAAGCTGAAGGTCTCAGGTGGTACTTGGGTTCACATGTCTTCAGCAGACACCTGCGTCCTTCCATTGTCTGTCCCCTCCTTTGAGAGTGACCACAGAACAAGCTTGGCAGCTGTAGGGCCCTTGTGCCATTCGGTTTTGTTCTGTAGCGGTGGAGGCATCTGCATCTCAAGTTGACCTTTCATAAAAATGACCTTGCCTGGGGATACTCAACACAAAACATGGCTGTAATACAACGAGGCACAAAATGAAGTATCAGTGGAAGCTTAAAAAAAAAAAGCACCTTGTTTTTTCTTCATTCCTAATAGGACAACACTTTTCCGAACTTAAGACATGTACAATGTTTCTGTGACAGACTCTCTCTGTGCACTTGAGAACCCTGGAAAAGCAGAGTTTCCAAACACATGAAGAAAGCCCCTTGTGCATACAGTTGTATGTGCAGGGATCTGTTCATTCCTGACAATGAACATGTGGAAGTTAGGGTTGGAGTATGCCCCTGCACTGCCAGAACCCACCTATGCTGTATATATTAAATGCAGGGGTTCTCAACCCTTTCCCAGTCGAGTACCACCTCTGGCGCCACTCTCCTGCTGCATACCACCGGAAGTGACTGGTGATGACATCATTGCCAGTTACTTCCAGGTTTTCAAGGTTTTGGAGGCCAGAAAACGCAGGTAGGATACTAGGCTCTGGGAGGGAGGGAGGACCCTTCTCAATGTTCCCAAGAGGCTTGGCTAAAGGCAGGAGCCTCTCAGGAGCAAAAATGCACTGCCGAAAGCACCATGTCTGAGCAGGTTTCCAGCGGTCTGGGTACCACCAGCAGTTAGCCGAAGTACCACTGGTTGAGAACCCCTAAAGCATCTGAAATGACTTTTTCAGAGTGAACCTTCCAAAAGAACAAGTACTGTACTATTATATAGATGGGACTAGCTGTGGTTGAATACGTACCATGTCTTTTTTACACTGTGCTACTCTGAAATAACTATCACCACCGATTAGAATTCCAATTTCAGCCTTAATTTTTCATTGAAAGAATTGGCGCGGACGCGCACACGCACACGCACTTAACCACATCGAGTCTTTGCATAGCATTGAGGAAGCAGCTTGTAATTAGGTACTTTAATGGATATTTACAGCTCAATCTTATTCTGGGCCTACAGTAGCGGATCTCACGATCTGCTGCAATAAATCTTGTTACAGTATGTGAAAAGCAAGCTGCCATTGGGTACTCCGCAGCTGCCAGAGCGAATGGCTGGAGGCTCTGTGCTCCTGCCAATGGCCCACCCAGGCTGCTCTGGAGCAGTTAAGGTTGCAGTGGGGTTAGGTCATGGTTGGTTCAGGGAAGAACTAGTGGGACGGGGTGGAACTTGATGGAAGCAGTGCACACCAGATCCAATCCCCCTTTCCCAGCCCGGACTTGCCCCCTGACTCTCCTCGGACTTACACCAGCAAAGGTGCTGGCATGGGTCTGAGGAGAGCCACTGATACCTAGGCAGCCTACAGGGAGATAAGTATAAAATATTTTTACTTACCTCTCCCAGGCCATCTGGTCACTACCACCTCTTCATGGCTAGCAGCGTGCACTTCACCGACGACACTGCATGCTAGGGACTGACAGGATAGGATTGGGCTGTAAAACTGTGTTGTATGATCTTGAATATCAAGAAGAAGCAAAGGCAGTAAGTTTCTACAGGAATTGCTCAAAAAGGTCTTCTTAAGGTGCGATCTGTCAACACATTCACAATAGGAGTCCCTAGGTAATTCCTGCACCGATACGAATCTCTCTGAGCAGAAACAGTATCCTAACTAAAGGGGTTGCAAGCAAGGTTGCAATGAAGTCTTCAGAGAGCCTATGTAAGCATCTATAATTAAGATGTTTGTCTGAATACAGTTTGACCTTTTCCCAGTTACCCTCACTGCATGCTAGTCAAGGGCTCCAATTAGCCCTGAAGCACACACAGATTTGGGGGAGAAGAGTCACCGTGTCAAATCTGTACAGAAAGGGTTTTAACCTTGTGTGAGGAGTCGCTTAGCGGAGTCAATAGTTGCCCTCTTGGCCCCAGCGAATGAGCACGACAAGACTTGTTATCACCCTACCGATTTTTGGCGCTATTAAGAACATGGGTGTCACACCACAGAAATGCTCCCAGAACAGATGACACCCGGATTGTTTCATTTCTCTGTAAATGAGAATGGAAACAACTATTCAAAGTGATATTTGCAAAGGTAAGGGCAACATCCAGCCAAGGTGAAGTGCTTTATGTCTCACTGATTTCAAATAACAGGCTCAACAGTGCAGTCCTATGCACAGCTGCTCAGAAATAAGTCCCATTTATTTCAATGGGACTTAGGGCGCAATCCTATCCAACTTATGCCACCATTGTAACCAGTGGCGCAGCGAGAATGGGAGGCCCCAGAACGGGAAGGGGATTCAAATCCCCTTTGAATTCCCCTTTTGGAGGGGATTTGAATCCCCTTTCTGTTCTGGGGCCTCTCGTTCCCGCTGCACCGCTGGTTACACCGGTGGCATAAGTTGGATAGGATTGCGCTGTTACTCCCAGGCATGCGCATATGTAGGATTGCAGCTTAAAGGCAAAATCCTATCCTTGAGGTACACCTGTGTATATCCACGTAATATAATAATATAATATACAGTATTTATATACCGCCTTTCTTGGTCATTGGATTTATCCTCCGACTTTAATCCAAGGCAGTGTACATGGGCAGGCTGTCCTAACCCCCCTTGTTTTTTTTTTACAATATATAAATGTCCAATCTTTCATGAACAGCTACATTCCAGGTGGTATCCTTTTGCAGTCTGACTATTCTGCTGGCTGGTGCCTCCCACACTCGACCGACGCAGCTGAGAGCTCTTATCTCTCCTCACGGAGGCTTTCACAGCTTTTTGTCGGTGGCGTGTCTTGAACTTGCCATTTGCCGATCTTCGGGCTTTGCAAGGCGGCGGCTCTACCGACTGAGCCAGACCCCTCTGCCCTCTACACATATGCTGATGTAACACTAGTCCAGTCTGCACGCCGATGGATGCACCACTGATGCCTGCACAATATCAGAAAAGCACTGCACCGATGTAGCTTGGACATCTCTTGGATGCCAGCGGAGAGGCCACTATTCTCTCACCCCCCCTACAGGGCACCACTGCATGTACACTCTGGTGGCCCCACTCTCCCTCTCAAACACTGAGTATGCATCTCAAACCAGAGGACAGGTGTGACAGATGCTGTTGTCAAGTCCCTGCTACTCTCTCTGTGTTTCACTGTGATCCCCACAGGTGGCTGTCCCACAGGTGAAGACACCATGCAGATCCCAAGGGAAGCCTGCCGGAAGTGACTGTTGTGAGTCCAGCTGCTGCTTGATGAGGTTGTCAACCTACTCCTTCCAGTCAGGTCCCTGTGGCTTTGCAAACTCCATGGCAGACAGCGAGCCAACTGATGCAGCCAGACCTCACTGACACCTGTTACTTGGCTGTTGGATAACTTGCAATGGCACAAGATGGTTGTCTCTGGGAGGGGATGGATATTTCACTCATTTATTCACAGCGCAATCCTAACCAACTTTCCAGCGCCTATGTAGCCGTACCATCAGGGCACACACTTCATTTTGCAGTGCAGGGGCAGTCATGGAAATGTCTTCAAGATGAGGAAACATTTGTTTCCTTACCTCAATGCTGCATTGCAACTGCACCGGCGCTGGAAAGTTGGTTAGGATTGCGCTACCAGTCTTGTTACTTCATGACTCTAATCATTCAGTAATTCTCTAGATATTTTTCAATTGCATTGTCATTGATAGGTTAAATTCATGTCACATTACCAAGAGAAAATAGCAAATGTCTTGACTAGATAGGTTTCCTGGAAACCTGACTTATACTGATTCAATCTATTGGTCCATCTAACTCAGTACTTGCTACAGTGAGTGGCTCTCTAGGGTTTTAGTCAGAGGTGCGTGCATGCGTCCGTCCATCCGTCCCAAGCTGGAGATGCAAGGTATTGAACCTGGGACCTTCTGCAGTCAAAGCATATGCTCTACCACTGGACTACAGTTCCACCTTCAAGTTATTAGAGTCTACTTATTAGACCATAAGTACAAGCAGAGCTAGACAGCATAAGCAATATCCTTACATTCTGGTTCAAAACATTTGTGCATATTTACCTATAACGGTGGAATAAAATAATGGTTTCTGACACCGTAGTAATGCTACAGTTGGGAATTACCTATCATCCTGAGTACTAATTAGCTAGTTTTAGGATTGGGTGAGCAGCCATGGTCTGCCCAGCAGCTGCCCATAGTAAACATTGTGGAGTTAAATGGAGTGCCACAGTTGCTCATAATGCCTTGAATTACAATACACATGATGTGTAAGCCCCACCGGAAAAAAAGACTGTGTCCTTCCTGGGTTCTGTATAGTGCCTACCTCAGAGCCAGGGCTAAATTAATGCTGTAGATTAATTATATTAATTAGGTCTCCGTTGTGTTATTAAAAGATTGGATGGTGGCTACTATGCAGGCATTCATGAATTTGTTCCTATTTATTAAGTTCCGCTGTTGCAGACCAACAGTGTATATACGAATGAGCCAAAGGTTTGAATTAACAAGCGCATTCTGACTTGAGAGTTCAGCATGTAAGACCTTGAGCCGCAGTCCACGAGCTGCAGCTACAAATTAGGGACGTCACTTTCCAACATGCCCAGCACTGCTACCTTCCCGTGCTTGGAGTGTTCCCTTATTAACGCTGCTTTGAAGCAGGAAAGGGTCAGGCTTTCAAGCCCCTGGTCTAAAGTGTCTCACTCTTTCAAATTAAAGTATGATTTTGAAGGCTTGACTATGCTGTGTAGTCAGTTATGTCTAAATAGATATGTCAATGTACTTCCGAGGCACAACATCTACACACAAGCCTAAAAGGGAACCTGTCAGGGCACACAGTAGATTTCGAAATGAATGGGTTAGAAGGGTCCATATACTATTTCCACAATTCTGGACGTGGAACGGAGTATGGGAAATGACAAACAGCCCAATCCCATGGTTTTCCCTGCCAGAGCATGCAGCTGCGCCAAAATGGGCTGCACTGCATGCTACAGTGGGGTGCGGCCGATCAGGAGGCTTGGGAGGAGAAAGCAAACATATTTTCCCTTACCCCTCCATAAGACCTTCGACTGGCAATGGGTCTCCTCGAACTGAAGGCAGCTCTTTAGCTGGTGTAAGTCCAAGGAGACAAAGGGAGCATGTTGGCTGGCACCAGAGGGGACAGCATCCAGCGCAAATCACCCGTGCCAGTTGCTACCCCCTCCTGCCTTGACATGCCTCCCCCTCCCCTCACTACTCCCCATTACTCCTTCCCGCGTCCCATTCCACCCACCCCGCTGACTCACCTCTTTTGGCAGGCCTTCTTCGCCCTGCCACCGCATGTGGGGCCTCCGCTATAACTCCAGCAGTGGTCCAGAAATGTGTGGCTATGTGTGCTTCCAGATCACCATTAAGACTGCCAGAAAGCCTGTTTTGCTGCCTGAATGCTAGTTACAGCAGCAGATCACACCAATAGGATTGGGCTGTAAGGGAGATATGAGTTCCTCTTTCGGTGTGGTCTTACCAGAACCTGGACTGAAAGGCCTTCGGCCACTTTTCTCTGATTACAGCAGTGCAGACAAGTGCAGGGGCTGCTCCCATAGACTTTGTATTGACTCCAAGTCTGTTCTGATATTAATTTGTCTGTAGAAATGCGGAGAAATGGGGAGAAAAAGACCAAAGGTTTGATGGTGTCATAAAAGTCACACATGCGCTACCTTTAAAGAGCTTTGCCAGTTGAGAATGTTGGATTGATGGTTCTGACATGGCACAGACTTTCATTTCCCCAGTTCAATGAGCAAGTACTTCAAGAGAATGCTTGCTTGGGTAAAGACATTGGAGTAGACTACTACTACTACTACCCTGACTAGACTACCCAATTTGTCAGTCCACTATTTCTAGAAGAACTTTGCCTTCATGAGCTCCAGGAACTTGCCCTGAGCCCAGTCAGCCCGTTTTCTAGTATGGTTCCGCACAGGTGGGGCTGCGGACTGACTTGAAAAAGCTGTCAGCTGGGCCTGCTGTTGTGTTTCAATAACAGTTTGAGCTGCATAAACTAGTAGGTGAAGCTTTTAGCAGCCTAGAGATAAATGGTATCCCCTAAACAGAGGCGTAGCAGGGCTGGGGCCGGGGGGGGGATGCAATGGCCCTGGGTGACAACCACGGCCTCCTTGCGACGAGGAGTCGTGGCAAGAGTTTTGTGCTCTGTGACTGCTTTTTTGTGGCTGCGTTTGCAGCAGCGGAGCATTATCGTGCCCCAAAATGGCACATTTTTTCTGGCCCTCCCACCCATCCCAGGTCCTGGAAGGCTTGAAATGAAGCCTTCCGGGAGCGCAGGGTGCAGGGGCGATGATACGAAACGTGTCATGCCCCCCCCTCCAGGCAAGCCAGCAACGCTACTGCCCTCAAGTCTGCAAATCAAGTGCTCTTGAAGGCTGAGGAGCGGGAGCTGATATAAAAGTTGGCAGCCCTACCTGCACGCCTTGTACCGTTTTGCATGGTGGAACCAACTGTTCAGACCTGACAAAAAACTGCTTTGGGGTTGGCTACTGCTTCAGAATTCAGCAGGTCAGAAAAATGTGCAGTAATGCCAGAAAACCATTCACTGTGAGAAATCAGAAAGACTTTTGTGGAATAGGGAAAGACTAGTGTAAACACTGAAACAATGGCTGTTGGACTCAAGCCTCCCTTGGAAAGAAGGAGCGTTCTCAGCAACAGCAAATCTAGTCTGGTTAAACCACACATACAAAGAGAGAGAGAGAGAGAGAGAGAGAGAGAGAGAGAGAGAGAGAGAGAGAGAGAGAGAGGAGCCTTGCTTTACAATGGAAATCTGTTCTGGAGACACGATTATATTGTGAAAATATTGTACAGTGAACCTAATAATGCATTATTTTTTGGTAATTCATTGCAAGACCTCGGAAGTTGAAGTTTCTGCCACAGAACTAAGCTATTTCCCTCTCTAAAAGGTTATTTAAAAGGTGCCTACTATGCTCTTTAGAGTTCATGGTTATCAGTTTACACAATGTTATGTTGTAATTATAAAACACAAATTCCAAGGCTGTATCTGGCAAAAAACACTGCTACAGGCTGAGACATTACCGAAGAATTCTTCGTTTGCATCAGTCTTTGTATCAGCTATATCCTTCCCTTCATGTACACAGCCACAATGTTAAAAATGCTGCTATTGGCTGAGATGATGCCAAACACTTGCAGTCACATCACTGATTGGCTGATCTATCACCCATAAGGTCCTGTTGATGGTATTCGTGAGCCCACTGGGAAGTGAATATCTTATTGTGTAGTGAACCTTGTTTTACGACAGAGAGTCGATTGTAAAATGATTTGATTGTAAAGTTAAAGTCCGTGTGTGTGTGTGTGTGTGTGTGTGTGTGTGTGTGTGTGTGTGTGTGTGTGTGTGTGTGTGTGTGTACACTATATACTGTATATTACAAGGGGCTGGGATGATGTTCCACATCTAACACTACCTTATCACAATATGAACATTCAGAAAGAAATGCAAGTAGCTGAGAAGAGAATACTAAAATAACTCCCTTTGTGTGAAAACAGAGGCTTCATTATCACCTCTAAATGGCAATTCCTGTGTTGATGGTAGTCCCATGTCATGAAGAACCTGTTCTGAACCGGCTTGGCTTTTCCTTGACAGCAGGAAAACTGGCGGGAAGACTTATCTCCCTGTGGCAACACTCAGGACGATCTTTACATTTGTCCCCCAAATCCAGTTGCAGATTTCATGTCCCGGCCTGGACCACCCGGAAGAAAGGAAAAAGATTATCCCCCAGCTCACGTAACCTCTTCTCAAAAGACTCAACACTGCAGCAATTTCTAATCTAACTCCCCTGTTTTGTCGATACCTCCCAAGTCTTTCAGGAGACAGACGAGGAATTACGCTCTCGCCTATCAGCAGTTCTTTCTGATATGTCATCCTATACTTCTCTCTGAATTTTGAGGCCTGCTAGAGCTTCATTAGCGTGAATATATATATCATCTTACTTAGCGGGATTAGTGGTATAATTAGCATTGCCAGTGTGTGCAGCTTTCGCTCTCACTAGGCATTGGTGTCATAGAGGAAGCCTGGGAATTTTCTTTGCATTGTGAGATGTGCTGACACTTGAGGAACACACACTGGAAAAGAAAGTCTTAATCCTCACCACAGGGTACTCCTCTGAGTGCAGTAATGGCAGCCCACTCGTGATTTCACATTGGGGAAAATTTGAACACTTGGTTTGTTTGTTTGTTTGTTCTATCTATCTGTCTCTTTAGCCTGTACGCTAGGGACAAAGGAAACTAGATGCAGTTTCAGGATGGATTCAGATGACGGCTTAGTACCATTGTGTGGTGATTTTGGGGTGTGCTCTCCCAATAGGATTCCTGTAGAACTGAGTTACCTGAACGATTTCTTTGTAAGGAAATGCAAAATCTACTGAGAAATGTCTGAGTGAATTCCTTCTACCTATTAGCCACCTGTGAACTGTTTTCCAACATTCCAAAAGCTCTAGCAGAATTTTGCTGAGTTTCTTCTGGTATTATTAAAACAGCCTTAGCTTGATTATCATTTTTTTACGGTTAACTTCCAACGACTACATGGAAATCCCTACTGTTCTACTACAAGACAAAGCAAACCAAAGATCTGCATCAAGGGGTTCCCCAAAATACCAGAAAGTGAGAAATCAAACAGCATTTCCTTTATGGCAATCATCGGTCTATGGCTAAAAGCGATGAAGAGCTTATGTTGCCTCTCCCAGTTTGTGGGATTCTAAACTTTTATGAATGAAATAATCTCTCAGTGGATGCACAATTAATATGGGCGAGAATAATTGCATACTGTACTTTCATGATGACAGCAAAGAATATATTACTTTAAAGGAATAAATGGTTATACGTTGTCAAAAAACAAAAGTATATAGTCTAGTAATTATAAGGAGTTCTAGATGAGTGCATATTCAGCAAGGAAGCATTCCATCTTTTCATAGCTGTTCCCAAATTGTGAGGCATTACTCCTTAGGAAGCCGTGGCGAGCCCCTAGGGTTGTGGCGGGACATGCACTGGTCAAGCTGGTTAGCAGTACGACCGCAACATGATATGGAAGCAGAGCAAAGACTCTGCTGGCTGTGCATCATGCACAGTGGTTTTGAGGCTTGTGGGGCCCTCCCAGCCACCCTGACATCCTTACTGCTGTTTTCAGGGTTGCTTCCTCGTCATGGAACCTGAAAGTAAATGCCGATGATGTCATCACATTGCACGTCATCACGTCATTGCACTGGGTTCTGCTGGAACCAGTGCCGGAATTGAGCAGGCTGGAGGTCTCCTTGGGGTAAGGAGTGGCACAAGGAGTGGCACAAGTGGCACCTGCGCTGAGGCTGAGCACCAGTGGGAGGTGTTGGATAGGACCGTGCTTTCAGTCACACAAACCCTTCCAAAATCAAAGGCATGGGAAACAGACAGTGCTTTAAAACAAGCAATATTTGGTTTTCGTTACTCTTGCCTTTGAAAGGAGTGAGGAGAGGGCTAGTTGTGAGGAAGACTTCCAGAACAATCCTATCCTGGGCCAGCCCAGAGAGTGTAGCGGTGGTGACGCAACCTCCGCTGCATGCTATGGGCTGGCCAGGGACCAGGCAACAATGGAGAGGCAAGTAAAAAACTTACTTACCTACTCTTCCACTGCCTTGTCCACAATGAGCCTACTCGGATCTGTGTCAGCTCTTTGGTTGGCGTAAATCTGAGTGGGTCCAAGGGGATGTGTTGAGCCCAGACTGAGGGCATAGATATTGGTATTACTGCTGTTGCTGATATCTGCCCCTAGCCTGCCCTCGACATGCCCCTTGCTGGTCCCAATCCCCACCTGTCCCTAATCCTCCCCACAACATCCCAGAATGCCCCCTCTACCAACTTAACTGCTCTGGCAGAAGCTCCTGAGGTCAATTGACATACGCCCAGGGCTGTCAGCACTTTGCACTGGTGGCCCCAGGCACCCTAACAGCTGCCATGCCAAGGAGCCTGGGCCTTGCACTGACAGAGCATGAGTTTCATCGGCACAAAACAGGGATACGATGAGGCTGTTGGTAGATTTTCTTTGAAGTACCACCTCGCCCTGGCTTGTTTTGCTTTTCTTTCATTGCTCTCCTTCCAGGGATTTCTATATTTTTGGGAAGGTAGCTTTACAGTGCAATCTTATGCATGTCTACTCAGAAGGTGTCCCATTGTGTTCACTCCCAAGAAAGTGTGGATAGGATAGGATTGCAGCCTTAGAGCTGGGGTCATGTAGTGGCCAAGAGCTGTGAATCAGGACTTCTCCAATTTGACTCTCACTGCTGCCTAGATTTCTCACTAGGTAGCCATGGGTAAGCTACTCTCTTTCAACTCCTGCTGCAATATGGAGATAATACAGCTTCACCTTACAGGGTTGGTGAAATAACATCAAGGTAATATCAGGGGGGAGGGATAGGCCAGTGGGTGGCGCAGTGGGTTAAACCGCTGAACCATGAGCTGTCAATTGAAAGGTCGGCAGTTCGAATCTGTGCGACGGCTCCTGCCAACCTAGCAGTTGGAAAGCAAGAAATTGCAAGTAGATTAATAGGTACCGCGTCAGCAGGACGGTAACAGCATTCCATGCGCCTCGGTGTTGAGTCATGCCGGCCACATGACCATGGAAACGTCTTCGGACAGTGCTGGCTCTTCGGCTTTGAAACAGAGATGAGCACCGCTCCCTAGAGTCGGACATGACTGGACTTAATTGTCAAGGGATACCTTTACCTAATATCAGGGGGAGGGAGGTGAATGCTAAAGAATCTTAATCTGAGGCAAACATGCAATCTCAAATTCTTGAATTAATTTTTTTAAAATCTCCAAGTTAAAACCATAATTCAGAAATAATGGAAGGCACAACAGTGTAAACAGAGGTATACTAATGGAACAGGACACAGGAAATCTTCATCCATAGCTAAAACAGCAACAAAAAAAAACCCTCTTTGCCTATTCAGAACTAGATTGTCAGAGGAACTTGCTCCTTGATATGCTAGTTTTAAATGTGTGTGAAGTTTTACACACACACACACACACACACACACACACACACACACACACAGAGAGAGAGAGAGAGAGAGAGAGAGAGAGAGAGAAAGAGAGAGAGAGAGAGAGAGAGAGAGAGAGAGAGAGAGAGAGAGAGAGAGAGAGAGAGCTCAAAAAGGATTTGCCAGTATTTAAGAAATGTGTGCTAATTATCATAATGGAGCCAGATAGCACTATTATAATCAGTGTTACACAAGCTGTTTTGTTAATACTTCTCATTGAAGAGCTGTCCTGTGCAAGTAATTATTTCACAATTCTCCTCAGACCAGCATTAAATTAAAGCACTCTGCTCTCAGTCTGATGCACAAGGCCATAGAGGCAGAACCTGCAGTGATATTAATGGGTGTTGCACTACTAAGTCCCTGAACATTAAATAATTGAGCTTATATTTCAAAGCCAAATTTTGCATGTCTGCAACATTTCAAAAGATCCCTTATTTCTGGGATCCCTGACAACTAAGAAAGAAAAGAAAAGCCAACTTGACAGAGATTTCCAAAACATCCTGTTACTTTGGGATAAACATTTCAATGCGGCTTCTGAAAAGGGTTTCTCTATAATGTAGATTAAATCCATGTCTTATTTTGCATTTTAAAAACCGAGGGCTGCTCATGGGTGTGATAGCAGAGGCTGCAGATCAACCAAGGTACATGTGCCTGCAACAATTTTGCCACCAATGTCTCAAAAGAACATTGCAAGATTATTTGATATAGCACAATAATGCAATTACATGTATTTACCTTAATTAGGTACTTAGCCGTAATTATAATAATTACACATATAGGCACGTTTGACAAAACACAACTCGGAAAATGTCTAGCAAAGCTCACGATAAGACTGATGTAGGAAAGATAGTGATGTTGGAGGGAGAGACACATTACATAAGGTAATTCCAAAAGAAGATCTCCAGTCTTCTGGCACTTTTGGAGAGGGCACCAGATTGCCTCCTGCTGTGTCTCATTTTACACTAGCATTGTTTTAATTCCTTGTGTGTGAATGTGTTGCTTTTTGAGAATCTTTTGTGCTACATGTTCTCCATTTGGAAATTTCAATTGCTCGAATTCTAATGCCACAGTATTTTGGATTTTATATATTTTACTGAATTACAATACCACGTTGACGTACTTCTTTGGCATGTTCGGAGAGCCTACTTGCTACTAGGCATCAGATATTCACTGAAAAAGGCATCCGCTATTCACTGAGAAGGCACTAGGCAGTCACTAGGCATCAGATACTCACTGAGAAAGGAAGCAGTTATTTCTGAGCACTTTTTCAAGGCAATGACGACAGGAGAGGAAGCATTCTTGTCCCAACCCACCCGGAAGCATCTCTGGCCTGAGAGAGTTTGCATGCAAGACACTCTTGTCAGGCTCCAGATACCTAACAAGTTTTTATTCAGCATTATAACACATCACTGATGTTGACCTCAGCGGAGAGTATAAATGCTGCCGGGTACTTCTATAGCTTCAGTAGTAGTTGCAATTTCGGCGTTACCTGGGAGATGGCTATACCATGATGCTAAGAGAAAGACACCAGGTGCAATCACTATAATTTTACAGGTTGTATAATGGATTCCGCTTTGCCCCTGAAAGTGTTTCCAAGCAGTGCCGTAATGATGATGATGATGCACTTTAATCTGTATCTAATCTAATTGAAGATTAATTAATATAATAATTATTATAGCATGTTTCCATAAAAACATTCACAAAGCAGTTTACATAGCATACATGAGACGAGGAACCATGAAAAGGAGGTTCCTGGTCTCAGGCTTCACGATCAGACACAGAAGAGACACCAACAAACAGCCACTGGAAATATTCTAAGGCTTTCATGGCTGGTAAAACTAGTATTACGATTACAATTATTGGGGCTTGATGGCTGCGGTCCCATAAAAACTCCTTTTCCTGAGGAGTTGCGCCTGAGTCTATGGCATGCATTGGCAAAGGAGCACCAAAAGTACTTCACATCACCCTCCCTCCTAGGAGAAATAGTTATATAGGTGTTTGATGCTGAGCTAGATCATGATTGACATCTCATGACTCAGCTCACAGATTGTGTCCTAGGAGAGAGGATGGTGTAGAGTACTGTTGGTGCTTCTTTGCCTTTGACAATGCTGGCCATAGATGCAGGCAAAATGTTAGTAAACTGAGTCTTGATGGGACCACAGCCATCAAGCCCCAATAATTTTAATCACTAGCCACTGAACACTACTACTACTTGAATACTAGCCACTGGAAAGTGCATGATGCTGGGGTGAATGAGGACAGGTGTTCTCCTCCTGCTAAATATAGGAGAGTCACCCCTCAAAAGGTGTATTTTGGCCCAATTCAACAGGGGCAAATTATATCTTTCCTCATTGCCTTGTGGGGAAATTGTGGACTTATGTGGAATATGTTTTGGTAAATGTGAACTGAATGTAGAATGTGAATGTGTCACCAGCTGAAATGAATCATAGCAGGAGCTACTACTGAGCAAAACTGAAGAAAGAGACTGTTATAAAATGTCTTCTTGAAGTGCAGGTAGATATGGGCAGATATGCTCAGAGAGCAAGAGCTACTTCCCGACCCCTGTCTCAGCTCAGTTTTTATGTGTGCTTTGACAATGCAAGAAAATGCACTTCTGAATTCATTCAATGTAACTGTTCAATGACAGTTATTATGACATGTACAGCAGCACCTTCGGAAGATGAACCTCCTGCCCGTCCAGCAAAGACAGGTGAAGAGGTCCGAAGTGTAGATCGCAGGATCACCAGCCATGGCTCTGAAACCCTCACAGCTCCTTCAGAGGCTGGATATAGCTACACATAAATCCTACAACTTCAGCGATATGGGATTTTGTTCTAACGAATCTTAAGGGCACCTTGATTATTTCATGAGATAAAGTTAATTAATGAAAGTTTGATTAGTGATCTTTTTGGAAAAGTCATTTGAAAGTGTAAAAAAAAATTGTAAAGACAATAATGATTGGAGAGATGCCTTTTTTCACTGAAGTACAAACAGATGGTTGTACTATAGGTTTATGAAAGCAGGATTCAGGACCTGATTTATACCTGAATGTACTTGTTAAAAATAGCAGCACCAATGTGGCTTTAATCAGTATGTTTTCAACAAACGTTTCTAATATCAGTTCATCAGATATATGGAGCCACAACTGATAATCAAAATGCTAATCTACACCACCCATTTGTAATCTGGCTGGAGTTATATGGAAGAAAGGAGGTGACTTACAACATGTATGCATAAAATATTTTCTATCTATATGATAAATGTTAAATGCTAGAAACTCAGAAAAAAAATCCCCTTTGACTTCACTGCTGTCCTCTACAACAGTGGTTCTCAAAGTGGTGGGTTGTGACCCACCATTGAGAACAAAATTTGCCCCCTGCCCCCTTAAGGGGCGGGGACAGCATGGTGGCGGCAATCCCAGGGATCACCATCGCCGTGACTGAAAAAGTGCCTGAAATTGCCAGTTTTGGCCTTACCAGGGCTTGGGGGGCTTCAGTGAGGCCTGCACGTCCCTCTGCAGGACTCCCCAATCTTCAGATCGCCGAAAACCAGCAATTTTCGGGCACTTCTGGTTTTCGCGAAAACAGGTAGGTCCTGTGCTGGGTGGCAGGAGGGCATGGGGAGGGTGGTGGGGGAGGGGTGATTGGGCTGCTTGGCCCAGGAGAGGGGCGGGGTTATCGACAGCGTGCTCTGCTGATATCCAATGCCGCTTCCCGGGCCTGGCTGGTCTTACACCAACCCCTTGGATGTGCGCCAGCAAAATAGCTGGCACACATTCTAGGAGACCCATTGGGGCTACTTGGGCTTATACAAACACCCCTTTCCCCCGAGGTGTGCCCCAGCTCTGCTGGCACAGCCCTGATTCTGATTAGGATCTGCCACAGTGTGCTTTGCACACTGCAGTGGATCATAGGCAGGATTGGGCTGTTAATCTATTGTTGTTTCTTGAGATGTAAATGTCAGACATGTTTTGTGGTACAAGGCTTCATTTTTTAAAATTTTATATTTACCATGCTAATGACTGTCCTATATAGGTGGATGAAAGGAATGAAGATGAAATATGGACATTTATCAAAGGCATGTAAGTAGAGCTTGCAATTTAGAAATGATGTCATGAACTCTTGTGCATTGCATGTTATGGGCTGGGCTGGGGGGGGGGGAAACAAGACGGACCAGATAGCCCAGGAAAGGTAAATATATATATTTTTACTTACCACTCCATAGGCTGCCTGGTCCCCAAAGGGTCTCCTCAGACCTATGCCAGCTTTTTAGCTGGCATAAGTTTAAGGGGACTCCTCAGGCGGGTCCAAGCCAGGAAGGGGGATAGGATCACACGTGCACTAATGCTGCTGAGATCCTCCTGCCCCTGGCCCAGCTTGCTCCCTGCCCCAATCTGCCTCCAATCCTCCCCCATACTGCTCCTGCCTCCAACTTACCGGCAACAGTGTAGGACAGCAGAGGTTCTGCAGGTTGGTGGTGCCCATGTACAGCCTCCGGCCGTTTGCACTGGCATGCAGAATGGCGGAGCAGTTTTTGCACCATCAGCCCGGGAGTTAGAATGACAGACCACAAGACACACCACCATAAGGCTTTCATAGGATTGGGCCATAAGTTTGATATTTGTTGTAGCATATGAAATGTTTATATCCTCTATGTGCACATGTGTGTCATATTTCTTATTAGCTTTAAAATATAATGAGGAGCCTTTAAAAAGACTCTTATCAAAATAAAATGTTACATCCCCTTTTTTGTATTCTCTTCTCATAAATCCTATCAAACAGATGCATACCCTTGTTGTCAGCTGTATTTGTCACAGTATAAGGGGTCTCTTGTCCATTTTTCAGCAAGTTGTTCAACATGATTTATTGTGCGGTGTCACTCCTGCAGTTTTCTTTGCAAATCTCACTCCTCATCTTGAATGAAGAAGTCATCTGGCTGGCAATCAGAATGGTAGAGAACTTATCTGGTCCATTGTAATCTGATGTTTACTCGATTGCTGTTTCACAAACCAATTCTGCTTGGGCAGCCAGGTACTGCGGATTTTTTTTTTTTTAAGGATTTCAAACTCTGAGAAAAAGTAATCACACTGTTAAATACATAAATCAATACGGAGTGTGCTGTTAAACAGAAAGCTGTACTTTTCTTGTGTTCAGTTAATCCCTTTTATTAGAGTGGAAGTGAATCTCCTCAGGCAATCAGAATGCAGGAGCTACTGTTCAATTATCACTTTATGAAACTGTTCATAGGAGCTAATACAAAGACAGCATATCAATCCTGCACTTATATTCACTGTCACCTTGGACAGATCTACTCAACATGCAGACCAGTCCTTCAAGTGCTCTGCCAGCATGAATGAGATTGGACCAGACCGAGCATCTTGAGCTGTCATCAGATGGTTCACTTATGCAGCCGTACTCTGTTGGCTGTACTTATTTCCCCCCACAAAGCAAAATACCTCTTTTCCCTGCCTCTTCCCTTCCTCCCTCCCCCTGTTGTCTTCTTTTTTTTAATCAATATTTATTGTAATCTCCTTAGAACAGGTCTAACCCTCTTGGGAAGAGATTTTGAGTATTCACTTTATCCTTCCGCTTCCCACTGGGGAGTTTGATTATAATGTTAATAGCCATTGTTACCTGGAGAAGGTATACTTACCCTACATGTTTAATGAGTCAAAGACTCTGCTTATTGGCCTATTGCACTGGGGGCTTGAAGGTCTGATCTGGTAATTCAGATGGGACGGTTTACATTTTAAAAAGTGCTAGGACCAGTTTGTTAGAGAGAGGTTTCTGTGGACTTCACCAAGTGCCTGCTTGTGACTCAAAGAGGGTTGCTGGAGGGCATAGGCACAGCACCCAGAATATTTTACTGCAGACATTTTCAGGACACATGGGTCAGGGTTTAAATACTAACCTATTCCTATAAAGGAGATAGGAAAATATATCTTCCTTATATGAATGCAGGCCAATTGTCCTTCTAGCCCAGTGCTGTTAATTCTGACTTAAATCTGTGTATTTATGTTCTATCTACCTGTCGTAAGAACCCCTTAAAGTGACTGATATATTAAAACATTAAAAATAAATCCAATTTAAGAAAAAAATGAAAAATACAGAACAGCAGAATGCGTAAGTCAGTAGGAATCCAAAAGAACCACATCATCCTCACAATGATCTATGGAAAAGCTATGGTTCTGTAGCATGGTGGAAATCAAAAAGCCATGGGACCAGATCAGTCTCCTTTGGGAGGGATTTTATAACTGTGACATCATGACTGAGATGTCCCTATTCCCACCATCAACATGGAATGGATTATAAACTAAGCTGTACACTGTAATTCATGTTTTATTGGATTCAGCCTCCATTTTCTTCTACTGGCAATCTAGCCATCATTCCAACTGCTTTACTGGCTCCAGCTCTGAGAATCAAGGTGCCAAACAGGCTCTACTAAAGACGAGAGGCATCTAGAAGCTACTGTCTCATATGCCAAGGATATCTACTTGACGGTATCTGCAGCCATATTGGCAGGAAAATCCATTTGAGCCGTCTGAAAACCAGTTGGATCCATCAGACCTTGAGGGGCAACAATCCTGATGGGTTCCTCCACCCTTGTTATAAATCCAACCTATTTGCTGTCCCGCTAATTGCAGTCCTTCAACAATAGAGTTGTTGACCTTCCAAGACTGATCTGGAGTCTCCAGGAATCAGCAAAAGTCTCCTAGTGATGAATGAAAGTGATCCTGGAAATTTTAACAAAGGCCTCCAGGAATCTCTGATGTTACATCACATTGAGAAAAAAAAAAATCTCCTGGTATAACTTCTGTCAGATTAGCAACCCGACTAAACAATCCCAATTGTCTGCTATTTTTTATACAATGTGCACTCTGGTTGGTTGGTTGGTTTCATATGTACTCTGTATAACCTTGAATGCAATAACCTTAACTCCTATGTTGTGGGAACATATGGGCTTGAAGATGATTTAACATCCCTGTTTTGACTGTTCTGCTTCAAAGCTCAGCTTAGCCATCCAGCTTCACATATTTGAAATCTCTAGCATTGTGGATCTGGCAGTGGCTGTTTTCAGGAAATTATTTAATTATTTGTGGCAGCAATTCTTCCCCCACTTTGGTTTTGGCGTTCACTCAGATAGCATCTTTAAGTCCACTCTTATATTCCCCCCCCCCGCACTCCATCAGGCTTCAATCCAATAACCCTCAGATGTTAAGGGAGAAGCAAAAGGCAACAGCATATTTCCTACTGTCACTTGTTTTCCTCACATGACTTTACCCTTCCACATCATAAGGTCTGCCATCTGTACCCAGGATTAGATCCATTTGTATGTTTGCACCAACGAATAAGAACATATGAGACAGAACGGCAGAGCCACTTGGACATATTTATCACATCATCTGTAATCCATTGAGTTCAGTAGGAAAACACTGCTATGGAATTCATCAGAACCTGGAGCAGACCAACAGGATTCCTGTCTCTTGCTGTAGCTGTCTTTGAAGGGTCCCTTTTGTAACGTTGTCTTTGCTAATGGTGTACATATGAATTGAAAACGAGCAGTCTATCAACAGTAACATTCAGTACTGAGCGATGTTGAAAAACCTGGCAGAACACATCGGTCTTCACCATCTGCCTGGAAATGTCGGGAGGGGGAGATTCCATACTAGAAGTGCTATCACAGAAAAGCCCTATTCGCTAATTTCCCAACATAAACCCTACTTGATTTCATTGTACAGAGAGATGTATATGGGAATAGTATTCTAAATTCCTAAAGTATCTCACATCCAGACTGTTTGGATTAACGTCTGTGTTTTTTCTCCTTTATTAGTGAATAATAACAAATATCCAAACAAACAAGCAACTACAGCAAAAACACACACAAAAATAGCATGTGTGAAACCAGGTGATAACATGGATCAGGTTTTCTGGGAAGTAAGCTTGCACAATGTTTAAGCATCACAGGCGGCTTCTTCAGATAGAAATCTTGAACCTTCCTCAGTGAGATGAATGAGATAAGAGTTGCAAAGTATTTTGTATGCCGAAAAGTGACATCGATGTGATACATAATAATTTCACATACTTTGAAATGTGAATCCAAAGTAAAACAAGAACTGCAACCTCAATATTCGCCGGACTTGGTGTTCTGAATCCGCTAAATTCCTTTGAAGTTTAGATCGAATAGCACTTTCAACTCTTGCAAATGTATATGAATCACATGCATTTATTCAGAAATACTACTTTCCTAAGTACCCAATTTGAAAAGATATATGCAGGGCACTCATACAGCCTATCTACATGCATTTGTTTTCCAAGTGTATATTACTCCCAGGAAGTTTCATGCAAATGCAGTGCTATAGGAGAAAGCCATCTAATGCTGCAGAATTTGTCTTGCTCTCAGTCCAAAGTGTCATGTGTTCCAATATGAATACATGTGCCTGCAGATATGCTTCCGCCATACATGGGACAAGTCCTCTTTCATGAGGAAGGCCCATAAATGCACTGAACATTTTGAAATCTAATAGGTTATCATAAGAACAGTATCATAGTAAGAAGTTCTGGCATGGTGATGCCAACTGTTTCTCACCATAACTACCCATTACAGCTTGTTGTAACTCAACAAATTATGATGGTACACTGATGGAGTCGCTGCTGCTGCACCCCATCCAATGAACTTACTTGACAGAGGATTTGGACTAGACTGTACAAGATGTTTCATATTGTGGGAAGTAGTAGTAGTAGTAGTAGTAGTA